>LR991052.1:2990162-4240162 GCA_905163555.1 Notocelia uddmanniana
ATTGTAATACTTGCGCACAACAAATACCACTTTTTGGAACACTACAGTGGCAAGTTAGCATCATGAAAACACCGTAGCCTATGGAGGGTTTGTTATTGGTAAACGGGACTTAATCGGGTAAAACTAAAAATTATTCACCTGAGGTGTGCCCGACGTTTCGAATGTATCACAATATTCGTGGTCACGAATATATATTTTCTTTTTCTCCGATTTTCAATTTTAGCCATCGTCATGATATCACCTATCGACATGCAAAATGTGAACGTGGTCGGTTGAAGCATCTATGAGGAGTACGGACTCAAACTAAATACATTTGTCACCTAAGAATGAGTTTCGCTTCGCTCAATACATACATACATACATACATACATTAAAGGATGATTCACAGTAGACCGTTCCGTGTCCGGGCCGGCCCGTTTTCTTCTAGAGAAATACGCCGGCCGTTGCGTTGGCTGTCATAGAAAACGGGCCGGCCCGGACGCGGAACGGTCTACTGTGAATCATCCTTAACTCAGGCCTATATTCCCTAAAGGGGTAAGAAGAGCTGCTCTGCTGTGTGCACACGAAAATTAATTTCAGTGCCACATTTATTAATGTTTTAGTAATCTATCTATCATATAGTTATAGGCTTGTAACATATTACTCTAATGTGTGTCAAGACGCGGCACCTAATAACAAAATGCTAGCTATGAAGGTAATTTCTCATTAGTCCCGAGTCACAAGGGCCATTAATTCTCCTTACGTTGATGAGGTGTCCGAATAGAAAGTGCATTTAGTTACGCGGCGTTTTACGGATTAATCGAATACTTTCCTACTTAATTAACAGCATTCAAGTCATTTGAATACTTGTGTGCTTAAAACGAACACAGGTCGCGTGTTTTTAAAAGTAAATAAGAAGATACGTTCTTTTAGCTTAAGTTGATATAAAAATCTATAAAGTCGTATCTCCAAGAGGGTCATATTCGTCTTTTTAACACTGATCAATATATCTATCAAAAACATAGAAAGAAGAAGAAGAAATGGTACATTACGAAACAAGTGCAGAGAACAGGAAATTCGTACGTGTATCGTACAACGTTTTACAGTGCATATGGGTCTTTAAAGTTTCGACATATGCACGTAATCTGCTGATTACCGCACTCGTGCGGTAAAGTAGCACCATATGTACTGTAAAAAAATTTATTTATGACAAACACAGATAATACATAGAAGTTTACTAAAATAGGACGAACACTGTTTGTCAGGAAAGGGCCACAGCTCAGCATGAAGCTGGCAAAGCCAGCTCTGTTCTTCCGTTGTGGCCTAGGCGTAAGCCACAGCTCGCCGACGACGCGGCTATACTAGCCCATTTTTCTAACAAATGTATATTTTTTTAACACTTATAAATTCTAACATTATGCAAATCCTAACAATAAATAATTTCCTCGCTCAACGCATCAGTATTGCAATTCAGCGAGGAAATGCTGCCAGCATCTTCGGAACCATGCCTCGGGGCGACCCCTTATTATGGCTTTAATTTATTTTGATTAGTTTTAGTTCTTAGTTACGTTTTTTGTTTTATCCATATGTAGTTATATAAAGTTTTGTAATCAGATGGTGAAATCAAAATAAAATTCATTTCACACAGAAAAAAAAAATATAAATGTAAATGTACGTGCATGCCACACTTAAACATGCTTAAAACCAGCCTTAAAACTATTCTTAATCTATAGTACAAACTTAATAGAAACAAACTATCAAGAAGCTAGTGAAAACGAAACGTCAATAACATCAACATGTTATTAACTATTTCTACTCGCTTTATACAAAGATTAGTTGTTTTACTACCATAATGACGGTAGAAAACAAGCTAACAAACACCGAAGCTTATGGACGATTTGACACGAGAAGGATCACAAGCGCGTTACCGACCCTTTAATATGTCGAGGATTCGTTGTGTTAACTGCTAGATATACAACCCTGTATTTTGTAATACAATTAATGGTTTATTTATAAGTTACAAACGAAAACAAGTTGATCAAAACTTTTGGCCAAATCTGTAAATGCTTATGGCATTTACGAGTACCCCCCACGAAATTAGGGGAAGCCTAGGTCCAGCAGATGAACGTCCTTCGGCTGATGTAGTGGTGGTGGTATATGCTTAGGTGCAGTGGAGGAATTTGATTTCTAGACCACAACTTACCTTGTCACAGTGACAAGAATATGACATCTCTAGCAGCTCTCATATTGATTTGCACTGTGACAAGGTACGAAGTGGCCCAGAAATCTTCATCATCATCATCATCATTTCAGCCGAATGACGTCCACTGCTGGACATAGGCCTCCCCCAAAGACTTCCACAATGACCGGTCCTGCGCCACCCGCATCCAGCGGACACCCGCGACCCTTACCAGGTCATCAGTCCACCATGTGGGGGGCCTGCCCACGCTACGCCTTCCGGTACGTGGTCGCCACTCGAGAACCTTTTCGCCCCAACGGCCATCAGTTCCGCGTACTATGTGCCCCGCAGACTGCCACTTAAGTTTAGCGATTGAAAGGACTATATCGGTCACTTTGGTTCTGCTGCGGATGGCCTCATTTCTGATGCGATCACGCAGAGAAACTCCCAGCATAGCCCTCTCCATTGCTCTTTAGGTGACTTTGAGCCTTCTTATGAGGCCCATAGTAAGCGACCACGTTTCAGTACCATGTGCCACTGGCAACACACACTAGTCAAAGACTTTCCTCTTGAGACACTGCGGGATATTGGACGAAAAGGTGTGCCGTAGCGTGGCGTAGAAAATCTTATTTACAGTAAAATAAAAACTTCAATAGATACTTATCATTCTAAAAGATATTTTTAATCTTAGTGTTATAAGACACACAATGTAATATTTACAACGTAAGTGAGATGTCAACCTGTTTAGCAAGCTGTATCTTTGTGTGCACAGAGATTGCGCGGGCTCCTGGTAATTATGATAAAGTAGCAGATAGGGTTTTTATAGCATTATATGTCGCGTTGTAAAATGTGTATATTTTTATACCACGACAGTAGCAATAAAGAAGGTAGTAAATTAGCCACATTAATCATTAATCATGCGTATGCTCTCGATTCAAGCGTAACATAATCGATCTTACGATTATGTCGTAAACGACAATGACAAGACCTGATGACAATGGGATTCGACCAACTAGAAAAAAATCCCTTTCAAACAAAAAAAGAATTTTTTAAATCGGTCCAATAGTCTCCGAGTAATCGGTGAACATGTATACATAAAAAAAAAAAATATATTAGGAGGAGGTTCTCAATTAGAACCTCCTCCTCTTCTAGACATTCAGTTAAAAAAGCGCGCGCGTTTCGCACTTACCTACTGTTTGCTAACAAGGGATGAACGCTTAGATATGTGAGACCCACATGCAATCGATTAGGTAGCCAGAAAAGTTAGATAAAATAGATGATTTTTTGTGGACAATCTTACACAAATCGATCCCAAACTAAGCAAAACTTGTACTACGGGTATTAGGCGACGATCTAAATAGGTACTTACGTATATTGATAGATAGATACTTAAATAGATAGGAACCATCCAAGATTCAGGAACAATTAGGGATGATTCACAGTAGACCGTTCCGCGTCCGGGCCGGCCCGTTTTCTATGACAGCAAACGCAACGGCCGGCGTATTTCTCTAGAAGAAAACGGGCCGGCCCGGACACGGAACGGCCTACTGTGAATCATCCTTTATTCGTGTTCATCATACAAATTTCCTGACCAGGATTCGAACCCAGGAACAGATTCGTAAGCAGGGTCACTGCAAACTAGGCGAAAATGGTCGTCAAATATATATATGCGGGTTTAGTTGTAGGGACATATCATCATCCTCCAAGCGTTATTCCCAGTACAGTTGCATCCTGAAGAATGCCTGGGGTCCGCTACCTAATCCCAAGAATTGGCGTAGGCACTAGTTTTTACGGAAGCGACTGCCATCTGACCTTCCAACCCGTTGTCCAAAGTTGTAGGGACATATATGCATCTAATACAATGTACGAGTCAGTTACAAAAGTGTAAAACAACAACGACTTGAGAAATTTTGATAGTATTTTTGAGATGTCTCCACTCATCACTACTACATACATACATATAATCACGCCTGTTTCCCAGAGGGGTAGGCAGAGATCACGGATCTCCATTTGCTACGATCCTGACATACAACTTTCGCTTCGTGAACCATAACACTACTACTATAACGTGCAAAAATACTGGTGTTTTACATAATACATTTTGCTATCACCACTCAAATCTGTTAAGGATGATTCACAGTGGACCGTTCCGCGTCCGGGCCGGCCCGTTTTCTATGACAGCCAACGCAACGGCCGCCGTATTTCTCTAGAAGAAAACGGGCCGGCCCGGACACGGAACGGTCTACTGTGAATCATCCTTTAGGCCCCTAACGCTGTATGTTTTACTGTATGTTAAAATGTTTTAATCTGGTAAGTAGAATATTTTAGGTGTGTAGTTAATTCATCAAAATTGACAGTTTAATTGTTTTAATAAATACAATAAAAAAATACAACACAGTGACCCTATACAAAATAAAATTCGCATGGCGGGCATGTTATAATATAATTCGTAAAGTATTCCTAGTGCATAGACAAAAATTATAAGCATTTAGATTCTCTATCCGATGGAAAAAGACATAGAAGTAATAGGTAACAAAAAAAAAACGGCAAATTACATCAAATCCAAAATTCAGACAGATATATACCTATCTTAACCTTGCAATCTAGGACTCTTTAGCCAGTCTACAACTGTTTGTCTTATTTCGTGATCATAAGAAGGCCATTTTCGCCACCACCATATCAGCCGAAGGACGTCCACTCCTGGACTTAGGCCTCCCCCAATTTCATGAGGGGTAAAGGGCATAATTGCCACGCTCGACATGCGCATTGGCGATCGCAGTATCTCCACCGCACTCCAGGGATGCTGCTGCCCATCCCCCGGTGGTCTTGGTCGTAGTTTTAGGACATTCCCGGGTCCCACACCAGCACACATTTTCACACCTAAACAATACTCGTACAAGTGTTATACTTTATATTATTTAATTCAAGCCTTAGAAAGTGAAAGTTTACATCACTTATGATCCTATTGTTGCGTACATTACGTAAATAGTTCCAGTTTAACCTGACTGCTCAAACTGGTAATCTTACCTTACCATGTTTATCAGAATAAGTAAGTTTAAGGAAGAGCTTGAAGACAGTACATGTTTAATCCTTAGGTCACTTTCCGCCGAAATATATTTCGGAGAAGTATGCGTAACTACAAAACTATTTCGTGGTGTTTATTGTTTTGTTTTGTTACAATGCCTGGTTGTTTTGAATGTATATTAAACATACTTTAAGAAAAATTGTGGCCTTTTAGCGTAGCCCAGCGTAATTGGTAGGTAACAGCAGAAAATTATCATCTGTGCTCAAAGTTAGACAGTGAAGTTTTTAATTTTTCAAAACTATCATAACGTACTTCAGCGTACTATAGACTTGTATTATAAAAATCCCGAGTAGACTTTAATAAAGTATTAAAATAAAGTCTAGAACGTACAGAAGTAACCTTTCTTCTGCACACGTTATACCAAAAACATTCCATTTTCGAACGCGTCTAAAAACAAAAGAAGTACTTACTATAACTAAATAGTACATTACTACAGAGGCCGGGACGAAAGGGGTTGCCGGCCGAAGACATAAAGACGGCCGAGCAATAGGTCTGAGGCGGGCAACCCCATGTTTCCCGCCGAGGTATGTATAGTGCTTTTCTCAAACTTGCAATGAAATAAACAACAAAAAAAAAACAAAGTTTTATTTTTAATACGCATAGTGGCAGAATGTCATGAGGCCTGTGCCACAAATTTATGTGGAATGGAAATTAAAACAGAGGACTTTGCCGGCATAACATCAATATTTCATTGCATGTTCGAGAAAATTTATTTCTAAACGTACCTGGACGATTGTAGCGACGAGCAGCCCGAAGGCGAGGGCAATGCTGGTGACGTCACCCCTGGTCCCACCAATGGCGATGCAGGAGGCGACCCCAATGGAAGTGAGGAGGAACGTCCCCAGCAGTTCAGCTAGCAGCTGCCTCCATATCAGCTTGTTGTCGGTGACGTCAGAAAGGCCGAGGATAGAGCTGGTTCCTGCAAAGAGACGGCTGGTATACTATCGGCATCATCATACACCTATATACAGGGTGTGGCCTGTAATAGGAGCAAAAAATTAAACGGCACACTATTGAGCTCTCCAGCAATTATTTCCAAATGGTTTTAATTATTATTATTATTTATTTATTTTTCGCAAAAGTGGCTTATATGAACTTTTTTACCCTACTGGAGTGGTTTTAATAACTATTTATTCAAAAAACACAAAAAAATTATAAAAAGTATTTAAAGAATCCCAAAAATATCCTTTTAAGCCAAAAATGCGACAACGATTATGAGTCACAATTTGAAGCAACTCCAATATCAGCATTGACTGCCGCGCTATAATCTCTGGGTGCCAAGATCCATTACTTGGAGGTCATAACTTTAGATCAAAATTTCTCCCAATTGAAAAAAGATATTTTTTTTGGACACAAGAGGTTACTGCAGTTGCTCTACGGAAGCGTCCTTTAAATTTATTGCTCCTATTACAGGCCACATCCCGTATATGTACGCCCAGTGCTGTTGGACACAAAGATAAGAGGGAGCTAGTACATATGCTTGAAAAAAAGGTGTTTCTCTAAGTGATATAAGGCTCTTGATTTATAATTATTTCAAGAACCAACAGCTTTAGTAATCCAACAGTCAACAAAACTTTGATATATGAGACAGGTTACAGGCACTCTGTCACTGGATATCATAGTCGCCTATCAAACACGATGTTTTCATAATATACTCGCAAAACAAGATATTCTTACTGGTAATTCTGCTAATTTTGCTGTACAACGGTAATATGCTCCGCGAAAAAGACGTATATTTAAAAGTGAGATAAATGTACTAGTCCTTGACACTGATCCAATGACTGACACTTTCAATCTTATGTCAAAATAATAGGTGTCAACCAATGATGTCAACTATTGAGCTGTCACACATTTAGATGTTTAGATATAATTTATTTATTTATTTAATTCACCATAAAATAACATAGGCACGTGATATGTAAGAGTAATTGTTAGAAAAAAAAAATATACATTAAAATGTAATGTATATATATGCAGACTGTGGCCTGTAATAGGAGCAAAAGATGAAACGGTACACTATTGAGCTCTCCAGCAATTATTTCCAAATTTGGTTTGGTTATAATTGAAAAAAAAAGTTTTTTGTGGATATTTTTTTCGTAAAAGTAGCTTATACGAGTATGTACTTTTTTACTCTACTGGAGCTATATTAATAACTTTTATTTAAAAAACACAAAAAAGATTTAAAAAAATTAAAAAACCCAAAAATATCCTTTTAAACCAAAAATACCACAACGATTATGAATGACTTAGATCCTAACTCAAAATCAGCAGTGTTTGCCACGCTATAATCTCGTGGTGCCAAGATTTATTACTTAGAGGTCATAACTTTAGATCAAAATTTCTCCCAACTGAAAAACGATATGGTTTTTTTGGACACAAGAGGTTACTGCAGATGTTCTAAGGAAGCGTCCTTTAAATTTTTAGCTCCTATTACAGGCCACAACCTGTATTATTTCTAAATTAGTATGCTCCTGTATTTCAACTAAGAAGAGTTTGCTTACTGTTTGTACGTTAAAGATTGAAGACATAAACAGAGCTAGGAAAGTGTGTTCTGTTATGAGAGTTCGAATAACATGGACATACCCTGTCATTTATTGTTAGTTGTTTCATGTGTAATTTAATTCCTAATGAAATGATTTTTTAAGCTGCCATTCTGCTACGAGCTTTGAGGTTAACCTTTTTCGTTTTAATATTAGTGACCGCATAATTTTCTGCATACTAAAAAAATGAGAAAGAGTACGACAATTTTTTTGTGAATTAAGTAAATAGTATGACGGCAATATCCATTAAAGGGTTAGTCATCATAATGATAAAAGTATGGCTTTGTTTTTTTTTTTTATATACAAGTTGTGTCCACAGTGGACCCGGGTATGTCCTAAAACTACGACCACGACCACCGGGGGATGGGCAGCAGCATCTCTGGAGTGCGGTGGAGATACTGCGATCGCCAACCCACATACCAAACGTATCGATTATGGCATATACGTCCCGTGAATTTGGGGGAGGCCTATGTCTAGCAGTGGACGTCCTTTGGCTGATGTGGTGCTGGATGGTGGTCTCCATAGTATAACATTAATGACATAAAAATAGCACACCGTTGCCGAGCTGGTCATAAGCACGAAATACTACCAATGATTTTCAGTATTCGTCACAATATTATTGTTAGTTGCATTACTTTCCGAGAGCACAGATCAAAGAATACTCCGAGAGCAACTTTGGCGAACGGCCTAAAAGCATATTTCAAGATAAGCGGACATCTAATCACCACGTGAATTGAACTTCAGGGCCCCTGAAGATCAAATTGATTATGGTCAAAGTTAACTCTTTAAAGTTATGTGAGAATTCACAGTGTTGACAACCTAGGAAAAACAGATATACACCAACACCCAACGGAATGCGTCAATCAACTAGCCTTTTAGGGTTGTCTTATAATCATGATAAATAATAAATATTATGTTATGTATCTAATTCCTATACCTTCATTCACGTGTTGACAACCTTAAGAGGGCGCAGTACGCTCGGTCTGGCTCGGTTCTCCAAACAAACGTATTTACCCTCTCTTTTTAAAACGCCATGCTAGAATAAGATGAAAATTTGTATACACAACGGGATCTGGCATATCTAGGAGAGTTTGAGTTTTTTACGGCTTGTATGAAAACCTTAATAATCGCTGTATTTGTTCTCCATTATAATTTCAAACAACAGAAACTATGGTCCGACCTAGATATGCCGGATCCCATTGTGTATACAAAGTTTCATGTTATTCTAGTCTGGCGTTTTAAAATGAGAGCATAAATACGTTTGTATGGAGAACCGAACGTACTTTAATTGCTTCACCAGCCAATTGCACCGATCACTAAATTATCATCAAGCAGAGCTATTAACAGAATTGATGAGCCTTTTGTTTGTGTAACGGGACTTTAAGTTTTTATTAATCTTTGTATGTAATGTCTGTCGATACAAAGGTCGGCTTTTTTGCGTAGTAATTTTGTTAATTATCAGTTACGAAATATGTATTTGGTTTTCAATTAATTTTAATAAAGTATTGATACTTGGCACGAAAATTTTAATGCGTATATACAGGGTGATTCGGGTGACGTGAGCAAGATCAACACTACAGATTCAGTAGATCATAAGCTACTGCTTCGTGTCACTATTAGTGAAATTAACGTTCATTTATCTTTGGTGTTGAAAACAAAATGTTTTAAACTATTTACGAAATTCATGGTCCCTCTACAATCAGAATACTTCAGTCAAGTGATACGTGTCAAATATAATGTCATCCGAGTCCGATTACTTTTGAAATATCGTATCTCACTCAATGTGACTACAGATGTGCAAGTTGCGGAAAGTTTCCATAATATTCTATAAATTCTCGGAAATTTCATGAAACTTTCACTAGAAATATAGGCAATTTAAATTTAAAAATGGAAAGAGTCAAGTCCCATACAAAAATGTAAGAAATTTTCCGAATTTTTCCTACGTTAAATTTCCGAAACATTTCGCAATTTTGGAAAGTTTCCTTAGGCACATCAGTAAATGTGACAATTTACTTTCTTCGTAATCAAAGTGCTGTCATAACAGTTAGAGGTTTAATCTTTATAAACCAGTTGTTGTAGGTTGCCAAGATTGTAGAGAATTAAACTTTAACTTAACAAAAAAGGTATGGGTGTTTCATGATGAACGATTCATTGCCATTTACTATGTATGTAGTGTTGGTCCTGCTCACATCTCCTGAATCATCCTGTATAAATTTAACAAAACAAATTAAGGGCTCCACAGGCACCGTTAGGGTACGGATACGTAATATTAAGCCACCACTGTATGTCCGTCTGTAAGCGGGTTGTATTAATAGGCAGCCATTCGATTTTATTTAAGAACATATACCCCCTTATTCATAAAACTTAACAAACTTCTGTTAAATAAAAGTTGTTTTGACCCTTTCTCACAAACATAAATGTCAAAGTGACAGATAAGGACATACCATCTTAAGCGGCTTGTTAACTAATAGAGGCTTGATGAACGTTTATGAATAAGGGGGTAAGTCTGTCCCCGTCGTAACAACAAATAATAATAATTAAATGTAGGCCGCATAAAAGAAACGTGATTTTTGCGGTTCGTACTTGGCCAGTTTTAGGGTTCTGTACCTCGAAACGATAAAACGGATCACTTATAGGATCACTTTGTTGTCCGTCCGTCCGTCCGTCTGTCTGTCAAGAACCTTTTTCTCAGGAACGCGTGGAGGCATCAAGCTGGAATTTATATCAAATACTCAGGTCTACTGTCCCTTGGAGCTGTAAAAAAATCAAACTTGTAAGCCAACGCAATCAAAAGATACGGCCGTTTCTGCCGCAAATTTTCGACACTCGCAAGGGAATCAAAACCTACAGGGTACTTCCCGTGAACTCAGAATCTTGAAATTTGTTACGAAGCAACATCTTATAACAGATAAAGGGAGTATTGCGAAAACCGTATTTTTTTTTTGTTACATCATATAATAAAAATATTTTTACGGAACCCTCGGTGCGCGAGTCCGTCTCGCACATCGCCGGTTTTTTTAGATTCCGCTATAGTTCTGAGAAGAGTCTAAACACATAATTCCTTTAAAATGATTTCCAATCAATTCGATACGCGATAATGGTGAACGGAATCGTAAATAACACTGAGATTGTTTGTGTGTATGTATTTATCTATATAAGTATGTATATCGTCGTCTAGTACCCATAGTACAAGCTATGCTTAGTTTGGGACTAGGTCGATTTGTGTAAGATTGTCCTCCAATATTTATTTATTTATTTATTTTATTTTATTGTTGAATAAGGGCTTCTACATAAATGATAGATAAATAACTTAAAATTCCATCTGTCTTATCCATGCTAAGAACATCAATTCAAATACATAGACATAGAGCTTTTTAAGCTCATCACACAAAATTGTACCATAACTGGGATCGAAACCCGGCGCTGATAGAATCGAGACAGGGTCGAGACCAAGAGAAAAATCATATAAAAATGTTTTTTTTTATGAAGTAAATATACGTATAAAGTTTCTTGTGGGTGAATGCTCTTGCATATCAAAGCATATATAATAATAAAATATATCGTAGTTTTCTATTCATAAATAGGTTTACTTGGTATATATGTACCTAATGTAAATAAAATAATAAATGCGTTAAGTTTTGATAACGCACAACAACACGCAACGGCTTCAACTTTTTTACACATATACTTAAATAAAAATATTAGATTAATGCGAATTAGAAAATCAAATTAGAAAATACCCTTACTCTTCTGCATCTCATCCATAGCGTAATCCGTCTTCATTTCCACTTTCTACCGTCCAAGTCAGACACGACCGCACTATTTCAAAACTAAACGAAAGTCTTAATTCTTTTCCTAATTGAAAAATTCTGCGGTCGCAGTTGCGGAGTTAAGTTTGAGCTCGTCAAGTTGGCGTGCCAGTGAGCGGGCGAGTGGCGACTTGACCGCGTCGCAGGGTACTGAGTGGCTGGGAATGACAGCGACAGTGAAACGGCAATCTCACTACCAATGTTATTATACGCATGTGATCTCGATGTACGCGTAACTGTATATCACTTAACTTGCTAAGCAATAAGGGCGTATCTCCAATGGAAACTCTTAGTGAATTACGCCTTTGGCTAAGTAATAATAATAAATGGTACATTTACATGAATTGGAATGCTAGGTATTGGAAAACATCCACGGTTTGTTCAGCTGCAGCTTGTTATTGGAATTACATTTCAATTGTTTTGAAATCTTGAGAGCCTTCTGTTAATTTTAAACAGTTAATGGATGAGTCTGTTAAATGTTAAACTGATACGTTAATTGATTTTAGCCCCTTGTTCAGGACATGTGCAGAGAAGAGTGCTCAAAATATTGACGTATTCCAGTTTAGTAGCTACAGGCCAATATTGTACGAGACAATACGAGAGATTACGTATATTTTCTATGCCTGTTGAAACAGTATTTGCATTTTTTTACGATTTTTAATTAATTGCTTCGTTCTTGGACCCGGGTATGTCCTAAAACTACGACCAAGACCACCGGGGAATGGGCAGCAGCATTTCTTGAGTGCGGTGGAGATGCTGCGATCGCCAACCCGCATGCCAAGCGTGGCGATTATATGGCATTTACCCCCCATGAAATTGGGGGAGGCCTATGTCCAACAGTGGACGTCCTAGAGCTGATATGGTGGCTAAAATTTTGAATGTATTAAGTATGAGTATGACGTCCCCAAAATAGTCCGCGAATGTCATGGTTAATATATCTGAATGAAAGAAAAGAATCGTCCGCTGTCATGCAACGTATTTTGCGTTAGCTCATAAGTTATGTTTGATGAATTATTGTTAGTTTAAGTGGAGAGCAAAAATTTGTCCAACCAAATCCCCGCTACTAAAATAACGACGGGCTCTTTGGATCTCATTTTCGATGGATTTGCTTTTATTATACAATGTTGGTGGCCTGTCTGATGGTGAGCAGGTATCGTAGCTTACTGACACTTGCGAATCCAGAAGAATCATAAGTGCGTTGCCTACCCTTTATGGACGATTCGCACCAAACGGCTGGAGTCGGCGCGCAACCCACTAGAGTCAAAGGAATTCGAACCCTCCATACAGAAGTTAGGTATCGTATTTGAATTTAGGCGCATAAAATTAGCAAAACCTGGACATAATTCGATAACTGTAATTTACTTTTTCTATGATTTAAAGTATCGTTAGTTTATAATTAATAGTTATTTGTTACACACGGGTGCAAAGTTGTATTTTACCCGCGAGTGTGGAATTGAAACACGAGCCAGCGAAAGGACTCTATAGTTGAATCCTGAGCGTAGCGAGTGTTTCAACACACGAGAAGTAAAATACAACTTTGCACCCGTGTGTAACACAAAACTTTTCTCCTCACTATAGCGAGGAAAGTGCAACATGCAAAAAGACACAGTGCCACAGGCATGATTTTCATCACTGGAATCCCTGATTTTTTTACGATATTATAACAGAAAACTCTGGAAGTTGTGTATATTTACGTGAGTCGGAGTCGGTGAGAAGTTATTTTAGTTGACATTGACATTGATGACATTTCTGACGATGCGTTTTGAAATTGCATCGTCTCAACTTGTGCGTTTACAATTACACTCAAAATCATTATAAAAAAATGTTATTTACTGAATTTTAAGGTTTACTACTTGAAATCATGAAATAAAGGTAAATTTGATATTTTTTATTTAATTCTCAAACCATTTATTTAATGATAATTGATATCAAACGAACCATTATTATGTGCGTTTTACGTTTTGTTATCTGTCAAAAGCTACTCAAACACGCTCCAAGGTCAAATTACTTTCCCCACTTGTGGATAAAATGCGTTTTTACCCGCTTGTTTCAAAGGATAAAAGAGGGCTTTCCGAGCTAGTGAGGGGAAAAAGAATTAAACATTTTAAGGCTCCGCGTCACTGTTAACACTTTTGACGTAGTTATGTGCATAGAGAAGCTGTTTAATTTTTAATAATTTATCACCATATTGCAGATCTCTAAAGTCACAAATATGGGTAGTTATTGGAAAACCAAATACATAAATAACTACGTCAAAAGTGTTTAATTGATGCCGTCAAACAAAAAATATCCACGATAATTGATTAAATGATATTTTTTCTTATCATAATACTTTTACAAAGTTATTTATTATGTCTTACTTACAAAATCAAAATGTGTTAAAAATATAGTTTATTGTTTTTTTACATTTATGCGGAGCCTTAAAATGTTTAATTCTTTTTATTTTAACCGTAACTAACAATACTTTAAATCATAGAAAAAGAAAATTACATTTATCGAATTATGTCCATGTTTTGCTAATTTTATGCGCCTAATTGGTTGCAGGTAGCCACCGGTCGGCTGCCGCCGGCTCTGCCCCTGCCATTCCATAAGAGGTGCCCAGTGAACTCGCTTATCAGTGTAATAAAATTTCAGTAACTAGCGGTGTGTTCAAGATAAGAGCCTTGGGATAACATTATGGTGTTGACATGCCACTATAACTGTTTGAGAACACATTTATTATAGTACTTAGTACATGCTAGAACACGGAATATGAGATAAATGGGTACAGGGCTTTAGGTACTATGTCAATATCAAAGTTTAGTTTTAGGCTGGGTTGCATCGACTTACGATCACAGATCAACGTTAAATATGGCGTCGGCAGCTGTCATCCCATAGAAACTTGTCAAACTCTCCATACATTCAAATTTTAACGAACACAGGTTACGATTACAGACGGTTTGGTGCAACCCAGCCTTAGTGTATATTATTTAAAGGTGAAACCTGGATAATTTTTTTACTTTTACGTCTATGTCACGACATGCTGAAGATATTACGTAAAATCAAAATGCACTTTCGAATATTTACGTAGGAAAATGATAGATGCTGCTTCTTGCTGACATGGACCATTTTCACAAAGATATCATTATACCGTCAAATCAAAACTGAATTAGAGCAAATCGATCAAATATTGATGCTCATCGCACAATTGCCCTGACCGGGATTCGAACCAAGAACCGTCATCTTCGTAGACAGGACCACTAACCACTAGGCAAAGCCGGTTGTCCATATGTTTCTACAATAATATTGTACAACTACAATGTATACCTACCACCACCTACCTACCACTCGCCTCCAAAAAATTAGAAAATCATTCATGGGTAATGGTGTGAAGTTTTATAATAAGCTTCCAAGAAACCTAACTGGATTATCTATAAATAAATTCAAAAATTATGTAAAGCGTAAACTTATATCTAAAGCATATTATAGCACACACGACTACATGAATGATAAAACACCGTGGGATTAATTAATTGTGACTGAAATATTAATGAATTAATCATTATGGCATTAGATATTAATATTTTCTTTTGACATATTGATTTTATTCTAGAAACTGTCTAGATTTCTATTTTTTATACATTTTTTATTATTATTTATGTTTTGACGATCCTATTGTGAATTTTACTACATAATTATTTCTTATTTTGACATGTCTACAACAATACAATATTTATTGTAAAGAATAATAATAGCATCAATAAATTGCTCTAAATAATTAATTAATATATATGTTAATACATGTTATAACTGACGATTCGAAAGTGCTTGTTGCTAGGCCTAATTGAATAAAGATTATTTTGAATGGAATTGAATTCAATTATTCAGGTTCGACCCAATTTTTAGCCACATGTACGACCTTGAAAACACTCATACTGCGATACACAGCATGTGTTGTATTTAGATAACGTGCCCAAAAGTTTTACATGCTGAGTTAAAAGGGCATATCTCTTAACAAGTCTTATTGTGCATAACGCCTTTACAGCATACGAATATCAATTAAATTATAATTTAATTGATTTAATCGGACTCTATTAAGTCATATGTTGCACAAAGCTTTTATGAGAACTAATAAAATCACATTAGGTGTCAAATTTAGGCACGCAACAGCTCAATCTTATATGCGTTTCGGGCTCAAAAGATGTTGTTTACAATTTATACAAATTCGTAAACAAAATACGAGCGAGCAATTGATTTTTTGTGACTGTTAAAATTATTAAAGTAGGTATACCTCATAGTCAGTTAGTCTCGGTAAAAAATATTCAAATCAACCTTTGACGCATCGAAACTCCGGCGCATTTAAACTAAAAATATTATTATTTGTCTCAATCAAATAATCGTCCAGCGAATTCGGATAATTGTTATTCATATTAACCGAAAATAACTCAATGTAATTAACGTATAAAAAAAAAGTATTGTTAACATTTTTGCCGCGGCAATTGGCGAGACCAATTTAATAAAGCTGTTGGCATAATTGAATTGCAAGCCTCCTTGTTTCCTGAATCTCGGCTACTATGAGGAATTCGGACGCTCCCACGATTACTACTCGGTCGCAATATGCACTCACCGCGTGAGGTGATATATAGGTAATCTACGAAGGTTACATGTAAAAGGACCTGAAGGGCTACGAGAAAAGATGGTAGCAAGCCTCCTAGTTTTCTGAATCTCGGCTACTTTGAAGAACTCGGACGCTCCCACGATAACTACTCGGTCGCAATATGCAGCACTCACCGCGTGAGGTGATATATAATATGGGTAATCTACGAAAGGTTACATCAGCACGGCTAACACAAGACGACGCGCGAACTAGACTGTCAGTCCCTATCTGTTAGACCTGTTTAGCCTAGTTGGTAGTGACTCTGCCTCCGAAGCTAGAAGTCCCGGGTTCGCATCTCGGCCAGGGCATTTATTTGTGCATTTTTCACGGATATTTGTTCTTGGGTCTTGGATGTTTTCTATGTATTTAAGTATGTATTTATCTATATAAGTATGTATATCGTCGTCCAGTACCCATAGTACAAGCTTATGCTTAGTTTGGGACTAGGTCGATTTGTGTAAGATTGTCCCCCAATATTATTATGATTATTATTATATTATTATCTAATGAGTACAAAAGGAAAGAGACGGATAGTCTATCTCGCGCGCGGTCTTGTGCTAGCCACTAAAACGGGCCTATGATGGTTGCCATTTTATCACTTATCGTCGTGGATAAGAACCATCATAGGCCCGCTAAAGGGCTTCGAGAAAAGATAGTACGTAGCGTGGTTGAGCAGAGGCAGCGTGTGCGACATATAAAACAGTAGTCGACAGTCGACAGTTTCGGATAGATCAAAAATGCAAAACCGCCTACGCCCCGCACCGCGCCGGAGCCTGCTCTGAGGGCTTACTCCGAACTTCAATAATCGAACTTCGTGTCGTGCCATCCGTTTCAGTCTCGTGTCGTCACTATACGGGATGGCACGATACAAAGTTCGATTTTCGAAGTTTGGAGTAGGCTCTGCACGGCTATCACAAGACGGCGCGCGAGCTATATCGCGCGCGAGATAGACTATCTGTCTCTGTCTATTGGGTACAGATGGAAAGAGACGGATAGTCTATCTCGCGCGCGATATAGCTCGCGCGCCGTCTTGTGATAGCCGTGCTGTGGGTTTTGAGTTTTAGGGCATCGTATTCCGGGGAGGTGCGTATACATCGTGTACGGGTAATACGTCTACGGGCATAATACGATATGATTTGCATAACATGCGTGATTATATAAAAATGTTCTCAGGCACATAGGTATTTCCCGCATCGTGTGATGCCGATTGCGATTCTCACAAATTCAATGCCCGTTTTAACGAGATAAAGTTAAATAATTCAACCTTGATTATGTATAGTTAGTTGTATTTTTAGGGTTCCGTTCCCATAGGGTAAAAACGGGACCCTATTACTAAGACTTCGCTGTCTGTCCGTCCGTCTGCCCGTTCGTCTGTCTGTCACCTGTCTGGGCTGTATATCAAGAACCGCGATAATTTCCACAAATTATGTATTTCTGTTCCCGCTATAATAACCAATACTAAAAAACAAAATATAAAAAATATTTAAGGGGGTCCTATACAACGAACGTGATTTTTTTGGTACGGAACCCATCATGGGCGAGTCTGACTCGCACTTGGCTGGTTTTTAATAAGTATAATACCACCACCACCATATCAGCCCTAGGACGTCCACTGCTGGACATAGGCCTCCCCCAATTTCATGGGGGGTAAATGCCATAATCGCCACGCTTGGCATGCGGGTTTGCGATCGTAGTATCTCCACCGCACTCAAGGAATGCTGCTGCCCATTCCCCGGTGGTCTTGGTCGTAGTTTTAGGACATACCCGGGTCCAATAATAATACATAATAATACATATTTAAGTAAATACGATGTGTCCAAAAATAATGGTCACCAAATATCTAACAAGTTGCTATAACTTGATCTATAAAATGGAAAAATTGCTGTCAATATTATCTTTTTTTTCTGTCAAGATTTAACTGTAATTTTTCCACATGATACCCACAATTTTCATTGAAAGTTTCCATCTCGAGGTCACGACCGAGATAGTACCTTGTGTACTTTTTTAGTAGGTACCAGTACGATGGCGGTAACTCGGTAAGAAATGAACAGCCACTAAACTCCTCGTCTGTATTATTATGAATTTCATCATCAGCCAGTCACGGCAGCCACACTTTAATAATTCACTTATCTCCATAGTAATAATCAGGGGCTAAACGCAAAATGTCGAAAGCCATTCATAGAAATCATTTCGCTTACGTCCTTCTAGCACTGAGCGTGGCGTCCTCGGCCGTGACAATGAGAGTCGCACGCGCCGCGATAAGTGTTACTGTAAACTGGCACTTTGGTGCTATTACGGAAATCTATATGGGGAAGGGCTCGATATGTTCGTTTGTTTTTATGTCATTTAAGGCTTACTCGTATTCTCCGCACAGTCTGTTAAAATGATTTTGAGGCTCTGTTTGATGGCGTCTCATTAAAATAATGTTGGAAAATCTTTAACGAGTCTATAGGCCGTCTGCTGTATCATCAGGCAGGTCGTCGACTGTATGATCGTTAGCCTCCATTATAGTATACATGATCGAGCATTTTAACAAAATCGAAAATTTAAGACTTATATGGTTTTCTCGTGAATGCCATTGTCAGAACTAGACCAAATTAATACGGGACTACACGGGAAGCACCAGCTTTCGAAAGTTTCGAGGTAACAAACATAAAAAAATACAGTCGTATTGAGAACCTCCTGCTTTTTTGAGGGCGGTTCAAAACAGCACAATAGGAAGAGCCTTGCTAATATCAATATTGGCTAACTAATGTATAGATATTTTGGATGAACCGATATCAGCTTTCAGGGCGACATGATACATGATAGATATGGGTTACGTAGGTAAGTACTAAAGAGGCGCATAGACAATTGGTTTGTATTTGAATTATTTATTTATTTATTTATCAAGGTAATTAAAAGGTTATTTGCTTTACAATTAAAAACAGTATCGTTAAACCATGGTGGTTTGTCTCGATACTCCATTCCGCTGCAATTTATACATATAAGCAATTATAGAAAGGGGTATCAATAGGTTTTTAACAACATTAATAACTACAAATTATTTATTACACTGCGCGTTGAATTTCCTTATCTATTGTGTGACTGACGCGTCGGCCGGCCACACTGGCGAACCTAAATGTTATTAGGCTCATAGTTTAGTACGTAATCCAATTTTTATAACTATTTGCCACTCCAGTGTAAGAAAAAATAAGTCTTAAATGAACTGAAATCCCTTCTCTCACCTTACGTAAGATCAGTATCTATACAAATGTGTTGGTTTCTGTTATAAAAATTCACAGATCTCGTGCACTACACGACCATCAAGGTACATTGAAAATGAACTCAACAAAATAAAAAAATGCATTACATTTGCTAACGTTATGCCAATTTGGTTGATATATAATATACAAACATAGCTCACATACAAAATTCGTATTAAATTGGCATTTATTTAAAGCGCAGCCAAGTTATGGTAACCACATAAAAAGGCATTTGCCACTTTACTAATATTCACGCAAGATAACGGCGACTTCAAATTAACTCGACCTCCAAACTCCGACTATAACTATAACAAGAATTTTCAAAGTCGAATTCAACATGACACCCTAGGCCCCAGGAGACGGATAAATTATATGATATCATAACCTTGATTATTTGTTTAATTTTCTCGCAATCGAAGTGAAAAGCAGATGTATAACTCATGTATAAAACTCATTTTATCCTCTACTTTATATCGACCCTTGCCTGCGGCTCGGGTCGATAAATTGTCTCGGATAAAATGGCTTGTTTTATGCAATCTCAATCAACTATTTTATTTGCCAAGGTTTTGGAAGATATTGGTCTTTCAAAACATCATTGACTTATCCACGAATTGCTATTTCCCGGGCACTGCAATAATGTGCTATTGTTGTCTCGAACTATAATTAATAATAATTTATTATAGAAACAATACATGTTTAATTTAAACAATTTGAAATATAAAACTAAAACTAACTACAATTGTACAATTGTGTTGATTTAAAAATATATATATAAAAAAAAAAAAAATTGGGGACAATCCTACACAAATCGGCCTAGTCCCAAACTAAGCAAAGCCTGTACTATGGGTACCAGACGACGATACACATACTTATATAGATAAATACATACTTAAATACATAGAAAACATCCAAGACCCAAGAACAAATATCCGTGATAAATGCACAAATAAATACCCTGACCGGGATTCGAACCCGGGACCTCCAGCTTCGGAGACAGAGTTACTACCAACTAGGCTAAACAGGCCGTCCTACCTACCTACTAATAGTACCTACTAGTAGTAGTATATTACCTACTAATAGTCGTTCTGATTTTTTGACTTCTTTCAAAAAGGTTAGGCTACAGCGCAAACCCTTGACCCGATCGTCTTTGTTTTAGGCTCAAATTGTAGCCGACTAAATTGTCCAGAGGAGTTTTGATCAAAATTTTGATGTCATTCTTCGTTTCCAAAATATCGAGTGCCAAAATGAAAAAATCGGAGGAAATTGATTTTTTTTTTCACTATTTTGGCCAAAACTTTTTTTGTTCTGGACTTTCTCAAATTATTCTCTTTGCATCTTACACATCTAGTAAATACGCGTCTTTTGAGCCTAGTTTGAATATCATACCTTCACAACTCTCTGAAATATAAGGGGATCGCACTATTTCGTGAAATGGGACCCTATACTGGAGCGAACGAAAAGACATTTTCAATGTCAAAAATAAAATAAAATGATATGACCTGCGCATGTGCCGATATGCACGCGTTTTGAAATGTCTTTTTTTGCTTGCTATTGTATAATCTTACGGAAGAACAATCCTTACGCCTCCTACCCATAAATACCAACCCACCCATTTTATTTAATAGTATGGCATTTATTTACGAACTGTGAGATTTTCGTGAAGACAAGTACGGTTGCCAGTTTATGTTGCACTTTTAGCACCACCCAGGGGTCACGTGTAGGGTAACGGTGGGTACTCCCTACGGACGTGGTGCAACTTCGACCCCCCTTTTTCAAGTGAGTGGGCAACTTGACTGTTAGAAGTTCTCAAGCCGCCCGAAGGCCTCTAACTTGGCATAACGACTGCTGTCGTAGACAGCAGCCGGGATCAACGGCTTAACGTGCCTTCCAAAGCACGAGAGCGCTCAGTTAGTAACCACTCAAAGCGGTCACCCATCCAAGAACTGACCTGCGCCCACATTGCTTAACCTCGCATACCGCACGCGGTAGGCGGGTGCCGCTGGGCCACGAGCGCTCTAACCCACCCATTAATAACCACCCATAAATAACATATACCATAAGCTTTGACCAACCTCCTCAAATAATCGTCTTACGTAACAAAATGGGTAGCCTCGTGGTAGCCCCTATCCACTGCCTGTTTCGACTCACTTCACCTCTCAATCCGAATGTATCATATTTGGAGCAACGCAGCTGGAGAAGTAGTCTGCATCAGAAGTAGCTACGCAAATGAAGGCGTCAAGAGCTCTTATTCCCTACAAGGGTATTTTTATTTTTCAAATACGTAATTACTTTTTCTTAAATATATTTTTTAAAATTTTTATTATTTTATTTTAGACAGGCAGCTGTCGCTGATACGTCTAAATCAGACTTCACTTAGCACACGATCTCACTACTTATTTTATACGTTGTCAAGTTTTTTTTTAAACTGATTAACACTTC
Source organism: Notocelia uddmanniana (assembly GCA_905163555.1). NCBI lineage: Eukaryota > Metazoa > Arthropoda > Insecta > Lepidoptera > Tortricidae > Notocelia > Notocelia uddmanniana. Next base: position 3,012,075 of record LR991052.1, read on the forward strand.
TGGCGTTTACTACTTCTGAGGGTAATTTGTTCCATGCCTTTACTGTTCGATTAGAGATTAAGGTTTTGCCGATATTTGTGTTAGATTTGCTTGCTGATAATTTAAAGTTGTGTCCCCTCGTGCGTGTGTTTGTATTTCGAGTAAACAAGTCGCTCAGCTCTGGACAGTCGTAATAGTCATTTAGGATTTTATAAGTATCAATCAATTGTCCACGTTCACGCCTCTTAATATGCAATGAAATATTGATGTTATGTTCCTTATAATAGGCTGCGCAGTATGACGTTTCAGGTGCGGCTAGGACAACAGGTCGTTAATAGAATTTCGTGCAAATCTTGCATGCTAGGCCTCTTTTTTAATTTCCATTCCACATTTTGTGGCACAGGCATCATGACATTCTGCCACTATGCGTATTAAAAATTAAACGTTGATTTTTTTGTTGTTTATTTGATTGCATGTTTGAGAAAAGCTCTATACATACCTCGGCGGGAAATATGGGGTTGCCTGCCTCAGACCTATCCGTCTATATGTCTTCGGCCGGCAACCCGTTTCGTCCCGGCCTCTGTAGTAATGTACTATTGATGCTGACAGTACCTACCAAGTGAAGGATGATTCCCACTAGACCGTTCCGTTTCCAGGCCGGACCGAGACTGACCTTACTGAGCTTACGAGTCTCGGCCGTAGCTAGATCGGCAATCAAACGTTAGTGTTGACTAAAAACCGGCCGGGTCGGGCCGCTTCCGAGCATCAACGGGGTCTTGCTGTCATAGAAAACGGGCCGGCCCGCACACGGAACGGACTGTAACTCCATCTTACAGAAGCAGTCATAATAATACTAGGGCACATGTCAGCAAAGTATCCTTGCATATGCAAGGCCACACAATGCGGAGACCCGGCGAAAATTTAGAGGATATAATTATTGTGTTTGGGAACACCGTAGGCAAAAGATCGCGCGGTCGTTCACCAACGAAATGGACTGATCAAGTAAAACACTCGTCGTCCTCCAAATTCTACACAGTTGTAAGATGCGCGCTGGACAGAAACCGGTGGAGGCAGATCATCCGCGCCAGATACAACCCTGATGCTGACCACGATCCTTAGAGATGAGCGACCGACCCAGAGAGAGAGACTAGGGCACATATCCTACAGTATCTGTGGTGTTGTGTGTGAGTTGGTAACGTCGCCAAAGCTCCCGAGTGTACTGAGAATGTTGAAAGTGAGGGCCTGCATTTATCTGTAGCTGGTGGCATAACGACTCCTCAATGAAAAATCGGCAAAGAGCATGTCGGGCCAAGCTCAGTGTAGGGCTCCGTAGTTGCCCAATGAAATTAATTAAAAAAAGTCAATAACAACACCTTCGCAACATTTCATACGTCTTTTACTAAGCAGGGAAGACTTTTTACGATGACTCAATAACAGCTTAACCGATCATGACCGCTATAGTTTTCGTTGAAAGTCTTTATTAAGCTTTATTTTCATCATTTTTTTGACCCATAGTTCAAAAGTTACAGGGCGGGGGTACTCAATTATTTTTACTACCGAGAGATTATTTCCGAAAATATTCACATTATCAAAATGTGTTTGATGAAGACCTCTATTCATTTTGAAAGACCTATTCAACAACACCCCACACCATAGGGTTGAAGCAGAAAAAAATCATCCCTACATCATATGTGGGGGAGGTACCCTTATACATTTTTTTAGGTTTAATTTGACCACTTTCGCAGCTTTATTCATTTATATATTCATGCCAAATTGCAGCTTTTTAGCACTAACAATCACAGAGCAAAGCCTCGGACAGACTGACGGGCAGTCAGACCGACAGATGGACATGGCGAAACTATAAGGGTTCCTAGTTGACTACGGAACCCTAAAAAGGTTCAACGCGCTTGGAGTCGCGAGCGCGTTCTGTTAATATATTATTGCAGACAAAACAAAATACATTGACTCTCAAAATTTGAAGGACAACTCATTAAACATTGTAACCGTTAAAAATATTATCAGACATTTAATAAGCAATAAAATATTCCTATTTTTTTAACAAAACGTTTACTAATTAATTAACGACAATCAGTTACATCAAACAAGAAAAATAGTATGTCTATTAGATAAATTACTTATAACCAATTAGAAACCAATTAAATATATTCATCGTAATAATAAAGGTAATTAAATACTGTTGATTTCTGGAATACCAACGGCAGTAAGACGGGTCGATATTTATGGCTCGACTTACAGATATTACATAATATTACGCATGTATTTGCAGTAAGGGTGAAATATCTACGGTGTTATTCACAAATCGAATCCGCTTACCGACTTCAATAGAAGGAAGGAGGTACTCAGTTCGTCTGCATGTTTGCTTGTTCTTTTTAGGGTTCCGTAGTCAACTAGGAACCCTTATAGTTTCGCCATGTCTGTCCGTCCGTCTGTCCGTCCGTCCGTCCGCGGATAATCTCAGTGACCGTTAGCACTAGAAAGCTGAAATTTGGTACTAATATGTATATCAATTACGCCGACAAAGTGGTAAAATAAAAAGTGGAAAAAAATATTTTATTAGGGTACCTCCCCTATACGTACAGTGGGGAGTGATTTTTTTTTTTCATTTTAACCCTAACGTGTGATATATTGTTAGATAGGTATTTAAAAATAAATAGGGGTTTACTAAAATCATTTTTTGATAATGTTAATGTTTTCGGAAATTATCGCTCCAGAAGTAAAAGAAAATGTGTCCCCTCCCTCTAACTTTTGAACCATAAGTTTAAAAAATATGAAAAAAATCTCAAAAGTAGAACTTTATAAAAACTTTGTAGGAAAATTATTTTGAACTTGATAGGTTGAATAGTTTTTGAAAAAATTACAAAAACTACGGAACCCTACACTGAGCGTGGCCCGACACGCTCTTGTTTTTATGTATGTATGTTCCCCGGTAACTCTTGACCGCGTTGGGCGATTTTGATTCTTTTTTTGTTTCAAAGCAGGTACCCCGACATTGGTCCCATATAAATTTGGTGAAGTTCTGATGATGGGATCTAGGAGGAGTCGAGGGAACTCCTCGAATTTGATAGGCACGCATATGCCTATTTCGGTAATTTCTGTAGGCAACCAAGCATTGGCTCACGGAAACCACAAATTGTGGCATAGCAAGTACAAAATTGGAGTCGATATTTTTTGGTATAAATTATTATATAGAAACTGACAAAAATTTACGAAATTCGAGGGTTGAGCGGTCAAACCCGATCAATCGAAATTATTGCTTTTTACCGACTTCAAAAAAGGAGGAGCTTCTATGTTCGTCAGTATGTTTTTTTAAGTTTCCATATAAAAACGGGTGAGGTATGAGGTGACAGGTGAGGGGTGAGGTGACAGGTGAGGACGAGTCAGTTTGTGAATAAGAGGGCTGTGCAACTGCCAGCGGCAATAGCAAAATCTGCAACTACAAAACGGTCTGAAATATTTAGCAAGTTTTTGCTCCATTGGCAATTGTTGGCAAAATAGATCACTAGATGGCACAACTATCACTTCCAGTAATTGTACCTACGTTTTTTTAAAAGATGATGTATGTATAAATTGCATTTTAATTTATTTTTATGACAAAAATACAAAATCTTTAAAAAAAACATGGTTACCCTACTTTCTTCGACGGATCACACGGAGAGTTGACAGTGGGGTAGGGTGACCAAGTTGTATGAAAAAATATTTTTCTCATTAAAATTTGAAAATAAGAGAGAATTTTTTGAGTCCTAATCATAAACCTTCATAGCTTCATACCAACTATGATGTTGTCTACTTTGAACTCTAAACCATGTACGGTCGTTCCGGATCACCCTATATATTGGATCAGTGATGAGAACTGCGACGTTTACCTTATAGGCTGAAAAAACATTGTATCTATTTAAAACGTCGATGTCCGATTCGTTTATTGAAGGAAACTTCTAGAATATCGGCTATAAACTATGTTTACATTAACGTCGCGAAGTCCAATTTGTGGCATTAGCACCTGCCCGTCCGTCATTGTCACGGTCATATTACACTGACCAGACTCGACATCAAACAATAATACCACTACCAAATGAATAGTCATATACAAAATTTTATAAGAACGACAGAGAGACAAGAACATTGCGAAGCGTCTGGTTGACGTAACTGGTGACCGAAGAGCTGGCGACTTCCTCGCTCAACGTATCAGCATTGCGATACAGCGAGGAAATGCCGCCAGTATCCTCGGTGCAATTCCTCAAGGGCCTGTTTTGGATTTAAGTTAGTTTTATTTTTATTTATAATTATACAATTTATTTTGGTTAAGAGTGCGTAGCAGTACGTTCGGTTTTCCGTACAAACGTATTTACGCTCTCATTTTAAAACGCCATGCTAGAATAACATGAAACTTTGTATACACAATGGGATCCGGCATATCTAGGTCGGAAATTAGTTTCTGTTGCTTGAAATTATAATGGAGAAAAAATACAACGATTATTAAGGTTTTCATACAAGCCGTAAAAAACTCAAAAAACCGCTGTATTTTTATTCTTTTCCAATTTTTAGCAACAGAAACTAATTTGCGACCTAGATATGCCGGATCCCATTGTGTATACAAAGTTTCATGTTATTCTAGCGTGGTGTTTTAAAATGAGAGTATAAATACGTTTGTATCGAGAACAGAGCGTACTGCCACGTACTGCGCCCTCTTAAGTATTCTTCTATATATTTTCTTTGTTATAAACAGAGATATATTGTTAACTACATTTTTCTCGCGACTTCGTTTGCGTGGAACTTACCTTACTTAACTTCCACATTATTAACACCCACTTAGGAGATAATTTCCGGGGTAAAAACTATTCTATATTACGATACGAGGATATAACGAGTCACGTGGCGAATATTTTAGAAAAAATCACTCATCCGTTTCCTGTCCGGAACAGCCCAATCATAGCGTGTTAAGAAATTAATTTTTAAATATTGCGAATCACCTGGGCCAGGAGTCCTGGCTATGAAATGTGGTGTGGTATATTTTTGAATTCAGCTCATATAAGTAGAGACCTTTCCTTTTATACCCCACTCGATACGTTTCTAAAAAAATGTTTGCATATAAATAGGTTTCTGTCTATAAACTCATTTATGGTACAAGCTTTTATTGCTGACTATACTTTTATCCAAATCCATCAACTACTCGTTGAGACTGAGACTCTTCTTCGTTTATCTTGTGTAGTTTAGGAGTTGCTATGGTCACCTATAATATTGCAATGTCACCATACTAATTTAAGTATGCCGAATTTCAGCTCAATCGGATTCCGGCAAGTGGCTGAAAAAAAGATAACAAATTTGATGACAACTTACGTACTTGATATTATTAACGGGCAAAAAACTGGTAAACGTACTGTTTTCTCGAATATCTCACGGTTCGAAAACTAAAACGCTATACGACAAATAAATATTTACGAGTACATACTTAGGCTGGGTTGAACCGACTTACGATCACATACTGATCAACATTAAATATGGCGCCGGCAGCTGTCATCCCATAGAAACTTGTCAAACTGATGACATCATTTTTTTTACAAGCTTTTATTTAACTGTTTAAGTTCGTATGTAAGTCTAAGGCCGCGGGTTTTGGTGCAACCCGCGGCCTTAGTAAAGGATGTCCAAGTCTTTAAAAACTTAATTGATAAGTCTCCTGCTAAACTTTCCCAAATAAAACCTCTTCCCTACAGGACTGTATAGTCAAAACCCCTCGAAATGTCATTTGACTGTTTCCATATAATAACGGGTGAGGTGTGAGGTGACAGGTGAGGACGAGTCGGCTTGTGAACAACACCCTGACTATGAATTTTCATTCCGCAAGTACGTAGGTCCGTCCGGCGAAGAGCACGGCGTGTCTATTTATAGCATAGCGAGTGAACACGACAAAGTTAGGGATTTTCATTCCTTAGTCCTCCTTCCGCTGTATTCAGGTGGCGCAGGAACGGTCATTGTGTAAGTATTTGGGGGAGGCCTACGTCCAGCAGTGGACGTCTTTCGGTTGACATGATGATGATGATGATTCCTTATTCTCGGGCTCAATATATACTAGTGCCTTGTGAGACGCCTCGACATGTGAATCGAATCAGCATTGTCATTGTCTGCGATATTGTTATGAGCGTCGAGTTGTCATGTGTTCGCGTGCGTTACTAATAAATGTCCCCTATGTGGATGATGAGTAGGAAATAGGTATAGTGTGTTGATTTTGTACGCATGTCACGGCATTGTCGTCCGCTGAGGCGGATGTCACAGGCGGGTAGCGGGGTTAATTCATTGACTAGGTATAGTGTTTTTTTGCAATGTCATGATGCCTTCGGACGCCTGCAGTTTCAGAGTCATCAGCTCTTTTATTGAGTGGAGGATTCATAGATAGAAATAAAAGCAGTTCCCTCGTGCTCAAGGCGTCTTCGGAAGCACTATAGTGAATAGGTACAAACCACACACATAGTAAGAAGTAATGTTATTACGGCTGCAGAAACTGCATACTACTGCTGGGATGTTCATCCCATTTGGGCTACTAAATATGATTGAGGTGACAATCCGCTGTCCCCTCCACTCTATAAATTGCTGAAGTTATAGAAGTTTCACACCAAAAGCCTGCGTAGTGGTCCTGCGTCTGTCAATAATCATGGGATCCCTCTCACACGCGTTCACCGCAAAGCACGAGTGCTATCATTCCTATCGCGATCGGTACCTATCGTCACTTCGGATGTCGTACGCGGGAGTTTAGCCGAACCTGCAAGAGGGACAGGCATGCTGCTGTCAGCTAGCTCAATCTTCAAGCCCAATGAAACGCTTCCGCTTACCAATCACGCTGCATCTCAAGGTCGCATCAAGCGGGGTTCGATACGCAAGCCGTGAAGGAACAGATCATACGATTCTCAAGCCGTCTCTACTCGTCTCATAACTCAAATGTGTAACTTGAACTCCAGATTCTTAACATTCTGCGGGTCCCTCACCCTCAACACCGCGCATCCCCAAGTCAGTACGTAAAGGTTCGGCAACGCACATGTGATTCCTCTGGAGTCGCAAGTGTCCATAGGCTACGGTGTCTGCTTACCATCAGGCAGGCCGTGAGCTGGTTTGCCACCGTGGTAGTAAAAATATTTTTTAAGAAAAAAAAAACCGACTTCAATGGTGGAGGCCGGTGAAAGATTATTATACTTAGATGGTGCACTCTTAGATTCCATACAATAAAATAAAAAAGTCTAAGTATAAGTACGTTTATAATGGTAGAAGACTAAGTACCCTCAATTCCTCATGGAATCCTCCATCAGAACTCAAGCTTGACAAAAATGTATCTTGAAAACCTAGCTTGCTTGACAAACAAAACGAAGAGAACACATCGCGAAACGTTGAACTACGCGTCGTTGAAGAGTTCCGTTCTGATCATCATTAGCAGTTCCACTTCATCAAATGTCACTTTTTTGAATGAAAATGCTTGATTAGTCCATGAAAATACTAAAATCACTATTTGGTTGGGACCAACTTGGATATATATACTTATAATCAAAAAAAGAATTTTTAAAATCGGTTAACAAATGACGGAGTTATGGAGTAACAAAAAAAACACATAACCGAATTGATAACCTCCTCTTTTGAAATCTTGAATTCGGTTAAAAAATCATCATCATCATTAATTCAACCTGTATCCACCCACTGTTGAGTAAGCCTACCTCATGCTCACGCCAATTTGGCCCAGCTAGTCTCATCTACGACTATCCCGCTGACTGTCAAATGTCATCGCACCAACCAGCTGGTGGTCTTTGTCCTATGTCTGATCTATGAGCGCTTTGGACCATCTGCCGTCGTCTCGTTTACGCAGCGCCCTCTTTTATTCTGGCATCTGCCAGATGCCAAGTAGACACCGTGTAGGGTTAGATTTGTTACGTCGACAGCTAAAGCTAAATGCAGGTCAAACACAGAGATATTTACATCTACAGAGCAAGTAAGGCTTAAATTGGTTATAGCAAACACGTTGTCGGTGAGAGTTATGAACAACAGCGTAGTTTAGGCTTAAGAAGATACCAAACAGATGGACCAGCTATACAAAAGGGTTCATTATTACATTAAAGTCTCTAGTCACCTCGAGAGAAGCCACTGACGCCGATCCTATCAAGTTGCTCTAGATTGAAAGACGGGTACTTTTAAGCAATGATTGCACGTCTATCAAATTACCGGGTTTATATTAAAAAAAAAACACAAATAGCGATTCCAATGTCACATAATGTTCCGTGATAATGATAACCAACATAAGAATTCTAACGATAACTTTTAATAAATCGAGGCGATTTAGTAGATCTAGTTGAATTAAACTCACATACCTACACACATGAACGCTAAAAACTTTATGTAGTCAAAGACAAAATACCGCCTTCAAGAATAAGTGGGCCTTTAGTTTATAATTGGTTCTCTATCTTGCCCGAACGTAAACAAAATACACCATCACCTCAAAAGCCTCAACAGCTTTGAACATGCGCGGTGAGCTTAGTTATAACATCCTTTGCTAGATGTCTCTGGCTGTAGATGAGATGGCGCTATCGAGTGTTTCCCGTAGTTTTTATAAGTGTCCTGGAGTATTTGGTCGTATCAATGGTAAGTAAAATATACAGGGTGATTCAGGAGACGTGAGCAGGACCAACACTACATACATATTAAATGGCAATGAATCATTGTATTTAAGTGAAACACCCATACTTTTTCGTTTATTTTAATTTTTGTTAAGTTAATGTTTAATTCTCTACAATCATGGTCACCCTACAACAACTAGTTTATAAAGATTAAACCTCTTAACTGTTATGACAGCACTTTGATTACGAAGAAAGTAAATTGTCACATTGAGTTAGATACGATATTTGAAAAGTAATCGGACTCAGATGACATTCAATTTGACACGTATCACTTGACTGAAGTATTCTGATTGTAGACTGACCATGAATTTCGTAAATAATTTAAAACATTTTGTTTTCAACACCAAAGATAAATGAACGTTAATTTCACTAATAGTGGCACGAAGCAGTAGCTTATGATCTACTGAATCTGTAGTGTTGATCTTGCTCACGTCTCCCGAATCATCCTGTATAGTGTATTGTAATTTTTAAAGAGCCTGCCCTTGTACAGATTTCGGTGGGATTGTATTATCCTCCTAACGCGTCCTGGCTGGGACGATTGTGCCCTAGTCTAATACCGAGAACGAAGTAGGCACTAGTTTCACGCAACCGATGTCATCTTGACCTTTCAAACCAAACCCTTTGTTTTCTAATCCTGTACTGGTGTGCCCCACTGCGCAACCCTCGCGTTCCCCTTGACTTTGGCTCGTTGAAAACGTACGTACTGCAGCCGGGGCATAGAACACGGCTACGGTATCCTCTGCTTGTCGTACAAGGTGACTAAAAGGGGGTCCTTGGGGTAGAAGACGGTCGCAGTTGGGGGCTGCGATCGCCTATGAAAACAGATGGTGGGACCCACAGAGGTGTCACTCTAGGGCGGCACTGGTGCGTTCCGAAGGTGATCCCAGAGCCGTCCGAAATGAGTTGAGGAGGACGATCGGGGGGGGGGTTAGTCGGTGCAAGTCTGACATAACCTCCGCACTGTCCCCGCGGTGCGATGGTATACATAATGGATTCCCCCGGGGAAAAAAGATATTTACGTTTTCAAGACGGGTAGCCGTACGGTATCAAATCCCAAGAATTGGCCAGGCACTAGTTTTTACGGAAGTGAATGCCGTCTGACCTCAATCCCAAGAGGGAAACTAGTTATTATTGGGATTAAGTTTGTCAAGTGAGCGGGCAACGTGAATGTAGACAATGAGTTGGTATATAAGTATTAAAATAACATTGAAAACAACCTTTAGGTAGAAGGGGAACTCTAAAATTTAGCAAAAAACAAGTCATTAGTCACAGCGATTTGATACGAGACAGACTTTGTCCCAGCGAAAAAAACATTTTGAAATTGTCATGTCATGGCTCTAAGGTTTATTCAAGTACATATTCGTATTGACATTGAATGGGGTTAATATTAAATAAAAAGCGGCCAACTGCGTGTCGGGCAACGCGCATTATGGGGTTCCATAGTTTTCCACCCGTGACATTATGCTGATTTAAAATTTCGTAAAATATATTTACTCTTTATTTGACGTAACTAATAGCATAACTAAAGTCTAAGTAATCAATGGAAATTGTGCGAAAATTTGCTTTTCCAAGTACATTTGTTAACTTTTTTTTTTTATTGAAAATGGGTTTGCTCTTGGCCAGCATCTAGCCAGGGGGCAAAGATGAGGCCGACGATGAAGCGAGCTCACCCAGAAGATGCCTATTCACTCGTGCCTTGAAAAGGTCCAGGTTATATGAACTCGGAAATACAGACGCCGGCAGAGAATTCCAAAGTAGTAATGTCTACTTAGCTGTGATAGTTTTCTTTTTAAATTATTTTTACGACCACTTTGACTTAGTTGGTAGTGACCCTATATGTATTCTGAATGGTACACTGACTTGCTTATACTGTAATCCTGTATAAAATTTGTTTGCTATACCTAAATAAATAAATAAAATAATCATTAAAAATATTTGTCGTCAAAGATTGAAGGGACTTAGGCCTTTTTCGTTCTGGGTTGGTTTTAAACGAACGAGCGAGGCCACCACATTGAGCTTTTCGTAGAAATGCCAAGCTTCTATAATGAAACAGGAAAACCGACAATTGCCAAAAGATGTCTAAATTTGTATTTACATAACGTAGTATATGTACGTTTATATCATTAACCGACTTCAATAGAAGGATGGTGGATCTCAGTTCGTCTGCATGTTTGCTTTTTTTATGTATGAATGTCCCCCGATGACTCTTGACCAAAGATAATTCTTATTTTTCAAAGCAGATATCCCCAAGCTGGTTCCATATGAATTTGGTTAAGGTCTGATGATGGGATCTAGGAAAAATCGAGGGAACTCCTCGAATTTGATAGGCACGCATATGCAGATTTCGATATTTTCTGTGGGTAACCATCAAGCATTTGCTCTCGGAAACCACAAATTTGGTGAAGCGGAACTATGATGATGATCACAGTTGTCCATATAACAACGAAGCCGGCGACTGACTGTGGATATTCGCTCCGTGCGAACACCGAGTGCGCTCCATCAGGCTGTCGGCCAAATTCTGGCGAATCCTTTGAAAGTTCGTGAGCAAATGCTCACAGTCAGTCGTCACATTTCGAGAATGTATTCCGCTTAACGTCAAAACTTGTGCTCATTTGCCATCGTGGTGGTGTACAAAATATAATAATTACATTATTTATTAGGAAGGTGACGGTTCGCGTGCACATTAGACGTGCGCACGCGCTTACAATGAAGTCTATTTAAAGCCCTTTCACGTACTGCAAGTCACGCCACATGGACGGGATGGCGCCACGAGCACAAGTTTCAATTTTACCTACCAGTACTCCTCAATGATGTGGGCACTTCACAGATTCCGATGAAATTTAGTTGAAGTAGCAACTAATGAACGCACATATTGCGATGCAATAACTTTCCATCCCAATGTGGTTACAATGTTTGACAGTATGATAAGGCTTCGCATATTCGCTCTGACCCGTTGACGTGTGGAAGCGAGCTGAATGCAATATGTCGAGTCAGATCGCCCTTCTGTACAGTATGGCAAGGAGCCACCTCGCTACGGCACATTTCGAGCATTCGTCACACAAAACAATTATAACTCTTGAGTTACTTTGAAGTTGATGAGAAATTGATAGTAGCAGTTACAGTATTTTTATCTAACTAAGGCGACTTCCTGATTTGGCGGGGCGGGTGCGACATGTCATAGGTATTTTGCTCATTGACGTGAATTTACCGACGTGAGATTTCCTCACTTGACGAAATACTGTCAGTAATACGTTTGCAACTGCATTTGTATCGGTTGACACCACAGATATCAGAGTAAAGCAGATCCGCCCATTTAAGTTGAACGATTTTTGTACGTCTGATCTATTCTCACTAATGTACGAATCAGAAAGTTTGAGAGAGACAGACAAGTGACATCTGACACGTCTTCACCTGTCAGTGTCTCCGTCTTCATAACTGAAAATTGTACTGAACTGACGTTATGGTGTGTTAAGTTTATATGGGATTTAACATCCTGGTGTGCTCACAAATCGAGACAACTTGTTAACAGCCGAAAATGATTGTATTATCTGTCGCATTCTAACTCATTTTGCTGCACCATAAGGATTAAAGAGACAACTATATGGAAAATCATCTGGGTTAATACTGCGAGTCTGCTTTTTTCTGATGTCTGTGGTTGACACTGACAGCTGACAGTTTTCTCATATCGTACCGCCCCCGCATTGACAAGTCAGAAAGGCGCCTAACGCGGGTGAGCCATAGTTGTGTGTTGAGATATACATGCACATTGTCTATGTGTGCGTCAGGATGAGTTCACATTGTCTATGTGTACGTGTCGCAACTACAACTATGGCTAACCCGCGCTCGTGAGATAAATTCAAAGTACTGTACAAACAGCAAAACTAGATGATCATTTTAGTAACTTGTCACTTTCAATACTTTGACGCATCCCAACTGTTGCAGTATTGTTACGTTAGTGCGACAAAGTACTATCACAATCAATCACAGTCACATATTCATTCTACAAATAGGCCACAAAGGCATTTTACATGTCAAAACGTGAATTATACAATCTAAAAAACTAACAATACTAAATACTTAATAATGATTTCGAAATTATACTGATTAAGAGTGCGCAGTACGTTCGGTTCTCCATACAAACGTATTTACGCTCTCATTTTAAAACGCCATGCTAGAATAACATGAAACTTTGTATACACAATGGGATCCGGCATATCTAGGTCGGAAATTAGTTTCTGTTGCTTGAAATAATAATGGAGAAAAAATACAACGATTATTAAGGTTTTCATACAAGCCGTAAAAAACTCAAAAAGCCGCTGTATTTATTTTCTTTTACAATTTCTAGCAACAGAAACTAATTACCAACCTAGATATGCCGGATCCCATTGTGTATACAAAGTTTCATGTTATTCTAGCGTGACGTTTTAAAATGAGAGCATAAATACGTTTGTATGGAGAACCGAGCGTACTGCCACGTACTGCGCCCTCTTAACAAACTTTCTATATAACTAACTGACTAACAAACTAACTTTCTATGAAAATAAACTTACAAGGTAATATTAGGGACGTATATTGAATACGATCTGTGTCCGAATAAACAAAAAGTATATAAAACTAATTTAATATCTCAGAGATGTATATGGTATCTGAGTGTCCACTAATACGTTTAACAATTATTTCAAAGTCCTTAGATATGTAAACCGTCTCTAAGCGTCAAAATTAAAATGAATAATGAAAACAGCACTAATTTAATATTGTTAGAGATGTATAAGGTCTCTAAGCGTAAATAACAATTAATCCAGAACAGGATGATTTCTGTCGTCAATCCACAATGAAAATGACCATCTATATGTGTTGTAGACTGTACAAGACAATAAGACTCCAGTGTCCACTCACATCCGATGTAAGCATAGGCGCATAAACAGAAAATAGAAACAATGTCTGCTGGAGGGGCGTTCGTTCGAGCGAAGTCCGGCGGCGTTGCAATAACCTTAGTATGCCTAAGACCCGGGTATGTCCTTAAACTACGACCAAGACCACCGGGGAATGGGCAGCAGCATTCCTAGAGTGCGGTGGAAATACTGCGATCGCCAACCCGCATGCCAAGCGTGGCGATTATGGCATTTACCCCCCATGAAATTGGGGGAGGCCTATGTCCAGCAGTGGACGTCCTAGGGCTGATATGGTGCCTAAGTTTCTGGAGATGCTTGCTTGCTTCTGTACCGACAGTTAGCTCCCTTTTAGGGTTCCAAACAAGGAATCGACCACATTTCAAATTTCAAAATTGTATAAAATATTAACTCATTTCGTTAATTTGTTAACAAGAAACCAAAAAATATGTATTTATAGATATTAGTTTTCAAGATATATTCACGAAAATGTGAAGACAGCCTACCATCGACTACATAATTATGTGACGTCAAAAAGGTGAATTGTGACAACGCACATAAAGAACAGCAGTACACTTTCTTGGTAATAGTGCTTCTGTATGATTTTGTACGCTGTGACATTTTAGAATGAGGAACTTTTGAAATTGATTTTTGTATAGGAAATTGGGATATTTTCGAGTATTTAAAAATTTGGTTATATAATTTTGTACCCTCAATTTGATGAAAGGGGAGCGCTCGTGGCCCAGCGGTGTCCCCGTACCGCGTGCGGTATGATATGTTAAGCAACGTGGGCCCAGGTCAGTTCTTGGATGGGTGAGCGCTATGAGTGGTTACTTACTGAGCGCTCCCGTGCTATGGAAGGCACGTTAAGCCTTTGATCCCGGCTGTTGTCTATGACAGCAGTAGTTAAGAGGGCGCAGTACGTGTGACAGTACGCTCGGTTCTCCATACAAACGTATTTATGCTCTCATTTTAAAACGCCACGCTAGAATAACATGAAACTTTGTATACACAATGTGATCCGGCATATCTAGGTCGGAAATTCGTTTCTGTTGCTAGAAATTGTAAAAGAATAAAAATACAGCGGTTTTTTGAGTTTTTTTACGGCTCGTTGTATTTTTTCTCCATTATAATTTCAAGCAACAGAAACGAATTTCCGACCTAGATATGCCGGATCCCATTGTGTATACAAAGTTTCATGTTATTCTAGCATGGCGTTTTAACATGAGAGCGTAAATACGTTTGTATGGAGAACCGAACGTACTGCGCACTCTTAAGCCAAGTTAGAGGCGGCTCGAGAACTTCTAACAGTCAAGTTGCCCACTCATTTGACAAAGGGGGGCGAAGTTGCACCACGTACGTCGGGAGTACCCACGGTTACCCTACACGTGACCCCTGGGTGGTGCTAAAAGTGCAACAAAAACTGGCAACCGTACTTGTCTTCTCGAAGATCTAACGGTTCGTAAATAAATACCATACGATTAAATAATAAATAAACCCACAATTGCCCTACACGTGATCCCTGGGTGGTGCTAATCGTGCAACCAGAAACTGGCAACCGTACTTGTCTTCTAGAAGATCTCACGGTTCGTAAATAAATGCCATATGATTGTTATTACTATCTGAAAACAGCCCGCTTAAAAAAATGAAATGTTATCAATGCGTCCACGTTTTTCCTCTGCATAGCCTCCAGCCCGCTCAGAGCTACTCGGAGCGGGGTGCGGTATGGGTACAGGAGAAAATTGCCAATTCAAAGAGTTGTAGTACGTGTAGGTATGTACGAGGGTTGATCCATAAGTTTTGGTAATCAGTATTAAGAGGGCGCAGTACGTTCGGTACTCCATACAAACGTATTTACGCTCTCATTTTAAAAAGCCATGCTAGAATAACATGAAACTTTGTATACACAATGGCTATCTAGGTGGGAAATTAGTTTCTGTTGCTTGAAATTATAATAGAGAAAAAATACAACGATTATTAAGGTATAGAAGCCGTAAAAAACTCAAAAAACCGCTGTATTTTTTTCTTTTACAATTTCTAGCAACAGAAACTAATTTCCGACCTAGATATGCCGGATCCCATTGTGTATACAAAGTTTCATGTTATTCTAGCGTGGCGTTTTAAAATGAGAGCATAAATACGTTTGTATGGAGAACCGAGCGTACTGCCACGTACTGCGCCCTCTTAAATATGGGAGATATGTAAATCGTTATATTTTTAACACAACATGCACACTTTCTATATTTCCAAATACTTATTAACGTCATTCAATTGTTTTATTTTACCCCAATAAAAATAATTTTACTTTTTGAGTTCTAATTTTATACTTTCACTAAGTCATCACCAGCTCTTGAGTTTCATGTAGTTGGTTTTGAACATATGTGAATGAGAAGTAGTAGTCGGAAGTTAGGGCTAAATAACA
Organism: Notocelia uddmanniana; assembly: GCA_905163555.1. Lineage (NCBI taxonomy): Eukaryota > Metazoa > Arthropoda > Insecta > Lepidoptera > Tortricidae > Notocelia > Notocelia uddmanniana. The sequence goes on from LR991052.1 coordinate 3,028,031, forward strand.
ATGGGAACGGTTATCAGTTCAGTTCTAATCTTTACTCGAAGAGCAGCACCTTTGTCAATTAGAAGGCTCTGAAGTACAATTTCTCCCAAAAATTCGTGTTATTTTTTCTTCAGCTTATTTATAATATTTAACACAACTCTGATAGAATAAGTTTATACAACTCTCCAATAATATTTAAGCTCAATTGGTGAAAGCTGATTTCGCAGTTTTTATTGGTAGGCCTCAGAAGTCGAAAAATACACCCTTATTTTGATGACAGAGCTGGAGATAAAAAATAACCATTGCACAGATAACTTGCTTATCCTTTAAATCATAATGATAAACCAAGGTTTTGTTTTCAATAACAATATTCTTCATTACTGCATCAGGACTTACTTTTTCCACACCGCTCCAAATAATTACAAAACCGACTCTTATATCCGCCATCTTGTTATTTATTCAATTCAGATGTTTTATTTGTTCAGCCATTACAGAAAAACAAATTAATAATGTTTATATATTTTTACTCTAATTTAATGTTGATTAGTGTCATAATAAAAGAATATCATTAACGGGGTGGTTCATACAGATTATCAAAACTTATTGATCACCCCTCGTATGAGGCATCTTAGAAAACAAAACATTATGTTGCGTCCAACCGGGAAAAACGTTGGAAAGATGATGATACTGTCAATTTCACGTTTATAATATGTTCCTAATATGTACCCATGGATGCCCATTATCGACAGGTCTGTACTGATCTAGACTTTCTCCGCTTTGACTAGACTTTAATCTCTAAACCGGTTGGCATTGGTGAATCCTCCGTTTGATAGAAGCGAAGCTTTCGCTGCTCATTTTAGAACCATGTCTCGTTTACTAGTACTTGGTTCTAAAATACCGCAGCGTGAAATGTTAATGCGATAGAGTACTATAATAATGAGCTAGGTCTACGGTATCCTCTGCCTGTCGTAGAAGGCGACTAAAAGGGGGTCCTTGGGGTCGAAGACGGTCACAGTTGGGGGCTGTGATCGCCTATAAAAGCAGATGGTTGGACCCACAGACTCTAGGGCGGCACTGGTGCGTTCCTAAGGAGATCCCAGAGCCGCCCGAAATGAGTTGAGGAGGACGATCGGGGGGTTTTTAGTCGGTGCAAGTCCGACATAACCACCGCACTGTCCCCGTGGTGCGGTGGTATCCATAAAGGATTTTCCCCCCGGAGAAAAAAAAAAAAGGTAGGTACTTAATAAGTCGACTGGTTGTAAGTTAAGGTATGTGTTGTGTTTCTTGTGGTAAGTTCGCCAGATATGTTGAGAACGAATAAATAATATAAATAAATATTGGAGGACAATCTTACACAAATCTACCTAGTCCCAAACTAAGCAGAGCTTGTACTATGGGTACTAGACGACGATATACATACTTATACAGATAAATAACATAGAAAACATCCAAGACCCAGGAACATATATCCGTGCAAAATGCACAAATAATGCCCTGGCCGGGATTCGAACCAGGGACCTCTAGCTTCGGAGGCAGTGTCACTACCAACTAGAATAAACAGGCCGACTTAGTGAGGGACCTGTCTGTCTCTAGCTGTCAACGCAACGAGTCCTCAAGTCAATAAAAGGTCGGCAACGCACTTGTGATTCTTCTGGATTCGCAAGCGTCCATAGGCTACGGTGTGTACCATCAGACCGTAAGATCGTTTGTCACTATCGATGTATAAAACAAAGTCGTGTTTACATATATTTGATCACTCTGTTCGCACTTATATTTTCAAACACGACGTTATAACGTGGCCTTGGCATTAGGATAAATTACAATATACCGTAATAATATATATGTATGTAGGTATGTACCCACATATTTTAATTAGTGGCGCTGTAATCAGCTCCCCAGTTAATTAGGTATGAATAAAGCAAGTGATATTCAATAAAAACATTTAAATAAACTTAGCGTGTTTTATTAAAAACGATTTCGAGCTTGAGAATTGTATAATCTATTATGTTGTATAGGGTTTCCACGTGAGTGAATGAGAGCCAAACTACGATTGTATGGAGAACTAAGCTTACTGCGCACTCTTAAGTCAGACATAAGTGGCCCAAAATGGAGGGATATTCAGTTGGTTTATACTCTATTATCATCTATTCTTTACTATGATTTGCAAATATAAAGGACTGTGTCAATGTGATTTAAACTGTCTACAATTGGTAGAATTGTGGCGTGGGAAGCAACTCCGTTATCACATCCTCTTGGGGCTGACGCAATGGGCAATTTGGCTTGTTGTCGTGTTACACTCGCAATTTGTTCCAAATTTAAACTGTTTGTTTTAGTAATAGATCTTATCATCCCAGTTATATCCTAAAGAGGCCCGCCGGCTCAGCTTTGGTACCAAATTAGTTTGGAATAGGGCGACGTCCTGACTTGGCGGAACGGGAACGGGCGTATTTTGTTCTTTGACGTGAGCTTACTGATGGCGCAGAAATTTCCGGAATGGTAGGATAAAGGAAAAGCTTTTTCATTCCTCCTACCGTGAAAGTAGTCTCCGGCTCCGGCCACTCTGGTTGTGGAATGAGCTCCCTGCCGAGGTTTTCCCGGGGAACTACAGTATGGGGTTCTTCAAGAAAGGAGTGTATTAATATTTGAAGGGCCGGCGACCAGTATGTGACACCCCTAGAGTCGCAGGCGTCCATAGGCTGCGGTGACCGTTGTTTGCCACCAACGTGGTATAAAAGAAGTATGTCATAATCGAACATAGAAGTGAGCTTAATCAAAGTGAGGTATATCGCAATTCAGCCTCGATTTATTGGCGATCTCCTACGTTCGAGCGTTAGAATATCTCGTCTGGAGTGTTAGGCTTTCAACCCTTGGTTAACAATTTACTACTAGTAAGAGTGAAAGGAGTAAGAAACGCCCTTTCTTAATTAAGTAAGTGTCCATTGATACATTCGTTATATAATGGCTTGCGTCACTTGTGTTATAGTTAGCTTGGCCCGTGATAGGAGGCGGAAACAAAGATATAAACTAGAAATACTCGCTTTTTTATATGACGACGGCGACTAGTCATACATCATACGGCATGACTGGTAAGCAGACACCCTAGCCTATGGAGCTAGCGACTCCAGACTTCTGTTGACAGCTAAAGAAAAAGCAGGCCACAGACCACAACAGCAGCGAGTTCTGGTGACCCAACGCACTATCATTAACGCAACTCCGCTTACCGACAAAGAATAGTGGTATAATACATTATGTGTGCGGCATTCTGTAACCTCCACACCGCTCGCCGTCGGCAGGGCATTCATCCTCACACCTTAGAACCTAAATGGTCGCGTACGGTACGGTTTCATTAGAATTTCCTCCCTCGGACACTCCGATTGTGGAATGAGCTCCCTGTCGAGGTTTTCCCGAGGGACTACAGTAAGGGGTTCTTCAAGAAAGGAGTGTATAAATTCTTAACGGGTCGGCAACACGAATGTGACACCCCTGGAGTTGCAGGCGTCCATAGGCTGCGGTGACCGCTTACCATCAGGCGGGCCGCACGCTTGTTTGCTACCGACGCTACTTTGTGCTACCAAATGGGGGAAATAATAGTATTCATATGTTCTACGATATTCTAGAACATTGCCTCGGTTCCAGTTGCCTTCGTGACGGAAGGGAGCGTCACTAGGACAAACTTCTTTTTGATCTTGTCATAGTAATTTTGAAAGAAAGAGATGTAACTGGGGATATCTGTATCACGTTGATTTCGATTCAATCTAGAATCGGGCCTTCTCACGTGTTAACTCAGTTAACTACATGTATTACTATATACAATAGGATTTAACAGAAAGATGTCACTTACATCCGGTGCTTATCTCGCCTGCCGTGAAACCTTGTGATAAAACTAAAGTGACGTAGCCCGATTGATTTTTTTATGATGTCGAAGTGTGAATATTCTTTGTAGCATACGGAAATATAAACGTGTTAATATCTTGATTCAAACTGCCGTGTGAATATAAATCTCATGTTTTATGGGCATAATTCATCTAAGCGAGCTTAGGTGGGAATAGAACTAAGAACTGATAAATGTAAATTATTGTAGTAAACATACCTGTAAACTAGTGCCTTCGCCAATTCTTGGGATTAGGTAGCTTAGTGGACCCCGGGCATCCTTCAAGATGCAACTGTACTGGGCATAACGCTAGGATGATGATGATGATGATGATTGTAGTAAATATACCGCATCGGAATTTTATTACAATCATGATGCAACTCCACCAACCGTTAATGACCGACTTAACACTAGGTTAAAGTCTGAAATAAATAATTCAATTCAATTGAATTCAATAATGCGCCCTGTTGCATTTGCCTTCCCTTAAGCCGAAGGGTACGGCAAGGCATTCTCCATACAAAGGTTGTGCAAGTTTTATTCGTTAGTTTTGGCACTACAGCATTTAATTTTAATTTTTGCTTGTACATATTGGATATACGCAGAACTTGAACTTGAAATTTTATTTTAAGTAAAAATAAAAAAATACAAAAAATAACTAGAAAAAATAGCTAACAGAAAAATAAGCATATTGACCAAAAATAATAACTGTAGCGCAAACATAAACAAAGAAAAACGTACACAAAGTTTGTATGGAAAGAGCTTGCCTACCCCTTCGCCTTAACTTAAGAAATTAGTATACAATAAATATTTCAATGAGCTAATATTTGTATAAAGCACTAACATTTTGTATGCAAGGAATTATTTCAATAAAAATCAAATGCACGTGACTCAAACCTATGCATATTAAAAACAATAGGAACATTTAAGTATTTAGTACTTATTGTTTCTGCTAGATATGTGCTCAAGTGTATTATAGTTATGGATTGTGCACCGTAAAGATAAGTAAGAAATTGTTCGGTAGAACTAAGGCAATAGCCAATGACCATATCGATAACATAGTTCTAATACAATATAACACGGAAATATTTCAACTATATAAATAACAGATGAAAAATAAATGATATATTTCTTAATCGATAAAGAAGAAATCCAGACACAAACATTGGTCATTTATTTATTTATAAACACATTAAATATGTACACCAAACATTTCACAATTTCTAATTAATGCTAAATTATAATTTGAACAAGCGTTTAAAGACACAGTGTGCAGTAACTGCCCAAAAAGACCGGGGCCTGTGCCAGAATATGTGACACAATTATAGAGAACGATCAGATTGTGATACCCGTATCCTTCCGAAACCAGACTCACACTAATAATAATAATCGTATGGCATTTATTTCACGAACCATGAGATCTTCGAGAACAGTACGGTTGCCAGTTTTGTTGCACTTTTAGCACCACCCAGGGGTCACGTGTAGGGTAACAGCGGGCACTCCCTACGGACGTGGTGCAAGACTCTAATAAGGTTTTGACCTGGCTGTTACCCCGAAAAAACAAGGAAAATAAAGGTTGTCCCAGAATAACTTATCAGCATTTCATGGAGCAAGAGTTAGGCTCTTTGGGGATTAAATGAAAACCCACCCCAATAAAGGGTAATAGGATAAAGAAAAGGAAGATAGAAATCCGGTTTGAATTACCATATAAGTACGACAAACTGGCGTTTATGACCGACGATTAGATTTAGATTTATTTTTAGAGATTAACTTTATCTGTATTTAGTGAACACACCTATCTGCTACCTATTTTGCTACCTATCTGTTACGTTCATCAAGATAAGATCGTTGCTTTGTTTTGTTACAAATAAATGAACTGTTATACATACGTGTATGTCAAACGGTATCAGTACAAATGATGGGAAATCGTCACAACCAAAGCGATCTGTTTAAGCATTCGCACTGTTTCTGTTTAAGTATTATTGGCTATGTGCGAAGTAGGTGGTGGGGGTAAGCTAGGCGATCGTAGCGCACCCCTGGTAGAAATGTGTACTTACCGGGGACCACTGTCAAATTTACTTTCACGTTTTCTATTGGTTTCTTAACGGTTTCCTACGATTCGTTTCGTTTGTATGTATTTATTTACTCTCTTATTTATTTCAGTAAAAATTCCAATACGGGGTCTTTCTCGTTTACAAAAGTAAATAAAATATTCATGTGTCATTATTTGACATCTGAATTTTGATATTGTCTGAGTTTTGATATTGTCTCGGGACCTTTGACGTTTGACGTTTCAGACGTGCACATAGCCAATAGGTATGTAAGCGTGTTCGGTTGAAGAGGAGTATGAAAACAAGCGAAATACATCTGTCGTCTAATAATGAAAAATTATCGTCTGCATTTGCTGTTGACTGTAATAAGCAACTGTCAATTTTAAATTTCAAATTGAAGGGAAATATTGAAAAATTTAATGCTCCGAGCAGGATTCGAACCTTCGACATCTGGCATACGCCAGATGGGATGGGATGGGATGGCGCATCGTTACTGACGATTTCTCAGTGTAATTTGAAACATTTGTGCCGTTAATAGAAGTCAAAGTCTTCTACGGTAGATGTCGCTGTGCGCCTCCCTAAGGAGTTGTAAGAGGGAACTAGTGAAGATTTCGTGCACGAGCTTGGTTGTTCCGATAGCTTAGAGGCTAGTGCTATTGGCCGCGTAAGCCAGGTGTCGCAGGTTCGAATCCTGTTCGGAGCATTAAATATTTCAATTTTTCCTTTCAATTTGTAATTTAGATTTTTTGTTAGCAGCGTTACTGTTTAGCACTATATTAATTTAACTGTCAATTTGCGTCGAGCTAGGTGTGCCCCTAATTATTACCCTTTATTGTGCTCTAATTGTAGTCAGTGCCTTATCAACATTTGACTTGTCTTGTCACTAAAAACTGCTTCGAATGGCACCATAAAAATAGTCGAATACCATATTTCATTATCAATCTTACAGAATTTGGCTGTTTATATTTTCGCGCCAGACCCTTGGTTCTGTGCCATGAACTCAGGATTGACTCACAGTCGCGTCCTTTATACTATTTTCGTTTGACTACGACAGACGAGTTTGTTATTCTCTTACCGCGAATTGATACGTAAGTATTGCAACACAAATGTATTTTGGCTATGTTTAATCCGTAGCAAATAGTTGCGTGAGATTTTTATTTGATATTAAAACAGAGCGAGGGAGTGGGTACAGAAAAAAGATTATTATAAATACACATTTTAACAAAAAAAAAAATTAAAAAAAAATATTGGGGGACAATCTTACACAAATCGACCTAGTCCCAAACTAAGCAAAGCTTGTACTATGGGTACTAGACTACGATATACATACTTATATAGATAAATACATACTTAAATACATAGAAAACATCCAAGACCCAAGAACAAATATCCGTGATTAATGCACAAATAAATGTCCCGGCCGGGATTCGAACCCGGGACCTCTAGCTTTGGAGGCAGAGTCACTACCAACTAGGCTAAACAGGCCGTCAAAATGCGATAATGTTCCTTCAATATTTTCATAGATTTAGCAGAGCCACATCAATCCAGCTAGCACGTTTGATTATGAGGTCTACATTTACATACGTGACGTCACAGCTCAAAACGCACAGAGCGGGCGCGGCGCGGTGCGGACGCGGTTTTGCATTTTTCATCTTTCCGTAACTGTCGACTGTCGATTACTATAATAATAATAATAATAATAATTTATTTAGCAAAAACTTGATTACATAGTTCAGAGCATTATCCATCAGACCCCAAACTAGGCTGTGCCTGTATTTTGGCAGTCTGCGAGTGCGATTAATGAGATTGACAATAGTGTACAAGACAAAGAACTTAAACATTATATAAATATGAAAATGCATGCTTGTGTGTGTGTGTGTGTGTGTGTGTGTGTGTGTGTGTGTGTGTGTGTGTGTGTGTGTGTGTGTGTGTGTGTGTGTGTGGGTGCGCGTCTGTGTGTGAAAGAGAGGGTATGTATTTAATGTTGGAGATTCCACAGCTGCATTATGGATTCAAATTAGTATTTGATTAGGCTTTCGGTTTCAGCGTAAGTTAGCGTTAGTAACCATTTCTTCACCACACTTTTGGCTTTACTAACGGAAAGCATTTTAATGTTCTGTAAATCGCAAATCCTGTTGTATGCGTACGGATGTGAATAAGCAGGAGACTTTCGGGCCAGAGCTGATTTAAGTGGTGGCAAGGGGGCTTTGTAAATACGTCTACTTATAATTTCTTCATAGCATGCAGAATTAAGTAAGTCACTATGAGTTCGAGACACTGCTTTCATGATAAAAAGCTGGCGTACTCTCAGAAACTTACATTCGCGGTAAAGTGTATCAGTGGGATAACGGAAAGGCTTTCTCAACATCACCTTTATCACCGCTCTCTGTGCACGTTCCACCTCCAGGATATGACTCTTGGCTGCACTACCCCAGACTGCCACGCCATACTGTAGAATCGATTGACATAAAGCATGATATACCAAGCGCAGTACATCTGAGGCAGCGCAGTTACGGAGTCGCTTCATCACATAAATAAGTTTCCTTGCTCTGGAGGCAAGTAACGACACATGTTGTTTGAATGAGAGGTGTTGGTCAATGAGAAGCCCTAGGTACTTAACGTAGTGGCGCCTTTCAATTTCTTGACAGGCGCAGCTACTCACATGACTGAAAGATGATGCCGTAGTGTAATGCACACAAGAGTGCAACTTAATTGTTTTACTCACAGGCGGAGAAGAAACCACCGTTTTAGAAAAAGCGACAAAGTTGGTTTTGCTAGCATTTAGTGTGAGTAAATTGCGGCTAAACCATGAGGCAACGCCAGCAAGTGCACTCTCAGCCAGGCAGTATGTTTCATCCCACGTTTTTCCATTAACAACTATAACTGTATCGTCCGCGTAGCATACAAGCTTTGCATTTGGTATGTCAATGTTTAGGATATCGTTAATATAAAGAATGAACAATGACGGGCCGAGTACGCTCCCCTGCGGTACACCAAAGTCGATAGGAAGCTGCTTACTTTACTGCTTCATATGTCACACACGCCGTCCGCTCTACCGCGCTACCGAATACCGCGCGGTGAAAGATTGTATTATTGTATGACTTACGTTATTGTGACATTAACTTATGTTACATTTACTTCTAACCACGCCTAAGGTTAACTGCCAGACCATCAATGGTATTTAAGAGATGGTTACTCTTTCTTACGAACGAAACGGCACATCATTGTAACATTGTATCATTGTATCATTGTAACATAGTGCACGATAAATAAACATTAGGTACCCAAGCTTTTTACACGTAAAATAGTCTATAGACACGTAGAGAATTGTTTTAATACAAACAAGGCCAGACTACATGATGTCTTAGAAGCATGCTGCAGGGAAATTGCGAACCCTTTCGGAAGCACGTCAGATTACAATCACCTTCGATTTGCGTTGCATTTTTAAAGACACCTTTGTGAGCTGACGTGAAAGATTGTATTGTGACATTAACCTATGTTACATTTACTTCTAACCATGCATAACGTTAACTGCAAGACCATCAATGGTATTTAAGAGATGGTTACTCTTTCTTGCGAACGACACATCGTTGGAACATCACATAGTGCACTAGAAATAAACATTACCCAAGCTTTGTACACGTGAAATAGCCTATAGATACATAGAACAAGGCCAGAGTACATGATATCTTAGAAGCATGCTGCAGGAAAATTGCGAACCCTTTCGGAAGCACGTCAGATTACAAGCACCTTCAAGTTACGATGCATTTTTAAAGACACCTGTGTGTGCTGACGTGAAAGATTGTATTATATGTCATCGTCGGAACATCACGCATCAAATAGTGCACGAGAAATGAACATTACCCAAGCTTTTTTCTGGTAAAATAGCATATAGATAGACGTAGAGAGTTTTTTAATACAAACAGGCTAGACTAAATGATATCTTTGAACCATGCTGCAGGGAAATTGCGAATCTTTACGGAAGCACGTCAGATTATATTACGAGTAACTGTCAGAAAATTACAGCCCTCTTATTCCGTCTCGTTCTCACCTATCACCTCACACCTCACCCGTTTTTATATGGAAACTGTCAAATGTTATTTTTAAAATTTTGACAGTTTTCATATAAACACGGGTGAAATGTAAGGTGAGAGGTGAGGACGAGTCGGCTTGTGAATAACACCCCAGTTGACATGACCTGACGCTCGTTAGAAAAGTAATTCAATTATCGCTTGATAAACAAAATTGTATCATTAGTTTCGTTCTTAACGCCTTGCCAGGAGAAAAGGAATGATTGACAAATTTGGTCATAAGACGCGTTAATTATGTCGATATCATTTTCGTCTATTTCCTGTTTATGCCAGAAAAATCTGTTGTGGCTCGGCCACGAATTCAAGCGGCGTCAGCAGCGGTACATAATATGTATGCGAACGAAGAGAACAGCATTGCAGCAGGGTATTCACGCAATTTTTCGAACGTACGAGTACATAGGATATATTTGTAATTTTTAGTATGGAAAATTATATTCATTTCAGACCTTATGCACGCTCGAAAACGTGATGTGATTATCCCGCAGGGCACTTCCGTATTCAATGGGGGCGCTTCGGACTCCCAATCCACGTTCGCGTACAGTCGCTGACTAATTGTTGAGCCATTTAGTGCTCACATTATAGAATAGAATAGAAAACCTTTATTCGTGACAATACAACACAATAAAAGAGAAATAATAAAAATAGTAATAATGGGTCTTGCACGAAATGGTTCCGTCTCAGCGTGGTGCTGGCGCCATTGCCAGCGCTCATCTGCCGATGGAACCATCAAGTGATTTCCCAGCAGGTAACACATAAAAATAAAAGAAACCAATGTGGTCTTTTACTCGATTATCTTTATCACGCGATACACTCATATCAAGATACGTCACGTGAGTATTGATGAATTTTGAAGGAAAATCCAAACAATAATAAAAACCGTGATAATTTTGACATCCCAGAATGACATGTGATAATATTAATCGTGTTAAAGGGGCCTCAATCGAGCCTTTATACTAGACAGTCTCAACTAAAAGTGTCCAGTATAAAGTGAGCTCTAAATGGCTAAACAATTAAAGTGTGTATAGTCACTAATGCTGTCGCTTGACGCTGTGATCGAGTCATAAATGCAGAGGGTCAATTGGGTCAAATGCGGCACAGGTAAAAGTTCGTCTATCATAAAAAATATCGATATCTACAAATACTCTTATGACATCATCGTACATCCATGCAAGCATGCAATAAGCTTGTTTTAGTTTGTTGCATTAATTTAAGAGGACATACGGACTGGCGCGCGATACATTCAAAAAACTAATTCTACCCAGCCAAATCAAATAAATACAAATTATGAGAATTGGTTTTATTGTTGAGCGCTCATAAAACGTTAAAAATACACCAATTTAGCCATCGCCTACGTATGGTTACCATAAAAAACACTTTGTTAATCTATGTCAGAAATTTTATTTACATAGGTTTGTATTTGGCGGAGGAAATAGAGGACCACAGGTCGAAATTCAAGTTCTTGTATGTTACTCCTTTTTTGGGCTAATGTCATTTTTAGTGTAATATATAGATATCGATATTTAATGAACGGCGCTATTACCCCGGTGACGCACTTGTCCCTAATGACGGTAATAGAGGTAAAAGTGCAATAGTGCTGACCCGTTACGCCATGCGGCTTACCGAGCAGCGGCTTGGCGGCTCTCGGGGGCTCCTCGACCGGCGCGCCCGATTCTACATCTGCAATACATATCTCTATCAAAAACATAATTGTTATACATAACGGAACATACGACTCGTCTTCACCCGTCACCTCATACCTCACCCGTTTTTATATAGAGACTGTCAAATATCATTTGTCAAATTTTGACAGTTTCCATATAAAGAAGTGTGAGGTGTGAGGTGAGAGGTGAGGACGAGTCGGCTTGTGAAAAACACCCCAGGGCAGTACAGAGGTAACTGTCTTTACACTGCTCTTGAAAAACATTTCTATCATATTCGTAATGTTTACATACACAGGCTAGGACACAACGAAACTGTTTTGGTCCCAACCAGGACAGAGCAGAGATAACTGTCTCTACATATGAAATACACATCCCTGTCAAACACGTAATTGTTATGTAAAAAAACACCACCACCACCATATCCACCCAAGGACATCCACTGTTAGACATAGGCCTCCCCCAATTTCAAGGGGGTGGGGGGGGGGAACATACTAAATCGTGTCCTAACCAGGGCAGTACAGATATAACTGTCCCTAATACATCTGAAATACACACATAGATCAAAATCGTAATTGTTACACAAATGTTACAAAGGCTACGGCATAGCGGAACGAAATATCGTTCTAGTCCTCACCGCTCACCTCGCAACTCACCCGTTTTTATCCGGAAACTGTCAAAATTTTACAAATGAAATTTGACAGTTTCCATATAAAAGCGGGTGAGGTGTGAGGTGACGGGTGAGCACGAGTGGGTTTGTAAATTAGAGGCCTTATTATCAGTCAGGCTGTGTGGCCTGGGCTGGGTGACGTCTTTCAATTATGAAAGACGACATCTTTGGAAGTATCTTTATTGGTAACTAGTGTTGTTTCACTCAGTCATTATACATTTACAGTATCTCCTGCCTTGTCTTCGCTAATAGGTTATTAAATGTAGTATGTAACTATTACGGTTCGACCTAAGTATAGACTATGCCCTTACAATAGATTAAGACAGAAGAAAAGATTATGGTCGATTTGAAAGGGAAGAAACTTTCCCCGAAGCAGGACTTCCCTATGAATAGCACCACAACCATTTTCCCCACGGATTTCGTGAACTTTTGAATATGAGAACAAAAACTTGTCACTACAATATCACACTCTACCCTATTTTGGAATACAGGCGTGAATTTATGTTACCATGTAAACGGATCTTCGTTAGTAACTCAACGACTCTCGCATAAATTCATAGTGTTACCGAACACCATTTTTGCATAGATTTTATGATATGAGTACATGCTTTTTCAAACCAGACAGCAATGAGACTGCCTTCACAATGGCGTTTAGAATTGTGTCACTATTACTTAACACCTTAATTTATCTTCTGTCTTTTACATTCTCGTATCATCACCGAATTCACCTCGAGAATTGAGCCTTAAGAGTGCGCAGTACGTTCGGTTCTCCATACAAACGTATTTATGCTCTCATTTCAAAACGCCACGCTAGAATAACATGAAACTTTGTATACACAATGGGATCCGGCATATCTAGGTCGGAAATTAGTTTCTGTTGCTTGAAATTATAATGGAGAAAAAATACAACGATTATTAAGGTTTTCATACAAGCCGTAAAAAACTCAAAAAACCGCTGTATTTTTTTTCTTTTACAATTTCTAGCAACAGTAACTAGTTTCCGACCTAGATATTCCGGATCCCATTGTGTATACAAAGTTTCATGTTATTCTAGCGTGGCGTTTTAAAATGAGAGCATAAATACGTTTGTATGGAGAACCCAGCGTACTGCCACGTACTGCCCTCTTAACAGAACGTAATAATACAGTATTTCGAAGATGACAGTGCGATATGAGTTTTATATTTTTTCTAGTCTCACGTGGAAGTTAAAATGACCATTAACAATAGAAATACAACATATTTTATAGGAATTTAATGTGTTCCGTTCATTTTCATTCAATAGAGGTAACGTGAAAGTTTATGACATACCTAATAAGCATTTGGATTATTTAACCAGAATGTATACATATTGAATCTAAATATTCTAAACCTAGCATTGAGTCAAGAAGCAGGTTGATTTTGACTTGCTTAGCAAATAACTACAACTTTGAAAAGTAGAAAAACCCCCGACATTTTCATTTCAAAGCTCAATATCTCAAAAACGGCTGAACAGATTTTCATGAAACATAAAATCTCGGGATAAAATTATCTATTAGACAAAAAAACTAAACGAAAATCGGTTCATCCGTTTGGGAGCTACGATACCACTGACAGATACACAGACAGACACGTTAAACTTATAACACCCCTCTCTTCGTGCGTCGAGGGTTAAAAAGAGGGTTCGCAGTGGGGGGGCGGTCCGCAGTTAGATATCTTTGACTTTGTCGTTGCCAAGGCGGCGCGATAAGCTAATACTACAAAATATTATAATCAGCTGCAATAAAATCATGACAACGGCTCCCTACGAGATTTGTGATTGTACTGGAGTGGCGATTGTCCATGAGCTACGGTATCTGCTTACCATCTGACCACAGATCTCTCCCCCAGAGGTTTCCCGACTTAGGCCACTTGTAGACGTGCCGGACAACGGACCGTTATTAGGGTTCCGTACCTCGAAAGGAAAAAACGGAATAGGATCACTTTGTTGTCCGTCCGTCCTTCCGCCCGTCTGTCTGTCTGTCAAGACCCTTTTTCTTAGGAACGCGTGGAGGTATCAAGCTGGAATTTATATCAAATACTCAGGTCTCAGTAGACCTGAAGATTCTGAGTTCACGGGAAGTACCCTGTAGGTTTTGATTCCCTTGCGAGTATCGAAAATTTGCGGAGGCATAAACGGCTGTATCTTTTGATTGCGTTGGCTTAGAAGTTTAATTTTTTTCACAGCTACAAGGGACGTGTCCCTTAGAGCTGAGAAAAAATGAAACTTCTAAGCCAAAGAGTTTATGCCGCAAATTTTCGACACTCGCAAGGGAATCAAAACCTACAGGGTACTTCCCCTGAACTCAGAATCTTGAATTTTGGTACGAAGCAACGTCTAGCACAGATAAAGGAAAAATTGCGAAAACCGATTTATTTTTTGTTACATCACTTGCACTTGTTTTTTGTCGGACTTGTGGTGTTAAATGGCCTACAATGAATATGTAGAATCACTGGCGGTGCGCGGTGCATCTTCACACATTTATTGTAGGCCATAAAATCTCGAAAATGATTGCTCGAATGAGGACAGAATTTGAGCGCGTAGGGGTTTATTGATGACTAGTTAAACTAATTATACTTAACATTGCGTAAACAGGATAATTTAGAACCACGGACATTGTGGCCAGTGGGTATAAATAAATATAGCAAACAAGTTGATTTAAATGAACTAAATATCGTTCGACTGTAATGTAATGTTTATAAAAATCATTAATAGCTTTTCTCAAACATGCAATGAAATATAAAAATATGTTATGTTCCTTATAATAGGCTGCGAAGTATGACGTTTCAGGCGCGGCTAGGACAAGAGGTCGTTAATGGAATTTCATACAAATCTTGCAGGCCTAGGCCGGCAAAGTCCTCTTTTTTAATTCCATTCCACATAAATTTGTGGCACAGGCATCATGACATTCTGCCACTATGCGTATTAAAAATAAATTTTTTATTTTTTTTGTTGCTTATTTCATTTCATGTTTGAGAAAAGCACTATACATACCTCGGCGGGAAATTTGGGGTTGCCAGCCTTAGACCTATCCGACTTCGCTCCGCTCGGCCGTCTATATATGTCTTCGGCCGGCAACCCCTTCCGTCCCGGCCTCTGTAGTAATGTACTATAATGTTTTATTTTGTAAAACCTCATGTGGTGGCTCCCGTGAACTTAGCATGACTTTCTATATAGCTGCTCGCTGGACGATGAGCATCTCTTGCTTCATGAAAGAAGAATGATGAAGGAAAATGCCTGATTATCGAAAATTAAGCAATACACGATATATAAATGATCAACATCATCATGTCAGAAGACATAGGCCTCCCCCAAAGAGTTCCACATCCACAATGACCGGTCCTGTGCCCTTCCCGCATCCAGCGGATTCCCGGCCGGAATACGGATGATACTTTAAGAGTCCGCAGTAAGCTCGGTTCTCCATACAAATGTAGTTTCGCTCTCATTTTAAAACGCCATGCTAGAATAACATCACAAACAACACAACACAAGTCCTAAGTTGTCCGGTTACTTGTCCACTTGGTTATATAATTTAATGGATGACTATTATTGGCCTTTAAGTAACTACTAATTATGTAATAGTTATATCTACGGCTGTTGTCGTCCTAAATACTAATAAATAAAAAATAAAATAAATAAAACATGAAACTTTGTATACACGATGGGATCCGGCATATCTAGGTCGGAAATTAGTTTCTGTTGCTTGAAATTATAATGGAGAAAAAATATCAGCGGTTATTAAGGTTTTCATACAAGACGTAAAAAAGTCAGAAACTCGCATTTTTTTTCTATTACAATTTCTAGCCACAACCACCCCCATATCAGCCCAAGGACGTCCACTGCTGGACATAGGCCTCCCCCAATTGAATAAGGGTAAAGGCCATAATCGCCACGCTTGGCATGCGGGTTGGCGATCGCAGTATCTCCACCGCACTCCGAGGATGCTGCTGCCCATCCCCCGGTGCTCTTGGTCGTAGTTTTAGGACATACCCGGATCTAATTCCGGGTGCAATTTCTAGCAACAGAAACTAATTTCAGACATATATATGTTGGCTCCAATTGTGTATACAAAGTTCTATGTTATTTAAGCACGGCGTTTTAAAATAAGAACGAAACTACGCTTGTATGGAGAATCGAGTTCAGCCGGCCTACTGGGGACTCTTAAGTATACGGACTGATGATAATGATGATTAATCGCAGTGTCTAGAGTCACGTATTCAGTAGGCCTCTTAATAAAATCACTTGTCTGCAAACTGTCGCCAACTGTGATTGATAAAATTGACATACAATTCTACGGACACATTCCAGCTAGATGACACGCGCTTGATAAATACGCGGAAGTATTCTGTTACCATCATTTATTTAGCATGATTTCAATCATTAGGCTAAAAGGGGTAGGTGTGCTACGTGAATTTTTAGTGCCAAATTTTTGTAGCAATTGGGGGACAATTTTAGTCAAATCTACCTAGTACCAAACTAAGCAAAGATTGTAGTGGGTACTATATGGATATTATGATATTGCTAATAATAAATACCTAGAAAAATTCAAGACTCGGCAACAATCGTGTTAATAATACAAATGAATGCTCTGACAGGGATCGGAACCCGGGACCTCCGGCTTCGTAGGTTGGGTCACTATGTACCAACTAAGACATAGTGGTCGTCGGTTTGGCTATTTAACATTGTTATGGTGCCAATCGAACCAGTTTTTAGCGAGGATCATATCATCATCATCATCATCATTTCAGCCGAATGACGTCCACTGCTGGACATAGGCCTCCGCCAAAGACTTCCACAATGACCGGTCCTGCGCCACCCGCATCCAGCGGACACCCGCGACCCTTACCAGGTCATCAGTCCAGAGGATCATATGTGGATAACAATTTCGAGTAAACCCATCTCAATGTTAGCGGCCCCCGAAACGAATCCTACAAATTAACACTTAGGTTGGGTTGCAGAGACTTACGATCACAGCCCGATCAACGTTAAATATGGCGCCGGCAGCTGTCATCCCATAGAAACTTGTCAAACTTTCCATACATTCATATTTTAACGAACACAGCTTACGATTAGAGACGGTTACTACCCTACACGTGACCCCTGGGTGGTGCTAAAAGTGCAACAAAAACTGGCAACCGTACTTGTCTTCTCGAAGATCTCACGGTTCGTAAATAAATGCCATACGATTAAATAAATACAGACGGTTTGGTGCAACCCACCCCAAGTATATTATGACGTCACAGAAGGTATTCAACTCAATGGAAAAATAAATACACTCGCAGTTTTGTTCGTGAAATACTGCCTGCGACTGACCTTAACGCGAGTATTGACTCGCAGTTGTGTCATACAAGTTTTTTATGTAAGGATTCTATTATCAGCTTATAAATTTCAAATAAGTTGTACGAGTATATTAGATGATTAGCTCTACCTAAGGATTTTTTTTGTTTTTCTATCCAAGTTCGTCTCTTGCACCTACCTTGGCAATTTTCTGTTTGGCCCTATGGTTGACTGGTAGAGAATGCCTTTTTTTTAATTAAAAATGGGATTACTCTTGGCCAGCATCTAGCCAGGGGCAAAGAGGCAAAGAGGAGTCAGCCATTTATACTGATTTATTTGTTCAATAAAGTTTAAATAAATAAATAAATAAATTAGCAAAGATTATTTTTAAATAAACTAATAAAGTAATTTAATAAAATTACAATATATTTTGTGACCATCATAAATTCATAACATTAATGAAATAAAACAAGATATATCAATGTACTTGTACAGTCGACAGCAAAAGTAAACTCTTTTGCATCTTATGCCATGTTATAAGTAGGGCATGCAATTCGCCGGGATCGCGCACCGGGAATTACCGGGATTTTGAATAGTAATCGGTACCGGGACTGCAAACCCTAGTTATAAGGTTTGCTCTTGACTGTACCATACTGTACGTGTCTTTTGACGCCTGTGAAGGTGTCAAAAGCTCTTATTCACTTGTAATAAAGACTTTTGGACTTTTCAAATGCGTAGATGGCCAAGAGCAATCCCATTTTTAATATAAAAAAAGCTTACTTTTGATGCTGACTCCACCATATTTAACCGCATGCAACCTTATAAACCCGCTAATAACAATGTGAACGATATTCCCTTTTGCATAATTTTTCCTGTTCATCATTCGCCATAAGATGTAACAGGAAAATGGGGAAAATGACACATGCCTAATAATAGGACAGCCATAACACCGGAGCCTTTATCATACATGCGACCACTGATTTCGAAGGTAGGAATTGTGAGGGTTCAGGTTTGATCCCTCAACAGGATGGGTTCGGTTGGCAAAAGGAAAACCGGACACCAGGGTATTTATTAATAAAAAGATATGGCACCTGTAACAATACAAATTCGCGTTTAGCCTATGGTCCTAATGGGGTAAGACTATGAATATAAGAAACGTAAAAATATACAGGATAACATACAATAATTGTGCCTTTGTAGAATATGTAAAAATGTGTACAAAACAATAACTGCGTAAACAACTTCACTGCACAAAATCACCAGAACGAACTGTAGCAAACTGTATAGGAAGTAGATAATTATGCTCTATAAAAATTACAAACTGCTTGTGCCTCAAGATATATGTTTTTGGTACGAAATCCAAGATTGAACTGAGCAGGGGCCTTTCAGCTCGAAGTACGAATTTTTCTATGGAAATGTTAGTTTAACTTGTTTGTACCAGATGTCACTGGGTGCTATCTCTATCGCACTTGCATATTGAAGTGACAGGGATGCAGCGGTCGTGCGGGTAGTTCTTACTAAATACACAACGGCGCTACGATCTATGTGGAGTATTTCACTGGTATCTCTATCTCAGTATATATATTGTACTTTGTGGAACTGAGCTGCTGGAAAATGGCTGCGCAGTGTCACGTGGAATTTAGAATAATGGTCAAAATTTAAAAATTTAGAATTGTTATCAGCCAGAAAGTTTGTGTGTAACGTTCGGATCGATACACGCATCGTTACAGGAATAGCCTCGTAAAAATATTTTGACCTGAAGGCTGAAGTCGGCACTCGCCTTTACTAGAATGTCATCAGAAACTAGTGTTTTTCAAGCATGGATCGTTTCGAGCTATATAGATATTTTAAGCGGCACATAAACCGTACGCGGTTTTCGTTCGCGAGTAAAATACATTTGTTTTGTTCATAGCCCTAAGATTTGGATAAATAAAAAAATAAAAATAAAAATAAAGTTATTTCCTTTCACTTATAAACGTTTTACATATTGAATTTCGCTAATGTTTCATGCAAGCTAACACCAAACAATCTGCTGCTTTACACCGATGTCAGCATATCTTTGCGTTTGAGCATATTTCTTTCTCATGCCAGAATCGTACTACCCACGTACTCGTGCAATACTCAGAATAAGGACTAGTTTTCACTGATAAAACACGCATCTGCATGCGGGGAGTTCGTGTTATCTAAGGCTACTTCCACATTTGTCGGTGAGGGATCGGTGCGATCAGCAAACCATGAACACGACCCCGACTTTGCGCAATACTGACAGTATATCGATAAATAAGAACATCTAGGCGACGTCAGTATGCTCCCAGGGAAGCAGAAAATACCGCAACACACAGGGTACGCCCCGCCTGCTCGGAAGTAGCTTTACAAGTACCCCGCATGCGGGATCCCGGCGCTAACCACCATCGAAAATTAACCCGTAATACCGTATAGAAACGTCTCATCGCGGTAAAATACAAGTCATGCGCTCTTACCAACACAGCGTTGGACCGGATCCGGGCCGGACAACGGAACTGCGGCCACGATCTGCTCGGGTCCGGCAAACGTGCCGTACGCGGTCGGGGCTGCGGTTGGGAATCACGGTTAATATGTGCACATTTGGGTAAAATTACATTCAATGTGAGCGGTGACACGCCGTACGGGAACCTTTTCAACGCACTGTCAAAAAGCTGTCAAGCGCGAAGTTGAATGAAAACTCATATAAATGCTTGAAGGCATTGTCATTCGCGTTGATGCTGATTTTACTCCACTGCACCTGTCATTCTTGGAATACAGGTGTAAGTACCCAATCTATACTATTATATTATATAGCTGAAGAGTTTGTTTGTTTGTTTGTTTGAACGCGCTAATCTCAGGCACTACTGGTTCGATTTGAAAAAATATTTTTGTGTTGGATAGTCCATTTATCGAGCTTCCTTTTAGGCTATATAACATCACGCTGCGACCAATAGGAGCGAAGACGCGCTCGAAGTCCCGGGCAATAGCTGGTATGTTATACCTATATTATCAAAGTGGTGAAAAATAACGCTTTTGGAGGATAATTTCATTGTAACAGTTGAATTGGATATTTTAATAGATTAATCTTTTCTTTAATTGATTTAGCTATTACGTATTTAGTAGCCGTTGATCCCGGTTGCTGTCTATGATAGCAGTCGTTAAGCCAAGTTAGAGGCCTCCGGGCGGCTTGAAAACTTCTAACAATCAAGTTGCCCACTCACTTGACAAGCCTAATCCCAATAAGGTCTAGTTTCCCCCTCGGGTTGGAAGGTCAGATGGCAGTCGCTTCCGTAAAAATTAGTGCCTACGCCAACTCTTGGGATTAGGTAGCGGACCCCAGGCATCCTTCAGGATGCAACTGTACTGTGAATAACGCTAGGCGGATGATGATTAAATATTTAATTGACGAATTGACCAAAGTCCCAACAAAATGAATGACCAATTTACTATATATAATTAGGTTAGTGTATAAGTTAATTACGGTTGCTACATGAGTCCAAATACTTGAAATTTCAGTCTTAATTCATGACTAAAAGTGAAAGTCCAATGGCAACTATTGGACATTAAAGTGCAGCACTGGGACGTCTACCCTAATGGGTGATTTTGGGGTCGTGATCCGAAGTAATTGTACATGGTCAAAAATTCAAAGTAGACAACATCACAGTCGGTATGAAGGTTTATAACTCAAATAGTTTTCTTTTTTTACAAAATTTAATGGGAAATAATACTTTTTCATACAACTTGGTCACCCTACCGCACTGTCAACTCTCCATAACATCCGTCAACGAGAGTAAGGTAACCATGTTTTTTTGTGTTTATGTATTTTTTCATTAAAATAAATTAAAAATGAAATGCAGTTGTTTCGTGTCACTACAATTTTTTTGAAATGGCTAACAGATACCAAGCCTAAAAACTGGCTCTTGATCCACGACCCCGAAATCACCCTGTATATATATATACAGAGAAAACAACACGGACCCAAGAACAAATATTCGTGCACATCCCAAATAAATTCATCTTACCGGGATTCGGACCCAGGACTTCTAGCTTCGCAGGCAGTATCACAATCAACTATGCAAATACTCCGTGTAGGTATCGATAAACGATTCTAAGTAAAACAATGTCACTCATTCCTAGATGTTAGTAATCGTGATGAAGATCCGTAATGTCGTCGAAGAATTTTTTAACTGCCAATACTGCCATTGCTATTGACGCTATAGAAAGATAGTATATACTGAAATGATTGAAGTATAGGTATATACCGAAAATTGAACCTAAAATAAATCTGTGTCCTGCCTCCCCCTTTTGAAAAAATCGGCGAGAATTTAGTAGCAGTAGTGAAATTCTTTATTGTACACAATCACACAAAGTAAACAAAAAAAACAAATGACAGAGCAAATAAAAGGGCGAACTTATTGTGTACCACGTACGTGTGTGTACAAAGTTTCATGCTATTTCAGTTAGGCGTTTTAAAATGAAAATGAAACTACGTTTGTATGGAGAAACGAGTTCAGCCGAGCGTACTGGCGACTCTTAATATTTAATGACAATGTAAAATTTTCGCAGAGTATTACATTATAATCCCGTCTCTGGGCCATTGCAGTTATTTTAGTAAGAAAAACACGCACGTGGACAACAAAATCTCCGATTAATCCGACGATTAGATTAAATTCAATGTTTTTAAAACATGAATGCTGTTTAAGAGGGCGCAGTAGCTCTCATTTTGCTATGCTAGAATAACATGAAAATTTGTATACACAATGGGATCCGGCACATCTAGGTCGGAAATTAGTTTCTGTTGCTAGAAATTGTAAAAGAAAAAAAATACAGCGGTTTTTTGAGTTTTTTACGGCTTGTATGAAAACCTTAATAGTCGTTGTACTTTTTCTCCTTTATAATTTCAAGCAACAGAAACTAATTTCCGACCTAGATATGCCGGATCCCATTGTGTATACAAAGTTTCATATTATTCTAGCATGGCGTTTTAAAATGAGAGCATAAATACGTTTGCATGGAGAACTGAATGTACTGCGCACTCTTAAAAAGTCGTAACTACATGAAAATCTCATTTGTAACTTGTGTCCTGTGAACTATGTCTGAAAATAGCTAGATGTTAATACTGGCATGGCTTTTTGCAGTTATCGGCCAATTTCGAATTCCGATTTTGATTTATTTCGTTATTATCGCGATATTGACATTAATTGTCTTAAAATTCATATCTAAATTCTTAATCGCATGCAATAACTACAGATATACTCGTATAATTATTTAATTACAAGGTTTTTTCTTTTTATTTGTAAGTAACTACCTATTTTTAGCTGGCTCGTAATAATTTACTATATAGGAATTTATTGATATAACAATCTCAGTAACTTGGTAAAAAATCGCATACAAAAAACAATCAAGCAAATAATTATAAAAATAGCTCTTAGCTAGTTGTAATTTATTATCTACTTAACATAATCCAGTTAAGGGGAATTAAAAAAAACCGGCCAAGAGCGTGTCGGGCCACGCTCAGTGTAGGGTTCCGTAGTTTTCCGTCCGTCACATTAAGTTGACATATTAAGTACAGAAACACAAAACCCTAAAAAGCACGTCATTTCATTGTGATTTTGTAGAAATGACAGGTACAATAAACACCTGTTTATACGGTTAAATTACAAACTTAGTTCAGAAATTATTTTTGTAATTTTTTCAAAAACTATTCAACCTATCAAGTTCAAAATAATTTTCCTACAAAGTTTTTATAAAGTTCTACTTTTGAGATTTTTTTCATATTTTTAAAACTTATGGTTCAAAAGTTAGAGGGGGGGACACATTTTTTTTTAATTCTGGAGCGATTATTTCCGAAAATATAAACATTATCAAAAACTGATTTTAGTAAACCCCTATTTATTTTTAAATACCTATCTAACAATATATCACACGTTAGGGTTAAAATGAAAAAAAAAATCACTCCCCACTTTACGTATAGGGGAGGTACCCTAATAAAATATTTTTTTCCACTTTTTATTTTACCACTTTGTCGGCGTAATTGATATATATATTAGTACCAAATTTCAGCTTTCTAGTGCTAACGGTCACTGAGATTATCCGCGGACGGACGGACAGACGGACGGACAGACATGGCGAAACTATAAGGGTTCCTAGTTGACTACGGAACCCTAAAAAAGGCTGATTTAACTTTATTCTCAGAATATGGACTTTCTGGGCCCGATTCCAGAAGAAAAAACGTGTCCCCAGAACAGTTTATGTTACTTTCCATACATTTATTGACCGAGAGAGCGAAGCGTATCCGTTTCAGCATCTAACAAAAAATCTTTTGTATGTCTGTCTGTCTGTCTGTCCGGATGTTCTCCTCTACAGGTCGCATTTCTCAACCAGTTCTCGTGAAATTTTTTAAGCAGGTTCGATAATAGAAAAGTCCCGTGAGTTTGAGACATATTAAATATAATGAAACTGGCCAGACCCTGTATTTCGAATGATTGTAGAATATAAACTTGTCTAGAATTTGTAAAGATAATGAACCAGATGTAATAATGTTCGGACCTCCAGACGTACCGCTTGCTACCATCCTTACCTGGTTGAAATTCCTCTAATTCGAACCAAGCGCTTTGCATCATCCTTCATAATGCGTACTTCTAAGGTTTGGAATTCTCTGCCGGCGTCTGTATTTCCGAGTTCATATAACCTGGACCTTTTTAAGGCACGAGTGAATAGGCATCTTCTGAGTGAGCTCGCTTCATCGTCGGCCTCATCTTTGCCCCCAGTTTAGATGCTGGCCAAGAGCAATGAGAACCAAAAGTTTTATTTTTTTAAATAATGAGTTTAAACGATCTATCAAATTCTGATATCCCCGCAATGTAGTTTAATGCTTGCGATTCTCGCTCGTGTGACGACGACATCATAGACGGATGCTGCGTCGCCAGTTCCCTTTTCTTTGATGATATCAATACTTACTCATACATACGAGGGGTGTTCAATAAATTTTGATAATCAGTATTAAATATGGGAGATATGTAAATCCTTACATTTTAATTACATGAATGAACACGTTCTATATTTTCAAATACTTATTAACATCATTCATTTGTTTTATTTTACCCCAATAAAAACAATTTAACTTTTTGAGGTAAAATTTTATACCTTAACCAAGTCATCACCAGCTCGTGATTTTCATGTAGTTGGTTTTGAACATATGTGGATGAGAAGTAGTAGTCGGAAGTTAGGGCTAAATAATAATGGGAACGGTTATCAATTCTGATCTTTCCTGGAAGAGCAGCACCCTTGTCAATTAGAAGGCTCTCATGTACAATTTCTACCGAAAATAAGTGGTTTTTTTTCTTCAGCTTATTACACCTCTGATAGAATAATGTTTGTGCTCTCCAATAATCCACCACCACCACCATATCAGCCCTAGGACGTCCACTGCTGGACATAGGCCTCCCCCAATTTCATGGGGGGTAAATGCCATAATCGTAACGCTTGGCATGCGGGTTGGCGATCGCAGTATCCCCACCGCACTCAAGGAATGCTGCTGCCCATTCCCCGGTGGTATCCAATAATATTTGTGCTCAATTGGTGAAAGCTAATTTCGCAGTACACCCTAATTTTGGTGACAGAGCTGGAGATAACAAAAAACCACTGCACAGATAACTTGCTTATTCTTTAAATCATAATGATAAACCAAGGGGTTTTATTTTCAATTACAATATTTTTTATTAGTGCACCAGGACTTTTTACACACCACTCCAAATAATTACAAAACCAACTCTTATTTTTGCAATCTTGTTATTTTTCCCATTAAGATGTTTTTTGTTCAGCAATTACAGAAAAACAAATGAATAATGTATATATATTTTTACTCTAATTTAATGTTGATTAGTGTCATGGTATAGCCCACATTAAAAGAATATCATTAACAGGGTAGTTCATACCGATTATCAAAACTTATTGAACACCCCTCGTACTGGCACATAATCACACAGACACACTTTCGCTACACGCTGCTACAAGACAGTGTGAAAGCATTGTTATTAAAATGTGTTAATCTATTACTTCTGTTAGTTATAAGTTAGTCTAAGAGTCCCCGGCAGTACGCTCGGCTGAACTCGATACTCCATACAAACGTAGTTTCGTTCTCATTTTGAAACGCCTTGCTGAAATAACATGAAACTTTGTATACACAATGGGAGCCGCCATATCTAGGTCGGAAATTAGTTTCTGTTGCTAGAAATTGTAATAGAAAAAAAATTACAGCGAGTTTTTGAGTTTTATACGTGTTGTATGAATAACTTAATAATCGCTGTATTTTTTCTCCATTATAATTTCAAGCAACAGAGACTAATTTCCGACCTAGATATGTCGGATACCATTGTATATGCAAAGTTTCATGTTATTCTAGCATGGCGTTTTAAAATGAGAGCGAAACTACGTTTGTATGGAGAAATTAGCTTACTGCAGACTCTTAAGCTAGTTGCGATGCCCTCGCAGGGCTCATGTCTGATGCTCTCATTAACAATTGTCATCTATGTAACAACATGAAAGCAATAAATTACTTGATCACTTGATTTTGGCTGGGTATAATGCAGTGTATTACGCAACCGGAATCCTCATAAAATAGTACAGCATAGTAATACTCGTTGGCTATTCCGTACGTGCGATAAGGGTAGTATTTCTATAATATCGGTCAGCTGTGCCATTGTTCCTAGAACAATTAACTGTTATCGCACGACTCTATAACAATTGTTCGTCTATCAATGACCCTGCCGTGGGATGATATAATAGTAACGTGTTTAATGATCACTGTTCTTATTATTGACCGAGCAAGGGAAGCGTCTGCTGTGTCGGCAAAAATGCGTATGCGTTTTCCTCTGCAGGTCGCATTTCTCAACCGATCCTCGTTAATTTTTGTGAGCAGGTTTTTATAATTTTTATTTGTCGGCCTGTTTAGCCTAGTTGGTAGTGCCACTGCCTCCGAAGCTAGAGGTCCCGGGTTGGAATCCCGGTAAGGGCATTTGTTTCTGTGGTGATCAGAGACATTTGTTCCTGGGACTTGGATGTTTTTAATATTTATTTATTTTATTATTATTTTATTATTTATAATTAAATAGAATTGTTTGGTCGAGTCAGTTTTTGGAAATATTGAAATTTGTAAATAAAATTCGTGCGCCGCCGCCCAATTGGGAAAGCATTATTTATTAATTACATCTGTACTCAAGTGTCGAGCATTAGAATGATTAGTAATACCTATATTAAAATAAATAAATATCGAGTGACAATCTTACACAAATAGACCTAGTCCCAAACTAAGCAAAGCTTGTACTATTGTGGGTACTAGACGACGATATACGTACTTATATAGATAAATACATACTTAAATACATAGAGAACATCCAAGACCCAAGAACAAAATCCGTGCTAAATGCACCAATAATGCCCTGGCCGGGATTCGAACCCGGGACCTCTAGCTTCGGAGGCAGTGTCACTACCAACTAGGCCAAACAGGCCGCAGGCAGGGGAATTTTTTTCAGAATTCTTGGACGCACGGATCCTAAGGCGCTAAAAAAATCACTTTTTTACCACACCGCACGAAAGATAGTCCCTTAGGCTGAGTTGCGCCGACTTACGATCAAAGACTGATCAACGTTAAATATGGCGCCGTCAGCTGTCATCCCATAGAAACTTGTCGAACTTTCCATACAATCAGATTTTAACGAATACCGCTTACGATTACAGACGGTTTGGTGCAACCCAGCCTTAATCTAAATCGCTTTAATGTTCAGTAAAGTACCTAGTTTATAGTATTATAATAGTGAGGGACGGAGCCCATGATTTAAAGGAGCATGCATTAACCAATCTGCCTCTTTATGCATTTTATAAACAAACGCAACCACATCGCGTGAAGCGAAGCGGTTAAAACTAAGCAAAACAATGTATTTAAGTACCATTTATCCATATTCACTATGGCATGAAGCAAATCGAAAAACATATTTACTTCATGAATAATGTTAATGCCATTGTAATATTAACATTACGTAATGCGGTCAATAGGGTGGTCGGTGCGATAATGTGCGTGCACTCTCGTTGGAGCTCGACCTAGACAATGAAATACGTATGATAAAGAATGATAACAAACTGCACTTATTTTATTCACCATACGAAAACCAGCAGGTTAGTTACGCAATATTTTTGAACGTAAGTACGTAACCAGAGCGTTTCCATTAGTAAAAATGACAGATCGTTATCTTAAGTTCGAAAAGTTGTTGATATACATGTCACTAAAACATTAAAAGTGTGATAATAACAAAATAATGAAAGGACTACCAACTGACTTAAACTACCTACATATACCTTTACCTGTAACCTTACCTACCTTTTCACCTGTAATGTGTTATTACCAATAAATAATGTCTATGTCTATATACAGGGTAATTTTGGGGTCGTGATCCGAAATGATTATACATGGTCAAGAATTAAAAGTAGACAACATCACAATTTTTAATAAACTTCCGAATAATATCAAAGAAAGACAAAATAGCCTGCAAGTTAAAAAAGATTTAAGTCGATGTTTGTTGGGAAAGGCTTACTATTCAATAAGCGATTTTAAAAGATTTAAGTCGATGTTTGTTGGGAAAGGCTTACTATTCAATAAGCGATTTTTTAAATGATAATTTAACCGACTATTTTTATTAATTTACTTTAACTTTAGACATGCCACAATATAATTTATATGGACGTATTGATAACTTATTAATGTATATAAAATATTGTGTAATGATTAGTTTATAACAATGTAAATTAAATAGTATATTAATTTAATAATAATGAATAATGATGAATTACCTATCTTTATTAGTTAAGTTTGTATATTGTAATGCTCGAAAGAGCTCATGTTTCTAATTTTAACACCTAATATTGTTACAACATGAATACAATAAAGAAAGAATAAAACAATCGAGCCGACGGAGCAGAAACATCCAGGTCTTCATCAGGGTGGGGCGGGCAGGTCTGTGTGGAACAGGTCCCGCGGTAGAGCCCTCTTGTCGGGCGGCCTCCTATGGTATTGTATGGGGCTATGTTTTGTAGGTGAGGCAGGCGTGAGCCGTCCGCACGCTGAAACATAGCCCTGGCTAGTCCGGTGATTAAGTTATCCAGGTGGTTGACTTTCAGGTCTCTATGCAGCACTGCGTTGCTCACATAGAAGTGAGCTCCGGAGGCCGCGCGCAGTGAGAGTGATTGTTGAGCGCGCAGCCGTCGCCTTCCGCACTCTCCCACCAGCGCGTACCACGCGGGTGCTGCATAGGTAAAGCGTGGCCTGATATATGCCGATCTTGGTGCGAAGTGGCAGGTTTGACTTTATCACCGGGTTGAGTAGGGCTCGTGCCGCACGTGTCTGTGAGACTACGTTCTTCACGTGGGCAGCCATAGTCAGCAGTCCAGGGTGCGCTGGATTTTTATGGCTGCGTGATCCAGCCTGTAGGACATCGCGATGTACAGGGCGAGTGTGGCCCCTTCACCCACCAGGAGGAAACTGACCACTGTGTGAACGACTCTCCTCGGTGTCGAGGATGTGGTAATCTTGTGGACAAGGCCTGGGTGGTGCCAGACCCGGTCGAAGGCTTTCTCCATGTCAAGGAGCACGGCCGTGTGTTTGTTTCATGCCTCAGCCGCGATGTGTACACAAATTAACTACTCGTAATATACTGGCCAGGGGTCATTATTCCAGGAAAAATCTTAAACGCGCGTTTCAGAAAACGTTACAGAGGGTATAGCGCCATCTAGCGGTCAATTAAATAAACATTTTTGAAAGTGATACATTAGAATGATACGCGGCTGAACAGATACCAAGTCTGGAAACTGATCCACGACCCCGAAGTCACCCTTTATAAAATATCCCACCCGGACCACCGGTTTAAGGCATGCACCGCACTGGCGTTATTTCCCTTTTCCACTGCCAGACTGGGACGCTGGGCAAAGAAATTGCAAAATAAAATCGTACATTTTGTTTCCATTAATTTGTGTTTTCAATGTTTTCATCAAAAATCGGGCATACAGTCTGGATTAATTACGTAAAATATCAATTTCGTGTGTTAGGCGCCTCCTGACTTGTCGATGCGGAGGCGGTACGATATGAGAAAGCTGTCAGCTGTCAGTGTCAACCGATATCAATGCAGTACTGCCCCACTTCTGCGCATGGTATTACTAGTGCGCAAACGTAATACTGACAGTATTTCGTCAAGTGAGGAAATCTCACATCAGTTAAATGTGTATGCATTATTTTTTTGTCAAAAAAATGATTTGTGGTACAGGCTTTTATTGCTGACGGAACTTTTTCCAAGTCATCAACTACTCTTTCAGAGGGTTCTAATGAGTTCAAATACTACTTATTTTGTCTGGTATAGTTTAGGAATTGCTATGGCCTCCTCTCCACTGTTGTACCATAGTATTGCATTGTCACCGAACTTACATAAGTGTGCCAAATTCGAGTTTAATCGGTTCAAGATACCACCACCATATCAGCCAGAGAACGTCCACTGCTGGACATAGGCCTCCCCCAAATTTACGTGGGTATATGCCATAATCGCCACGCTTGGCATGCGGGTTGGCGATCGCATTAACTCCACCGCACTCCAGGGATGCTACTGCCCATCCCCCGGTGGTCTTGGTCGTAGTTTTAGGACATACCCGGGTCCGAGTTCAAGATAACTGCTTTAAAATTCAGTTGCAATGATTTGACCCGAACATACATACAAACAAACATTTCATTTTAATAGAAGCTTGTAAAATAAAATAACAATTTAAGACCGGGATAAACGGCGTACCTACTCGAATTCCGGACCTCGACAGTTGGTTATTATGAGTACCTGCGAGCTGATTGGTAAATACCTAATCAATCACCACTTAACCATGTCACATCTTCAAATAATCCATCATTAAAAGATCAAAGATGCTACAGTCCACTCGAAACATACTCATTTCAAGTGGTAAACGAAGATATGATACGACAGAAGTTATCGTCTTGAGTTAAGAAGACGTATTGCGCAAAGAAATTAAAATGGAGATACGACTTTTCAATTTAACACGGTAATCTGCCTTTAATACCTATTTATGCTACTTAATTCTGGCGCAGATAGGTACTATCGATTTAAGGAAATATAGGATCTAAGGACTACATAAACTCACGCGGGTATTCTCAAAAGAAGTCGGCAGAGCTAAACAAAATTTAATTTTCAGTAGCACTTCTAACAATAGTGGGTTTGGACAGATATTGTAGTACTAGGTTGATAGCCCACGACACACTGAACTCCTACGACACCCACATTAATGGAGTAACATCACGGAGATATTAAAGAAATAAGTAAAGCGATATCCTGGCGACGAATTGCTTTGAAATTTTGGCAAGTGGAATCGCAGCCCTTAACAAGATCCTCGATTCGGTAGACCGCGCCTCCTGTGAAAGAGTCTCTTATATCTTCCGCGCACGAAAAACGAAATTGCCATTCTTCGGAATTAGCTTTATCGAACAAATGTCGATAAATATCTGACTTTGTGTTATTCATACCTCTTGTGAGACTTTAGATGAGTTAAAATCCCTATCATAATTTTAACCTGATTGTGTCGTTCAATATAATGAATAATATTGTTTGAGTAGGCTAAGGAAAGGAAAACAAGAAGAACAAATACTCAACTAAGGGCTTTTTTTCTGTAGAGAGAATTTTAAGCAATCATATTTCGGCTCTATTTATTAAAAACAATTATACAGGGATGTTTTTATTTTATTACGTTAACTGACAATATTTGGAATTTCCAAGTAGTGTGGAATCTTGACTCATTTCGTTAATTGGTTAACAAGAAACCCAAAAATAGTTTTATTGATTATTTAAATAGGTTCTCTTCAAAATATTCACGAAAATGTGAAGAAAGCTTATGTACCGTCGTCTACCGTCACAAGGCTGATTTGTGACAGTCACAGCGCACAAAAAGAACAGCAGTAAACTCTATTTAGTAAATAATAATAATAATAATACAATATTGAGGGGACAATCTTACACAAATAGACCTAGTCCCAAACTAAGCAAAGCTTGTACTATGGGTACTAGACGACGATATACATACTTAAATACATAGAAAACATCCAAGACACAAGAACAAATATCCGTGAAAAATGCACAAATAAATGCCCTGGCCGGGATTCGAACCCGGGACCTCTTCGGAGGCAGAGTCACTACCAACTAGGCTAAACAGGCCGTCCATCCGCGTTAGTTATAGTGCTCCTGTATGATTTTGTACGCTGTGGTACCTTACTTGTCACTTACTCTCTTTTAGAATGAGGAACTTTTTAAATTGATTTTTGTATATGAAATTGAGTTATTTTCGAGAATTGAGATATTTTTATTACAAAAACCCTTGTTGGATTTCGTCGGAAAAAAAACCCGCTTAAAAATGAAATGTTGTCAATTGCGAGGGCATCCTGAGATGAAATAAAGTAATATTCTCTAAGACACTAGTATCCCGAGTCGTCACATTCCGAAGATATTCAAGAATTCATTTTCGATAATTATCACCACTATTAATAGTACAAAAGATCTTTAACAATTCAACAACGTTAATTTTTTTAATCCTGTAACGGCATAAAGTTTCAATTTCCTAAGTGGCCAGCCACATCAACAACGGTTAGTGCCTGCTTCACCTTGTTACACGAAACCTTTCTAATAAAAATTTCTGAAACCGGCATTGATAAAACGTATATCAGAATCATCGCTAGAAAACGTGCTTTTCAATTTTAAATAAATTGGTTCATCCGTCAAAGAGTGCCGCCTTTTTTTTTTTATTAAAAATGGGATTGCTCTTGGCCAGCATCTAGCCAGGAGGCAAAGATGAGGCCGACGATGAAGCGAGCTCACCCAGAAGATGCCTATTCACTCGTGCCTTAAAAAGGTCCAGGTTATATGAACTCAGAGCATAGTGCCACAGACATACACCCATATGCACAGACATACAGATACACATGTTAGACTTATTCGCTGTTTCATTTAAAAGAGCCTTAAAGTTCCAAAACGACGTTGCACGTTGCACGTTGCACGTGTTTTGATGTTTTTGCTGTAGAATGTATTCGGTCGGTTTTTCGACTACTTTTTGTGCGAATCGAAAGTAATCGATGTTATATACATCAATCGAATTGTCATTAAATCTTACACGGACGTAGTAGGCAGCCAATTCCAAGAATTATAACATTGTAGACGCTTTCTGATTGTTCTGGAGTCGCCCAACCGTCCATAGGTTACGGATTCTGGCAGGCCATGCGCTTGTTTGCCACAGTCGTAATGTACAAATGGTCATCGTACAACATTAACACTGCAAGAGTCATTTTTGTTGAAGTAAATAACAGATTAATAATGTAGTAAGCAAATAAATGTCTTATCTATCTATCTAATCGTGTCCTAACCTTTGTTCGAAAGGTTATGCGTTTTAGTAAGTAGC
The DNA here is from genome assembly GCA_905163555.1 of Notocelia uddmanniana. Taxonomy (NCBI): domain Eukaryota; kingdom Metazoa; phylum Arthropoda; class Insecta; order Lepidoptera; family Tortricidae; genus Notocelia; species Notocelia uddmanniana. The sequence goes on from LR991052.1 coordinate 3,061,127, forward strand.
TAAGTAGTTTAACTAACTAGTGGTTCTGTGAGCTGTAGAACTCGCAATTATTATTTTTTCAAGTTTAAATTTTCCAAAAACTGACTCAACAAAAAAAATCCTACAATTATCGAACCTGCTCACAAAATTTCACGACAAAACGGTTGAGAAATGTGACCTGTAGAAGAGAATATCCGTACAGACAGACAGACATACGAAAGAATTTTTGTCGATAGCTGAGACACTTCGCTATCTCGGTACAAAAAAAATTTGAAACTTAGCCACCATGCTAGCTTTATTTAACTAATTAATGTAATCAAAAGCACAAAACATACACCTAATTGATAACAGTAGAGGAAGTCATCTCATCAAGGATAATTTACCCTATACCTAATATACATACGGCATAGGTAGATTTACAATACATTTTTCCGTGTAAAAATAAAGATACCTATAGTACTAATTAGCTTAGGCATCAATTTTAATAATTATATGAAGAATATATGTATTTTGCACTAAATCTGAACCTTTATTTTTTTATTTGGAAGTGAATCCTTTTCTGGTATTCAAAATACAGGAACATATTGTAATTGACATTGACAAAAACCTTTCTGATAGTAAACTTAACTACAAAGACATGAGTTTAGTTTTAAGGCCTAATAAATTAGAGGTCTCATTATACAATGCGACACCCCTGCTCTCCAATTTTCTACAAATTAATATTTTACGTAATTTTATTTGAAAGTGGTGGCAAAAATAAACGGATCAGCAAACATAAATAAACTTCTCTAACGCACATTTTCTTTTAGATGAAATATAACCTACAGAAAACCGCCGCAACTATATTAGTAAAAATAAACAAGTAAATGCGTAAACAGCCTAAAACAACCTATCAAAAAAGTATCTACAAATTTGTAGAAAAAAAACATTCGCCAATTCGGTTGCAACGACAAATCGGAACGAAAGTTAGTTCGCAAACTAAAAACGTTTGAGTAAATCGAACATTCCCCGAGTGCTTCAATTTGAATTTCGAATCACGTTCGCTCCAATACGCCTCACAAAACAAATCCATGTAGTTTTTTTTTTATATTTTTAAATAACGTAACTTACTTGTGTTCTTGGCAGACATAGCGATTCGTTCGTTCGACACTGTTTTTTTAAAACACGACACGTCTGTACGTAATTAATTCGAGCAGATTTCAGCCGCGCGTGTTCGCGTCCGCGTGTAAACTGAGAGTGAATTCTCCCGGCGAATTTATTATAGGGCGATAACTGGTACCTAAATAGTTGGATAAATAGCGTTTATATAGTGACGGATGACGGTTATGTCATTGACAGGAATATATCGTCATTCAGCCTGAGAAAAGGGTTCGTTGGTAGTATCTGCGGCGCTTTCGGTCCTGGGTTTTGCGTTTTAGATGGCAATATTTGTGATATAAACGCGAATATTTTATTGTCGAGTCTTGAATGCAATCCAAGGGGCGTTTGAAGGATTTTGTTCTGGTGTGGTTTGACATTTGGTGATTTTTCCATGGACTCGGATTCTTTTGGGGGGAGGCTTCAGCCCTTTAATAACACCGCTACCTGTTCCTTAGGTATGTGGTGTTGTGTTCCTGGTGGTTAGTTAAGGTCGCCAGAGCTGTGGATGCGCTGTGATGATAGTGAGGGGCCTGCATGAAATGAAATGAAATGAAATTGAAATGAAATTGAAATGAAATTATTTATTCATTTGTCGGCCTCTTTAGCCTAGTTGGTAGTGTCATTGCCTCCGAAGCTAGAGGTCCCGGGTTCGATTCCCGGTAAGGGCATTTGTTTCTGTGGTGAACAGAGACATTTGTTCCTGAGACTTGGATGTTTTCTATGTATTTAAGTATATATCTATTAAGTATATCGTCGTCTAGTACCCATAACACAAGCCTTATTGGGCTTACTGTGGGACTAGTTCGATTTGTGTAAAAAATGTCCCCTAATATTTATTTATTTATTATTATTTATTATTCATAACAATTGTTACAAGTCTTTTTGTTGCTTATGCATGTGTCTCTAGCTGAAAACACAATGCCTCAAGTCAATAAAGGGTCGGCAACGCGCTTGTGAGTATTTTGGAGTCGCAATCGTCTATAGGCTACTGTGTGTGCTTATCATCAGTCAGGCTTATGTGCCAGTGTCGTTATACTGAAACAAATCTTATACCCCCCTGATTAAGAGTCCGCAGTAATCTCGGTTCTCCATACAAACGTAGTTTCGCTCTCATTTTAAAACGCCATGCTAGAATAACATGAAACTTTGTCCACAATGGAATCCGGCATATATAGGTCGGAAATTAGTTTCTGTTGCTTGAAAGTGTAATGGAGAAAAAATACAGCGATTATTAAGGTTTTCATACAAGACGAAAAAAATTCAAAATCTCGCTGATTTTTTTTTCTATTACAATTTCTAGCAACAGAAACTAATTTCCGATCTAGAGATGGCGGCTCCCATTGTGTATACAAAGTTTTATGTTATTTCAGCAAGGCGTTTTAAAATGAGAACGAAACTACGTTTGTATGGAGAATCGAGTTCAGCCGAGCGTACTGGGGACTCTTAAGAGGGCACTACGTGGCAGTACGTTCGGTTCTCCATACAAACGTATTTATGCTCTCATTTTAAAACGCCTTGCTAGAATAACATGAAACTTTGTATACACAATGGGATCCGGCATATCTAGGTCGGAAATTAGTTTCTGTTGCTAGAAATTGTAAAAGAAAAAAAATACAGCGGTTTTTCGAGTTTTTTACGGCTTGTATGAAAACCTTAATAATCGTTGTATTTTTTCTCCATTATTATTTCAAGCAACAGAAACTAATTTCCGACCTAGATATGCCGGATCCCATTGTGTATACAAAGTTTCATGTTATTCTAGCATGGCGTTTTAAAATGAGAACGAAACTACGTTTGTATGGAGAATCGAGTTCAGCCGAGCGTACTGGGGACTCTTAAGAGGGTACGAACGAAAAGTTGGTGTTTTAGCAAACTTTAGGTTTTTTCAAAGGCCATATTTTTGTTCAAATGCTTACATTGTTAACGTAAACTACTGTTTTGTATAGATAAACTCTTATTCTAGACCATAGCAATGCTATAATTCTATTTCTATAAACGGTTATTTAAAACAACCAGGTTTTTGTCGACGTGTTTTCCAAAAACACGCGTCAGAGCTATCTTTCAGCTAGGATATTTCCCTTTTAAACTTACAAAAATGTTCTAATGTCTACTTTTTTCAATAGGATATATAGTCTTTTAGTACATAGCAATCGCAATAGTTCTAAAATATGCGTTTTTACTATTAAAAAAAATTAGTACAGAATGTCTAATTTGGCTTGATTAAACATTTAATTTCTCACGTATTTGATGATGTTATCGAAGTAAAATATTTTATTATAAAACTGCAGGAATTGTTTTATTTTGTGTATTTTTTTCAACGCTCATAAATTAGCCATTTAATTTAGTCCATTTTTTAAAAACCACTATATAACCGCGCGCGAAAACTTCGTTTGATCCATTACGCGCCGGGCCTTCCCAAATAACGGACGTATTGCTCTCGTCGCTGCCTAAAGGTCGATGACCGAGCGTACCCGACACGCGCCTGAGCTTTAATGCGTCCACTACATATTGATACTTGGTAAGTAATATTACATGTTAAGTAAGTTTATATAATTTATATTTTCTTAATGAACTAAAGCTTTTATTTAACTTGTACTGTTCTTATGTAAGTAAGTATATAAATAAATAAATTTCCATTAAAATTTGCAATCATTTTTTCAGCTACTTGCCGGTATTGGATTAAGCTGAAATTTGGCATACTTATGTAAGTTAGATAACAATATATTATCATGGTACCAACGAGCTGATCTGATGATGTACACAGAAGGTGGCCATGGCAACTCCTAAACTACACAAGATAAACACGTCGTGTTTGAACTTATTCGGACCGTCTCAACAAGTAGTTGACGATTGTCGAAAAAAGTAGTCAGCAATAAAATATTTTAACAAAAATTACATTATTCACAGAAACTTATTTCAGAAATGGGCAATAAACGCAAATTATTTGAAACGAAAAAATTCAATAATACTGCGGACAGACCGGCAAAAAGGTAAGTCACAATGCTACAAAATATTTTTCATATGTATTATTTATGTTTATACTGCCTAGGTGTTATGTAAGTTACAAACGTATAATTTTTTCTTTGAATAAATCATTCTCGGCTTGTTATCACGCTGCTGTCGTAGCATTTAACACCGTTAAGCTTCAAACCAACTTATACTAGTTGCTTCGTGAGCTGTAGACCTCGCATTTTTTTTTCTAAAGGTCAAAATTTCAACCAAGAAATGCGACCTGTAGAGAAGAACATTCGGACATGCATACGATAATATTTAGTATATTTTTTCAAATTTCAAAATTTCCAAAAACTGACTCGTTAAAAAAATTCTATATAACATTTCTGATGAGAAATGCGACCTGTACAGGAGATAATCCGGACAGACAGACACAGACATACGAAAGAATTTTTGTCGAAACCTGAAACGGAGACGCTTCGCTCCGTTCACTCGCTCGGTCAATAAGACCAACTTTGACAAAAGTCCCTCAAAGTTTTGGGATTGAAACGATGTGACCGTGTGTTTTGCCGTAGACGTAATCGTCGGTCGGGCTTAAAGATAAAAATCGTGTCCCGAAATGTTGAAACCGGCCCAGTGCACGCGGACCACGCACAATAAGGGTTCCGTACTGACACCTCCTAATCTACATTTAAAACCACAATATAATACATTTAATCACATACGATAGTATCTTCATAGGAAACTTACGACACTTACGCCCTTTTGTTTAGGCAAGACAGTTTTTCAGCAATGATTCAAAAACTGTTAAACCTACCTTGTTCAAACCAAAAATCGTTGAAGGGATTTGCTAATGTATATTCTTCTTCTATATATTCTTATTCTTGATTTTTGTCATAATATTAAACTTCATCGTATGGAAATTAGAGGGTAGGGGACACACTTTTTACTACTTTGACCGCTAATATCTCACCAACGGTTGACTTAAATGAAAACAATTTTTAGAAACCTCTATGTCATTTTTGAAGGTCTATTCATACCCCACACGCCTATGTACATTGTTTTTTTTTTACATGTATAGGGTTTGGAAAATTCTTTTTTTGTTTGAAACTGTATACTTCAGGGGTGGTCCCATAGTTATCAAGTAAGAATCTGATCATAGGGTCCTAGGGAACTCTTCGAACTCTTCAAATATTTAAGGTGCACCTATAGCGATTTGTTTTAGAAGTGCTCTGACTGTTAATTATAATTCTGAGTCAATACAAACCGAACTCTCCAAGAAACACCTCTAAAGTAAGAATCAAGCATCGGAGCAACGAAGCTGCATTGAATTATTGTGATGGACGAACGATTTGGACGTTAAAATCCAGAAAACCGTAAGAGAATTTATATACACATAACAATAACTATGTACAACATAACCTCAATATGCAACGGAATATAAAACGTCATTCACGTTGTCATATTGGCTAACCTGGCGAACTGTTCTATGGTGTTGCTAGTATAGAAAATACAAACTGTCAGGTACAGGGTTACCGACAACGAAAAAGTGTTGCCAACGTTTAAAAATCCTACCGTAATAGTAGATTCTCTTACGAGCGAAAATGGAACAGCAAATAAAGACGATTTTGGAGAAAATGGAAGATATGAAGATGGAGTTCCAGAGACAAAACAATATTCTGTTAGAAAATTTTAACAAAAGTCTGAACATCCATATAGAGGAAAAAATAAAACCGTTAGTGGAAGAAAATCAAAAATTGAAAGAGGAAGTTCAAACACTGCAATCCAAAGTTCAAATACTGGACAAGTCGATGAGGAAAAATAATATTATAATGCATGGAGTAAGTGAAACGGAAGGAATCTTCGAAAATCTCAGAAGTCATATAATAGATATATTAGATAAAGTAAGTGTTAAGGCGGGAGCACGAGAATGGGACCAGTGGGAAGTCAGCAATGTATATAGAATCGGGAAGAAAAGCAATGTGAAACCAAGACCAGTACTCTTGACAGTAACACTGACATGGCGTAAGATTGAGCTACTTAAAAACAAAAAACATCTACCCGAAAACATAAAAATTACAGAAGATTTTCCAAAGGAAGTATTGAACAAAAGAAAAGAATTGATGGTACGAAAAAAGGAGATGGAGAAAGAGGGTAAAGTAGTCTTCATCCGCTACGACAAGCTAGTAGTGAAAGATAGAAGGCCTACAGGAGAGGACAATAAGAGGAAAAGGTCTCCATCAAAATCCCCCACTGAAACACAGAAAAGGAAAATAACGGCACCGAACAAAATTACAAAAACTAACGCATTCGAGATACTTCACCGTGCCCAGACAAGCACAACAACGTCAGAAATTAAGAAATAGCATACAGCACATGGGCCTCTTCATAAAACACAAAATGAAAGAAAAAAACACACAAATGAGACACCGAGTAACACAAGAATGAAAAAATGCAACCATGAAACGATAAATAAAACCACCCTCAATCCGGCTGGTCACCGTGAGGGCTGTGCAGACCACTACCTTCCCAGGTTAAATGAATCAACACGAACACGATATAAATCAGAAACATTAAATATAGCAACGTATAATGTAAGAACATTGATGAACGAAGAAAGGTTAATTGAACTGGAATATGCCACCGAGGAAATAAAATGGGACATTATCGGAATCAGCGAAGTCAGACGAGAGGGAGACGTAATAGAGGAAAAGAGCAACAAAGACATATTTTATTATTCAGGGCAAAAACAAGGCAGAAACGGAGTTGGATTTTGGGTGAAATCCCATCTAAAAGAACACATACAAGAATTTATTGGAATTTCCGACAGAATAGCAATATTAACTATCAAACTACCTGGATATACAAGGAAATGGTCGATAATTCAAATATACGCCCCACACGAGGAAAAAGACGACGAGGAAAAAGACCAGTTTTACGAGCAGTTATCAGAAACAATGCAGGAAAAACAAGGAAATATCATCGTTATGGGTGATTTCAATAGTCAAGTTGGTGAACAACAACTACATGAAAACAAAACTATAGGAAAATTCTGCTACGGGACAAGAAACAACAACGGGGAAAGACTGCTTAACTTTGCATTACAACACAACCTTTCGATTATGAACACTTTCTTCAAAAAGAGACGAAATACTAGATGGACTTGGAGGTCCCCAGATGGGAAGACACGAAAAGAAATAGACTTCATCCTCACAAATCAAGCAAGATTATTTCAGGATGTTGAAGTGTTGAAATCGCTTAATTTCAACTCAGACCATCGCATGCTGAGAGCGAAACTAACTTCCAAAGATACCAAGAAATTGAGAAAACATATAACTTCAAATGTCGAGTGCACATTCCCAACAACCATACCTGAAGATACCTTAAAAGAACTGGAAGACTGCCTTCAAAATAGGCTTAAAGATATACCACTGGCAAGTATTCAAGAAAGATACAACTGCATTGAACTAGAGCTAAAAAACATAACTAAAAAATTAAAACCGCTATCTAAAATTAAAGACCGCATAGGTGAAGAAGCAAGGGCACTACTTAAAACCAGGAAAGAGATGATTTTAAATGGAAATACAAACAAAACCAATATATCGGAACTAAGCAAAAACATTAATAGCAGTATAAGGAAGTATAGGAAAAAACAAAGAACAAATATAATAATGAACCACATCGAAAAAACAGGGGGAATCAAAAGAGCAGAAAAAGAACTTAGAGAATATAAAACTTGGATACCGACTATGAAAGATAACAAAACTGGAAAATCTAAAACGAAAAGAAAGGACATTATGGCAGTCGCCACCAAATTCTACAAAGATTTGTATAATGATAATGAAGAGAGCACAGAGATACATCTTGGTGGAACTAGCGATAGCATAGTGCCTCCTATAATTGAGAGTGAAGTGAGACACGCAATAAGAACCCAGAAGAACCATAAAGCTCCTGGTGACGATAAAATTAGTAGCGAACTGTTAAAAGGAACTGAGACTGCCATAATGCAAACCTTATTACAACTTTTCAACGACATCCTGGACACCGAGACAATCCCAAAACAATGGACTGAATCTACTACAATACTCCTACACAAAAAAGGTGATAAAAACAGAATCGAAAACTACAGACCAATAAGTCTCATGTCTAACCTGTACAAAGTCTTCTCAAAGATCCTTCTCAATAGAATGATGAAAACGCTCGAGCAAGCACAGCCGAAAGAACAAGCAGGGTTTAGAAGCAATTACTCCACTATAGACCACATACACGTCATTAAACAATTGATTGAAAAATGCAATGAATACAAACAAACATATTACATTAGCTTCATAGACTACAATAAAGCATTCGACTCGATCAAACATAGTGCTTTATGGATTGCTCTCAAGAGTCAAGCTATCGAACCCAAATACATAAGGATAATCCGAGAAATATATAGAAATAGTACTACTAGAATCAGAATGGAAAGAGAAGGAAATGAATTTCAGATTAAAAAAGGAGTAAGACAGGGAGACCCTCTCTCGCCAAAGTTATTCTCGGCTGTGCTTGAATCAATATTCCAGAAACTAAATTGGGACAGCTATGGAATAAATATAAATGGCAAAACACTCAACCATCTCAGGTTTGCAGACGACGTTATAATAATCTCAAATAACGCAAAAGAACTTGAGAAGATGGTTCAGGAATTAGCAGAGGAGAGTACAAAAGTAGGACTGTCAATGAACAATGGGAAAACAAAAGTTATGACTAACAGTGAAAAAATCAGAATAGAAGTAAACAACAAAGAAATTGAATACGTAGAAGAATACACATATCTTGGCCAGATTATCTCACCAACATGGCAGATGAATAAAGAAATTAACCAAAGAGTAACGAGTGCATGGAAAAGATACTGGTCCCTCCGAGAGGTAGTGAAGAACAAATATTTCCCACAAACTTTAAAGACTAAAGTATTTAACATGTGCATACTCCCTTGTATAACATATGGAAGCCAAACTTGGGCCCTCACACAAAGGAACACCCAAAAACTAAAAGTGTGCCAACAAAATATGGAACGCAGCATGCTTTGCGTAAAAAGAGGGGACAAAGTGTCCCTATCAAAAATTAGGAAAAAAACAAAAGTGGCAGATATAACACGATGCATAAAAAGGCTGAAATGGAGATGGACAGGACACATGATGAGGGAGAGGATAGAGAAGTGGACAAAGGACATTACAGAATGGTATCCAAGGGTGGGAAAAAGAAAACAAGGAAGACCAACAATGAGATGGGAAGACGACATAAAAAAGACAGCTGGAAGCAAGTGGAGAAGAGATGCAAGGGACAGAATAAAATGGAAAGCTTGGGAAGAGGCCTATGTCCAAGAGACAAGCTGAGATGAAAAATAAATAAATAAGTAGTAAAATAGATATATAGGAGAAAATAGGAAATATGATAATTAAATAAACAAATTTCCAATTTAATTATATATGCATGTACAAATGATGTATTTCTTATAATTACTATTAATATCATATGAAATGTAAAATGGAAAAATCAGCAAATAAAGGCTATCTTATCTTATCTTATCTATAGCGATTTGGGTATTTTGTATAGTAATACGTGCATTCGCTTTTATAAAGCACCTTGGTGAAGACTGACAAAAAGTAATGATATCTCATCAAAAACATAAATGTGAAAATGGCCACTTTTCTATGCAGTATGTTATAATACCATGAAAGCTGTTGGATATTTAAGAAAACTGCCAAGTTAAAGCTCAAAATGCATTAAGCCGCAGTAAATTAGTTTTACTAGAAACAATGTAGTGCCGGACTTGTCACCATTTCAGAGAATCTAAGGAACTTGGCACCCATTTAGATCTCAATTCTTTTGTCAGTGAAGACGACCACCAAGCATCGCATATTCTTAATATTGAACTTCAACAACATTGAGGTCAAAAATTTCTACGATTTTTAGTTTGAACAAGATAGGTTAAATGGTTTTTGAGTTATTGCTGAAAAACTGTCTTGCCAAAAGAAAAGGGCGTAGGTGTCGTGAGTTTCCTATGAAGATACGACCTTTTTTGATTCGATGTATTGTATAGTGGTTCTAAATGTAGATATATAAGGAGGTGTTGTACGGGGCCCTTCTTTGTGCGTGGTCTGACACGCACTTGGCCGGTTTCATTTTGTAAAGATGTGATGTATAATTTTTTTTATTTTTATCACAAGGTCGTAATGGTAGGTTAGGCTTTTCTCTTTGTCTAGGTTATTCTGTACAAATTCAAACATTTTCTTCCAGGTTTGCAAAAGGAGAGCTAACACCAGCTCTGCTCTGCGCAACTCGTTAAGTCTCACGTTTACTCGTACTCCTGAAGCAAAGTCGCGGCTATAATACTATTTAATACTCTTGATGTCATGGAAAACGTGAATAAAATTAAATGATTAACAAAAACTTTATTTCGTTTTCAACCAAAAAATATATATGTCTATTTGCGGTATGGACTGGAGCAGAGTTTAAGACTGTAAGAATTAATAAAGCTGACCGGTTTTGGAAGGAGAAAAAGGAGCCAAAATTAAAGTTATTTTATCAGAAATGTCTTTTCCCCGGAATGGTTGATGGGAGAAACAGTAGGTCAATGCCAATTAGTAACATACGTACCTACGAGACACTTAATAAGTGCGTACATAATTTTAATAAAATAAAACATGTTAAACTCATCAGTTTTTTTTTTCCTAGCTCACTATAAAGTAAAAGTATAACAATGATCAAGAAGTGTCGGATCAACCGGCGTCACTCGAACCGCACGCACACAGTAAACATTGTAGTGTGGGTTGTAATCATGGCCGCTCGCAGGCGATCGCGACTATGACGAGTTGTAACGAAATGTTCGTACCCTCTAAACAAAATTCACAAATTCATACTAGCCACAGCAGTTGCAGCAGTAGTAGCAGCTTCAGTATTAGTAATAAAACAACCGAGCTAAGCTAGAACGGATTTCTCAGTTTGTATGGCAACGCGAACAGCGCCTCTGGCGGCCTTTCGTGGTAACTATTTGTTGCCATACGAATTGAGACTGAACGCAAACGCGTTCGTTTGTATTTATGTTTTGAAAATAATGTATACGAAAAAAACCGACACCAATTTTATACTTGCTATGCCACGATTTGTGGTTTCCGTGAGCCAATGCTTGGTTACCTACAGAAAATACCGAAATCGGCATATGCGTGCCTATCAAATTCGAGGAGCTCCCTCGATTCCTCCTAGATCCCATCATCAGGCCTTCACCAAATTTATACGGGACCAATGTCGGGGTAGCTGCTTTGAAACGAAAAAAGAATTATGAAAATCGGCCAATGTGGTCAAGAGTTATCGGGGAACATACATACATACAAAAAATAAAAAAAGTCGGTAAAAATATATAGGTATAGATGGCGAAGCGATAAGGACCTTGTTTGTACTACGGAACCTGGCTGGCTGGAATCCCAGAATTCAACGTATGTAAAAAAAATAAAAAGATAATGTATCTGTTTACGTCTGAGTACGTATATTGCCAGATAATTTCTTCGGGTCGTGATGAACTGACAACAATAGCTAAACACTAGTAGAATTTAATTTCTATAGTGTATAGACATATGGTCACTGTAATTTTACTTTGAAAGCATTTTTTTGAGATTAAGCTGAGATTTGACTTGAGATTTGCTGAGATTTGACTTTGATTAGAGAGAGAGACTCTTACACGTCTCTCTCTCTCTCTCTCTAAGGAGTGCCCAGGGAGTGCCGCAGTTAGAGTAAGTGGTATAAAGAAAACGAACTAAATAAAGAAAACAAGATGGTGATAAAAAAATTGAGGCACCTTTCGAATGGCGTGTGGATTTAATCGCTCTAGATGACGGCACCAGTGTTGGACACTTTAAGCTAATAATAAATTTGTTGGACCATGGCAGTTTTAAGTAGTACTTAATTCAAAAACCGTTGTGCTTAAACAGTTCTTATAGGTTTTCCTGTAATCAATGGGTAAATAACTATTTTGTGTATTTTTTCCCAGTATTTTCGGAGAGCGGTGGGGATGGTCAATTTTCTTAAATAACTTCAAAATTCATTTATATACGTTAGATATCCGTCTTTAAGTCACTGACTTAAACATGTGTACCAACCTACCAACTACCACAACTCAGTCGGGACTGATTGATTCCGAAGCAAATTCGCAGTGACAGGCGGACAGACAGACAGAAAGACACACGAGTAATCCTATAAGGGTTCCGTTTTTTTTTTGACGTACTGAACCCTAGAAATAAATATCTATTAATTTCTTATAAAAAAGACTTTATAAAATAAACTCTGCAAATAAACTCACTGCAGCTCTCAGTGGACATTGTTACATGTCGGATCTCTAGTATATATTTTTTTCGAAACATAAACACAAACGGACGCGTTTCTGTTTAGTCTCAATGTGTATGGCAGCATTGGCAACGCGAACAGCGCCTCTGGCAGCCTTTGGTGGTAACTATTTGTCACCATACAACAAGACCAAATTGACTATTTTTTCGAAACATAAAGGCAAAAGAATGCGGAAGCGTTTACAAAAAAAAATCCGACGAATTGAGTACCTCCTCCTTTTTTGAAGTCGCATAAAAACGAAGCGCGCGAAAGGTTTCGAAAAAATATATACCTGAGATACAGGTAACATTTTGTATACGAAGTGGACTCTGACACTAAAGCGATAGGGAGAGATTACAAGCTTTTAAGATGTGGTGTTGGCGGAAAATGAAAGGCATAAAGTGGACGGAACGAAGAAGTGGTGCAAAGAATAAAAGAGAAGAGACAAATATTGACAGTCATAGTGAATAGGAAAGGATTAATAATAATAATAATATTCATTTATTTTAGACAAAAAATGGTCCACATATACAAATACAAATTTCAAGTTAATAATAATATAAAGCAAATTAGAGATACCCCACGCCGTGATAGGACATCTACTGAGACATGGGAAACCTTGAAACCATTATAAAAAGGAAGATTGATGGAAATATGGGAAGAGGAAGGCCAAGATGAAACTACTTTGAACAAATAAAAGAGAAGTCGGGTCTTACCAGAAAGTAAAAGAAATAGCGGATGGCAGATATGGCTGGCGGTTCACCGATAAGAATAGACAACTTTTATTAAAAAAACAGAACAAGTGCGAGTCGGACTCGCTCACCAAGGGTTCCGTGCGATCTTTATTGCACACATCACAGAAGTACTACTACTTACTACATAATACTACACGACTAAGAGTATTACACTACTACTGTACTTTAAATAATTCGCTCGGCCGGATAGGTCTGAGGCGGGCAACCCCATATTTCCCGCCGAGGTATGTATAGTGCTTTTCTCAAACATGCAATGAAATAAACAACAAAATAATCAAAGTTTTATTTTTAATACGCATAGTGGCAGAATGTCATGATGCCTGTGCCACAAATTTATGTGGAATGAAAATTAAAAAAAAGGACTTTGCCGGCATAGGCCTGAAAGATTTGTATGAAATTCCATTAACGACCCCTTGTCCTAGCCGCACCTGAAACGTCATACTTCGCAGCCTATTATAAGGAACACAACATCAATATTTCATTGCACGTTTAAGAAAAGACTATATTTACAAATGTGTAGTTTTTAGATTTTCCCCTATACTTATAGTATAAGATGATATTACTTGCAAAATTTCATAGTTCTGGGTCAACGGAAAGTACCCTATAAATTTTGATTCCCAAGTTGAAATATACGTTTTTGCGGCATAAACGACCGTATATTCTTTTACGTTGACCTGCAGGGCTAGTATGATCGCTTATATGTCGGACATATAGCATTCGTCCCGTACTGTCAAGTATGTAAGTGCGAGAGGGACGAATGCTATATGTCCGACATATAAGCGATCATACTAGCCCCACTGACGTTGGTTTTATTTTCAACTCAATACCCTGACGCGTTCCCGAAATAAAAGGTATTGATAGACAGACAGACGGACAATAAAGTGATCCTATAAGGGTGCCGTTTTTTAGTGTTGAAGTACGGAACCCTAAAAGGAATTGATGAGAATTGGGACTGAGATTTATTCGAAACTTTTTAAATGGCAACTATGATATATAGATATCAATATCGTAGTTGCCATTTAAAAAAACATTTGACATAGGTCAAATGTTTCAAACGTCACTTAATTGGCTTGTCAATGAAGACAAATATTGCTTGATCCTTTACGGTTCAAAAAGAAGGCATAGCACGTCGCATCATAGCAACATTATTCCGCTTAAACTTCTACTTCTATATCTCATAAATATAAGTACATATACTCACGCTTGTATCCCATTGGGGTAGGCAGAGATCAGAGAATGTCAAATACTACGGTCCTGACAATATTTCTTTCCCTTCAATCACATCCAAACGCCCCCTCATTCATGGCCATCGGTTGCGGGCACAGACATCAGAGAAAAGCAGACTCGCAGTATTAAGCCAGATACATTTTCATATAGTTGTCTCTTTAATCCTTATGGTGCACCAAAATGAGTTAGAATGCGACAGATAGTACAATCATTTTCGGCTTGTAACGAGTTGTCTCCATTTGAAAGCACACCAGAATGTTAAATCCCATATAAACTTAACACACCACAACGTCAGTTCAGTACAATTTTCAGTTATGAAGACGGAGACACTGACAGGTGAAGACGTGTCAGACGTCAGTTATCTGTCTTTCTCAAATTTTCTGATTTGTGCTAAAGTGAGAAAAGATCAGATGGACAGAAATCGTTCAACTTAAATGAGCGGATCTGCTTTACTCTGATATCTATGGTTGCGGGCAACGAATGAAAAAAAAACATGCTTTTTTGTTCGCTGGTTGCGGGTACTTCTGACCTGGCCTTTTTAAATATCGTAGAAATATGATCAACATACCCTCGCCTCTCTGACCCTTCCGTCCATTTTATACTACGACGGTGGCAAACAAGCTTACGCCCTGCCTGGTGGTAAGCAGACACCGTAGCCTATGGACACTTGCGACTCCAGAGAAATCGCAAGTGCGTTGCCGACCCTTTCTTGACTTGGTATGTTGTGTTCCTGGTGGTGAGTAAGGTCGCCAGAGCTCCCGAGGATGCGCTGTGTTGGGAGTGGGGGGCCTGCATATGTTTCTAGCTTGAACCAATATTCTACATATCGGTCAGTCTTTCTGCACACATCGTTTCAACATGCCCAAATCAGACCACCAAAGCATACCTTTTTCAGTCCTAGTCACTATACGTCGTCATTTATTACGCATCTTCCATGTCAGACTCAAAGTCATCATCATCATCATCATTCAGCCGAATGATTTAATCATTTAATCATTTAATCATTCAAGTATTGCTTTGTGTGTACAAAGGGGGTCTTATCACTAATTTAATGTATCAACACAACCCTGCAAGGGCACTGCAATAGTAGCTTACCTATTACAATTAAATACTTACATTATTATATTCATCTACCATGCATCGACATTTTAAATAAATATTATTTAACCAACTAATTAACTCAACACAAGCTTTTCCTATACAATTACGTGTTATATCCATATTTTGAGCAATACTAATATAGTTTTACGTAAGTACTCGTATACATTTCAAAAGGTGTGGAAGAGAGAGAGAGATATTTTCATTATGCTTCTTTGTTTAAAGCTATTTATTTTTATCTTGTAAATATTCGTTTATCGTGTAGTATGCTTTATCTATAAGAAGTTGTTTTAATTTTTTAATAAATTTATTTTGTTTAAGCTCATATTTTATATCTGTAGGTAATTTATTAAAGATCCTTATTGACATGGAATAGGGTCCCTTTTGGTGCATCGCTATTCTTGATGTGGTTTGTATTAAATTGTTTTTGAACCGAGATTCATAACGACGTTGAGCATCTCCGATCTTAGAATAGAATTCCGGGTTATTTTTTATAAATTTACACGCTTCCAGTATATAAATGCAAGGTACAGTTAGAATCCCAAGGTCTTTAAAGTGAGGTTTACAGCTTACAGTATTTTTTATGTTTTTTAGTACACGGATGCATTTTTTCTGCAAGATAAGTAAATCTGGTGCATCAGTACTATTTCCCCATAAAAATATCCCATAGGAAAGCCAAGCGTGAGCGAAGGCGTAGTACGCTGACAAAGCGGCCTGTAAGTTTGTAGTCTTTTTTAATTGCTTTAGCGCATAAATGAACTGACTAAGTTTTGTTTTAATTTTATGTACATGTTCTTTCCAGTTAATGTGGGAGTCGATTGTTATGCCAAGAAGTGGAAACGTAGGAACACATTCTAGCTTAGTGCCATCGAAAGAGAAATTTACGTCTATATCCGGTTTTTGATGAGGCCTAAATTTCATGATTTTCGTTTTGGAAAAATTTATTTCTAAACTATGATCATTCATCCAGTTCACTATATTCTTTACAATGGTATACAGTTTTTCATTGAGGTTAGTATCTATAATGAAGTCCACTGCTGGACATAGACCTCCCCCAAAGACTTCCACAATGACCGGTCCTGCGCCACCCGCATCCAGCGGACACCCGCGACCCTTACCAGGTCATCAGTCCACCGTGTGGGGGGCCTGCCCACGCTACGCCTTCCGGTATGTGGTCGCCACTCGAGAACCTTTCCGCCCCAACGGCCATCGGTTCTGCGTGCTATGTGCCCCGCCCACTGCCATGTCAGACTCAAAGTATATAAATAATATGTATTTTGTTTTTGGTAATGTTATCGGAACCATGTGTTATTAGAATTGTATTTTATGGAACAGTTATCTTATAAGGGTTCTTAAAATTCGAGTCACTGTAACGTAACGAGTATTGTTATTAAAGACTCGAGAATTTATGAAGAGAGATATAATAATAATAATTTGATTTAAATTAGAAATCGATATGGTGGCAGAATACGGGAATCGACGTGTGCCTCTTTTAAAAATAAAAATTGAATAACCGTTGTTTGGAAATCCATTTTGATTCTCCCACCAGTCATGTAATGAGTTGTGTGTGACTTGCATTTATATAAAAAGTTTATAGTTTTAATACCGCTGTCAGACATAAATTAACAGATTACAATGCTGGAGTAGAGAATAGCTATTTACGATACAAGGGTTGTAAAACAAAAAAAGGCCTATATCGCAGATGTTTGAGACCCGAGCCGCAGACGAGGGTCATAAATATGCGAGAGTGGGCTTTCTTTGTTTTATAGCCCGTGTTTTGTACACAATTTTACGTCACCACTTGACCAAAAAGTGGGTTATTCCGGACGCGCAGCGTGCGAATAAACGTGCTTTTGGCAAGGTGTGGTGTAAATGTATTTTACAGTACATATGGTGCTTGATTACCGCACGAGTGCGATAATCAGCAGATTATGTGCATATGTCGAAACTTTAAAGAGCCATATGTACTGTAAAACGTTGTACGATACACGTGCGAACAGGTAATTCGCAACTCTTGTCGATTTAAAACACTCCCTTCGGTCGTGTTTCAATTTATCACCACTCGTTTCGAATTTCCTGTTCTCTGCACTTGTATCGTAATGTACTATTACAGTACATATGGTATTACGTGCATATGTCGAAACTTTAAAGAGCCATATGTACTGTAAAACGTTGTACGATACACGTGCGAACCGGTAATTCGCAACTCGTGTCGATTTAAAACACTCCCTTCGGTTGTGTTTTAATTTATCACCACTCGTTGCGAATTTCCTATTCTCTGCACTTGTATCGTAATGTACTATTATTGCCTAAGTATCAATATTGTTTTATCTCATTATACACAGTGTTGCGATTCTTAGATTTTTCAAAACTGCCGCTATATTGTCGTCTAAACCTGCATTAACCAGACTGAATCGTTAATAAATATTATGTAATTTAATGTAACATAATTTTACTTACACTTTTGTCACATTTTAATTTTAATCTTATTTCAACTCTGTAATGGCAATTTAATGTGTTTAAACTATGATATGAGTCCTTTTAGATACTTATACCTTCTTAGAAGCTCATTACTTTATAATAACTATTAAATATGCTTAATATACTTAATATTTTTTATTTGTAAACTAATAACATGATCGTGTGATATTTGTAAACGGTCCTAATGACTTCGTTACATGTAATTGATTTGATTGGAGCGGCG
This sequence comes from Notocelia uddmanniana, assembly GCA_905163555.1. Taxonomy (NCBI): domain Eukaryota; kingdom Metazoa; phylum Arthropoda; class Insecta; order Lepidoptera; family Tortricidae; genus Notocelia; species Notocelia uddmanniana. The sequence continues at coordinate 3,079,340 of LR991052.1, forward strand.
GTACCGTCGCAGAATAATACTACTGAATAACTCTCATACTGATAGTAAACCGACAAGTAAGGAAATCTAGACGTCGTCAGAATGCTGTCAGGGAAGTATAAAATACCGCATATACACGTAGATTGCACCCCGCTAAGTCAGCGCTATATCTAAAAGTGGCACTGATAAAAATATTTCTTACGGCCTACCTTCCCCTCTTAATAAATTACTGTGTACACATTACAGCCCGGCTAGTATGATAGCTTATACCGTCACGTTTTATGTGACGTTTCAGTACATTTTTTTTCACCACCACCATATCAGCCCTAGGACGCCCACTGCTGGACATAGGCCTCCCCCGATTTCATGGGGGGTAAATGCCATAATCGCCACGCTTGGCATGCGGGTTGGTTATCGCAGTATCTCCACCGCACTCTAGGAATGCTGCTGCCCATTCCCCGGTGGTCTTGGTCGTAGTTTTAGGACACACCCGGGTCCTAAAACTCCGTACCTTTTTTTTCTCCGGGGGAAAAACCGGTATTAAGGATGATTCACAGTAGGCCGTTCCGTGTCCGGGCCGGCCCGTTTTCTCCTAGAGAAATACGCCGGCCGTTGCGTTTGCTGTCATAGAAAACGGGCCGGCCCGGACACGGAACGGTCTACTGTGAATCATCCTTTAATACCACCGCACTGCGGCGGGGACAGTGTGGAAATTATGTCGGACTTGCACCGACTAAAAACGCCCCGATGGTCCTCCTCATTTCGGACGGTATAAGTTATCGTACTAGCCGGGCAGGTGACCATACCAAGACTGAGTGGCCTGGAGAGCAGCGGTAAAAGCGTCATCACCCGTAGAAGTCATGTCCCTCCGGTGTGAGGTTACGACCAAGAAGAAAAAGAAGACCTTCCGCTCTCGGGAACGGGCGTGAACGTATGTATGTATCATCATGTCAGCCGAATGACGTCCACTGCTGGACATAGGCCTCCCCCAAAGACTTCCAGGTTCTCGAGTGGCGACCACGTACCGGAAGGCGTAGCGTGGGCAGGCCACGGTGGACTGATGACCTGGTAAGGGTCGCGCAGGACCGGTCATTGTGGAAGTCTTTGTGACATAGGCCTCCCCCAAAGACTTCCACAATGACCGGTCCTGCGCCACCCGCATCCAGCGGACACCCGCGACCTTCACCAGGTCATCAGTCCACCGTGTGGGGGGCCTGCCCACGCTACGGCATCCGGTACGTGGTCGCCACTCGAGAACCTTTCCGCCCCAACGGCCATCGGTTCTACGTGCTATGTGCCCCGCCCACTGCCACTTAAGTTTAGCGATTCGGAGGTCTATGTATGTATAAATGTTTATAATTCCTATAGTCTGTTTACGTACTTAGAACATTCCAAACCAAGATTATTTGCGAATTTTTTGCTTGTTTGCCTCGCAAAAAATGTGCTTTTCCGTCGGTGAGAATGCAAGAACAGTATAATGGGCGGAAACGTTAATTATACAGTGGAGACACAACGTCACGGTGACGTCATACAATCATGTCATCACATTTATTTTAAAGCAGAATCTGGAGATGTTGATGACACGGCTTCATTACTGAACTTGCAATTGTGCGCCATAACATTTGTGCGGCCGCGCATCATTCCATTCATGTTTAAGACTGCGCAGTACGTTCGGTTTATGCTCTCATTTTAAAACGCCAGGCTAGCATAACATGAAACTATGTATACACAATGGGATCCGGCATATCTAGGTCGGACCATAGTTTCTGTTGCATGAAATTATAACGGAGAAAAAATACAGCGATTATTAAGGTTTTCATACAAGCCGTAAAAAACTCAAAAAGCCGCTGTATTTTTTTTTCTTTTACAATTTCTAGCAATAGAAACTGTGGTCCGACCTAGATATGCCGGATCCCATTGTGTATACAAATTTTCATGTTATTCTAGCATGGCGTTTTAAAATGAGAGGGTAAATACGTTTGTATGGAGAACCGCGCCAGACCGAGAGTACTGCGCCCTCTTAAGCGTTGGTGTCAGTGTTGGTCGAATTTGCTGCTACACATAGCGTTGGACCGTTTGTGACAATTGTTTTTTATAAAACGTGAGTGGCAAACAAGCTTACGGCCTGCCTGATGGTAAACAGACACCGCCGCCTTAGGATTTTTGCGACTCCAGAAAACTCACAAGCGTGTTGCCTCGATGTGTGGACAGCTAAAGACATGTGCACTCCCCCATACACTCTCAACACAGCGTTCTTCGCTGGTGACCTTAAGGATGATTCACAGCAGACCGTTCCGTGTCCGGGCCGGCCCGTTTTCTATGACAGCAAACGCAAAGGTCGGCGTATTTCTCTAGAAGAAAACGGGCCGTCCCGGACACGGAACGGCCTACTGTGAATCATCCTTTACTCGCCACCAGGAACACAACAGCTCATACCTAAGCAGCAAGTAATGGAATTATTGTGGCTGCTGTCATCTGTAAGGTAGAGGCTTCCCCAGTTGGGCTACTGCCTCTCTTAAATTCAAACCCGCGTCTTGGATTCCAAAAATACAAACTGAATACTTTTAGTCAATCTTGTAGTACGCTGTTGTAACGTGCTGTCGGTGCGAAGAAAGAGCACTAATATCGAATACCATCTGCCATTTTGTTTTTTTTTATTTTATTATTATTATTATTTTTACACAAATCGACCTAGTCCCAAACTAAGCAAAGCTTGTACTATGGGTACTAGACGACGATATACATACTTATATAGATAAATACATACTTAAATACATACGTGGGCTGTTCCGAAAGTTTTTAGCTGCTCTCACTCTATTCATGCGGTATATTATTTATTTACACCATTATGTGGGTAATTTCAATAGTTATGAGCTGAAATAAATTCGTTGGTAAGTAGCGAGTATTTTTTTCACAACATTTCTTTGATCAAAAGGCCTTTTGTATGGGCTTTTAAAAAATTGCGAAAATAGTACTATTTTGGTACCTAAAAATAGTTTTGGCAACGAAATCCCTAACAGCTGTAGTGGAAACTGCCCGGGATGACTTCCTAACTTAGTTTTGTAAATTTTAATGTAAAATCAGTAAATGATTTTATTTAATTTAAGTTTTTTTGTGATCATGACCAGTCCCTAGTCTCGCGACCTAGACTAATATTCGACACACCTGCTCATTGTCGCAAATTTTCATGCAATCGAAACAGATTACGTGGGTAGAGACAGGGAAGATTCATAGTTTGCGGTGTATAACACAAAATTGGTATTGTGACCCGTTCATCGCATATTAGATAGGGCTGTTGAGACGTCGTACTTAAAATACAATAAAAAAAATCCAAGCGACTTTCATCAACAGTTTCATCCCAACACATATGTATTGAAATTACCCGCATAATGGTATCATTAAAACATATAAGTATGGCATGAATAGAGTGAGAGCAGCTAAAAACTTTCGGAACAGCCCACGTAGAAAACATCCAAGACCCAAGAACAAATAGCCGTGAAAAATGCACAAATAAATGCCCTGGCCGGGATTCGAACCCGGGACCTCCAGCTTCGGAGGCAGAGTCACTACCAACTAGGCTAAACAGGTCGTAAATTAAATGACATTTTGTTTCAACTCATCGCATCCTCGGGAGCGTCCGTGACCTTACTCGCAATCTAAAGGATGATTCACAGTAGACCGTTCCGTGTCCGGACCGGCCCGTTTTCTATGACAGCAAACGCAACGGCCGGCGTATTTCTCTAGGAGAAAACGGGCCGGCCCGGACACGGAACGGCCTACTGTGAATCATCCTTAATGCAATACCACCCACCTAAAGAGCAAGTTGTGGTAATAAAAATGCTAAGTGCGAAACTACCCGTGCGAAGTCGGGGCGGACAGCTAATGTTTTATTAATCGCAAGGGGACGTGGAACTCTTTGGGGGGCGCGTATGTCCAGCAGAGTCCGCTGGATGCGGGTGGCGCAGGTCCGGTCATTGTGGCACACTTTAGGAGAGGACTATGTCGAGCAGTTGACGTCTTGCTTTGGCTGATATGGTGGTGGTGGGACCCGGGTATGTCCTAAAACTACGACCAAGACCACCGGGGGATGGGCAGCAGCATCCCTGGAGTACGGTGGGAATACTGCGATCGCCAACCCGCATGCCAAGCGTGGCGATTATGGCAAATACCCCTCGTGAATTTGGGGGAGGCCTATGTCCAGCAGTGGACGTCCTTTGGCTGATATGGTGGTGGTGGGATGATGAAGCCGTAATAAACAACTCATTGTGTGTAATGTATTGCAATAATTCATGAAGTCACATCTTGCAGTCTCGCATATTTAATTAATTGGTAATTACCAACCCAAGCACTCGTTAAGTAATTAATATGCTCTCAAGATAATGTCACTTTATTTATCCACGTAATTCCCCAAGTACTTGTACAAGTACAAATTAACAATAGAACTTCTGACCTGTCATTTTAACTGCATAGCATAAATAACTGCCTAATGTACTTCACCAAGTACAAATTAAGGATGCGTTCAAAACCATAGAAATACTGATTAAAACTAATGGCAAGAATTTATACAAAACCGAAAACATCATGCCTGGGTCGGAAACTCTTAGTTTGTACTTGGTATAGTACATCCGGCAGACCACCGCCCACCGCGCACCGTGGTGGGGCACTACAGCTATTAATAATTTTTAAGAAAAAAAAACCGACTTCAATGTAGGAGGCCGGAAAAAGATTATTATACTTAGATGGTGCACTCTTAGATAGATATACAATAAAATAAAAATGGCTATAATGTATGTTTATAATGGTAGAAGACTAAGTACCCTCAATTCCTCATGGAATCATGAAAAAACCTTGCTTGCTTGACAAACAAAACGAAGAGAACAAATCGCCAAACGTGAACTACGCGTCGTTGAAGAGTTCCGTTCTGATCATCATCAGCAGTTCCACTTCATCAAATGTCACTTTTATGAATGAAAATGCTTGATTAGTTCATGAAAATACTAAAATCACTATTTGTGTGCCTTTTACATTTGAGGAGTTCCCTCGATTCCTAATGGATCCCATCATCAGAACTCGAGCATGACAAAAATCAATCGTGAAAATAGAACTTGCTTAACAAACACAGCTAGAAGGACAAATCGCCAAACGTGAACTTTTCGTCGTTGAAGAGTTCTGTTCTGATCATCATCAGCAGTTTCACTTCATCAAATGTCACATTTTTGTATGATAATGCTCGATTTGTTGATAAAACACAAAAATCACTATATGTTTGCCTTTAAGATTTGAGGAGTTCCCTCAATTCCTCATGGATCCCATCATCAAAAATCGAGCATGACAATAATTAATCGTGAAAATAGAACTTGCTTAACAAACGCAGCTAGGAGGACAAATCGCCAAACGTGAACTTTTCGTCGTTGAAGAGTTCTGTTCTGATCATCATCAGCAGTTCCACTTCATCAAATGTCACATTTTTGTATGAAAATGCTCGATTTGTTGATAAAAACACAAAAATCACTATATGTTTGCCTTTAAGATTTGAGGATTTCCCTCAATTCCTCATGGATCCTATCATCAGAAATCAAGCATGACAAAAATTAATCGTGAAAATAGAACTTGCTTAACAAACACAGCTAGGAGGACAAATCGCCAAACATGAACTTTTTGTCGTTGAAGAGTTCTGTTCTGATCATCATCAGCAGTTCCACTTCATCCAATGTCACATTTTTGGATGAAAATGCTTGACTTGTTTGTAAAAACACAAAAATTACTATATGTTTGCCTTGAAGATTTGAGGAGTTCCCTCAATTTCTCAAGGATCCCATCATCAGAACTGCGTTTTGACAAAAACGGGACCAACTTGGATATATATACTTACAATCAAAAAAAGAATTTTCCAAATCGGTTAAGAAATGACGGAGTTATGGACTAACAAACATAAAAAAAAAAAAAAAAAAAACATACAACCGAATTGATAACCTCCTCTTTTGAACGTATTTAACGTTTGTATGGAGAACCGAGCCAGACCGAGCGTACTGCGCCCTCTTAATTAAAAACCTGCGCATACGTATTCCTAATCCACCTACCTATCACAGCTACCTATCACTACTGTCTTAGATAATGACCTACAACACTCAAATGATTTCGGATTTTTTAAAATGGTAGCATTACTCTTACTCGAATATTATGTAACATTAGTAGGTGCAAAGAGTTAATAGAATACTTGTACAGGCGGGTTCGAAAATATGTGCACCGACAATGTAATCAAAAATATGTGACGACTTTATTGTTAACGGGCACGTGGTTTCTCTGATATTATTGCACCTTTGGGAACGTAATGGGAGCAAAAAATTAAACGGTACACTATTGAGCTATCCAGTAATTATTTCCAAACGCTTTTAAATTGAAAAAAAAAAGAATTTATTGTATTTTTTTTAAATGCAAATATAGCATACGTCTATTTTCTACACTACTAGAGTGATATTAATAACTACTTATTTAAAAAAAAAAACTAATCATTGATAAAAAATATAAAGAAATTCCCAAAAATAATCTTTTACTTAAACTAAAAATGCAACAACGATTATGATTCTTAACTTGATGATACCTCAAAATCAGCATTGCCTGCCGTGCTGTAATCTCGTGGTGCTAAGATCCATTACATGGAGATCATAACTTTGGATCAAGATTTCTCCGAATTAAAAAAGATACTTGTAATTTTTTTGGACACAAGAGGTTACTGCAAATGCTCTAACCACCCTGGCCACACCCTGTACATTTATGAACTCGAACCCTCCCTTGTATTGTATACATACAAATTATCTGAAATTCACGTGAATCAGTTGCGAAATGTGACCTGTAGAGGAGAACAAACCATTGAAAAAAAAATGTTTAAGGAACTCTGCTGTTGAGTTTGTTGTTGTTTGTTGTTGACGACCACTTTGGCTTAGTTGGTACTGACGGGGCAGTCACTCGGGTTCGAATCCCGGTCAGGGCATCACTTGTGTGATGACCACGAGTCCTCCTGAATCTTGGATGTTTTCTATGTATTTAAGTACTAGCTTTTGCCCGCGACTTCGTCCGCGTACAACTCGATATCGTCCGCTAATAGTGTAAACCTGCTAACGTCATATTATGGAAGTTTACAGGAGAGACAAAAAACATGATTGAAATTAAAATATTAAAACCTAAATAACGGGAAATATATCATTAGGGTTATTTTTTCCCTTAATTCAAAAATAAAAGACGGGTTTTCGTTAATGGTCGCGTACGGCAACCGAAACCGGACACCGTAGTTTCAGAGGAACTTCCTCCCTCCGACGCTCCGGTTGTGGAATGAGCCGAATGCCGAGGTTTTCCGGGGGAACTACAGTATGGGATTCTTCAAGAAAGGAGTGTATAATTTTTTAAAGGGTCGGGAACGCGCATTTGACTCCCCTGGAGTTGCAGGCGTTCATAGGCTGCGGTGACCGATTACCATCAGGCGGGCCGTACGTTTGTTTGCCACCGACGTGGTATAAAAAAAAAACTATTTTTACGATGACTTTTGTAACTTACGTAACTGTATTTTGCAATCAAATAACGTTTTAAATTATGAATTTCGTAGGTTGTCGAGAAAAAGAAAGTAAATAGATATTCATGTAAACCAAAAGGTACTGGCAATTGTACTTGTCTTCTTGAAGATCTCACGGTTCGCAAATAAATGCCACGCGACTATTATTATTACCAAAAGGTACTTAATATACAAAGAAACTTCTTGAAAGAAACAAAATGAAATCTTCTGAAATAAATGGCCTCATTTCTGATGCGATCACACTGAGATACTCCCAGCATAGCCCTTTCCATTGCTGTTTTGGTGACTTTAAGCCCTTTTGTGAGGCCCATAGTAAACGAATACGTTTCAGTGCCCATTATGTCATCAATGGCAACACACACTGGTCAAAGACTCTCGCCTTGAGACACTGTAACAAAATCCTTTTGAGAATATGAGAACTACCTGCTAATTACGTTTATCGCGATAATAAGAATAAAAACTCCCATTAATTTTAATAAGAGGTTAACCTAACCACAAAACAGTGGTTGTATCGGATTTACAGCTCAAAAGCCACGAAATATTATTAAAAAACAATAATAGTACATACCTTTGCGATGTTATACTTCGTCGTTTGCACCAAAAACTCGAAACAAAGTTCTCTTTTACGAGAACACATATCTAGGCGATCAAAATTCTTACGAAAATGGCGGGTATATTGGGGTTAGACGATAACTTTGAACTCGTGGAGTTGCCTCACTCACCATGTGATTTAAGCAATTTTTTTAAATAACTGTCAGTCGCTGTTTTTCTCACGAGATGCATCTTTTTTTGCAACATAACGATAGGCAAAACGAAAAATTGTTAAGAAATGGATTTAGAGGGTCTATTTACTTACACACTAATCCAACGATACTATAGAAATAAGTGCTATAATTTTTTTTTATAGGCGCCCGTAAAAATTTTACCCTCTTTTCACCTGGTAAGGGACGATTTCCGGAATAAAAACTATCCTATGTCCTTTCCCGGGACTCAAACTATATCTATACCAAATTTCGTCTTAATCGGTTCAGCGGTTTAAGCGTGAAGCGGTAACAGACAGACAGACAGACGGGTGACTTTCGCATTTATAATATTACTATGGATTTATTTATCTATAGAAGTAGATATATCGTCACCTACTACCCATAGTACAAGCTTTGCTTAGGTTGGGACTGGGACTAGGTCGATTTGTGTAAGATTGTCCCCAATATTTATTTATTCGTTTCTTCTTAGCAATGGTATTCCTAGAATAGAGAATAGAGGTACCGTAAAACGGGGTGAGTAGGTTTCGCGGGGAGAGGTGGGTTATGAATGGGGATGGGGATGGAGAAGGTTTGAGACGGGGGTGAGAAGGGATTTTAAGGCTACTGCTACAAAAATAATGTATTGCAATTTAAAATGGAGTTAAAGTAATACGCATAATAAAAAAAATCGATCCAAAATCTTCCAAAATCACCCTTGAATGAAAATCCCTCTCACCCCAAATACGAGGCACTACGGGGTGAGGTGGGTTTTCCTCTTTATCGTCAAAATTATGAAATGGAACTACCCAAAATAAAATAAAAACTAAAATACAAACGTCCGGAACACTTATTATATACACCATTCAGTTTTCATATGTCAAAATAAAATGTTATCGAGGTTTGAATTTCAGTTTTGACCCTACTCACCCCGTTTTACGGTATTGGTAGATTTAGATTGAAAAAGTGCCATGAAAGGAAACGAAATGAAATGAAATGGTTTATTTAAGTATTAGTAGTAGGCCATTGCGGCTTACTTGCAAAATAAAGTTCGTTGATATCATTTAGTATAGATTTTGTAATGGCCTCAGTTACAATTTAACTCCCACAACTTCCTTGACCGATGTTAAGAGGGCGCAGTACGCTCGGTCTGGCTCGGTTCTCCATACAAACGTATTTACCCTCTCATTTTAAAACGCCATGCTAGAATAACATGAAAAATTGTATACACAATGGGATCCGGCATATCTAGGTCGGACCATAGTTTCTATTGCTAGAAATTGTAAAAGAAAAAAAATACAGCAGCTTTTTGAGTTTTTTACGGCTTGTATGAAAACCTTAATAATCGCTGTATTTTTTCTCCATTATAATTTCAAGCAACAGAAACTATGGTCCGACCTAGATGTGCCGGATCCCATTGTGTATACAAAGTTTCATGTTATTCTAGCCTGGCGTTTTAAAATGAGAGCATAAATACGTTTGTATGGAGAACCGAACGTACTGCGCAGTCTTAAGATCGCCGGGGCTCTATATTCATAACTTGGAAGTGTGTTATTTTTAGTCAATTGGTACTTTATGGTTATAAAACGAACTATTTTTGTAGGAAATCCGGCCATCATCCTGCGGATAAAACATCCGTCATCGTATGGCCGAGTCGGACAAGTCGTCCTTAGTTGACTTACTGATGGTTCAGTAACAAAATCAAAATCAAATATTTATTCTGAAAATAGGCCACAAGGGCACTTTTACATGTCAAAGCGTGAATTTATACAATAAAAAAAACTGACAATCTTACTTAACAAAAATGATCAAAAATATACTGATTAACAATTCAATGAAAATAAATTTACAAATATTAAGGACGTATTGAATTCGATCTGTGCCCGAATAAACAAAAAGTATATATATAAAATTAATTTAACATCTCAGAGATGTATATGGTCTCTGAGCGTCCAAATACGATTAATAACAATTATTTCAAAGTCCTTAGAGATGTAAATGATCTCTAAGCGCTAAAATTAAAAAACTTAATATTGTTAGAGATATATAAGGTCTCTAAGCGTCAATAACAATAAAACTAATCCAGAACAGGATTATGTCTCTCGTCAATCTACATACAATAAAATAACACTAGTTTTAAGGTATTTACTATGCCCTTGCAAGCATGAACAGACCGGACTCCAGAAACAGCACCCGATCACGAGTATGACGCGTATCTCAGTCACCAAATCATTATAATATTTATAATCATGATTAGCCTGTATACATCCAACTGCTGATCACACCACATGCCTCCTCTACACGGTTGAGGTCCATTTACACCATGATTCTGAAAACTGGGGCCTCAAATGAAAGCTGATATTGTAACGTAGCAGAAAATGTGTAATTTTTGTGAAGATTCATGTCTTCTTCTTCTTCCGTCCCTGTTCCCGTTATTTGCGGTCGAGTCTTCTCACTTTACTGCGCCAAGACAGTCTGTCTTGGGTTGTCGGTTCCGGCAATTGGGCTTGCTTGAGGTCTCTTTTTATCTTGGACCACCAGGTCAAAGGCGAGCGGCCTCTACCTCTCTTTTGCTCCGGAAGGTTCAATGCAATATGCACCACATGTTCTTCGCTGCGCCGCTTTACGTGTCCATACCATCTTAGGCGGTTTTCCTTGATTTTCTCGACTATGGGTGCGAATTTAAAGCTATTTTTTTCTTTAAAGCTGTGAAGATTCATGTACAAAGCTAAAAAATCCACGAAAATCTAGGTCTCGGTATGGTCTGTGAATATACTTGGAAAATGCTTTGAAAAATTATAAGACTTACAAATTAATAGAGCATTTGCGCACCCCCCAAGTATGTCCTAGTGTGCTGTGCTTAGGCTGGGTTGCACCGACTTACGATCACAGACCGATCAACGTTAAATATGGCGCCGGCAGCTGTCATCCCATAGAAACTTGTCAAACTTTCCATACATTCATATTTTAACGAACACAGCTTACGATTAGAGACGGTTTGGTGCAACCCAGCCTTACTTTTTCTGTGACGGTCCGTTGATGATCGGTGCGCTGCGTCCGCGACGCGTCCTCGTCTTACAACCTTTCTGTGTGTCTTGCGCCTACAAATTTGTTACTTCGACCTTCGTCTTGTCCAAACATGATAAGGTACGCGGCGCCAGCAGAGCAAGCATTGCGTCACACCTTTATCTGGACGCTACTTTCTTCTGCATGTTTGTATGGCGTGTTGGTTTTGCGATAATCTTAACTACAATAGCTTCTGCAAGGTTTATGGCAAACAGTTTTACCCCCCTATAATATAATAATGAGATTAATCGACTCACTAATTTTCGCTTAGTAATAAAAACGTCATGTTTAGAACGTCGTTAAGTTTTGTTAAAGATATGCAGGATCCCGTAAACCACGCCTCCGTACGAAACTTGTTTGTGTCTTCAGTAAATCAACATTCTACGGAAATATATTGCATTATAACAAGATTTTCCAAACGCGTTGTCTGAACTTTATAATTTATAACAAGCCAAAACACAGTTGCGTTTTTTTTATATCAACATTAAATTCTAATCAATATCGAATAATTTGCATTTGTTGTTATTCATGGCATAAACCAACCAACACGACGACGACATTCGTTATTATCGTCGTCTAGTACCCATAGTACAAGCTTTGCTTAGTTTGGGACTAGGTCGACTTGTGTAAGATTTTCGCCCAATATTTATTTATATTTATAAACAAATGTTACTTTCATCACCAGTTGAGCGTTAAGGGGTTTTATGGGGGTTTATTATGGTGTATGCACATAAGACCCGGGTATGTATACTACGACCAAGACCATCGTGGGATAGGCAGCAGCATCCCTGGAGTGCGGTGGAGATACTGCGATCGCCAACCCGCATGCCAAGCGTGGCGATTATTGCAGTACCCCCCATGAAATTGGGGGAGGCCTATGTCCATCAGTGGACGTCCTTGGGCTGATATGGTGGTGGTGGTGGTATGCACATAAGTAGGGTTTAATCAAACGGAGTCTTTTTTCAAGTTTATGAATTTTAAAATCATCATAATTGCATTTATAAACTGAAGTTTTAAGTTTTTTTTTTTTTATTTAATCAAGGTTTACCAACAAAAGTTTACACCGATGCTTAAATTAATTTACATCAGTACTTGTTTCTACGAGGAGTGTAACACTTACTTAAAGATAAACTCGTTTAATCGAGTATTTTTGTACGATTTCTTTATTAATAACCTAAAAAAAATCTAGTAGTACGAATTAATAACCTAAATACATTATTGAGTCCTGCATAAAGTAATACAAAATATTTGGTTATTTAGAGGTTGCAGTACGTGGCAGTACACTCGGTTCTCCATACAAACGTATTTATACTCTCATTTTAGAACGAGTATTTTGAGGCACGCCTAAAGTAAAAATACTATAAAAGATACGATCGTTCGAGTCTTTTTTAAGGCTCGAGTTGTGACTACAGGACTCGATAAGACTCGAAAAAGGACTCGACTCATGACTCAAAAGACTCGGAAGTATTTTAAGCTTGGATAAGCAAGTATGAGTCGAGTTCTTGAATTCGAGACTCCAAAAACTTGAGTCTGTACCAACACTAGGCAAGACACGGATATTATACCTAGATTTGTATCATGCCTAAGGCCGTTCCTTGGAAAATCTGACCAGATTTAGGAAATAAAAAGGGCAGATTTTCAGATTTATGATTCTTGAGGGAACGCAGTGTGCATGGGGTTTTTCAAGATATAATTATATCAATGTTTAAGAGTGCGCAGTACGTTCGGTCCTCCATACAAACGTATTTACGCTCTCATTTTAAAACGCCATGCTAGAATAACATGAAACTTTGTATATATAATGGGATTCGGCATATCTAGGTTGGAAATTAGTTTCTGTTGCTAGAAATAGTAAAAGAAAAAAAAATACAGCGATTTTTTGAGTTTTTTACGGCTTGTATGAAAACCTTAATAGTCGTTGTACTTTTTCTCCTTTATAATTTCAAGCAACAGAAACTAATTTCCGACCTAGATATGCCGGATCCCATTGTGTATACAAAGTTTCATGTTATTCTAGCATGGCGTTTTAAAATGAGAGCGTAAACACGTTTGTATGGAGAACCGAACGTACTGCGCACTCTCGGCAATGTCTTCGATCTATAAAATATTATGAATTTTTGACAAAAAAAACATGTTCCCTTTTTATTATATACTGATGAGCAACAAGAGACTTTCATCAATCAATCATTGCAAGGTTTTGCATTAAAATTACGAGTGTTACATGATTAATTATGGTTTTAATTGAAAATGTACTAGTAAGTCGTTTAGTGTATTAATATTTTGTTGTTTTTCCCTTTAGATGTTTGAGCACGCCCGGTTGAGGTAATTCTAAGTAGCGACCAAAGTAAACCTCGACCGCAAATTAAAAATATACCTTTTAAATGGAACCCTAACATAAGCGAATAAGACTCAAATTTATAAAGTAATAAAGAATTCAACCAATTCAGTTAAACCTTAGAAAGACATTTTTAATTTGATGTACTTTGTTTCTGGCAATAAGACAATAGCTTCTCGTGAAATCCTGTATGTTTTCCTTAACGGTGGTCGTGGTTCCAATCGGTGACATAGTCGGGGCACATTTTATTTATAGGTAGGTAATTCCCTGTTTCGGTTGCGTAGAATAACATCTTTATTCTCGTATAGGCACAGAACACTGTTTTTTTATATTGATTCGGGAAACATACAGCTGATTGAATGAAAAGTTTAGTTAAATAACTGATGCTACAAGACCTAAGGCAAGGGACAGGGGCCTGTCGGCGGCGGGATATATATATTTACGTCGATCTATACCCCGGCCACACGCCCGCACGGCAATCCCTGCATCATCGCCGTCCTCAAAATGATGGTCCACAGCCCGTCCCGTGACGGTGACGCAACCCGCAACAGCTCCCAACACGCCCAGCGCAGGCGGAGCCACCCAACAACTTTGGTAAGTGCTGAGAAGACTCGACAACAACGACCCGGCCACACACTCGTCGAGTTGCATGGGAAGTAGCGAGGAAAGGAGGCAGAGACATAGCGTGGCCACGTTACTCGTCATGCTCCTATAGTAGTCGGCGGTTAAGAAGTCAAAAGTCAAAAAAAATCACTTTGAGGCTTTGAGTTTATAGTCTCAAAGTGATTTTTAGGTCACTACTAGGTTTTCAATACTGAATTGACAGATGTCAGGATTGACTTCTTAACCGCGGGCCACTATAGTCATGCCCACCACTCCCTGTTTTGTCGGTTTTTTGGAGCGAGTCAAACGACTTATTTTTTTCTCGCGGAGTAATTTTGCTATCCCGGTACCCTGTCATCGGGGAATGACTAGGTTATGTGTTATTTCTATCCACTAAAACCTCCACGGTGACCGCCATCTGCGCGCAGAGGACTCCAGGATTTTAGTACTGAACGCACTGGAGCCCCCCTTGCGCTTTACTCCTTTTGGCTCATGTCAATCGACGTCACCTTCCCTGGGGTTGGTAGTCGGGTGCTGTGGTCCCCGCCACGTGGTGTACTCTCAACGCCTGTGACCCCCTTTAGTCGCCTTTTACGACAGGCCGCCTCGCCTCGCCGAGTTTCTTACGCCGGTTCTTCTCGTGGCAGATGTATATTTTTCCGAACCGGTGGTAGTTTATTGACGTTCATAGGTGCATGTAATATGCCTAATTTGAAGAATAAACTACTTTTACTTTTACTTTTTTTTTAGGCGGAGACCGTAGACCTCATGCCCGAGTTTACACGGTTGGAGTCAAAGGGCCTAGTTTGTAAGGAGAATTAGCGTGAGTAGACCAGTGTGTGGCCAGAGAGGGCGACCCGAGGAGCATAGTGTGTCAAGGGTATACTGTTTTTAAAGACCGGCGTGACGACATTCGACGCTGTTTTAGCCCACTTATGCCTGATGATCAGGTGTCAAAATCTCTTATTTCCTTGCAATAAAGGCTTTTGAACTTTTCAAATGCGTAGCTACTTTCGATGCTGACTGTACTACGTACAGCGGCGGTCGGGCGAATCTCCGGCGTTTTAAACGCTCGTTTCTAACGTCATTGTCGGGTACAAGATTATATATTCAATGGGTAGAACAAACCGCGAGGATTTTGATCAACTAAGACTCAGAACCGATATTGGTTTGAGTTTTTAACAAAAGTTAAATCTGGTTATCATTCTCTTTTAACAAAATGTACAAATAAATAATAATAATAATAATAAATGTGAACGGTCTAATAGCGAAGAGTCTCGACCAACATCTCAAGAGACTCTCGTTAGATGGCTGGGTCAAGGGTCAAATACAGAAGGCGGTACTCCTGGACACGGCGCGGATAGTCCGGAGGTTCCTCTCTCTGTCGCCCTAACCACCGGTAGCTTAGGCCCGCCTCGCTGCCGGCGGCACCCTAGGTTAGGTTTTTTATAATGCTTTTATATTTTGTACGTGTATTTTTATATTTTACATTTGATAAATTTACTGTAAAAAATGTCTAACCTAAGAAAAAGAACGAAATAAGGTGAATAATACATAACTATTAGGGGACGATTTCTTGCACAAATCGAACTAGTCCCATAGTGAGCTCAATAAAGGCTTGTGTTATGGGTATTAGGTACTAGTCGACGATATATTTAATAGATATATACTTAAATACATAGAAAACATCAAAGTCTCAGGAACAAATGTTTCTTCTCACCACAGAAACAAATGCCCTTACCAGGATTCGAACCCGGGACCTCTAGCTTCGGAAGCAGTGTCACTACCAACTAGGCTAAGCAGGCCGACAATGTATGGAGATGACAATGACGAAAAAAATGCTGTAACGCTGAATATTCACCCGGTCGTGGCTTCGAATCCCGGTTCGTCCCAAAAATAAAACAATGAGTTTTTCGGAACGTGTGGACGTTAGCTTTTCAGTGAAGAAAAATATCTTGAGGAAACACGCATACTCGTACATCTGTGGAGAAATTCAAAGGTGTATGTGAAGTGTCCATATAATAGGTTCTTAAAAACAAATAGTGAGTAAAATGACATTATCCCCGCTTGTCTAAAAATATGTCGGCAGGTCTCTCTCACAGGAAGACTAAAAATATTTCGGATGGCTCTTTTTTGTAGTATAAAAACTCTCTAGGCGGTCGATGCATGCCCCCAAGTTAGTACTCCGTAAGACATAACGGAGTGAAAATGTGCATCATAGTCAAATCAGCATCTTTTTAAGAAACGTCCAAACCGCTCGCTCGGTTAGTATGCAGTTTGTAAGGAAATGTGCCTAGTAACGCCACAATTTGCTATGGTCAAACGTCCTTTTTTCATGTTTATGTATATAAAAATCTTAAAATTTGTATAAATAAGCTGAAGTTTGATTTTTTCCGAGTATTTTCGTATGAATTAGTCATTAAAAATAATTGTTCAAATTTGTTCTCTGGTATTTTATAGTTGCACCGCCTACAATCTTTCTGTTTTGCCTAAAGGTTGACTGGTAGAGAATGCCTCATGGCATTGTGAAATACCCTACTGCTTTTGTAACTTTTGTTAAGTGAGAGCAACTTAAATTACTTGTGATTTGTGATACATAAATAAGTAATGGCATATAATATTGGTAAATACATTTTGTAAAAATAATAATCTGTCATAAATGTCATTTTACAAGCTTTAATTTCCGATTGTACCTTTTATCCACAGCCATCAACATACTACGTCACAGCGATGGAGGGGCAGGGGGGTTCAAGTAGTCGCAAATTTGCGTGACGTAATATGTTTTTTTTTTTTTTTTTAATTTATTAATATAAAAAAACTGCTAGTACCGAACAACAAAGTTTCGCCAAACTGCGAAGCAGTTTGTTGGCGTTGCTTTTCCTAAAACATTACTATAAAGCAGGTACAACTATAACTATACCTACAGAACTGCACTGCGGTCCCAAACCAAAAGGCCGCATGTCCCTACCAGGCTCAGACTGACAGGATACGACCTATTGGCGACGTGGGATAGGAGTACAGTAGGGCTTATAAACTAAGTTACCATTATATCTTATCTTGCTTATAGTCTACGTTATATGTAGACGGCCCCTTGAGAGGATTCTGATGAGCTCAAATACTGCTTTGGCCATTCTGTCTCTATCATCAGATCAGCTCGGTGGTACCATAATATTGAACTGTCAGACTGTTACCGAATTAACATAAGTATGCCAACTTTCAGCTCAATCGATTGAGGATAACTGATGACGGCCTGATAAGCCTAGTTGGTGGTGACACTGCCTCCGAAGCTAGAGGTCCCGGGTTCGAATCCCGGCCAGGGCATTATTTGTGCACTTAGTACGGATTTTATTCATGCGTCTTGGATGTTCTCTATTTATTTAAGTATGTATATCGTCGTCTGGTACCCATAGTACAAGCATTGCTTAGTTTGAGACTAGGTCGATTTGTGTAAGGTTGTCCCCCAATATTTGTTATAATTATTTATTTATTAAGTAACACGGAATGAACATGTCTAGTCCTTTAAAATTTCAAATACAGTTTGCACCTTATGTCTTTATAAGTTAGGTTGCTTTTTGTTTTGAAATTTAAATGAACTAGACATATTTTTCCGTGGACTCTCCGACTGGGCTAAAATTCAGTTACATGATTTTATTTAATCGTATGGCATTTATTTACGAACCGTGAGATCTTCGAGAAGACAAGTACGGTTGCCAGTTTTTGTTGCACTTTTAGCACCACCCAGGGGTCACGTGTAGGGTAACGGTGGGTACTCCCTACGGACGTGGTGCCACTTCGACCCCCGCTTTGTCAAGTGAGTGGGCAACTTGACTGTTAGAAGTTCTCAAGCCGCCCGAAGGCCTCTAACTTGGCTTAACGACTGCTGTCGAGACAGCAGCCGGGATCAACGGCTTAACGTGCCTTACAAAGCACGAGAGCGCTCAGTTAGTAACCACTCGAAGCGGTCACCCATCCAAGAACTGACCTGCGCCCACATTGCTTAACCTCGCATACCGCACGCGGTACGCGGGCGCCGCTGGGCCACGAGCGCTCTAGCTACTTGATTACCCTCGAACATACGAGTACATACTTACATGTTCATTGCATACAAGCAATGCAAGTCAAATAAAAACTTGTAATGAAGAAGAAGAAGAAGAAGAAAAATGATTTATTCCATAAAACACACAAAACAAGACTTATATAAATGCTACCTACAACTATACACAACTGTATCACATTCGCTTAGAATACAGTTTAATATAATAATTGTAGGTTCATCGCCCATAGATGTCACGTGGTCACAAGGTAAGTCCAGCAATGTTTTGTGTGCAATAAAGAACAGGCTAAGACTCAGCAAGATGTTGCAATTTGCAAAGAGTGCAAGTCGCAACGCTGTTATTCTGTCATAGCCTTCACGAGTATGGTTTGAACACAAGCTAAAAAATAAATAAAATAAGTACAAAGAAACAAGTCGGTATCGAAGAAAGAAAAAAGTGCAAGCAATAATTATATTGTAATGTAAAGTATTATGTGTTATGAATAAATAAAATATATAAAATATGCAAATGGAATTTTAATTTCACTCGAAAGAAGTCATGGGTCTCAGGCAAGACAAGTAAATAAATATAATTAAAAACTCATATAATATATTAAATAGGTAAAATAATTGGGTAAATGATGCTAAATTTATCGCATCCCATTTGAGTCTCATCCGGTTCCTTTTATATTATATATGTAGCGTGGGTTTCCCGCAGATAATACCTACTAATATGATTCAGTTACACAAGTTCCCTACATACTCGTAATAGTTATTTACAGTACATATGGTGCTACTTTACCGCACGAGTGCGGTAATATGCAGATTACGGGCGTATGTCGAAACTTTAAAGAGCCATATGTACTGTAAAACGTTGTACGATACACGTCCGAACAGGTAATTCGCAACTCGTGTCGATTTAAAACACTCCCTTCGGTCGTGTTTTAATTTATCACCACTCGTTGCGAATTTCCTATTCTCCACACTTGTATCGTAATATACTATTACGATATGTGTTCGGAAAGTAAGTAATTAATGTACGTTTTATAATTTATTTGTTCTGTGATAATGCATTAGGCTAGGATACCAAAAAAATTGTAGGTACCTAGAGCTGTAGGAGGGACTACCTTTTTAGAGTTCCGTAACCAATATGGCGAAAACGAAACCCTTATAGTTTCGTCATGTCTGTCGGTTATTCCGTCCGTATGTCGCAGCGGATTTACTCGGAGACTACCTCTATATTATACAGGGTGACATCGGAAACGTAATCAGAAGCAAATTTTTCAGGCTCTACGCATGATCGCCTTTTCAATGCAATAGTTGTTACATCGAATAAAACAAGTTTATTTTTTCAAATTTTTACTAGAAAAATAATAAGGCCATATTAAAATCATTGTCACCCTATCAGTTTTGACACACGTTGTATGAGCGATGACAAGACGTCGTGTGGTGTAGGGTGACCAAGTTGTATGAAACATAATTTTTTCTCTTATTAATTTGAGAAATAATAGTCATTATTGCAAGTAGTAACTGTGATATCATCTTTATTGAGTTTGTCTTTCAATACTTTACCGAGTCAAATAATTTCTGATCACGTCTCCGATGTCACCCTATCTATAGATAAGCAAGATTAAGCACTACAATTATGAAATTTGGTAAGAAGGTGTATTCGATGAACCGCTACATAAAGTAATGTAAAATTAGAAAAAAATATTTAATTCAATGAACATAAGCGTGTAGTATGTATGGATAGGTCTGAAATATGATATAGAGGTTTCTTTTCTGATTAAGTCAACCGTTGGTGAGATATTAGCTGTCAAAATCGTAAAAAAGTGTGCCCTTCCCTCTAAATTACAAACAATGAATCATAGAATTCATTGTTTAGTATAATTGAAATTACTTAAAACGTTTAGAAAACTTTTATTACACTTTTAATCTTCTCGATTAGACAGGAAGGTAGCTTTTTCAAATGATTAGTTTGAGATAACTGGGCCAGTTGAAATGATTTTAAATTACCCGCTGTCGGTAGTTGTAAATTAGCGGACCCAGCAGATAATCCCAATACCCAATAGCAGCGCCACCTACCGGGTCTTATTGGGAACTAAATTTGACGACCTGTTTAGCCTAGTTGGTAGTAACTCTGCCTCCGAAGCTAGAGGTCCCGGGTTCGAATCCCGGCCAGGGCATTTATTTGTGCATTTTTCACGGATATTTGTTCTTGGGTCTTGGATGTTTTCTATGTATTTAAGTATGTATTTATCTATATAAGTATGTATATCGTCGTCTAGTACCCATAGTACAAGCTTTGCTTAGTTTGGGACTAGATCGATTTGTGTAAGATTGTCCCCCCAATATTAAAAAATAATAATAATCTAGGACTCAAACACAGAAATATTTATCAAAATCCATCCAGCTGATGTTTATAGTAATTCAATAATGACGTTAAATCATATTTAACCGACTATTGCTAGACCTTATATCATTGCTAAAATCATTCATTCTCCTTATTAGATTTGATTTCCGCTACCCAAAGGTTGCCTGGAAGAGACAGCTCTTTTGCGATAACACCGCCTTTTGTTTGCCTCTACTTAGTTTAATTATTACTGTACTGTGTCCCTTAATTGAGGTGTGCAATCATCATCATCATCATGTCCCCCAATTCCATGGGTATAAAATAAATGCCATAATCACCACGCTAGGCTGGCGTGCGGGTCGACGATCGCAGTATCTCCACCGCACTCCAGGTTTGCTGCTGCCCATTCCGCGGTGCTCTGACACCCCCCACTAGTTATAAAATTTCATGGTGACATACTCATACTCGTTTATTCGTAAAGCCAATTTACATGTCAATATTAAATTTAATTTGATTAATTATTAAGTAATAAAATTTTAAAAAATTACATCATTTAAAAAATAATAATAATAAAGAAATAAGTAAAAGTCAGTGAAAAATAATAAAAAGAAAAAAATCATAACACAATAGAATCATCATAAATACTAATACAATTTCTAATACAGTGAAATACTACTGTTCCGAGTTTTCAAAAAATCATTATACGTATAGAACGGGCGCTCAACAAGCCAGCGTTTCAGACGACACTTAAAACTGGATAGGCTCGGCGCCTCCGTGATAGACTGGGGTAGTTCATTGTACACGGTAGGTCCCATCACATGCGTGAGTTTCGTTGACCTAGCCATCTTGCGGGTAATGCCAACAAGTTTGTCGGGGTTTCTAGGGTTAAACTTCTGACCCATTCCTTTTGTCTTGAAGGTAGTCAAGTTTTCTCTCACGTAGAGGGCTACCTGCATTATTATTATTGCCATATAATTATATCCTGTCAATATTGGATAGAATTTTCCCGTCAACACATTTGGCTAAGGCCGGATGTCCCGGAACACTAGTCCCGTGCCAAGTCAACGGGGAAAACATGAATAATTTGATATGCGAGTTGGCACCAGTGTCAACTAATAATACGATATGAATGTTAACGCGATTGTCATTTGCTTTTTACAAATGATTGTTACAATTTTCCTGGAATTCCTGCAGGTGTTGTGTTCAGGGACCCGATTCTGTTCAAAATGTGATATCACATTTATGTCACAACAAAATACAGGGTCACAAAAAAAACTAAATATAAATGGTATGGGGAGGGCTATATATACACACACACAACACACACACACAACACAACACACACAAGCACAACACACACACGCACAACGCAGGGGCGACAAGGTGGTACTATATTTAAGAGAAATAATAAACCAGTACACAGAAAAACTGAACATGCGACTAAAATACTAACTCACCGAATTATCCGCTCATGAGTACACACACACACACACACACACACACACACACACACACACACACAGTTAGTATTTCAGTCCGTACGTTTTAGTTTTTCATTGGTTTGGTTAGATTAGTTTGTGTTCGAAGCGTTTATTACTACCCTATATTTAATAGATATTTACTTAAGTACATGGAACAAATGTTTTTTGGTCACCACGTAAACATATGCCCTTACCGGGATTCGAACCCGGGATCTCCAGCTTCGTAGGCAACTATAAAATAGGCTAAACAGGC
The DNA here is from genome assembly GCA_905163555.1 of Notocelia uddmanniana. Lineage (NCBI taxonomy): Eukaryota > Metazoa > Arthropoda > Insecta > Lepidoptera > Tortricidae > Notocelia > Notocelia uddmanniana. The sequence continues at coordinate 3,101,750 of LR991052.1, forward strand.
CATGAGCGTGCGGGGGCGGAGATAGGGTCGATAATCGATTGAACTTTCTGGGTGTTCGTAACAACTTTTTACTATATGGTTAGGGTAGCACATAGAAAAACAACCAGATGTTTTTTTTTTTAATTTATGAAAAAAAACATGAAAAAAAACCTGGCAACATGGTTTTTTTTTCTATATTAGGATTTTTTTCAGATGAACAGAAATATGCCACAATAACGGTATTTCGTGATTTATTTATATAAGTAACTTAAACTAAGTATATTAAAGTAAGTATGTCAGTACAGTATGTCTATGTTACGTAACTAAACTATTTTTAGTACATGCAAAAAGAACTTTAAACCTATTCACTAGAACTATCAGCAGCACTATCAACACTAGTTCGGTCAGCATCAGAATTTCTTGGTTCTTCTCCTGTCTCGTCTAAGTCTATTATGTTGTCCATTACTGTTTCTGTTTCTGGTTCCTCTTGTATTGCAGACAAAATATTTTCATATTGCAATTTTAAATTGGTGACGAGAAGCGTTGGTGTTGCCAACAGTAAATTGCGATAACATAACTACCACTACAGATTGATGATGAACATAAATGATGTTGTTCTTAATCAAAGTTGTTAAATTAAATTGGTTTAATGGTTAACATAAAGTCTAAAACAAGTAAAACAACCGTATAAAAGTATTAACAGCATTGAAAATTTTGAGTTTTCATACATTTAAAAAAAAACGTACTCTAGAAAAAAGACGGTTTTTTTCACGGTTTTTTCCATGTTTTTTTCAAGTCAGAAAAAAAACCGTTTTTTTACAACCCCATATATGGTCATTTTGGTGTTTTGCGGTTTTAGTAAATAAAGCCTTTGTTCATTTAGGCTGCATGGGTTGCACCAAAACGAAAGAAATCGCAAGCTGTGTTCGTTAGAATTTGAATGTATGGAAAGTTTGACAAGTTTCTATGGCATGACAGCAGCCGGCGCCATATTTAACGTTGATCGGTCTGTGATCGTAAGTCGGTGCAACCCAGCCTTAAGTGGTTTGGACGAGAATAAAACCCAACGAAGATAGATTGAGAAACACCGTCATAATACGGAGGTGTGTGGTGAATAAAGATATAGTGACGAAAATTGAGAAAGGTATGTTAAGATCTTTTGGACATGTAGAGAGGATGGATGAAAGAAGATTGACAAAACGAGTGTATGTAGGAAGAGTGGATTTCCAGCCACTCTTCCTACATTCTACATTGAGTTGTTTGGGGAAGACCTCGGCGAACGTACTGCGACCAAATCGGAGACATTCTGCAGAAAGGCCAGGTCAGGAGTACCCTAAATCGGCGCGCATGCATGAATAATGTTATGAGAGTCCATGAAGCGAAAGTTGTATGTCAGGGTCATAGCAAATGGAAATCCGTGATATTCTGCCTACCCTTCTGGGAAACAGGCGTGATTATATGTATGTAAAACCCAACGAAGTATACCTACTTCCCCAGTTCGACTGCTTTATTTTCTTTATTGGCGAGAATATGATCCGCTGTGACCTAACCTCTTGCTATATGTACGACAAGGTATTTATAGCTTACGAATATTACTAAATCTGAAGTTCCGTTTTCCAATTTGCTTTGGGAGTACGATAAGGCAGATACCTCGACGCCCAGCGAGGTAAAACACATTTTTTTATTTATTATTTATCCAAATTACTTATAAACTAATTACAGTTTTTTTCTAACAGCGAACGAAAACCGCGTATGGTTTATCTGTCGCTGGTTGTCGCTCGTTTACAGATAATATTAGTTATTTTTACCTGCACCTATTAATTGTGCACCGCTCGGGCGCGCCTCTGTAGTTTGCAAGTATGCATTGAGATGACCAGTTGACATCTTGGAATGCGATATGTATGCGTCAGACTGTACCTAGTCCCAGGAAGCTTGTGATGCAAGTTAAATGCTTAATCAATATAAAATTATCCGAAGCCGTTTTACTACTATAAAGCGTATCTGTCTTAGCAGTTTCTACGACTTACTACTTTGTGGAAATAATCGGGACAGTCGTGACCATTTAGTCCATTTACTCGGGTTTTTATAGTACAATCGATCATAGTTGTTCGTAGTAGATTACTCGTGGTGAATTGTGAGTAATACGATAATTGGTAGCAAAGATTAGTGCTCATGGAAAGAATATCTTCAGCTCACGATCCTACAATAAATAACAGTACTTTTTTCTACTAAACGGTGGCAAACAAGCTTACGGCCTGCAGCAATCAGACACCGTAGCCTATGGACGCTTGCGACTCTAGAAGGATAACTAGGCACGTCACTTGCCATTTACTGACTTGTATTTGTACGGAACCCTCGGTGCGGGAGTCAAACTCCTTCTTGACCGGTTTTTTTATCTACCTAACCTCATAGAAGCAATTTAACCCAAGCATAACTTAAAGCTTTAATATAATATTTTAACTAAACTACGACATCCCTATACCACCGACAGTCCCCTTAAAATAGCACCCTATCACCATCCGCTAAGGTCCCAATTTCAAACGCAAACAAATATCATCCGAGCTTGCGTAAATTAGCTTCACAATGTCCAAGCACCTCAGTTACAACGTATTATCATAGTTATATTAACCTATCAAAAGCAAAAAGCCTTACAACCACATCCAGTGATTTTCCAACTCGACTTTATCTCAAAGACTTAGAGTGCATTATTTAATGGGTTTCTGTTCTTTTTGTTTCGTTTTGTTTCTGTAATGGAATTGTAATTCGCAAGGAAGGCTGCATTGTATTCGAGTCGCGTACGGATTTGTATAATTCGAACCCCGCGCATGCGCGCCATGGTGAACTGAGTTGTAGGTTAGAACGGCTTCCTGGTCTGGGACCTAGAAATCTGGTTTCTAATTAGGTACGTGTAAACGCCAGCCATCTCCATTTTTAACCGATTTTAACCCTTTGAACGCCAAGAACCTATAAAGTGGTCGTGTGCCGTCGTGTCCACCATGCCAACAACCACAAAAAAACATTGGAGTGAAGGTGTACTTTGTCCATGAAAAAAATCTATTATGAATTGTTTTTTATTGGTTTTAACGTTACATAAATTTTTGATACCTTGGCGTCTGAGTGATCACTTCATTCAAATATGAAAGCGTTCAAAGCTTATTCCAGCGCCCAACAGACTTGGGTTTGTACAGTCCGGGAAACATTTCTTAGTATCAGTAGCAAGCCTCCCTAAGGCTTAGAAAAGTGAAGTGATTGAAAGATTCGTTGCCACAAGGGATACCCTCGTAGCTCAGTTGGTAAGAGCGACGGACAGATTCCACGGTATTTTTCACTCCGGTTGAAAATTATGAGTAAATTTTCAGCCATTCAGGCCATATTTGGCGCTGGACCCATACTGTATGTCTAACCATATTCGTAATGTAATATTCATCGGCAGTGGGCGAAGATATTGGCTATGTGCACGTCAGAAATGTCAAACGTCACGGGTCCCGGGGCAATGCCAAACTCAGAGATGTCAAATAATGACACATGAATATTTTATTTATTTTAGTAAGCGAGAAAGACCCCTTACTGGAAATTTGACTGAAATAAATAAGAAAATAAATAAATAAATACAAACGAATCGTAGGAAACCAATAGGAAACGTCGAAGTAAATTTGACATATAAGTCCCCGGAAATTGCACATTTCTGCCATGGTGTGCGCTGCGATCGCTTAGTTTACCACCACCACCTACTTCGCACATAGCCAATAGTACTTAGAACAAATGGGCGGAAAGGTTTTCGAGTGGCGACCAGGTACCGGAGGGCGTAGCGTGGGCAGGCCCCCCACAAGGTTGACTGATGACCTGGTAAGGGTCGCAGGTGTCCGCTGGATTCGGGTGGCGCAGGACCGGTCATTGTGGAAGTCTTTGGGGGAGGCCTATGTCCACCAGTGGACGTCCTACGGCTGGCATGATGATGATGATGACTCGTCTGGAGTCGCATGAGTCCACATATTGTTTGCTGCTGTTGTTATATAATGTGGCTGGAAGTGGCTTTGAAAATCAAATATAAGAGTCCGCAGTAAGCTCGGTTCTCCATACAAACGTAGTTACGCTCTCATTTTAAAACGCAATGCTATAATAACATGAAACTTTGTATACATAATGGGATCCGGCATATTGTAACATAACACAGCTAGCTGGTCATGTCACTTCCATATTAAAATAATTTCCCAAGGGACAACTGATTACATTCATATTTTTATTTAAAAAAATATTATTAAGTTATAAGGCATAATTGAGAGACTTGACGGGGACACTACCGTGCCCCTTATGTGGTTTTAAGGTCAGTCTATATATCTAAACAAAGTTTACCTAAAGTAAAAGCATTTTTGTTAAAGAAACATTTAAAAACAGGATTCATACGGAATAAATAGTTAAAAGAAGGGAAATGGAAAGTAGTACAAGCATTACGTCCGAATACCTTTATTTATACCAGCTTAATCTATAACATAATATAAATACCACACTAGAAATAAATCTTTTACTTAATTTTACGTTATTACTTACTTCGCATCAAGCTAAGACAAAACACTCGGTAAACGAATTTCAACTCTATTCGTAAAAACCTAAGACCTATTTCTTTCTTTATTACTTGCTTCCCTTCAAATAAAGATAAAGAACTTGTCAGGTGTCATACGATTTTCAACCTTGGTTGTATAGGCATAGGGTGCATCTACTCGTAAGAATAGGGCGTTACAATCTCTAATGACGGAAGGAGTAGGCGTGGCACAATCCACCAATAGGAAAATGTCCAAGATGTCCAAGGTGTCCAGAGTGTCCAAAATGTCCACAATGTCCAAAGTGTCCAAAGTGTCCACAATGTCCAAAGTGTCCACACTGTCCAAAGTGTCCACGATGTCCAAAGTGTCCACAATGTCCAAAGTGTCCACAATGTCCAAAGTGTCCACACTGTCCAAAGTGTCCACGATGTCCACAGTGTCCAAGGTGTCCACAGTGTCCAAGTTGTCCACAATGTCCAAAGTGTCCACACTGTCCAAAGTGTCCACACTGTCCAAAGTGTCCACACTGTCCAAAGTGTCCACACTGTCCAAAGTGTCCACGATGTCCAAAGTGTCCACAATGTCCAAAGTGTCCACAATGTCCAAAGTGTCCACAGTGTCCACAATGTCCAAGATGTCCACAATGTCCAAAGTGTCCACAATGTCCACAGTGTCCAAGATGTCCACAATGTCCAAGATGTCCACAGTGTCCAAGTTGTCCAACATGTCCAGAGTGTCCAAGGTCACCGGCGTCCACAGTGTCCAAGGTGTCCACAGTGTTCAAAATGTCCACAGTGTCCAAGATGTCCACAGTGTCCAAGATGTCCACAGTGTCCTATGTCCACAGTGTTCAAGGTGTCCACAGTGTCCAAGATGTCCACAGTGTCCACAATGTCCAAAGTGTCCAAGGAGTCCACAGTGTCCAAGGAGTCCACAGTGTCCAAGATGTCCACAGTGTCCAAGATGTCCAAGATGTCCACAGTGTCTAGGGTCGGATAGTATAAAAGGCGGAATTAGGGCGGGACGCAAGGCAGTTGAGTTTGGTCGGTCGGACTGTCAGTGTCTCTGGCGTTGCGCTATCAGTGTATTTTCGTGTTACTTACTGGAGTGTTCCTATTCATTAAGGTCGAGATTCCAGTGCGGTGCGGAAGTTCTGCTCGGTGGGGAATCTCTCCTTGGTTTTAATTTATTTACTTACTCTTTCTTTTATGTGGTTGTGATTATTTATATAAGCCGGGCAGATCGCTGTCCATGTTTGCGGTATACTTGCGCGGGGTGCACAGTGTCGAGCTCTGTTTGCCCTGGAGTAACAGAGGAGTACGAGAATGGAGGTATCGTCTGGCGTCAACACTGCCAGCGTGGATGGCGCGTCTGGGCCCCTCCATGCCCGATGCCGAATGCTGAGTGGAGGTGAGAGCTGCCATGGTTTGGGTTGGCGCGAGGGTGTGTGCTCCGCTCGCAGAGGTTGCGATATTCGAGGTATGGTCTTGATGTATTTATGTATCGATTACTTTTATATACACCTATAAATGCCCTTGGGTTGTGCGAGGGAAGGCATTTATACAGGCTGATGGTTTTTGCAATCCTCAATTTAGCCGACTGAACTTTATAGTTTAGAGTAGGGAAAACACATACTTATTTGAAGCTAAAATCCAGAATTGGTATTAATTTCAAATAAGCAGATTAGGGCAATATTTAGGGTAGAGATTTAGGATTAATTTCACACACTAAAGCTTGGGTAATGGGTTTCAAGCAGGTTGATTTAGAACTTATATTCTAGGGCTATTTAGGTGACCTAAATATGAGAAACAAGGTTATAGGTTGATTTAGGGAACAAATAGGTATGGGAGTAGTAGTGGTAGGGTACATGTGTGTAGTATTCCTCTGATTTGGTATTCTGAGTAACAGTTATGAAGACTTAGGTCTTAGGCATTCAGGTAGTCTAAATATAGGTATCAGAATAAGACTATCAGTTGTAGGGTGTTTTAGGGATAAATAGTTACAATATCAGCTAAGATCTTAGGCATTAGAGGTCTAGGTTTCTGGTATCAAGGGTTCAAAGTGCTGAGTCTTCTTTTATTTATAACTAAAGGCATTCATAATAAATTATAGATAGGAAACCAATTTATTCTGGAATATGGAATAAATTGATTTAGGACCTAATGGTGATGCGGAGCAATCCATTAGTTGTTGGTTACTGTGAGTAGATGAAAGCTCGTATCAGTAACTAACCAGTAACAGTTCACTTCTTCACGATCAGACTCAGAACTCCTGACCTTCATATATCAGAATTGGTAGTGTTAGAGCTTACTGGCTGTTAGGGACCCCTAGGGTTCAGAGGTTTTAGCACCTCCAAGTGAAATGGTTAGTTAGAGATGATTCGCAATCATCTATAAGACTTGACTAATGAGCTTATTCTCATTAGGGAGTCTAGATCGTTTTAGCTTAGCATAGAGGTCATGCCCCATCCTACCGGTCCAGTAGCACGGTATGGAAGCCAGAGGTCGCTCCATACCACAATAAGCAATCAAAATTATTCTTAGCTAGCTAGGATATCAAGTACCAGAGTTCTATGTATTAGGGAATGATTAGGAAATAATTTTGATTTTAGGGAAACTGAGTGGCTTTTAAGGAAAATTTTGCCTTTCTTTAAAAACCCAATGGCTACTGACACCGGCAAGAGACCAGGCTAGGTTAAGGTCGGGGTTAAATTACCACAAACAATAATTATTTATCCTATTTTGAACTCTATGAACTTCGGAATAGCCAAAGTTCAATAATTAGTTTTCCCTGTAGCAAATAAAGTTCTATATGTAGGAAAGTTAGTATTACTAACGATTATGAGTAGCAAGGTTAAATAGGCTTCATTTTAGGTAGGTCTAGGTAAGCTAAGTAGTTGAGGAGTCCAAGGGTTTGACAAGTAATCACATTAAAGATCATGGGTTCTTACGGTTCACAACACTTCGGGGTCCTACCACAGACGATCACATTGGCCAAATCTTCGTTAAACCTTAGCTTATCTAAGGTTAGGAAATAAAGACACCAAACGTTCATTTATTAGGTGTAGGGTACTAGGACTAGATCTAAGGGGGTTTCGAGACATATATTACAGCTAGGCGCGCTCCATGAGGTTAGGCGGGAGGTAGTACATTTCAGTGACGAAGATGAGACGGCGGAGAATACAAACGGTCCCGTGACCGTGGATATTAGGTTAGGAGTCTTGTCTTATTACAATTTGGTGCCGTGACCAGGATAAAAGCAGTGTAGACTCAGGATGGGTGCAGCAGCCTCCGGAGCACTCTTGGGTCTTCGGTTGCGGGTATGGTGTCTGGAATAGGTACAGTGGCTTCTGGCCACAATTTGTTGCAGCGTGAAATGGAGTGTGATCTTGTCGGATACTTGGACTCTTCATCTATTCTTCAAACTATTGCTAAAATCTTCACCTGAAAAAAAAAAAAAGCATTAAGTTTTATTTGAAATTGTCATTAAAATATAAAGCGTTAGAAAAAAAAACCTAGTTAGGAAGGAATGCAAGGCTTGTGTAATGAAAATCCGGAACGTAAAATAAAACTCTGGGGGTAGTGTTAAAAATGCCGTAAAATAAAAAAGAAAACCCGGTATTTAATTTAAAACCCTGGGGGTAGACATTTTTAAGAAAGCAATCATAACCGAGATCGATGGAAATGACGAATATACGAATAAGTAACGTGCGTCCATAGCCTACGATATTATTTCATCATCAAATAGACAGGGTGTTTGTTTGTCACCACTGTGAATCGCTGAATTCATTGTAATTTAACTCTTAAATAAGAAGCGTCCATAGGCTACGACACTATATCATCATCCAATAGGCTGTGTGCTTGTTTGCCACCACTGTAGATTACTGGAGCGCATTAGAATTAAAATTATAGATGATAAGCGTCCATAGGCTATAGCAATAGATCATGAACATCATCATCAAATAGGCTGTGTACTTGTTTGCCACCACTGTAGATTTATAACTTGAACGCATTAGAATTAAACTTATAAATGATAAGCGTCCATAGGCTACAGCAATAGATCATGAATATCATCAAATGGGCTGTGTGATTGTTTACCACCGCTGTAGATCACTTGAATGTATGAAAATTAAACTTATAAATGATAAGCGTCCATAGGCTACAGCAGTAGATCAGAAATATCATCATCAATTAGGCCGTGTGCTTGGTTACCGCCATTATGGATCACTTGAATTTTAATTAAATGTAAATAATAAAAAATAAAAAAGTTCATAAATTTCAGCAATAGATCATCATCAGGTAGACCATGTGCTTATTTGCCACCATCAGGCAACGCCAGTAATACATCGGAATTAAATTCAGAAACATTAAGCATCCATAGGCTAAGGCAACATCAAATAAACAGTGTGCTTGTTTGCCACCGTCATAGATATCGAAATTTATAAAAATTCATGATAATGAAGCATCCATAGGCTACGACGTGAGAAAACCATTGAACGCTTCATACACTTGATTATCATTATCACCATCCTAACTTACTATCAGAAAATAATTAATATATTGCAAGTTATTTTAGGCATGTAGTATTTAAAGGGTTCATGAGCATGGGAGGGTTCAGTGAATTCAAATAAAAAAATAAAAATCCTCTCCCATTATCAATTTAGATGACTGTACCTAGCAGGATATTTTATATATAAATGAGGATTAAAGGTTCCGAAACAGTAAAGGAATTTTCAGGTTAACTTAGTTGAACATAAGTTTAAAGAATATTATTTCAAATTATTTTAGACATGTAGCATTCACAGGGTTAACATGAGAAGGATTAAGTGGATCCATGAAAGCGATACTCTTCTTCATTGCGAGCTGACTGTACTTAGTGAAATATATCGCAGAATGTTACCAAACGGGGAAGTTTTATCAAGAAATTGCATTTCCATACATACATGCATGCATAAATGTGAGCCCACATTCCAAGTGTCTGTAGACAGATCACATACAAATTGATTTTAGGAGATTTTTTAACAAAAGTAGGCATTTCATAAATTTGATACAGATACAGGTGTTCTGAATACTAATAATAGCATATAGTGGCCTAATTTTCATCGTCATCATCATATCAGTTGATAGATGTGCACCGCTAGACATGGACCTCCCTAGGGAATGCCACAATGACTCCTACAGTCTTTACTAGATCATCTGTCCACCGTAGCTCAATCTTATGTTAAGAAAAATAATTACTTGTTAAGTGCTCATGTTTTTCAATAACCAATTAAACAAAATTTTACAGTAAAGGATGACACTGAATTCTTAACATTATAATATTAGTAGATTTAGCCATCATCAAAATCATTCTCATAGTATTATTCTAGTATGGTTGCATCTTGGGTTCCGCTGCCTGATTCCAAGAGGTTGGCGTGGGCACTGGTTTTTGCTGATGTGATTGCTATCTGATTTCATTAGAACGTTTAGAGTCTAATATAATAAAATAATTAGTTACCTTGAAAGAATAAAAGCAGATACTGGAGAACTGGAAAGTGTAGAACTCCACAAGTCAACAGTCCAGACCCTGAAAATAGAAAATTAGCCAAATGTAACTAAAATCAGGAGATTTGTGTCCTATCTAATGATTTAGGGTTATTTTATTTAACTATTTTGTTATGATAGAAAAATGAAAGGGAAATAATTGAACTTTATCAAAATTGGACTTTCTCCGAGTGAGAACGATGAATTATTTTTCATTTTTATATTGATTTCTGATTGTGGGTCAGTTAAACTTTAATATCACTCTAGAATAAAATAAACATTCTGATTACTTACTTGGAGAGTAGAAGACAGCAACGCTTTTTGATAGGAAAATCATTAGAGCTGTTATCGCTGGATAGTGGTATGCACGGTTCTTCGGTTTGAATTGAGATACATGTGCAGATGGTCTGGAATATTGTTGCAACTAGCATGACGTTTCATTATTCAGGAAAAGCTGAAAAAATAAATAAAGAGTATTGGATAATTGTTGAGGGTAAAGAAAATTTTGCAGTTCGAACAGGACAGAAAGAGAAATTATACAATTTTAACCAGACAAATCATAAATGGAGGAAATTTGGCATTGTTTTTAGCATTCACATACATACAAGGTGTAATTTATCACTGTGTGTGTATGTTAGGAAAATCATGAAGGATAATGGGTTCGGAAAATGATCTACTATGTAAGAAGATGGTACATCTTGGGTAAAACATGGATATTAACTTCAAAATGTCTCTCATTAACATACAAGGATCTTTTAGCGAATCCTCAATAATATATTTTCATGAAGTTTTAATCACGCGTCATTCCATATATGGTAAATTATTATTGAAGTGAACACTATTGCGTCATGTTTTATTGCAGCAGGACAAGTGGAAGTAGAAAATATGAATAGAAGACAATGCGTGTATAATTCAATAAAAACTCACCAATTCTTGCTGGAGGCGGATTTGATTCGGAAGTTCATGGGGTTGTCGCGGATGGCGGGAAACAGTATTATTACTATTATTTATGGGACGTTTGTAGTTTTATCCAGGATTTGTTGTGATGCACGCTTAGCTACTTCACGGAGGGTACTCATGGGCGTACCATTGCTGAATAACACATTATTTCGAGAGTTTGCAACTACGCAGTTTCATCATGTAGAAGATCACAATAGAAGTTAATGCCAGGAACGAGATTCACATAACATGGTCCTAAACTATAAGTAATTGTATGCTTTTATTAATCTTTAAAATAACCCCAGAAACAAATTAAGTAACTAATTAATAAAATGAATGCACGAATACCATTGTCGACCGTTGCGGGGGACGCCGTGAAAAAAAAAAAGAGGGAAATAATAAAAAAAACCATAGATCATATCTTCTTAGTAGTCTGTGGAACAGATCATAAGGCTCTTTCACACCAGCCTGGTTGGTGTGATGGCTTATGCCGTCGCGTTTTATGTGACATTTCAGTACATTTTGGCCATATAGCGTAGCGGTATGAGCTGTCGCTATCATGCTAGCCAGGCAGGAGTACCTTGTTCACACGTTTAATTTTGTGATATAGCATGGATATCAATACTACAGCGGGTTTCAAAATTATTTTAAAAGAAATTAATAAAATAAAAGCATTCATTTCTATGAAACTACTATACAATATCTATGTTTATTTCGGATAAAGTAATCTATAGAGTGTTACTATTACAAATTAATTTATTACATTTTATTTTGCTTAAATTATTGTCAATATCGTGACATGAGGTATCGCAATAAAATAATTATCGTGTAAAAGGCCCTATTATTATTGTAACAATGCCGGGATGCCAATATTATTTATTATCACATTATTCGGGATTGTTTGCATTTCGCTACAATATTTATCAATAAACGCGTGAAACGTATCGTGATATGGATGTACAATGGACCCAGCTTAATATTCTGTAGACCCGGCTTTAGGGGTAACAATGCGCTTGCACAGTCGCGATTCGCGCCAATGTGTAAATGTCATTGCGTTTTCAATTAGAAAAAAAAATTTATCTGTGAAATTTAGTAACATAAGTAATGTCATTTTGCACACATAATTAATTAAATATAATGTTATTTGTAAATTTACATAGAATAAAAAAATTAATAAACGTTTCGAATGAATGCGGTACTAGTGATCTCTTGTGGTGATTAGAATCAAAGATCGAATGTTGAAGTTTGTTGTCGAGAAAACTGTTAGGCTATTTTGTCGTTAGATGGCGTCTTAACTTTTACCATAAATTATCTCAATAAGTCGTAATTAGTATTCAAAAATGAGAAGAATAAGAGATTACTAACCCTATAATGGCTTCGAGCACGTTTAAGAAGTTGCATTATTGTATTTCTAAGACAATTTAGTTTGTAACTTTAGCAGTGACGTTTAAGTAAACATTTTATTAACTGCTCTACGTTAGATAGCATGCTAATCAATAAATCATCATCAGTTTAAATTATGATAAAAGGATAAATAAGTAAGTTTATTTTTACATGATTGATTACATAAAAAAATGATATGTAAATTCAATTGAAAGATTATACAAATGTCATTTTAAATGTAAATTTAAGTATGGAATAGAACTTAGATGAACTATTAACCGGTAGAAGACACTATAGGGAACCTTAGTGCTTTGTGTATTTATTAGTTATTTGTACCAAATTGCCAAAGATTGTCGTAAAATGTTATTTTCTACCTTATACTATACCTTTTGTATGAACAATTTAGCAGATCAAAGTGCTTAAGAGATTAAATTATGGATTATTCATTACTCAGATAAAAATATTGGGATCTTACTTACTATAAATTGCCTACAATTATTAGTCTTGCCAAGGCACTAGTGTGTACTTCTTTTTGCATTTGATTGAGTTGGGCTAGCTTCATACAAGCTATGTGTGGAAAAGGATTTTAGGATGATATAGCTAGAATAATCGAGTGAACATGAATGGGTACCCACCCATTAAAGCACCCACAAAAGCTTTTAAGTTATTAATTATTTGGTCATATAATTTTTGCACAGAATTATGGTAATTCATTTAACTATGGGCATATGCAATACCAAACCTTATTTAAAGACAAGCTAGTATGAATAGTAGGTATCTTTCATTGTAATAGGGATCTCATAAAGAAGGTTCATATGTCAGGCTGCATTCCTATGCTTTATTAGTGCTTGTGTAAGAAATAAAAGATGCAGCAGATTTATATTTAATGAGTGCAATAATAAACACAGGGAAAAATAAATGTTTAATGAAAATGTAGCATAGGTCACATAAATATATAGCATAAGAAACAAGCAATCAAGTTCATGAAACCATACCGAAGAATTAAAGATAAAATGCAAACACAACACATTCTATATTTTACAATGGCTTGTATGCTACACATTTTTATTGTGAATAGTTCATAGTAAAATATGTAGAATGAGATTATAGGTTTTGTGAGAAAGCAGGATTACAGTCAGGAGTAGGGAAGCTTGTTTCCGGGATCAGGGTTTCTGTAACACAAAATATCAATGATTAGTTAGCGGAATAAGTATGTAAGTAAAAGGGGGACAAAGCTTTGCTCGTGTGTACCCGGAAATTAGAGCTAGCTAGATAAATTTTTCACCCTTGTGAACAATTTTAATGGTATATTTATTGAAATAGTTAGAGTGGGTTTCAAGATATTAATTACAAACAAATAATTTTACAACTGTTGTTTATGTACTAATAAAGGGATAATGTGAATAGTCAGGACATAGCTAAAAAACAGTATTTTTGAAAAAATAAAATAAAAACTTATGATCGAGCGACAGCTTTGAAAAGGATATATTGATGATCTGACGATTATATTTGATATAAAAATAAATTGAAGCTTATATTATATATAATTAATCTTTACATTTTTATCATATAGTTAATAGGCATATGGAGATACAAGTTTACAAATAACAATAGATGTATTGGAATAAATGGGTTCGGAGACTATTTTCACTGTTTGAAAAATGTATGAAGTTTGGTCATATGTTTGGTTTGCTAATCAAAATCATAGTAAAATAAGGGATAAAATGAAAAATATTTGGTAATTATAATCAAAATAGGTGATACTCACAGTTCAGAAAAGGTGCAGCCGGTGCCTGCACATTGCTAAGTGATGTAGAATTTTGTTAGACTACAAATATTGTTTTCTTCGGCTGGGTATTTGACTGCAATTAGAAATATGATTATTAGTTCAATGGGTGTCTATACGCCATGTAGGTATGTATGTAAATTTATTTTATTGAACACATCAACAAAACAATATTTACATTTTAACTTTGAGTCCATTAGTTAGCATAATTTAGTAATAACATAGTGATATGTTTCAGCGTATGATCAAATTTTCATTTAATGTATGGTAAAGGAAATGTGCGCATCAGCATTGGTAACTTACATAGATTTTTCAGTATATAGAGATCCTTGGGACGGGTCGTTGAAATTTGTAGCCTTAGATTGACTCGTAACTTCATTTAGGGCATAATTGTTTGAATTTTCACATGATAGTAGATGATTTTCGGCATGTTTAACATAAGTTTACTGCGAAAACAAAAGGGAATTCGGTTATTATTATGGTATGGAAGTTAAGTGACAGATTTGGTTATTCACACGGTTTTATACTTACATTTACGACGAAGAACAGGCTGGTGAGGCTTAATTGCTATTTCCTAGAGCTCAATGCTAGGACACATCCATGTAAGCGTAAATAATCCATAAGCGATGCTGAAAACAAGATTTGAAATAATGTTAAATAAAACTTTGCGATTAAATATAGAAATATAAAATGGTTATGCAGATATGGTTTAAAATAGTACTCACCTGTAATATATATTTGTTTTTCTCTCATGTAAACTTAAGTTTGTTTAAACATTGTTTGTATTTCCACAGGAAGACATTTTGTTAGTATCAATGGCGGTGACCGGCGTATACGTTGACAGGCGGTTGTCAATGACGTTGACGTTGACACATGATGGAATACGAGTGATAGTGACACTTGGCTTGGGCTGTTTCGGACACTAGTTTAATCGTCATAAGCAAACGATCCATTTTTCGGGCACGAGTTTAGAATGTTGGCAGTTATATTGGACGCAATGGTTAAATCTGAACTATCCATTGGTAAAGGAAATATTTCGCACGTGTTTTTTTTTTCATAAGGATTTTGCGACAGAGTTGCAGTAGAAACAAGTCCAAAACAATCCCTTTTTCTCGCTCGATTTGGTATATGATATGACCGTCTCGCTCAGTAGTGGTTTGGCTTCTTCTTTGGGGTACTGAGAAAAATGCTATTACGGGCTTGTGAGGAGTTTGAGGTATAGGGATTTTTAAGCGGATTCTTTCACAAAACGATTGCCGTTTATATTTGAAAAAAAAAATGTCTTAAGTACATTGTTGAAAGTAAAACGCTGATATGATGTGATATTTGATCGATATGGGGAATTAGGGATAAATGGTTGGGCTGGTATATATCATTGGGTTTCATTTATTTTAAATCAGTAATGAAATCAAATAAAAGTCAAGTTCCGTTTTATATTTTAATAGTAGGTGCTAGTAGAATCTAAGGGTTATTCAATCGGGGGGTAGAAGATTTGATTAGTTGTCCTATGGGAATTAATTCTATGTTAGTTTGTTATTATTATTATTTTAAGAAATAATTGGGAAAAAAAAATTTTTAGTTGAGTTTAATTATTATTAACGTTGCATCAAGAATCATGTAGCATCAAAGTTTAATTGCTTATAACTTGAAAAGAGCAATATTTATATTGTGGTTGTACTTATGGAATTTTGTTTGATTGATAGAAGCCGGGCGTTAAAGATAAGAGTGTAAGAATGACTGGTATGTGCAGGAATGAAGGTGAAGAATGAGTCGCCATAAAAGGATGTTTGCTAGAAAGGCAGTGACAGGAGAGTGTGAGGTATGAATGGGTTTCTTCCAATTGGACGAGATTTAGAGTATAATCTAGATTTGTTGGTAACTGGTCCCTCCAAATAAATACACGATGTGTTACCACAGTAATAGGAGCTAGGTTAAAGTCATAATATGACAAGGTCTTTTTAAGACTTACTGTGTTGACACAGACTCCACTCGAGCTATTTATAGCTATCTTAATGGGTATACACACCTCACATTGGATAAAATAACTGATATATATATATTTATGAACACTTGTCGTCGACCAATTCTGAGTACTATGAATACAACACGAATTGGGTGGTACGTTATTATTACAATTTTGTTTTATTTTAAAATAAGTTCTGTGGACATGTAAAAGTACACATATGTGCAGAACAGTAATAGATTAATGATATTCATTTTTAATTCATAAAGTAATTATGACTTTTCTTACTTAGTTATCATTACATATTATTATGGTTACATTCAAGTTATTGGATCACATTTATAAAATCATGGGTCATGATTTTAATACCTATAGAAGGAAACTATCGGTATTTTATTAATTATTACCTACTTACCTTATTAAAATTTAAAAGGAGTCAGTCAGTTGGTTATTTTGTTCAAGTGAAACATACGCCAATGGGATAGGCTGGGGTATTTCGGTGATGGGGGGATGGATTGAGCCTTAATTCTGACGATTGAACGCTTTAAGTACTTATCAAACACTTTTCTGTCTTGTGTGGGGAGCCTATGCGGGATTTGCTTATAGGAAGGACAATGTTTCCTAGAGGCGCCGTCTGGACAATGTAGACACAGTCTCGGGGTAAATCTCCTTAGTCGAGGTCATTAGGACTTACCAGTCTCACAAACTTGGTACCTCTGACGAGACAGGAAAACTTGAGGAAAAAGTTGTCAATGGTCATTGTTGAGGTTTAATGGTTCATTCACTCTTGCTGGAGCACCGCGTCCTCTCACTATTGGTTTAAACACTCACCACACTAAAATCACTTTGTGGAGGGATTGAGATATCAATAAGTTGAAACTTTTCAAGTATATAGTTAAGTAATTTGTAATTGTAGAATGTTTTACATTCCATTTATTAAGTTTTTTATAACTTTCGTTAAATGGATGAGGTTAACGATGACTTTTACAGACAAGATCTGAGAGATCTCATCTTTCAAACTCACCGGGGGGTAGGCTGTAACATAACACAGCTAGCTGGTCATGTCACTTCCATATTAAAATAATTTCCCAAGGGACAACTGATTACATTCATATTTTTATTTAAAAAAATATTATTAAGTTATAAGGCATAATTGAGAGACTTGACGGGGACACTACCGTGCCCCTTATGTGGTTTTAAGGTCAGTCTATATATCTAAACAAAGTTTACCTAAAGTAAAAGCATTTTTGTTAAAGAAACATTTAAAAACAGGATTCATACGGAATAAATAGTTAAAAGAAGGGAAATGGAAAGTAGTACAAGCATTACGTCCGAATACCTTTATTTATACCAGCTTAATCTATAACATAATATAAATACCACACTAGAAATAAATCTTTTACTTAATTTTACGTTATTACTTACTTCGC
This sequence comes from Notocelia uddmanniana, assembly GCA_905163555.1. Taxonomy (NCBI): domain Eukaryota; kingdom Metazoa; phylum Arthropoda; class Insecta; order Lepidoptera; family Tortricidae; genus Notocelia; species Notocelia uddmanniana. The sequence continues at coordinate 3,119,293 of LR991052.1, forward strand.
ATCAAGCTAAGACAAAACACTCGGTAAACGAATTTCAACTCTATTCGTAAAAACCTAAGACCTATTTCTTTCTTTATTACTTGCTTCCCTTCAAATAAAGATAAAGAACTTGTCAGGTGTCATACGATTTTCAACCTTGGTTGTATAGGCATAGGGTGCATCTACTCGTAAGAATAGGGCGTTACAATCTCTAATGACGGAAGGAGTAGGCGTGGCACAATCCACCAATAGGAAAATGTCCAAGATGTCCAAGGTGTCCAGAGTGTCCAAAATGTCCACAATGTCCAAAGTGTCCAAAGTGTCCACAATGTCCAAAGTGTCCACACTGTCCAAAGTGTCCACGATGTCCAAAGTGTCCACAATGTCCAAAGTGTCCACAATGTCCAAAGTGTCCACACTGTCCAAAGTGTCCACGATGTCCACAGTGTCCAAGGTGTCCACAGTGTCCAAGTTGTCCACAATGTCCAAAGTGTCCACACTGTCCAAAGTGTCCACACTGTCCAAAGTGTCCACACTGTCCAAAGTGTCCACACTGTCCAAAGTGTCCACGATGTCCAAAGTGTCCACAATGTCCAAAGTGTCCACAATGTCCAAAGTGTCCACAGTGTCCACAATGTCCAAGATGTCCACAATGTCCAAAGTGTCCACAATGTCCACAGTGTCCAAGATGTCCACAATGTCCAAGATGTCCACAGTGTCCAAGTTGTCCAACATGTCCAGAGTGTCCAAGGTCACCGGCGTCCACAGTGTCCAAGGTGTCCACAGTGTTCAAAATGTCCACAGTGTCCAAGATGTCCACAGTGTCCAAGATGTCCACAGTGTCCTATGTCCACAGTGTTCAAGGTGTCCACAGTGTCCAAGATGTCCACAGTGTCCACAATGTCCAAAGTGTCCAAGGAGTCCACAGTGTCCAAGGAGTCCACAGTGTCCAAGATGTCCACAGTGTCCAAGATGTCCACAGTGTCTAGGGTCGGATAGTATAAAAGGCGGAATTAGGGCGGGACGCAAGGCAGTTGAGTTTGGTCGGTCGGACTGTCAGTGTCTCTGGCGTTGCGCTATCAGTGTATTTTCGTGTTACTTACTGGAGTGTTCCTATTCATTAAGGTCGAGATTCCAGTGCGGTGCGGAAGTTCTGCTCGGTGGGGAATCTCTCCTTGGTTTTAATTTATTTACTTACTCTTTCTTTTATGTGGTTGTGATTATTTATATAAGCCGGGCAGATCGCTGTCCATGTTTGCGGTATACTTGCGCGGGGTGCACAGTGTCGAGCTCTGTTTGCCCTGGAGTAACAGAGGAGTACGAGAATGGAGGTATCGTCTGGCGTCAACACTGCCAGCGTGGATGGCGCGTCTGGGCCCCTCCATGCCCGATGCCGAATGCTGAGTGGAGGTGAGAGCTGCCATGGTTTGGGTTGGCGCGAGGGTGTGTGCTCCGCTCGCAGAGGTTGCGATATTCGAGGTATGGTCTTGATGTATTTATGTATCGATTACTTTTATATACACCTATAAATGCCCTTGGGTTGTGCGAGGGAAGGCATTTATACAGGCTGATGGTTTTTGCAATCCTCAATTTAGCCGACTGAACTTTATAGTTTAGAGTAGGGAAAACACATACTTATTTGAAGCTAAAATCCAGAATTGGTATTAATTTCAAATAAGCAGATTAGGGCAATATTTAGGGTAGAGATTTAGGATTAATTTCACACACTAAAGCTTGGGTAATGGGTTTCAAGCAGGTTGATTTAGAACTTATATTCTAGGGCTATTTAGGTGACCTAAATATGAGAAACAAGGTTATAGGTTGATTTAGGGAACAAATAGGTATGGGAGTAGTAGTGGTAGGGTACATGTGTGTAGTATTCCTCTGATTTGGTATTCTGAGTAACAGTTATGAAGACTTAGGTCTTAGGCATTCAGGTAGTCTAAATATAGGTATCAGAATAAGACTATCAGTTGTAGGGTGTTTTAGGGATAAATAGTTACAATATCAGCTAAGATCTTAGGCATTAGAGGTCTAGGTTTCTGGTATCAAGGGTTCAAAGTGCTGAGTCTTCTTTTATTTATAACTAAAGGCATTCATAATAAATTATAGATAGGAAACCAATTTATTCTGGAATATGGAATAAATTGATTTAGGACCTAATGGTGATGCGGAGCAATCCATTAGTTGTTGGTTACTGTGAGTAGATGAAAGCTCGTATCAGTAACTAACCAGTAACAGTTCACTTCTTCACGATCAGACTCAGAACTCCTGACCTTCATATATCAGAATTGGTAGTGTTAGAGCTTACTGGCTGTTAGGGACCCCTAGGGTTCAGAGGTTTTAGCACCTCCAAGTGAAATGGTTAGTTAGAGATGATTCGCAATCATCTATAAGACTTGACTAATGAGCTTATTCTCATTAGGGAGTCTAGATCGTTTTAGCTTAGCATAGAGGTCATGCCCCATCCTACCGGTCCAGTAGCACGGTATGGAAGCCAGAGGTCGCTCCATACCACAATAAGCAATCAAAATTATTCTTAGCTAGCTAGGATATCAAGTACCAGAGTTCTATGTATTAGGGAATGATTAGGAAATAATTTTGATTTTAGGGAAACTGAGTGGCTTTTAAGGAAAATTTTGCCTTTCTTTAAAAACCCAATGGCTACTGACACCGGCAAGAGACCAGGCTAGGTTAAGGTCGGGGTTAAATTACCACAAACAATAATTATTTATCCTATTTTGAACTCTATGAACTTCGGAATAGCCAAAGTTCAATAATTAGTTTTCCCTGTAGCAAATAAAGTTCTATATGTAGGAAAGTTAGTATTACTAACGATTATGAGTAGCAAGGTTAAATAGGCTTCATTTTAGGTAGGTCTAGGTAAGCTAAGTAGTTGAGGAGTCCAAGGGTTTGACAAGTAATCACATTAAAGATCATGGGTTCTTACGGTTCACAACACTTCGGGGTCCTACCACAGACGATCACATTGGCCAAATCTTCGTTAAACCTTAGCTTATCTAAGGTTAGGAAATAAAGACACCAAACGTTCATTTATTAGGTGTAGGGTACTAGGACTAGATCTAAGGGGGTTTCGAGACATATATTACAGCTAGGCGCGCTCCATGAGGTTAGGCGGGAGGTAGTACATTTCAGTGACGAAGATGAGACGGCGGAGAATACAAACGGTCCCGTGACCGTGGATATTAGGTTAGGAGTCTTGTCTTATTACAATATCTATGTCGGAAATTAAGTTGCTTGAAATTATAATGGAGAAAAAATACAGCGATTATATACAGGTTTATATACAAGACGTAAAAAACTCAAAAACTCACTGTATTTTTTTCTATTACAATTCCTAGCAACGGAAACTTATTTCCGAAATAGATATGGCGGCTCCCATTGTGCAAAGTTTCATGTTATTTCAGCAAGTCGTTATAAAAAGAGAACGAAACTACGTTCGTATGGAGAATTTAGTTCAGCCGAGCGTACTGGGGACTCTTAAAGTACCCTCCTTAAAGTTTGAAACGCACGGAGCGCGGCGCAGCGTAGTCGGCGAATGCGGTTTTGCGAGCGAACTCGGTCCGGGGGACGTCCAGGGACGTCGCACCAAAAAACCGCGCGGGATAGCGGAGCGGAAGCGGCGTGTGTGACATATGATGCAGTAATCGACACTATCGACAGTCGATCGGAAAGATCAAAAATGCAAAACCACCTCCACCTCGCACCGCGACGCGCCCGCTCTGTGCTTAGGTTAGCTTAAGAATGCGCAGTACGTTCGGTTCTCCATACAATACAAACGTATTTATGCTCTCATTTTAAAACGCCAGGCTAGAATAACATGAAACTTTGTATACACAATGGGATCCGGCATATCTAGGTCGGACCATAGTTTCTGTTGCTTGAAATTATAATGGAGAAAAAGAACAGCGATTATTAAGGTTTTCATACAAGCCGTAAAAAACTCTAAAAGCCGCTGTATTTTTTTTCTATTACAATTTCTAGCAACAGAAACTATGGTCCGACCTAGATATGCCAGATCCCATTGTGTATACAAATTTTCATGTTATTCTAGCATGGCGTTTTAAAATGAGAGGGTAAATACGTTTGTATGGAGAAACGAGCCAGACCGAGCGTACTGCGCCCTCTTAACTTGTTTGTTTATTTATTTATTTATTTTATTTATTTATTCGTAGGAGAACCAACAGCAATAAAACTAAGTAACAACATTATTAGTTACAACAGAGCCAATTAAAGGATCTCACATATAGCGTTTGAGTAATATAATTAAACAAAGTACTAAAAACAAAATGCGTACTCGGAACACAGTTACACATCCGACAGCATTATTTTGAAATATTGGGAAAATTATTACACAATTAAAAATATATAATTGGGAATACATACTATATTATATCTACGCGTATAATACCTAAAGTATATTTACAATGCGATACGCGTAAATCTAATAGTAAAACGAAGGATACAATTTAATTCCACGAATTCTAATCGAAGTGTTTGCTACGTACTAATCAACTAATCTGCATGTGATTCATTAAATCACGCTTTTTATTCCGTGTGCTATGGAAGCAAATAGACGTATTATTGTAATAGTTAACTTTACTAACTTTTGACCAAGCTCCATGCACTTACGGAACCCTAAAAAGAGCCGTCATTGTGTAGCAATTGTACATATAAAATACTTACGAAGTGAAACGAAGGTCACCGCTTCAGCTTCTATAAAAACAATTTCGTATGTCCAGATGTCCAGATGTCCGGTTGTTCTCCTCTACAGGTCGCATTTCTCAACCGATTCTCGTGAAATTTTGAGAGCAGGATCGATAATAAATTAATTATATAGATTTTTTGTCGGGTCAGGTTTGGGAAATTTTGAATTTTGAAAAAAAACAATTGAGCCACTAGTATATATGTATTATGACCATTGACATAAGATATAGAAATAGACACACAATGCCGAACATAAATAACTAAAAATGTGGCGCAAGATGACACTGACAGTTACATTCCAATAGCTGATAATAACGCTTCTTTATAGTCCGAGTCGAGATAAAAACTTCATACAAAAAAGAACTTACAGACATTAGCGTCAAGTGTCAAATTTACAAACATAAGAACCAACATGGTAAAAACTTTTTAGTAAAATGCCACTGTCGTATACTGGCTACCAATGTTTACTTTATAAATGTCAAAAGTGAACAGTGAAAGTACCTAATGGAGTCGCTTTGGTTATTTAAATTATTTTTATATAAATAATTTTTTGAACAAAAGAAATATGAATGAAACATTCCATTACAACATTCACACACATTCTGTGATCGTTCTTTTTCTGTGTTAGACATTAAGATGTTTACCTTCATGAAACTCTTGAGCAAGACTATAGGTAGTTATTTCAAAGTACTGACTTCTGCCATTGGAGCAGCATTTGTAGTTTTACAACTTTTGCTTTGCAAATCATAGTCATCTATCTCTGACATCTATAAAACAAAGGTTCCGACTATGAACTTGAAAGATAAATTATTTAAATATATTAACGTTAAATTGATTTTTATTACATCAATTCATATAACTATATGAAAATGTTTTCCTCTGCATGATTTTTCACACTAAAATTATATGTTAAAACAGAATTTGAATAATGTAGTTTGAGTCGGGAACGAACGGACTTACGTTCAAGACAGGTTTAGCAGTTGCAGTTAGTCGATTTAAGCCTTTATTGGTCCTGTATATGTCGGAAATAGGGAAATAGGCCGAACACACAACACTCGTGTGGCTTGGTTTATAGAGAGTGTCACGTTTATTTTACGCTAAAATAGCGGTCCATTCTGAACGTCGCTGAGGATGTTGTGGAAATCTTGAATTAAAACATAAAAAACACAAATTTATTCCTTATAAATTTAATTTAAAAAAATATTGACCTAATAGCGACTCCTTACATTTTGTTTCTTGATAATCTTTCATTTGAACTAACAAAATTATTTACTCAAAACCATGAAATAACCAGGATTTTACATAAATTTTGTAACGTTATCAAAATAACTAACCTAAAGAAGTATATGCCGTCTTTTCCCTTGTTTTTTTGTAGCTATTAAAGCAGTTTTTTACAGCAGATTTCGTCATTGTTGGACAACTATCACTGTCCGCGGTCCAAACACGACTAAACAGGAAAGTACCGCCCGAGTCGTGCGGGCGGTACTTTCACGGGGGACATTTTTGTGGGCTGATTGTGAATCTAGTTCTATAATAGTACATCAATGATTATGACGATACAATTTCGTAGTTCCCTACGAGTGGCGGTTAACAAAAAGACGATCGCTCATCGATTGTTTTTAACCGACACGAGTTGCGGAATCTGTTTTTAAACAAACATGTGTACTTTCTATGCCCATGTGTTTAGACCTCCAAAAAGATGTACTTTCAGAGCAAATGCATTATACAAGGGTTGTAAAACAAAGAAAGGCCGATATCGTAGATGTTTGAGGCCCGAGCCGCAAGCGAGGGTCATAAATATGCGACAGAGGGCTTTTTGTTTTACGACCCGTGTTTTGCACAGAATATTACGTCACCACTTGGCCAAAAAGTGGGTTTTTATTCTGGACGCGCAGCGTGCGGAAAAACGCACGTTTTGGCAAGGTGTGGTGTAAAACTATTTTTTTGTTTAAGAGGAGGTACCTCCAAGTTGGTCCCGTATAATTTTGATGGAGGTCTGATGATGAGTCCATTGAGGAATCGAATACGATTTTTATGGAAAATTACATGTTTTGCGTGTTCAGTACGTTCGGTTCTCCATACAAACGTATTTATGCTCTCATTTTAAAACGCCATGCTAGAATAACATGAAACTTTGTATACACAATGAGATCCGGCATATCTAGGTCGGAAATTAGTTTCTGTTGCTTGAAATTATAATGGAGAAAAAAATACAGCGATTATTAAGGTTTACATACAAGCCGTAAAAAACTCAAAAAAACCACTGTATTTTTTTACAATTTCTAACAACAGGAACTAATTTCCGACCTAGGTCCCATTGTTTATACAAAGTTTCATGTTATTCTAGCATGGCGTTTTAAAATGAGAGCCTAAATACGTTTGTATGGAGAACCGATCCACACTGATCGTACTGCGCCATCTTAAATGAAATAAGGTGGAGATATTCTTACCCGATCCATAGTTTACGAGCAATGAGGGAGATTTATTATTTTTTAGGCCAAAAGATTATTTAATTTAATACAACTAATTAAAACTGTTTAGAGATACATTACGTAACCCTCCAAACAATTGTCACTAAAAACGTAAGGACTTTAAAATAAAAATGCCCAGCATTACGATCCGTCATAATACTCATATTAATGCTTCTTCCTTGATGATTGCACTTCTCAGAAAACGCGGAATTTTACCGCACTTATCGTTACCCATATACAAGAACACATTCCTTACAAGAAACGTATATCTTATTAGAAATAACAGGTGCATTATGACCTTTTTTACCGCAGTTCTATACACATGAATAATAGAGGTACTGAGAAATTAATTACAATATAACCTTATAGTAATTTTTCTCGGCCAAGAGCAACAATTACCGTATTACATCCCACAATCGTTCAGCGTGACCGTTTATTGTTATATTACAATAATAAATTGCAACTAAACAGGAAATTGTTATAATAATTAACTCACTGATGCCTAATCATTAGCTTCCTCTCATCCTAGTACTCTTTGATGATGTCAAGTTAGGAATAAACCAACTGTTGTATTATTAATTTTCTACTTTGCACTCGTCCCGTGTGATGTCGGCAGCGCTGGTCCACTTGCCAGTTCGGCCACAGTATAACCAACTAAATATGTCACTACCTCATAAACTTTATAATAAAATAAAGCTACAGAATAAATACTTCCATAGGCGTCCATAGGCTGCGGTGATGGCTTACCATCAGGCGGGCCGTACGCTTGATAGCCACCGACGTGGTATTCAAAAAATAGAAGTTGCACATTAAAATATTGCAAGGAAACAGGGACGACTACACAATGATCGAATAGATAATTATTTGAAATCGTTACCTAAACGGTATAGGTCGTATCACAAGAGCTGGCGCGGAAAATGTATGTAACTGTCATTAATTTCATAGGCATTCCGCGCCAGCTCTTGTGAATCGACCTATATATAATATCGAAAGCATCACTGGCACATTACTACCCCGATTCGAGCTCTTTCGTCACAAAGGAATATACAGGGAGTTTCCTGTAATAGGAGCAATAAATTTAAAGGACGCTTCCTTAGAGCATCTGCAGTAACCTCTTGTATCCAAAAACAATATCTTTTTTCAATTGGGAGAAATTTTAACTAAAGTTATGACCTCCAAGTAATGGATCTTGGCACCACGAGATAATAGCGCGGCAGTCAATGCTGATTTTGAGGTTGCTTCAAGTTATGACTCATAATCGTTGTCGCATTTTTGGTTTAAAAGTATATTTTTGGGATTTTCTATTTTTTTTTAACATTTTTTTATTGCTTTTGAATAATTAGTTATTAATATCACTCCAGTAGTGTAGAAAGTACATATAAGATACATGTACAATTTTTGCGGATCACGACCCCAAAATCACCCTGTATATATTCCGACGAATTGAGAACTCCTTTTTTTGAAGTCTGTTAAAAAATAGCACCACACAAATTTTTTTAACCCCCTATTTCCTCCCGTACTTATCGACTTTTGGTTGGTTGAAGTGTGTTATGTTCGATTGGGCTAGCAAGTATATCAGTCTTCATATTTAAACCTAAAAATGCTTGTAGTGGCGTCTCGCTCTTCGGAATACAGGCGTAAGGATATGTATACAGGGTGTTTGAAAGATGGATGGATAAAATAAAAATGTTGTACATATTATCATTTTTTTTAGTAATTGAGGTTTTAAATCTTGAAAACAGAGTATTAAAAATGATAAAACGAACAACATTTTTATTTTATTTAAATCTAGACTAATCACAGAATCTTCCAAAATCTATTAGTTGAAAAATAAAAAATTCTCAATGAAAATCTTTGGGCCCAAGTAAATTTTTTGTGCTTAGCAGATGACCGTAACAGATATATCGCCTATATATATATACGTATGTCCATCCATTTGCCAAACATCATGTATAAACCCAACCTAGATTAATTTCTTTTTTTAAGTCCATGATTATAATAAAGGCAGCGCTTTTATAACATTTTTATAGTAAAATATAAAACATAAAATCATTATAAAAATAACCCAACCTCAGGTGAAGTAGGTTGCCGCCGGCAGCCAGACGGGGCCTAAGCTACCAGTGGTGTCAAGCGACAGAGAGGAACCTCTAGGCGCATAAAATTATCAAAACCTGGACATATTTCGATAACTGTAATTTTCTTTTTCTATGATTAAAAGTATGTTTAGTTATAGTAACAATAAAAAGAATTAAACATTTTAAGGCTCCGCGGCAATGTTAAAAAAAAAAACAACTAACTTTATAAGTAACACATTTTTTGATTTTAGTAAGTAAGCCATAATAAATAACTTTGTAAAAGTATACCTGTATTAAAATTAAAATCAAAATCAAATAATTATTCTGCAAATAGGCCACAAGGGCACTTTTACAAGTCAAAGCGTGAATTTATACAATTAAAAAAAAAAACTGACAATCTTACTTAATAATAATGATTAAAAAAATATACTGATTAACAATTATATAAAAATAAATTTACAAATATCAAGGACGTATTGAATACGATCTGTCCGAATAAACAAAAAGTACATAAAATTAATTTAATATCTCAGAGATGTATATGGTCTCTGAGCGTCCAAATACGATTAATAACAATTATTTAAAAGTCCTTAGAGATGTAAATGATCTCTAAGCGCTAAAATTAAAATAAGTAAACTTAATATTGTTAGAGATGTATAAGGTCTCTAAGCGTCAATAACAATAAAACGTCAATAACATTATGATATGACGTTAAAGAAATCAAAAATAAAGTAATTAATCAATGGGGACTATCATTAATAAAGAATTCAGTATATTGCACGTTTTATAGCTTATATATCTTAACCGACATTATAGATGACTGTAATTCGACATTTTATTCTGAATATAGGCGCGTAAAATTAGCAAAACCTGGACATAATTCGATAACTCATTGTTTTTATTATTTTTCCTAAAAGCAAATTACAAAGTTATTTATTATGGCGTGCTTACGAAATCAAAATGTGTTAAAAAGTTAGTTTGGTTTTTTTTTAAACATTGACGCGGGGCCTTAAAGTGTTTAATTATTTTTATTTTAACTATAACTAACAATAGTTAAATCATAGTAAAAGAAAATTACAGTTATCGAATTATGTCCAGCTTTTGCTAATTTTATTGCGCCTACTCCGGATTATCCGCGCCGTGTCCAGGAGTACCGCCTTCTGTATCTGTAGCATTACCATGAGTTTGCAGTGACCGTACTCGCTAGCGACTGCGTAAACAATCAGTATGAAGAATAAGTACAGCGCCTCTGGTGGTCACTCATAGAACTACAGATCGGTACTCGTACCATGAGTCAATTACACGTTTACTATACTCGCTAACGTTAACTCGATTCATAGAGTAGTTTACGTTACGATCGGAGTGACGTGCCTAACTTCACAGCATACAAAGCTCTCTTTCTAACTATACTGAAAAGACGGAGCAAGGACGATCTTGGACAAAAGGCTAAGTACCCAAGGCTTCCTTTCAAAAGTATAGAAATAAACCTGCTAATTTAAAGTGTCGTAGAACAGTAGCACAAGGTCAAATGTTAGTGAATCTTGTATTTGCTTTGGTTATTTTTGGTTATTATTGCCATACCTATAAACTGAGTGATGCAGTCTTCCCAGTTTTTATGATGATTTTTTTTAGTTTCATGTGATTAGATGTACATAGATTATATATAATTAATAAACCTAATCTCATTTTATAGTATGTTGAAGTGGATTTTTTTTATTTATTTCTCATATCAGCCTCAATTTATCTCTCTTATTTGTCGTTCATCTTCTTACGCAGCCGTCGCTAACATATTCCACACAAAATAATGCCTTACCGATATTATTTAGATAAATTATTATTTAGATAATAACTTACGAAACAAGATCTCTAATAAGCTTTCACGCTACAATTTGCTAGTGAAATAGTTTACTACAGTCGATACGGTATTTTTCGATAGCGACTGTCAAATTGGTGACTCATGGTACCGATCTACGACAACCGCTACAAAACGTTAGTCGCTAGCGAATATTACGTTAGCTTCTGGCGGGCGCAGTGAACGCGCGGTTGACTCATGGTACGAGCACAATCGAAATCTACTCGAAACGCGTTTATTCGGTAGCGACTGTAGTAACGTAATGTATATTTTCGATAGCATCTCATGGTAGCGGTACTGGTCCTTGACCCAGCCATCTAGCGAGTCTCTTGAGGTGGTCGAGACTCTTCGCTATTAGACCGTTCGCAAAGACGACTTTCGGGATGATGATTGTCGAGTCAACTTTTCACATAGCGGCTACCTCGTGTACCAGGTCTCTACTAGATTTGTCTTTACAATCATAGCATTACAATTGCGTTTGCTAAATTTGTTTATTTTCGACTCGATATTGATCATAGCACTGCAAAATTTCAATAACACATCAATAACATCATCCTAAAGTTACTCACAATACAGATTTATCATTCGTTATTTTAAACAACGGTCAAAACATAAACATAGCCTAATAATACCTTAGCTTCCCAAAATAGACATGTTTTTGTAGCCATCCCAGCGGAGCAACAAAAAGATAATCACAGGTAGTGCACAATGGCTGGGATTTTGGCTCGGTTCTTCCACGTTTTTACACTGCTGAGAACATTCCAGAAATTTCACCTTGAAGGTCTTAGATCGTTGACTTGAAAAAAAAAAGCAATCGAAATTGCAACCGTGTGTGACGTCAATTATATTTAGAGACCCGACATGCAGGCGGCGTTGTAAGATTCGGTTCTGCGACTAAATTGGGCATCAGTTATCCGAAAACAACACAGTAAATTTTTTGTTCATTCTAATTGTGTTTGCCGTTGATGCAATATCTAATTTAGATTAGAAAACAACTAATTTATATTAGCGCGTACTATTAACTAGACTAAATTAAAAACAGTGCAGCGAATTCGAGGTTCATGTTGCATTATACAGGTACAATGATTTGTACGGTAAAATACATTTAATATATGAAGATCATTAGAAAATATTTACAGATGTTCTAGAACTGTCCAGTCTAGAAAGGTTTTGAATTTTCGTCGCCTATTATCGGCACAGATTCGGCGCAGGACTGAAGTCTTAGTTTAAAAATAGCGACATGCTCCCACCGGCTCCCGCAACTACGGATCCTAACCTAAAACTCAGTAATCACTTTCTACTCAACGTGTTCTGTTGATAACGCCGTATAAAAAACCTAAAAAATGTCTGAAGTTGGTTTCTTTAAAAAGTTTCACGACACTATAAATGAGAAAATAGACGACGTAACGCGAAATAACTTTGCTAATTTGGAGTCGGACGCGAATCGTGTGTCCTACTTGTGCGGTCTACCTTTGATACGGAATTACGAGTTGGATGTAAAATGCCAAGAAATGCCGAGGAAAGATGTTCAGAAGGCCAAAGAGTTGAAGGACAGAGGGAATGCGGCGGTGCAGAAAGGAGATTGGGGGCAGGCGATGCAGCTGTACACTGAAAGTATGGTTTTCATGCCGAATAAAGAAAGTGAGTATCTACAGAGGTTTTCCACAATAAACTTCAGTCTAAAATGTCTTATCTGCTCGCCACAGAAAGGGCGGTAATGTTTTTTTAATTTGATATTAATATTGTTTAAATGTTTGTTTATTTTAATATGAAAACCTGACACTCTTTATTTACTCTATTGTTTATTCTATTTTATTTATATAACAAGGTTTTTAATGCATTCAGGTTTTTAGGATTCCGTAGTCAACTAGGAACCCTTATAGTTTCGCCATGTCCGTCTGTCTGTCTGTCCGAGGCTTACCTCAGTGATTGTTAGTGCTAGAAAGCTGCAATTTGGTATGGATATAAAAAACAATAAATCTGAAAAAGTGATAAAAAAAACTTAAAATATTTTTTAAGGGTACTTTTCCCTACAAGTAAAGAGGGGATGTTTTTTTTGCTTCAACGTAATGGTGTGGGGCGTTGTTGGATAGGTATTTCAAAAAAATAGAGGTCTGCATCAAACACTTTTTGATAAAGTGAATATTTTCGGAAATATTCACTCCAAAAGAGAAAAAAATTGTGGCCGACGAAAACTATAGCGGGCATGATCAGTTGAGCTGTTTTTGAGTTATCGTAAAAAGTCTTCCCTACTTAGTAAAAGACGTATGAAACGCTGCGAAGGTATTTCCTTTTGCTTGTTATTGATTTTTTAAAGTAAGTTCATTGAGCAACTATGGAACTAAGCATACTCTTGAATGATCTTTTTTAAATTTAATTGTTGTGTGACGACGTGTCAGACCAAGGACACCATCGAATTGCAATGTCATTTCAACTTAGTCACATATATACAATGTTAAATCGATAGGTCAATATTAATTGTTACATTGTTATAGATTTGAACTAAACGTGAATATGTAGATAATGAGACAAGTTTGTGTCTGTCAAAGTCTTCTGACTAAAAACACTGACATAAGATTGGATTTCACCTGGTGCGGCGTTGTGGAAACCTTAGTTACACTTTATTTACCTACATATTTAAAAGCATAGCGAAGTCGATTATTTAGGTATTTCTATTGTTTAACGATCTTTAGAAACGTGTATAGCGAAGACTTATCCATGATTCATATTAGTTACATATGTCCACATTTCAACATAAGGTTTAGGAAAATAATGATGGCTCCCATCGATTCGTTTAAACTAGTGGCTCTGTGATGAGTTCTAAGTATTTATTTATTTAACTAACAACATAACAGTAATAGAATGATATCACCAAATCGTTGCAAAATGTTCTTCATACGTATTTAATATAGGTTCGTCATAGTCATCAAACATTCACCTAGCATCTCTCATGCATTTTTGCTTAAAACAGATTTACAGGTAAAATAATCAATGTAAAAGTTTAAATTATATTAAATAAATTAAATATTATTACAATATAATATTTCAGGTACATGTGAATATTTTTAAAAGGTGTAAGACTAAAAAATTATAATATAGAAACCAACAATTTGTAAACAATAAAAAAAACTAGTTATAGAATTGTACTTTTCCTTGCATTCTTCTCGACCACCTTCTAACACTCCGTCATCAAACATCCTATCCCAGTCGTAAATACTCGTAAGTCACAGTGCGGAGCTGCTTCGAGTGCCGAGTTGAGGAGGTCGAGCGCGCGCGTGGCCGGCGCCTGCGCGGCCCGCGCCGTGCGCGCCGGCGCCGCCGCCAGCACCGGTCGTGTGCGCGCCCGTAGCTATGCGCATATTTGTAAATTAGGGACTACTAGTCGCGTAAACATTTCTACCAGGTCGTTGCAGTCCAGTCTGTTCCTTATGACATTGATATGTGGATCACCTGACCACTAGCGACTGATAACCTAGTCGGCCTTGTATAAAAAGTTATTTGATAAACCCAACATCCACGATTACGTAGCAGGGATTTGTTTAAACTCAAACAACCGATATGTTACAAGACGGCCCTGTATAATAAACACTGCTCTATGATGTCTGGAAGAATATATAACAATATTCATCACTTTGTTCTTATCAAGGATTCGCTGTTGGCTTAAATAAATTGTAATTGTAATTTTAATTTGCATGCCACTAAAATGGTGAATTACGAGTATGCTGAACGTATTGTTTTATGTCCATCTTTTATTCTACATATACCTACCGTAATTCCGCAATTAAATATTTTTTGACTTTATCACTTAAATTTCTTGCATTGCATTTGTAAGGGTGTTCACTGTGAACTTAACAAACCATAAACATCTACATACAGAGCGTAACAAAAGTTAATTGGAGAGTGCGATAGCATTCTGTCTGACTAAAAATAAGTAGGTAATTTTTTTTATTACTCAAACATTTTTTTAGTTTTTTTAATCGGGACCTTCCCTATACAGTACAAATAAACTTGACCAAGAACTATTTTGACCCCAATTGACGCCTAATAAGGATCCAAGTCATTATTGTTATACCTTGTATAAGTGTAACAAACATAGCGAATGGAATATTACTATCGATGAAAAAAAACGCATATAATCAAGTTAGTCGTAATGGAATCCAGTTCTTGTTTTGTTATGTACAGACAGCATCAAAAGTGGCTACGCATGTGAAGGTGCCAAAAGATCTTATGTCCTTGTAATAAAGACTTTTGAACTTTTCAAATGCGTAGCAACTTATGACGCTGACTGGATGACCGGCGCCAGTTCCATAGTTAATTGCTAATTACGTCAATACGAATAAATCTATGTTGCTCTATTAACTGTTGCAGGGGCTATGTTGTTGTTTTGTTTTCCTTTGATGCAAAAACCTTTCCATGTTATACATGTGCATCTGTGTATATATAAGTATGTATGTCTGTGGAACTGACTATAGCTCTTTTACGGTTGAACCGATTTGAATGCGGATTTATTTTTATTTGTAAGCGGGTTGGGTTTTCTAGCGATGGTTCTTATCTTAGCATATATATATAAGGTGTTAATTTATTAGTTGCAGATATTTTTACAGCTGATAAAACTCGGTCCCTGGAGTATATTTAAGTATGAAACATTATAGCTTTTACGATATTTTTTTGGAGAAAACTGAATAACAAATTTGTTACGAAAAACACCCTGTTAATGTGATTATTAAATGAGAACTCATTGAACAGATTCTACTCGTAGTACCTCTTTTACGTACCACTTAAGAGGGCGCAGTACGATCGGTGTGGATCGGTTCTCCATACAAACGTATTTATGCTCTCATTTTAAAACGCCATGCTAGAATAACATGAAAATTTGTATACACAATGGGATCCGGCATATCTAGGTCGGATCATAGTTTCTGTTGCTAGAAATTGTAAAAGAAAAAAAATACAGAGGCTTTTTGAGTTTTTTACGGCTTGTATGAAAACCTTAATAATCGCTGTATTTTTTCTCCATTATAATTTCAAGCAACAGAAACTATGATCCGACCTAGATATGCCGGATCCCATTGTGTATACAAAGTTTCATGTTATTCTAGCCTGGCGTTTTAAAATGAGAGCATAAATACGTTTGTATGGAGAACCGAACGTACTGCGCAGTCTTAACTGTAACTGGCCACTTCACGTCGATAAATCAAATACTTAATTGTTAATGTCATGTTATTTTCTGTCTAATTGTGTCGTTTGCAAATCAATTTTACTTATTTTGAAATGCCTTCTTTTCTTCATGCTTGCTTTTAAAATTACTTTAACTCACTTATCAAAGGCTAGTATTAGTTAACTATCCTAATGGGTAGATTTTCTTGACTAGTTTTAACACGACAGCTTCAATTTCCATCCTACATTATATCCTACATTTATAGTTTTTCCGCCCAACCGTAATAAATAAATAAAATAAATAAATATTAGGGGACAATTTTTACACAAATCTAACTAGTCCCATAGTAAGCTCAATAAGGCTTGTGTTATGGGTACTAGACGACTATATATACTTAGATACATAGAAAACGTCCAAATATCAGGAACAAATGTCTCTGCACACCACAGAACCAAATGCCCTTACCGGGAATCGAACCCGGGACCTCTAGGTTCGGAGGCAATGACACTACCAACTAGGCTTATCAGGCCGACAAACAAATAAAACACATTACATAATGACATTTAAGACAAACAATTGTTGTCATGAGTGACATGACAGTGTTAAACGTCTTATCAGGCACATGGTGATTATTTTTAGACGAAATTACAAATTAACTTTTTGTTCGGTAAATGAAAACAAAAAAATATATGAAAAGGTTTCTTAATTTCTATTTAAAGTGAATTGTTTTAAAGTATAGTATCATCTGTTAAAATATCTGCAACTAATAAATTAACACCTTATATACTCGTATATAGCCTAAATAATACCTCTTCCCACATCAACCAATCTAAATAGTAGGTACTTAATGTGTTTGAGTAAGACTGATATTCAATTGTCATTTTGAAAATCTGGCCTGAGAAAGTGTTAGGTAAACATGCTTTATCAAAATCACGACAACAGCTGACACAGTACTCCGCTGAAAACTCTTGTATTATAGGCAAGTGCCTTTATTTTAATAAAAATGGGATTGCTCTTGGCCAGCATCTAGCCGGGGGGCAAAGATGAGGCCGACGATGAAGCGAGCTTACCCAGAAGATGCCTATTCACTCATGCTTAAAAAAGGTCTAGGTTATATGAACTTGGGAATACAGACGACGGCAGAGAAATCCAAACCTTAGAAGTGCGCATTATGAAAGATGAAGCAAAGCGCTTGGTTCGAATTAGTGGAATTTCGACCAGGTAAGGATGGTAGCCAGCCGTACGTCTGGATGTCCGATGGAAGAAGGGGGAAGGCGGTATGAGCTCATGGAGCTCCTGAGCATACTTTCCGAAGCACAATTTGTAGAACACGCATAGACATGCTACTTTGGGTCGATGTGCTAGGCTCCGCAGCATGTTTCCCAGTACCGTACTGCCGCCTATGAGCCGCCTGGCTCTGCGGTCCACCGAGTCGAGTGCGGCAAGTTGATACTTAGAATCGGACTTGGGCTTTGTATAAAGAAATTGCCTAATACAAGAGTAAGTTGCGTTTCGAACTCAAGTGAGCGTGCGTGGTTGCGTGGCGGAACTGGCGGAGGGGGTTTTATGGCGAAGCGTACGCGGTCCAAGGGAAGTCGTACCAAAACATTGCGAAAGCGGCGTGTGTGACATGGTATGAAGCAGTAATGACAGTGGATAGTTTCGGAAAGATCAAAAATGCACCGCGCCGCGTCCGCTCTTTGCGTTTCGACCTTTAAGAGGGCGCAGTACGTTTGATTCTCCATACAAACGTATTTATGCTCTCATTTTAAAACGCCATGCTAGAATAACATGAAACTTTGTATAGTCTAGGGCGGAAATTAGTTTCTGTCGCTTGAAATTATAATGGCGAAAAAATACAGTGATTATTAAGGTTTTCATACAAGCCGTAAAAAACTCGAAAAACCGCTGTATTTTTTTTCTTTTTCAATTTCTAGCAACATAAACTAATTTCCGACCTAGGTATGCCGGATCCCATTGTGTATACAAAGTTTCATGTTATTCTAGCATGGCGTTTTAAAATGAGAGCCTAAATACGTTTGTATGGAGAACCGATCCTCACCGATCGTACTGCGCCCTCTTAAAGACAAATATTTTAAAGAAAAGATTTTAACTAAAAGGCAAATGACACGCCAGCACGCCTGTTTAAAAATCTTTGTAATGTTAGCTCGCTTGGATTAGCGCATAATTGCATATTTGAGTGCGACGCAGCTCAGCTGTATGTAATTTTGTGACTTAATGCATTGAAGTGGATAAGATTATGTGCCGTGCGTTCATGCTTCAACACCTAGTGCTTAGTGTGCGTGGAAGTGGAAGCAGGAAGAATCCGTAAATACAGGGTAATATTGCTAATATTATATATGCGAAAGCAACCTTTTCTTCGGCATTTTACGCTTATATAAACCACTGATCGTTTCTAGATTAAATGTAGTTTGAGACCCCGAGATCGACATCGGATACTTTGTTTTCCGGAAATTATTCCTTAATTGGATGTAAAGGATTGATTTTGTATACATAGGTTAGCGATAATTAGCTCTGCGCCTACAATAATTAAATAGCAATTAATTATCTAATGGATAACGAGTTCTACGCGAACAAAGTCGCGGGCAAACGCTATTTATAAGACCAACGATGCTCTTTGGGCTTTGGGGCTTGCCAACAGACACACCTATGCGCCTCATAAGAAGGCTCAAATGTCACCCAAAGAGCACTAAAGAGGGATATGCTGGGAGTTTATCTGCGTGATCGCATCAGAAATGAGGCGAGCAGTAGAACAGATATAGTCCGCCGAATAGCTAAACTTAAGTGGTTCGGTGGCCGTTGGGGTGGAAAGGTTTTCAAGTGGCGACCTCGACCTCATGGAGAACCAGTTCTGTCAAGCTGATTTGACAGACGATCAGATGTATACTCTTCGAGTAATGATTGCGAGAAGTTTTACAACATCCTCCTAGCGTTATTCCCAGTACAGTTGCATCCTGAAGAATGCCTGGGGTCCGTTACCTAATCCCAAGAATTGGCGTAGGCACTAGTTTTTACGGAAGCGACTGCCATCTGACCTTCCAACCCGAGGGGGAAACCGACCTTATATGCCGACGACACTGTAGCGGTTTTCTCTGGTAAAAACTGGGACACGGTGTTTCAATACGCTGAGAACGGTCTTCGTAAGATCAATTCATGGCTTGTTTCCAACTTACTCACTCTTAATACCGAGAAATCTAACTACATATGCTTTACTAAAAACAGTAGTACACAACCCCCTAACGAATTTAAACTAAAAATCCATAACTGTATCATATCTGATGTGATACACACACCCTGTAACTGCATTCATATTAAAAAGGTAACCTCTACCAAATACTTGGGGATTGTTTTTGATCAGCGTCTCTCATGGCACCCACATATTGAGCTTATAAATAACAGGATACGTAAACTCATTTGGTTATTCAAAACTCTTCGACACATTACTACAACTAAACTACTAAAACAAATTTACACCGCTCTAGCCCAATCTGTAATGAGCTATTGTATTCCAGCATGGGGAGGCGCTACGAAAACTAAATACCTAGAAGTAGAAAGAGGTCAGAGATGTCTACTGAAAACTATATTCTTTAAACCATATCGATACCCAACCTCAGAACTATATAAACTATGTGAACTCCCAAGTATGCGAAAATTGTATATATGTTCGGTTGTGCTAAAGCTTCATAAAAAAGTATGTTATGACCCCTCCATTCTTAACCGTAGAAGAATTAACACAATCGTGCCTGTGCCTAAGAGTAAGTCTGTATTTGCAAGAAGACAATTCGATGTACAATCAGCTCGCATCTATAATAATGTAAACAAGAAATTAAACATCTACTCTTTGAAACCATATGATTGTAAAAAAGTGATTATGGAATGGTTAAATGGACTTAGCTATGATGAAACTGAAGCGCTGCTTCACCCAGGGAATTAAGACTTAACTGAAAAACATTGTATACTGATAAAAACATAATAGACACGGTAAAACATGCGCGCGCGGACACACACACACACACACACGCACGCACGCACGCACGCACGCACGAACGCACACACACACACACACACACACACACACACCCACCCACACACACACACACACACACACACACACACACACACACACACACACACACACACACACACACACACACACATACAGTAATTCCCCTATGCTGTATTAAAATGAACAGGAAGTTAATGAATAATTAATTATTTAATTTATAATTTTATCTAAAGCTTAAAAACATAAGTAAATTATATTGTAATACTACCTAATCTAAGTTAAAACTAAATTTTAACTATAGGTTTTTATTATGTACTATATTTGGAAGAGCGAGATCTCCTGATACAGGTATCTCTATGCCTACTAGGAGACCTCAACCTTACTGTAAATTATACCCCATTTTTGTTAAATGAAATAAAACATTTGTATTGTATTTGTATTGTATTGTATTGGGAATAGGCTTGTCAAGTGAGTGGGCAACTTGACTGTTAGAAGTTCTCAAGCCGCCCGGAGGCCTCTAACTTGGCTTAACGACTGCTATCAAAGACAGCAACCGGGATCAACGGCTTAACGTGCCTTCCAAAGCACGGGGGCGCTCAGTTAGTAACCACTCAAAGCGGTCACCCATCCAAGGACTGACCTCGCCCGACATTGCTTAACCTCGCATACCGCACGCAGTACGCGGGTGCCACTGGGCCACGAGCGCTGCGAGAAGTTTTACAACAATGTTAAGAAGTAGCAGCGTGGGTAGGTCCCCCACACGGTGGACTGATGACCTGGTGAAGGTCGCGGAACCGCTGGATGCGGGTGGCGCAGGACCGGTCATTGCAGCACTCTTTGGGGGAGGCCTATGCCCAACAGTGGACGTCCTCCGGCCGATATGATGATGATAACCTCCTTACAGAAGACCAAGACTGCAGCCATGATAACACCACTTCTTGGTAGTTTCTCTTTAAGTATATGGTACTGTATACCCGTTAGCGAGTAAGGTAGCCAGAACTCCCGAGGATGCCCTAGGAATGAGGAAACTGTATTTGTCTAGCTGTGAATGCAACTAATCCTAAAGTGAATAAGGGGGTGTCCATTAATCACGTGATGTTTTTGTAGCAAAATACACGGGATTACTATCTCTCTAGACTAGGATCTAGGGGAAGTAGGCTTCCCCTTGTGATATTTGGTGCCTTTGGAGCCTCACGTGGTTAATTTACAGTCAACAGAAAAAGTAAGTTAACATATTCGATCGCATCTCATTCCATTGTGAAAAGGCACTAGGTACGTGCTCGAAAAGGTCGGCAATGTACTTGGGGGCCATCCACATATTACGTAACAGTGATGGAGGGGGGGTTACACTGAACGTGACAGTACATGTTAAGGGGATAGGAAAAAGCGTGACTAGGTGGGGAGAGGTTCAAGTAGTTGAATTTTTGCATGACGTAATATGTGGACGGCCCCTTGTGACTCTTCTGGAGTGGCAAACTTACACAGCCTACAGTTCCTGCTTACCTTCAGGCCGGTCGTAAGCTGGTTTGCCACCGTCGTTGACGAAAAAAAAACCCAACCAACTCCTCTCTTCTAGGGAAAAAGCAAATACCTCAGCAACCTTTTTTTAACCGACTTCAAGATTTCAAAAGAGGAGGTTATCAATTCGGTTGTATGTTTTTTTTTATGTTTGGTACTCCATAACTCCGTCATTTCTTAACCGATTTTAAAAAATATTTTTTGATTGTTAGTATATATATCCAAGTTGGTGCCATCTTTGTCAAAACGCAGTTCTGATGGTGGAGTCTATGAGGAATCGAGGGAACTCCTCAAATCTTAAAGGCAAACATATAGTGACTTTTGTATTTTCATGGACTAATCAAGCATTTTCATTCAAAAAAGTGACATTTGATGAAGTGGAATCGCTGATGATGATCAGAACGGAACTCTTCAACGACGCGTAGTTCACGTTTGGCGATTTGTTCTCTTCGTTTTGTTTGTCAAGCAAGCTAGGTTTTCAAGACACATTTTTGTCAAGCTTCAGTTCTGATGGAGGATTCCATGAGGAATTGAGGGTACTTAGTCTTCTACTATTATAAACATACTTATAGCCATTTTTATTTAAGTATGGAATCTAAGAGAGCACCACCTAAGGCTAAGTGGGCGGGGCACATAGCACGTAGAACCGATGGCCGTTGGGGCGGAAAGGTTCTCGAGTGGCGACCACGTACCGGAAGGCGTAGCGTGGGCAGGCCCCCCACTCGGTGGACTGATGACCTGGTGAAGGTCGCGGGTGTCCGCTGGATGCGGGTGGCGCAGGACCGGCCATTGTGGAAGTCTTTGGGGGAGGCCTATGTCCAGCAGTGGATGTCTTTCGGCTGACATGATGATGATGATGATGACCACCTAAGTATAATAATCTCTCCCCGGCCTCCCCCATTGAAGTCGGTTTTTTTTTCTTAAAAATTATTTCAGGTGAAGAGCTGTCCATCCTCCTTGCGAACCGCTCAGCAGCCCTCAACCACATAGGGCTCCACGAGGAGGCCCTGGCGGACATCAGACGCTGCCTGACCCTGGGCTACCCGGAGCACCTCCGGTACAAGGTGCAGGAGCGCAAGGCCAGGTGTCTGTTGGTGTTGCAGAGGAACCAGGAGGCTGTTACCGCCTTCCAGTAAGTTTCCTATCCCTAATTCCCTGCGAGTTCTTTCTGAAGAATTGTTTTCTAAACGAAAAGCTAGCGGATCGCTCAGCAGCGCTGAACGTTGTACTCGTAAAGCTCCACAAGTACGCCATTATACAAAAATTTCGATACGACAGAAAATAAAGGGGACATAAATCAAATCATTTTCCAAATGTATGGTAGTGTGGAAAATATACAATTTTCAAAATAAAATGGAGCATATCTTGGAAACTAAAAGACTTTGTAATAACGCATGCTGTGTCTAAACTATTTCAAATTACCTCCTCTATCATCACTGAAAGTCTTTGCACCTACTCGTAGCTACCAAACATCCTGTGTACTGAGATAGAGGTATCAGTGAAACACCCCACATAGATCGTAGCGCCGCTGTGGTATTTAGTAAGAACTAACCGCACGACCGCTGCATCTCTGTCACTCCAATGGGCAAGTGCGATAGAGATGGCACACAGTGACATCTGTTACAAACAAGTTAAAACTAACATTTCCTTAGAAAAAGTCGTAGTTCTAGCTGAAAGGCCCCTGATAAACAATTACACTTTATTTGTAATATTATGCTCACGACTGTAAATAGTTTTCGGCATTTTGTTTGGATATATGTAAATATTTGTCTTTTAAAGAGACTTAAACAAACCACCACGAATGGCATTGACATTGTTGACAGGGGCCTTTCAGCTAGAAGTACGAGTTTTTCTAAGATGTAAATTTAACTTGTTTGTAACAGATGACAGATGACACAGCGTAGGGATACTAATCCATCTGCCTCTCTATCGCAGTTATTCTCGAGTGACAGAGGCAACGGTCGTGCAGTTAGTTCTTACTAAATACCACAGCGGCGCTACAATGTATGTGGAGTATTTCACTGATATCTCTATCTTAGGCTGGGTTGGGGTTGCACCGACTTATGATCACAAACTGATCAACGTTAAATATGGCGCCGGCAGCTGTAATCCTGTAGAAAGTTGTCAATGTTTCCATACATTCAAATTTTAACGAACGCAGCTTACGATTACAGACGGTTTGGTACAACCCAGCCTTAGGCTGGGTTGCACCGACTTACGATCACAGACCGATCAACGTTAAATATGGCGCCGGCAGCTGTCATCCCATAGAAACTTGTCAAACTTTCCATACATTCAAATTTTAACGAACACAGCTTACGATTACAGACGGTTTGGTGCAACCCAGCCTTATTGTATTTTGTGACAAACAAAACAATCATAAAATCATTGTCATTGTAAGAAATTAGTTCCAGTAAAATTTCGCACCATAGCGCATCCTCATCTATTATATAAAAAGGGTACTTCTTACATATAGAATAACTATCAACATAAAATGAACCCAAACATAATAGTATTATGCTTTTAGCATTTGATTGACATTCACCGATACCATCACTTTTGTTTTAGACCATCTCACGTTACCAATGGAACTAAAATTGGAAACGTTGTAGTCGGCTTCATAAGTAGCTGGACAATTTGGGACTTTGTCGCTTTCACCTGTTAGACACTTTTTAGTGTGACAGTTTAAGCATGACGTTAAAAAGATAAGGTACAAAGGTGTTCAGCCCCTTGTGAGGCCGACCGTATACTTACTCATACAAGTTACCAACAAAGAACTATCACTTCAAAACAATACATTGAAATGGGGATCGTAACCGAAAAAAGACTTACACTACCGTTCATAAATATCTAGGCACCCATACCATTTTGCATACATCTGTATACAAAAATGACTTTCAGAAATACACTGCCAAGTCTTGGCAGTTTTGCGTGCATTTTGCATTTATTACTTATTTAGCTGACTTATTGAGCCTTAAATCGGTGCCAGCCCCTTTTAAAATGGTAGTTTTCTTTTTGCAATGACTTAAATACTACTAATTGCTGGTTCATAGAAAAGTGTAGTGTGTTTGTAGTATATTGTGCGGTATGCGAGGTTAAGCAATGTCGGCCGAGGTCAGTCCTTGGATGGGTGACCGCTTTGAGTGGTTACTAACTGAGCGCTCCCGTGCTTTGGAAGGCACGTTAAGCCGTTGATCCCGGTTGCTGTCTATGATAGCAGTCGTTGGGCTAAGTTAGAGGCCTCCGGGCGGCTTGAGAACTTCTAACAGTCAAAGTTGCCCACTCACTTGACAAGCCTACTCCCAATAAGGTCTAGTTTCCCCCTCGGGTTGGAAGGTCAGATGGCAGTCGCTTCCGTAAAAACTAGTGCCTACGCCAATTCTTGGGAATAGGTAGCGGACCCCAGGCATCCTTCAGGATGCAACTGTACTGGGAATAACGCTAGGAGGATGATGATGATGTATGGAAAAAGGTATGGGTGCCTAAATACTGACTTATGAGCAGTAGTATAGTTGCTAAACCTAGTATCACATTGTTGCAGAGAAACAATCAAAGCCCTCGACCGCGCCTCCAAGCTGTCCAGTGATAAAAGACAGAAAATGATAGCAGACTCCAAACTCATGATCGAACTTCTGAACAAAGGCATGGTGCTGGCCGGGAAACCGAAAGATCCGGAGCCACTTAAAAAAGTACCCCCCAAACCGAAGCTGACGGGAAAACCAAACCCGAAGTACCCAGCGGCGTCAGAAGCTGTTCAGATAGAATTCAGCGGGGATAAAGGAAGGTATGTGATCTATTGCTAATTGACTGAGTGAAACGAAAGTCTCCGTTTCAGCTTCGGCAAAATTCTTTCTTATGTCCGGCTGTCCTCTCCTACAGGTAGCATTTTTCGACCGATTCTCGTGAAATTTTGTGAGCTGGTTTGACAATTATGTACCTATATTAAACTAGCGACCCGCCCCGGCTATATGCACGGGTAGTAATCGCTTTTGGTGCAGCAGCTAGTCCGCTTGAAATTTTCGCGCGAGATTTTAATCTAGTATAATTATTTATTTATTTTATTGGATACCCAACAGGTGCGATATTACATTTATAATTCGAAACACTTCGTCCAAAAATGGAAGAAAATTCTTCATAGAAAAATCCAATATTACGTTTTTTTATATTTTTATAGCTATCAGTTTTCAAGATATTCACGAAAATGTGAAGAAAGCCTACCATCATCTATATGACGTCACAAGGCTGAATTGTGACAGTCACAACGCACAAAAGAATCAGCAGAACACTTTCTTTCGTAAATCCTTAGTAATAAGTAGTGCTTCTGTATGATTTTGTACGCTGTGACGCCTTACTTGTCACTTACTCGCTTTTAGAATGAGGAACTTTTGAAATTGATTTTTGTTGTATATGAAATTGGGATATTTACGAGAGTTTAAAAATGTGGTTATTATCAAATTATTACCCTCTGCTAGCTGTTGTCCGCGCCTTCGCTCCTTTTGGTCGCAGCGTAATGTTATATAGCCTAAAGCCTTCCTCGATAAATGGACTATCCAACACAAAAATATTTTTTCTATTCCAACCAGTAGTTCCTGAGATTAGCGCGTTCAAACAAACAAACTCTTCAGCTTTATAATATTAGTATACTTATAGATTTGAATTCATAGGAAAAAGCCCGCTTAAAAAATGAAATGTTGTCAATTCAAAGGTATGCGACGGCCACCAGGGATGTAGCAGCAGGCGAAGTGTTGTTGGTTGAGAAACCACATAGCGGTGTGCTGTTGGGTGAGTTCGCGAGGACGCATTGCCAGCACTGTTTTAGGAAGTAAGTGGTTATTTTCGTACTTATAAGCTAGTTTTAGTGTCACGTCGACCATCAGAACCGATAGGTACCTACATTTATGATTTTCTAGATCTAGTCTTTCTTCTCTCTAATCGTAGAATCATCACTCATCAGTCTTATAATCTGCTATAACTAATTTATGCGACCTTCGTTCGCGTAAATTTATGATTCTCCTAAGGAGCCCTACGAGTGTCTGCTATAACGAAGGTATAACGAAGGTAGCTTGCAGCAGATAGCGACCGATTATCTCCTTGTTTTTACCCTACTGCGCGACGCAAAGGAGGGTAATGTGTTTTACAGTCTATGTTTGTTTACAGATGTCCAATACCGCTGCCATGTCCAAACTGTCCCAACGTAGTCTTCTGCAGCGACGGCTGCCAAGACGCCGCGCAATCCTACCACGCCTACGAATGCCACATTCTCCCCCTTCTCTGGCAATCAGGCTGCTCCATCACCTGCCACATAGCCCTCCGCATCATCACCCAAAACAAGAAAGACTACTTCAAAAACCTCAAAGACTTAAACGCGATACCTTCAGGGCCATACAAAACTGAAGACTACAGGAACATCTACCATTTAGTGACCCATGAAGCTAAGAGGACTAAACAGGATTTCTTGCACAGAACGCAAATGACTGCTTTCCTTGTCAAGCTGCTTGAAATAAGCGGTTATTTCGATGGGAAGCCGCGGCAAACTCCTATAGAGAGTAATGACGTAAAAACTATGGGTGTCAATGAGATTTACAAGGATGATATCGCTGTTATTGGTGGTTTAATACTGAGAAACTTGCAGGTGCTACAGTTTAACGCTCATGAAGTGTTTGAACTGCAGTGCCCCAAGCCAAAAGTGGGGCAGAATGTGATTAAGCACGCTGGTAAATCCGTGTTTGTGGCTGGCGCGGTGTTCTCCACCCTCGCGCTGTTCAATCATTCATGTGATCCTGGTGTCGTGAGGTAAGTACGAACGAATATTTCAAAATAGTAAACTTTATAAGATTATTGCAAACCAAACCTAACCTAAAGACTACGAGGGCTGTTCCGAAAGTTTTTAGCTGCTCTCACTCTATTCATGCTATATATGTTTTAATGATACCATTATGCGGGTAATTTCGATACATATGTGTTGGGGTGAAACTGTTGATGAAAGTCGCTTGGGTTTTTTTATTGTATTTTAAGTACGACGTGTCAACAGCCCTATCTAATAAGCGATGAACGGGTCACAATACCAAAACTATGAATCTTCCCTGTCTCTACCCACGTAATCTGTTTCGATTGCATGAAAATTAGCGACAATGAGCAGGTGTGTTGAATATTAGTCTAGGTCGCTAGGGACTGTACATCATCACAAAAAAAAATTAAATAAAATCATTTAGTGATTTTACATTAAAATCAGCAAAACTAAGTTAGAAAGTCATCCCGGGCAGTTTCCACTGCAACTGTTAGGGATTTCGTTGCCAAAACTATTTTTAGGTATCAAAAATATACAAAAGGCCTTTTGGTAAAAGAAATGTTGTGAAAAAAATACTTGCTGCTTAGTAACGATTTTATCCCAGCTCATAACTATTGAAATTACCCACATAATGGTGTAAATAAAAAATATATCGCAGCAGCAGCTAAAAACTTTCGGAACAGCCCTCGTATTTGATGATATTCAAAAGAAACCCGAAAAGTTCTCTGTTATGAAGAAAAAATTATCAGGGCTAGTAAATATTAGGTCTAATGAAACATTAAGGCAAAAGTTAGTAGGTCAAGTGACAGGGTCCCGCGTAGCCCACTCACAAACAGTGACATTGGACATTTCGGAGACCTCACGTCACACTAACGCTTCTAGCGGTGAATTTATACGCCTTTTGTACCACACATTGGCGAAGGGCTGAGGGAACCGTGACGCATGCGCACATTCCATGACGATTCGTGTTTGAAAGACTGGGAGATTTACCTAACATTGGCCTTGCTGAGATTTCACAGTACGTCATGCCATGATTATCAATATCACCGTTCTATTTCCCAAATTATCACAAGCTCCCTTACCCATTATAAATTGTGCAAGTTATGTATTTAAACTGCTACTTCGAGCCATTTCCGACCATGCTAGGTGACGGAGGTATTCCACTCATCCAATATCTTTGTCCAATATACATTTGATCAAAGAAATTGGCTGATTTCGTCCAACTTGGATGGGACCCCGACATTTGATCAAAGATTCTGATGACAGTTAAATCAATATGGCTACGCATGAAAAAAAAACTTGGACAAAGATATTGGATGAGTGGAATCGGCCTACGTCAAAGAACTTTGATCGAAGATTTGTCAAAGAAATTGGACAAAGATATTGGATGAGTAGAATACCACCCCGTATTAAACTCATCCAATATCTTTGTCCAATATATTTGACCAAAAAAATTTGATGATTTCATCAAACTTGGATGCAACCCCGACATTTGATTTGATCGAAGATTCCGATGACAGTTAAAAAAATCAATATGGCTACGCATGAAAAAAATTAAACTTGGACAAAGATATTGGATGAGTGGAATGGGCCTCTGTTAAAGAAACTTGATCCAAGATTGGACAAAGATATTGGACGAGTGGAATACCACCCTGATCTGCGTGTAACTGTCACGAACAAATCCATTCCATTTCATTATCTTTCCAGGTACTTCATCGGCAACCGCATCGTGGTGCGAGCTGTTAAGAACATCCGCAAAGGCGACGAAGTGTCTGAAAACTACGGACCCATATTCACGACCGTGCCGAAGGCGGCGCGGCAGGCGCAGCTCAAGGAGCAATACTGGTTCGACTGTACTTGCAAGCCTTGTGAGGAGAACTGGCCTCTTTACGAACAGATGACGGAGAACTATTTCAGATTCAAGTGAGTCACGGCACAAAATGTGTCAATCACTATCATTCTCACATTTCTCACCCTGCTATCGCCCACTGCTGCTGAGCATACAGTACCGTCAAAAAGTTTAGGACCAAACAAAATTTCTAGTTTAATTTTCATAAACTATTACGCAAAACAAACAAGGCAAAAAGATTGCAATGGGCTATTTCTCACAAGGATTGGGTTGAGAGTATAATACTACGGACAGATGAATCAAAATTGAGTGGATCATCAATCAGTGTCGATTATTTGCATATTTTGTGTTTTGTCTTAAACTATCTGACGGTAGTGAAAATTCTTAGAGTGGTTAGTCTGAGATGGAATTATAGAGATCAAAAATGTAAACAAACAACTGTCAATCTGACATGACTTTTTCCTTTTTAAAACCTCTTGTCATTAACAGTAGCATAAATCTTATCTCCATATATTTTATTAAAACAACCAACACCACCACCATATCAGCCATAGGACGTCCACTGCTGGACATGGGCCTGCCCCAAATTCACGGGGGGTATATGCCATAATCGCCACGCTTGGCATGCGGGTTGGCGATCGCAGTATCTCCACCCCACTCCAGGGATGCTGCTGCCCATCCCCCGGTGGTCTTGGTGGATTAAAACAACACCTATACGTTATTAAAAAGGCTATTATTTAATTCAGAGTGGTTATTTTTTTATATTCAAGTTTAGTTCGTTCAAATTTTTAACGCGCTAATTTTTTTCAAGTACCTATTCTAATGTTTTTCAATTACCCACTGCATACATTGATTTTTTTATGGTGGCGACTCATATGTTTACTTTTTTGATCTCTAATTCCATCTCAGACTTTAGAGTTCTGTTAAAGTTGTGAAAGAAGTGACCTTGTGTTATTAATAATCTTTGAAGTGGCAATAAACAGTTGAAACGTGATATCCATTGGTAGTCGTCGGAATATTTTCGTGACTTTTATCCATTGGTAGTTTAATACTAATTTATTTTCATTGTTGATGTAAACATCCCAATTGGTCGCTTCTAAATGGAATTCCAAGTTATGACTAAAGCAATCTACTCTCGATCCATATAAGTAAGGTGCATAATAATTTGCAGATGCGACTCGGACCGGCCATGCCCCAACGTGATCGCAGTGCCTCACGACGCCAGAGAATTCATGATCCAGTGCGGACTGTGTCAACAATACACCAACATCATGAAAGGACTCAAGTCTTTACAGGTAAATATCATTTTAGACGTCTTTAAGACGACATGTTTTAAACCGGTATTGATCTAGTACCGGACAAATCGATAGTGTAAATGGCTCCATAATTTATGACAAAATCAAAAATGCGAGTAACTTTTAAGGCGTGTCGCGGTTAAAGGGTTAATCATAATCATGCATGAGCACTCGCACTGACGGCGCGTTTAGCACTGCGACTACTACGAGCCCGTGTCGTGTCTGCTCGACTGCATGGCGCGGGTGGAAGCGGCGTAAGCGAGCACCCCTTGTTTAGCGGATAGCGGGATCCTTAGTTACGGGTTACGTATCTCCGCCATGTGGTTTCGACGAGGGAGATTTCATCCCACTGCATGCTGGACACAGGCCTCTTTTTTTTATTAAAAATGGAATTGCTCTTGGCCAGCATCTAGCGAGGGGGCAAAGATTAGGCCGATGATGAAACGAGCTCACCCAGAAGATGCCTTTTCACTCGTGCCTTAAAAAGGTCCAGGTTATATGAACTCGGAAATACAGAAGCCGACAGAGAATTCCAAACCTTAGAAGTGCGCATTATGAAGGATGATGCAAAGCGCTTGGTTCGAATTAAAGGAATTTCGACCAGGTAAGGATGATAGCCAGCCGTACGCCTGGATTTCCGATGGAAGAAGGGGGAAGGCGGTATGTGCTCATGGAGCTCCTACTGAGCACACTCACCGAAGTACAATCTGTAGAAGACGCACAGACATGCTACTTTGCGTCTATGTGCTAGGGAGATTAGAGGAAGATTTGCACAAACACATTCACAACTCGTGGTAGCAAAGCGTCCAGATAACTGTTCCCACCGGCCGCTGTTTTCTCGTGGTCCCACTGTTACTCGTATTTCTCTACACGCTGTATTACCATGTTTATTAGAAAAAATGTAGTTCGTCGTTGACTTTTCCTTGTTCCTTCAATTCATGTATCATCTCCTGGTGGTCTCCCTACCTTCCAGATTTGACAACCACCCTTTCAAGGAATAGTTAGAAATTCAGCGAGTCGACGGAGTCCCGCTACGCGGGGCGTCTTTTTCCGGCCGGTTTGCCCTTCGGGCATCTGAAGCTTACTAACGAACCTAACCTACTCGACTTAGTGTTAGATCCGTCCTACTAAAAAAATTAAGTTGGTTAGGTTCATTTCATTAGGTAGCTTCAAATGCCCGAAGGGGAAACCACCCGGAAATAGTAGCGGGGCTCCGTCGGCTCGCTTCTGACTAGTTATGAAATCATAGTGACAAACGTGGACAAAGAGCATATTTATTACACATACGATACAATACAATACTCAGAACCTTACTACCAAGAACACAACACCACATACCAACAGAGAGTGGTGACATATTATCGTTAAAGTCGTCTGCAAGGTGAAGATGTTTCCCCTGTTGGGCTCCAAATATGAGCGATGACATACTTACCCTACCACTCTAAAAGTATGCGCTGGGAGTTCTGCCCACATGTTACATATCATTCCTCCAGGGCAGCTACATTCACTCATCGGCTACAGCAAATGTCAAATACATCTATGTCTGAAAATGAACTCCTTTTTTCCTGGGGCGAAATCCGTTATGGATACCACCGCACCGCGGGGACAGTGCGGAGGTTATGTCGGACTTGCACCGACTAAAAACCACCCGATGGTCTTCCTCGACTCATTTCGGACGGCTCTCTGGCATCTCCTTTGGAACGCACCAATGCCGCCCTAGAGTCACACCTCTATGGGTACTACTGTTTTCTTGGACGATCGCAGCCCCCAACTGCGGCTGTCTTCGCATTCGTAATATTAGTATGGATTGAGTGATAATAGTTATTCACAATAAACATCGTATTGTGCCTGTTCCACAACAATTAGACGTTCAAATTCCGCATACAAGATTATGATGCCGCTGTAAATTGATGTGCAAACAGTCGGCGACTGAACAATTTGGTGCCGCATAAGGTATTAGTATGGCAGTTCAAACCAACGACAATGTTTTGGTTAAATAAAGGTGATGAATAGCGCAAATTTTCCGCGAATGTGATATGACGTGAATGGAGTGTTTTTGGCCTAGCGGCGCCGGCGTACCGGGGGCGGTAAGCGAGGTTAAACAATGTCGGCCGGGGTAAGCCTCCTTCGGGGTCCTTGGATGGGTGACTCCCATGATTTAACAGGCACGCTAAGCCGTTGATCCCGGCTGCTGTCTGTGATAGCAGTTGTTAAGCCATTCTTGATGGCCACCACGAAAATTTCTGTGCGAAATTGAATAATTTTCAACGCAAAACACTTACTTTGAAAAGAGATTCACGATTCCTATCTTATGATGATTTTAAGGAAACATAAATTTAATACTATCATGATTTATTAAATCAATAAATTCAACTTTTACAATACGTTAATGTGCATTAGAAATAATAACATCTACATCTAAATCAACATGATCATTACAATTTAAAGGTATTCCGTCCATTATATTATTTGAATAGGTCGATTCACGAGAGCTGTCACGAATGAATTGCACTTAAGTAATGTCACTTGTCACTGTGTGAGTGCCATTCTTATACAGGGGCCTCCTAATATTTTGTAAATGTTTTGTATATTTACAGGGACACAGGTACACGTTGACGTACACAGACACAAGTATGTGTGTGTGTGAGGCTGGCTACAGAGGTCACAACTACAAATGCAAACACGTCTCGAAAGTAATTTACCTGTACAACTTCTTTTCTTCTTCACTTCTTCTTTTATTCGAAAAATCGCGGCGAAAATATGCAAAATTCACAAGAAATTTAGATGTTTCGCTGGAATTTCCGCGGTTCATGGCGTCGGCGTGCAAACAATCATGTCAGCCGAAAGACGTCCACTGCTGGACATAGGCATCCCCCAAAGACTTCCACAATGACCGGTCCTGCGCCACCCGCATCCAGCGGACACCCGCGACCTTTACCAGGTCATCAGTCCACCGTTTGGGGGGCCTGCCCACGCTTCGCCTTCCGGTACGTGGTCGCCACTCGAGAACCTTTCCGCCCCAACGGTCATCGGTTCTACGTGCTATATGCCCCGCCCACTACCACTTAAGTTAGCGATTCGGAGGGCTATATCGGTCCCTTTAGTTCTGCTGCGGATGGCCTCATTCCTGATGCGATCACGCAGAGAAGTTCCCAACATAGCTCTCTCCATTGCTCTTTGGGTGACTTTGAGCCTTCTTATGAGGCCCATAGTAAACAATGTATAGATTTTTCGTTCGCAAAATGCACAATGAAGGCAGTATGTGGATTACGAAGGAAGAATATTCATTGATAAGATTGCATACTGACTGATAAATTCTTGTTAGAATGACACTGTCAATTGATCGGCAAACATTATTTATGCTATGAATGCTTTATGGCATTAAATCCGCCTTTTGTACGGCTAGCACCTCTTCATATGCGTAGCTACTTTCGATGCTGACTTCACTATAAGTTTATCTTTTGTGCAATAAAGATTAAATAAATAAATAAATTTATCTGTAAAGCTTTTTTTATCTCTTTTTTATGACGTCATCTTATAATATACATCTTATATATATGGCTATAAGGGAGGTATTCCACTCATCTAATATCTTTGTCCAATATACATTCGATCAAAGAAATTGGATGATTTCATCAAACTCGCATGGGACCCCGACATTTGATCAAAGATTCTGATGACTGTTAAATCAATATGGCTACGCATGAAAAAAAAACTTGGACAAAGATATTGGATGAGGGGAATGGGCCTCTGACAAAGAAATTTGATCATAGATTGGACAAATATGTTGGACGAGTGGAATACCACCCTTAGGCCAGATTATACTCATTGAATCAATCTGTATTTAATCGTTTTGTGATGCGCACATAGACAATTAATATGCACTCATTCAATCCATTCGTGCCAGCTCTCGTGAATATAATACACGGATAATGCGAGAATCATCTATTTAAATAATTTGCCTGTTTATAGATTATTTCATTATTTGTAACATCTTGTATTTATTATTCACATTCAAAGAAAATATAAAAATCAACATATATAATTAATGTCATGTCGAATGTCAAATCAATAAACGTGAAAAGAAAATCCTACATTCCACACTGGTATTATTCGCATTCAAAGAAAATATAGAAATCAACATAAATAATTAATGTCATATCTAATGTCAATCAATAATAAAAAATGAACTAAAAAATAAATGTCAAAAGAAAATCGTACATGAGAATAATTTATAAGTAAATTGTACCTACTTATTACTAATTCTAAATATTACATTACAATAATATTACATTGTTCAAACATGATAAGTGTTAGACATACAAACTATACTAACACGACATAGTAACATAGTACAAACGGTAATACAGTAAACTGAGCATGCTTGACCCTTATTACAATGGGCATAAAGTTGACTGTGTTGGCGATAGTACCTATACTTCATGAAATGAACATTAAAACGAAAGGTATGAAATATTTTATATCATTTCATAGGCTTTGTTCGCCCTACACACTCATCAAAAACTATTAGGTAAATATTTGGGGAACGAATAATTGTACTATAATTCAGGAATACAAAAGAAGAAAATCAGTTTATATGAATTACCAATTGGGGTGAGATGCGCAAAAAATGTCTGTATCGTATGCAGTGTTCGTTGAATCTGATTGTATGGAATGTTTGTCAAGTTACTAGTTTCAAATTCATAGAATGGAACACGGGAAACTATGAATGGATTCACGTCCTAAAACCAACCAAGCTGAAAGTTAAGTCACTCATTACTCATTTCATTAGGTAGATATTTAAATCTACTTCATTTCGTTGTATTTGCACCATTGCCGAACTGAGATATTCATATTTCAGTCGGAGTGAACACGAGCTAATGGTAGATTTAAAGACGTATTTATGACCTAATTCTCAGCTTTGTTCGTTTTAGGACCATTTTGACATATTTGCCGACCATTCCATGAAAACAGATATTAACGTAACGAGCACCACTTCCGATTACAGACGGCTTAGTGCAACGCACCCTGACGTCAATACCTTACGGGTATTATAAAATAGAAATGACAACCTTTGCAGAGTCAGCGAAAGGTGTAAATTAACTAAGAAATATCGAAACCATTAAGAAATTGATGTGACCCTTGCCAAGATGGCGACCGTCACGACATTATAAAGCGAGTGAAAATAAATCATACTTAAATGCATGAAGTCAAGTAACATTTAAAATGGTCTTTGTTGGCGACGTAGGAACCTCACATATCGTTAACCAAATCTCAGCGCACAACTTACGTAAGTACAGACAAACAGCAAAAGTAGATGCTCATTTTTTACAATTACCTGTTATTGTAGATATGTATTTCTTAAAATTATTTTATCTTCCTCTAAGTTACCTTTTAAAACAAGTTTCAATTCCAACTCAGAGTTAATTTTGTATAATTTCAGGGGAGTTCTATCATTGGCTATACTAATAGTACACATATAAACATGTCTGTATATATTATCTGTAAACGCTGTTGAACTTCTTAAATAAATAAATTAAATTAAATTAAATTTTAGTACTTCATCGCACTAAGGGAGGTATTCCACTCGTCCAATACCTTTGTCCAATATACATTTGATCAAAGAAATTGGATGATTTCGTCCAACTTGGATGGGACCCCGACATTTGATCAAAGATTCTGATGACAGTTAAACCAATATGGCTACGCATGAAAAAGAATAAAACTTGGACAAAGATATTGGATTAGTGGAATGGGCCTACGTCAAAGAACTTTGATCAAAGATTTGACAAAGAAATTGGACAAAGGTATTGGACGAGTGGAATACCACCCTAACATAACAATACCGCGACAGTTGGGTTGCGTCAAAGTAGTAAAAGTGAGAAGGTACTAAAATGATCATCTACTTTTGCTGTTGACCACGAGTCTTTAAATTCACACAATAATCTATTTTTCTTAACAAACAGAACTAGTCTTTTTTTATTTGAGAATTAATTAAACTGTGTCAATTATGGAGATATCATATTATATAAAAAAAAATCAATAATATTATATAAAAAAATCAATAATATCATATTACAAAAAATCAATTATGGACGATTCACACGAAACAGCCATAGTCGGCGCGCACGCCACCAGAGTCAAAGGAATTCGAACCCTCCCTACAGAAGCTAGACTTCGTATCCAAACGGCAGCGGCAGAGCCGGCGGCAACCGGCAACCGACCGGCTGCCCGCAACCCATTCAAATATGAAATCTAACTTATGTATGGAGGGTTCGAATTCTTTTGACTCTAGTGGGGTGCGCGCCGACTCCAGCCGTTCGGTGTGAATCGTCCATTAGAGTATAACATTTCTTTTAGCATATCATAAATCATAAAATCAGCGGCAAGCTCACACAATCATAGTCAAAGAATAAAATTAGATCCATAGAAGGTTTCCTATTGAACAACACTAATGTTTGACAGCTATTAAACGTCGATCCATGCGCCCGCTCTACCGTATAGCGCGCGCTCTGTTCTTTAATTAGGGTTGCCTCGCGTACGCGTCACCTACTAACGTAATTTATCAGCCGCGTGTGTGAGCCGAGTAAGTGGCTA
Organism: Notocelia uddmanniana; assembly: GCA_905163555.1. NCBI lineage: Eukaryota > Metazoa > Arthropoda > Insecta > Lepidoptera > Tortricidae > Notocelia > Notocelia uddmanniana. The sequence continues at coordinate 3,156,630 of LR991052.1, forward strand.
GTGGTCAGGCCTGCTACACTGAACAAGTGATGTCAAATGTACCTCAGTACAAATATATCCCGTAGACGGTGCAGTGGCAGAAGATCGTGGCGTCCTTGTATAGGCCGTGGACGTAGTCGTCTGTTTCTGGGTCCCAGAGGCAACGCTGCGCCATTTTCACGCCGGCTCCCTTCATCTCTAGTATACATGTTTGAACCAGTATTTTGTACCTGAAATACAAACCGAAAAAGGTTTATTAAAAAAAAAGAGCGTTCGTGGCCCGGCGGCGCCCGCGTACGGTATGCGAGGTTAAGCAATGTGGGCGCAGGTCAGTTCTGGGATGGGTGACCGCTTTGACTGGTTACTAACTGAGCGCTCCCGTGCTTTGGACGGCACGTTAAGACGTTGATCCCGGCCAAGTTAGAGGTCTTCGGGCGGCTTGAGAACTTCTAACAGTCAAGTTGCCCACTCACTTGACAAAGAGGGGTCGAAGTTGCACCACGTCCGTAGGGAGTACCCACCGTTAACCTACACGTGACGCCTGGGTGGTGCTAAAAATGCAACCAAAACTGGCAACCGTACCTGTCTTCTCGAAGATCTCACGGTTCCTAAATAAATAAGTGTTTTGTCAAATACACGATTCTTCAGATCGGCAAGCCATCTTCACAGTGTTTATTTATTTATTTTATTTATTTATTTATTTATTTTAGGGATAAAAAACAACCATACAGTATAAGTTACAATTACACTTACAATTACAATTACTTTATGTATAGCCAACGACATTATCCACAAATTACTGCTAAAACAGGTTAAGGTTGGCACAAATAGGACAGTATTACTATATTTATATAGGTAGATATACAATGTAATTGGGTTGAGTACTTAAAACAAACAATATTCAAATATTCAAACTAAAGAAGTACTTACATACTATGCATTCGAGAGACATTATATGGTATAGTTTTAAAGTCTAAATTTAAATATTTGTACAGTTTATGAATATAATAAAGTAGTAAAGTAACAAATTACTATATTAAGTGTTAGGTACACTGCTGTGCTAAGTTAAGGTTTTTAAAGTTTCTAAGATGTCTTTTCTATACTTAGCCTCGGGTAGGTGACATATATCTAATTGGGTAAAGTACTGGTTGTACGTAGTCAGGAGCCTTCGAAGAGGCGCGCGCGCGCCGGCGTTGTTGCGGCACGGGGCCACTGCAAACAGCCGGTACGCGCGCGTACCTCGCTGGTTTACGGTTCTAGGGGTTATGTAGCTTATTTTGCTGACAAGCTGGGTACAGTCAAATTTGTTGTGACATAGTCCATGAAGGAACATGGCCTGTAGAAAAATACGTCTATTTTTTAGAGAATTTAATTTGTATTTGGATATTAAGTTGTGGTAGGTTAATTTGCCCCTTCGGAATATTTTATAATTTACATTTTTTAAAAACTTGTACTGAATTTTTTCAATAGCGTCAATATATTTATTATAATAGGGATCCCAAATTATACTCGCGTATTCGAGCTGAGGGCGGACTAGGCTGTTATACAAACAAATGTAGGTTGAGGCACTATTGAACTCAGTAGCAGCTCGTGTGACAAAGTGGTACATTTTGTATGCCTTAGAAACCATCATATCAACATGCTGGTCTAGATGTAGTTTGGAGTCAAGAAGTAATCCAAGGTCTCGCACTACGTTCACCTGTTGTAATGGCTCACCACATAGCATATAATTGTAGTTGAATTTATTTTTGTTTTTTGTAAAACTAATAACATTACATTTAGGAATACTTAGTTCTAGTTTGTTTCTATAGCAGTATTCAGTCAAGCGGTCAAGGTCCTCTTGAAACGGTTTGCAGTCTGTTGCCCTATTAATTTTACTATATATTTTTAAGTCATCCGCGTACAATAGGATGTTGGTATTGTGAAAGCACGATTTTATGTCATTGATAAAGATATTGAATAGCAAGGGACCCAAAATAGAGCCCTGCGGAACCCCTGATGTTACCTCGACAACATCAGACCGAAAACCATTTATGACAACCCTCTGGCTTCTATTCGTAACGTAAGACAGGAACCATCGGAGAAGGTTTCCGTGAATGCCATTAAAAGCAATTTTATCCAGGAGGAGCTTGTGATCGACCCTGTCAAATGCTTTGCGAAAATCGGTGTATACCGCATCTACCTGAGCAGCACGATTCATATTCTCAAAAAGGTATTCAGTAAATATCATTAAGTTAGTAATGGTAGATCTTTTTCTAGTGAAACCGTGCTGCTCTGGTATAATTTGGTTATTAATAAACACGCTTAATGCATTATGAACAAGCTTTTCGCATACCTTCGCTAGCGAGCACAGGATGGAAATAGGCCTATAGTTTTCTATATCCCGTTTGGATCCTTTTTTAAAGATGGGGATTATATTTGCCGATTTCCATATGGACGGAAAAACGCCCTCCTGCATACTTTTCATGAATATGGTGTGTACAGGCTTTGCTATTGAATGAGCTGTATTTTTTAGGAAAACAAAAGGCAAACCATCTGGACCTGGGCCTTTTGTAGGATCAAGAGTTTTGAGTGAGCGCTCGACTTGTTCAGTAGCAAAGTATACGTCCGAGATGACATTACAACTACTAGAATATGAATCAGATGGAGACCAAGTGCTACTATTGAGTGTGGAAGGTTCATAAACCGAATTGAAGAAGTTCGAAAATAGATTGCAAATTTTCTCAGGGTTATTAGAACGACAGTTCTTATAACACATTTCAGATGGCATTCCTATTCTGTCTTTTCGATTATTTATATATGTCCAAAAATATTTTACATTATTTCGTATACTGTCCTCTACACTACTCTTGTATCTTATAAAACAGTTATTACATTCTGACTTAAACCTTTCTCTATAAAGGGAAAATATTTGGTAGTCTGAGATATTACCATAAATCTTCCACTTTACCCAAGCTTTATTTTTGTTCTTATATATGTGTATAAGAGATTTGGAGAACCAGACTGGAAAATAAGAGCTTTTAGGTTTAGATTGTGGTACATGTTTTTTTATTATGTGATAAATATTTTCGTAGAAATGATCAAGGGCTTTTTCGGCTGGTTCATCATTTAGTATGTTATCCCAGTTAATTTTGTGTATTTCATTATTAATTAATTCATAGTTCGCCTTGTAAAAATTGTATTTCAATTTAGGATTGCATCTCATAGGAGAGCTCCTTATGTCGATTGGAATAATTGAGCAGAATGGTGGATGATGTGGGTCCAGCGGTAAAAGTGGAGTACCCACGGCACTGACGGTACATTTATTGTTACACAGGAGAAGGTCTAATATTCTGCCATTGTGGTTTTTAATATAATTAAATTGGGAGGCGTCGTGGACAGTCATGAAATTGTTTAGAGCCGAACATACAGGAGAAGAGCCTGTCAGCTGAAGGCTGGCTTGATTAGTGGAAGACCAGTTTGCGTTGGGAATATTATAATCACCCAGCAAGAGATAACTCTCTCTATTGGGGTCATTCAGGAGGTAAGATAATTCGTGAAAGTGATTCTCGTAAATATTTTTAGGGGATGAATTAACTACATAGGTTACGCTGATAAGATGGTGTTTGTTAGTACTAATATTGGGAATAGCTACTACAACGCTTTCAATATACTGAGGGAGATTTTTATGGTACAAATTGTGTAAGATGCTAATCGGTTTTAAGTTCCGCATTACAGCTAACAATACCCCACCTCCATCTTCTTTTTGTGATATTGTTCTATTTCTATCGCATCGAAATACTAAATATCTTTGATCGATAAATTCATTATCATATATCTCTGGCACCAGCCATGTCTCTGTAAGTGCTATTATATCATAATTATTTGACAGAATATTCATAAATAAGGTATGAAGTTTAGTGCGGATCCCTCGGCAATTCTGATAATATACACTCAAGTTGCATGGCACAGTGAAGAAAGTTTATCTATGAATATATGTAAACAAGTTTCTCTCTTATTGGAGGATTTCAAAATGGGACAGGTCACAGGCCTGTAAGAATAATAATCCGAAAAAGGCAACTCAACCACCCATCCGACAGCAATAATGCACGCACAACCAATTAGGTACCCAATAACCAAATAAATTGTTAGAAACATACTACCCAAGACGTAACATACACAATCAATCACATACAAGTGGGCTAAGACACTGCTAAACAAATAATAAAGTAAAAATGATTTTATATTTATATTCACGCGGCACGCAACAAAGGGTTCAGCTCGGAGTGGCCGCAACGTGACTTTTGATTTTTCCAATGTCATGCTCCGTGTGAATTGCCATTGTAGGAGACGTGTCGGTTTCGCGTACAAGAATCGTTGCATTTGAGATCCACTTATACTTGTACTTAGCTTGCTTAGCTGCTTCCCGCACTGCACGAAAAAGTTTCTTCCTGCGTAGCGTAAGATGTTCATTGACATACAAAGTATGTTGAGGACCGGACACGCCTAGCTCCGTGGAAGTAAGGCCTCTCCTAGTGCGATACGCGGCCAGAACGTTATCTCGTAATACGCGTGAACTGAGCTTTACGACGATGTGCTTTGGTTTGTTACTCTCAGTAGCGGGTCGCACTCGGTTTATGCTAAATAAAAAATAATTATATCACTACGATTAATGTTGCATCGTATTTTCTCGCCTAGAGTTAATAGTAGATTAATAAGATTTTCGTCCTTTTTTTCAGGGAGATTTTGAATTTCAAGGTTGCACTGCCTTGCCTGCTGCTCTAAGGCGTCAATTTTTAATTCAAAGGTTGCTCTGGAGCTATCGAATTGGCTAAGGTCTGTGGATTGACTGTGGCGCGCATTTACTATACCCCTTAGTTCGTCATGCTGGTCTGATATGAATTGGGTGCTCTGTTTTATCCATAGATAACCCCCTCTAGATGGCCCCTATGAACGATTTAGTTCGAATCAAAAGTCACCAAGGTTAGCGGTATGTGCGGGTCGCGGGGAGGTCGGTAACGTCGCTGCCATTGGCTGTTTCATAGAGCGCGCGCTTGGGTTTAACATGGCGCGCGCGGCGTAGGGATGGGACGCGTTGTTTATTACCGGCTTTTACCGATAATGCCATTTATTTTAGGGTAACAATTTTAAATAGCGTATATGCTCATCTATTAATTTAGTATCTAGAATAATATTTTTAGGCAGCGCATAGTGTAATGTAGTGTAGGTCGATTCACAAGAGCTGGCGCGGAAAATGTATGAAACTGTCATTAATTTCATAGACATTCCGCGCCAGCTCTTGTGAATCGACTTACACGGTTACAGCACTGGTGAATGTAAAAATTGCGGAATATTTTGACGACCACTTTGGCTTAGTTGGTAGTGGTCCTGCCTACGAAGGCGGAGTTCCCGGGCTCGAATCCCGGCTAGAGCATTTATTTGTGAGATGAACTAACACGAATATTTGATCCTGAGTCTTGGAAGTTTTTCTATAGAAATAAATTTGTTTATCTATATAAATAAATACAGTAGAACCACAAATATCAGTTACATCGGCAATCTTCGTTCACGCCGACGAGTGCAGACAAGTACCGAATGAAACCGAATGTACGACCAATTCAATAAAGACCTTGTTGCATTATACGTAAGGTCAAGGTAGAATATGCAATGACAGTTGAACTAGTGCTCTCGTGCTTCGCGCAGCCAGACAAAATGGCGATCGCCGGCGTCGCGCGTAAATTGTTGGCCAATGGCTGTTGAGGAATTTACCCACGCAAAGCACTGCCTTGTGATTGGCTAAAATGTTTTCAAAAAGTTTGCTCACCAAGACGATTCGAAAAACCCAATTGTAATGGCTCCTTCTCCAACCGATTCCGAGATCCCTTATACTTCTTCGAGGTCCAGCATAGGGTCCACCTCGTGACACTAGTCCTAATTGCTCACCAAGACGAAATGAAAAACCAAATTGCAATGACCCCTTCTCCAACCGATTCCGAGATCCCTTATACTTCTTCGAGGTCCAGCATAGGGTCCACCTCGTGACACTAGTCCTAATTGCTCACCAAGACGAAACGAAAAACCAAATTGCAATGGCTCCTTCTCCAACCGATTCCGAGATCCCTTATACTTCTTCGAGGTCCAGCATAGGGTCCACCTCGTGACACTAGTCCTAACTGCTCACCAAGACGATTCGAAAAAACCCAATTGCAATGGCTCCACCTCTAACCACTTCCGAGATCCCTTATACTTCTTCGAAGTCCAGCATAGGGTTCACCTCGTGATACCAGTCCTAAATGCTAGGGAAATCTATGTCCTACTTAGTGGTAATACTGTTACTAATTTGTTATTTCATTAGATATACATACTCGATATTACATAACAATAAATATGATACAACCGGTTAATAAACTTTATAATAAAATAAAACTACACATTAACTACTTCTAAATTAAATATTCCATTCTACTACATTGATATGTACCCGTATCGTACCTATAGCGTATAAATAAAATAGAACGAGACACTAATTTACTACATTACTACTTTAATTAAAAGAACACTGGCAACACTGACAGTTTAATGTAAAATAACTAATGACCTTTTCCAATAGAATTTCAATATTAATAAAACAGCGCAACAAAACGCGGACGAATACATAATTAATTGAAATCGAGACTTATACGGTAATGTCGAAAGCGTCACTGGCACATCACTAGCCCGAGCATGTACTTTCGTCAGAAGGGAGAGTACATTGACATTTGAATTGGTTGGAAAGGGACAAGAATACTTCTGTACTTCTTACTGGCTAATGTAAAATGAACTCCGCCTGGCAGAATAAAATATGCCTTTTGTAATTAATTTAACTTATCTGTGAAATATTATTCCGTCATTCTTGTACTTTGCTGTTCGAGAGCTTTTCCCACATAACTTTACACAGCAAAACACCATTTCTAATGGATAAAATCGATTTTCAATGCTCGTTTATCTGACGTACGTATAGATCGCGAACCTGGACGAGTCTGACTGAGAGCGCGAGGCGTTTTTGCTTACATGTACTAGTGGTACATAGGTGAGGTGACCGCACGTCGCCCTATAATCTCAATCTAGAGGGGGTTATCTATGGTTTTATCCCTTCCAGCTCGTTCCGAAGCAGCGAATTTTCCTCCCTCATTACGACTAGCTCAGCCTGTCCAGCTGCGACCGTACGTTCGATCGACTGAAATTTAATAGCCCAAGACTCATCCCGCTGCTCGATACGTTCCAGGCGGGCATCGGAGGTTTTCTGTGCATTCACAAGTTCGTCAAGCCTTTCTTGGCAGCATTTAAGAGACGACGACGATTCTTCCAGCCTTGTCTTCAAATCTCTTATCTCTCGTGTTAAATTCTTTACCTCAGATACCAGCTCCTTTATGTCGTTTTGTGAGGAATTACTGGGTATTTCTTTTTTACGCATATGAATGCTCTGGTCTTCATTTGACGTGGAACGGACCGGGGTCGCACTGTTATCCCCACCCTTTTTAAGCGCAGCACTGCAATCGGGGCAATTCCAACCCTTCTTTCGGTCCAGTGACAAGAGGGCGGGGTTCACACACTGGCCGCAAAATACCTTTTCACATCTTGCAACGGTACATCGCAGGCAGTTTGCGACGGCGCAGGTCTTAAAACACCCAGCGCACTTCATATTTGTATAGTCTAGAATAATCAAACACTTTTAAAGGGTGCAAAGTCTCTCAGAGGAAGTGTACGCGCCGGCAGAAATGCGCGCAGTCTATAAATGAATATTCTTAGGCGGCGCAATCGCGGCGGTCAGAAAACAAACGTCCGATCTTGAAGCGAGCGAGTTTAGACCTTATGCCGCTCTCGTAACCGCTAGACTTGCATGCAGTCCTTTGCACTTTGAGAAATATTGCGCGGCACTACCCGTCCGTGAACGCCGATATTATTTTAACAAAAAGTCTTAATTCTTAATATTTTTATTGAAAATCACTTATCACTCAATAGCACTGTATAACTATGTTCTGTTAGAGTTAATTTCACATCTTGACTACACCAAAAAACTGTGTTTTCGATTTTTTTTATGAGAGTAACGACAACCTGATGTTAACTGTCCAACCAACCGGTCAAAGAATGTGTTCATCGGTCTTCAACAATAACATCAATACCAAAAGTGTAAATCAAATACCTATTCTGCAAATAGGCCACAAAGCTTGGCCCGCGCGGTATTGTCGCCCCGACGGCTGTTGTTGTATGGATTTATTTTCTAGTGTACGTTTCACACAAAGGTCTTACCGCCTCATGCCGAGGTTCTGCGTGCGTTGTCTAACACCGTTTGCAATTATCTGCGCCCAGTGCGGCGCTTGGTCCGCGCGGTACTGTCTCCCCAACAGCTGTTGTTGCATGGACGTTATTATTATCTCGTGGATGTTTTCCGCTTGGAATCTGAAAATTATTTGAACTCTTTGAGCGCACCATACGATCATGGAAATACATAAAACGTGTTTTTGAGCTGTTGGTTTTATTTTACAGGGTTGGGCAGATTAAGAGTCCTAGTTTTTTATAGCCGTAGAACTTAAATATAATATTATTTCACTTTCACTATATTGTGTTTTTTTTAATTGAGAATTTATTCGTCTTTGTGATTTCTAGGTAACCGCATGCCAAGCGTGGCGATTATGTCATTTACCCCCCATGAAATTGGGGGAGGCCTATGTCCAGTAGTGGACGTCCTTCGACTGATATGATATGGTGGTGGTGGGATGATTGCTAGAGGCCAGCTTGATATATATTGTTATATAATGTTTTCGGACGCGAAACACCAGCTCGTTTTAATCTATATAAGGAAGAAATCCAACTGTGCGAGATATTTAATAGACCTGCGGCGTTGGCAATGTTTTGAGCCATAAGTTTCAATAATTCTAAAGTCACTTATTGTTTTGCTACTGAATGCAGTGTGTTTAGCGACAAAAATCGATAGCGATGATGCAATCGATCGAAGAATGATGGAAGCGACATCTACAAAGGAGATTTTTACTGTTTATATCCATTGTAAAGTGATTTATGGAGGTATTTCAGTAATCCAATATCTTTGTCCAATATATATTTGATCAAAGAAATTGTATGATTTCATCCAACTTGGATGGGACCCCGACATTTGATCAAAGATTCTGATGACATTTAAATCAATATAACTACTCGCGAAAAAAAAACTTGGACAAAGATATTGGATGAGTAGAATGGGCCTCTGTCAAAGAAATTTGATCAAAGATTGGACAAAGATATTGGACGAGTGGAATGCCACCATAAGCTACAGTAATAGTTGCCACTCACTTTTCTCCAAGTCCCGGTCTAACTTTATACTTGGGCGGGTCCAGTGGCAGCTCAGCAGCTGGACACAGCGTCTCTTCTACGTAGTTCTCTGGTTGTTGCTCTTCCGCTACGTCCTCGTTCCCTGGATATAAATAAATAATTATTGCTATCACACACACACAAACACACACACGTGACACATGGTCAGGCTATCTGCACTAGATGATGATGAAGGTCGCGAGAGGGCTCCGGGAGAACACTTAATTTTAAGTTTGTCTGTTATAAATTCCTCTTTCTTTCAAGTTAACATTATTTCACCAATGGACGCGTTGGAAGGCCCAAGAGGTGGGCTAATGACCTGGTTAATCTCGCGGGAGTCGCTGGATGCGGGTGGCCCGTGAGTGATCGTTACGGCAGTCTTATGTCCAGCAGTGGGCGATTTTAGGCTGGTGATGATACTGATGATGAAGGCTTCATAAGCTGTACCCTGCTTTAGGGTGCTGTTCCATTGAGGCGGAGCGAAGCAACGTGCAGAATTGACCAATTAAATTTATCCATGAAATCGAACCGGAAAGGAGCAGAGCGCACGGAACTAATTTTATTGGTCAATTCCGCAGGTCTCCACCTCAGTGGAGACCCAGCCTAAAACCCAAGCCGGATTAAGGATGATTAACAGTAGACCGTTCCGTGTCCGGACCGGCCCGTTTTCTATGACACCAAACGCAACCGCCGGCGTACTTCTCTAGAAGAAAACGGGCCGGCCCGTACACGGAACGGCCTACTGTGAATCATCCTTTCTGCGATACGCAGGCGAGGTGCTGGGGGGATATGTAGTGTGTAAATAAAATGAAATCTTTTAAATGGTTGAAAAATACTAGTGGGTCTGTGAGACGTAGCGATATTTTTTTAAATTCCAAAATTTCCATATACCGACCCAACATAAAAATTCTATATAATGATCAAACTTGCTCACAAAATTTCACCAGAATCGGTTGAGATTTGCAGCTTGTAGAGGAAAACAGCCGGAAATCCGGATACACGAAAGCATTTTTGCCGAAGCAGAAACGGATGCCTTCTTTTCACTCGGTCAATAAAACAGCCCTTACCTTCGTCATCTAGCATGATGATTCAGGGTTTCTGAAAAACAAAACATTTATATGTATAAGTTTAAAAATACAGTGATGATTATCAAAATAAATATGGTACAAGCTTTTAGGCTTTTAGGTATTCTCAGCCACTTTTCAAAGGTATTTTTATAAGATTTTAGCTATTTAATTTATTAATTAAAAACACATTTACACACTCTTTATTTACATTTTTTTTTGTTGTTTTTAGCTTTGAGAACTTATATTTTAAGCTGGTTTTATTATTAGTTATCAACTGCGACTCGCAAGTGTCCACAGGCTATGGTGTCTGCTTAGCATCAGGCAGGCAGTAAGCTGGTTTGCCACCACCATCATCATCCTAGATAACACAGTTGCATCCTGAAGGATGCCAGGGTTCCGCTACCTAAACCCAATAATTGGTGTAGGCACGAGCTTTTACGGCATAGACTGCCTTCTGACCTTCCAGCCCAAGGGGGAAACTAGATCTTATTGGGTTTAGGCTTGTCAAGTGAGTGGGCAACATGAATTGTAGAAGTTCTCAAGCCGGCCGCCCGAAGACCTCTAACTTGGCCGCTATTTGTATAAAAAATAAATAAATATTGGGGGACAATCTTACACAAATCGACCTAGTCCCAAACTAAGCAAAGCTTGTACTATGGGTACTAGACGATATACACACTTATATAGATAAATACATAGAAAACATCCAAGACCCAGGAACAAATATAAATATTCGTGTTAATTGCACAAATAATGCCCTGACTGGGATACGAACCCGGGACCATACTCATACTCATTTATTTGCAATGATTTTACAAATTACACGTCAAAATAATTCAAAGTAATACATTACATCATACTAGGTATTTATCATCGACTTCGTATATCGACCTTCGGCTTCGTAGCCACTACTAACTAAGCCATAGTGCTCGTCAAAAAAACATATACAGGGTGATTCTGGAGACGTGAGCAGGACCAACACTACATACATAGTAAATGGCAATGAATCGCTCACCATTGTATTTAAGTGAAACACCCATACCTTTTTCCTGTATTTTAATTTTTGTTAAGTTAAAGTTTAATTCTCTACAATCATGGTCACCCTACAACAACTGGTTTATAAAGATTAAACCTCTAACTGTTATAACAGCACTTTGATTACGAAGAAAGTAAATTGTCACATTGAGTGAGATACGATATTTCAAAAGTAATCGGACTCTGATGACATTCAATTTTACACGTATCACTTGACTGAAGTATTCTGATTCTGATTGTAGACTGACCATGAATTTCGTAAATAATTTAAAACATTTTGTTTTCAACACAAACGATAAATGAACGTTAGTTTCACTAATAGTGGCACGAAGCAGTGTTTTATGATCTAGTGAATCTGTAGTGTTGATCTTGCTCACGTCTCCCGAATCACCCTGTATATGTATGTTTTTATTGTTCCCAGGACACGGACATGATGTACCGTCTCGCGAAGGGAGCCATGGAGGAGGGCAATTACGGGGAAGCCATGAAGAAGCTGATTGAAGTCCTGAAGCTGTACGACCAGACTCTCTCTCCTCCGTACCGTTCGTACTACGACTGCGTACAAGACTTAAGGAGATCTATGCTGTCTGTTGGGAACTACAGTCTCGTGTGATTCGTTTTAAAGCCAACCATGTATAATAATATCAATAATAAGTACCCATCATCCTCCTAGCTTTATTCCCAGTACAGTTTGCATCATGAAGGATGCCCGGGATCCGCTGCCTAATCCCAAGAATTGGTGTAGGCACTACTAGTTTTTACGGAAGCGACTGCCATCTGACCTTCCAACCGAGGGGGAATCTAGAAGTTATTGGGATTAGGCTTGTCAAGTGAGTGGGCAACTTGACTGTTAGAGGTTCTCAAGCCGCTCGGAGGCCTCTATAGGTAACTTGGCTTAATGACTGCTATCATAGACAGCAACCGGGATCAACGGCTTGACCAAAGCACGGGAGCGCTCAGTTAGTAACCACTCAAAGCGGTCACCCATCCAAGGACTGACCTCGCCCGACATCCGCGGGCGCCGCTGGCCCACGAACCCAGTACCCAGTATCGTGGTCTAGTACTTATAACACAAGCCTTATTGAGCTTACTTTGGGACTAGTTCGATTTGTGTAAAAATTGGTCCCTAATATATATATATTTATTTAAGTGAGTAATCTATTTGCACTATACTATAGTTTACAACAAGATGGTAAACATGTATAATTTAGTTCATCTATTTTGTCTTACAGACACGTAAAACCGTGTTTGTAATAAATGACTTGTTATTTAGATTCTTTTTTTTTTCAACATAGGTACTAAATTTTGAGTGGAATGGTCAAAATATTTAATAGAAATTGGCAGTATTGGAAATAATAAATAAACTAGCTAGGATGGCCTCAAATAATGGGATGTGTGTATGTTCAACTACTTTACTACTGACATGGTTGGCTGGTATCTTATTTGAGTTGTGAGTTTACTTTTTAAAATTTATATTAAATTTTGTATAATGAGTTGTGTTATTTACTGTTCCTACAAAATACTTGTTAAATTGTATTAAAAATCAACGGAAAACTCGTATCGCTATTTTATTACTGATTTCTTTATTTACCTATACATAGGTAACCCCACACCCCCTATACCTAAATAGGTTTCAGAGAAGCCTAGCTATAGTAATGTAACACAAACTGAGTGTGGGGTCATATACGAGGGGTGATCCATAAGTTTTGATAATCAGTATTAAATATGGGAGATATGTAAATCGTTATATTTTTAACACAATATGCACACTTTCTATATTTTCAAATACTTATTAACGTCATTCAATTGTTTTATTTTACCCCAATAAATATAATTTTACTTTTTGAGGTCAAATTTTATACCTTCACTAAGTCATCACCAGCTCTTAATTTTCATGTAGTTGGTTTTGAACATAAGTGAATGAGAAGTAGTTTTCGGAAGTTAGGGCTAAATAACAATAGGAACGGTTATCAGTTCTGATCTTTACTCGAAGAGCAGCACCTTTGTCAATTAGAAGGCTCTGAAGTACAATTTCTCCCGAAAATTCGTGTTTTTTTTTCTTCAGCTTATTTATAATATTTAACACAACTCTGATAGAATAATGTTATACAACTCTCCAACAATATTTGAGCTCAATTAGTGAAAGCTAATTTCGCAGTTTTTATTGGTAGGCCTCAATAGTCCAGGAAGAAGTCGAAAAATACTCCCTAATATTGGTGACAGAGCTGGAGATAAAAAAACCAAGGCACAGATAACTTGCTTATCCTTTAAATCATAATGATAAACCAAGGTTTTATTTTCAATTACAATATTCTTCATTAGTGCATCAGGACTTTTTCAACACCGCTCCAAATAATTACAAAACCAACTCTTATATCCGCCATCTTCTTATTTTATCAATTCGGATTTTTTTTTGTTCAGCAATTACAGAAAAACAAATGAATAATGTTTATATATTTTTACTCTAATTTAATGTTGATTAGTGTCATGGTACAGCCCACATTAAAAGAATATCATTAACGGGGTGTTTCATACCGATTATCAAAACTTATGGATCACCCCTCGTAATGTGGAAATAGGTCACCTCTTGATGAACCTCCAGGTCTGTTTTTATATACAGGGTGATTTTGGGGTCGTGATCCGAAATAATTGTACATAGTCAAAAATTCAAAGTAGACAACATCACAGTCGGTATGAAGGTTTATAACTCAAATAATTTTCGTTTTTTACAAATATTAATGGAAAATAATACTTTTTCATACAACTTGGTGACCCTACCCCATTGTCAACTCTCCATACCATCCGTCAAAGAGGTAGGGTAACCATGTTTTAATGAGATTTTATATTTTTTTCATCAAAATAAATTAAAAATGAAATGTGTTTGTTTCGTGTCACTGCAATTTTTTTTAAATTGCTAACAGATACCAAGTCTAAAAACTGGTTCTTGATCCACGACCCCGAAATCACCCTGTATATTTCAACTTACCTCTATCTTTTTATGTATGACTGTATGTGTTCTGAACAATAAATAAAAAAATCTCCTTTGCGCTCACTTTCATACCACTCATGACCGGTAAACACAGAGAGTGCAACAAGCGTCCCATTCTCACATTTTATGATTCTTTAGACTCTGACTTCTTTTACTGGCCAATCAGTGTAAGATGCTGAATAGAGCTGAATTGCCATTTTTAGGCACTGGTCCCACCGCCGGCGACGAGCGATAACAAGTAGAATTTAATACTAGATACTAAAAATGTTAAGTTAGGATGTGAACAGACATCCTCCTGTTCAGTGTTCACAGTATTATTTGATAGTAGGTGTCTTCAAGACAGGAGTATACATTTTCAAAGGATGCGGCAACGCGCATGTGACAACCCTGAAGACCACCAACGTGGTATTTAAGAAATGCTCAGCAGTGGGCGATTGAATGGTGAGAATGATGGTGATTGACACATTTGGGTACGCATTTTGTGCTGTAACTCACTTGTATCAGAAATAGATTTACGTGATCTGCTCATAAAGAAGCCAGTTCTCCTCACAAGCTAGAGGTCTCGGGTTCGAATACCGGCCAGGGCATTTTTTTGTGCATTTTTCACGGATATTTGTTCTTGGGTCTTGGATGTTTTCTATGTATTTAAGCATATATTTATCTATATAAGTATGTATATCGTTGTCTAGTACCCATAGTACAAGCTTTGCTTAGTTTGGGACTAGGTCGATTTGTGTAAAATCGTCCCGCAATATTTATTTATTTGTGTGGCGACCATGTACCAGAAGTAGACATCCTCTGGCTGATCGCAAGACAGCAGTAGACATCCTCTGGCTGATCTGATGATGATTTATCAGTCTGTTTAGCCGAGTTGGTAGTGACACTGCCTCCTGCTAGACATCCCGGGTTCTACACCCGGTAAGGGTATTTTTTTTCTGTGGTCAGCAGAAACATTTGTTCCTGAGACTTGGATGTTTTCTATGCGTAAGTGCATATCTATTAAATATATTTATTTATGATTTAAATATATAGAAGAGCGCTCATGGCACAGCTGCGCGCGCGTACCGCGTGCGGTATGCAAGGTTAAGCAATTTTTTTTTGGTTTTTTTTTAATACCACGTCGGTAGCATACAAGCGTACGGCCCGCCTGATGGTATGCGGTCACCGCAGCCTATGGACGCCCGCAACTCCAGGGGTGTTACAAGCAGAATCCCATACTGCAGTTGTATATGTCGGGTGGGGTCAGTCCTTGGATGGGTGACCACTTTGTGTTTACTGAGTTCTCCCGTGCTTTGGAAGGCACATTACACCATTGATCCTGGCTGCTGTCTATGATAACAGTTGTTAAGTCAAGTTAGAGGCCTATCGGGTGGCTTGAGAACTTCTAACAGTGAAGTTGCTCACCCACTTGACAAGCCTAATCCCAATAAGGTCTAGTTTCCACTTTGGGTTGGAAGGTCTGATGGCAGTCGCTTCTGTAAAAACTTGTGCCTATGCCAATTCTTGGGATAAAGTAGCAGACCCCAGGCATCCTACAGGATGCAACTGTACTGGAAATAACTAGCATGATGATGTATATATATATTTAGCTGCAGCATAATAGTGTACATCATCATCATCATCATCATGTCAGCCGAAAGACATCTACTGCTGGACATAGGCCTCTCCCAAAGACTTCCACAATGACCGGTCCTGCGCCACCCGCATCCAGCGGACACCGGCGAACCATAGTGTACATATGTTTAAGATATTAACTGATATAAAAAACAAGTACCATGTACCAACAACCTACCATGAATTTTGTACTTGAATAAATACCATGGTATTTTTCACTTACTCAGCAGCAACCATTTAGCTGCGTTGATATGTATAGGTACCTATGCTAAGTTACAGGTTCCTAGTAGTGCCTTGTTCACATTATCCGATACAACATCGGTGTCTGAACCAAAAAAAAAGGGAAGGAAATGTGACCGATATTCTACGCGGACTAACGGAAATTTCGAAACTAATAGGATTCCTTCCTCCAGGGGCGTCTCTAGCCCATGTGGCGCCCGGGTGCAATCATCACCCAAGCGCCCCCTAGTAAGCGCGCGGTGAGTGGTGCTCTGGGCGCTCGGCGCCCCTAGGACCAGTGCGTTCAGTACTGAGATCCTGGAGTCCTCCTCATTCGAGCGCAGATGGCGGTCACCGTGGAGTTTTCAGTGGATAGAAATACCACATAACCCAGTCATTCCCCGATGACTGGGTACCTGGATCACAGGTTTTCTCCACGAAAAAAAAAAAAGTACTTCGGCGCCCGGGTGCACCGCACCCCCTGAACTATAGGTAAAGCCACTCCTGCCTTCCTCCTCATATAATAAACCTCAGCATAATAATTTCCTCTATGCCTAAAACGAACACTGGCCTGTCGCAAGCAGTAGTAAATGTAATAAGGTTGGATATCACTCTAATTAATTTAATCGAACAGTAGTATCGTCAACCATTTAAAAACATCGTATCGAATTAGTTATCAACGGATTCAATTTTAAATTAAACTTAGTAATAGGACAGAAAACTAACCTTAAATCGAGCAACTGTTGACAATCCAGACGGATGACCGTTGTTATGACAACATGAGATGCGTTCGGATATTACCCATCGATAATTGTAAGCGTCACACAGACTTAAGGACCGATATACACGACAACAATACTAAAAACCACTTTATTTGTATAAAAGTAAAAAAAAAGTAAAGTAAAAGTAGTTTATTCTTCAAATTAGGCATATTACATGCACCTATGAACGTCAATAAACTACCACCGGTTCGGAAAAATAAACCTCTGCCACGAGAAGAACCGGCGTAAGAAACTCGGCGAGGTGTCATTTTTTCAAAACAATATACATTGTATAGTTAAATATAAATTACAGTGTCAGCTACTACAAAATAACTGAAATAACAATGCTACAGTAGAAAACATATTTTCGCGATAGATTACCCGTGCAGGACGCTATCACTGCCAAACATCCCTATCCATGATGTATACATTTATCTTATAATATGCTCTTGAAATAAGTGTTTGTTTTACTACAGATTTGAATTTAGAATTGCTAAGTTCAGTAATGTGTTTAGGAATTTTATTGTAGAATTTGATACAATTTCCCAAGAACGACTTTTTCGCCTTTACTAGTCTATAGAAGGTTACTTTCAGTTTCCCAGTATTTCTCGTGGCTATTGGTTTATCAGCGTTCGTTGGAAAATTGCCCAAATTCTTCCTAACATACATTATTATTTCAAATATATATAGGGACGGCAGGGTTAGAATATCTATTTCTTTGAAAAATTCTCTTAATGACTCACGTGACCACAAGTTATAAATTGCTCGGATAGCCCTTTTTTGCAAAATAAAAACAGTTTCAATATCTGCAGCTGATCCCCATAAGATAAGACCATAAGTAATTATACTATTAAAATAAGCAAAGTAAACTAACCGTGCCGTTGCCACATTGGTAAGCTGCCTTATTCTCCTGACTGCAAATGCAGCAGAGCTCAACCTACTTCCTATCGCTGTTATATGGGAACCCCACTGCAATTTTGAGTCCAATGTAATACCTAAGAATACAGTAGAAGTAACAAATTCTAATGTTTGACCATTAAGTCTAATATTTGTATATAAGTTTCTGTTTGATGAGTTCGCAAGAGAGA
This sequence comes from Notocelia uddmanniana, assembly GCA_905163555.1. NCBI lineage: Eukaryota > Metazoa > Arthropoda > Insecta > Lepidoptera > Tortricidae > Notocelia > Notocelia uddmanniana. Next base: position 3,174,706 of record LR991052.1, read on the forward strand.
ATTTAATACATTTCGTTTTTTTCGGGTTCAATACTAAGTTATTGGCAGCAAACCAGTCAGATATCATGGAGAGGGTATTATTTGGTTCAATGAGTTCAGTATCTCTCCTATTTACCTTGAACAGTAATGAGGTGTCGTCTGCGAACATTACAATGCCTGATCTTCGGCTTACCATATATGGCAGATCATTTACATAAACAAGGAACAGGAACGGACCTAGAATAGACCCCTGAGGTACTCCCATCTCTACCACTGTCTCTGACGAAATGGCTTTATTTATCGCTACCTTTTGATTTCTCTGTGTTAAGTATGACTTCATGAGATCTAATGCGTGCCCTCTGATGCCATAAAACTTAAGTTTACAAATTAAAGTACCATGATCTACACAATCAAAAGCCTTGGAAAGGTCACAGAACACTCCGATGGCGTCGTGCGACTCTTCCCAAGACTGCAAAATAAATTTTAATAAACTTGCACCTGCATCAGTAGTTGACCTACCCTTCGTGAAGCCGAACTGCTGTGCGTGCAAAATATTGTGAGAATTAAAGTGAGAAACCAATTGCGTAAGCATTATTTTTTCGAATATTTTGCTAAACGCAGGTAGGATAGAAACTGGACGATAATCAGAAGGATTATCTCTATGACCTGATTTGAAAATTGGAACTACTTTACTACATTTCATTAAGTCTGGAAAAATGCCATAGTCTATACAGTTATTAAAAATGAGAGCTAGAGTTGGTGCAACGACCTCCAGAATAGATTCCAGTACCTTGACTGACACGCCCCATAAGTCCTCAGTGCTCTTTATTTTTAACATTTCAAAGGACTTCAGTACATCTAGAGGAGAAACATGATGAAATTTGAAATTAGTTAGTGATTCTAATTTTACGTTGTCATTCAGAAGGGATTCAGCTTTTGTGGTAGATGATGCTAAACTTTGAGTAGTGACTATAGGAATTTTAGAAAAGAAATTATTAAATTCATCAGCTACTTTTACTGCATCAGTTATTAAATTATCCTTTACTTTCAAAGAAATTGTGAACTCTCTATTATTTCTCTTCCCAGTCTCTGTGTTTATTATTTTCCAGACTGTCTTGGCTTTATTATCTGAGGACTTAATTTTGTTATTCAAGTGCGTTGCTTTTGCTTTTGTGCACACTGTTTTAAACAATTTGGAATAATCCCTAACATACTGATGGAAACATTCGTATAAAATGTATAACACAGTATATTTACTGATTCGTAGTATTTTATTTAAATAGAATGCTTTGTATAATGACAAAATAACATAACACATTTATTATCGCTCAGTCAGAGCACAGTCAGAGTAAGGATTTCTATAGAGACGTGTTTCACCAAGGGGGACAGAAAAGCTCTTATGCAGCTAAATTGGGAAAAGTCTTAAACTCAACTCTGGGTACTCTGAGATTTATCGGCTTGGTTCTCTCTCTGTGAATAGAAAGTGCAACTCATCCTGCATCTTTCTTACTCTGAAATTGACATAGGCTGGTTGCACCAAACCGTCTGTAATCGAAAGCTGTGTTCGTTTACGACTCAGAGAACCCAGAGTAGACGACAAATCATAATACCGCTAAGAGTGAGAAGATCATACTACTAAATTGAATAAGAGCAACAGAGAAGGGTATATCATTGGTTGTCCTTGTCATAGCTCCGCATTTCTTTATTTGCCTCAATGTCATCTAAACGTCAAGTCAAATAGTTTGAGCCTTGAGGCAAATAAACGATTACCCGTCCGAATTAAAGAGGTTGTTTAATGTAAGCCGCCAGACGTTTCATACTAGTTCTCAAATTTAGCTGCATGAGAGCTTTTCTTTTCCCCTTGGTGAAACTCGTATAGGATCACTGTAGAAATCCTTACTCTGAGGTTTACGATCACAGACTGGTCAACGTTAAATGTGGCGCCGGCAGCGGTCATCCCATAGAAACTTGTCAAACTTTCCATACATTGAAATTTTAACGAACACAGCTTACGATAACAAACGGTTTGGTGCAACCCAGCCTAAGTGTATGTTTTCAACTTCTCTGCTACTGACTCTTTGGTGGAACATGTTCTACAAGTGTCCTGTCGTGATCTGACCATAAATGCTGGCTGGTTAGCACTCCTATTCCCGCATTTTAAAATTCACATTTAGAAAAAGAATACTCATTGTGTTACTTGCGTTCCTCATTCACGCAGCAATTGTCAGCAAATAAACCTGATTATGTCGAAGCAATTTTTTCTATGATGTAAACGCAAACAGAAGATAAATTTTCGTGTCAATATGGAACCCTCTGAACCTACCGCAACAGCAACGTCGGCTAACTTACTCACTGAGATAGAGAATCTCTACATACCAACGGGAAAGGCAGTGACGCAATATCTTCAATATCAGCGCAATGGTGCTAAGCTTGTGGAGATACTGACGCATCTTAAGGAGGAGTACCGCGGAGTGCCTCAGGAGCAGTTTAATCGGAATGTGGCAAAGTGTATGGAGGTGGGAATCGCGCACGGGTTTTTGGAGAGGAAAGGTTCGGTGTTTGTGACTCCGACTCCTAATACGGATCAAAAGGGCGGTGGGCAGGAAGACCAGCCGGAGGACCGGTGCCGGCGTCGGCGGCGCCGGAGTTGTTCCCGGCGCCGCCGCCGCCGCCGATGCTGTTGCCGCCGGCGTCGCCGAAGACGGTGCCGGCGACGGAGACGCTAAAATACCCACTTCCACTTTTTGGTTTTAGTATTGTGGTGTTAAATTATGTCCCTGTTATAACTTTAAAGTGAATGTTTTGATCAGTTTTATTTGTTAAAATTTGTAATTTTTATTATTATATACTAATATACCTACCTAAATATTTTGTTTTGATATATTAAGTCAGGGTAATATTCGTAAGTGATTATGACTAACACGCTGGCTGCCCACCACAGGGGCCTTTCAGCTCGAAGTACGATTTTTTCTATGGAAATGTTAGTTTATCTCTATCGCACTTGCATATTGAAGTGACAGGGATGCAGCAGTCGTGCGGTTAGTTCTTACTAAACACGCAACGGCGCTACGATCTATGTGGAGTATTTCACTGGTATCTCTATCTCAGTATATATATTGTACTTTGTGGCCCACCATACTTCACCAAAAGTATTGCTCCCACGCCCCAAGTTCAGTGATCCATTTGAGCCCACGGGCCACGTAGAGAATAACATGATCCCACCGGTAATGCTCATGGCAACCAACGTGTTAATGACATCGCTACTACTTTCATGCGGCCGTCTATTCAACCAGGTTAATTGCTCTTGTCAATTAAGCTATACCCTGGTTTTTCATGTTTATTTTTCTTGTCTTGTCTACTAACATCTATGGAGTCTTGTGCTCCGAATTTATTATTATTATTGTATGTTTTTTCCGCTCACGGGACAATGGTGTCCCGGGCCTTTGGAAGGCGTGCGCGGAGCCGAAGTACCGATGTACCGAAGTACCAACCGAGTACCACATAGCCAACACGTAGAGGCCCTTTTGACAATTTAATGAAATGCAAGGGGTACACCGAGCGGATGCTGTCCCTGCCCGTGTCATGGGACGCACACAGAGACAGCACCCGCCTTCCTGTACAGGAACTGTTGCTGGTTGATGGAATCTAAATGAACCGGACTATTGGGTGAATATGATGGACTACTGGCTGGGCTATTGAGGTTCCGAATCACGCTCACAGCGCTCTGACCGCGCTCACGGTCGGACCGATTCACGCTCACAGCGCTTACACGAGATTACGTGACGTCATTGATGACGTCATGGACGGCGCTCACAGTGCTCACACTCCCAGCCGTAAGCACCTTGAGCGCAAACGTCAAGTTGACGTTTGACACGTTATGACATCTCATTATAGGCGCGAAAAAACAAAACTTCACAGGTTATATTACTTTATTTATTACTATAATAATAATAATCATTTATTTCACCATCTCCTATGCTACGAGATCAATCTCAATTTGGTACTGGAACATGTCGTTCGGAAACTGCTGTCACAGGATTCCGGAATTGAACTAAACAGAAAACATAGGCTGATAGTGTTGACCCTATCAGTTTATGCTTTCTACGCGTCTACGCAGACTTTGGTTAACTAGGCGAAAACCGAGAAAAGGTGGAAATGTCAGCTCGAGAACGTTGGATCAAGAAGCAGCAAAAGTGGGGCTCAGGATTAATCATGGAAGACGGAATACCTCCACATGGGTTTCAGAAACAGTCGTGCCAAACGAGAAGTCCTACTTGTAGGGGAAAGAAACCTCTTACAAGGGAGTGTCCAAATTAATACCTCGGATGCATTGTCACTGATACGCATGCTAGAGAGAATGAAATTAACACCCGTATCCAGAACACCTTACGCTGCAGTGTTGCTCTGAACAGAGTGTTGGCGTCCAAGCTCCTCAGTAAACGATCTAAACCTCGGATATATAAGATCGCAATCCGCCCCATCTTAATGTATATGGGTGTGAGGCCTGGACGCTAACAGTTAGGGAGGAGCACAGCCTGTTAGGAGGAAAACGTATAAGGTGTTCCGAAAAATCCTGGGACCAGTGAAAAGAGACGATGGGAGTTGGATGATACGTTAAAATACTGAAATAGAAGAGCTGGTGGCCGAACCAAATATTATGGGTGAAACCAAAGCGCATCGTCTTCGCTGGCTTGGTCACTTCGAGAGGATAGGAAAAGATCGACAGGTGAAGAGAGCATACTTGGGCCGACCGACCGGACGGCGTCCTGTGGATCGCCCCAAGTACCGCTGCAAGGATTTGGTGGACGAGGACCTGTGTGAGCTTGGAGCCGGTGCAAGCTGGCGAAAAATAGCGCAGGGCCGAGAAAAGTGGCGTGCTCTTGTCTCGGAAGCCAATACTCATTATGGGTCGTCGTGTCAGCCTAGTTAGTTAGTTTTATATTAGTTAGTTGCAGATTGCGATTAGTTTGAATTTTCTACAAATCAAAAACCCAGCCCAGAATTTCCTACTACGATTAATTGACGAACTCAAAATTCAAATTCAGTTGACGTTCACATGAACATGACAGTGAACACGCTTATGACTGGTCCGAAACAAAACACCACTTACGCGACCTTGAGCGCGCTAACTGATTCGGACCGGCCGCCAGCACTGTAAGCGTTGTGAGCGTTGTAAGCGTGATTCGGAACACAGCCTGAGTGAGACAACTGACGTCTGCCTAATAAAACTGTCTCACATTTTTATCTCAGGCAGACGGTGACTCGCCCTCTATTAAATGGGCCCCTAAAAATAGCGACATTAAAAATGGCCTAAGGGCAACACCGGTGCAGAGGGCTGGGGTAGAGAAGTGGCACTGGACTTTAAACATATAGCCAACTCGCCACTTAGGTGACCACATCCACCCCCGAGCAACAGCTCTAGCGACTCCACTCTGGACAGCCGGTTAAGGCAAGCCAGAGGCGGGGGGCCTGTTCATACAACCAACCCACGGGACACCCCCAGGAGCACTCAGGTACATAGGGTTGCTGCTCCCTAACAGCTCGCCACAAGCTGGCCTACGTTGACTGACTGCACTGAAAATTATTATTATTATTATTATTTACCGCCCGGGTGTTAATCAACACTTTAAACAGTGTATACCTCATGGTGTTGCGCATGTCGTGCCTACGACGCCAGTAACGAATATGGGGCCCTATACACAATTTATATTATGACAATACTGAGGTGTCAATATTATTAATATCTATTTTTTTTTCGTTATTGATGGCGTCTTGCTGCTAAGGCACTTTGCCAATGTCAAGTGGAGGGGGATGCCTTTACTGGTCTTTACGATTCTGTGGAGTGCACCTACTAATTTTGCCCAGGGGTCTATTTATATTTATTAGATAAGGTTATATTATATCTCTGGGAAACAGGCGTGATTATGTGTATGTATGTATGTACATATATTTAAGACTCTAATCTGGATTAATAAATACATACTATCATTATACTTTAATGTTGTTTTTTTCAATAAAATAAGCTATCGCCTTAATGGAATTAGGGTCTGTAGTGGTCAATAGCGTTTTAACGCTAGTCGGGAGTTGGACTTTAAGTTTAGTTAATACCTTATAAAGGTCGAAAGAGATTAGGGGGCATTCGAAAAACATGTGGTCAATTGAGCCAACCCCATGTCCGCACATACATTCTGGACTATTTTTTACCTTTATTTTATGAAGAAATTCCGGAGAGCACACATGACCAAGCCTGAGACGAATTATACAGCTGGTTACATTTATATTAAATTTAAATTTGAAAAACCATGGTTTAACTGGAATAGTTCTCTGGATATTATAAAACTGCAGCTTATTGTCCGCCGCCCATAGTTCTGACCATGTAGAGTATAACTCTAACGAGGAGACCGCGTCCAGATCCTTACTAAAACATTGATAGATTGATCGATTTCCATTCTCGACTGCTTCTCTTGCAGCTTTATCAGCAATTTCGTTTCCATGGATACCCTTATGACTTGGGATTCAAGATAGGAGCACTTCAAGATTTAATAGTTGACATGATAGAAGAACCTCCCTAATACGGCAGACCAGAGGAGATTTGGCGCAATGTTTTATTGAATTATTTTTTAATGGCCTGAATAGAGCTAAGACTATCCGAGAAAATTACTGTTTTATTAAGTTTATGTTCCACTGCGAATTTGACTGCCTTTAAGATAGCAAAACACTCACCGGTAAAGATTACTTTGAGGCATCCGAGTATATTAAGTCCCAATCCTGCCATTTTTCTCTTACTGCGGCAAGGGATTTGTCATTAGCAACAGGAGAGCTTCTGTCTACCCCAATATTAACCGATTTTGGCTGAAGAGTCAGGGCTGAGAAAGGAATTGTATAGATAGGGATCTTTTGAAATTTGGACAAGGGAGCATCAATATTGTTCAATCTGGTCAAGCTAATCAACAGGTTGGGCTTAGTTTTCCCAAACCATAATCTATCCGCTTCCACTTGGTCCTTTAACATGTTCAGCTTAGGAAAAAGTGGATGGTTCTCTAGCTGGGCATTCCGAAATAAGTACCTATCCGCCAGAAGTTGGCGACGGATCCTAAGAGGGGGATCAACACATTCCACTTGCAGTGCTTTGACAGGGGAAGACTTCATGGCCCCAGTGACTATCCTAAGAGCTTTGCTTTGGATCCTGTCAAGCTTAATAAGGTCTGATTTATTACACGGTTCCAATATAATGGAGCCGAAGTCCAAGTGTGACCGAATCAAAGCATTATACATCAGTTTCTGAGAATATGGATGGGCCCCCCTCCACGCCCCTGACAGAGCGCGTATGATGTTCAAATTCTTTTCACATTTTGCTACTACACTATTGATGTGCTCAGATGATGATAGTTTGGAATCGAAAATTACCCCTAAGAATTTGGCTTTATTCTGGACTGGGATAGGCTGCGACCGGAACATAATGTCAACAGGGGGGTGTGTTCGTTTTTTGGTAAAGATCAATGAAGTGCTCTTGGAAGGAGACAGGTCCAGACCATGGGCATCCAGCCAGAGACCTAGTGAGTTCAGGGCGTTATTGATATAGTTGGCCGCGTCAGTGGTGCTGTGGTGCGTGCAATATATTGCTATATCGTCCGCAAACTGAAGTACATTGCAGTGTTGGTTTATGGCATGCTCCAGATCAGAGGTATAAATACTATACAGTAACGGGCTCAAGACTGAACCTTGAGGTAGGCCCTTCCAAACTTGTTTGGTATGTTCTTGTATATTGGTTACCCTTAACGAGATCTTTCTTCCAGAGAGAAGATTATTAACAAAGCGACTTACTCTTTCCGGGATGCCCATACGACGCAGCTTGTCACATAGGACCGATATTAAAACATTATCGTAGGCGGCCGATATATCTAGGAAAACGGCTAATACCGATTGTTTTTTCGAGAACGCTAATCTGACTTCCGTAGACAACAATGTATGGCTGTCTGTTACGCTTCTTCCCTTTCTAAACCCAAATTGGGAATCAGCGATTAACCCCGAATTTTCCACATACCACTCCAGTCTATTTTTTAACATGTGCTCAACTATCTTGCATAAGACCGATGAGAGAGCTATAGGTCGGTAAGAGTTAGGGAGCTCAGGGTTTTTACCCGGTTTCAGAATAGGTAGGATGATCTGATGTTTCCACGAGTCCGGAATTTCTCCTGTCTCGAATATTTCATTAACGAGACCTAAAAAGAACGTTTGGCCTACTGGACCAGCTTTTTTCAAAAAAGAGTATACAATGCCATCCCGGCCTGGAGACGAATCCTTTGTTGAGGCAAGAACTAGCTTAAGTTCTTCCATTTTGAATTCACTCTCCAGAAAGTGGTCTGACTTGTTAAATGAGTAGGATATCGGGACATCGTCCCTGTTGGGCACAGTTGGTGGAGCCAGTTTATTAAGAAACTCGTGCGTCCAAGCTAAGGACGAACTTGAAACTGTTGTTGGGGCTGTTCTGCGAAATCTACGGATATTCTTCCAGACCAATGTAGGGGGAGTAGTGGGTGATATAGACTCACAAAATGACTTCCAGCCTTCAGCGTTTTTTGATGATAGGGTTTTACGACATTTTGCCCTTGTTTCTTTAAACCTGATGTAATTGTCTAGGGTTATATTATTAGCGTATTCCCTTTCAGCCTCATTGCGTTCCCTCACCGCCGCAGAACACTCCGAGTCCCACCACGGTTGTGAGGGAACATGCTTCGCTATGGACCTTTTAAGAGGGATGGATTCCTCAGCTGATTTGTGGATGGCCGTTACAAAGGACTCGTGGGATATTTTTGTATTTGAATGACCATTCGCGACTAGGGGCTGAACCTCCCGGTCTAGAGAAGAAGAATATTTGTTCCAATCTGCTTTGCCCAACCTTGTAAGGGCGGAAGTGAGTCAGGGATGTTTGATTTACGAGGGAAAGAGATATATATTGGAAAATGATCACTGTTGTGAGACAGCGACGAGATGTCCCATGATAGCTCTGAGGCCATATCTGTAGAGCACATAGTTAAGTCAACTACCGACGCGTTTTGGCCAGGAGCCGTGCGCCTAGTTGGCCTGCCATCATTAATGCAACAGAGATTTAGTTCGTCTGCTAACTCCAATAGAAATCTACCATTATTGTCCGAGGCGCCCGATCCCCAGCACACATGATGGCAATTTAGGTCCCCCATAATGACGACTGGCCTAGGAACGTTCCTGACCAAAGCCCGGAACTCGGACAGTGTGTTCCGAGAAGGGTGTGGGACGTAAACCGAGACGTAGGATACTTTGTAGATCCTAGCGGCAACAATAAAAATATCTATTTCAGCTATAAAGATTCTTGGGACAGCTGTCATCATACGTCAAAGCAATGATAACATAATTTGTACTTAGTTGACAATTGTCACAGGAATCTTTATAGCTGAAATAAGCATCCTTTGGGAATCTAGCTAGCTATTTTGTGCAGATATATTATATTATATTTACTTAATAAAAGTCTGAATAAAAATTGCCTCACCTATTATTTGACCCTTATTTCCATAAATAGGCTTAACTGAATATATTTGCATGGTGACGTACTGCAAAAGTTATATCGTTAGTCTGTATCGACTAAGGAAGGATTGGGTGTTTTTCGCTAAACAGCTGTGCTACCGCGAACTTCGAAAATCGAACTTCGTGTCGTGCCGTCCCTTTCACTCTCATGTTATACTCTATATGACGGAAAGGGACGGTACGATACGAAGTTCGATTTTCGAAGTTCGCGGTAGCCCCCCGGAGATAATGAAGATTGAGAATTGACGTGAATTTAATAAAATGCGTTAGATAGGTACTTCGAATTTTCGCGCACTATTATTTGTTTTTGATGAGGAATAACAACATTGTTATAAGTGTGTATTACATACAACAAATTAATAAACATGTCTATCAACATGGGTGCAATGGTTAGGGGTTCCTTAGAATTAAATCTAAAAAAAATATTCTGGTGGTCGGGCTGCGTTTAGGAGTGCTACATAAATAAATGCGTCTGTGGCAATGATGGCGACCAGCCCGGCTAGTATGATAGCTTATACCGTCACGTTATACGGCAAAAATGTACTGAAACGTCACATAAAACGTGACGGTATAAGCTATCATACTAGCTGGGTGTTTAATTAAATAAAATACTTTCTTCTAATAAAATATGTATTCACCATCATGATCCACAGATAACCCTTAACACAGATAACGTAACATTCCTCTTCTCTAATAAAATAACACAATATCAAAGCATAATCTCAAATTACAAATTAAGCCTCTTTGGAGCTTTTACTACCCTACCGGATCTCGTTCTATACTGATCACTAAATGAACCATGATCAGGCTGTAAATCATCAGCCGATTCTACAGAATCATTACCCACTATATTATCAAAGTCGGTATTAAAAGCATTCTTATTTACATGTAACATATTCCTATCATTACACACTATATTATCAAAGTCAGTACTAAAAGCATTCTTATTCACATGTACTCTATTCCTTCTGAACTTGCCACCACTCTCATCTTCAATTATATATGAACGAGGAAATGGTGACTTGTCAGAAACCTTTCCCTTCGTCCAAAATTTATCTTCAGTTTTCTTTTTGAACCAGACCCTATCACCAATCGAAATTTCTTTTAAAGGTCTCGCGGATTTATCATAATGTTTTTTTATTTTTTCATGACACCTAGCATCCAATTCTAAATCCCTGTAAAATATCTGAGGCTGAAGATAAAATTTAGACACCGGATATTTACAATTCAAATTCCTGTTAAATAATAAATTGGCTGGTGAAGGACTGTTTTCTTTTGAGCTGTTCCTTAAATTTAATAAACCTATATAAGGATCAGTCCCATCATAAACACATTTTCTCAACATACTTTTAACCATTTTAATACTAGATTCAGACATGCCATTAGACTTGGGATAATTCGGGGAGGATGTAATATGTTTGAACCCATAGTCATCTGAAAATATCTTGAATTCTGCACTTGAGTATTGTGGACCATTATCTGTAACTACTTCTAATGGAATACCATGTCTTGCAAAAATTGCCTTACAGTGTTTAATTACTGTACTAGAAGTCAAATTTTCTAACTTGGCTATTTCTATATATTTACTGTAATAATCCACAATAAGTAAATAATGATGACCCCGGAACTCAAACAAATCTGATCCCACCTTAATCCATGGCAGTGATGGAACATCATGAAACTGTAATGTTTCTTTACAATTATTATTTGTAAATGTTGCACACACCTGACAATTTATACATAAATCTTTAATTTGAGAAGTCATACCAGGCCAGAACATGACACTTTTAGCCCTTCTTATGCAAGTATTCACTCCCTGATGACCTTCATGCACAATATTCAACATCATTTTTTGTAAAGCATATGGTATAACAATTACATTATTTTTAAAAACTATACCTTCTATTACACTTAAATCAAATCTAAAATTCCAGAATGGTTTTACAGTATCACATACTTCCTTTTTAAATATTGGCCAACCATTTGTTATGTATTGTATGACTGTTTGAAGGATATTATCTTCTCTGGTTTTTTGACTAATCAGTAAATATTTTTGTTTAGATATAGGTAGAAAATCCACTGATGCCTGGACATGACAAATTATTTCTTTATTGAATTCTACATCAAGTTTGTCTATATTTTCATCTTTATTATCTATATATGATCTACTTAGGAAGTCAGAAATAAACATTTTAGACCCTGGAACATATTTAACATTTAAGTCATATCCTTGAACTTTCAACATCATTCTTTGTAAACGTGGAGGAACTTTATTTAATGGTCTTCTAAATAATATTTCTAGTGCTGAATGGTCAGTTTCTAAAGTAACAAAACGCCCTAAAATGTATTTGTGAAATCGTATACAGCCAAAAACAATTGCAAACATCTCACGTTCTACTTGTGCATATCCTTTCTGGCATTCCGTTAAAGCCTTTGATGCATATGCTATTGGCTGACCATTTTGTAACAGACATGCTCCGACACCTTCAGAACTACAATCTACTGAAACTGTAACTTCTTTATTAGGATCAAATATTTTTAAAGTTGGCGCATTTGTGAGAGCCTCTTTTAATTTAGAAAAAGCATTTTCATGAGTTAAATTCCATTGAAAAATTATATCCTTCTTCAGTAATTCTCTTAATGGTGCAGTAATTGTTGAATAATTGTTTATAAATTTTGACAAGTAATTTGTCAAACCAAGGAATCGTTCTAATTCTTTTTTATCATTGATTTTATTTACTTGATTTATTGCCAACACCTTGCCAGGATCTGGCCTTATTCCTTCTTCACCTACAATAACACCTAAAAATTTAATGTTATTTTTTAAAAACTCACATTTTTCTTTGTTAAATTTAACATTATGATTTCTTGCAATTTCAAGGACCTTATGTAATAATCTATTATGTTCCTCAATGGTAGGTGCATGTACAATTACATCGTCAACATAAAACTCAACCCCTTTAATATTTTCGTACACTTCCTTCATTCTTTCTTGAAATGCCTCCGTTGACACTGATAGCCCAAATGGAAGTCTTTTATATCTATAATTCCCAAAAGGTGTGGAAAATGTACACAATTTGGAACTTTCAGAATCAAGTAAGACAGTCCAAAACCCACTATTACAATCTAGTTTCGAAAAATATTTAGAACCAGATAGTCTGTCAGTAATATCCTCAACAGTAGGAAGTACCCTGTGAGATCTAATTATGAAATTGTTCAAATATCTTGGATCTAGGCAAAGCCTAATTTTATTATTGCTCTTCTTGGTAATTACGATAGAGTTGACCCACTCAACAGGCTCCTCTACCTTCTCTATGATACCTAGTTGCACCATCTTATCCAATTCCAATTTAAGTGGTTCTCTTAAGGCTATAGGCACTCGTCGAGGTGGGTCGGCTCTAGGAATTGCTGACTCCTGCAAAACAATTTTATATACTTTATCAAAACATCCTATGCCTTCAAAGACATCTTTGTATTCATTGATGTTAGGTGTCATTGTTACATTATTTACATAATTTCTCTTTATTAACTTGAGATCAGAGCAGGTTCTAAGACCCAATATTGTTATGCAATTTGAATTAGTTAATACAAATTCCACATTATCACATTTCCCATTTCTGAGGTAACATTTAAGAGTACTAACCCCTTTTACTGAAATATTTTTATCATCTAGGGTAACAAGTCGGATAGGTTTTTTCTCAATAAACTTAGGATTCAGACCTAATTCTTTATATGTATTATAACTCATTACATTAACCTGTGCACCTGTATCTAGTTTAACCTTATGACCCTTTTCATTAATGTATAAAGTTTCAAACCACTCACTTGGAGAACTGTCCTTTTTGCTTATACTGCCAATGAAGAATGTCTCAACTTGGTCTTCTTCATCGCTATGCTGCTCATCAACATTAGCCACTTGTTTCCGTGCAAACTGATCTACCTTATTTCTACATACTTTGGCAAAATGATTTCTTCCTTTGCATTTTTGACATACCGTTCCATTCGCAGGGCATTTGTGCGCTGGAAACCATGGTCGAAACCCACATCTAAAACAAGTCTTGACATTTTTCCCTTTTTCATGTACAGCCAATACCGCCTCTGGTTTTGATATGTCTGCCAGCTGAGACTGTGTTAGTTCTGCGGCCCTGCAGATAGATATGGTCCTATCTAATGTCAACTCCTCCTCTCGAAGCAGTCTCTCCTTTACCTGTATGTTCTTGAGGCCTACTATTATCATGTCTCTTATCAATTCATCTTTCATTTTGTCAAACTCACATGATAAGCTTTTTCTTTGTAAGTCAGTTAGAAATTCATTGAAAGATTCAGACTCTTTTTGTGACCTGGTAAAAAATTTATGCCTCTCTACTGTAACACATTTCTTTGGCAAAAAGTGTTTGTCGAAGGCTTCTATTAATTCTTTATAAGTTAACTTTTCTGCATCTAAGTTAAACGAATTATATACATCAAGTCCTCCATCCCCAATGTTATGCAAAAGAAGCGCTATTTTTCTTGTGTCCGATGCACTTTCTAAATCGCACGCTACAAGAAAAAATGAAAATTTTTGCAGCCATTTTTTCCAAGCGCCGGCAATATCTTCCTCTTCCAAGTTAAGCGAACGTATATTCTTGTCATTTCTATTATGTGATTCACCCATTATTATATTTTGTATTTATTAACAGCGCGGAGTAAAACCTGACACCATGTTTAATTAAATAAAATACTTTCTTCTAATAAAATATGTATTCACCATCATGATCCACAGATAACCCTTAACACAGATAACGTAACACTGGGCAGCTGGGGCACTACGGATTACCTTGCCAACGTAGCACATGCCGCTTTTCGCGTCACGCCGCTATAAACGACATAATCCGTCGGTCTCTCGCCACCGTCAACGTACCGGCAATACCCTCTAAGCCTACCGGTATAGCCAGAGATAATGGCAAGAGACCCGACGGCATGTCACTGATAACGTAGAAAACGGGACGAGGGCTCGTGTGGGACGCTACCTGCGTGGACACGCTGGTGCTGTCCCGTCTCCACGGTACCACACACGAAGTATGCGCGGCAGCGGAGGCGGCCGAGGTCCTCAAAAGACGCAAATACAGGAGTCTCGACGCCAACTACAACTTCGTTGCATTAGAGTCGAGACACTTGGTCCGTGAGGCCCTGCAGCACAGAAACTCTTTCGACAGTTGGCTAAACGGCTGGTCGACGTAACCGGGGATAAAAGAGCTGGTGGCTTCCTCGCTCAACGCCTAAGTATTGCGATTCAGCGAGGAAATACCGCCAGCATCCTCGGCACCATGCCACAGGGGCCAACTTTAGACTTAGGGTTTTACATTTATACGGATTTCATTTAGTTTATTTTATAATGTACATGATGTTTTTTTTTTAAATAGAAGAGTTAAAACTTGCACAACGCTATCAGAAATGTCACTGTCAGTGTCATAGGACTCAAGAATCGCCGCGGGGAGTATAGTTTTCATTCTAAGCACAGGGCCTTTCAGCTTGAAGTACGAATTTTTCTATGGAAATGCTAGTTTAACTTGTTTGTCACTGGGTGCTCTCTCTATCGCACTGGCATATTGAAGTGACAGATGCAGCGGTCGTGTGGTTAGTTCTTACTAAATACACAACGGCGCTTCGATCTATGTAGAGTATTTCACTGGTATCTTTATCTCAGTATGTATTGGCTATGTGCGAAGTAGGTGGTGGGGGTAAGCTAGGCGATCGTAGCGCACACCATGTCAGAAATGTGTACTTACCGGGGACAGCTGTCAAATTTACTTTCAAGTTTTCTAATGGTTTCTTAACGGTTTCCTACGATTCGTTTCGTTTGTATGTATTAATTTATTCTCTTATTTATTTCAGTAAAATTTCCTATACGGGGTCTTTCTCGTTTACTAAAGTAAATAAAATATTCATGTGTCATTATTTGACATCTCTGAGTTTTGACATTGTCTCGGGAACTTTGACGTTTGACGTTTCAGACGTGCACATAGCCAATATAAAAAAGTACACTGTGCTAAGCACGGCCAAAGAAGATAATAATGTATCCGCCAGTTGTCGTGACAAATTGTAAGGTATATAATGGCCTTATGAATCTAGCCTCTCTCTCTCACCAGTGACCAACCTCATGCAACAGATAATTATTTGTTTGTGATGGCAACTTGGGCATTGGGCATCTGTCTGTTTTGAATTCTGTACATAATGTTGATCGGTAATTACTAATTTAGTCAATCATAAATAAATCCAACCATGACCACGGCAGACAATAAAATTCATCTGCTCAGAAATATAAGAGACGCGTTCATAGCCACAGATGATACGGGGTTGTGTGATATAGTGATGGCCGGTGAAGACTTCACGAAGGTATTCCAGGCTAAAGTAGCAGATGAGCGGATAAGGTTGAAGCACGAAAGGCTGTGCCGGCCGAGTACTAGCCGTGGGCTCGGCATGAGCAATATAGCTGAGGATGATGACCATATAGTGGTAACGCAGTTCGATCCTTACCCTGACCTGGAGGACAGTGATGAGGATGACCTGCTGTGTAGCAGCTACATCCGATACGATGAAATGGGAGGACACAGGTATGCCAAATATCCTTTGCTTTAAAAAATGTAAAAAAAAAATAGTGAGTGCACAAGTCGACTTGTAAAAAAAAAACAGCAAAAAAAGAAAAAGTGAATCCAAAATTGTGTAGTTTATGATATAATTATATTGCAAATTGTATGGTTAAAAAATTAACAAGCTTAGACCTGACAAGTTGTAATATTAAGCCATAGCAGCATAGTATGTCCTATTTTCTAGAAAGGGGCTTCGTCTACTACAAGCTACATGTTCTTATGAATGAGCTACTGGTATTATTGTTGTGAACGCTTAATGTGTTATTTTATTGCTATGAAGGGCTAGCAGTACCTTGATGAGTTGCATCTTTAAGTTAGTGAATTATACATACACAAGTATACAGCAGTCTGAAGCACTATTCTTAGCACTTCCTGTAGTACACTGGGTAGTTAGGACTCTTCCTAAGTTGGCCCCCCATACATGTTAAGGATTACAACCAGCCTTATTGTACATTTTTCCAGCAACAAGCTGTCACCATAGTTCTCGGTCTCGAGTCTTGTGGAAACATTCCAACCGTCTTAGCAAGTTTTTTTTTAAATTTATTCTTTACCATGGATTCAAAGTTCTTCAGTTGTCTTAACAAGTCTGTCCATTGTGTTGCTCTATGTCTTTTAGCTTTTATTCAGCCGGTCAATGTTGACTTCTCTATATTATTCAAAACCTCTCCGCAATCCTCTCTTCACTCTGGCAAAATTAGTTGCGCGCCCGTTTTATACCCTCGCTACAAAAATACATACATAATCAGCTAAATAAATGCTTACACGGAACAGCATCAAAGGTAATGGGAAGATAGACACATGTAGATAGACTAAAGAAATACTGTAGGAACAAGACCACAAACTCACAAATACACTACTGAGGTTACACAGAAACCAACTTCGTAAAGTAGTAGGAATAATAATAGGACATAACACTCTAAACAAACATCTCTAAAACTTAGGCATCATAGACAGCCCCATGCATAGCGCAAGCATGGAGGCAGAGATGTCTAGACAGGCAGAAGCAGGTAGAAGTATACAGGAAAATGTACATAGGAACTCTGAACACACTGTGTGAAGCAGTAAACAATATCAAGCATTGCTAAATTTCATACAGGAACTATACTGTTTTTCACGTAAGAAGAGTCCGGTGACAGCTGTCAACCCAGTACAAATTATGTCATTATACGTCAAAAATGACATAATTTGTACTGGGTTGACAGCTGTCACTGGACTCTTCTTACGTGAAAAACAGTATAGGGTGGTTAGAGTAGAAATCCCCCATTCTTGCAAAATAGGCATTTCAACACTTGAAAACACCCTGTAAAACTAACAAACTCCGCCCTTGACTGTTCCATACAAAGTGTATGAGAAAATCATTTCATTTCGTATATTTTATTATAAATATATACATTAAATATAAAAATGAAAAATATAAAAATATATTTCATAAAAACCAGTGCCTATGCCAATTCTTGGGATCGGGTAGTGGACCCCAGGCATCCTTCAGGATGCAACCTGTACTGGGAATAACGCTAGGATGATGATGATATATACCACCACTACTACATAAGGCCTCCCCCAATTTCATGGGGGTTAATGCCATAATCGCCAAAATTGGCATGCGGATTGGCGATCGCAGTATCTCCACCGCATTCCAAAGGATGCTGCTGCCCATCCCCCAGTGGTGTTGGTCATAGTTTTAGGACATAAATAAAGAAATCTGTGTTACCAATAAAGTATGAGTATGAGTAGATTAAAATTAAATTAATGATAGGTGTCAATTTTTTTACCCAATTCGAACTAATCCCATAGTAAGCTCTATAAGGCTTGTGTTATGGGTACTAGATGTTGATATATTTAATAGATATATACTTTAATACATAGAAAACTTTCAAGTCTCAAGAACAAATGTAAATTCTTTACATACATAGTACATACAGAGATTTAAACATCACAGACATACATCTATATGTATATTTTGTAAATCTCTCTGGGAGTCATTCTTTAAACATTCTATATTTGTGTAGTGATGACTAATATGTTGATTGACTTGTAAGTCTAAGATGGCACCACAGGATCAATTACACTTTGCTCATAATGTTATCTTTGTACACTAAAAATACATTCAACAAAACAAGTCAACAGAAGCTAACTGTTATATAAAAACTAGAAGTGTAGTAGGTATAGATGAAAATCACGCGATATCGATCCTGCCATCCCTCCTCGACAAGGGGAAGCCCTGTTGGGGTTTGCTACTTTATGGTCTGTATTCCGTTCTCTTACAAGATTTTATTTAACTTCCACTGTTATAATGTAAGTATGTATGTTGTTTTCAATATTTGCAATTCGCTTTTCAGCCACTTGTGGGGATATCCTATTGAGCTGAAATTTGGCACAGGTACTTATCTTAGGGTGGTATTCCACTCATCTTTGTTCAATCTTTGATCAAATTTCTTTGACAGAGGCCCATTCCCCTCAACCAATATCTTTGTCCAAGTTTTATTTTTTTTCATGCGTAGCCATATTGATTTAACAGTCATCGGAATCTTTGATCAAATGTCGGGGTCCCATCCAAGTTTGATGAAATCATCCAATTTCTTTGATCAACGATATTGGACAAAGATATTGGATGAGTTTAATTTGGGGTGGTAGTCTACTCATCCAATATCTTTGCCAAATCTTTGATCAAAGTTCTTTGACGGAGGCCCATTCCCCTCAACCAATATCTTTGTCCAAGTTTTATTTTTTTTCATGCGTAGCCATATTGATTTAACAGTCATCGGAATCTTTGATCAAATGTCGGGGTCCCATCCAAGTTTGATGAAATCATCCAATTTCTTTGATCAACGATATTGGACAAAGATATTGGATGAGTTTAATTTGGGGTGGTAGTCTACTCATCCAATATCTTTGCCAAATCTTTGATCAAAGTTCTTTGACGGAGGCCCATTCCCCTCAACCAATATCTTTGTCCCAGTTTTATATTTTCATGCGTAGCCATATTGATTTAACTGTCATCAGAATCTTTGATCAAATGTCAGGGTCCCATCCAAGTTGGATGAAATCATCCAATTTCTTTGATCAACGATATTGGACAAAGATATTGGATGAGTTTAATTTGGGGTGGTAGTCTACTCATCCAATATCTTTGCCAAATCTTTGATCAAAGTTCTTTGACGGAGGCCCATTCCCCTCAACCAATATCTTTGTCCAAGTTTTATATTTTCATGCGTAGCCATATTGGTTTAACTGTCATCAGAATCTTTGATCAAATGTCGGGGTCCCATCCAAGTTGGATGAAATCATCCAATTTCTTTGATCAAATGTATATTGGACAAAGATATTGGATGAGTGGAATACCTCCGTAATTTCGGTGACAATGCAATATTATGGTACCACCATGCTGATCTGATGATGGAGACAGGTGGCCATAACTCCTGAGCTACACTACACAAGATAAGCCCACCGTGTTTGGGCTCATACAAACCGTCTCAAAATCAAAATATCAAAGCATTGGTAAATTTCATACAGGGTGGTTAGAGTAGCGCTACCCCTTTCACGCAAAATAGGCACGATAGATGTCGATTTGCGGAAAATGCCCAGTAAAACTAACAAACCAACCGTCTCAAAAGAGTATTCGATGATTGTTGAAAAAAGTAAGTCTGTAATAAAAGCTTGTACAGTCGACTACAAATAGATTGATCCACCCAAAGTTACAAAAATATCCACAACCTTAAGAGTCCCCTGTATCCTGGACCGAACTCGATTCTCTATACAAACGTAGTTTCCTTGTCATTTTAAAACGCCGTGCCAGAATAACATGAAACTTTGTGTACACTATGGGACCGGCCAAATCTAGGTCGAAAATTAGTTTCTGTTGCTAGAAATTAAAAAAGAAAAAATACAGTGAGTTTTTGAATTTTTTAGGCCTTGTATAAAAACCTTAATAATCACTGTATTTTTTCCATTACAAATTGCAAGCAACAGAAACTAATTTCCAACCTAGATAATAATATACCAGATCCCACTGTGTATACAAAGTTTCAAATTATTCCAGCATGCTATTTTAAAATAAGAACGAAAGTACGTTTGTACGGAGAACCGAGCTTACTGCGGACTCTTATTGTTAAGCTAATAATTTGGCAGAAATTTATTATTATTATATTATTATTTTAGACAGGCAGCTCGCGCTGATAAGTCTAAATCATAGTTCACTAAGCATTAATATAATTCACTGCTTTAGATGTTTGTCAAGTCTATTTTTAAACTGATTAACACTGTTGGAGTTCACAACTTGGGAGGGTATTTTGTCAATTTTGTCTTCTTTCTCATTGGAAGCTCATGAGTGAGGGCTGTGGCCGCATTAAACTGCTTTACTGTACAGTGCTCTCCAAACTCTCAAAGAACCTTTGTGACTTCTTCAATCATTATGAACAACCTTGCGAAGCCTGTTTTAAAAACCATACCCATTAAAATAAGTATGGACACATACAAACATTACAGACTACACCGTGCTCAGAACTCAAATTTATCTTGACATCATTACAACACATACTAATGAGTTGATTGTCTCAAAGATTCTCTTCTTGTCTTCTTCTCTGACAAGAGCAATTCCTATTGTCGTCATCCTAGCGTTATACCAGTACAGTTGCATCCCGCAGAATGCCTGGGGTAGGTAGCGACCTAAACCCAAGAATTGGCGTAGCCACTAGTTTTTCTTATTTATTAAGATCAGTCCGGTCAAGTGAATGAGCAACTTGACTGTTAGAAGACTCAAGCCGCCCAAAGGCCTCTAACTTGGCTTAATCACTGCTGTCATACATCACTCAAAGCGGTCACCAATCCAAGAGTCCACCAGGCTCGACGTTGCTTAACCTCGCATACACAGATTTTTCCAAAGCATTGGACATACTCGATCCCACCGTCTTAATAAATAATGAAGCTCTCGTGGCCCAGCGGCGATTAAGATTGAGCAACGTGGGCGCAGGTCAGTTCTTGGATGGGTGACCGCTTTGAGTGGTTACTAACGGAGCGCTCCCGTGCTATGGAAGACACGTTAAGCCATTGATTCCGGCTGTTGTCTATGACAGCAGTCGTTAAGCCAAGTTAGAGGCTTTCAGGCGGCTTGAGAAATTCTAACAGTCAAGTTGCCCACTCACTTGACAAGGGGGTCGAAGTTGCACCGCGTCCGTAGGGAGTACCCACCGTTACCCTACATGTGATCTCTGGGCGGTGCTAAAAGTGCAACAAAACTGGCTACCGTACTTGTGTTCTCGAAGATCTCACGGTTCGAATATAAATGTCATACGATTATTATTATTATTATAATAAATAAATTAGAAGGATATGGAATTAACGGTAACCTGCTAAGTTGGATTAAATCTTACCTGGATAACAGGAGCCAGCTTGTAAGTGTTAAAAGACCATCTCTCTCAGCCAATAAAAGCCACATCAGGCGTACCTCAAGGATCCCACCTAGGTCCTCTTCTCTTCGTTGTTTTTATTAACGACCTTGTCGAGCGTCTATCGTGTCCATGCTTGCTGTGAGCAGATTACCTCAAGATCTACTCAACAGTTAGAAATACTGGAGACTGCGAAAATCTGCAGAGTAGTCTGGGTATAGTTGCGGAATGGTGTATCTACCGTACATTCCTAAAAAAAAATGTTATGTGATTCATTTTTCAACATGAAAAAAAAGTTAAAGGCACCGATGTATAATACTCACATCAATAGAATAAGTGCAAAAGCAGATTCTTTATATCCTCCGCTTCAGGATCAGGCTCCAGCTTGGTTGCAGCCTCAGATCATACGCCAGTATGCTAAAGTATTTCAATATTCCATCGCTTACTAGTTGTAGCCTAGGAAATGCAGCCATCTACTACTGACTGTCCCTCTCTCCACAAATTTACTGTAACTCTCTCCTGTGTACTCACAACTTCATCACTCGATACAAATCTGGCAATCCCTCACTCATAATATTTCAGCTTCAAATTTATAGAAATATAAAATGGTTTTATAAACCCGTAAAGAATGTGACGAAATAGTTACCGAGAATCCTTCAAAAGACATATTCAAATGCAGCTTACCCTCATTTAAAACTATGATGAAAAAATGCTCAGAGTACCCAGAGTAGACGTCAAATAATAATACCGCTAAGAGCGAGAAGATCATATACTAAATTGAATAAGAGCGACAGAGAGGGATATATCATTTGTTGTCCTTGTCATAGTTCCGCTTTTCTTTATATGCCTCAATGTCATCTAAACGTCAAGTCAAATAGTTTGAGGCAAATAAACGATTACCCGGCCAAATTAAAGAGGTTGTTTATTGTAAGCCGCCAGACGTTTAAGACTAGTTCCCAATTTAGCTGCATAAGAGCTTTTCCGTCCCCCCTTGGTGAAACTCGTATAGGATCTCTATAGAAATCCTTAAGCCGGGTCCACAGCGCCATGTTTTTCGTGTTTGCAAACATCAAACATGTTTAATTTTCGAACACAAAATAGGCGTGGCCTCAATGTTAAGGCCGGTCCACTGCACCAAAAATCCAACAAAACATGTTTGATGTTTGCAAACACGAAAAACATAGCGCTGTGGACCCGGCTTTACGAGTACTCTGAGAAAAAATGTCTTTTCTTAAGCTGCGTTCACACTTTTGATTACTTTAGTCTAGTTACTGATTTTAGTTTATTTATGAATTTTGTCTAATTACCAGCCCGGCTAGTATGATAGCTTATACCGTCACGTTATATGGTCAAAATGTACTGAAACGTCACATAAAACCTTTTTGTTCGGGCAAGACAGTTTTTCAGCGATAACTCAAAAACCGTTCAAACTAAAAATCGTTGAAAGGTTTTATTAATGTATACTTAGTCGAGGAATGAAAATCTCTTCTTCATTTTTCGACCTTAACAGCATTAAAATAGAGTTGAAATATGACGTACCTTTTTCATTCCGCGACTGTACATCTTGATTTTTTCAGAATTTTAAACTTCATGGTTTGGAAATTAGAGTGGGAGGGGGAGGGGCACTTTTTACTACTTTGACAGCTAATATCTCACCAACGGTTGACTTAAATGGAAAAGTTTTTTAGAAACCTCTATGTCATTTTGCCCTCCCATAATCGGGGACACGGGAATATAAGTCGAGTCATGTCATTTAAGAAGGCCTATCCATAGATACCCCACACATGTTACATGTTTGTGGTAGTTATAGACGTTCATAGGTGCATGTAATTATTCCTGATTTGAAGAATAAATTACTTTTTCATGCAATCAATACATTTTATATGCAATGAAATATTGATGTTATGTTCCTTCTATAATAGGCTGCGAAGTATGACATTTTAGGTGCGGCTAGGACAAGAGGTCGTTAACGGAATTTCATACAAATCTTACAGGCCTAGGCCGGAAAAGTCCTCTTTTTTAATTTCCATACCACATAAATTAGTGGCACAGGCATTTTAGTTTATTTATGAATTTTGTCTAATTACCAGCCCGGCTAGTATGATAGCTTATACCGTCACGTTATATGGTCAAAATGTACTGAAACGTCACATAAAACGTGACGGTATAAGCTATCATACTAGCCGGGCAGCAAACGCAATTTTTTTTAATGTTCAGAACACATACAGTCATACATAAAAAGATAGAGGTAAGTTGATATATATACAAAAACAGACCTGGAGGTTCATAAATGCAAACATTGAGTAAAATACCTATACTAAAGCGTCTTAGCGAGTAAGGAAAATAATTAAGATACACTAGAAAATAAATAGAACACTTAACTACTAAAACTACTTTTGTTTAAAATATTAAGAGGGTATCAACCACAGACATCAGAGAAAACCAGACTCGCAGTATTAAGCCCAGATTAAAACAGATGACTTTTTCATATAGTTGTCTCGTTAAATCCTTATGGTACACCAAAATGAGTTAGAATGCGACAGGTATGAGGTAGTACAATCATTTTCGGCTGTTAACGAATTGTCTCCATTTGAAAGCACACCAGGATGTTAAACCCCATATGAACTTAACACACCACAAAATATTTTTCAGTTTTGACAGCGGAGACGCAGACAGGTGAAGACCTTTCAGAGGGCCTACTCCGAACTTCGTGTCGTGCAGTCCCTTTCACTCTCGTGTTGACGGAAAAGGACGGCACGATACGAAGTTCGATTTTCGAAGTTCGGAGTAGGCCCTCTGATGTCAATTGTCTGTCTCTCTCAAACCTACTGATTTGATTTATCCATTAGTGAGAATAGATCAGATGTATAGAAATCGTTCTACTTATACTATGAACAGATCAGCTATAAGCGTGTCGCACACTAGAGCGGCCTGCGGCATCTCTCAATCATTCAGACACACGCGGCCTTGATTGTCATAGTCAGGGGTCGGAATTCTCGTAGCACTTTTGAGCTGTCATATGGACTTCTCATTTATCGACTTCCAATATAGAAATATATGTCGATAAATATAGGATATTAAAAGTGTAAAGTAAACAACAGGCAGTCTTATCGCGAATGATCGATCTCTTCGAGATAACGTTTGGATGCCAACTTTTTGGAAATTTTAAATAGGAATTATTATAATAATATTTCATTGTTCCTTATAAATAATTTGTGGATTTATTATTACGAGGCATTCATTTTAGACATTTTTTCAAAACAAGAATTGCCATCGTACCGCTCGTAATGATATCGTTATGTAGGTACTGGCCATCAATCTAATGACCTTTGATTAGTAGTTTTATAGACATATGCAAACAAACAAAAAAACACAAACACTGAACTGAACTAATTAAATGTGAAATTGTTAACTAGTAACTTTTCATTGTTTTCATCGCATATCTCTATTTCACATTGTCAACTACTCAAGTTATCTGAAAGACATCGCTCTTAAGCGATAAGACCGCCTGTCGTTTACCTCTACTGTTAATCTTCATTAACATGTTGTGTTCTATAATGTATCGATATAATATGTAGATCGTAAGTCGATAAATGAGAAGTCCCTATGATAGCTCAAAAGTGCTACGAGAATTCCGACCCGTTCATAGTTTACAACTGGTCGCCACCGCAGTCTGCTCCAGTGTGTGACACGCTTTACTCTGATAGCTGCGGTATCAACGAGTCCACTAGAGCCACTAGATTATTTAAATTTAACGATAGATTAAAAAAAACCGGCCAAGTGCGTGTCGGACCACGCACAAAGAAGGGTTCCGTACCGACACCTAATCTACATTTAAAACCACTGTACAATACACTGAATCAAAAAAGGTCGTATCTTCACAGGAAACCCACGGCATTTACGCCCTTTTGTTCGGGCAAGACAGTTTTTCAGCGATAACTCAAAAACCGTTCAAACTAAAAATCGTTGAAAGGTTTTATTAATGTATACTTAGTCGAGGAATGAAAATCTCTTCTTCATTTTTCGACCTTAACAGCATTAAAATAGAGTTGAAATATGACGTACCTTTTTCATTCCGCGACTGTACATCTTGATTTTTTCAGAATTTTAAACTTCATGGTTTGGAAATTAGAGTGGGAGGGGGAGGGGCACTTTTTACTACTTTGACAGCTAATATCTCACCAACGGTTGACTTAAATGGAAAAGTTTTTTAGAAACCTCTATGTCATTTTGCCCTCCCATAATCGGGGACACGGGAATATAAGTCGAGTCATGTCATTTAAGAAGGCCTATCCATAGATACCCCACACATGTTACATGTTTGTGGTAGTTATAGACGTTCATAGGTGCATGTAATTATTCCTGATTTGAAGAATAAATTACTTTTTCATGCAATCAATACATTTTATATGCAATGAAATATTGATGTTATGTTCCTTCTATAATAGGCTGCGAAGTATGACATTTTAGGTGCGGCTAGGACAAGAGGTCGTTAACGGAATTTCATACAAATCTTACAGGCCTAGGCCGGAAAAGTCCTCTTTTTTAATTTCCATACCACATAAATTAGTGGCACAGGCATTATGACATTCTGCCAACATGCGTATTAAACATAAAACTTGGACTTTTTGTTGTTTATTTCATTGCATGTTTGAGAAAAGCACTATACATACCTCGGCGGGAAATATGGGGTTGCCCGCCTGAGACCTATCCGACCTCGCTTCGCTCGGCCGTCTATATGTCTTCGGCCGGCAACCCCTTTCGTCCCGGCCTCTGTAGTAATGTACTATTTTCATGCAATCAATACATTTTATATGCAATGAAATATTGATGTTATGTTCCTTCTAATAGGCTGCGAAGTATGACTTTTAGGTGCGGCTAGGACAAGAGGTCGTTAACGGAATTTCATACAAATCTTACAGGCCTAGGCCGGAAAAGTCCTCTTTTTTAATTTCTATACCACATAAATTAGTGGCACAGGCATCATGACATTCTGCCACTATGCGTATTAAAAATAAAACTTTGATTTTTTGTTGTTTATTTCATTGCATGTTTGAGAAAAGCACTATACATACCTTGGCGGGAAAGATGGGATTGCCCGCCTCAGACCTATCCGTCTATATGTCTTCGGCCGGCAACCCCTTTCGTCCCGGCCTCTGTAGTAATGTACTATTATTACGTTTTACTTTTGTACTGTATGAGGTGCCCCGCCAGTTTAATATTTTATTTGTGAATTCACATCATATTTTTATAGAGGTTTATAGAATACACCTTCCTACCGAATTTCATAATTGTAATGATCATATTCTCCGAGTAAATCGGCTGTGACATACGGAATGGGGTTTGAATGTGTGGAAAGTTTGACAAATTTCTATGGGATGACAGCTGCCGGCGCCATATTTAACGTTGATCAGTCCGTGATCGTTAGTCGGTGCAACCCAGCCTTAGGGTGTGTCGGCGTAAAATAAATAAAAATAAATATTACGGGATATTTTTTTTACACAAATCGAACTAGTCCCATTGTATGCTCATAAAGGCTTGTGTTATGGGTACTAGACGACGATATATTTAGTATATATATATATATATATTTAAATACATAGAAAACATCCAAGTCTCAGGAACAAAATGTCTCTGCTTACCACAGAAACAAATGCCCTTACTGGGAATCCAACCTGGGACCTCTAGCTTCGGAGGCAGTGACACTACCAACTAGGCTAAACATTCCGACAATGTATGTCTTCTTCCTTATTGAACATGGTTTTTAAAACTGGCTCCAAGGTTTAGGTTTTGAGGCTTAAGAGGGCGCAGTACGCTCGGTTCTCCATACAAACGTATTTACCCTCTCATTTTAAAACGCCATGCTAGAATAACATGAAACTTTGTATACACAATAGGATCCGGCATATCTAGGTCGGAAATTAGTTTTTGTTGCTAGAAATTGTAAAAGAAAAAAAATAGAGCCGTTTTTTGAGTTTTTTACGGCTCGTATGAAACACTTAATAATCGCTGTATTTTTTTCTCCATTATAATTTCAAGCAACAAAAACTATTTTCCGACCTAGATATGCCGGATCCCATTGTGTATACAAAGTTTCATGTTATTCTAGCATGGCGTTTTAAAATGAGAGCGTAAATACGTTTGTATGGAGAACCTAACGTACTGCGCCCTCTTAAGGTTTGACGGCCTGTTTAGCCTAGTTGGCAGTGACTCTGCCTCCGAAGCTAGAGGTCCCGGATTCGAATCCCGGCCAGGGCATTGATTTGTGCATTTATCACGGATATTTGTTCATGGGTCTTGGATGATTTCCATGTATATAAGTATGTGTATCGTCGTCTAGTACCCATAGTAAAAGCTTTGTTTAGTTTGGGACTAGGTCGATTTGTGTAATATTGTCCCCCAATATTTATTTATTTATTTATTTATTTATATACGTATGCAACGTCGGTGACAATCAAGCGGCCTGCCTGATGAGAAGCAGACACCGTCGCCTATGGACGCTTGCGACTCCATTAGAATCATAAGCGCGTTGCCGATCCTCCATTACCTTGAGGATTCGGTTCGTAATGCTCCGACTATGGTCTCAGTTATGCAGTACCTACTTTTGCCTGTAACATTGCTTACGTGAACTATTTATTTCTTCTTACTACTACTATTTCATACCTCTGCGGGTCATGTTTCGTGTGAAAAGATAAAAGATTTGTGTTGCTTGTGAATGTAATAGAAATAAATGAATGTGAAATTCTTAAGAAAAAAAATTGGTTGATGTGCCATTTTGTATGTAACTCAATTTCAAAATTTCAATACATCAAAATGTTGTGACTGACGTATATTATTCTGGAACGAAGATACTAAATTTCATATATAAATGTGAAAAAAATAAAGTTGTAAAATGGTTCCCAACGAAAATACAGGTGACTGAATTTCCCTGAATTCATTTAAAAAAAATATTGCGGGACAATCTTACACAAATCGACCTAGTCCCAAACTAAGCAAAGCTTGTAATATGGCTACTAGAGGACGATATACATACTTATATAGATCAATACTACATACTTAAATACATAGAAAATATTAAGACCCAGGAACAAATATCCGTGCTAAATGCACAAATAATGCCCTGGCCGGGATTCGAACCCGGGACCTCTAGCTTCGGAGGCAGTGTCACTACGAGGGGGGTTCAATAAATTCTCGGTATTAGAATGAAAACAAAAGAATATTATAGGTGTTTTATTTTTATCTTTCAATATACTCCTCTCCTATGTTTATGCACCTATAAGACCGGTCAAATAGTTTTTTGTCTTCAATGCTTCATCGATTCTTTTTGAGATTGGGAAACAAATATAAGTCACTCGGGGTCAAGTCTCGACTATACGGTGGGTATGTAATAGTTTCCAGTCCAGATTCAAGAGCAGCAGCCTTGGCAATATAAGCACTATGCACAGAGGCGTTGTTGTGAAGAAGCAGAACACCTTTGGCGGTAATTTTCCCCTTCTGTTGTTTGATTGCTTCCCTTATTTGGCATATAATATTAGCGTAGTGCTCTCCTTTAATACTTACACCCTTTTCTTTATAATCGATCAGCAATATTCCTTCACAATCCCAGAATTTTGTGATCATGACCTTGCTAGCTGAAGGCACGACCTTGAACTTCTTGGGATGAGGAGTTCCTTTAATGTGCCACTGCATGGACTCTTGTTTGCTCTCAGGGTCATAATGATGAACCCACGTTTCATCTCTACTAACAAAATTTTACAGTATCTTATCAGGAATTTCACCGCACACCTCAAGAAATTCGGAACAACGAGAAACACGCGTATTCTTCTGAAGCGGTGTCAGGATTCGCGGTACCCATCTCGCACTGACTTGTGATATATTAAGATGTTCATGAATTATATCGTGTCTAGTACCAATAGAAAGGTTGGTTCTTTAAGCTATTGCTTTCACCTTTACTCAACCATCTTCAGATATAATTTTCTCCACTTTTTTACATTTTCTTATGAAGAAGCTTCGACGGGCCGACCAGCTCTATGGTCGTCTTCGATACTCTTTCCCCCGTGCTTAAATTGACTTGACCACTTCTGAATTGTTGATAAAGAAGGAGCAGACTCACGGTAAACATAATCCATTTCTTTTTTTATAGCTTATTGATTTTTTACCTATTTGGTCAAGAATGTTATTACCGCTCGGTGCTCTAATTTAACCAACATTGAAAAAACGCTCATAGTGATCACGTTTGTTCGGTACTTGCAAAAAAACAAAAGAACATCGCCGTTTGAATTTTACTTTTTTTAAATATTAATGAATGTCTTTTACCGGCCAGTATTAAAAAGTTTACCAAAGAGGTTTAAAAGATGTCAATACCGAGAATTTATTGAACACCCCTCGTACCAACTGGGCTAAACAGGCCGACAATATAAAATAAATAAATAAAAGTTTATTCATAGATCTTGCTTACTTCTAAATACATATATGCTTCTGCCAAACCACAGAGTGGTTTGTGGGCAGACGAGGCTTCTTTACCCTTGTCTTATTTAAGGTAGCCTTCAGGCAACTACTGTCTATAAGGAAAAATGACGACGTATAAAAATGTCTAAATACTCTTAAAAAAATGACGATATGAAAAAATGACAAAGTATTATCGGGTCGCGGAATAAAAATGTCGAAAAAGAATTTAGTCGAAGTATTGAAATGACTAATTTCACTCTGCCTTAAAATTGACGGAGCCCCGCTCCGCGGGGCTCCTATTCCTGCACACTTTGCCCTTCGGGCATCTGAAGATCGAGATGCATGTGTATCGTGACATTGTGTAGAATGGTAGAGTCACTTGTATGGAATCTCGAATAGAGATCATCTCGATCGAACCCGAGAATTGGCCCCCCTGGGGCCGTTGTAGATCACTTAAAGTTGGACTTTATTTAGAACTAGCTGTTGCCTGCGACTTCGTCCGCGTCTTCGCTCCTATTGGTCGCAGCGTGATGTTATATAGCCTAAAGCCTTCCTCGATAAATGGACTATCCAACACTTAAATAATTTTTCAATTCGAACCAGTAGTTCCTGAGATTAGCGCGTTCAAACAAACAAACTCTTCAGCTTTATAATATTAGTATAGATTACAAATCTGGTCATTTTTTCTTTCGGACCATTGTCAGTTCGTCTTTTCTCAACATTTTTATACTCCGTCAATTGTTTCGACTTTTTTATTTCTTGACAATAAACATCAGACATTTTTATACTCCGTCAATTGTTTCGAGTTTTTTATTTCTTGACAATAAACATAATTTCGACATTTTGATTCCTCGTCATTTTTCCTTATAGACAGTAGTTGCCTATTCGCTAGGTATAGGTAGTTGCTATGTAACTTGAACTTATCTTACAACTTAAATGTACTTAACTCTTTTCGAATATGGATTTTGAGCCAAACCACGTTACTCAAGTCCTGCAAATTATAAATATGATTATTGTTTTTTTTTGTATTAAAATTATAACAGCTGCCTAGTCATCAACATCATAATCATCATCCTAGCGTTATTCCCAGTACAGTTGCATCCTGAAGGACGCCCGGGGTCCGCTACCTAATGCCAAGAATTGGTGTAGGCACTTGTTTTTACGGAAGCGCCTGCTGCGAAACTAGACCTTATTGCGATTAGGCTTGTCAAGTGAGTGGGCAACTTGACTGTTAGAAGTTCTCAAGCCGCCCGAAGGCCTCTAACTTGGCTTAGCGACTGCTATCATAGACAGCAGCCGGTATCAACGGCTTAACGTGTCTTACAAAGCACGGGAGCGCTCAGTTAATAACCGCTCAAAGCGGTCACCCATCCAAGGACTGACCACGCCCAACTTTACTTAAGAGGGCGCAGTACGTGCTGGCAGTACGCTCGGTTCTGCATACAAACGTGTTTATGCTCTCATTTTTAAAACGCCACGCTAGAATAACATGAAACTACACATCATACACAATGGGATCCGGCATATCTAGGTTGGAAATTAGTTTCTGTTGCTAGAAATTGTAAAAGAATAAAAATACAGCGGTTTTTTGAGTTTTTTACGGCTTGTATGAAAACCTTAATAAACGTTGTATTTTTTCTCCATTATAATTTCAAGCAACAGAAACTAATTTCCGACCTAGATATGCCGGATCCCATTGTGTATACAAAGTTTCATGTTATTCTAGCATGGCGTTTTAAAATGAGAGCGTAAATACGTTTGTATGGAGAACCGAACGTACTGCGCACTCTTAACCTCGCATACATCACGCGGCACGCGGGCGCCGCCGGGCCGCGAACGCTCCCAATATCTACCTAATGCTTAAAATATTTACAAGGATAGGGCCTACAATGTAAATTGGGGACCCAATTGCTTTTTCTTTCAAAGCCCATCATGTTGTTGGTATATTTAGATAGATGATAGCTTGTTAAAAAAATATGGGCATTTGTTTTACCATTTCTTGGGTCAGCTATTGGTTTGCGTGGCATTTTTAAAGTGCCGTGCCGCCCCCTATCTTTCTACCAGCTAACCGATTTCCACTAGTAATGTGGAAAAAGTCGTGGTAGCAGTACATATAAAGGATTTAAAAGGAAATCTATCACAGCTAAAAAGATGTTACTGGTAAAGAGTCCGCAGTAAGCTCGGTTCTCCATACAAACGTAGTTTCGCTCTCATTTTAAAATGGCATGCTGGAATCATTTGAAACTTTGTATATACAAGGGGATCTGGTATATCTCGGTCGGAAATTAGTTTCCGTTGCTTGAAATTATATTGGAGAAAAGATACAGCGATTATTAAGGTTTTCATACAATACCAAAAAAATTCAAAAGCTCGCTGTATTTTTTTTTTCCATTCCAATTTCTAGCCACAGAAACTAATTTCCGACCTAGATATGGCGGATCCCATTGTGTATACAAAATTTCATGTTATTACAGCATGGCGTTTTAAAGTGAGAACGAAACTACGTTGGTATGGAAAATCGAGTTCGGTTAAGCGTACGCGAGTAATAGCCAGCCCGGCTAGTATGATAACTTATACCGTCACGTTATATGGCCAAAATGTACGAGTACTGAAACATCACATAAAACGTGACGGTATAAGCTATCATACTAGCCAGGCAGGGAGCGAGACTTTGGTGCCGGTGACATCATTATGACGCAAATTCACATATATGGTGATTTTATATAAACAACATTGCGACACTACAATGATTATTAATAATGCTATAATGGTAATGTAAATTATATTTTTTATTAATAAGAAATGACTGTATTGAAAATGTGAGTGTTGTGTGAGTGTTGACTGTAAAGACAATAAGAAAAAAATCGTTTACTAAGTAAGTAATTGTAAAAAATATATTCGGATAAATGAAAAACAACAAATACAATTTCGTGGGTTGTCGAAAAATAGGCAGAACGCTTGGAATTCAAACACACCATCGCATCTTCTAATTTAAATACATACCTACATACATATACTGTACATATAGGTAATGCCTGTAATCGCAACTAAAACAAAATTATTGTTGTAAGTTAACCTTTCATCGTCAAAATCGATTCCTTCAATAATCCAGATAAAAACACTCTGTACTCGTATGTAGCTTGACGTCATACGTCTGTCATCGGCACCAAAGTTTCGCTCCCTGGTAATAGCCGATCCTAAGGAATGTACAGTCACCTGCAAAGAGACGTGACGCCGTCTGCATGAGAAGGTTCTACGCAGGGGAGGTCACGTGTCTCTGCAGATGACCGTGCTTGGAAAAAGCATAACTACCTATATACAATTTCCACCGATTTTTTAACGATTACATCATGGATAGGGATGTTTGGCAGTGATAGCGTCCTGCACAGATAATCTATCACGAAAACAGGTTTTCTACTGTAGCATTGTAGTTTTGTGGTAGCTGACACTGTAATTTTATATTTTATATTTAACTATACAATGTATATTGTTATGGAAAAATTACACCTCGCCGAGTTTCTTACGCCGGTTCTTCTCGTGGCAGAGGTTTAGTTTTCCGAACCGGTGGTAGTTTATTGACGTTCATAGGTGTATGTAATTATGCCTAATTTGAAGAATAACTTACTTTTACTTTTTTTACTTTTACTTTACTTACATATATACAGGGTGATTTTATTGAATTCCGTTAATTGCGAGGGTACAATCCTGAGATGAAATAAAGTAAAGTTCTCTAAAATGAAATGAAATGAAATGAAATTTTATTAATTTGCTGGAGTGCGGTGGAGATACTGCGATCGCCAGCCCGCATGCCAAGCGTGGCGATTATTGCATATACCTCCCGTGAATTTGGAAGAGGCCTATGTCCAGCAGTGGACGTCCTTTGGCTGATATGGTGGTGGTGGTGGTGTGTACATATAAATGTGGTCTTAGGTGTAACTTAATTAAGCGCAACATGCTCTACTGTTTATACATCATGCAAAAATGGAGAGTGGAACACTAATCATACAAATTATTTCATCTTTATACACAATCTAAGACCCCATTCGTACCATTTCGAAGATATTCAAGTATTCATTTTCGTTAAATAACACCCCTAGTATAGTATAAAAGGTCCTTAACAATTAAACTATGTTGACGTGCGTGT
The DNA here is from genome assembly GCA_905163555.1 of Notocelia uddmanniana. Taxonomy (NCBI): domain Eukaryota; kingdom Metazoa; phylum Arthropoda; class Insecta; order Lepidoptera; family Tortricidae; genus Notocelia; species Notocelia uddmanniana. The sequence continues at coordinate 3,208,851 of LR991052.1, forward strand.
CATTCGAATTTCGAATTGTCATACTTGACATTAACTCTTCCTTAACTCCACGTCTTAAGACCGGTTTTCATTCACCCTTGGTGATAGAATTAATTATTTTGTATGAAAATGATTTTTTTTTTTTTAATTTTGAAAATCTAAATGTGCTATGTAGTTTCTATAGCTATACACGGCTATATGCTTGAAGGAACGGAAATCAATAAATACACCCTGTATATTGTTAGTTATGATCAAATATAGAGTAAGTTTTTTATGAAACACTAGGGCCGTTTTTCCATACAAACGTAGTCCCCGGTTTCCTCCCTGGTAATGCCACTAGAGCACTATTATTTTTCCATAAAATCTATGGCCACTATTGCCATCCATGTCCCTATGTTTTAATTTTTTTCATAAATTAATTATTATAAGATATAGAAACATTTAAAAACAAAAAAAAATGGCCATAATTTCCGCGGTGTTCAGACGGACGGCAAACAAATTTGAAGAGATTATACAAAAAAAGAAAAACATAGGAACGCAGCAAAAACCTTCCTCTAATCTTTAATGAAAAAATTAATTAAATCGGTGCAGTTTTGGAGAAGGAAACAGGGGACTAGGAAACGTTGATTTTGTCTACTTTTCATAGGTAATTTCGGCCCGAGCTGCATTTGTCCCTATTGTACTCTACAGGGGAGGCTTGAGGCATAGCGCGACGGCAATAGATTAGATTTTAAATACCCATTTTTCAATTCTCTCGCCCCTAGTGTTTCCTCGCTACGGAACCCTACATTGCGCGTGGCGCGACACGCACTTGGCCGCTTTTTTTAATTATGTTTTTCACCACATAGATATCAAATGATACGAGTTACACGCGCGTGAGTTTGATAAACCCACTGGTACGAGTACAATCCGGGATTCCAACCCACGACCTCAAGATAGAAAGTAGCGATTCAGCACGCGCTTCTACAGTGGCTTCCAATTATTTTGCTTGATAAATTATGTTATGAATCATGACGATATACGAAAATAGCGATATTTATAGATCTGGTTGGGGCTTTACGCATTCCAATTTGGCAATATATTATACACCGTGACCGTTAATAACCCGAAAGATTTAAGCTAACGATATTAGAGCCTAATTAGAGTATATAAAGTTATGTAACATATAGTCCAAAAAGTCATAATTAAGGAGATATTAATTATTTACAACAAATCAAAAGTTAAAAAATCTCCAGTGTAACACACCTTAAGGGCGTGAGCATGACGTAGCCACCTATTTCTTTTACACGTAGATACACTAACTGTATGGTTGTTAGCCAGTTTCATAAAGAAGTTGGTATCTATCTACAACCTCTTATAACTGGCTAGTTTGAAATTGATTGTCACTAAAATGACACATTACAAATGATAACTAATTGTCACCCAAGATAAAATAACATTGGGTTCCCACCTAAAGGCTTGTTCACAAAGAAGCGGGCAATTAATCAGATTTAATTCGTACTGAAATAGTAATTTAATTAAGACGCATAATTAGACCCATGTTGATATAACATTATTTGCTCGTACAGTCGTCAAAAATATGTGGTTTAAATCTTTCGGGTTATTAACGGTCACGGTGTATATGCGCTGGCTTGGGCAAGAAGTGACAAGATGCGATGTGACAGCGTACTGGGGGAAGCGCGGCCGAATTAGAGCATCGTAGAATCAGTTAGGTACCACCATATCAGCCCTAGGACGTCCACTGCTGGACATAGGCCTCCCCCAAAGTCCCCGGCACCCCCAAGTTAGGTACAATCAATATAATTGACCGAGCGCGCGAAGCGTCTCCGTTTCAGATTTCGACAAAAAATCTTTCATATGACTGTCCGGATGTTCTCCTCTACAGGTCGCATTTCTCAACCGATCCTCGTGAAAATTTGTGAGCAGGTGTCAACACAGCCACTAGTAGTAGGTATGATTGTAATGAATATTCTTTTATTTGAATTGATTCATCATTAATAATATTAGGTCGGGGTACATACAAATTATCCATCATCCTAGCGTTATTCCCAGTACAGTAGCATCCTGAAGGATGCCTAGAGTCCGCTACCTAATGCCAAGAATTTGCGTAGGCACTAGTTTTTACGAAAGCGACTGCTATCTGACCATTCAACCCAAGGGGGAAACTAGACCTTATTGGAATTAGGCCTGTTAAGTGAGTGGGCAACTTGACGTCAGAAATTCTCAAGCCGCCCGAAGGCCTCTAACTTGGCATAACGAGTGCTATTATAGACAGCAGCCGGAATCAACGGCTTAACGTGCCTTCCATAGCACGGGAGCGCTCAGTTAGATAACACTCAAAGCGGTCACGCATCTAAGGACTGACCCCGCCAGACATTGCTTAACCTCGCATCGCACGCGGTACGCGGACGCCGCTATGCCAGGCCTAGGGCGGGGTACAATTATCAAATTAAAAAGAGAAAACACAAAGTTGGTACGCGAGCAAGATGAAAGCTTTTAAATGCTTACATTAGATGGAGACGTTAATCTTTTAAAACATGGCACAGCAAAAAGTGGTACTCTCACCCAACATTTGACCTTACGCTATTTTTGGCCTAGCTGCACATGCGACAACTTAGTCTGTCACGCAAATAATTATTTCAAAAGTAAGTTCTTAACTTACACACTAATGGACAATTCACACCAAACGGCCGGAGTGGACCCGGGTATGTCCTAAAACTACGACCAAGACCACCGGGAATGGGCAGCAGCATTCCTTGAGTGCGGTGGAGATACTGCGATCGCCAACCCGCATGCCAAGCGTGGCGATTATGGCATTTACCCCCCCATGAAATTGGGGGAGGCCTATGTCCAGCAGTGGACGTCCTAGGGCTGATATGGTGGCCGGAGTCGGCGCACGCGCCACCTGCAGAGTCAAAGGAATTCGAACATTCCATATAGAAGCTAGACTTCGTATCCAAACGGCAGCAGCAGAGCCGGCGGCTCGTAGCTTTAAAGTTAGGTCCGTGCTTACATTTTGAACTGGGACGGCCGAACTCGGCGCGCATCTATAGAGGATCAAGGGAATTTCAACCTTACGCACATATCAGTTCCCTATTTAATGACAGCGCTGCGCCATTGACCATTGCCGCTGTCAATTAAATATGAAAACCTAACTTCTTTATTCCATTTCTGATGTACAATTATGTTTATAAAATCTTCTGTGTACATTATTGTGCATATTGTTCGTTTATTAATTCTCATGTAATACAAACCCGGTGTGACGGTAGCAAAAATGTACTTGTGCTAGTGATTAATTAAATATCGACTTTTCTATCGATATCCATATAAACAATAGGGTCCTTCACGACACATTTTTTTTACATTGCCAATAAACAAAACATGTGAAACTACTCTGAAAAAAAAATCAAACTCAAGCTTAGTTATGCAATTTTAAAGATTTTTAAATGCATAATCATGAAAAAAGACGCAGTTTGACCATAGAAAATTGTGACGTCATTTGGCGTTTTTTACGTTTCGTAAATAAGTTGCTGATTTGACTATAAGTGAAATACCGTAGTGTTGGATCAACATTACCTTCAATTTTATTTAGGATACTACTCTCATTACTAGCTAACCATATGACGGAGCTACTTTTTTTTCCAAAAAATGTGCCAGTGGCTCTATGAGCAGTAGAACCCGAGATTATTTTTATCATATTTCAAGCATTCTAAAAACAAACTCGGTAAAAATATATAACAATCGAACCTGCTCACATAATTTCACGAGAATCGGTTGAGAAATGCGCTGTAGACGAGAGCAACCGGAAATTCGGACGTCTGATATCCGGATATACGAATTTTTTTTTTCGAAGCTAATTACATACAAGCCAGAGTAGCTTATAAACTAGCATGATATCCAAAGCTGAGTGCACACAGCTTGATTAGTAAGTTAGTAATTGCCCATGTGGAAGTACAACACCAGTGTCAAGTCGACCAACACAGATCAGCATACGTCGCGCTCCAGCGGGCATTTTGCGGGCACTTCATATGGTATGGTTTACAAAAAACCTACTTTCCTACGTTTACTAAATTCAAATTCAAACTATTCTTTATTCAAATACGAGTAGGCCTAGCAACAAGCACTTTCGAATCGTCAGTTATAATTATAACATGTATTAACATATATATTAATAAATTATTTAGAGCAATTTATTGATGCTATTATTATTCTTTACAATAAATATTGTATTGTTGTAGACATGTCGAAGTAAGAAATAATTATGTAGTAAAATTCACAATAGGATCGTCAAAACATAAATAAAAATAATAAGATAGTATTAATATCTAATGCCATAATGATTAATTCATTAATATTTCAGTCACAATTAATCCCTAGTATACATACTTAGTATTTGTTACATACCTGTTATCATATATCAATCTTAAATTTTCTACATAATACGTCGTACTCGAGGGGGCGATATGCGGGGACGTCAGATGGTAAGGTTCACAATAAATCAATCAATTTTCGAGTTGTCAGAATAACGTATTTGTACTTAGTATTTGTTACCTAGTATTTGAAATATGCAGTTCCAAATACCTTAGTAACTAAGGCTGTACGTTAGATAGGTATCTATAGTGGTACCCGAACTAGCCGAGTATACTGATACTTAATTTTAAATAACACAAGTAATATACCAGTATAATATTGAATTACAGATATTTATTTTCATATTAAAAAAAAAAAAACTGAAAAAAAAGTCACTTAAAAAAAAGTAACTTTGAGGTTATAAACTGTATGGAAATGACAGGTGTCAGGATTGATTTCTTAACCACCGACTACTATAAGTATGATCAGAGGCGATACAAATTGTTAGCTACTAATAAACAGTGAATTCGATAAATTTAGACCTTCAGGAACGAACCTAAATAGACAATCGGCTCAGTGTTAGGCGTTAACCGTTACTTAAGGGGGCATTTGTCTCCAAACAATAAGGAATAACAGCACGGCACTGAATTGCATAATATCTATAATGCAGTCCAGTGCCGTGCAAATAACTCCTTATTGTTTGGAGACACCAGGGGCCTTTCAGCTTGAAGTACGAATTTTTCTATGGAAATGTTAGTTTAACTTGTTTGCACCAGATGTCTCTGGGTGCTGTCTCTATCGCACTTGCATATTGAAGTGACAGGAATGCAGCGGGCGTGCGGTTAGTTTTTACTAAATACACAACGGCGCTACGATCTATGTGGAGTATTTCACTGGTATCTCTATCTCAGTATATATATTGTACTTTGTGGGAGACACACGTCACATGTTCTTCAGAATACCATTTATCCAGCAAGTGCTAGGCGACCGAGCTTAGCTCGTGTTTTCCCGAAAATGAGAACAAGCTAGATCGCTTTATCTCGCTCGTAAACCTCTACATTGTAAATTTCAATAAAATCGTTACAGCGGTTTTAGAGTTTTCAATTAAAAACAAATAAATATGCAAATGGTGGTCGTTTAATACTCGCAGTATAGGATAGAATCCGAGCTCTTTGTTCTGCGAAATGAGAATTACAAAATGTGTAATTATCAAAAAACATTACACTCCTTCTCTTGGCAATCGGTTCAATTTTTTTCACATTGCTGACCAGTGACAAGCGGTTGCTTTTTGTAATTTCATTTTTTTTAATATGTTTTATGTGATGAAGAGTTAGTTTTATACAGGGTCGTACTTTTCGTGCCGGTGACGTCACGCTCCATACAGAATGATTTTAATTAGTCTTATTGTATGTATGTATGTATGTATGTATGTAAGCACTTTATTGTACACAATTACAGGTTGAAACATAAAGAGGTCACAAAGCGTTAAAGTACAAAGGCGAGCTTATCCCTATAAGGGATCTCTTCCAGCTAACCTTTGAGCAATTGAGTGGAAGGTAGGTAGAATAAGATAGACAAACTTAAACCATGTACAATACAAATGACGACCTGTTTAGCCTAGTTGGTAGTGACTCTGCCTCCAAAGCTAGAGGTCCTGGGTTCGAATCCCGGTCGGGGCATTTATTTGTGCATTTTTCACGGATATTTGTACTTGGGTCTTGGATGTTTTCTATGTATTTAAGTATGTATTTATCTATATAAGTATGTATATCGTCGTCTAGTACCCATAGTACAAGCTTTGCTTAGTTTGGGACTAGGTCGATTTGTGTAAGATTGTCCCCCAATATTATTATATTATTATTATTAAATAAAACAGATGCAATATATATATGAAAAATAAAACTTATAATATATGCATAAATGTAATCGGTAAATATATACATTATATATATCCATACAAATGTCGTAAATATGAGTAAATTAATAAAATTTTAAAACTGTATTTAACCAATTCACTAGTTATTGGAAAGCCACAACTTATTTAAATGACTCTTGAGTGACGCAACAGACGGGCACTGTCTTAGTGACAACGGCAACGCATTCCACAGCTTCACAGCGCGCACAGTAAAAGACCTGGAAGATAGATAAGTAGTAGAAGATAGAGATATTGTAATCAATCAATCATTATTCAATAATCATATATACATACACTTTTTACAATTATGTCCCTATTACAAACGCAATTTTCCCGTCACATCACAACTTATAAAGTACAACATTAGGTAATACTGCAAGTTTTTGTGACTGGTTCATGTGTAATACCAGTTATTACCTATAATTAAACAAACCTCGTCGTCATAGAGAGTTTACGTTCATATTTAGATTCAACATTTCTATAACCTGTTATAAAACTTGAAAGACTATGAGATCCTCACCTGCTTTAAATTAAAATTCTAAATATAAAAAGAAATCCTTAATAATCTTCGGATGCAATAGGTCGTATAAGAAAAAATACCATTATAAATGCATGATTAAATTAAATAATTACCATAACACCAATTACAATTATCCTATATGCAGTGTGACGTCAATGTTACGTCACCGGCACGATAATTACGTACCCCTGGTTTTATATTATAAACGGCAGCTATTAGAGCAGGTGTTCCCAATCTTTATTTTTCTCATAGACCACTTTCAAAAGTTAACTGGTTCTGGTAGAGCCCCTACACCACATTTCTACCATATTCCCAAACCCCCCATTTTTTTTGTCACGCCAACGTAGACCCCCGTCGAGTCTCCTGTGGACCCCTGGGGGTCCACCTGGACCACTGGGAACCCCTGTATTAGAGATTCAAAGCATGACAGTTCTATTTAAAACAGGTGGGTAGTGTGCAGTTGCATTTTTGAGAAAAAATGATTGACTGTCGAGTTTCTTTCGGCGTTTCTTCTCGGCAGTGGTCTTCTTTTTCAGAAACGCTCGTAGATTTTGACTTGGAAAAGTGCCATTGCGGCCTACTTGCAGAATTAAATTAATTTACTGCCTTTATTTATTTCAGTAATAAAATAACAAAGTCTGAAATAGCATAGAATTATGACCTTAAGACTGCGCAGTGCGTTCGATTCTCCATACAAACGTATTTATGCTCTCATTTTAAAACGCCAGGCTAGAATAACATGAAACTTTGTATACACAATGGGATCCGGCATATCTAGGTCGGATCATAGTTTCTGTTGCTTGAAATTATAATGGAGAAAAAATACAGCGATTATTAAGGTTTTCATACAAGCCGTAAAAAACTCATAAAGCCTCTGTATTTTTTTTCTTTTACAATTTCTAGCAACAGAAACTATGATCCGACCTAGATATGCCGGATGCCATTGTGTATACAAATTTTCATGTTATTCTAGCATGGCGTTTTAAAATGAGAGCATAAATACGTTTGTATGGAGAACCGATCCACACCGATCGTACTGCGCCCTCTTAATTTTAAATGGCCTAAGTGCTACGTAAGCGGGACATGAAAACCCTATAATTTTGACGTTTTCAAGTCATTTATAGGCGAAGTGGGTCATGCCATGAATCAGTTTGTTCGACTGTACAATTATAATATATTTAAGTTTGTTGCTGCACGACCCGGTGGCATTCTACGCCCGGAACCTCAAGCTAGCTGTTCTTCCTCATCGGTCTGGTTTTATGTCTGGTTCTTTTACTGTTCAGGCGATCAGACTCTGGAATGCTCTTCCGCTAACAATCAGACAAGCTCAAAGTAAATTGAGTTTCAAGCGCATGTTACGCAAGTATCTCTCTGATAAATATTTCAAACTGACATAGCAGTGGTACATCGTACATTTTTATCGACATCGATTTAAAAAATAAATAATATGTGCCCCCGCACTATTGAAATTGAAACGTTAGTGAGGTCAGTAGCACAAAGTACAATATATATACTGAGATAGAGATACAGGTGAAATACTCCACATAGATCGTAGCGCCGTTGTGTATTTAGTAAGAACTAACCGCACGACCGCTGCATCCCTGTCACTTCAATATGCAAGTGCGATAGAGATAGCACCCAGTGACATCTGGTACAAACAAGTTAAACTAACATTTCCATAGAAAAATTCGTACTTCGAGCTGAAAGGCCCCTGGTCAGTAGGTACTCAATTGGCCCCGTCGATACGAGGCTTGCACTGAAAGTGGCGGGAATCGAATACTTATTAATTTATTTTTAACATGTATTATACCTTTTTATAATCTCTGAAGTTTCCTTATCTCAACACACTGGCCACTTAGAAAAAAAAAAGTATGGTTCGGTATCAATTGTTTATTGAAGTCGTCGAGTCACTGCTTAAAATGGAATTGTGCCGTGAAAATTTCAGAGCTATGATTTATTATGACTTTAAAAGTGGACTAACACAAAAACAATGTGAAGAGCGGATGGTTGCTGCTTTTAATATTGAAGCTCCTTCAAAGACTACAATATACAGGTGGTATTCAGAATTTCAACGTGGCCGTGTATCCCTCACCGACGAAGTGCGTGAAGGTCGACCAAAATCGGCAGTCACGCAAGAAAACGTCGATGTTGTGCGTCGTCTGATAAATGAAGACCGACATGTGACATATCGGGAAATTCAAGAGCACCTGGGTATTGGAATGAGTCAAATACAAATTATTTTAAAAGAAGAATTAGGCGTGAAAAAGTTATTTTCCCGTTGGATACCTCACCTATTGTCTGACGAGCAGAAAATAGTCCGTGTCAATTGGTGCCGCAAAACTTTGAAAAGATTTAACAAGGGACGCTCAAATGCTGTTTTTAGCATAGTATCAGGTGACGAGTCGTGGATATACGCTTATGAGCCTGAAACTAAAAACCAATCCCGAGTATGGGTCTTCGAAGACGAGCTCAAACCCACAAAAGTTGTTCGTTCTCGCAGTACGGCTAAGAAGATGGTGGCTACGTTTATCTCTAAATCTGGTCACGTAGCTACTGTGGCTCTTGAGGATCGTAGAACAGTCAATGCTGATTGGTACACCACTATTTGTTTGCCGAACGTCTTTGCTGAACTCCGAAAAACAAACCCTAGTCGTCGCATCATCCTTCACCACGACAACGCCAGCCCACACACCGCTCGGACAACAACTGAGTACCTGGACGGTGAAAAAGTCGAAATATTGGACCACCCTCCATATAGCCCTGACTTAAGTCCCAACGACTTTTTTACATTCCCCAGATTCAAGGACAAACTGCGTGGTCAGCGGTTTCAGACGCCAGAAGAAGCAGTGGAGGCCTATAAAATAGCCATTTTGTCGACCCCTACTTCAGAGTTCAAAAAGTGCTTTATGGACTGGTTTGAACGCATGCATAAGTGCATGAAATACAAAGGAGAATATTTTGAAAAACAATAAAAATAAATAAACTCACTTATACTGCATATTTTCTTCTATTCCCGAAACTTTCAGTTTTACCCTCGTATGTCACCGTAATGTTGGCACCACACTTCGTGTATGCGTGCAAATATTCGTGTTTGCATCTCTATCTTCAATTGCAAAAAAAACAACACGCAACCCGTAGTGCAATTCGCCAAACCAATTAAATTCGTGATACGTGTTTTATTGGTACATACATACATATGATCACGTCTGTTTCCCAGAGGGGTAGGCAGAGATCACGGATTTCCACTTGCTACGATCCTGACATACAACTTTCGCTTCATGAACGTTCATAATGAATACAATAATCCGATTTTAATTGACATTAAATTATAATAAATTAAACTAAACTATATTATATTAATTAAAATTATGCTGATACTGTTACTGTTAATTATATTTACAGTACATATGGTGCTATATTACCGCACGTAATCAGCAGATTACGTGCATATGTTGAAACTTTAAAGAGCCATATGTACTGTAAAACGTTGTACGATACACGTGCGAACAGAGGGCGTACCGCGAACTTCGAAAATCGAACTTCGTATCGTACTGTCCTTTTCCGTCATATAGTGTATAACACGAGAGTGAAAGGGACGGCACGACACGAAGTTCGATTTTCGAAGATCGCGGTAGCACCCCAGGCCATTCGCAACTCGTGTTGATTTAAAACACTCCCTTCGGTCGTGTTTCAATTTATCACCACTCGTTGCGAATTTCCTGTTTTCTGCACTTGTATAGTAATGTACTAATACTAATATACTATACTTATTACATAATTTGTTCAAAATATGCATGAAATGTGTTGAATGTTATCTATCTAAATTAGTTGTAGGTAGTAAGTTATTGATTAATCATATATGACAGTGATGTGCCCACCTGTAATTGGGGTACATAATAGTACATTACGATACAAGGGTTGTAAAACAAAGAAAGACCGATATCGCAGATGTTTGAGGCCCGAGCCGCAGGCGAGGGTCATAAATATGAGAGGGAGGGCTTTTTGTTTTACGACCCGTGTTTTGTACACAATTTTACGTCACCACTTGGCCAAAAAGTGGGTTTCACCGGACGCGCGGCGTGGTGTCAAATGTAAAATACCAAATAATAGCTGTGCTACAGATAAACTTATATACCTAGCTTATGTACTCTGTTGGTGTCCCGCAATATAATTGCGTTCTCGATATAACGTAAGAAGGGTGAGGGGGGCGAGAAACCTCCTTAAGTAATTAAGAATAGAATACTTAATCCATAACTACATACATTGCGGTCTTGATTACATTAAATTTCCAAACGGCAGACTTGTTTACTCCAAACCTACCGGCATACTTATCTCTGAAATACGAGTGTTATGCTTATGGCACTATCAGCAAAATCCTGCTGACTTTGTATAAACGCAATTTTTGTCAATAACTTGTCAAGCTATAGCAAAATAAGTGCTATTTTAAATTGGTGAGTATGCCAACCTTTTTAAAAAATTTCGATTAGTAGCTTTATGTCTGTCATTAACAGCCCGGCTAGCATGACAGTATAGGGACAGTTTATATGGTCATGTTTTACCGTCCACACTGGCGTAAAATATTTACGTCAACCATCTAATTTAGTTAGCCATGGCCGTTGGGGCGGAAAGGTTCTCGAGTGGCGACCACGTACCGGAAGGCGTAGCGTGGGCAGGACACGGTGGTCTGATGACCTGGTAAGGGTGGCGGGTTTCCGCTGGATGCGGGTGGCAGCTATGTCCAGCAGTGGACGTCATTCGGCTGAAATGATGATGATGATGATGATCTAATATGATAGACAGAACAGCCTTTTTATTCACACAACGACTCGCCCTCACCTCACACGTTTTTATATGGAAACTGTCAAATGTCATTCGTCAAATTTTGACAGTTTTCATATAAAAACGGGTGAGGTGAGAACGAGTCGGCTTGTGAATAACACTCCAAAGGGCCTACTTCGAACTTCGTGTTGTGCCCCCTTGTTCCCCGTACATAACCAAGTTGCAAAACCAGCACTGGGAGAGGACAAATAATTCCTTTACAAAAAGGTTAAGGGGCTCATACCCCAATGACCTTCGATATCTAACTCTCCGTTTCCTCGAGTTTTTTTTATGGCTTACCGTATCAACAACAACGAGGTTTTCCGAAATAGTATCTCACATTTCCTTCAAAACTCAGCCACGGAGATACACGGCAGCCACCACCATGTCAGCCAGAGGACTTCCACTGCTGGCATAAATTCACGGGGGGTTTATGCCATAGGCACTGGTCCCACCGCCGGCTACAAACTATGAGCGAGTAGAACTATAAACTACAAACTAGTGGGCGAGAGGCGAGAAGCTAGTATAGTTTTGACGCTCGGCTGTAAGCTAGTGTTCGCGTGCGTCGGGCGATTACTCGTTCCACTAGCTCAACCGGGGTTCTATACAGGGTGACTATTGGGTCGTGATCCAAAACATTTTTTTCTGACCCTCTAACTGATTATCATTATGATACGGCAGTATTTGATCAAATAACATTCAATTATTATTTTTAGCTTTACACCAAAAAGCAATCACAAACTAATTTCCGACCTAGATATGCCGGATCCCATTGTGTATACAAAGTTTCATGTTATTCTAGCGTGGCGTTTTAAAATGAGAGCATAAATACGTTTGTATGGAGAACCGAGCGTACTGCCACGTACTGCGCCCTCTTAATAAAAAATGTTTGATGAAGACCTGTATTCATTTTTAAAGACCTATCCAATAACAACCCACACCATAGAGTTAAAGCAAAAAAAAATCATATCCACTTTACGTGTGGGGGAGGTACACTTAATTTTTCAGTTTTTTTATTTATAATATCCATACCAAATTGCAGCTTTCTAGCACTAACAATCACAGAGCAAAGCCTCGGACAGACAGACGGACATGGCGAAACTATAAGGGTTTCCAGTTGACTACGGAACCAAAAAAAGTTGATTATACTGTTTTCAAAGTTCTATACTCCTCAGGTAAAAGATTTGCAATAAATACGATTTCAAAAAGGATATAAATATGACTAATATGGAACTAGCACAACTTAGTCGCGTCGCTTGCGGCTTAACACCTCTCCCTCGCACTTAGGATATGATCCCACCGTGATATTCTGACATTCGAAATCCGAACTTCGTATTGTGCCGTCCCTTTCACTCTCCTATCGCTATCATACACTAGGAGGAGGCTCATTGGCGGCAGTACGTTAGTGGGAAATAAGCTGCAGAGCTTAGCACATCGACGCAGAGTAGCATGTCTGTGCGTCTTCTACAAACTGTACTTCGGTGAGTGTGCTCAGGAGCTCCATGAGCTCATACCGCCTTCCCCCTTCTTCCATCGGACATCCAGACGTACGGCTGGCTACCATCCTTACCTGGTCGTAATTCCTCTAATTCGAACCAAGCGCTTTGCATCTTCTTTTATAATGCGTACTTCTAAGGCTTGGAATTCTCTGCCGGCGTCTGTATTTCCGAGTTCGTATAACCTGGACCTTTTTAAGGCACGAGTGAATAGGCATCTTCTGGGTGAGCTCGCTTCATCGTCGGCCTCATCTTTGCCTCCTGGCTAGATGCTGGCAAAGAGCAATAAATTAAAAAGAAAAACTATGTGAGTGAATGGGACGGCACCATACGTCGTTCGGATTTCGAATTTCGGAGTAGACTCCCAGGAGTGCCAGGTAATAACCGCCAGCCTACGAGACGTAGAAAAAGCGTCGAGAATCTTCCATGTTCGTGTAAACAAATTTTCTATGTGCGCACTTCTACCATTTAAAATTTAAACAAAATCTGTTTCGCTCGCATATTTAAACTTAACTCTTCCGGTGGCTGTTTCTCTAGACACTTATAATGTAACCTAAGTTAGTCTAAGGCAAAAATGCCATTTTGTTTCAGTATACTGAGTAGTGTGATAAGAGAAAGATGTGGAATAGAAGATGATGTAGTGACTAGGGTTGAGAAGGGTATGCTTCGGTGGTTTGGGCATGTAGAGAGAATGAGTGAAAGTAGAATGACTAAGAGGATTTACGCTCAGGAGATGAGTGGTAGGATCGGAAGGGGACGACCAAGGCGAGGTTATCTAGATCAAATTTCGGCGATACTGAAAAAGGGCCAGGTCAGAAGTACCCGCAACCGACGAGCATGTATGAGAAGATGTATGGGTGTGATTGAAGCGAAAGAAGTATGTAAGGACCGTAGTATTTGGCGTTCTTTGGTCTCTGCCTACCCCATGGGATAACGGCGTGAGTTTATGTATGTATGTATGTATACTGAGTAAGCTTGCGCCATTACAATATGACATTGGGACTGTCTGAATATTACATCAGGTAAAACGAAGGTCAAAACTTAAACGCAAACCATGAACAAAAAACCGGCCAAGTGCGAGTCGGACTCGCGCACGAAGGGTTCCGTACCAGAGAAAAGGCTAAAAGCGGGTGCCATTATTTTTAGTATTTGTTATTATTGTGGCAATAAAAGTACAACATCTGTGAAAATTTTAACCTCCTTGCTATTACGGTTCATGAGATACAGCATAAAACGCCAACAAATACTCTGTTGTATGGGAGCCCCCTTAATTATTATTATTATTTTGATTTTAGTATTTGTTGTTGTAGCCACAATAAAAAATACATATAATCTGTGTAAATTTCAACTGTCTAGCTATTACGGTTCTTGAGATCTAGCTCGGCGAGTGGTAGCCAGTGCTAAAATATCACGTTTTTTTGTATGGGAGCCCCCTTAATTATTATTATTTTGTTTTTAGTATTTGTTGTTACAGCGGCAACAGAAATAAACAATCTGTGAAAATTTCAACTGTCTAGCTATTACGGTTCTTGAGATACAGCCTGGTGACAGACGGACGGACGGACGGGCAGCGAAATCTTAGTAATAGGGTTTTTACCCTTTGGGTACGGAAGCCTAAAAAAATGAAAGAGGGAGGGTAGATTGTTCTCGTCTCACTTCATCATTTATGCCTTTCAAGTACACACAACCGCGCGTAGAATATTCTGTAAGTACAATATTTTCAATATTTTTAGGGTTGAACGTGTTACAATTCCCGCTTAGGTGTTGGCCGTAATCAGGTGTTTCAAAAGGTCTCCTGCAATCTTGACTTTATTTCGTACATCGTAAAGTTGGTTTTGCAATGCGACTTATGCATGAGAATTTAAACATTTGCGAATCGACACATTGTTACCACAATAATGGTAGCGCGCGGGGTGAGAGATTCCAGACTGTATTTTAAGAGCGATAGAGGTGGTTGTGTGTGTTGAAAAAAAATCATTTTGTGTTGCACATGTAGAACTTGATACTGGTGTTTTCGCTGCATCAGCCCTGCTCAGGCCTCTGGCATCCTTTCTGCGATGGTCCCTCGTCGTGAGAAGACGCACGTCATGAATTTTCCCGGATTCGATCAACCGTTCGTGGACTACGTTAGGTATTTATTGATTTAAAATATTGTTTACCGTTC
This sequence comes from Notocelia uddmanniana, assembly GCA_905163555.1. Lineage (NCBI taxonomy): Eukaryota > Metazoa > Arthropoda > Insecta > Lepidoptera > Tortricidae > Notocelia > Notocelia uddmanniana. The sequence continues at coordinate 3,224,093 of LR991052.1, forward strand.
ATGGTTCGCGAGCGTTTAAATGTGCGAATCTCTGATATAGTGTCGCGATTCGTGTGAAAGTGTAAATTTTTAATTTTACGTATTGGGTGTCCGCTGTACGAGTATTTAATTAAATTATAGATAACAAAGGATTGCATACGTAACGAAATAGTATCGTTTAATTGTGTTATTTTAATAATAACGATGTGATTTTGACGATTATCGTTTATCTTTTCCGTTTATTTTCGAACTTTCACCCGCAATGGAATTATATTTACTTCAATTAATAAGAACAAAGGTTGCACATGAATTGTGTTATTTTAATAATAATGATTTGTATTTGACGATTCTGTTTTTTCGAACATTTACCCGCAATAGTGTATTTAGCTCAATTAATAAGAACGAACGATTGAATATATACGTTGTAGCAAAATAGTACCCTATAATCAATGATTTTATTTTGACGGACTAGTGCCTAAGCCAATTGTTGGGATTAGATAGCGGACCCCAGGCATCCTTCAGGATGCACTGTACTGGGAATAGCGCTAGGACGATGATGATGATTTTATTTTGACGGACGTTTACCCCTTGTTTATGTGGAATGGAAATTAAGAAAGAGGACTTTGCCGGCCTTGGCCTGCAAGATTAGTATGAAATGCCATTAATGTCCTATTGTCTTAGCCGCACCTGAAACGTCATATTTCGCAGCTTATTATAAGGAACATAACATCAATATTTCATTGCATGTTTGAGAAAAAGTAATTAAAATACACGTAAGCCATCGTTGAAGAAAAACATTTTTTTTTAACTGAGACCACTTGGAATTAAGTGCTGGCTAGCTAAATAGTCCACCGTTTAATTTTTTGTTCCTGTTACCCTGTATATCCGATATACTATATTACTAGCTTTTGCCCGCGGCTCCGTCCGCGTGGTACTCGTTATCGCCTTAGTGGTGACCAGAGACGTAATCAGAAGCTAATTTTTCAGACTCTACACATGATCGCCCTTTCAATGCAATAGTTGCTACATCGAACGAAACAAGTTTTTTTTTTTCAATTTTTTAGTAGAGGAATAATAACGCCATATTTAAATCAATGTCACCCTATCACTTTTGACACACGCTGTATGAGGGATGACAAGACGTCGTGTGGTGTAGGGTGACCAAGTTGAATGAAACACTATTTTTTCTGTTAAGAGGGCGCAGTACGCTCGGTCTTGCTCGGTTCTCCATACAAACGTATTTACCCTCTCATTTTAAAACGCCATTCTAGAATAACATGAAAATTTGTATACACAATGGGATCCGGCATATCTAGGTCGGACCATAGCTTCTGTTGCTAGAACTTGTAAAAGAAAAAAAATACAGCGGCTTTTTTAGTTTTTTACGGCTTGTAATAAAACTTTAATAATCGCTGTATTTTTTCTCCATGTTTGTATGGAGAACCGAACGTACTGCGCAGTCTTAATAATTTGAGATATTATAATCAATATTGCAAGTAGTAACTGTGATATTATCTTTATAGAGTTTGTCTTTCAATACTTCATCGAGTCAAATAATTTCTGATCACGTCTCCGATGTCACCCTGTATAATAATTGCTATTAAGTTATTGTAGGCGCAGGCATAATTATCGTTCTCCCACACTTTCAACACTTTTTCAGAAATTATTTGCGTGATAAAAACTACCCTGTGTACTTTCCCGGGACTCGAACTAACTCTATCCTCCTGAGGCCCAGAAAAATTATTGTGTTTTTGAATTAGGAATTCTTATGTTATTCATTTTAAGTTCAAATAAATTTTGGAATTTGTCCAAAAAAATGTACGCGGGGCCTTAGGAGGATTACCTCTAAGTCGGTTCAGCGGTTTAAGCGTGAAGAGGTAACAGACAGACAGACACACTTTCGCATTTATAATATTAGTACGGATAGTATATTTATTTGGACCCGGGTATGTCATGAAACTACAACTAAGACCGCAGTGGGATGGGCAGCAGCATCCCTCGAGTGCGGTGGAGATTCCGCGATCGCCAACCCGCATGCCAAGCGTGGCGATTATAGCATTTACCCCCCCCCCCCCCTGGAATTGGGAGAGATGTCCAGCAGTGGACGTCCTTGGGCTGATATGGTGGTGGTATATGGAATGATGGAAACTGCTCTAACGATCTAGATGAAATATACAAATCGAGGGTTTATTTGAGGCGAAATTACGATCTAACTAGATAGTCTAGATACAGTAAGCATCAAAAATAGCTACGCATTTATAGTACATTACTACAGAGACCGGGACGAAAGGGGTTGCCGGTCGAAGACATATAGACGGCCGAGCGCAGCGAGGCTGGATAGGTCTAAGGCGGGCAACCCCATATTTCCCGCCGAGGTGTGTATAGTGCTTTTCTCAAACATGCAATGAAATAAACAACAAAAAAATCAAGTTTTATTTTTTATACGCATACTGGCAGAATGTCATGATGCCTGTGCCACAAATTTATGTGGAATGGAAATTAAAAAAGAGGTCTTTGCCGGCCTAGGCCTGCAATGAAATTTATATGAAATTCCATTAACGACCTCTTGTCCTAGCTGCACCTGAAACGTCATACTTCGCAGCCTATTGTAAGGAACATAACATCAATATTTCATTGCATGTTTGAGAAAAATAAATAAATATTAGGGGGAATTTTTTTTACATATCGAACTAGTCCCATAGTAAGCTCAATAAGGCTTGTGTTATGGGTACTAGACGACGATATATTTAATAGATATATACTTAAATACATAGAAACATCCAAGTCTCAGGAACAAATGTTACTGCTCACCACTGAAACAAATTCCCTTACCGGGATTCGATCCCGGGAACTGTAGCTTCGGTGGCAGTGTCACTTCACTACCAACTAGGCTAAACAGGCCGACACAAGAAACAGGATAAAGAACATTTGTAAAGTTCAAAGTCTACAGTTTTTGAGCCCTTCATATACGTATCTACTTTTGATGTTGACTGTACCATCTTCTGAAAATCTCGTATTCACTTGTTCAGGCAATCACGATAGACGCCGAGCGAATCTCGGTCGCCCAGGTACTCTTACAATCTTGAATAAATAAACAAGTAAATTTTTAACAAAAAAACACCGACTCCAAACTTTGCCAGACCCCATCCTCCTGCTATATAATATGAGGAGTTCGTTCGATGTAGCCTTACTTACCCCATCCAATTGGTATATAATTTCAGGAGTTCCCTCGATTTTTCCAAGATCCCGTTATCAGATCCAGACTTGGTGACAGTGGGACCAACTAGAAAACACACCCTTTCAAACAAAAAAATATTTTTTGAAATCGGTCCACTAGTCTCAAAGTAATCGGTGATCATACATAAAAAAAAATTCCGATTAATTTGAGAACCGCCTCCTTTTTTGAAGTCGGTTATTAATATCAAGGGACATTTTTTACACAAATCGAACTAGCCCCACATTAAGCTCAATAAAGCTTGTCTTATGGGTACTAGACGACGATATATTTAATAGATATACATGGATATATACTTAAATACATGGAATACATCCTTACCAGAATTCGAACCCGGGACCTCCTGCCTCGGAGGCAGCGTCACTGCCAAATAGGCTAAACAGGCCGACAAATAAAGCTGAAGAGTTTGTTTGTTTGTTTGTTTGTTTGAACTACTGGTTCGAATTGAAAAATGATTTTGATTTTTGATGTGTTGGATGTCCATTTATCGAGGAAGGCTTTAGGCTATATAACATCACGGTGCGATCAATAGGAGCGAAGACGCGGACGAAGTCGCGGGCAACAGCCAGTCATAAATAAATATTGGGGGACAATCTTACACAAATCGACCTAGTCCCAAACTAAATCTTAATGTCAACTACCACTAATCATGTAAACTAGATCGTAAATCATAATGTCCTTGTCTTACGTAGTCAATAAGGAATATTCCTATAATTACGACAGCAAGGAATTGTGACTTGTTGATGCGCACCCTTGGGTTGAAAGTGACTCATGTAAACACATCTAGACAACGCCATTTATTTGTTTTGCGCCTCCCGTATACTAGTATGTATAGTAAATTAAAAACTGTCCGGCTTTTAAAAATAACTGCCATTAGATTTTGAATATTGTTGCTTGGACGATGAAGTCGTTTTTTGAACGAACTAATTCGGTACAACTCGGTTAATTCTAATGATTTCAAGTATACTGCGCTTTGGCCTCGAGCCGTTTCGACGCTCTCTTTAGTGCTTAGATAAACTCTTTTCCAGGAGTAGTAAGTTTCAACGACCAAATACGTGTCAATAGAATTTCAATCCTAGTTCTTTGATTTAAGAGTCCGCAGTAAGCTCGGTTCTCCATACGAACGTAGTTTCGGTCTCATTTTAAAATGGCACACTGGAATAAAAAAAATTGCACGTAAACTCCTCTCCCCTACGATTTGTTAGCCGTTTGTCCAATACGCAGTTCGTCCAAACGATATTTGTATTCGCATTTCGTCCAATACATATTTGGTCCAACATACATATCGCCCAACAGCAGCTCGTCCAAGACGTATTATATCAACACGTATTTCGTCCATCCCATTTTTTGTACAGCAGACGTTCGATCCAATACGTATTACGTCAACACGTGTTTTGTCCAAGATGTAGTTAGTGCAACACGTATTACGGTCACTTTGTAAATATCATGTCACATAAACTTTACACTGTCCTTATCTATTAGTTGGTTACGTAGACATGTCAGATAATGTCCGGTTTAACAATAGTTTCCAAAATCGTGCAAAGATTTCTGATACCTCACTACCCCTCGCTACCCTTCATAACGGTTACTCCTAAAACTGACTAGCTTATTTTAGTTTTATTTTTGTGTAAGGTTCATAGTTTTTGTTATCTTTGTGACTAAGCTGTTCTGTAAGTTAAAGGAGTTTTATTAATATATTTTGTCGGGTTTGTTCAGTTTTTTATTCATTTTTGAGGCAATACACATTATAATGTATTAACAGTTTTTACTTCTTGTCGCAGTCCATAATTAACAACCTTTCATTTTTCTAACCCCTAACTTTTGTTTAGGAATTTAATAGTACTCGAAAAGTTAGGATACCAATATTTTATTCTTTTCAGTTTATTTTTAGGTTAGCCCCTTTTTTTGACCATTCAAAAGTGCCTCATTCTACAAATGGTCATTCAGTTTTAACCCTTTGACAGCCAGACTTCGTATACAAAAACGCTACTCACACGCCAAGACCACGAACGGAAATGAGACAATATAAACCGTACTCCAAAGTATGAAGGCTACTTTGACAGTGTATGTCATAACTACTTTAGGCGTTCTTGGCGCTGCGGGCACGACACCTCGTAACGACTTTAGTGGTCGTTGGCGTTCAAAAGGTTCACTATGAAAAAATAAAATGTTGTCAATTATGTAGATGTTTATGGTAGAATTTCTCCTATTATATACATTTACAGATTTTTTCGTCAGGTTGGGCACGGAATGGTCTTTGTTTATTACGATAAAATAAACACTTTTATTTTTTCGACTTTAACTTGATTTTCACATCTCATTTTCACACCTGCCATGACTATTCTATGAACAAATACTCGAATTATCGTCGAACGAACATACAAGCATAGATACATACAGTCATATATACATAATACATACAAACGACGGATTGTCTAAATAGACTCGCTTCGCTCGCTCGATGGTAAACAAACTTCCGCAATTTCATTTTAGATATATGTACTTATAATATAACTATCTATAATAATAGCCTACTATGGTCGAATACTTTCAATAAACTCTAAATTCTCACGCTTCGCTAGCTCGTGATGATTCGATTAAATTTCATTAATTCCAGTTCTGCGTAGGTATAGTGTACTATACGTAAGGACGAATCGCGAAATGGATGAAATAAGGAATGACAAATAGCGAAATGGACGAACTGCGTCTTGACGAGTCGCGAAATGGACGAAATCCGGAATGACCAACAGCGAAATGGACGAACTGTGTATTGGCGAATTGCGTATTGGACAAACGGCTAACAAATCTCCCCTACACGTAAAGTGGGGATGCAATTTATTTTGCTTCAACCCTATAGTGTGGGATGTTGTTGGATAGGTCTTTCAAAATGAACAGAGGTCTCCATCAAACACTTTTTGATAAAGTGCATATTTTCGGAAATATTCAATCCAAAAGAAAAAAAATTGTGTCCGCCCCCTAACTTTTGAACTATGAGTCCAAAAAAATGAAAAAATCATGAAAGTAAAGCTTAATAAAGACTTTCAATGAAAACTATAGAGGACATGAGCAATTGAGCTGTTTTTGAGTTATCGTAAAAAGTCTCCCCTTCTTAGCAAAAGACGTATGAAACGCTGCGAAGGTATTCCCTTTTGCTTGTTATTGTTTTTTTAAGTATGTTCATTAGGCAACTACGGAACCCTACACTGAGCATGGCCCGACACGCTCTTGGTCGATTTTGTTTATTCTTTAGGAAAGCGATAGTGCTTGGATTTGTGTTTATGATCATCATCCTGCTGAAATTGCCAACGAGGCTGCATCTCTCTGGTACAAGGCAGCATGTGTGTGCATGTTCAGAATATTAACACTTAATATAAATTATGTCTATTATGTCGTCTATTCGTCCGTGAGGCCCTACTCTGTGTCGACAAAAGCAACCGGAAACCATTACGTGGCCACTGCCATGTTTTACAGTGGATACCTGGTATCGAACAACGCGTCGTTTGTTGTGTGGACGATTTAGGTACAGATGAAATACAGATGGCGGCAACAAATTCCAGTAACTGTTTGCATTATAGTAGAAGGCCAATTTGAAAAAAGTCGTCAAATAACGAAGTTCGTTTGACTGAACAGGTGCATACCAACAAGTGGTGTCGTTGGATTCAGTAATATCTCCCGAGTATGAAAAGTGCGGTTGTCGCCCTTTAAACTGGTGGAGGGGATAACTATGACGTCACAAAGATGGCGGCAAATGGATTTTTCGATTTACTCAATAAGTACTCATTCGATTTTAACAAATGAGGTGTCATATGAAAGCTGATTAAATAGCAAACAAAACGTATATACAAATTATGTGCCATAGAAAGAAGAAGCAAATCGCTTCGTGCGAATAAATGGTAGGTAGACTGACAACGTAAATTAAATTAATTATTTTAACTAAATTTGCTCGCGCCGCTCAATAAAGTTTTTGTCTATTTATTATTTGTCCAATTGTAAGAGCGCTCGTGGCCCAGCGGCGCTCGCGTACCGCATCCGGTATGCGAGGTTAAGCAATGTCGGGCGGGGTCAGTCCTTGGATGGGTAACCCCTTTGAGTGGTTACTAAGCCGCTAGGCACGGTAAGCCGTTGTTCCCGGTCTATGATTAACGACTGCTATCGTTGACAGGAGCCAGGAACAACGGCTTACCGTGCCTTCCAAAGCACGGGAGCGCTCAGTTAGTAACCACTCAAAGCGGTCACCCATCCAACTGACCCCGCCCGACATTTCTTAACCTAGCATACCGCACGCGTAAGCTAAGAGGCCCTCGGGAGCCTTGAGAACCTTTAACAGTCAAGTTGCCCACTCACTTGACAAGCCTAATCCCAATAAGGTCTAGTTTTCCCCTTGGGTTGGAATCAGACGACAGTCGCTTTCGTATAAAACTAGTGCCTACGCCAATTCTTGGCATTAGGTAGCGGACCCCGGGCATCCTTCAGGATGCAACTATATCTGGGAATAACGCTTGATGATGATTACTTGTCCAATTCTTGTGGCGATTTGCGGACGCTAATAGCAACGTTATTAGGGTTCCGTACCGAAAGGGTAAAAACGGGACCCTATTACTAAGACTTCGCTGTCCGTCCGTCTGTCACCATGCTGTATCTCAAGAACCGTAATAGCTAATAGAACAGTTGAAATTTTCACAGATTGTGTATTTCTGATGCCGCTATAACAACAAATACTAAAAACTAAATAATAATAATAATTAAGGGCGGCTCCCATACAAAAAACGTGATGTTTTAGCCCTTTTTGCCGAGCTAGATCTCAAGAACTGTAATAGCGCTATACTTAAATACAAATATTAAAAACGTGCCAAGTGCGAGTGGGGCTCTTTTTATAGATCATGCGGTACGGAACCCTTCGTGCGCGAGTCCGGTTCGCACTTGGCCGGTTTGCTGACATGTTCTTTACCCCAGAAGCGGAACGCAAGATAGGGTGTTATAAGTTTAACATATGTATCTGTGCTGTCTGTGGCATCGTAGCTCTTAAACGGATGAATCGATTTGAGTGCGGTTTTTCAGCAGTCCTCGAACTTTTCATGCCTAAGACATAAAACTGACGTCACACAGCATATAGGATGATTCCAATTGGTGTTATAGTAATTATCAATCTTTAATCATCAATCATTTAATCATGCATTATTGATAGCATTTTTTAAAATATGCCGTATTTGAGAAAAATACCATCATAATTTTATTGCAGAGAGTTTACGTTCACATTTAGATTCAACATTCCTATAACCTCTTATAAAACTTGAAAGAAAATGAAATCCTCACTTGCTTATAAATTAAAAAAATAATCTAAATAGAAAGAGAAATCCTTTATAAGCTTCGGATGCAATAGGACGCATTTGAAAAAAGACCATTATGAATGCATGATTAAATGATTGATGACTAAAGATTGATAATTAATATAACACCAATTGGAATCATCGTATATGCACAGTGACGTCAATTTTACGTCATCGGCACGAAAAGTTCGAGCCCTGTTAATCAGTGATGGTTCTTGGACATATTCAAAGTCGGCACATCTGTTTTCGAGATATTGAACTTTGAAATGAAAATGTCGGGTTATTTAAACAACTTTTCGTTGTCAGTTATTTAGATGGTTATCGGCTAAGCAATCCTTTTCCTATCGTCGTTCAACCGTAAAAACATTGAGTTCGATGCTGTAGTCTTCTTGCAAATCATCTTTAATGGCCGCCGTGGATTCTGCGGATAACTTTTTGATTAAGCGGTCTGACAGTTATTAAGTTCGAAACGCACATAGCGGTGGACCCGGGTATGTCCTAAAACTACGACCAAAACCACCGGGGAATGGGCAGCAGCATTCCTAGAGTGCGGTGGAGATACTGCGATCGCCAACCCGCATGCCAAGCGTGGCGATTATGGCTTTTACCCCCCATGAAATTGGGGGAGGCCTATGTCCAGCAGTGGACGTCCTAGGGCTGATATGTATGGTGGTGGCACATAGCGGGCGTGGTACATTTTTAATCTTTCCGAAACTAATTTTGTACTAAAGCAGTAACGCTGCTAACGAAAATTTCAAATTAAAGGGAAAAATTGAAAATTGAATTGATTGAATTGTTCTTTTTTTTTCCGAAACTGTTTGATTGTCGATTACTGCTTCATATGTTACACACGCCGCCTCCGCTATACCGCAATATCGAATACCGCGCGGTTTTTTGGTGCGGTGTTACGTCCCCCTGACCGCGTTCGCTTTACCGTAAAACCGTCTCCGCCCCGCAACGACGCTGCGCTGCGCTCTGTGGTCAAGCTATAAAGTCGGTTTTCGTGGCTGTTTACTTCTAGGTTTATTAGTAGTACAGTAACACTTAGAAATTGTCTTGATATGCTAAAAGTGCGGGAAATTTCGGCATGCGAATGACCCTTTTTCGGAGCGGCTGCAACGGCTTATTTTATATCATTTGAATATGCTTTATGCTTTGCCATATTACGAGCAATAAAAGCTTGCCTTCTATACAAATTCTATAATTATTCAATAGAAATCAACGAAAATTAACAGTGAAACTTGTTACAAAATACTTTTCCATCAGTTAATTTTATATTTTTACACTATTGGTTATAATCGAATCATACAAAATTAATTGTGTTTCGGAGAAGATTTAAGTTGTTTATTACTCCAGTCACTATAAATTTCAAATGCTAACGTAACTTATGTGCGAAATTAAAATTTTGCTGTTGTTAAAATACCTCTGATCGCTACTGTATATGTATGTTTGGTCGGGTCAAATCTTGCATTTGAATTGTAAAGCAGATATCCTCAGCCGATTGTGCTGATTTTTGGCATGCTTATGTGAGTTCGATGACAATGCAATATTATTGTATCACCGAGCTGATCTGATGATTGAGTCAAAAGGTTAAAATACACAAGATAAAGCCGTCGCCGTCGTGTTTGGGAGACTCTGGGTTAACTGGAAACATCACAACGAGTAGTTAAAATGACTGTGCTGAATTTTTTGTGCGAGTGTGCTGAATTTTGGCATGCTTATGTACCTAAGTTCGGTGACAATGCAATATTATTGTCTCACCGAGCCGAGCTGATGATTGAGACAAAGACGGTCATAGCAACTCCTAAACTACACAAGATAATGTCTGGTCTAACTGGGACCGGACTGTGGGAGAAACGTCCAGTCGGCGATAAAAGCTTGTACCACTTTTTTACGTTAATTTAATATAAAATGTTGCTTGGCGAATTCATGAATGCATGTTACACAGCGAAGTAAATAAGCCCAGCATTGACTAGACCTAGGTTGCGATTTGCGATTTTCAACAGACGCGGTTCCAGAAGGTTATTTAGGTAGCATTTGCCCCGTTGTTGCCGTCCTCCACTATCCGCGATTTTCAGTAACATGTAACATGTAGCTTTATGCATATATTATATGGTGTAGTTAAATCTGTGAAACGCTCAGGCCTTGCTATATCGCAATGCGACATTCTGAAAATCCTGAAAATTATGTATTTTTCTTATTTTTAAGAAGTTTATAATAAGCTTCCAAGAAACCTAACTGATTAATCTATTTAAATTCTAAAATTATGTAGTGCGTAAACTCATAATTCGAAAGCATATTATATAGCGCACACGACATGAATGATAAAACACCGTGGGATTAATTGTGACTGAAATATTAATGAATTAATCGTTATGGCATTAGATATTCATAACTTAATATTTTCTTTTGACATTTTGATTTTATTCTAGATACTGTCTAAATTTCTATTTTTTGATACATTTTTATTATTATTATTATTATTTATATTTTGACGATCCTATTGTGAATTTTACTACATAATAACCATAATAATTTCTTAAATTTGACATGTCTACAGAAATTCAATATTTATTTAAAAAAATAATAATAATAACAGCATCAATAAATTGCTCTGAATAATTAATTAATATTAACATGTTATAATTGACGATTAGAAAGGGGTTGTTGCTAGCCCTATTTCAATAAAGAATATTTTTACTTTTACTTTGATTCGACCAAAACTCAATAAATGGTACGAGTAGGTAGAATAATTATGTAATAATAAATAATAAATTGTATATCAGCTCTGTAACCTTAAAGCAGTATTTTACGACTAAAACAGCTACATATTTATTTTGGCATAAATGGTTGGCGTTCTATAACTTGTGGTATGACCTCATAACCAAGTGATAATTTGTAGGAGTCGTTATTGAGATTAGGGACGGTAGTGACCGATTTGTCCCTAATTTTTATCCCTCATTGTGCCCTAATTGGCAACATTTCATATTTTTAAGGTGGCTTTTATCCGATTAAATCAAATAGAGGATGAAAAATTAAACATAACCACATTTATAATATCTTGAAATTATCGCCATTACATATTAATAAATCAATTTCAAAAGTTTCACATTTCAAAAGACAGTACGTGTACGTGGCAAGTAAGGCGTCACAGCGTAAAAAATCGTACAGAAGCACTAACATTAATAAGGCGGATTTACTAAATAAAGTGGCCTGCTCAATCAATCAATCAATCAATCAATCAATCTTTGTGTTTTATGGCCCCATCGATATTGTCGATGATTCCGCCAACGTCAAGGTTTAAAAAGGCACGTGTTTAACTAACATTAATAAGGCGGATTTACTAAATAAAGTGGCCTGCTCAATCAATCAATCAATCAATCAATCAATCTTTGTGTTTTATGGCCCCATCGATATTGTCGATGATTCCGCCTCAAGGTTTAAAAAGGCACGTGTTTAACTAACATTAATAAGGCGGATTTACTAAATAAAGTGGCCTGCTCAATCAATCAATCAATCAATCAATCAATCTTTGTGTTTTATGGCCCCATCGATATTGTCGATGATTCCGCCAACGTCAAGGTTTAAAAAGGCACGTGTTTATTAAGAATTTGACCGGTGACTTCAGATTGCCAGGTTCATGCTGTTCTCTTTGCGCGTCGTGACTGTCACAATTCAGCCTTGTGACGTCATATAGTCGATGACAGGCTTTCTTCGCATTCTGGAAAACGAATAGCTATAAAAATATTAAAAAATATATTTTTGGGTTTCTTGTTGACAATTTAACGAAATGAGTTAATATTTTATACTTATAAATTTGAAATGTTTTCAATTGTATTTGGACCCATATAGACATTTCATCGTCTCTTAAAATTGGTTCGAATAGCACCATAAAAAAAGTCAAATACCGTATTGTGATGAACAGGGCTCGAACATTCCGTGCCGATGACGTAAAATTGCATATTGGTGATTCGAATTGGTGTTATAGTAATTATCAATCTTTAATCATCAATCATTTAATCATGCATTTATAATGGTCTTTTTTCAAATACGGCCTATTGCATCCGAAGATTATAAAGGATTTCTCTTTCTATTTAGTTTTTTTTTTTAATTTATAAGCAGGTGAGGATCTCATATTCTTTCAAGTTTTATTACAGATTATAGGAATGTTGAATCTGAATATGAACGTAAACTCTCTTCATTTGTGATGAGGCCCATTTGAAAAAATACCATCGTAAATGCATGATTAAATGATTGATGATTAAAGATTGATATTTACTATAACACCAATGGGGAATGTCTGAAATTTTTAAAAGTCCTTGATTATTTTTCTAATGGGAGGAATAACCGTCGCCATTAACAGAAAAAAGTTTCAGATTTTTCGGTTGCACCATATATTTTATAAAAATACAAACATTTTATATCACCTCGCGTCTGCCCCGTATCAGACTACTACGACATTTCTAAGTCTGTCGAATATTTAAAAAAAAAACGCCTGCTTGGATCTGTGGTACGCAATGACATTGACAGTTCATCATAGGTTGGTCGTATGACTTGAACTGTCAATGTCATTGCGTACCACAGATCCAAGCAGGCGTTTTTTTTTTAAATATTCGACAGACTTAGAAATGTCGTAGTAGTCTGATACGGGGCAGACGCGAGGTGATATAAAATGTTTGTATTTTTATAAAATATATGGTGCAACCGAAAAATCTGAAACTTTTTTCTGTTAATGGCGACGGTTATTCCTCCCATTAGAAAAATAATCAAGGACTTTTAAAAATTTCAGACATTCCCCATTGGAATCATCCCATACGCAGTGTGACGTCAATTTTACGTCATCGGCATGAAAAATTCGAGTATACTGGTGATGAAATTTGGCATGCACAGTCAGCAGATAAAGTGGATAAGCAATATGTATAAACACGTTCATAATATCTTACTTATAACAATACAATACAATACAATACAATACAAAAACTCTTTATTGCGCACCTCAATAAATTACATTGCTTATTATAACAGCGTATAATACTTATAACTAGAGGTAAACAACAGGCGGTCTTATTGCTAAAGAGCAATCTCTTCCAGACAACCTAGCGGAAAAATAGCAACAAACGTATTATAAGTGGGTGGCAAACAAAAGAATTACATAATACAAACTTATAAACAATCACGTAAATATTAAAGCACACATACATAAATCATACTAATTAACATAAATAAATACATTCCTACATATATAAATAAATATGAATATATATATATATATATATATATATATATATATATATATACATAGTAACTACAATATCAGCCATAAAGTCGAAAAAAGCAGATAGTAGGATGAAAGAATCATGGAAGGGACAGATACGAGTAGTGTTCTTTTAGCTGTGATTTAAATGCAGCAATAGATTTAGCACGCCTCAATTCCACGGGGAGAGAGTTCCAAAGTAAAGTAGCTTGAAAAGTGAAAGAACAATTATAAAAATTTTGAAGAGGAGGACGGGACAGTGAGAAGCAAATTTTGGGAAGATCTAACCGATTTCAGAAAAGTAAATCGTTCTAGGGTTATAAGCTTATAAGTTATATTATAACACCCTTGTTTTGGCTACTTATGCTGCTGATTGTACGCCAGCTCTAGACAGCGATTGCTATATTTCAAATAGGATTAGACGGAAGGAAGCTTCTTTCCTTTATTGCAGCCGACGGCTTTTTAATGATTCGCGGCGCAGCTCCAGAAGGGTGTTACGACTTATAACCAGGGCTTGTAACCGGTTAATTTCTCCGTACAAAAAACCGGTTAGGAATTTCGTTCTTTCTTTTACTATTTCATGTTCAATCAGCCAATCTAAAAATACACAGTCGTAACCTAAATATATTACACAGACCTAGATAAAGAGCATAAACTAATTCAAATTATTTGGCTGTTTCGGGGTTTTAGAGATTAACCGGTTACAACCCCTGCTTATAACCCTAGGGTTATAAGTTATTATAAGTCCACTTTTCGAGAAATCCCCATAGTGCTCCTAAAAGCCTCTAATGCCTATATTACAAGCTTTGCTTAGTTAGAGACTAGGTCGATTTGTGTAAGGTTGTCCTCGTATATTTATTAATAAAAAATGCGCTTACCTAAAATACATTTATCTTACCACTACTACACTACTAGTAGTATTATTCATCCCTCGGCTTTGCTTTGCTTCTGTTATTTCTGTTATTTCAGTTATTTGTGATAAGTAGGCTAAGTACTGCTAGAGTGTAGGGGGATATGATGAAATATAGTACATTACTACAGAGGCCGGGACGAAAGGGGTTGCCGGCCGAAGACATATAGACGGATAGGTCTAAGGCGGGCAACCCCAAATTTCCCGCCGAGGTATGTAAAGTGCTTTTCTCAAACATGCAATGAAAAAAACAATTAAAAAAAAAACAAAATTTTATTTTTCATACGCATAGTGGCAGAATGTCATGATGCCTGTGCCACAAATTTATGTGGAATGGAATTAAAAAAGTGGACTTTGCCGGCCTAGGCCTGCATGATTTGAACGACCTCTTGTCCTAGCCGCACCTGAAACGTCATACTTCGCAGCCTATTATAAGGAACATAACATCAATATTTCACTGCATGTTTGAGAAAAATTATATACAAATTGTACGGGACTTGTACCCTTTCTCACTGGGATCGCAGATATAAAATTGCACTTCAAATTACACTAAGTCAATTTTGTTGAGGTACATATAGTGTGTCGGTTTTTGATATTATAAGATTTCAAGCTAACATGGTCGTTAATCCTAGAATTACTGTTCAAAAAGGAGAATTTCAAATTCAAATTCAAAATATTCTTTATTCTAATAGGCCTAGCAACAAGCACTTTCGAATCGTCAGTTATAACATGTATTAACATATATATTAATTAATTAATAAGAGCAATTTATTGATGCTATTATTATTCTTTACAATAAATATTGTATTGTTGTAGACATGTCAAAATAAGAAATAATTATGTAGTAAAATTCACAATAGGATCGTCAAAACATAAATAACAATAATTAAAAAAAATGTATAAAAAATATAAATCTAGACAGTTTCTAGAATAAAATCAATATGTCAAAAGAAAATAATAAGATAATATTATTATATTTACCATGTATACGTATGTTATTATTGTTGAGTTCCCGATATTTCGCAACAGCGCCGAAATATCGGAAACTCAACAATAATAATATAGTTTTGAACAGTAATTTTTTTTTTTTTTTTTTTATTTATTGTAAAGGGAAACAAACAGCTTAAAAATTATACATAATATAAACTCAATGAACTAATACACGAGCCAAAACAGTTTCCACTAATGGGATTACAACAAAAAATGCTCAAAGGGAACTATGAATAAAAATGCAAATGAGGAAAAACAAACATAAAAGTAAAATAAAGAAAATAATAATAAAAATACTGAAGTTAAACAACAAAAGAACGACAAAAGAAAGTTGTACATACAATGTCAGTTTAGACTACCGCCACCATAAATGAACCTAAAAACTATTATTTTTTATCGGATATTCAGTGACGAAACGAATTTACCAAATTTCGTATTGAATAAATCTAGGTCTAAATATTTAACATTATATGTCGAGCATGCTCTCACTAGGTATGAGTTTTTGACATATTTAGTTCTGCAAAATGGTATAGCAAATAAAGCATTTGATCTAGTTCTAAAAGTAGGGCATCTATATAAAATATTACTAATGAGATATTGCGACTCAATTAAATGATTAAGTAATTTAAACAGAAATATCATATCTTTTTGTTCTCTACGCAGCTGAAGACTCACGATGTTATCACTAGAAAAAGATTTAAACTTATATTTCATCCATTTAATAAATTTAGTTTGAATTTTCTCGATGGCATTGATATGAACCGAATATTGAGGACTCCAAACAACCGAGGCGAACTCTAAGTGCGATCGAACATAAGCATTGTAAAGTAAAATAATGGTACGTGGATCCTTAAAGTCCTTGCTCTGTCGAAAAATAAAGCCTATAAAAATAAGCCTAATTCTAGGATTGTAATATTATTGACGGGGGTGGTGGGTTCCGTTCCTCTATTTTAATGCCGTTAAGATCGAAAAGTGACAAACCGTTTCTTTCCGCGACTATACTTACATGCAGTTGAAATTATTAAAAATGACGTTTTTTTTTAAGACAACTGCCATTAGAGAATCTTCTTGCTTGGACAGTAAGGTAGCTTTTTGAACAGACTAAATTTGTTACATTTCGGTAATTTGGAATATATTCAACTATCCTCGCAAGTCCTTTGTTTCTTCAACTGTGGTGGTCGTAACTACCCAGTGTACTACCAGAAGTACAAATTAAGGCGCAGGGTAGGGCAAGCCATTCTCCATACAAAGGTTGTGCAAGTTTTTTGCGTTAGCTTTGGCACTACAGCATTTTATTTTTTGTTTGTACATATTGGATATACGCAGAACTTGATGTTGAAATTTTGAATTATTTAAAAAAAAATACAAAAAATAATTAAAATTAAAAAAGAAAAACATCAAGACATAGCTAACAAAAAATAAGCATATGGACCAAAAATAGTGACTGGAGTGCAAACACAAACGAAGAAAAACTTGAACAAAGTTTGTATGGGAAGAGCTTGCCTACCCCTTCGCCTTAACAGTAGTGCTTCAGCCCCAGACGTAAATTTTTCGATTTTGTATAAATTCTCGCCATATGTTTTATTCAGTATGTATGGTTGTTATGTATGGTTTTTAGCGCAACCTTAACCTCCTGAGTCCTGGGTATCAAAATTTGCCAGAATAAATTATACTCTGTCAAATTGACAAAAAGTCAAAACTTAATTGGGACCTATGTCCTATGTGTAGGACGCTGGTCTCAGGAGGTTAATTTGCACTTGGTGAAGTACAACAGGCAGTTATTTATGGTATGCAGTTAAAATGTCAGGTCTAAAGTACTATAGTTGTTTAGTACTTGTACAAGTACGCGAGGGCTTACGTGGCTATACCATTTACATTTGCTGGCGTATTGATCTGCTATAATTTGGCGACAGTGCAATGCAACGTGTAGGTATGATTGTCTCTCGCGATCTGAACTGGTGAGTTACATTTCCTCATTTCCATTTCCAGACAAAGGTCGAACACATCGCAATGGCTCGACAAAAAAAGGGAAGCGCTGCTAAGGGCTGCCAACATGCACGTCATAAGGTGGGAGGACATGGTCCTATTACCGACTGAGGAAATCGCCGCGAATTTCGCCAAAATGGATATAAAAAAGCCGCCGAAAAGGTCCATGCTAACTGAATTGTTAGAGAATTGCCCTGAACTGCCTCACATGCAGTACATTGAGTATGCGAAGTTCGATGGCACCGCCCAACTGGGTTTCCAGACGAAGATGTTCAAGATTTTCATGAAGATTTCGGAGAAGTACCATAATTATCCAATTGTGGTGTGTGTGCTGGCGAACGCTAGGATCAAGGATGTCATCGGGTTTGCTTGTTACAAGTATAGGTATGAAGTTGCTTATGTAAAATTAAATAATAAATAAATATCGGGGTACAATCTTACACAGATCGACCTAGTGCCAAACTAAGCAAAGCTTGTACTTTGACTACTAGACGACGGTATGAATACTTATACCACCACCACCACCACCATATCAGCGCAAGAACGTCCACTGCTGGACACAGGCCTCCCCCAAATTCACGGGGGGTATATGCCATAATCGCCACGCTTGGCATGCGGGTTGGCGATCGCAGTATCTCCACCGCACTCCAGGAATGCTGCTGCCCATCCCCCGGTGGTCTTGGTCGTAGTTTTAGGACATACCCGGGTCCCCCGGTGTTATTATTCTAATTTTTATTCCTTTTTATAAATGACATAACTTGTGTCAACCGGTTTAGCCTAGTGGATAGTGAAACCGCCTGCGAAACTGCCGGTCATAGGTTCAATACCGAAAGGGGCAATTATTTGTGAGGTGGGCATAATTTCTTGTTTACGAGTTTTAGATGTTTTCTCACACTATTAGTCATAAGCGTTAATTTAAAAGCTAATTTAGATGAAATGCCGTTTTTCGTTTGTGGTTGTCTGTCACTTTCACTTTCTTGTTTACATCATCACCATCATCATCCTAGCGTTATTCGGAGTACAGTTGCACCCTGAAGGATGCCCGGGGTCCGCTACCTAATCCCAAGAACTGGCATAGGCACTAGTTTTTACTAAAGCGACTGCTATCTGACCTTCCAACCCAAGGGGGAAACTAGACCTTATTGGGATTACTCGTAATATACATAGTTTAGTTAATGGAAGGAAATGAAGGTGATGTTCCCTAATTTCTTAGGACGACCACCTTTGGCTTAGTTGGTGGTGACCCTGCCTACAAAGCCGGAGGTCCCCGCTTCGGATCCCGGTCAGGGTATTATTTGTGTGGTGAGCCCGAATCTTTGTTCCGGAGTCTTGGATATTAATGTAAATATTTTTACAAGCGGAAACGTCCACTTAGCGGAATTATAATTTCCAATCGAAAATGAAAATTTGAAAAATGGATCAACCCGGCCGGGATTTGAATCCGCGAACTCTGAAACATTAAGAATGGGGTGGAATATTGTAACTAATGATTCTCAATGTAACTTGAGACATTGGTGCCGTTTCAAAAAGTTGTAGTAACTTTGACGGTAGATGTCGCTACAAGTCTCCCTAAGGATTAATTAAAAAAAGAGTGAATTGATTGAGAGATTCGTCGCCTCGGGATAACCCGCGGTACCTCAGTTGGAAAGAGCGATGGACGGATTCCAGAGGTCGCGGGTTCAAATCCCGCCCGGGGCAGGCTTGGATATTTTCTATGTATTTAAGTATTTTATTATCTATACATGTAAGTCTACCTGCAGTGCGTCGGGGATGTTTACGGAGGCTCGAGTGGACTGTTTTCATACGACGATGCGTACGATGTGCATCCCTGATGCGCAGACGTCGTGATGGTGCCAACAGCATCCTGAGCATGGTCGCGAATAGACTAGACTGCCCGTACTTGAACCACTGCTGTCAGATTGTCATTAAGATCATTCTGTAACAAACACTAACACAATATGATTTTAAAACTGCCCACTAACACATTGATCCAAGTTGGTTGTAAAATAAACTGTTGTTATAATGGTATTATATATATCGTCGTCTATTACGTAGTACAATCTTTGCTCAGTTTGGGGCCAGGTCGATTTGTGTAACGTTGTCCCCTAATTTTTTTCTTTGTATCAGCATCGCGCACCCGGACATAGGGCTTGGCAACATCGACGAATACGGCCTCTGCATAGCCGAGGACGATGGAGACGTGGACTTGGCGTTCCCGTGCCTCGAGGCTACTGACCCGTGCGGCAAGTTTGGCTTCACTTGCCTCGGACTCATTGAGCTGTCTCAGAGAAACAACGTGAACAACATGACTAGCTCCTTGCCGGATGGCAGCCTGAACGGATTCGGAGGATTCATGTTTCCTAAGGTGAGTTAACGCTGATGCTGCTAATTTAAAGCTTGAATTCATGGACGTAGTCACTTTAGTCTGAGTAACGTCGAGTGGACTTAGCGTCCCCGTGCCTCGGCGCGAATGAGCATAGCGGCAAGTTCGGCTTCACTTGCCTCGGACTCATTGAGCTGTCTCAGAGAAACAACGTGAACAACATGACTAGCTCCTTGCCGGATGGCAGCCTGAACGGATTCGGAGGATTCATGTTTCCTAAGGTGAGTTAACGCTGATGCTGCTAATTTAAAGCTTGAATTCATGGACGTAGTCACTTTAGTCTGAGTAACGTCGAGTGGACTTAGTGTCCCCGTGCCTCGGCGCGAATGAGCATAGCGGCAAGTTCGGCTTCACTTGCCTCGGACTCATTGAGCTGTCTCAGAGAAACAACGTGAACAACATGACTAGCTCCTTGCCGGATGGCAGCCTGAACGGATTCGGAGGATTCATGTTTCCTAAGGTGAGCTAACGCTGTTGCTGCTAATTTAAAGCTTGAATTCATGGACGTAGTCACTTTAGTCTGAGTAACGTCGAGTGGACTTAGCGTCCCCGTGCCTCGGCGCGAATGAGCATAGCGGCAAGTTCGGCTTCACTTGCCTCGGACTCATTGGGCTGTCCCAGATAAACAACGTCAACAACATGACTAGCTCCTTGCCGGATGGCAACCTGAGCGGATTCGGAGGATTTTTGTTTCCTAAGGTGAGTTAACGCTGATGCTGCTAATTTAAAGCTGCAATTCATGGACGTAGTCACTTTAGTCTGAGTAACGTCGAGTGGACTTAGCGTCCCCGTGCCTCGGCGCGAATGAGCATAGCGGCAAGTTTGGCTTCACTTGCCTCGGACTCATTGGGCTGTCCCAGATAAACAACGTCAACAACATGACTAGCTCCTTGCCGGATGGCAACCTGAGCGGATTCGGAGGATTTTTGTTTCCTAAGGTGAGTTAACGCTGATGCTGCTAATTTAAAGCTGCAATTCATGGACGTAGTCACTTTAGTCTGAGTAACGTCGAGTGGACTTAGCGTCCCCGTGCCTCGGCGCGAATGAGCATAGCGGCAAGTTCGGCTTCACTTGCCTCGGACTCATTGGGCTGTCCCAGATAAACAACGTCAACAACATGACTAGCTCCTTGCCGGATGGCAACCTGAGCGGATTCGGAGGATTTTTGTTTCCTAAGGTGAGTTAACGCTGTTGCTGCTAATTTAAAGCTTGAATTCATGGACGTAGTCACTTTAGTCTGAGTAACGTCGAGTGGACTTAGCGTCCCCGTGCCTCGGCGCGAATGAGCATAGCGGCAAGTTCGGCTTCACTTGCCTCGGACTCATTGGGCTGTCCCAGATAAACAACGTCAACAACATGACTAGCTCCTTGCCGGATGGCAACCTGAGCGGATTCGGAGGATTTTTGTTTCCTAAGGTGAGTTAACGCTGATGCTGCTAATTTAAAGCTGCAATTCATGGACGTAGTCACTTTAGTCTGAGTAACGTCGAGTGGACTTAGCGTCCCCGTGCCTCGGCGCGAATGAGCATAGCGGCAAGTTCGGCTTCACTTGCCTCGGACTCATTGGGCTGTCCCAGATAAACAACGTCAACAACATGACTAGCTCTTTGCCGGATGGCAACCTGAGCGGATTCGGAGGATTTTTGTTTCCTAAGGTGAGTTAACGCTGATGCTGCTAATTTAAAGCTGCAATTTATGGACGTAGTCACTTTAGTCTGAGTAACGTCGAGTGGACTTAGCGTCCCCGTGCCTCGGCGCGAATGAGCATAGCGGCAAGTTCGGCTTCACTTCCTTGTCCCAGAGAAACAACGTTAACAACAAAACAGTAAAAATACCAGTTATTATATTACCCAATATATACCCGGTGTATTGTGTGTTGGAAATCCATTTTGATTCTTCCACCGGTCGTATACACACGTGATGTAGTTGTGTATAGCTGTAGGTAGTATCTGTATATTTTTTTTTGTTTTATGGAATAGGACAGCACTGTACTCTAGTCACTGCTTTGTTATGTGCATGACAATATATAATAAGTTACCGAAATGTTTGAAAGAGCTACCTCTAAATAGATTTAAAAACCAATTAATCAAGCTATTAACTGTAAAGAACTATTACAATGTAAAAGATTTCCTGTCTCAAGACATTTAACAATTATTTAAGATATTTGCATGCTAGTATTACACAATACAAATAGCAGAATAAGATACTTATTGTCATATAACAACTATGGACATTGATGTACCTACTTGTTCTAAGCAAATAAAGATTCTATTCTATTCTATTCTATAAATCATTTTCTTATTCTTCTTCTTGTATTTTATTATTGTTTTGTTACATTTTTAATAATAAATAATAAATCTTTATTTCGGCCATTACATTATCCATACTTTTAAGTATTTTGCTTAATGTAGGTATTAGTACAGTGCACAATTATTAAATAAATAAATAAATAAATATTGGGGGACAATCTTACACAAATCGACCTAGTCCCAAACTAAGCAAAGCTTGTGATATGGGTACTAGACGACGATATACATACTTATATAGATAAATACATAGAAAACATCCAAGACCCAAGTACAAAATCCGTGCTAAATGCACAAATAATGCCCACGCCGGGATTCGAACCCGGGACCTCTAGCTTCGGAGGCAGTGTCACTACCAACTAGGCTAAACAGGTCGTCAATACAACAACACAATACAATATATTACATGACCATATGAGACAAAGTTAATAAATGTTTACAAATAACATTCCTTAAGGCGAAGGGGTGGGCAAGCTCTTTCCATACAAACTTTGTACAAGTTTTTCTTCGTTTGTGTTTGCACTCCAGTTACTATTTTTGGTCCATAGTCCATATGCTTATTTTTGTGTTAGCTATGTCTTGATGTTTTTCTTTTTTAATTTTAATCATTTTTTTTATATAATGCAAAATTTCAACATCAAGTTCTGCGCATACCCAATATGTACCAACAAAAAATAAAATTAAATGCTGTAGTGCACAAACTAACGCAAAAAACTTGCCCAACCTTTGTATGGAGAATGGCTTGCCCTACCCTGCGCCTTAACTTGTTTTTTTTTCAGGCCGACCCGGGGCCGAGTTACCAAACTCCATCGCGTCACAACACCGGTGGCAGCGCGACGTCTGTAACTGTCAAGAATGCTCTACTAGCCGCCAGTGAAGGTATTCATCATCATCATCAGTCGTTCCCTCAATGCTGAGGATCGTGACATCATGTCCTATTATTCCTGACCAGGGACCAGGGGTCCAACGCGAGCTACCCGCTCCGCAGCAATGAGCACGCAGACCGCCTAGTCGTCAACAAGCACAAACTCGCTAAGACGGAACGTTGTGTGTACTACTCGAGACCTGGCGTGTTCAACCGATTGCCCAAATACATAATAGATGCAGTTTCCAACCCGATGTTCAACGGAAGACTGAATATTTTTAAGAAAAAAAAAACCGACTTCAATTGGGGGAGGCCGGTGAAAGATTATTAGACTTAGATGGTGCACTCTTAGATTCCATACAATAAAATAAATAAATATTGGGGGACAATCTTACACAAATCGACCTAGTCCCAAACTAAGCAACGCTTGTACTATGGGTACGACATTCATACTTATATAGATAAATACATACTTAAATACATAGAAAACATCCCAGACCCAAAAAAATGCACAAATAAATGCCCTGGCCGGGATTCGAACCCGGGACCTCTAGCTTCGGAGGCAGAGTCACTACTAACTAGGCTAAACAGGCCGTCATGCTGCGTGCATGTTATAATGGTAGAAGACTAAGTACCCTCAATTCCTCATGGAATCATGGAAAAACCTTGCTTGCTTGACAAACAAAAAGAAGAGAACAAATCGCCAAACTTGAACTACGCGTTGTTGAAGAGTTCCGTTCTGATCATCATCAGCAGTTCCAATTCATCAAATGTCACTTTTATGAATGAAAATGCTTGATTAGTTCATGAAAATACTAAAATTACTATTTGTGTGCCTTTCACATTTGAGGAGTTCCCTCGATTCCTAATGGATCCCATCATGAGAACTCGAGCATGACTAAAATCAATCGTGAAAATAGAATTTGCTTAACAAACACAGCTAGAAGGACAAATCGCCAAACGTGAACTTTTCGTCGTTGAAGAGTTCTCTTCTGATCATCATCAGCAGTTCCACTTCATCAAATGTCACATTTTTGTATGATAATATTGATAATGCTCGGTTTGTTGATAAAAACAAAAATCACTATATGTTTGCCTTTAAGATTTGAGGAGTTCCCTCAATTTCTCATGGATCCCATCATCAGAACTGCGTTTTGACAAAAACGGGACCAACTTGGATATATATACTTACAATCAAAAAAAGAGTTTTTCAAATCGGCTTAGAAATGACGGAGTTATGGAGTAACAAACATTAAAAAAAAAAACCGGATTGATAACCCCCCCTTTTGAAATCTTGAAGTCGGTTAAAAAATGGCTCCTTGAACAAATGTTTTACGACTACAGTGAGTTTGATAACCGACCACACACACTGTAACCGTCTGTGGCGACAATGTTTACTATGTATTATTTAAATCCACCACCATATCAGCCCTAGGACGTCCACTGCTGGACATAGGCCTCCCCCAATTTCATGGGGGGTAAATGCCATAATCGCCACGCTTGGCATGCGGGTTGGCGATCGCAGTATCTCCACCGCACTCTAGGAATGCTGCTGCCCATTCCCCGGTGGTCTTGGTCGTAGTTTTAGGACATACCCGGGTCCAAATCATTATATTATTAATTCTTTAAATTATTATAAATAATAATAATAAATAAATCTTGGGGGACAATCTTACACAAATCGACCTAGTCCCAAACTAAGCAAAGCTTGTACTATGGGTACTAGACGACGATATAAATACTTATATAGATAAATACATACTTAAATACATAGATTATGTTCTGACAATATTTATTGGACAATTAATTCCCATAATAATCATTATTTATTTATACGTAATTTCATAGCTTATTAATATTTAATTAATAAGCAACAAAAATACTTGTAACAATTGTTATGAATAAATAATTTTCATTTTCATTTTTTCAAGGCCTTCAAATAGCGCTATTTTCGCATAACCTTAATTTTTTTATGATAGTCTGATCAGCGATTGGCCTTAGTCTCACCTGATGGAAAGCGATGTCAAGGCCTAAGATGTTGCTCACTGATTCAGTAATAGCCTATTCACTCTTGTCTTGAAGAGACCCAGACAGGCGGTAGTAAATTCCAGTCCTTAGCTGTTCGCATTAAGAAAGAAGAAGCAAATCGCTTCGTGCGAATAAATGGTAGGCTGACAACGTAAAGATGCAACCGCTCACCGCGTCTGGACGTCCGGTGATGGAACGGGGAAGGCGGAACTAAGTCATGTAATTCCTGTGCACATTCTCCAAAATGTATCCGATAGAACACAGGCAAAGTAGCGTTATGATCCATACCGCTACTTTGTCAATAAAACGCTTTACTAAAAACGATATTTGGCGCGCATTTGTAGCGGTATCCATTATATCGTTATAAATAAAAAGCATTTTTTGAAGCTCTAATAACGTTATAGGCTATCTCTGTCTCGCACACAGTCTCGCTCATACGTGCGCTGTGACATTTACGTCAAACTCGAGCACGTCATTGTCGCCACCGCCACCATCTTAAACGATATTACGAGTGTAACGTTATAATAACATTATCATATAAGGTTATGATTTTCATTTTGTTATGACATGAAATATCGTTATGAGGAATATCGATTATGATTATAACGAAATGTTAAACACTAACGAAATATATCGTTATAATATCGCTTATTTTCATAAAGTTTTAAAGGCCTGCACAGGGCTCGAACATTTCGTGCCGATGATGACGTTAAATAGCATTTTCTCAAACATGCAATGAAATATTGATGTTATGTTCCTTATAATAGGCTGCGAAGTATGATGTTTCAGGTGCGGCTGGGACAAGAGGTCGTTAATGCAATTTCATACAAATGTTGCAGGCGTAGGCCGGCAAAGTCCTCTTTTTTAATTTCCATTCCACATAAATTTGTGGCACAGGCATCATGACATTCTGCCACCATGCGTATTAAAAATAAAACTTTGATTTTTTGTTGTTTATTTCATTGCATGTTTGAGAAAAGCACTATACATACCTCGGCGGGAAATATGGGATTGCCAGCCTGAGACCTATCCGACCTCGCTTCGCTCGGCCGTCTATATGTCTTCGGCCGGCAACCCCTTTCGTCCCGGCCTCTGTAGTAATGTATTATTAGGATTATTCCTATTGGTGTTAGTAATTATCAATACTTAATCATCAAGCATTTAATCATGAATTTATGATGATATTTTTTCAAATACGGCCTATTGCATCCGAACATGATAAAGGATTTCTTTTTATATTTAGAATTTTAATTTATAAGCAGGTGAGGATCTCATAGTCTTTCAAGTTTTATAACAGGTTATAGAAATGTTGAATCTAAATATGAACGTAAACTCTCTATGACGATGAGGTTTGTTCAATTCATGGTAATACATAGTAGTTATTTAAGTCATTGCAAAAAGAAAACTACTGTTTTAAAAGGGGGGGTCTCTGGCACCGATTTAAGGTTCAATAAGTCAGCTAAATAAAATACGCAAATTGCACGCAACACTGTCAAGGGACTCTGACTTGGCAGTGTATTTCTAAGTCGTTTTCGTATACAGATGTATGGAAAAAGGTATGGGTGCGTATTATGAGCGGTAGTGTACAATAGACAGTATATTGTCAACCGCTAAACTTAGTTCAGTTGAAATCGAAATCTTTACTAAGCTTTACTTTCATGTTTTTTTTTTCATATTTTGTGGACCCATAATTCAAAAGTTAAAGGGGGGAGAGACACATTTATTTTTCTCTTTTAGTGAGGATTTCCGAAACAAGTTTATCAAAAAAAAATTGATGTAGACGTATATTTATTTTTATTTTGAAAGACACTAGTTTACGGTTTATGTTTATGGTTGCTTCAAGCAAAAAAAACATCCCCACACTACGTGTAAGGGAGGAACCATCGAATGTTTTTTTTACCACTGAGATTTATTGATTTATATATCCATGCCAAATTGCAGCTTTCTAGCACTAACAATTACAGAGCAAAGCCTCTGACGGACAGCTATAAGGGTTCCTAGTTGACTACGAAACCCCACACAACATAAAATTAATATTTAAGAGGGCTCCCATACATCAAACGTGATTTTGTTGCCTTTTTTTATAGATAATGGCACGGAACCCTTCGTGCGCGAGTCCGACTCGCACTTGGCCGGTTTTATTTAAAAATTTATTTGTATTTGTACATATTCAGGTCTCAAGAAGGGTGCACGCGATCCAGAAAGAATGCACGCCCAGAAGATGGCTTCTGAAGCGCCCCAATACAAGACGTACAGGGTGTACATGTTGCGACGTGTTCGCTTCAACACGCTGATACAGCTCGGCGTGTCCGGGGAGAAGATGGAGGTGGAGCCGATCACGACCAACAGGCACACGTTCTGGGTGCGTACACTTACATTACAGTACAGAGTGTATTGTTCGCGGTAACACGCCGATACAGTTCGGTGCAGCATAGGCTGGGTGCAGCTGCTCACGACTAGCAAGCACGCATTCTGGGTGCGTACACTTACATTACAGTACAGAGTGTATTGTTCGCGGTAACACGCCGATACAGCTCGCCGTGTGCATAGGCAAGGTGCAGCAGCTCACAATAAGCACACATTCTGGGTGCGTTTGGTCCCGGACTTAAATTGTGGAGCCATTTAGAGCCCACTTTTTAGCTAACTATGATGCCCAGGATGAAGTGAGCTCTAAATAAATAAATATAAATATTGGGGGACACTATTACACAAATCGACCTAGTCCCAAACTAAGCAAAGCTTGTACTATGGGTACTAGACGACGATATACATACTTATATAGATAAATACATACTTGAATACATAGAAAACATCCAAGACCCAAGAACAAATATCCGTGATAAATACACAAATAAATGCCCTGGCCGGGATTCGAACCCGGGACCTCTAGCTTCGGAGGCAGGGTCTAACAACTAGGCTAAACAGGCCGCCTAAATAGCTCAACAATTAAAGTCTGTGAATGTACACTTACATTACAGTATAGAGTTTATAATGTTTTCGCGGTAACACGCAGATTCAGCTTGGTATGTGCATAGGGAGGATGCAGCCGCTCACAACAAGCACACATTCTGGGTGCGTACATTACAATATAATTTGATTGACACATAGGTGCCTGTGGTGTGTGTGCCTGAGTTGAAGAATAAAAAAACTTTTGCTTAAACTGACATATGATATAAATTTGTTTCAGTTGAAACCGAAGTATTTCACGCACAGCATAGACTGCATAGTGTGGTGCCAATTGCTCGAGGTTAAAAACACCAAGACCGTGTTCAGGGTCGTTTATACTGAGGAGCAGAAAGCGTCCAATAACGACAAGAACGGTGAGTAATACTTCACCGGTGCATCATTTAAAGGATGATTCGCAGTAGGTCGTTCCGTGTTCGGGCCGTTTTCATGACAGTAAGGGTCTCCCCAAACTTATCGACGCGGAATCGGCAATAGCCGATAGAAAAAAAGCTTTATGTCTACGCAGTAAGAGCGTAAACGACGTCGACGCTTCGACCGGTGTCGGCCGAGTCGCTCCAAGACGAACCATGCCTTTGTAGTTCTGATTGCGTGAACATAATTGTTGTGGTACAACATTGACATAAGATATAGGTATAGAAATAGACACACAATGTCGAACATAAATAACTAAAAATGTGGCGCAAGATGACACTGACAGTTACATTCCAATAGCTGATAATATAATAACGCTTCTTTATAGTCCGAGTCAAGATAAAAACTTCATACAAAAAAGAACTTACAGACATTAGCGTCAAGTGTCAAATTTGCAAACATAAGAACCAACATGGTATAACTTTTGAGTAAAATGCCACTGTCGTATACTGACCACCAATGTTTACTTTATAAATGTCAAAAGTGAACAGTGAAAGTACCTAATGGAGTCGCTTTGGTTATTTTAATTATTTTTATATTAATAATATTTTGGAACAAAAAAAATATGAATAAAACATTCCATTACAACATTCACACACATTCTGTGATTGTTCTTTTTCTGTGTTAGAGATTAAGATGAAACTCTTGAGCAAGACTATAGGTAGTTATTTCAAAAGTACTGACTTCTGCCATTGGAGCAGCATTAGTAGTTTTACAACTTTTTCTTTGCAAGTCATCGTCATCTATCTCTGACATCTATAAAACAAAGATACCGACTATGAACTTGAAAGATAAATTATTTAAATATATTAACGTTAAATTGATTTTTATTACATCAATTCATATAACTATATGAAAATGTTTTCCTCTGCATGATTTTTCACGCTAAAATTATATGTTAAAACAGAATTTGAATAATGTAGTTTGAGTCGGGAACGAACTGACTTACGTTCAAGACAGGTTTAGCAGTTGCAGTTAGTAGATTTAAGCCTTTATTGGTCCTGTATATGTCGGAAGTAGGGAAATAGGCCGAACACACAACACTCGTGTGGCTTGGTTTATAGAGTGCGTCACGTTTATTTTGCGCTAAAATAGCGGTCCATTCTGAACGTCGCTGAGGATGTTGTGGAAATCTTGAATTAAAACATAAAAAACACAAATTTATATTTCTTATAAATTTAATTTAAAAAAATATTGTCCTAATAGCGACTCCTTACATTTTGTTTCTTGATAACCTTTCATTTGAACTAACAAAATTATTTACTCAAAACCATGAAATTACCAGGACTTTCCATACATTTTGTAACGTTATCAAAATAACTAACCTAAAGAAGTATATTCCGTCTTTTTCTTTGTTCTTCTTCAGATTTCGTCATTGTTGGACAACTGTCACTGTCCGCGGTCCAAACACGACTAAACAGGAAAGTACCGCCCGAGTCGTGTGGGCGGTACTTTCACGGGGGCCATTTTTGTGGGCTGATTGTGAATCTAGTTCTATAAAGTACATCAATGTGGTACAAAAATAACAGCTGTTCACTTTCTTTAGTAAATTTGTCTTAGTAACAGTGCTTCTATGTGATTTGTTACGCTGCGACGCCTTACTTGTCACTTTCTGTTAGAATGAGGAACTTTTGAAATTGATGTATTTATATGAAATTGGGATATTTTCGAGAATTTATAAATATGGTTTTACTCAACTTTTTATTCTCTATTTGATTAAATCGGAAAAAAATCTGCTTAATAAAATAAGATGTTGTCAATTAACGGAATTCAATAAAAATATCCTGTATAGATTTTCGAAACATAAGAATAGGAGAATAGGCTATTACTGAATCAGTGAGCAACATCTTAGGCCTTGTCATCGCTCTCCATCAGGTGAGACTAAGGCTAATCGCTGGTCAGTGTATCATCAAAAAAAAAAAAAACACAATCGAACGTGTTTGCGCCAAGTCTCATACTGTACGGCAACGCGAACAGCGCCTCTGGCGGGTTTTGGTTGTAACTATTTTTTTGCCATACAAATTGAAACCTTTTAATTTTTTATACAGACTTTTTTACGATAAAATGGAATATATGATAAAAAATTAAAGATGTATACATTTTATTTTATAATTTAATTACTGACAACTCAAATTATTAAAAGTAAAACTAGTAAAAATCTAAAAAAGGTCCCGGCGGAGGGTCTCGACGCCGAAGGCAACGAATTTGTATCCGGCATCTAGACCCCTGTTTTTGCGCATTTTTAAGGCTTCGGCCGCCTCGGCTGCTGCGCCGGCCCTATGTATTGTACTGTGGAGATGAGACGAGGCTAAGGTGTCCACGCAGGTTGCGTCCCACACCAACACCCGTCCCATTTTACACGGTATTAGGGACATTCCGTCCGGTCTTTTGCCATCGTCTCGAACGATGCCGACTGGTTCGAGCACCGCCGGCACGTTCACGCTAGCAAGAGATCGGCGGATAATGTCGTTAAGGGCGGCGTGACGCGAAATGCGGCCGTCGCTTTTTGCGCATGACAGACCGTGGTGCCCCAAACGATCGACGTCACTGCCACAGGGACATTTGTGCGGAGCACAAATCGGGACCCCTAGGCGCAGGCTGACTGCCAGTCGAAGCGTGGCGCTGTCGAGGAATGTGCCGGTACTTGGACAGGGGTAGGCGTTCATCCACTGACCAAATTAAATATAACCACATTTTTAAAAATATCTCGAGTTCAATACAAAAATCAAGTACCTCATTCTAAAAGAGAATAAGTGACAATGATAAGTAAGGCGTCACGGCGTACAAAATCACTCAAGCACTTTTACTAAAGCGGATTTACTATAGTGTACTGCTGTTCTTTTTATGCAGCACTTGTGACGATGATGTCTTTCTTCACATTTTCTTGAATATCTTAAAAAGTAACTAAAGGAGGTATTCCACTCATCCAATAACTTTGTCCAATATACATTTGATCAAAGAAATTGGATGATTTCATCAAAGATTCTGATGACAGTTAAATCAATATGGCTACGCATGAAAAATAATAAAACTCGGACAAAGATATTGGATGAGTGGAATGGGCCTCCGTCAAAGAACTTTGATCAAAGATTTGACAAAGATATTGGACGAGTAGAATACCACCCCGTATTAAACTCATCCAATATCTTTGATCAAAGAAATTGGATGGTTTCATCAAACTTGGATGGGACCCCGACATTTGATCAAAGATTCCGATGACAGTTAAATCCATATGGCTACGCATGAGAGAAAAAAATCGGATGAGTGGAATGGGCCTACGTCAAAGAACTTTGATCAAAGATTTGACAAAGATATTGGACGAGTGGAATACCACCCTAACAGCTATAAAAATAAAATTTCGGATATGTTAATAAGTTCACGAAATCAGTCAAGAGTTGATACTATTTGGAAAGGCCGTAGAATTATAAGGGAAGAAAAACTGCCCTTCATGATTAAGAGCTGGGTTTTTTTTTCTATAGTTACTTACATCTAGCTGTACCATTGTGCCAAGTTGTGTTAAAAAAAAACCAATTGGTTAAGCCGGAAAAAAATAAAATCAGTACTCATGAAATATGACTTTTCTCTAAAATATTAAAACAAACAGACAAACATTATCATACTATCTTTTTGTCATTTTGGTTAATTAATTAGTATATATGTCCTGTAAGAAAATTGACACTAACATTTCTGTACAAAAACGCAAGTAAAAATTTCATTTTTTTTTCATTGCTGTAGGAGTGAGCACTCTAAATGTCATCTCATCTCTTATAAAAAGCCTTATTTAACGTTCTATGAGTCATATTAGTTTGATATTTAAGTTTCAGCTCTTAGTCCTAAAAGGGCATTTTTTCTTCCCTTATCCTGCTCCGGCCTTGGAAATGTTGTCAATTAAGACTAAACGCAAACGAGTACGCTCAGACCAAGTAAAATATTTTTTACTTGGTCTGAGCGAGTACGTTTGTGTTTATGTTTCGAAACAATTTAGAAGTACTGAGCTCTATTAATAACAGTATAATTTAACCTTCCAGTTGTCTTCAACTACAACAACACCTACAAATATCACGATTTCGAGTGCGAACACAAAATAGCCAAGGAGATAGTCGACAAAGTGAACACACTTCTCGAATTGAGAAACAGCCCGTGCCGCAGGGAGTACAAAACGGCCAAGCAGAAAAAACTACAGTCGAGGACAGGTTTCTACTCTAAATATGCGTCTAGCAGCCGTTACTAGAGGCTTACTAATGCTATACCAATACGATTCATGTACAAAAAGTATTTTTAAGGGACAACTACAAGTTTATATAGAAGCAAGACATATAGGTACCCTAACTGTTTGAATTAGTAAAACGCAAAATCATACCGGTTAAAGAGTAAACATCTGCATGTATCTAGAGTTTATCGATAATGTCTGTATTCAAAACCATACATGATTAATTCCATACATTTTTGTCTATAAAAGACCTAACCAGTCTGAATTCTGCAACAAACCGTATAACAACGTGACCGATTTCTGAATTCGTGAACTCGAAGTGGTCCCTTTAAACCCTATTTTACATGAATTGTAATTTTATGAAGAGTATGGTATATAAGGATGAATATTAACCGATGACGCGTTTTCATACAATTGACACTTTAAGTGCTTTAACCCTATAAATTAATGAATAATGTCATGTTTGACGTTTAAAAGTTATACAGGGTGCCATAAATCGTCGATAATTCGTGGACAGCTGCTGCTAGCGTGCTGCAAAATACTTCTAAAGATATCTAATTGTACGTTTAATGTCTAATTTCATGTCTTAGGTGTCGAGATTTTGGTATTTTTTTAATAGCTTTTTTTCTACCTAAGGTCACTTTTCTGATTGCCATCAACACAAATTGCTTTTTTATCTACATTATTTTTTATTTTTTTAAATACCCACGCTGTATTAACATGCATGTTTGCATGTAAATACTTTATTGTATAGGAAACACAGGTTAAATTATTTATACATAGTACGAAATGAAATGAAATTTTATTATTTTTTTGAACATGTGTGAACGTGGTCTTTGGTGTAACTTAAATAAGCGCAACATGTCCTATTGTTTATACAGTATGCAAAAAATGGAATGTGGAACACTAACTATACAAATTATTTCATATTTATACATAATAAAATTAACAAACTAAGTCAAAGACATGAATTAAATAGTAATTTAAGGATTAAAAACATTTATCTAGATTCTTAAGAAAACATACATATACATTTTATTTGATTATTTTTTTCGATTAAATAAAAAATCTGTATTCAATTAAATCACATGTCACGAGAGCCACGACTATTTCATCTTTGCCGTTATTTACAAACGCACATAATAACAGGCTACAACATTTTAACATATTTATGTGTTTTATGACGATCAATCCTGCTTAGCTGAAAAATCACATATCAGTCAATTTTTACACTTTCTCATATTTTGATTTGGATCTTACCAATATCTCGTAAACTAAAACATTTTTACTATACCAAAAATCATCTACTGTTGAGGAGTGAGGACAAAATATTTGGACCTTAGATAAGGCTATTCGTCTATCGTGTATTGACGAACCTTTTTGACAATGTCCGATCGGTCGGACATAGATATTCACGGGGTTTTGACCATGTCCGGTATGTCGGGCAAAGAAAGATCTTCTTGCATTTTTCCGGATCAGAACCCTTTGGACTATTCAGCGTCCTCGAGGCTTGAACCACAGGATTTTACTATTATTCCTCAAATTAAGATTTAAAAGCCTTAACTGTGGTTTAAAATTTTTGACTTTACCCATTAAACAGCCCTGTCAACTGTTCACGGACTACCCTCAATAAATGAGACAACCTGTAGAACTTTGAAATGTTATATGATATATTATGTTAGAGTCCGCAGTAAGCTCGGTTCTCCATACAAACGTAGTTTCGCTCTCATTTTAAAACGCCATGCTAGAATAACATGTAACTGTATACACAATGGGATCCGGCAGATTTAGGTCGGAAATTAGTTTCTGTTGCCAAAATTGTAATGGAGAAAAAATACAGCGATTATTAATGCTTTCATACAAGACGCAAAAAACTTAAAAACGTGCTGTATTTTTTTTTCTATTACAAAATCTAGCAACAGAAACGCATTTCCGACCTAGAGATGGCGGCTCCCATTGAGTATACAAAGTTTTATGTTATTTCAGCAAGGCGTTTTTAAAATGAGAACGAAACTACGTATGTATAGAGAATCGAGTTCAGCCGAGCGTACTGGGGACTTTTAATTTGTGCAGCGGTGTGGCAAAGCTATTTCAAAAAATTAAGCTTTCAAGCGAGCGATGTGTCAAATGTATGGAAACAGATTAACACATCTTCTGTGTATACTTACTGTAACATTAACCATGACTAAGATAATAATGTCTTATGACTTGGCAAGAATTAATGCTATGGCAAAATATGGGGACACTTTTTCCAATTCCGAGCGCTTATTTAGAGATAGGTGCCCAAAGTTTCCAAATTCTGGGTATAACAATAAAGGGGAATACTTTAGAGTAAACTTTTAAGGCTCCTCAAGTCCTCATGCCAGAGTTGTCGCTGTTAATGTTAAACCTAGCTGAGACCTACGACCAGGCAGCAAAACTTTGGTGCCGGTGACGTCATTATGACGGAAATTCACAATGATTATTAATATATAATGCAATCATGGTAACATAAATTTTATAGGTTATAAAAATGACTATTTATTTATATTGAAAATAATGTAAATATTAAAAAAATTACACAGACAATAAGAAAAACATTTTACTGAGTGAGTAATTGTAAGAAATATAACAACACCGCGGATAAAGGTAAAACAACAAATTGAAATTTCGTGGGTTGTCAAAAAATATGCAGAACGCTTAAAATTCAAAAATAACATTTTATCTTCTTATTTAAATACATACATAGTACATACTGAACAAATGTAACTCTCGCATCTCCCACCGGTTATAAAAATTGTCGTTGGACTGATCATAATGCCTGTATTATGCAACTAGAACAAATATGATTGTGAGTCAAACTTTCAGTATCAAAATCTTCAATAATCTAGATAAAAACACTCTGTATGTAGCTTGACGTCATACGTCTGTCACCGGCACCAACGTTTCGCTCTTTGCCTACGACGCAGTACAATGCTCGGAGATGTCTTGGCGTGCCCCATATAACAAATATAAAAAAAATACTGGCTACCCCCATGGTTGGAATAAAAAAAAACCGTAGTCGTGATACGACGCCTAATGATACTGCTAATTTTACGAAACTTTTTTATTCTTAGTTATCTAATATATGGTTGAAAGCCGAGACACACCGAATGCGTGCGTAGCACGTGCGCGTGCGCGTTGTATCGTATGAAATGTCATAGTAGATAACACACCGCTTGCGTAGCGTGCGCGTGGCTTGCAAGCGGTGTGTCATCTACTATGACATTTCACACGCACGCATTCGTTGTGGCTCTGCCGTCCAACCAAAAGTTGGCCCAAGGCATTACTTTCAGCCCTGATTTTAAATACATGAACATTGTTTGTTACCTAACTATGACAATCGTCTATAAATGTTTCGTTGACGAGTAACAATACCCGTTGGGGCTAAGCTCCATGGAACATGACAACTAAGTTGGTGAAATAACCTTAAGGGTGATATCCACCGTACGTGCGAAGCTGTATTCATATTATTTATTTAAAAAAAATTATACAAATTGTATTTTAAAGTATATTTTTACCTTTTAATAACGCATGAACTATGTATAATTTACACACATGGTTTTCATTAAATAAATGTATTATTTTATTTATATATTTTACGCCTCGCTTGGCAGCTAGCTGTCAATTATATGAACAGCTTTGCACATGTCTACTGAATATCAGCTTAGACAGTAGTTCCTTTTTATTTTTTCACTAGCGTCGAACGCAAATCGGTGGATTTCACCTTTAAACCATACACTAGTAGACATATATACTGTTCCTAGGCTTTAGTTTTTACTAGTTTTTAGTTACTACATGTTCGCATTATAATGTTCCTTATTTTTTACTGTATACCGACTGAAAACATATAATTTATAAGTAATACTAAATACTACTAATATATATTTGTTGTATTACCAGCGGAAGAGCAATCAATGTTCTATAAATAGGTATTGAGGATAAGAACTGGCTATCTCTCACAAGATGTCACTTATATAAGTACCATAGACCTATTTAGTTTTGGCTATTTGGTCATCAACTCGACTAAATATAAATAAGAACTTAATCTGAGCAGTATTTAAACGCTATTTCTGTTTACATTTAAACAATAACTTATCAAAGAAATAGAGCCTTTTGACAAGAGTTCCCACTAATGTAGGTATTAAGTGATTTCGTCTAGAATGTTGATGTTGGTGTTTTTATTCGATTCTTTGTCTTAGTCTTAAGAGGGCGCAGTACGCTCGGTCTGGCTCGGTTCTCCATACAAACGTATTTCCTCTCATTTTAAAACGCCATGCTAGAATAACATGAAAATTTGTATGCACAATGGGATCCGGCATATCTAGGTCGGACCATAGTTTCTGTTGCTAGAAATTGTAAAAGAAAAAAAAATACAGCGGCTTTTTGAGTTTTTTACGGCTTGTATGGAAACCTTAATAATCGCTGTATTTTTTCTCCATTATAATTTCAAGCAACAGAAACTATGGTCCGACCTAGATATGCCGGATCCCATTGTGTATACAACGTTTCATGTTATTCTAGCCAGGCGTTTTAAAATGAGAGCATAAATACGTTTGTATGGAGAACCGAAAGTACTGCGCAGTCTTAAAAATGAAGTCTCATCATCCTATGGCCCATTGTCATTGTGATAGCACTATTTCTATCAAGGCATTTTAATCGTGAACAATCAGGACAGCTGCTTTGAATATTGAACTCTGTTTCTTTATAATATTTAATTGAAATTTGACAACCATGTTGTATAAACGGCCTTAGGTAATGATAAGATTTTATTATAATTGTGTATGTGACGTAGAAAATCGTTTTAATCGTGTATATGGATTGATTTAAACATATTTCCATATTGACCAATGAATTTTAAACATCAGATGAGTTTGACTACATATATCTCATATCAAAATTATCTACACAAACTCTTTTATAATGAAGGCCAACTCCACGCTTACCCGTGTTAATTTTTTTCTTAAAATCTTAATACTTGACTAATATTACATATGGCGACTTATTTTGTATTATGCATGAGTTACTACAAACTATTTAAAGAAAAAAATCACAATCATTTACACCTACATAACACACAGTTAAAATCTAACTATTATCAATCGTATACTTATATCGTAATGGTCCCGGGTTCGAATCCTGGTTAGGGCATTTAATTCTGTGGTGAACAGAGACATTTGTTATATTTATGTATATATATCGATGCCTTAGTTCACAGTCGTAATAATTACGAAAAAAAGGTATGAACTAATGCATCGATATATTATATATCTATTAAATATAACATTGTCTAGTACCCACAACACAAGCCTTATTGAGCTACTCTCTGGGACAAGTTCGTTTTGTGTTAAAAATTGCCCCGCCCCCCCCCCCCCTCCCACCTAATATATGTAAATAGAGGCTCGGTCCTAGCATCCTTTTCTCCCCCAACGTTTTGCAGCCCCCCCCCCCCCCTCCATAATTTGGTGATAAAGCTAGAAGCATGTATTATTTTCCCATTTGCAAGATTTTAACTCATGTTATAATGTTACCTTGATGACATGTGTAGATAAATGTCCCCGTTCTGAACTGATATGTTGTTCACGGACCTTCCATTATGTTCATATATATACTTATACCAATTGCATACGGAAACAGTTTTATTATAAGATACTTTAGTTCTGTTACAGTTCTACATGTGTAATTAATGTTTAATGTTGTTGTTTTTATCATAGTTTTAGCTCAATACTGAATATGTAGAAAAAAAACATCTAAATACAATCAATATTCAGCTCTAAATGTTTTGAAATAAGGTATATTTCAGTGTTGGACTATAACATATGTAGCTTATTGTAGTTTTAATCCTTAGCAAGTATTTTTTTTAATAACAGCACGTTTTATGTGCTTTGCAACTTTTTTTTTCTCGTTGCCATGGATGAATTTTTCTTTTTAAGTGTTATTTTATAAATTTTATCATAGATATAGAACGTACTGCTTATAAGAGTATCGTGTGCCGAAAACCTGAGACAAAAGACTCACTTTGGCTTGGTTAGTCCTTTCCTAATGTGGGTAAAAAACTAACTATGTATTTCTAATGTGGTAATGTGTGTCAAGTCAGAGTTAGTCTCTTTCGGACTCGTTTTTCATTAATTTTCACCACCACCACCACATCAGCCCTAGGTCGTCCACTATGGACATAGGCCTCCCCCAATTTCATGGGGGGTAAATGCCATAATCGCCACGCTTGGCATGCGGGTTGGCGATCGCAGTATCTCCACCGCACTCTAGGAATGCTGCTGCCCATTCCCCGGTGGTCTTGGTCGTAGTTTAAGGACATACCCGGGTCCATTTCATTAATGTAAAATTACTGTATTAATCATAGAGTTCATTTTAATTTGTTTTTAAAAGATATCAGTCTTGTTACAGTGTATTATATTTAAGATTTTAAGGTTTTATACGTTGTAGATCCGAGATTAATTTTATCATTCAGATCATAAACCCATTTATTGTTTATCTTGTGTTTTTTTAAGGCGTCCATAGAGTTTTAAAACTAATCCTGTTCATAATCCTCATCACACCACGTAAGTAAAACCAGAGACGAGTAAATTACAAAAACAACTAAAATCGCCTTTCTTTTTGACCGCCAAAGACGGCAAATAACGCTATCAGAATTTGGTGCCACTGACGCCACCGACATCAGACAACATTTCAAATGTCCAAGTAGTATGATATCTTAACTCGTTAAGATTTTAAGAAACCCAATAATATATTTTTAATATTTTTATAGCTACTAGTTTAAAAAAAAAAACACTTTCTTTAGTAAATCAGCCTTATTAATAGTACTAATGTATGATTTTTTACGCTGTGATGCCTTACTTGTCACTTACTCACACCAATATATGTATCGTCATCTAGTACCCATAACATAATACAAGCCTTATTGAGCTTACTATGGGTGGGTGTGAGACTTGGATGTTTTCTATGTATTTAAGTATATATCTATTAAATATACCGTCGTCTAGTACCCATAACACAAGCCTTATTGAGCTTACTATGGGACTAGTTCGATTTGTGTAAAAATTGTCCCATAATATTTATTATTTATTTATTATTATTTATGGGTCTAGTTCGATTTGTGTAAAAAAAATGTCCACTAATATTTATTGTATCATATGCTGTTGCCCAGGACAATTGTCATTCATTAGCATCAAAATACCTTTTGGCGCAGAATAATTAACAAATAGTACCCACGTACAGAATGTCCACAATCGAACACAACCGATGTTCGACAGCTGGGAAACACCGAACCATGTGCTCGCTCTACCACATAGCGCGCGCTCCGTCATCTAGTTCGGGTTGTCAACGGTCAGTCGGGTGAAACGTGAAACACATTTGCAGAAGAGGCAAGAGAAGAAGCGCTGGTCTTGATGGCGTCAATGAGAGATAATTAACCGACTTCAAGATTTCAAAGGAGGAGGTTATCAATTCGGTTGTATGTTTTTTTTTATGTTTGTAACTCCATAACTCCGTCATTTCTTAACCGATTTGGAAAATTCTTTTTTTGATTGTTAGTATATATATCCAAGTTGGTCCCGTTTTTGTCAAAACGCAGTTCTGATGATGGTATTCATGAGGATTGAGGGAACTCCTCAAATCTTAAAGGCAAACATATAGTGATTTTTATGTTTTTATCAACAAGTCGAGCATTTTATCCAAAAATGTGACATTTGATGAAGTGGAACTGCTGATGATGATCAGAACAGAACTCTTCAACGACGAAAAGTTCACGTATGGCGATTTGTCCTTCTAGCTGTGTTTGTTAAGCAAGTTTTATTTTCACGATTATTTTTTGTCATGCTCGAGTTCTGATGATGGGATATGTTAGGAATCGAGGTAACTCCTCAAATGTGAAAAGCACACAAATAGTGATTTTAGTATTTTCATGAACTATACAAGCATTTTGATTAAAAAAAGTGACATTTGATGAAGTGGAACTGCTGATGATGATCAGAACGGAACTCTTCAACGACGCGTAGTTCATGTTTGGCGATTTGTTCTCTTCGTTTTGTTTGTCAAGCAAGCTAGGTTTTGAGGACACATTTTCGTCAAGCTTGAGTTCTGATGAAGGTTTCCATGAGGAATTGAGGGTACTTAGTCTTCTACCATTATAAAGATACTTATAGCCGTTTTTATTTTATTGTATGGAATCTAAGAGTGCACCATCTAAGTATAATAATCTTTCACCGGCCTCCCCCATTGAAGTCGGTTTTTTTTTCTTAAAAATTATTTCCCGACTCCGTAACAGTTATAAAAATGCTCGTTATCAATACTTGTGTCGTAATTATAAAGCGTACCTATTAATATTGGCAATGAGGGTACTTTTGTTTAAGAATCTGTATACAATGGGGAAGTGGGGGAAGGGGGGTCTAGGTAGTTTATTGACGTTCATAGGTGCATGTAATATGCCTAATTTGAAGAATAAACTACTTTTACATTTACTTTTACTAGGGAAAATAGTCCCAATCGGGTGTTTGCCTCAGGTTAATCACTCTTTGGATAGTAAACCATCAAAATACATATAATTACATAATTTTAAATAAAATTAATAAAACGCATGCAATTTTAAAAATTACTATCATTATGTTTTTAGGGTTCCGTACCTAAAGGGTAAAAACGGGACCCTATTACTAAGACTTCGCTGTCTATCCGCGCGTTTGTCTATCACCAGGCTGTATCTCAAGAACCGCGATTTCTGTTGCCGTTATAACAACAAATATTAAAAACCGGCCAAGTGCGAGTCGAACTGTGCCGTTTTTTTATAGATAATGGTACGGAACCCTTCGTGCGCGAGCCGGCTCGCACTTGGCCAGTCTTTTTCTTCTAAACCAAATAAAGAGTACCAATAGAATCCTTGTTTGTTTTTTTTTATATGACTTAGGTGGCAAACGAGCAGACGAATCGCCTGATGGTAAGCGATTAGCGCCGCCCATGGACACTCGCAACACCAGAGGGGTTGTAAGTGCGTTGCCGGCCTTTAAGATGGGAGTACGCTCTTTTCTTCGTAAGTAACAAATAATCAGTATATTATATGACATCTACTACCTACTGACCTAATCGCAGTATTTTACGACTAAACAGCGATACGACCACGATACGAATTATTTTCCCATCCACCACCATATCAGCCGATGGACGTCCACTGTTGACGTCCACATAGGCCTCCCCCCAATTTTATAGGGGGTAAATGTATATAATCGCCACGCTTGGCATGCGGGCCGGCGATCGCAGTATCTCCACCGCACTCCAGGGATGCTGCTGCCCATCCCCTGGCGGTCTTGGTCGTAGTTTTAGGACATACCCGGGTCCATTTTCCCATACTACGTATACCCTGATCCTACGGTTGATTCAGTTGCAGACGTACAAAAGTTTTACCTTCACTGGTTTTTGATGATAAATCAGTGCATCCAGCATAAGTATTCTGGGATGCATCACTGAAGGAGTGCAAGGTAATTGTTTTATATTTAGGGCATAAAACGCAGCTTGGGATTTCAATATTACTTAAATATTTGAGATTTCCTACATAATTTTGCCACTTACTCGATATTTCTGTAGGAATTAAATCGTCCTAGTCTAGTTTAGTAAGCCATAACCGCTGTAAAATGAATTTCGATGTGATTGTGATTGCACTCAAAAGATCTAATGGATCAAATATTTTAGCAGAGTTCGATAATATTGTACGCCTTGTCACTGGTAGCGTAACTTCCAGCTGTACTGAGAATTGCAATATATCATCAGCTGGATGCCATGTGAGGCCTAAGACACTCGATTGAGAAGTGACTTCTAAGTCCTTCGGTATCATACTACCGAGGCTATATTTTTCACCAAGAAGTCTCAAAGTATGGGATAGCTAATGCTCCCTACTTAAGCTGATACTTAGTTGCGCGTGACGTCATAAGCAATTAACAATTTGTAGGAACCTTGTCGGAGGCCGATAGCGGCGAACTAGGTTTAGTGTTCCATTGACTGATTTACCTAGTAATGGCCGTTCTTGCAACTTGTGAATCACAGCATTTCGTAAACACAGACAATTTGAAAAAAATCGAATCAATTCTTCTCAATTATCATCATTAACTTGATAATATTTGTATTTATTATCTTGTTTGTGTAGAATATTTCCGCTCATAATGAGACTATACTTAATAGTAGTAATTAAACGATGTTAATCAAAAAAACTGATTACCTACTCGTGCAAATGGGAGGACTTAACAACCTGCTTCGACTAGACGAGCACTGCACCGGAGGTCGTAATGACTACGATTCAAGATGTCTTCGTACCTATTATAATAATAATAAAAATTTATAGCCTTTTATTCAGACGGTTGTGTTTAAAAAAATATTTTCTTTTGATTTATATTTTATTGACAGCATCGGCTCTGTCTGTTTGCCGTTAGGCAATGGGAAAGGCGTACCTATTATATTACTTCCTAAATAAACAAAACAGGATACCGTAGCCTTCTAGAGACAACTGTGTCGATTCCTGCGTTATGTGGTTGGTTCATAGACACACAGATTTAATTCTTTCCTCCAAAGTTGAGCTTTTATACAAGCTTTTATTTAGTTTCACCTGTCCCGTTGTCTGTCTGTAATCAAATCTTGCAAGTTAAATTTGATCCACTTCCCGGTTTCCGATTAAGCTGAAATTTTGCATGCATGCATAAATCGGATGACAATGCAATATTATTATGACATAGAGCTGATCTGATGATGATATTTTCTCTTCACTACTATCTTACGTACATATATACAGAACTATTACAGCCCTGCTAGTATGATAGCTTATACCGTCACGTTATATGGCCAAAATGTACTGAAACGTCACATAAAACGTGACGGTAGCTATCATACTAGCCGGGCAGTAACAGCATAGATTTTATATGTATCTTTTGAATTGTTCATAGAGAATATAGTTTCTAAACATCACTCCAAATCGACAAAATTGAAGCTGCGGTTTTCAATTTACGCAATACTTACA
Organism: Notocelia uddmanniana; assembly: GCA_905163555.1. Taxonomy (NCBI): domain Eukaryota; kingdom Metazoa; phylum Arthropoda; class Insecta; order Lepidoptera; family Tortricidae; genus Notocelia; species Notocelia uddmanniana. The sequence goes on from LR991052.1 coordinate 3,267,973, forward strand.
CTAAAAACTGGCTGCGTTACTATCTAAAATTTATATTTTAGGGAAGGATGGTTGGCTAAGTTTCCCCTAGTAAAAGATGTCTCGTCTTGAAGATCGTATAATGGAATGTAATTGTATTTACAGTATGGCTTCTTATATAGTAAAACTTAACTATTGCTATTTCACTATTTACATATAAACAAGAAAAGGTTAGCCATACAAGTTTTGGCGGGAAACTAACAGCCAAACAAAACTTCTGTTTCCTGAAGCACTACCTACGTCAATCGATTATATTTGATGTCAATCGAAAAACGTTCCTTTCAGAACAGTCAATCATTTGGTCACTATGTCAATCGAAAGCGTTCTTTTCAGAACGGTCAATCAATTTGTAGTTGACGGGACTCGGCAGCTACAATATAATAAGCATTTGCAATCAATTTTAAGGAATTCTCAATACTTTGTCCATAACTTAACAATACATTTAAAAATTGGTTATAGCTTAAGAGCTTTGAAGTCATATTTTCGGCTGGGCTCTTAATCCTATGATAGCTTACTGCCTAGAGTACTTGTAATATTACTATTACTAATCAGAATTGAAGAAAAATAAAGTATTTTGTATCTGGAATGTTATCTTATCAACCGGCCGCACCGCTTGTTGGTTGATGCCGTTAAAAGATGCCCTGATGACACATGTTGTAAGAAACGTTAGTTGAAGTAAAATATATGGTTCGGCAGTCACAATGAAGTCTATTCTACAGTTTGTTGATAATTATAATAATAATTGTATGGCATTTGTTTTCGAACCGTGAGATCTTCGAGAAGACAAGTACGGTTGCCAGTGTTTATTGCACTATTAGCACCACCCAGTGGTCACGTGTAGGGTAACGGTGGGTACTCTCCCTATGGAGGTGGTGCAACTTCGACCCCTCTTGTCAAGTGAGTGGGCAACTTGACTGTTGGAGGTTCTCAAGCCGCTCGGAGGCCTCTAACTAGGCTTAACGACTGCTGTCATAGACAACAGCCGGGATCAACGAATCTAAGTTAGAGGCCTTCGGGCGGCTTGAAAACTTCTAACAGTCAAGTTGCCCACTCACTTGACAAAGGGGGGTCGAAGTTGCACCACGTCCGTAGGGAGTACCCACCGTTACCCTACACGTGAACCCTGGGTGGTGCTAAAAGTGCAACAAAAACTGGCAACCGTACTCGTCTTCTCGAAGATCTCACGGTTCGAAAATAAATGCCATACGATTATTACATTCGGTGCCGGTGACACGAAACTGTCGTTTTTGTATGTATAATTGCCTTGTCGGCGCCTTGTTAAATAAATAACGTCTTAACGTGCCTTCCAAATTTCACCTTAATGTTACAACATTTTTACTCAGAGCAAGGATGCTATGTTCGTATGTAGCGAACAATCTGGTGTAGTAAAATGCCTGAAAGTTTTTTTTTTATATCTATCATCTCTACTACAGGGTGATTTCTGGGTGGTGGATCAAGAACCAGTTTTTAGACTCGGTATCTATTAGACATTTAAAAAAAATTGTTGTGACACGAAACAAACACATTTCATTTTTAATTTATTTTGATGAAAAAAAATACAAAATCACAAAAAAGCATGGCTACCCTACTCTCATTGACGGATGGTATGGAGAGTTGACAGTGCGGTAGGTTGACCAAGTTGTATGAAAAAGTATTATTTCCTATTAAAATTTGTAAAAAAAAAGAAAACTATTAAAGTTATAAACCTTCATACCGACTGTGATGTTGTCTACTTTGAATTTTTGACCATGTACAATTATTTCGGATCACGACCCCAAAATCACCCTGTATGGTACATTCGGAAGCAAATGTGTATGTACCAAGACATTAAATACATGTTTTAAATGTTCAAGTTAAGTAAAAGTTACGTACATTTGTTTTTAAATATTCTACCTCTATATACCTAAGTTAGTAATGTAAGTTACAGTACCTGGGAGACCGAGCTTTGCTCGGCGATCTTTGAATTTCCTTGATGATACCTGTCTAAACGCACTTTATATCTATCTGGTCGCGAAATGATCATTGGTGATTGATGATTTCGAGATTCAGATGAATGGTTTTTTTAGGGTTCCGTACCCATTAAAAGTGGACCCTATTACCTGCTATTACTAAGACTTCGCTGTTCGTCCGTCCGTCCGTCTGTCACCAGGCTGTATCTCAAGAGTCAAGAACCGTAATAGCTAGAGAGTTGAAATTTTCACAGATTGTGTATTTTCTGTTCCCGCTATAACAACAAATACTTAAAACAAAATAATAATGATAATTAAGGGGGCTCCCATACAACAGAGTAGTTCCGCTAAAACAACAAATACAGAAAAAACTCAATAAAACAAGTGTTTAATGGCACCAGCTTTTAGCCTTTTTTCTGGCACCCTTCGTGCGCGAGTCTGACTCGCTTTTGGCCGGTTTTTTTTAATTACCTTTATTATATTTGAGTAGGTATGAGATTTTGACACTATAGAGTTGTACTGCTTAAAATCTCTTTCCAAAATATGTTCCGGGTATGCAAGGCATTCACACAGAGAGAGGGAGAAGGATTCAGGGGGCAGTTACACTTTTCTCTTCACTCTTGAAAATGCAACGTAAAGCTTACCATGCATGAACACCGGTGGTTTCAGATCAATACCAAGCAACTCGGAGGTCACAAAATTTGGCCGCGAACAAAAAATAAAAACTATATATTCCGTGGCTATTTATTTCTAACTTTAACATCAAAGGCAAAAATCACTGGCACTGATTTACAATTTAGATTACATTAGATAGATTTACCCTTTGAACGCCTAAAGGTGTCGCGTGTTTTCGTGCCAACGGCGCCAAGAACGACTATAGGTGTTATAACGTTGTTTTCATGTTGTGTAAAGCCGGAATCATATTTGTCTGACGTGAGTCTAACAGTTACGTAAGACAGCGTTAGATGAATGTGAAACTAACCGGAAATGAGGAGAGCAGGGTAGTCGCCCAGAGGCACCTGCGGAACTCATTATTCGTGTGCCGTTTTCCCATTTACTATAGTAGTAACTGATACTGTAATATTATATTTAACTATACAATTATGTGCCCCGCCCACTGCCACTTATATTAGCGATTCGGAGGGCTATATCGGTCACTTTGGTTCTGCTGCGGATGGCCTCATTCCTGATGCGATCACGCAGATAAACTCCCAACATAGCTCTCTCCATTGCTCTTTGGGTGACTTTGAGCCTTAGCACATAGCACGTAGAACCGATGGCCGTGGGGGCGGAAAGGTTCTCGAGTGGCGACCACGTACCGGAAGGCGTAGTGTGGGCAGGCCCCCCACACGGTGGACTAATGACCTGGTGAAGGTCGCGGGTGTCCGCTGCATGCGGGTGGCGCAGGACCGGTCATTGTGGAAGTCTTTGGGGGAGGCCTATCTCTCTATCGGCTGACATGATGATGATGATGATACAATTTTATTGTTTTGAAAAAATGACACCTCGCCGAGTTTCTTACGCCGGTTCTTCTCGTGGCAGAGGTTTATTTTTCCGAACCGGTGGTAGTGTATTGACGTTGATAGGTGCATGTAATATGCCTAATTTGAAGAATAAACTACTTTGACTTTACTTTTACTCTGGGTCGGCGAGTATGATTCGATCGCCCGTCATCTTTGCCCTCACATATCGTCTTACGCAATCCATCTTTCTCTTAATACCCCTCCACACTCATGCCTAATACTTTCTTGTCACATGACTTAACGTACAGTCGCCTGCGTGCGCGGTGTACAACAAAATTTTCCCTCGTTCCTTGTAACGAGCTAAACTCCGTCCTTTTCTACAAATAACCAGTTAGGATGCATTTCGGACCAAAACAACAATCCCCAACAATGACCTGAATGTGCAGGTAGACGTAAGAGCTAAATGGCAGGCAGGAATAAGTGCACATGTGCGCTGCAGATGACTTGAAATTCCATCAAAAACAATGACGATTTGGGTTTCTTTGTTTACAAATAAGGACATGGTTTGGCTTTGAGTCGACTTGCGAGTCAATTCAAATATTAACGTGAAGCGTCTCGCTTACAGAGATCTCGAGTAAGAAACTGTCACTTACAGAGGTCTGAGTGCTACCGCGAAGCGCAAACGAGTGGGGTGGGGTTCGAAAATCTCCCTCTCGGTCGCACTTGCATATTCGGGCGATATTCGAAATTCGTTCGCAGGTACCTGCGCAAATACAAGGGCCGCGCCAAAATACCCGCCCGGAGCCTCTCGATAGCTAACGCCCTTCTTTCCTAACTTTACTACATGTATGGCACGGACCCGGGTATGTCCTAAAACTACGACCAAGACCGGGGGATGGGCAGCAGCATCCCTGGAGTGCGGTGGAGATGCCAAGCGTGGCGATTATGGCATATACATCCGTAAATTTGGGGGGGGGGCTATGTCCAGCAGTGGACGTCCTTTGGCTGATATGGTGGTGGTGGTGTTATGGCACGGACAATCTGTCGCGAAACTAACACAACGTAAGACGTAAGTGAGTAAGGCAAATGTCAATCCGGCCTGTTGTTAAGTGAATTAAGTTTAAGAGCTATACGTAGGTATTACATGTTTATATTTAGTGCCTATGAAATATTTATATTTTAATAAAACCGTAGAGCAATTGTTTTATTTTATTTATTTTAAAAAATCATTTGTTCTTTTCCTGGTATTTTTTATTATTATTAACAAGTAAATTTTTAACAAAAAAAACACCGACTCCAAACTTTGCCAGACCCCATCCTCTTGGTATATAATTTGAGGAGTTCCCTCGATTTTTCCAAAAACCCGTTATCAGATCCAGATATTGGTGACAATGGGACCAACTAGAAAACACACCCTTTCAAACAAAAAAAGAGTTTTTGAAATTGGTCCTCTAGTCTCCGAGTAATCGGTGAACATACATAAAAAAAAATCACAGATCTCGTGCACTACACGACCATCAAGGTACATTGAAAATGAACTCAACAAAATAAAAAAATGCATTACATTTGCTAACGTTATGCCAATTTGGTTGATATATAATATATAAACATAGCTCACATACAAAATTCCTATTAAATTGGCAATTTTTTAAAGCGCAGCCAAGTTACGGTAAACACATAAAAAGGCATTTGCCACTTTACTAATATTCACGCAAGATAACGGCGACTTCAAATTAACTCGACCTCCAAACTCCGACTATAACTATAACAAGAATTTTCAAAGTCGAATTCAACATGACACCCTAGGCCCCAGGAGAAGGATAAATTATATGATATCATAACCTTGATTATTTGTGTAATTTTCTCGCAATCGAAGTGAAAAGCCATATATATATATGGCTATATATATATAAGCCATATATATATATATATATATATATATATAAGCCATATATATATATATATATATATATATATATATATGGCTTTTCACTTCGATTGCGAGAAAATTAAACAAATAATCAAGGTTATGATATCATATAATTTATCCTTCTCCTGGGGTATGGCTATATATATATATATAAGCCATATATATATATATATATATATATATATATATGGCTTTTCACTTCGATTGCGAGAAAATTAAACAAATAATCAAGGTTATGATATCATATAATTTATCCTTCTCCTGGGGCCTAGGGTGTCATGTTGAATTCGACTTTGAAAATTCTTGTTATAGTTATAGTCGGAGTTTGGAGGTCGAGCCAATTTAATAGGAATTTTGTATGTGAGCTATGTTTATATATTATATATCAACCAAATTGGCATAACGTTAGCAAATGTAATGCATTTTTTTATTTTGTTGAGTTCATTTTCAATGTACCTTGATGGTCGTGTAGTGCACTAGATCTGTGATTTTTTTTTATGTATGTTCACCGATTACTCGGAGACTAGAGGACCAATTTCAAAAACTCTTTTTTTATTATATATATATATTATATAAAAAAAGAGTTTTTGAAATTGGTCCTCTAGTCTCCGAGTAATCGGTGAACATACATACTCGAAGACTAGAGGACCAATTTCAAAAACTCTTTTTTTATTATATATATATATATATAATAAAAAAAAATTAAATTGGTCTTATATATATATATATATAATAAAAAAAGAGTTTTTGAAATTGGTCCTCTAGTCTCCGAGTAATCGGTGAACATACATAAAAAAAAATCACAGATCTCGTGCACTACACGACCATCAAGGTACATTGAAAATGAACTCAACAAAATAAAAAAATGCATTACATTTGCTAACGTTATGCCAATTTGGTTGATATATAATATATAAACATAGCTCACATACAAAATTCCTATTAAATTGGCTCGACCTCCAAACTCCGACTATAACTATAACAAGAATTTTCAAAGTCGAATTCAACATGACACCCTAGGCCCCAGGAGAAGGATAAATTATATGATATCATAACCTTGATTATTTGTTTAATTTTCTCGCAATCGAAGTGAAAAGCCATATATATATATATATATATATATATATAATGTATAATTCATGTATAAAACTCATTTTATCCTCTACTTGTCTCGGATAAAATGGCTTGTTTTATGCAATCTCAATCAACTATTTTATTTGCCAAGGTTTTGGAAGATATTGGTCTTTCAAAACATCATTGACTTATCCACGAATTGCTATTATCCGGGCACTGCAATAATGTGCTATTGTTGTCTCGAACTATAATTAATAATAATTTATTATAGAAACAATACATGTTTAATTTAAACAATTTGAAATATAAAACTAAAACTAACTACAATTGTGTTGATTTAAAAAAAATATATTACCTACTAATAGTCGTTCAGACTTTTAGACTTCTTTCAAAAAGGTTAGGCTACAGCGCAAACCCTTGACCCGATCGTCTTTGTTTTAGGCTCGAATTGTAGCCGACTAAATTGTCCAGAGGAGTTTTGATCAAAATTTTGATATCATTCTTCGTTTCCAAAATATCGAGTGCCGAAATAAAAAAAACGGAGGAAATTGATTTTTTTTTCACTATTTCGGCCAAAACTTTTTTCGTTCTGGACTTTCTCAAATAATTCTGTTTGCATCTTACACATCTCGTAAATACGCGTCTTTTGAGCCTAGTTTGAATATCATACCTTCACAACTCTCTGAAATATAAGGGGATCGCACTATTTCGTGAAATGGGACCCTATACTGGAGCGAACGAAAAGACATTTTCAATGTCAAAATATTCCGACGAATTGAGAACCTCCTCTTTTTTTGAAGTCGGTTAAAAATGGGATTACTCTTGACCAGCATCTAGCCAGGGGCCAAAGATGATTTTTGATTTGATTGTTATATGAACTCAGAAATACAAACGCCGGCAGAGAATTCCAAAACTTAGAAGTGCGCATTATGATAGATGAACCCAAGCGCTTGGTACAAACTAGAGGAATTTCGACCAGGTAAGGATGGTAGCCAGCCGAACGCCGCATGGTAGCTGTTTAAACATTCAATTGTTTTTAATTGTTTTTTGTATTGTTTATTGTTGTTTTCACTAGTAGACAAATGTGACTTGATGCTACCTCAAAATCAGGATGGATGGCCGTGCAGAGGGCCTGCTCCGAACTTCGAAAATCGAATTTTGTGTCGTGTGCCGTCTCTTTCACTCTCGTGTTATACTTCCAAGTTCGGAGTAGGCCTGGCACCACGAGAAACCCATCCTTTTCTCGTGGTGCCAGGACCCATTCATATTCATATTCTGACATTGTACCTTTTTGACATTATTTAGTTTTATTATCCTTTTATTATTTTGATTTGACATTACCTAGGATATCCTAGTCATGTATACCTACTTTTAAGACATTTTTTTTATTTTATTTCATTCACATGTAACATTTCTTATTTTTCTATTATATTGTTTTTAAATTCTCAAATTATTATACCTATAGACGATCTTTTAGTGAATCCATTTTATTTTTGATGTAAAATAATAATGTTATTTTCTAAGAGAAATAAATGAATCTATCTATCTATCTATCTATCATTACTTGGTGGTCATATAACTTCCGAATTGTAAACAATATAATTTTTTTGGACACAAGAGATTACTGCAGATGCTCTATGTATAGCTATCCATGCCGTGATCGGCAACGGCGACCCTAGCTAGCTACGAGCGTGAGCACGAATGTGGCTTGCAAAGCCGAACTTGCTTTTAAAAATTCTATCGCAGGTGGGGCAGTAAAGCTGACCAGACATATTATAGGTGTAATTATAGGAGGGTTTCGGCCGGCATTTACGTATCTGACGTTTCGCATCAAGATCAGTGAGACGAGCGTGTTCAAAGTTCTTTACGCTCGTTTTGACACAAGAACGCCATTCTGGCCGCAAACCAGCATACACCTCCCATTCGCCATTCCGGCAGTCAGGTGGCGCTTAAGGACGTCCTTGTAACGTAGGTGCTGCCCACCTTGGTTCCGTCTACCAGCTGATAGCTGGGAATAGAAGACGGCTTTCGGTAGATGCTCTATGAAAGCGTCCTTTAAATTTTTTGCCTCTATTACAGGCCACAACCTGTACACGAGGAGTTAATTTTTTTATTAACTTATTGTTTAAATTGACCGTCTTAAAAAAAACTGGCATTTGATTTTGTACGTTCTCGCCTAGATAGTAAGGTCGCTTTTGAACTGACAATTTTTATACAATTCGGTCTATTCGAGCTAAGTTTTATACTTAGCCTCGACCGAGTGACAATTACGGCAATAAAACCATAAATAGGCTCGTTTCGTTATCTCTTTCGCATCGCATTGTCTTTCACAGAGCGGGCCCGGGACCCACAGTGCAGGTAGCAGAACCGTGGTACCTATATTGGCCGTGGCAACCACCCGGTAATCCTGACACCAAGTACACCAACTGGTTTCCAAAGCTTTTTTCGCACGCAATCCAGGGTAGTAATTGTAGTACATACTAATAGAGTTGTGGTAGCTGAGACTGTAATTTTTTTATTTTATATTTAATGAATCCTCGCCGAGTTTCTTACGCCGGTTCTTCTCGTGGCAGAGGTTTAGTTTTCCGAACCTGTGGTAGTTTATTGACGTTCATAGGTGCATGTAATTATGCCTAATATGAAGAATAAATTACTTTTACTTTTACTTTTTTACTTTTAAATGGTCGGAGAAGCTATTACAAAACTCAAAGGCGGGACATATTGCCAGGCAGAGTGATGGCAGGTGGACCAAAGCGTTAAGAGGGCGCAGTACGCTCGGTTCTCCATACAAACGTATTTACGCTTTCATTTTAAAATGCCATGCTAGAATAACATGAAACTTTAAATACACAATGGGATCCGGATCCGGCATATCTAGGTCGAAAATTAGTTTCTGTTGCTAGAAATTGTAAAAGAAAATAATACAGCGGTTTTTTGAGTTTTTTCCGGCTTGTATGAAAACCTTAATAATCGCTGTATATTTTCTCCATTATAATTTCAAGCAACAGAAACAGTACAGTTTGTAGAAGACGCACAGACACGCGCGTCGATGTGCTAAGCTCTGCAGCTTATTTCCCACTACCGTACTGCCGCCAATGAGCCTCCTCCTCCATATAAAGGTGAATGTTCAACACATTTGTACACAGAGGATTACGTAGTATGAATGTTCGTTGAGAATATAATCTGAACATTCTTTATACGTTAGTGGGTACAAGTCGACGGCCAAGTCACACAACATTAACTATAAATAATAAAGAAATCGCAGTAAGGAACCTTAGACTTGGCACGACTTTGTTTAGATTTCATTACATTTTAGAGATAAACAAGCAGCTCCATCGCGACTTGGCTAGTTTTTTACAGAATGTTTTTGATGGGATATTATTTTGAAAACCATACAAATTGTATATAAAATTACAGTATGTAGGTATCAGTTATTACAAAATTGTAATTCTACAATGAAAAACCTTTTTTAGGGTCCCGGACCAAAAAGGCAAATCGGCATCCTTAAGCCGGTCACAAACTGGCGGTCAATAGTAAACTTGTCATTAGCTCTCAAATTTACTATTGACCGCGGCCTTAGAGCATACCGCTCCAGTGTGTGACACGCTTTATAGTTTCTTCATTTCTGTCTGTCACAGGCAGCATTTTACTCAAAAACTAAAAAAAGTTGTATAGAAATAAAATTTAAAACGTTGATGCAATATACTCGTATCGGCCGCGTTCGTGGCCCAGCGGCGCTCATCTATGAGGTTCAGCAATGTCGGGCGAGGTCAGTCCTTGGATGGGTGACCGCTTTGAGTGGTTACTAACTGAGCGCTCCCGTGCTTTGGAAGGCACGTTAAGCCGTTGATCCCGTTTGCTATCTATGATAGTAGTCTCCGGGCGGCTTGAGAACTTCTAACAGTCAAGTTGCCCGCTCACTTGACAAGCCTAATCCCAATAAGGTCTAGTTTCCCCCTCGGGTTGAAAGGTCAGATGGCAGTCGCTTCCTTAAAAACTAGTGCCTATACCAATTCTTGGGATTAGGTCCTTCAGGATGCAACTGTACTGGGAATAACGCTAGGAGGATGATGATGATGCAATATATCGGCCGCAACACGGTTATGTATACAAATTACGAAAAACAATGAGTGGGCACAGTGAATTTTTTTAAATAATTCAACATGTCGCACGTCAATCGCCAGGTTTTTATAAAAACGAAAGTAAGTAAGAAAGAAATTTGATAAGGCGAATGTGTTCGGAGATAATCGCTCCGAAAGTTTTACACTAGGATTACTAAGTAAGTACAGAACTACGGATCCCTTCATCGTGCGTGATCCGACCCGCACTTTATTAACTTGTATGAATAGGTACATTTAAAAGTAAAAAGTAAAAGTAAAAGTAGTTTATTCTTCAAATTAGGCATATTACATGCACCTATGAACGTCAATAAACTACCACCGGTTCGGAAAAATATACCTCTGCCACTAGAAGAACCGGCGTAAGAAACTCGGCGAGGTGTCATTTTTTCAAAACAATATACATTATATAGTTAAATATAAAATTACATTACTACAAAATAACTTAAATAACAATGCTACAGTAGAAAATATATTTTCGCGATAGATTACCCGTGCAGGACGCTATCACTGCCAAACATCCCTATCCATGATGTAACCGTTTATCTTATAATATGCTCTTGATATAAGTGTTTGTTTTACTGCAGATTTGAATTTAGAATTGCTAAGTTCAGTAATGTGTTTAGGAATTTTATTGTAGAATTTGATACAATTTCCCAAGAACGACTTTTTCGCCTTTACTAGTCTATAGAAGGTTATTTTGAGTTTCCCAGTATTTCTCGTGGCTATTGGTTAAGTATAAGGTTAAGAGTCCGCAGTAAGCTCGGTTCTCCATACAAAGGTAGTTTCGCTCTCATTTTAAAATTCCATGCTAGAATAACATAAAACTTTGTATACACAATGGGATCCGGCATATCCAGGTCGGAAATTAGTTTCTGTTGCTTGAAATTATATTGGAGAAAAAAAACAGCGATTATAAGAGATTGTAAGAGAGGTATTCATATAAGACGTAAAAAATTCAAAAACTAGCTGTATTTTTTTTCTATTACTATTTCTAGCAACAGAAACTAATTTCCGACATAGATATGACGGCTCTGATTGTGTATACAAAGTTTCGTGTTATTTTAGCACGGCGTTTTAAAATGAGAACGAAACTACGTTTGTATGGAGAATCGGGTTAAGCCGAGCGTACTGGGGACTCTTAAATGCGTACCAATTTTTGCGATAGAATACCCGTGTGCTATCACTGCCAAACTTCCCTATAGGACCCGTATACATGTAAGTCATCCAAAGATCAATGGAGAGGGCTATACTGGGAGTTTCTCTGCGTGATCGCATCAGGAATGAGGCCATCCGCAGCAGAACCAAAGTAACCGATATAGCCCTCCGAATAAACTTTAGTGGCAGTGGGCGGGGCACATAGCACGTAACGATGGCCGTTGGGTTGGGGCGGAAAGGTTCTCGAGTGGCGACCACGTATCGCGTAGCGTGGGCAGACCCCCCACGAGGTAGACTGAGTGATGGCCTGGTAAGGGTCGCGGGTGTCCGCTGGTAGCAGGTGGCGCAAGCAGGACCGGTCATTGTGGAACTCCTTGGGGAAGCCTATGTCCAGCAGTGGACGTCCGTCGGCTGACATAATGATGATATTATTTGTATAGTCGTTTACCTTATTGCTTTTAAAATAAGTGTTTTATTTTGACATATTTGATTTAGAATCGGAAAGTGTGAGCACAAAGTATCAATTCTTTTATACCTAGTAAGTGGGTGCGATAAATAACCGTTTAGTTTAATTACTATGTAATGAGATTTGATATCGTATAACGAGCCATCATTATGCACTAATTAAATAATCATGTAGTTACCTAATTTGCTAACAACTCTACAATTGATTTATTTATGGAAATAATATATGGAATATTTAGGCAGAGTAGTGAAGCAAACCAATAAATAATAATTCGTCGACGATTCATCGACTTTTTATTCTTTAACGACTTACTGACGAAGAAAATGTAAACTTGTTACTTACTTAAGAGGTTGCACGAACGTACTGGAACGGGCGATCAACGTTAAATATGGCCACCGCTGCTGTCATCCCATAGAAACGTCAAACTTTTCATACATTCAGTTTTTTACGGTCACCGCTTACCATTAAATAAATATTGGGGGACGGTGGTGTCGTCCCGTCCGTTTCCAACATACATCCTCGGATGAAGCATGAAAATTATGTATCCATAGCTTTAAAAGGTATCTTCTAAAAATACTGGCCGTAAAGAAATTGCATATAAATGTCATGTCTTAAAAATTAGAAAAAGAACAGTTTTTGAAGGTTCTGACCACGGAGCATTTTACGAACAGAATCAGTGAGAATCGGACAGAATTTGACTTTTTTTACACATCATTCATGTGATTAATAATGTAAATTTATAAATTTTTGTGTAAGCATCCATCATGTGGGCTCCTACTGATGCGAGCACCCAAATAAGAGACATCATGCTGCCCACGGGTAAGGCTGTGGCTCAATTTTTACGTAAACGCCGTAACGGTGCTAAACTCGTGGAGATTTTGACCCACGTCAGAGAGAAGTTCCGTGATGCACCAACTAGCCAGTTAAACTATAGTGTGGCAACGAGCTTAGAAGCCGCTACTACTTGGGGATTCCTCGAGAGAAAAGGCTCGCGCTTCCTGGAGCCTGTTAAGAGGGGGGAGAGGGGGGACGCGAACGTGACAAGATCGCAGCCGTCGGTGAGATGTCGGCGTCGGCGGCGTCGGTGCGGATGTCGGCGTAAACGCCGGTACCGCTGGCGACCACGCCGCCGCTGGAAACGCCGTTACTAATGACAGACCGCCGACTTTTTATATGTATCGTTGACATTTTTTGTGAATTCATGCTTATAGGGAAATTTTAGTACCTTTGTATTTTGTACCGTCTGTTTTGTGTTGAAATAAAAAATTGCTTGTGGATGTTTGTTCATCACCATCCGACGGATGTCCAATATGTACCATCATTCCACTTTGTCGAGGTCTGCCATGATACAATAATAACAAGCTATGACACTCCGTGGAAGAGGAAATGAAGTGCCTAAAGCCAGGGATACACTAGGGGACAAATGTCCCACGACATGTCAAACGAAGGCGGAATATCTTGTGGCATCGCGCGACTTATGTCCGTAGCGACGTGAGGCGAAGTCGTGCGACTTCGCGAAACTTCACCTGACATCCGTCCAGTCGAGCGAAGTCCGGAAAACATCGCGCCACTTCATCTGACGTCGCTGGCGACACGTGTCGCGCGATATTGCCAGACATGTCAAGCGAAGTCCGGCAACGTCGCGCCACTTCACACGACGTCGCTGGCGACACGTGTCGCAGGACAATTGTCCCCTAGTATATCCCTGGCTTTACCGTTAACTTTTCGGTGAAGCAAGTCCTGGTGAAACTTGCATACATCTGCGAAAATATAGGTGTATGTGTAGTTCCCAGCCCGCTCTGGACCAGCGTGAAATTTACTGCTGTGAACCCTCTCAACTATGAGAGGCGGCCTGTGGCCAGCAGTGGTATGTCTATACGCTGATGAGTGATGAATTTATGATGATGATGATGATGTAAGTAAAGTCGCCACGCCAACGCTTCTTCATTTGTGCTGCGGTAGGTAATTTCGTTTTATTAACGACTTCAATAGAAGGAAGGAAGTACTCAGTTCGTGTGCATATTTGTTTGATTTTTTTTAATGTAGTATGTTCCTCCATAACTCTTGACCACGTTGGCCGATTTTGATCATTCTTTCTTTTTGTTTCAAAACAGGTATCCCGACATTGGTCCCATATAAATTTAGTGAAAGTCTGATGATGCGATCTAGGAGGAATCGAGGGAACTCCTCGAATTTGATAGGCACGCATATGCCGATGTCGGTATTTTCAGTAGGTAACCAAGCATTGGCTCACGGAAAAAATTGGAGTCTGTTTTTTTTGGTATAAATTATAAGTATATCATATCGGCGGCAAACGAACGTACGGCCCGCCTTAAGAATGAATAAATTAGCAATTATGACTCTTCTGGACTGAAAGCGTCAAGAGGCTGCGGCGTTTGCCATCACCAGACCGGCCGCGGCCGTAAGCTACGTTGTCGTATTAAAGGTGGGTTGCACCAAACCGTCTGTAATCGTAAGCAGTGTTCGTTAAAGTCTGATTGATGGAAAGTTTGACAAATTTCTATCGGATGACAGCTGCCGCCGCCATATTTAACGTTGATCGGTCTGTGATCGTAAGTTGGTGCAACCCAGCATGAACCCAGCCTTAATATCCTACCACTACCGATATTTACTAGGTACCTACTTGGTTGGAAGTTGATATTCAAAATAGGTAGATTAAAAAATTCACAACAAACATTTGTTCGTATCTACGTTGAAAGAAAGCATTATCCTCGCCCATTCGTGGAGTTTTTGCTGGCCCTGATCTCGGCGTTCCGTTTTTTTTAACAATGGGGACTACCTGGGCTTACTCTAGACCTTTGAATTATTACTTAGTTCCGTACAATCAGTTGTGTCCGAACTCTGCCAAGAGGCATACGCGTAGCGTTATTAGCGTAGTGAAGCTATAACATTATATCTAGGAGTGTAAATTAAAATACTGGCGTATAAATAATAAGTAGAGTAATTGCAGTATTGCCAATTGGCGATAGAACAAAGTGAACTGGAATTACAAAGTGTAAGTTAAGTTGCGTAATTTAAAATAGCTATTTTTGGAAATACCTAACATTATAATTTTTTTAATTTATAAACCAATACCGGACTTACTATGGCAACTGTGAGAAACGGAGCGTATTTTTCTCGCTTCTATATCTTGACGTTTTTCTTTTGACGTTTATACATTTCATCGGTAAATATTGAGTTAGATTTTTTGCTTTTATTCTCTCAGAACTGTGAAACTATGAAAATGTTTTGTTCTCGCAAGAGGACCTAGCTATGGGTGGGTAAGCTCGGCGTACTTAAATACAGTATTTTAGTGAAGTGGCGTGTTGATTTACGGTTTGAGTGTGCGATTTGTTTTCGTAGTCTATATTCTAAGTTCTAAGTTTCTTCAGCAGTTGACAGTGATGGAGCTCAATGCATATCGGGAAAATGAGGTTTTGGAACCGGTAGCCGTGCAGTACTGCCCCGATCGTTCGCAGTCCTCAAGCCCAACGCCCGTCTTATCTACAAATGTCTGTTGTGATTTGGAAGACATTTTGAGCGACGTAAGTATTTCTTTCTTACCTCCCGAAATTAGTGTAAACAATTAGCCTTATACACGTTTATATTAGATATTTAAGTGCACTTACGCGTGCTGTAACGTCTTTTGTGCTGTTATTTAATGCTTCTTGAAAGGTTAATGCGAAATCTATTTATTTATTTTCATTTTATAACCTTATCATTTTCCTGTTTAAAAATGTAGGCGGCAGCCATGCATATTTTTTTTATTCACTTAACGCATTCGTTTCTTTATGTATTGATATATTCTATTTAATCCCCTTAGTCATGTAGGTATATAACTCCTGGAAACTCCCTTAAAATTGCTTCTATCTGTTTTAGTAGGTGAATTGTGTAGGCTATTGCGATCTGGTGGATATTATTTATGCTCTGCAGTATTGTGAGAATGATAAAATATAAATTTATCCATGAAATATCTATGTTGTATTGAATGCAAAGTTGGTGAGGATTCAAGTCATCTCAATATTGTTTTGCAAGGGTGCTAGAGTTTTATTTTTATTTTTTACAATATGTATTGATTGTGGCTCGTAATCATACAGCCAACCTAGTTTAACATATACATGCCAAGCATAGGGCCTTTAAAAGGAGTCGCAAAATAATGTGTACAATCTGACTGTGTCATTAGAGCTGTAAACAGATTAGTGAAGTGCA
The DNA here is from genome assembly GCA_905163555.1 of Notocelia uddmanniana. Taxonomy (NCBI): domain Eukaryota; kingdom Metazoa; phylum Arthropoda; class Insecta; order Lepidoptera; family Tortricidae; genus Notocelia; species Notocelia uddmanniana. The sequence goes on from LR991052.1 coordinate 3,284,358, forward strand.
AACATTTAACTTGATTTTTTTTAAAGATTATAATATATTTATTATTTTTGTTATTATTATTAGCTTTTAATTAGGTATATTTTTAGATAACATTTAACTGAGTTGATAGGAACTGAATTGAACTGTCATTTACTTTTTATTGTATACTAATTTGTATTCATTGTAATTAATGTTTAATGGTGGTTTCATTGCTTAAGTGATTTGTAATCTTTGAGAAGTAAATAAAAAAAAAACCGGCCAAGTACGAGTCAGACTCGCCCACGAAGGGTTCCATATCATTATCTATAAAATGGCAAAAAATCACGTTAGTTGTATACACCCCCTTAAATATTTATTGTATTTTGTTTTTTATCATTTGTTGTTATTGTGGCAACAGAAATACCTCATTTGTGAAAATTTTAACTGTCAAGCTATCGCGTTTCTTGAGATTCAGCCTGGTGACAGACAGACGGACAGATAGACAGCGAAGTCTTAGTAACAGGGTCGTGTTTTACCGTTTGGGCATGGAACCCTAAAAACTGCGAAAAAACGGACATGATAATTAATCATTCTCATTCATTCATTGTTTAATGTAGTTTTAACAAGCATTATATTAACCTCACATGTCACTAATAATGTATCCACAGTCAGCAACATAAATATCTGAACAATTTTTTAAGATCTGTACAGTCAAAGTTATAAATACATGTACAAATGATAGTGAAAAAAAAACTGTAATGTCCTATGCGCTTGTCATTATAGTCATGTTCACATTTTTCAATCTTGATCATACACATGTCTTATAAATGTGTCATGCAGAATGATCTTGACAAGCAATCAACAGCCCACCAGGTTCCAGCTGGACATAACACATGTCTTATGTTAGTGGTGTTGAAATATTTTTGGCTCTTGTTTCAATGCATATTTATTTTATGGACTGTATGAAGCAATGCAAGCAAGGCAAATGGTCCTGTTTCCATATAAACTAGAAACTTATCAAAAGTTGAAGGTATGAAGTAGGCAAGCCCTCGTAACTACATTCATCTTGTGTTATTAATTCATCATCATCATATCAGCCGAAAGACGTCCACTGCTAGACATTTTTTTTTTATTTAAGCTTATTCAGAAAATTGTCTTTACTATTTTTTTTCTTATGCTTTATATTCTGTTGACAGCATCGGCTCTGTCTGTTTGCCGTTTGGCAAAGGCCTCCTCCATCCCTTTCCATCTATCTTTGTGTCTCGTTAGCCTTGTCCATTTGTTTTTATTTAATCGTATGGCATTTATTTGCGAACCGTGAGATCTTCGAGAAGACAAATACGGTTGCCAGTTTTTGTTGCACTTTTAGCACCACCCAGAGGTCACGTGTAGGGTAACGGTGGGTACTCCCTACGGACGGGGTGCAACTTCGACCCCCCATTGTCTTGTCCATTGTCCACCCGCCACTTTTATTATTTCATCGTCCCATCTTATTTTTTGTCTACCTCCTTTCTCTGCTAGACATAGGCCTCCCCCAAAGAGTGTTATTAATTAATTAAGTATAGTTTTAACAAGATGAGAGTTGGCTTTGTTTCTATAGTATCATTGGGCATTCAAACTAAAAAAATATGGATGTAGTATGTTACTTTAGAGCAACTCAGCGCTCTCATAATTTATATGTAAAGTTTGCGATAATAGTTTTATACTAGATGTAATGTAAGAATCACTGACAGGTAAACACAAAATTTAATTATGTTATATAGGTAACTGCAGTATGCTATTAGATATGAGTCTACAAGCTGGGTTTAATAAATTATATGAATGCAAGCATCGCGATTATTTGATCGCTCAAACGAGCCTACATATGTGCATTGCAGACAGATGGAACTTCTTGTTGGTAAAAGCAACCACTTTTGATTTACACTACAATGCTATTGGCTATGTGCACGTCAGAAACTTCAAACGTCATGGGTCCCGGGGCAATGTCAAACTCAGAGATGTCAAATAATGACACATGAATATTTTATTAATTGTCGCTGCACGTCCGGAAAAACCCACTTTTTGGCCAAGTGGTGACGTAAAATTGTGTACAAAACACGGGTCGTAAAACAGAAAGCTCTCTCTCGCATATTTGTGACCCTCGCCTGCGGCTCGGGCCTCAAACATCTGCGATATCTGCCTTTCTTTCTTTTACAACCCTTGTATCGTAGACAACACGAGTGCGGTATTCGGGTCTTCGGTCGTGTTTTAATTTATCACCATTCGTTGCGAATTTCCTGTTCTCTGCACTTGTATCGTAATGTACTAATAAGATGTCACTAAAAATGTACGGCTTTCGCAATTTTTCCTTTATCTGTGCTATTAGACGTTGCTTCGTCTTTTCGTCAAATTTCAAGGTTCTGAGCTCACGCGCGGGAAGTACCCTGTATCTTTTGATTCCGTTGGTTTAGAAGTTTGATATTTTCACAGCTCCAAGGGACAGTAGACCTGAGTATTTGATATAAATTCCAGCTTGATACCTCCACGCGTTCCTGAGAAAAAGGGCCTGACAGACAGACAGACGCACGGACGGACGGACGGACAACAAAGTGATCCTATAAAGGTTCCGATTTTTACAAGCTTTTGTTTAACTTGCACTTTTCGTACAAGAAATTGGTTGACTGTACATACTCGTACGAGTACGAGGGCCGTTGGTATTTTTTTTTGATAGTCAAAAAACATTTTTTATACTACCACCACCATATCTGTCATAGGACGTCCACTGCTGGACATAGGCCTCCCCAAATTCACGGGGGGTATATGCCATAATCACCACGCTTGGCATGCGGGTTGGCGATCGCAGTATCTCCACCGCACTCCAGGGATGCTGCTGACTATACCCCGGTGGTATTTTTTAAATACAAATTACATTTATTTCTCAACATAGTCTCCTTTAAGGGCCTAACATCTATTCCAGCTAATTTATCCCCTCCAGATCCCCTCCAAAAAATACGGTTTGTCGAGGTGTGCAAAATAGTTAGCCGTTCCCGCCTGCCGTATAGTCCTCATTTGTCAAAACATTTTGTCCTTCTAGCCATCTTCAAATTTGGAAATAGGTAATACATAATCACACGAAGCTAAGGCCAGTGAATACAGATCATGAGCAACCAGTTCGAAACCTAATTTGCGATTTTAAGAGGACTTTCGTGGGGGGATAATTTTGGTGGTTTTCCCAACAGTCCGGCTTAAAAACGGTCCAATAAGTCTGCGTAATAACGGTCTCCCCCCTTTTCTAGGTAGTCAATCATGAAAATTCCTTTGCCGTCCCAGAAAACTGTTGCCATCACCTTCCCAGCCGACAAAATAGTCTTTGCTTTCTTTGAGGCACGTTCACCGGCAGCCATTCATTTTTAGGGTTCCCTAGCCAAAATGGTGAAAATGGAACCCTTATAGATTCGTTTTATCTGTCCGTCCGTCCGTATGTTTTATTATATTATTATTATTATTGAGTGATTGATGATGAAAGAATGATAATTACAATAACACCAATTGGAATCATCCTACATGTAGTGTGATGTCAATTTTACGTCACAGTCACCAAAAGTAAGGGGTCTTCGGTCGATTATAAACCCCACACGGGAAAAATCAACTCATGGGATTTATGCCAAAGTATTTTGTGTACGTCTCCCTAAGGACCTGTAAGACGGAACTAGTGAAGGATTTCGTGCACGAGCTTAGTTGTTCCGATGGCTCAGAGGCTAGATTGGCCGCGTATGCCAGATGTCGCAGGTTCGAATCCTGCTCGGAGCATAATTTTTTTTGCTTTAATTTGAAATTTGAAAGTCATTCGGATCGGCTAGTGGTAATCCTTATAAAAGTCTTCCAAACGTTTGATAGGTATCGAAACAAACGTCCATCCATTCGCATACTCGGCCAGAAATGTGCTTATCAACTTTAGATAGTAATACTTCTTTGTTAACAGGCTATAAGTGAGTCACTGCAAGGTTCGCTGCGTCTGAACCACAGCCAGCTGATCGACCAGGAGTTGACGATCAGACCCGAGGCGAACATACAGCAGAACGTACCAGAAGGCCTCGACTTGTACAAGGTCATATTCGAGGTAAGTATCAACAAAGAAATCAATAATTTTGTATTATTAAGCAGTAGCGCTGCTAACGAAAACTTTGGTAACGATGCTGTCTCGCTGTACGCCTCCCTGAGGCGTTGCAAGAGGGAACTAGTGAAGGATTTAGTGTCGTAGCTTGATTGGTTCCGATAGCTCAGAGGCTAGAGCGATTGGCCGCGTATGCCAGATGTCGCAGGTTAAATCCTGCTCGGAACATTAAATTTTTCAATTTTACTGTTACTACAGCAGCGTTACTGTTTAATACAAAATTAATTAATTAGTACAATGATAATAAAGTGCACAAATGCCCGTTGGCGATGGTACAAGCTTCGCTTAGTTTGGGACTAGTTCGATCAGTGCACGGTCTAAGTAAATAAGGCCTGCTACTCCGGATCGTGACACAAGCCTACGTCACTGTACAGCCTATACACACACGAGCTCACACTACGACCGATAGGCTCGATAGCAGTGATGACGTAGGCTTGTGTCACTCGCACAAGGATTTATCCCCGGAGTGCCGTACCTTGTATTCAGTAAACAGAAGCTTTGCTTATTTTGGGTCTGAGTCCATTTTTGCAAGAATGTACCTGATTTATTTTTTTAAATAAACCTCATCATGCCGAAAGACGTCCACTGCTGGACATAGGCCTCCCCCAAAGACTTCCACAATGACCGGTCCTGCGCCACACGCATCCAGCGGACACCCGCGACCATCACCAGGTCATCGGTCCACCGTGTGGGGGGCCTGCCCACGCTACGTCTTCCGGTACGTGGTCGCCACTCGCGAAACTTTCCGCCCCAACGGCCATCGGTTCTACGTGCAATGTGCCCCGCCCACTGCCACTTAAATAAACCTATCTTAACATAATAGACCAGCACGTTCTTTAGCGGATATTTAAGGGATAGAACTTAGACATATCATCAATTTTGCAAGAGAGAGATAACCAAGGCATACGATTTCAAGCTAACATGGTCAATAACACCAAGTAATAACCAAGGAAGTAAGCCCAAGTGCCTGGCCTAAGTGATAACCAAGCTAACTCTTTGTTTCAACAGGTGGAGAGTGACAACGAACAAGATATGAACGAAGACGGTGTTTCCGTGCAGACACATCCGCTACAGGAGCCGGTATGTACACCATTAATTATATTATATGCCTCGTAAGAAGACTCAATGTCACACAGAGAGTATCTCTGCGTGATCGCATCAGAAATGAGGCCATCCGCAGTAGAACAAAAGTAACCGACATTTTCGATATGTGGTTATACTTAATTTTTTATTTAATTCTCTTTTAAATTTAATTACATCGAAAAAACGCCCACGTAAAAAAATGAAATGTCGTCAATTACATGGAGAAGAAGAAAAGTACTTGTTAGATTAAAGCTAAATTTTGAAGTTGCTTAAAACGGCTGACGGCGTACCATAAACAACTTCATTAATATTGGCTTTAACGATTACCCGTTTACATGTAAAAGTGGAATTATCACAAACACAACAAACAATAAGTCTCTATCTCTCTGTCGCTCTTATTCAAATTTGTATACGACCATCTCGCTTGTTTGTGGTAGGTATTATTTGATGTCTACTATTGTTACTGATTATCGTTAAGTCAATAGTGTTTGTAATTAAAATTCTAATGTACATTATTCGCAATGTCCGCGAATTTTAATAATGAATACCCACCTAGTGGTCTACTCCGAAATTCGAAATCCGAACTTCGTATGGTGCCGTCTTTTTCACTCATATAGTGTATGACAGGAGAGTGTAAGGGACGGCACCATACGTAATGATTTCGAATTTCGGAGTAGACCACCTAGACCTAATTACGATAGTAGTATGGTACAGATAGTTCAACTCAGTTGTGCGAGCGGCGTATGTGTGTGTGCGCTTGTAACTATAGGGGTTTGGTTTGTGTGCGTGTGACACGGCAGTCGTTGTTACAAGTATTCGCACGCACACAGCGAAAGTTACAAGAGCACGCACACATGCAGCCGTGCGCACGACTGAGTTGAAGTATCTGTAGGCTGTTAGCATGAAAAATAATGGTACATACCTAATGATGTATTTTTAATTGGATGCTCGAATTTAAGTATAAACGAAAGCCATTATCGTGTTTTCTGATCGAGTTATGAAATTTTGTTCTAATCGTACAAGTACGTATCGACATGTACAGTCAAACACAATAGTATGAGTACATACAATTGACGACCTGTTTAGCCTAGTTGGTAGTGACTCTGCCTCCGAAGCTAGAGGTCCCGGGTTCGAATCCCGGCCAGGGCATTTATTTGTGCATTTTTCACGAATATTTATTCTTGGGTCTTGGATGTTTTCTATGTATTCAAGTATGTATTTATCTATATAAGTATTTATATCGTCGTCTAGTACCCGTAGTACAAGCTTTGCTTAGTTTGGGACTAGGTCGATTTGTGTAAGATTGTCCCCCAATATTATATTATTATTAATTTTCTCAGAAATATGTCTCAAGGTTATAGGAGGGTCAATCAGTACCTATAGTATATTTTATTCGAAACATAAACACAAACGAACGCGTTATCGTTTAGTTTCAATTTGTATGGTAAAATATTATGAAACACCTGGGCGGCAAGCCACATTCAATTTATTATAAAAGAATGAATCACTTTTAATATTTTTAACTTCTACGGGTACTTTATTGTATACTTCTGGCCCTACAATTGACATTGTCGGCCTCTTTAGCCTAGTTGGTAGTGTCATTGCCTCCGAAGCTAGAGGTCCCGGGTTCGATTCCCGGTAAGGGCATTTGTTTCTGTGGTGAGCAGAGACATTTGTTCCTGAGACTTGGATGTTTTCTATGTATTTAAGTATATATCTATTAAATATATCGTCGTCTAGTACCCATAACACAAGCCTTATTGAGCTTACTGTGGGACTAGTTCGATTTGTGTAAAAAAATGCCCCCCTAATATTTATAGTTTTTGACGATTTAGCAAGTGGTTGCTTTTTTTTTTTCTGCAATCTTGTAAGCTTTCCATACAATCAGAATTTAACGCCGCTTGCGATTACAGACGGTTTGGTGCAAGAGCAACCCACTCTAATATTTTGACAGACTACTTTTAAGGGCGAGTACTATCAGCTCTGAAAGTATTGGCGTCTAATTTAGAAGCACCTTATATTCGTATACATGAAATAATCTAGGTAATAATTTATTAAATAAATAAAATAAATAAATATTGAGGGACAATCTTACACAAATCGACTTAGTCCCAAATTAAGCAAAGCTTGTACTATGGGTACTAGACGACGATATACATACTTATATAGATAAATACATACTTAAATACATAGAAAATATCCCAAGACCCAAGAACAAATATCCGTGAAAAATGCACAAATAAATGCCCTGGCCGGGGTTCGAACCCGGGACCTCTAGCTTCGGAGGCAGAGTCACTACCAACTAGGCTAAACAGGTCGTCAACAGGTCAGGTATTATTTATGATATCGTTAGAAATACTGCACATTAACCTGCACACTTACTATTGATCGTTAATTAAATAGAATTGTAACAGCCAATATTTCTGTATAGCTAGAATGCAGTTTTTATCAGCAACTCTAGGCAATAAAGTATTAGTTGATACGTGGTTACGAGTCGGTGCGTTATGGTGTATTGTAGTTGTGAAATTAGTGTGGAAAAAGGTGTTTACAGTGTCAAGGAAGTACAGGTACCTATTACATGTGTGTATGTATTCTTATTTTCCGACTTCAATAGAAGGAAGGAGGTCAGTTCGGCTGCATGTTTGCTTGTTCCTTTTTAACCGACTTCAAGATTTCAAAAGAGGAGGTTATCAATTCGGTTGTTTTTTTTTATGTTTGTTACTCCACAACTCCGTCATTTCTTAACCGATTTGGAAAATTTTTTTTTTTGATTGTAAGTATATATATCCAAGTTGGTCCCGTTTTTGTCAAAACGCAGTTCTGATGATGGGATCTATGAGGAATTGAGGGAACTCCTCAAATCTTAAAGGAAATCATATAGTGATTTTTGTGTTTTTATCAACAAGTCAAGCATTTGCATTCCAAAATGTGACATTGGATGAAGTGGAACTGCTGATGATGATCAGAACAGAACTCTTCAAAGACGAAAAGTTCACGTTTGGTGATTTGTCCTCCTAGCTGAGTTTGTTACGCAAGTTCTATTTTCACGATTGATTTTTGTCATGCTCGAGTTCTGATGGGATCCATTAGGAATCGAGGGAACTCCTCAAATGTGAAAGGCACACAAATAGTGATTTTAGTATTTTCATGAACTAATCAAGCATTTTCATTCATAAAAGTGACATTTGATGAAGTGGAACTGCTGATGATGATCAGTACGGAACTCTTCAACGACGCGTAGTTCACGTTTGGAGATTTGTTCTCTTCGTTTTGTTTGTCAAGCAAGCAAGGTGTTTCCATGATTCCATGAGGAATTGAGGGTACTTAGTCTTCTACCATTATAAACATACTTATAGCCATTTTTATTTTATTGTATGGAATCTAAGAGTGCACCATCTAAGTATAATAATCTTTCACCGGCCTGCCCCATAGAAGTCGGTTTTTTTTTCTTAAAAATTATTTTATGTATGTATTCCCCGTTAACTCTTGACCATGTTGGCCGATTTTGATAATTCTTTTTTTGTTTCAAAGCAGGTACCCCAGCATTGGCCCCATATAAATTTGGTGAAGGTCTGATGATGGGATCTAGTAGGAATCGAGGGAACTCCTCGAATTTGATAGGCACGCTTATGCCGATTTCGGTAATTTCTGTAGGTAACCAAGCATTGGCTCACGGAAACCACAATTTGTGGCATAGCAAGTACAAAATTGGAGTCGGTTATTTTTGGTATAAATTATTTATTGATATGTTGTCCTACAAGCCACGTGAAAAGTGATTGTACAGATGAGTTAGGAAATATGTGCGCGGTGAAAGTGAAAATATGTGAATATGTGTGGTTTTATATATATATATATATTTATACCATGGTAAGCGGTCACCGCACCCTAGGGACGCCTGCAACTTCAGTCTACACTCTTTTCTTGAAGAATCCCATACTGTAGTTCTTCGGGAAAACCTCGGCAGGGAGCTCATTCCACAACCGGAGCGTCCGAGGGAGGCAGTTCCTCTGAAACCGTACCGCACGCGACCAGTTAGGTTCTAAGGTGTGACTATAAATACCCTGCCGCTGCCGACGGCGAGCAGTGTGATGATAGAAAGCGGCCGTGGGCATCATATCGAACAGTTCTTCGGAGCATAACCCATTATACAAGCGATAGAACAAGCACAAGGAGGCAAAGTTTCTCGTGTGTGTGTGTGTAATAACACTATTGTTAAGGGCTCAGATATTATGGTCATTTTGGAACCTTTGGGAACGCACAATATATTCTCTCTTTTAATGAATTGTTAATGCACAATGCAAAAATAACATAAATGATACAGATGAGTTATAAAATATGTGCAAGGGGCGAGTGGTCAAAAATATGTGAATACAACTTTATTGTTAAGGCGAAGGGGTGGGCAAGCTCTTTCCATACAAACTTTGTGCAAGTTTTTCTTCTTTTGTGTTTACACTCCAGTTACTATGTTTAGTCCATTTGCTTATTTTTTTGTTAGCTATGTCTTGATGTTTTTCTTTTTTAATTTAAATTATTTTTCGTATTTTTTTATTTATATTTTTTTTCGCGATAATGCAAAATTTTAACATCAAGTTCGGCGTATATCCAATATGTACCAACAAAAAATTAAATTAAATGCTGTAGTGCCAAAACTAACGCAAAAAACTTGCACAACCTTTGTATGGAGAATGGCTTGCCCTACCCTGCGCCTTAAGCTCCTAAGGTAGCTCAGATATTTTGGAACATTTGGGAACGCAAAGTATAGTATTCAACTTTACGACTCTACTTAGTCGGCTCATAAGTTCTGTCACTGGCCTTTAAAATTTAAATTTGGAACTCCTAAAACAAAAACCGTTGTGCATTTGAATTTCGAATCTTTTTTAAATATTTGAGTAGTATAATTTTGCAATTTTCTGTTTTCTTAAACATGGAGTGGACGCTTAAAGATAGCCGTACCGCAATAATTGCACTATATCGTTGTGGACACTCGCCGACTAAAATTTTCAAGCTACTTGAAAATTTAAAATTCTCTCTAAGATTTGTGTATCGTACCATGGAAAGATACAGTGAGGTCTCTAGTTTAAATGACAAGAAAGGAAGCGGTCGTTCGCGTACAGCTAGGACTCCAGCGGTTGTATAAGCAATTAGGGCACGCATTGCCAGAAATCCCGCTAGGAAACAAAAAGTTATGGCCCTCCAGATGGGTTTGAGCAGAAACACGGTGAAAAGAGTGCTTAATCAAGACCTGAGACTTCGTGCTTATAAATGAAAAACTGGCCATCTTCTCAATGGTCGGCTTAAAGCTTTAAGGCTTAAAAGATCTAAAGCTTTATTGAAGAAGTACGCTAAAAATAAGCATCGTTGTATACTGTTTTCGGACGAGAAAAATTTTGACATAGAAGAAAACTGTAATAAACAAAATGATAGAGTGTACGCTCGCAATAGTAAAGAAGCGTCTAATAGCATTCTCCGTATTCAAAGATGTCATCACCCTTCATCTGTGATGGTTGGAAACTCCCAGCCAAGTTTCTTATGCGGGCGTCACTAGTATGCATTTTTGTGAGAAAGCAGTAAAAACTAGTGCCAAAGTGTACCAAGACACGGTGTTGACTAATATTGTGAAACCACTATCCCATACGATGTTTCTAAACCAGCATTGGGTTTCCCAGCAGGACTCTGCTCCAGCCCATAAGGCAAAGTCTACACAAGCCTGGCTCGCCTCCAATAAAATCGACTTTATACGGCATGAAGATTGGCCCTCCTCTAGCCCAGATCTTAATCCGTTAGACTATAAAATATGGCAGTATTTAGAGGAAAAGGTGTGCTCAAAACCTCATGCAAATCTAGACTCGCTGAAAAAATCCCTTGCTACGGCAGTGGCCAATATCGACATGAAAGTGGTGCGTGAATCCATTGACGACTGGCCACGCAGACTTCAAGCCTGTGTAGATAATTATGGCGGTCATTTTGAATAAATGTTATACATTTAGATTCTCTAGTTTATAAGCTTTCAAACGCTGTACAAATTATACGGAATAAACTTAAACTTTTGTTTTTATTTGATACTATGAATATGACAGAACTTATGAGCCGACTAAGTATTACAGATAGTTCAACTCAGTCGTGCGCGCGGCTGCATGTGTGCGTGCTCTTGTAACTTTCGCTGTGTGCGTGCGAATGCTTGTAACAACGACTGCCGTGTCACACGCACACAAACCAAACCCGTAAAGTTACAAGCGCACGCACACATAGCGCCGCGCGCACAACTGTGTTGAACTATCTGTATATGTGTATAAAGGTCCAAAGTGCTAGAACATTGTCTTGACCATTTTTTTTTGTGACATAATAGGCAAACTAGCAGATAAATCGCCTATGGACGCCCGCAAGACCAGAGGGGTTGTAAGCGCGTTGCCGGCCTTAAAGATGGGAGTACGCTCTTTTCTTGAAGGTTTGAAGGATAAGGAAGGATTTAGGATATTAACGTAAAGAAGCATGGGGTCCACTTTGGCACCTAATGCCAAGATTTGGCGTAGGGTGATGGCACGAGTGTTGGACACAATAGGCTGACAAGGTTGCTGCTTGTAGCATCCAAAACTTGTCCTAATTGGAACTACAGTATGGGATTCTTCAAGAAGAGTGTATAAATTTTCAAAGGGTCTGCAACGAGCATGTGACACCCCTGGAGTTGCAGGCGTCCATAGGCTGCGGTGACCGCTTACCATCAGGCGGGCCGTACGCTTGTTTGCCACCGAAGTGGTAAAAAAAAATCGAAGATCATAACATTTTACATTGATTTTTGAAAAAGTAATGTATAACCCTTCCACCACATCAGCCCTAGGACGTCCACTGCTGGACATAGGCCTCCCCCAATTTCATGGGGGGTAAATGCCATAATCGCCACGCTTGGCATGCGGGTTGGCGATCGCAGTATCTCCACCGCACTCTAGGAATGCTGCTGCCCATTCCCCGGTGGTCTTGGTCGTAGTTTAAGGACATAACCCGGGTCCACCCTTAACCGAGTATAACCCTTAATTTTTCTTAAATAAGAGGTAATGTGCATGAATGGTGTTTATCCATTACTGGTGGTGTTACCCTAGCATAATACATAAATAACATAAAGTGATAAAAAACCGGCCAAGTGCGAGTCGGACTCGCGCACGAAGGGTTCCGTACCAGAAAAAAAAAACGCCAACAACTACTCTGTTGTATGGGAGCCCCCTTAATTATTATTATTATTTTGATTTTAGTATTTGTTGTTGTAGCCACAATAAAAATACATAATCCGTGTAAATATCAAGTGTAGTGTGTGTGTGTGTAGTGTGTAGCTATTACGGTTCTTGAGATCTAGCTCGGCGAGTGGTGGCCATGAAAAAGGGCTAAAAAATGACGTTTTTTGTATGGGAGCCCCACTTAATTATTATTATTAATTTGTTTTTAGTCTTTGTTGTTATAGCGGCAACACAAATACACAATCTGTGAAATTTTCGGCAGTCTAGCTATTACGGTTCTTGATATACAGCCTGGTGACAGACGGACGGACAGCGAAGTCTTAGTAATAGGGTCCCGTTTTTACCCTTTGCTAAGGAACCCTAAAAATGAATGATATACACAACATACATAAGTTTTTTGAAACCCAGTAGTAAATATTAGCCTGGATTCGAACCCACGACCTGCGGACTGATAGACGCATGCCTTACTGCTAGGCTACTGCATTCCTTTGTAATCTCACGATCAAATACATTCTATAATCTGAGGACCAATTACGAGGGTAAAACTGAAAGTTTCGGGAATAGAAGAAAATATGCAGTATAAGTGAGTTTATTTATTTTTATTGTTTTTCAAAATATTCTTCTTTGTATTTCATGCACTTATGCATGCGTTCAAACCAGTCCATAAAGCACTTTTTGAACTCTGAAGTAGGGGTCGACAAAATGGCTATTTTATAGGCCTCCACTGCTTCTTCTGGCGTCTGAAACCGCTGACCACGCAGTTTGTCCTTGATTCTGGGGAATGTAAAAAAGTCGTTGGGACTTAAGTCAGGGCTATATGGAGGGTGGTCCAATATTTCGACTTTTTCACCGTCCAGGTACTCAGTTGTTGTCCGAGCGGTGTGTGGGCTGGCGTTGTCGTGGTGAAGGATGATGCGACGACTAGGGTTTGTTTTTCGGAGTTCAGCAAAGACGTTCGGCAAACAAATAGTGGTGTACCAATCAGCATTGACTTCTACGATCCTCAAGAGCCACAGTAGCTAAGTGACCAGATTTAGAGATAAACGTAGCCACCATCTTCTTAGCCGTACTGCGAGAACGAACAACTTTTGTGGGTTTGAGCTCGTCTTCGAAGACCCATACTCGGGATTGGTTTTTAGTTTCAGGCTCATAAGCGTATATCCACGACTCGTCACCTGATACTATGCTAAAAACAGCATTTGAGCGTCCCTTGTTAAATCTTTTCAAAGTTTTGCGGCACCAATTGACACGGACTATTTTCTGCTCGTCAGACAATAGGTGAGGTATCCAACGGGAAAATAACTTTTTCACGCCTAATTCTTCTTTTAAAATAATTTGTATTTGACTCATTCCAATACCCAGGTGCTCTTGAATTTCCCGATATGTCACATGTCGGTCTTCATTTATCAGACGACGCACAACATCGACGTTTTCTTGCGTGACTGCCGATTTTGGTCGACCTTCACGCACTTCGTCGGTGAGGGATACACGGCCACGTTGAAATTCTGAATACCACCTGTATATTGTAGTCTTTGAAGGAGCTTCAATATTAAAAGCAGCAACCATCCGCTCTTCACATTGTTTTTGTGTTAGTCCACTTTTAAAGTCATAATAAATCATAGCTCTGAAATTTTCACGGCACAATTCCATTTTAAGCAGTGACTCGACGACTTCAATAAACAATTGAAACCGAACCATACTTTTTTTTTTCTAAGTGGCCAGTGTGTTGAGATAAGGAAACTTCAGAGATTATAAAAAGGTATAATACATGTTAAAAATAAATTAATAAGTATTCGATTCCCGCCACTTTCAGTGCAAGCCTCGTAGTTACTACCTGATTGTTCTAATTGGTTACATTTTATTGGCGATAAACTCAATTCGTTTCGCATTGTATCGCTTAAACGAATACATTGTAGGTACAAATATGTATACATCATGCCTATTGATACGAAGATTAAAGTACAGAGAAAAAAACCGCGTGTCGCTAATCGGACTTGCGCACGAAGGGTTCCGTACCATTGTCTATGAAAACTGCAAATAAATCATAACAGTAATAATATATAATAATAATAATATTGGGGGACAATCTTACACAAATCGACCTAGTCCCAAACTAAGCAAAGCTTGTACTATGGGTACTAGACGACGATATACATACTTATATAGATAAATACATACTTAAATACATAGAAAACATCCAAGACCCAAGAACAAATATCCGTGAAAAATGCACAAATAAATGCCCTGGCCGGGATTCGAACCCGGGACCTCTAGCTTCGGAGGCAGAGTCACTACCAACTAGGCTAAACAGGTCGTCAACAGTGAAAATTTCAACTGTCTAGCTATCACGGTTCATGAGATGCCTGGCGACAAACGGACAGACAGACAGCGACAGACGGACAGACGGACGGACAGCGGAGTCTTAGTAATAGGGTCCCGTTTTACCCTTCGGGTACGGAACCCTAATTAACGCATACAACACATGCAACACCACGTCCACGGATGCAGCACGGGCAACACAGATGTTTCTGGAATTTGCTTAGATTAGCGCCATCTAATGGTATAGTTATATTCTGCACGTGCGTCATCTACTATTTGAATAGTATAGCAGAGCCATAACGACTGGCTGTGACATGACAGTTAGGCTGGGTTCCACCAAACCGTTTGAAATCGTAAGCTGTGTTCGTTAAAATTTGAATGTATGGAAAGTTTGACAAGTTTCTATGGGATGACAGCTGCCGGCGCCATATTTAACGTTGATCAGTCTGTGATCGTAAGTCGGCGCAACTCAGCCTTAGGCTGGGTTGCACCAAACTTTCTGTAATCGTAAGCTGTGTTCGTTAAAAATCTGATTGTATGGAAAGTTTGACAAGTTTCTATGGGATGACAGCTGCCGGCGCCATATTTAACGTTGATCGGTCTGTGATCGTAACTTGGTGCAACCCAGCATGAACCCAAGTCGATGCACGTTACACTTAGGCTGAGTTGCACCAACTTCCGATCACAGACCGATCAACGTTAAATATGGCGCCGACAGCTGTCATCCCATAGAAACTTGTCAAACTCTCCATACATTCAAATTTTAACGAACACAGCTTACGATTCCAGACGGTTTGGTGCAACCCAGCCTTAGTCTTGTCCGAGTCTATTACACGGTTGACATTTCTACACTGCGGTTCCGTCGCGTCGAACATTTAGCCTGTTTTGACTTCGTGGCAGCGGTGCGCATCCATTAAGCTTGTTACCAGAGGCCGCACCGTACCGTCGCTCCAATTACGATTGATTCACGACCGCCGTATACATTGCTCGCTTCATTAAATGAACTGACTGCTTAAGGCGCCATTCTCCATACAAAGGTTGTGCACGTTGTTTGCGTTAGTTTTGGCACTACAGCATTTAATTTTATTTTTTGTCGGTACATATTGGATATACGCAGAACTTGATGTTGAAATTTTAATAAAAAATACAAAAAAAAAAAGAAAAACATCAAGACATAGCTAACTAAAAAATAAGCATATGGACCAAACATAGTGACTAGAGTGCAAACACAAACGAAGAAAAACTTACACAAAGTTTGTATGGAAAGAGCTTGCCCACCCCTTCGCCTTAACACTTACTGCCGATGATTTCGTAACGTTACGTTCGTAGCCGAAAACATGCAAAATTCCGTATAGAACCGTATACAGAAAACGCCTACGAAACGAGTGCCTAGCGGGTTGGCACATGGCACTGAAATTATAAAGGTGTACAAGACCTTAGCTGACGATAGCTGGGAATCGAGTAAATGCGGCACTTCACGCCTTTATGAGCAGCCAGAAAGTGTCAGAAAAGGCGCGGCTGGCTGTGCATAGAGGAGTGTTGGTGCCGACACAGATGTATGGTAGCGAACGTTGGGTGTGGCAGGAGAAACATCAGAGGCGAGTGAATGTAGTGGAGATGAGAGCGCTGAGAAGTGTTTGTTGCGTTACTTTAATAAATAGAGTGAGAAACACCGTCATAAGACCGAGGTGTGGAGTGAATGAACATATAGTGACGAATATTGGGTTAAGATGTTTTGGACATGTAGAGAGGATGGATGAAAGAAGATTGACAAAACGAGTGTTCGAAGGAGGAGTGGATGGAAAAGTTGGAAAGGGAAGACCTCGGCGAACGTACTCTGACCAAATCGGAGACATTCTGCAGAAAGGCCAGGTCAAGGGTATCCTAGATCGGCGCGCATGCATGATGAATGTTATGAGAGTTCATGAAGCGAAAGTTATATGTCAGGATCGTAGCCAAAATAAATCCGTGATCTCTGCCTATTCCTCTGGGAAACAGGCGTGATTGTACGTTTGTATATATAAAAAAGTGTAGCTACGTCTGAAAATGCTTTGTGTGACAACACATGTCTTTATTTTTAAACTTAGGTGATTTACAATTAACTACAAAATAACATCACGACCATACTAAGAAATTAGCTGATTTATTGAACGTGTAGTTTGTGTTCTTATTATTATAATCACTAGTTTTCTGATTAAGCATGTAGATCTACCACTAGTGAGCGAACTAAACAAAAATTATACTAGTAATTGCTAATTGTACAATTAAGGAGCATACAAGTAGCACAGCCTGCTGTCTACGGCAGCAGTCGTTAAGCCAAGGAGGCCTTCAGGCGGCTTGAGAACTGCTAACAGTCAAGTTGCCTACTCACTTGACAAGCCTAGTCCCAATAAGATTTAGTTTCCCCCTTGCATTGGGAGGTCTGATGGCAATCGCGTCCGTATAAACTAGTGCCTACCTCAATTCTCGGAATTAGGTAGCGGAGCCCGGGTATTATTTAGTATGCAACAGTACTGGGATAAAGCTAGACTGGTGATGTAGTTAATCTGTATGACATTGTTTACGACTTATGTTTTATCAAATAAACAATCTTTACATATCTTATCAAGCCGGCTAATATAGCGTCTTTGTACGCAACACTCCAATATGCGGTCGCGTTCATTTGGTGGGCGTGCTATTGTGAATTATTGAGCCAAGCTCCAAAAAGTCGTATAACAAACGAGACGTCACTCCGATTATGTACCGTGTTACGTAATGATTAAGTTCAAATTGGATGTGGAGTTGTGTAAGAAATTAGTCATTGGATAGACAGTTCGTCCTCAGCTCGGTTGTGATTTCTTCGAGTATTTTATAGTGGTTTTTGAAGTGTGATCGTGTCAGGATGTGATTTTGTGTGATTTCGTACAATGGCGGTCTTAGTGCGCGGAGGCAAGGTATTTGTAGGCTTACCTTGTTTCACAAGCTTTTCTTTGGTTTCACCTGTCCCGATGTCGAAAACTTACAAGTCGAAAACCCACTCCCTTAATGTCCGATTGAGCTGAAATGCATACTTATGTAAGTTCGGTGAAAATTCAATATTATGGCATCACCGAGCTGATTCGATGAAAGACGAAAGTTGTAAGACGGAAGTTGGTCATAACAAATGAACTACACAAGATTAACTCGTCGCGTTTGGTTTGACTCATTCGAACTCTCTCAGCGATGATGATACGTGCACCGTTGTTTTCTTTTTGTACATTTACTTTTCTTGTTTGTCCTAAATAATACCTATAAACTAGGTATGCAATGCAGTTTGCTGGTTGCAAATATTGAGCTGAGCGAGTCCACCCGGTCTCGAAACGCCCTGACAGTTACCCGCTTAGCAAATTCAGTTTTTCGCTGATTATTCCCCGCTATGTCCGAATTTAATTTTTTTAAAATCTAAACCATCGTTTTGATGCGATATGTGATCGGTTGCAGCGTCTAGGAGGAGGACGAACTCCAACGAAATACATCTGTTGCCTAAGAATGAGCTTCGCTTCGCTCAGCTCAATAAATGCTGTTCCTGGAGGGGCAGTGGTCAATAAAAGCTTGTCCCTAAAACGATTTTTTGATGGCAGCTTATTGCCGCTATGTAATTTGGACTTGATACGCCGACGGCATTAGTAAGATCACGGGCTATTGAGGTGCTCTTGAGCAAGGCTAGCGGAGGACTGTGATGATGATGAGTTCCGAAGTCGAAAGACCCTTGGACAATTTTGCGTTATAAATAAATAAATATTTGGGGGACAATCTTACACATATCGACCTAGTTCCAAACTGAGCAAAGCTTGTACTATGGGTCAGCATCAAAAGTAGCTACGCATATGAAACGGTCAGAAAAGCTCTTATTACGCTATAATAAAGACTTTTGAACTTTTCAAATACGTAGTTACTTTTGATGTTGACTGTTCCTTACGACTATACTATACTTATATTAATAAATGCATACTTAAATACATAGAAAACATCCAAGACCCAGGAACAAATATCCGTGCTAATTGCACATATAATGCCCTGGCCGGGATTCGAACCCGGGACCTCTAGCTCTACCAACTAGGCTAAACAGGCCGACAACGAAATTGATTTTATAAGGATTACTATGCATTGATATTATTGGATATGCATGATAATCAGACATGAAGGAAGATTGGAATGTCATGATCATGAAAATGGCAAAAAGTTATGGCAATTCCAAAGATCATCATCATCATCATCATCTAATGTAAAGTTTCTTGATTCTTCTAAATATTAGCCCTGCGTTTATATCTGAAATTGTTTGAGTTGAATCAAATCAAAGTGAAAAAAATCTCAAATCCAATGACAGTATTATCAATGGGAAGGAGAGCTCGTGGCCCAGCGGCACCCGCGTACCGCGTGAGGTATACGAGGTCAAGCAACGTGGGCCCAGGTCAGTTCTTGGATGGGTGACCGCTTTGAGTGGTTACTAACTGAGTGCTCCCGTGCTTTGAAGGCCTGTCAGATATCACTTATCTGTCTCTCTCAACCTTACATATTTGCACATTAGTTAGAATAGATCAGATGTACCAAAATCGTTCAACTTAAGACTGCGCAGTACGTTCGGTTCTCCATACAAACGTATTTATGCTCTCATTTTAAAACGCCAGGCTAGAATAACATGAAACTTTGTATACACAATGGGATCCGGCATATCTAGGTCGGATCATAGTTTCTGTTGCTTGAAATTATAATGGAGAAAAAATACAGCGATTATTAAGGTTTTCATACAAGCCGTAAAAAACTCAAAAAGCCTCTGTATTTTTTTTCTTTTACAATTTCTAGCAACAGAAACTATGATCCGACCTAGATATGCCGGATCCCATTGTGTATACAAATTTTCATGTTATTCTAGCATGGCGTTTTAAAATGAGAGCATAAATACGTTTGTATGGAGAACCGATCCACACCGATCGTACTGCGCCCTCTTAAATGAGCGGATCTGCTTATCTGTGATTAAGGGGGCAATTATTCATACAAATCGAACTAGTTCCAAAGTAAGCTCAAAACGCTTGTGTTATGTGTACTAGATGACGATATATTTCATGGATAAATACATAGAAAACATCCAAGTTTAACAAAAACAAATGTTTCTGCTCACTACAGACACAGATGCCCTTACCGGGGTTCGAACGCGGGATCTCTAGCTTCGAAAGCAGTGTCACTACCAACTAGGCTGAACAGGCCGACACTAAAAAACTGGTTCGAATGACTTTGAAAAAAGTGAGGACACTAAATTGCTTAAGGATTCCACAGTTGTTATAA
Organism: Notocelia uddmanniana; assembly: GCA_905163555.1. Lineage (NCBI taxonomy): Eukaryota > Metazoa > Arthropoda > Insecta > Lepidoptera > Tortricidae > Notocelia > Notocelia uddmanniana. The sequence continues at coordinate 3,304,398 of LR991052.1, forward strand.
AAAATAACATGCTGGGATGGGGTTTCACAATGAAACCAACGGCGCGAATCCAATGTTATTGTTTTATTAACGTTCAATAGCGGCCCACTTTCTTAGCTGACTAACGACCTGCCCATCATCGTCAGTTCATTAATTTCATTATCGGTCAATGCAACCTAACATGTCGCTAAATTTAGAAGCGCAGTCACTCCCATCTAAACCTACACAGGACCCGACCTACCTAACATACCACCACTACCCGACCTGTTCAATATTAAAAAAGTCTTATGTGCGTTCCATTTTCGAACGCACGTAAGTCGTTTTAAACCGTTCCTTTTTTAACTTTATGCGTCACTGGAGGATAACCGTCACTTGTTTTCCTTGATACTGTAGGACGTTAGCGGATACGCTTGCCAATATAGTTAACTGATCATGTTGAATCTTAATGCAACGGGATAAAGACCACTCGTGGTCGGTCAGGAGCATGGGTGTTAGTACCACATAAGCCATTTGTGTAAATTCACGCAATGAATCACAGGACCATATTATTATTTGTTTATTAGCGGCCATTTGTGTTTGTATTCTGACAAATGTTATGTTCAAGTTAAGTGTTTATCCGGATTTTGGGTGTTAAAGTGATTAGAATAAGATGCGGATTTGTGTGACAACCATGACGTACGGGAAGTATTCGCAAATCATAGCAAAGGTGCGTTATTTTGCGTTAAACGTTTTAATTGAAAACACCACCTTTATATCGAAAATATACAATAAATAAATACCAATTCACAACTCATTTGAATGCCACGGCTTCTTCAAATTACTTAGTCGGCTCATAAGTTCTGTCATATACATAATATCAAATAAAAACAAAAGTTTAAGTTTATTCCGTATAATTTGTACAGCGTTTGAAAGCTTATAAACTAGAGAATCTAAATGTATAACATTTATTCAAAATGACCGCCATAATTATCTACACAGGCTTGAAGTCTGCGTGGCCAGTCGTCAATGGATTCACGCACCACTTTCATGTCGATATTGGCCACTGCCGTAGCAAGGGATTTTTTCAGCGAGTCTAGATTTGCATGAGGTTTTGAGCACACCTTTTCCTCTAAATACTGCCATATTTTATAGTCTAACGGATTAAGATCTGGGCTAGAGGAGGGCCAATCTTCATGCCGTATAAAGTCGATTTTATTGGAGGCGAGCCAGGCTTGTGTAGACTTTGCCTTATGGGCTGGAGCAGAGTCCTGCTGGAAAACCCAATGCTGGTTTAGAAACATCGTATCGGATAGTGGTTTCACAATATTAGTCAACACCGTGTCTTGGTACACTTTGGCGCTAGTTTTTACTCCTTTCTCACAAAAATGCATACTAGTGACGCCCGCATAAGAAACTCCCAGCCAAACCATCACAGATGAAAGGTGATGACCTCTTTGAATACGGAGAATGCTATTAGACGCTTATTTACTATTGCGAGCGTACACTCTATCATTTTGTTTATTACAGTTTTCTTCTATGTCAAAAAATTTCTCGTCCGGAAACAGTATACAACGATGCTTATTTTTAGCGTACTTCTTCAATAAAGCTTTAGATCTTTTAAGCCTTAAAGCTTTAAGCCGACCATTGAGAAGATGGCCAGTTTTTCGTTTATAAGCACGAAGTCTGAGGTCTTGATTAAACACTCTTTTCACCGTGTTTCTGCTCAAACCCATCTGGAGGGCCATAACTTTTTGTTTCCTAGCGGGATTTCTGGCAATGCGTGCCCTAATTGCTTGTACAACCGCTGGAGTCCTAGCTGTACGCGGACGACCGCTTCTTTTCTTGTCATTTAAACTAGAGACCTCACTGTATCTTTCTATGGTACGATACACAAATCTTAGATAGAATTTTAAATTTTCAAGTAGCTGAAAAATTTTAGTCGGCGAGTGTGGACACAACGATATAGTGCAATTATTGCGGTACGGCTATCTTTAAGCGTCCACTCCATGTTAAAGAAAATAGAAAATTGCAAACTTATACTACTCAAATATTTATAAAAGATTCGAAATTCAAATGCACAACGGTTTTTGTTTTAGGAGTTCCAAATTTAAATTTTAAAGGCCAGTGACAGAACTTATGAGCCGACTAAGTATTCTTGCTTCTGATACAAATACAATTTTCACAAGCACGCTCGAAAATAGTCGTATCCTGTTTAAACAACCGGCCAAGTGCATGTCGGCCTTCGCACGGGGTTCGGTACCGAATTATTAAAAAAATACTGTTTAAATTTTAAAACTGTGGCTCCAACCGTTTGGCTGTTAAACCTGTGTGACAGATGCCAGACGGACACGCGAGTGACAGCAATAAGGCTCCGGTTTAGAGCCTTCGAGTACGGAACCCTAAAGATGTACATCCGAAGCGCCTAATGTCTTCATACTATTGGCTATGTGCGAAGTAGGTGGTGGGGGTAAGCTAGGCGATCGTAGCGCACACCATGGCAGAAATGTGTACTTACCGGGGACCACTGTCAAATTTACTTTCACGTTTTCTATTGGTTTCTTAACGGTTTCCTACGATTCGGTTCGTTTGTATGTATTTATTTATCATCTTATTTATTTCAGTAAAATTTCCAATACGGGGTCTTTCTCGTTTACTAAAGTAAATAAAATATTCATGTGTCATTATTTGACATCTCTAAATTTTGACATTGTCTCGGGACCTTTGACGTTTGCCGTTTCAGACGTGCACATAGCCGATACTCCCAATACACTTCTCTATATACAACATAAAATATTGACACTGACAAAAACTGACAATGAAATAAAACATACATATTTGAAACTCTTACGAAGTTGTTTATTTGATTTGATGTTGATACGAAACTAGATATATAGGTGTGTATACCGATTTGACACAATTGTACGTGTACAATTGTATTGCGTGTGTGTTGGTTTCAAAAGTGTATGACTTTGTAAAGGAATGAATTTAATAACCGACTAAAGTTTTCATGCCCCGACTGTACGTCACTTGTTTTTTGTCATATCTTTGTGTTATTTCCTGACATTGTTTGAGAATCATTGACAGAGCGAGCGAAGCGTGTCCGTTTCAGCTTTCGACAAAAAATATTCCGTATGTCTGTCTGTCTGTCCGGATGTTCTCATCCTACAGGTCGCATTTCTCAGCCGATTCTCGTGAAATTTTGTGAGCAGGTTCGATAATTGTATAGTTTTTTTGTCGAGTCAGTTTTTGTAATTTTTGAAATAAAGAAAATAAATTGCGATGTCTACAGTTCACAGAGCCACTAGTTTAGTTGTTATTTATATCGCTAAAGAGCGATCTCTTCCAGACAACCCTACGTTATATTTGGTTACTTAATATTCCAGTATACGATGGCAACTGTACTGGTACTGAGATAGTCTCTCGGATCTATTATCTATGGAAATTCTATGCTTAATTGAATCTTACTTACTTGAAGTCACTGCTGTCTCGTTCAATTTTTGTATTTGGAAGTATCAGTAACGAACGCTTTATTTTTCGAAAACAACTCGGTATGTTTAGTCTACGCGAATGTAGAGGCATTCTCAAATTCCAACAGCAATTAGACTAATTACAGTTGTAACGATCTGAAATGTAACAATGTACAGTCAGCTGCAGAGAAACGTGACCCCCTTTGCATAGAAGTTTGTATGCAGAGGGGGTCATGTTTCTCTGCAGCTATCTGTACGTTCGGAAATATTTAGGTTCAGGATTGCAGGGTAAACGTTATAGAGTTCTTCCTTTTAGCTGCTTCTTCGGATCAACTCGATGATACCGGAGTATTTTTGTTTATTAGATTATAAGTTATTCGTTTCGTTATTAATTATTTCGTTATTCGTTGTGTATCACTCGTGCTTGAGACGACAGGGTGCTGGCGTCTGAGGCATTAGCCTTCATAAAAGAAAAATCGGATTCACAAAAAGAAATCATCCCCACTTTACGTGTAGGGGAGGAACACGTAGTTTTCTTTTTATTTGATTTTACGACTTTGTCAGTTTTATTGATTTATAATATCCATACCTAATTGCAGCTTTCTAGCACTAACAATCACAGAGCTAAGCCTCGGACAGACAGACTGACAGACAGACAGACAGACGGACATGGCGAAACTATAAGGGTTCCTAGTTGACTACGGAACCCTAAAAAGGGAATACCTTCGCAGCGTTTCATATGTCTTTTGCTAAGAAGGGAAGACTTTTTTCAAGAAAATATGGATCTGTGTAGATAATTGTGCGGCTTATATTCTGCTTAAATAACGTGCCCCAGTTGCAGACGAAGACGCGTAGAATGCTTTCACACGATCACAAATATAACTTCCTCCTGTTGGAAGCTTGTTAAAGATGAACATTATGATTATGACAGTAGCAATAGTATTTTTCTAAGTTGACTCAAAGTTTGTTTTCCTACTCTTCAGGGTGACTGCGAATGCATTAAAAAATAATTAGAAGTCTATATTTGCTTCAGCATTTGATCCAATTATTTTTCCGAGTCACCAACTCGACATTCGACTTTGGACCTAAACGACTACGGTATCTTTTACTTTGAAAGATGCGGAGTGTACATTTAGAAAATGAAGCATCTTGTTATTTCCATACTTTTGCCTTCAATGAACTAACTACATTTCTAGTTATGAACTTAGAGGATATAATTGGCAACAAGAAGAAATATATTTTTTTTACTAAACTCGCGGGCAAAGAATACGTGTCGGTAAAATACCATCATTATTCCTAAAGTGCTACAAGGTTGTACAAGTTTTTTAATTCTGTCATAATCTTTTTTTAATTTTACATTTAAACTGCAAAAGAAAACAGCTCAAAAATTTCGTTACCAGGTTTAAATCCGGCTCGTAAAAACCCATGAAAACATATCGCAAAAGACGTAATTTTTGGGTATTGATATTTTTATGATAGGATCCCGAATACTTACATAGTTGGGTATACTTGGGTTGGGTGGTGGTTGGTAAAAGACGTAATAGTATATTAAGTAACAATAAAAAAAAAACCTTTTTGCGGTTATTAAATTGAGGATGACCCGAAATTTTTGACCGCGATTGTATTAAGGGGTAGTACGTATCGTGAATTCAAGGCGTATTTAGGCTATAAATGATGTCAATTCTTGATACAAACCAGGCAGGGGTGTTCTAACGGCCAGGCCTGCTACCGCGAACTTCGAAAATCGAACTTCGTATCGTACCGTCCCTTTCCGTCATATAGAGTATAACACGAGAGTGAAAGGGACGGCACGACACGAAGTTCGATTTTCGAAGTCCGCGGTAGCACCCCAGGACACGACTTCGAGCGACATCAGTTTACGTAATACATTGCGTGTGATACTAACTAACCGCAGTGCGATGCGCGTTTTGACCGTACAATGAACAGATAAAACGCTTAATGCAATTTGTACTAAAGCAGGAACGCTGCTAACGAAAATTTCAAATTAAAGTGAAAAAAAAAAATGATTCGTCGGAGCATTACCTAGTTGAATACTAAGTTCTGTTACTCGATTTGCAAACTCTTTTCTTGCGTTAAAACAAATGCTACCGAAAAAATAAAAAATGACATACTTATAATGGCGGGTTGTCAGTTATAATTTTATAGCACACACAACACTTATCTCGTTATATTTATAATGGATTGGGGTCTAAAAGAAAATCGTGTCGCTGTAATTGCGTTGCACAAATGCGGGCATCCGCCGAACATGATTTTGTATGGGATGGCGCATCGTTACTGACGATTTCTCAATGTAATTTGAGACGTTGGTGCCGTTAATAGAGGCCTAAGTCTTCTACGGTAGATGTCGCTGTACGCCTCCCTAAAGCGTTGTAAGAGGGAACTAGTGAAGGATTTCGTGGACGAGCTTGGTTGTTCCGATAGCTCAGAGGCTAGAGCGATTGGCCGCGTATGCCAGATGTCGTAGGTTGAAATCCTGCTCGGAGCATTATTTAAAAAAAAAACCCTTTAATTTGAGATAAAACGCTTGCCGCGTCGCAATTCGCGCAAAGCCGGGCTGTAAATTCTACATGTGTGTGTTACAGATGCTCAGTCTGTGGCATCGTAGCTCCCAATGTCGGACAATATGTGTACAAATTTGGACCGTATATCCAGATAATAAAGTGGTAGTACTAGTGATACATGTTGATCGATTCACGGTAGTATATGTCGATTCACAAGGGCTGGCGCGGAAAGTCTATGAAATTATTGTCAGTTTCATACATTTTCCGCGCCAGGACAACCAAACCGTGTTGTAAATACGATTGACTATTTTAAGTATGAGTTCCATCACTGTTCATGCCCGTTCAGAGAAATGTAACGTATACCGTGGCATTCACTGTTCATTTTATTGATATATATATCAATTGATTGATTGAGCAATTGATTTGTCGGCCTGTTTAGCCTAGTTGGTAGTGACACTGCCTCCGAAGCTTGAGGTCCCGGGTTCGAATCCCGGTAAGGGCATTTGTTTCTGTGGTGAGCAGAAACATTTGTTCCTGCGACTTGGATGTTTTCTATGTATTTAAGTATATATCTATTAAATATATCGTCGTCTAGTACCCATAACAAAAGCCTTATTGAGCTTACTATGGGACTAGTTCGATTTGTGTAAAAAAATGTCCCTTTATATATTTATATATATTCTGCACCAGAGGCGATAGTGTAGCGTGAGGTCTCCGAAATGTCAAATGTCACTGTTTGTGAGTGGGCTATGCGTGTTTTTTTTTAATAAAAATTAATGTGGGCCTAACAATTACTATGGCAAATCGGAGTTACGGGTGAATCATCATCCTCCTAGCGTTATTCCCAGTACAGTTGCATCCTGAAGAATGCCTGGGGTCCGCTACCTGATCCCAAGAATTGGCGTAGGCACTAGTTTTTACGGAAGCGACTGCCATCTGACCTTCTAACCCGAGGGGGAAACCGACCTTATTGGGAATAGGCTGGTCAAGTGAGTGGGCAACTTGACTGTTAGAAGTTCTCGGAGTTACGCGTGAATGTATGTATTTATGTCAGTGCTTTGAGACAGTTTTATCTTTTCGAAACTGAATATGTCCTCCTTTTTTCCGCACATAGGTATGGTGAGCACGAAAATGGTAGTCGGTAGTATGTATCATCATATAGGGCCGAAAGATGTTCACTGCTGGATGTAGGCCCCCGTCAAAGAGTGCCACAACGACCGTTCCATCGCCACCCGCATCCAGCGGATTCCCGCGACTTCCAGTCATCAATCTACCTCGTGGTACCCACGCTTCGGAATTTACCCAACTATTACAACCATATTTATTTCCCCCTCACTAGCTAGCTCAGAAAGCCGTCTTTTATATTTTGAAACAAGCGGGTAAAAACGCATTTTATCCACAAGTGGGGAAAGTAATTTGACCTTGGAGCGTGTTTGAGTTGCTTTTGACAGATAACAAAACGTAAAACGCTCCTAATAATGGTTCGTTTGATAACAATTATCATTAAATAAATGATATGAGAATTTAATAAAAAAAACCAAATTTAGCTTTATTTATTGATTTAAGTCGTAAACCTTAAAATTCTATAACTAACATTTTTTTATAATGATATTGAGTATAATTGTAAACGCATAAGTTGAGTCGATGCAATTTCAAAACGCAGATCGTCAGAAATGTCATCATTGTCAATGTCAACTAAAATATACACAACTTGTCACCGACTCCAACTCACGTAAATATTATACACAACTTCCAGAGTTTTTTGTTATAATATCGTAAAAAAATCGGTGATTCCAGTAATGAAAATCATACCTGTGGAACTGTGTTTTTTTCATGCTGCACTTTCCTCGCTATAGTGAGGAGAAAAGTTTTGTGTTACACACGGGTGCAAAGTTGTATTTTACTTCTCGTGTGTTGAAACACTCGCTAAGCTCAGGATTCTATTTTAGAACCACTCGCTTCGCTCGTGGTTCAACTATAGGATCCTTTCGCTGACTCGTGTTTCAATTACACACTCGCGGGTAAAATGCAACTTGCACCCTTGTATAACAAATACCTATTGTATTGCATCAGGAATCGTGCCGGCTGGTGGGGGGCTCGAAGTTCTACCAAGTGATGGAAGGCTCCGCATCCGCCGGCTCAACGCCGTCCCCCACCGAGAAACACGACCACATGAAACCGATAGACAGCGAGGATGAAGGTATTCATACATTTATTTTAAGGTTAGCGTACACTACAGGTAAATTACTTGAAGTATGACACTGACAAATGTTTTCCATTGGATATTGTACTTTAATACTAATGTAATAGAGTTTGTATTACATAGACACTGTCTTAAAATCGCATCCTATAATAAATAAATAAATAAATATTAGGGGACAAATCGTTACACGAATCGACCTAGTCCCAAACTAAGCAAAGCTTGTACTATGGGTACTAGACGACGATGTACATACTTATACAGATAAATACATAATTAAATACATAGAGAACATCCAAGACCCAAGAACAAAATCCGTGCTAAATGCACAAATAATGCCCTGACCGGGATTCGAACCCGGGACCTCTAGCTTCGGAGGCAGTGTCACTACCAACTAGGCTAAGCAGGCCGCTATTAAACGAGCAATATTTGTTTGTAATTAAAATGTTGAAAACCGCTCTAACGGTTTTAATGAAATTTACAATATAGGAGTTTCCGGGAACGAATAAAATATCTAGCTAGGTCTCATATTCGGGAAAACACGTATTCCCAGGGAAAGTTGGTAGTGACACTGCCTCCGAAGCTAGAGGTCCCGGGTTCGAATCCCGGCCAGGGCATTTATTTGTGCGTTTATCACGGGTATTTGTTCTTGGGTATTGGATGTTTTCTATGTATTTAAGTATGTATTTATCTATATAAGTATGTATATCGTCGTCTAGTACCCATAGTACAAGCTTTGCTTAGTTTGGGACTAGGTCGATTTGTGTAAGAATGTCCCCCAATATTTATTTATTTATTATTTATTTAATGTTCCCTATAATAATACAACGGCAACATTTTTGTAAAAGCTCCTCTTTCCTAACTAGTGATATTAAAAACAATAGCAAATTAACAACGGTCTTTTAAAGATATCTTTGTTTCCACAAGATAGATTTCTTTTATGATGTTGTTAAGTACTTTTCTCAAACATGCAATGAAATATTGATGTTATGTTCCTTATAATAGGCTGCGAAGTACGACGTTTCAGGTGCGGCTAGGACAAGAGATCGTTAATGCAATTTCATACAAATGTTGCAGGCCTAGGCCGGCAAAGTCCTCTTTTTTAATTTCCATTCCACATAAATTTGTAACACAGGCATCATGACATTCTGCCACTATGCGTATTAAAAATAAAACTTTGATTTTTTTGTTGTTTATTTCATTGCATGTATGAGAAAAGCACCATACATACCTCGGCGGGAAATATGGGGTTGCCCGCCTGAGACCTATCCGACCTCGCTTCGCTCGGCCGTCTATATGTCTTCGGCCGGCAACCCCTTTCGTCCCGGCCTCTGTAGTAATGTACTTTGTTGTCGTGGAATATTCTGTCGTGCTTTCTGAAGTTACACCCACTCTGAAACTACTTAAGGCTTGTCCGATCAAAATGTCTATTGTGTACCTGTAAATACGTTGATACTTGAATACCGTCTGAAAGCTTCGCTGTAATCAGCCTCTTATATAAATGTTGACTGATATTATTAGACTTCATTAGATTAAATGAAGTTTATGTGTCAAAGACACTGGTATTCTAATTCACTATTTTAGAAAATTTTCGATATTGAGTTTAAACGAGAGAGACGACCTGTTTAGCCTAGTTGGTAGTGACTCTGCCTCCGAAGCTAGAGGTCCCGGGTTCGAATCCCGGCCAGGGCATTTATTTGTGCATTTTTCACGGATATTTGTTCTTGGGTCTTGGATGTTTTCTATGTATTTAAGTATGTATTTATCTATATAAGTATGTATATCGTCGTCTAGTACCCATAGTACAAGCTTTGCTTAGTTTGGGACTAGGTCGATTTGTGTAAGATTGTCCCCCAATATACAATATATAAAAAAAAAACTAATTTAGCCTACGCAAGGGTATAAACTGCCGTATTTGAATTTACATATTAATATTATGAAGTATTTGAGCGTACTAAAGATTTAAGCATAGTTATTAATCGAATTTACAAATTATGAAGCTTTTTGCTATTTGACAGTCGGCCTATTGCCAACTGTTAACCTCTGATAATTTTAAAGAATTTAGATATGACCAAATTGCATTAATAGGTTTTTAATGAAATATAAGGCATTTTAGATAATTTCAATAACAAAATTTGGTATTAAACAACTGTAACGATATTCGAAACCTAATTATATTTTAGAGAGTGGCAACACTGTTCCGTCTGCCCGGTCGTTTATTATACCTATCCCTTTCTAGCAAGTACTACATCCGTCTCCCTCGCACATTTCCCCTTCCACCCTTGGCAGTCGCCATTGGGTTTCGCGCGAATTCTATGATCATTGTCTCATAATATCAAATATTTATTCGTACTACCAGGCAGATATGAAAATTGTAGGTTTCGAATATGGTAAGTTATTTAATTAGCGTTTTATTTTAGTGTAAAACGCCGTCATTAAACAACTGTACCGATATTCGAAACCTAATTATATTTGAGACGTGTTTGTTATCGCCTGGTGGAAGGGTAGAATGCCAATGTGATGCTTATAAAAATTTATCTAACCTTTATGTGTAAATGTGTCGAGGGAGCCAGTCATGAACTTTGTAGGAGGCTAGTCAAGTGAACATTACCAATTTCATATGTTCATGAATAGTAATTATTTTACTAAAAGTACAGTTATGGAACAAGAGAGAATTAGAAGTGAGAGTAAGGTGAAAAGAGGCCAGTCAGTTCATTGTAGACCACTTCCTTCTGTCACTCCAACAGGAAGAGTTCCACATCCCCCAGAAAGTGGGAGGCTACAAGTGAAGAAATGTAATTTCGAATTTAATGTTGTTGTTTAGGTGTCAACAATAAAAAGCTTTTAAAATTTGGTATTTTGTCGCTGCGAATGTACGAAGCAGTCGACATCGGAAATATCTATGCAGTCTAAGTGCCAATAATACGTAAGCGCAGCCTTAATTACAAGAACGTACGTACTTTTGTCCTTCCATCGGACCGGTTATTGTGGAACTCTTTGGGGGAGGCCTCCAGCAGTGGACGTCCTTCGACGTGTAGTCATGGAAATCGATACGTTTATCTTTGTCCCTGTTTGTGTGTCTTTGTTCCTGTTTATCGCTCCTGGCGTTCATCCCAATTTCCCTTCACTGGAGCTGAGGGGGGGCTGTTCCAGAAGCGTTCCCACACCGCACTCTTCTTAAAATCTTCCTATGCTTGTACAAAACAGAAGGACATCTTTAAGGTTGACATCCCACAGTTCCCTCTTTCTCTAACTCGTCTATGTCGAATGTGTTATATCGCGCTGCCGCGTACATTCCACATTACGCTAATGAGTGTTTACTTGTCTCCCCCTTCCCACAGTATGGGCCCAATTCACCCTTAGGTTATACCAAATTACATTGTGTACAATAATCTCGTTTAGTTTCAGACGTGGACCAGGAATGCACCGTGTTCAGCGGCGTCAGTTACCTGGGCGCACAGAATATCACCGATCCGAAGTCCGAAGCGGACATACAGCGGATAATGAAGGAGCTAAGCTCGATGCCAGAGAGCAGGGATGGCATTGCGGTGTCTATTTCCATACCTGTGTGCTCACAGGGGCTTGTTGTGTAAGTATTCTTGTAAACTTGTATCTTCATTATCATATCTGACGATGACGTCCACCGCTGGACATAGGCCTCCCCCGAAGAGTGCCTCCGAAGCTAGCTAGTTCGGGGCTAGGGGTCCAGAGCATTATATGTGCATTTAGCACGGATATCTTGGTAGAGAGTTTCAGCTTGTTGTTACTCCAAAATCGGGCTTGAAGCTTTCCAAATTTAACCGCAGCTCTGCCTATCCGAGTATTAATCTCTCGATCATTGCACAATTTGCTGGTAGTAGTCGATCACAGCATAGCAAAAGTTTTCGACTACTTCAAGAATATCGTCTCCAAGCATGATACGGGGTATATGATGCGTGACTTGAGCGAGAACCACAGCTTTTTTTAGATTCTCGTCTACAAAGCATGCGTCCTTCTGAATGCATCTAAAACGTGGACAACCTACTCTAAACAAAAGCGTCGCCTAAATGCTTTCCACACGCGCTGCCTACGCACGATACTCTGAGTCACGATACACCCTGTCAACTGTTGCAGTATCACTGCCACTCTAAAACAGCGGAGGCTGCGGTGGCTGGGTCATGTTTTACGTATGGACCCGGATAGACTTCCACGGGCAGTGTGGCTGAGTGAAATCGCAGACGCCGAAAGATCAGTCGGGCGCCCTATGCTTCGTTTTAAGGATTCCTGCAAGCGAGACATGTTGTCCTTTGGCATCGACCCGAATAACTGGGAAACGGAAGCCATTAGAAGAGCGAAAAGTAAAAGTAGTTTATTCTTCAAATTAGGCATATTACATGCACCTATGAACGTCAATAAACTACCACCGGTTCTGAAAAATATACCTCTGCCACGAGAAGAACCGGCGTAAGAAACTCGGCGAGGTGTCATTTTTTCAAAACAATATACATTGTATAGTTAAATATAAATTACAGTGTCAGCTACTACAAAATAACTGAAATAACAATGCTACAGTAGAAAACATATTTTCGCGATAGATTACCCGTGCAGAACGCTATCACTGCCAAACATCCCTATCCATGATGTAATCGTTTATCTTATAATATGCTCTTGAAATAAGTGTTTGTTTTACTACAGATTTGATTTTAGAATTGCTAAGTTCAGTAATGTGTTTAGTAATTTTATTGTAGAATTTGATACAATTTCCCAAGAACGACTTTTTCGCCTTTACTAGTCTATAGAAGGTTATTTTCAGTATCCCAGTATTTCTCGTGTCTCTATTGGTTTATCAGCGTTCGTTGGAAAATTGCCCAAATTCTTCCTAAATGGCGTAACCTTTTGCATGACGGCGTAGCGAAGCACGACCTAGCCTGGCTGAATGATTTAAAGCAGAAAAGAGTTCGGACTGCACAGGAACCATCAACAGATTCTCGCTTCACCTGCGATCTTTGTGGCAGAAAGTGCCGTGCTGCGATAGGTCTTTACAGCCACAGGAAGAAATGCGCCGCACCCCCGATATCCGACGGCGCGCAGACCTCTTCTTCTAAACTAAAGGAACGGTCGCTGCAACAATCATCTGTCAATTTGCTGTGGCCAATGATGAGCACGGATATGTGTTGCTCAGTCTTGGAGTTTTTCTATGTATTTAAGTATGTATTTATCTATATAAGTATGTAATATCGTCGTCTAGTACCCATAGTACAAGCTTTGCTTAGTTTGGGACTAGGTAGATTTGTGTAAGATAGTCCCCCAAATATTTATTTGTTGATGACCGGTCCCGCGCCACCCGCATCCCGTGACCTTTACCAGGTCATCGGCCCGCCTTGTGGGCGCCTACTCACGCTACGTGGTACGCGGTCGCCACTCGAGAACCGCATCGCCCCAAGGGCCATTGGTTCTGTGTGCAATTTGTCACGCCCATTGCCACTTAAGTTTAGTGATTCGGAGGGCTATATCTTTTGCATTGGTTCTGCTTCCGATGGCCTCATTTCTGACCAGCATTGCCCTCCTCATTACTCTTTGTGCCTTCTCATGAGGCCTTTTAGAGGCCTATGTCCAGCTGTGGACGCCGCTCGGCTGATTTGATGATGACATCATATTCGACGTTTCTTGTGCTGGGAATATGACAGCTTGCAAAAGAGGAGTCTTTAAAATCGCAGACTCATCATTCGCGTGCCCTCTATCGCCCGTCATCTCGTCACTTACATCCATCCTCTTCATATCGTCTCTCACGTAATCCATCCACCTCCTCCTTGGCCTCGCAGACTATAGGCTAAATATCACCGAGACGACACTCCCCCGTGCCCTAACTCTACTCACCAAAGGTTTTCTCCGCAGACTGTACCAAGCGGACACGAACAGCGTGATGACGCGTTACTCCGTCAACCGTATACTGTTTTACGCCCGCGGCACCGCCGGCTCTCCAGTCGCGTCCTGCTTCGCTTTCACGTGGTCGCACGGCGAGACGAGAGAGTCCGCCGTGTACAGGTGCCACGTGTTCCGGTGCCACATCGCGGAGGCGGTCAGCCAAGTGTCAAGTAAGTGTAACTACTGAGCGGAGACGGTCAGCCAAGTGTCAAGTAAGTGTAGCCACTGAGCGGAGGCGGTCAGCCAAGTGTCAAGTAAGTGTAGCCACTGAGCGGAGGCGGTCAGCCAAGTGTCAAGTAAGTGTAGCCACTGAGCGGAGGCGGTCAGCCAAGTGTCGAGTAAGTGTAGCCACTGAGCGGAGGCGGTCAGCCAAGTGTCAAGTAAGTGTAGCCACTGAGCGGAGGCGGTCATCCAAGTGTCGAGTAAGTGTAGCCACTGAGCGGAGGCGGTCAGCCAAGTGTCAAGTAAGTGTAGCCACTGAGCGGAGGCGGTCAGCCAAGTGTCAAGTAAGTGTAGCCACTGAGCGGAGGCGGTCAGCCAAGTGTCGAGTAAGTGTAGCCACTGAGCGGAGGCGTTAGCCAAGTGTCTAGGAACTGTAGCCACTGAGCGGAGGCAGTCAGCCAAGTGTGATGTCAATGTAGCCACTGTTAATTAAGTGTGGCCACCGAGCTGCGGCGATCAGCCAAGTATGAAGTAAGTGTAGCCACTGAGCGGAGGGGGTCAGCCAAGTTTGATGTGATTATGTCAATGTAGCCACTGAACGGAATGTAGCCACTGTTATTTAAGTGTGGCCACCGAGCGGAGGCGGTCAGCCAAGTATGAAGTAAGTGTAGCCACTGAACGGAATGTAGCCACTGTTATTTAAGTGTGGCCACCGAGCGGAGGCGATCAGCCAAGTATGAAGAAAGTGTAGCCATTGAGCGGAGGGGGTCAGCCAAGTGTGATGTGATTATGTCAATGTAGCCACTGAACGGAATGTAGCCACGGTTATTTAAGTGTGGCCACCGAGCGGAGGCGGTCAGGCAAGTATCAAGTAAGTGTGCCTCTGCGTCGAGGCGGTATGCTAAGTGTCAAGTAAGTGTAGCCACTGAGCGGAGGCGGTCAGCCAAGTGTCGAGTAAGTGTAGCCATTGAGCGGAGGCGTTAGCCAAGTGTCGATTAAGTGTAGCCACTGAGCGGAGGCGTTAGCCAAGTGTGATGTCAGTGTTGCCAATGAGCGGATGCGTTAGCCAAGTGTGATATCAGTGTAGCCACTGAGCGACGGCGGTCAGCCAAGTGTCGACTAAGTGTAGCCACTGACCGGAGGCGGTCAGCCAAGTGTCGAGTAACTGTAGTCATTGACCGGAGGCGGTCAGCCAAGTGTCAAGTAATTGTGGCCACTGAGTGGAGGCAATCAGCCAAGTATCTTTAAAACATGCATCTAAGTCCTAAACAGTTCCCATCAAGACATACATAGTTTGTGATTGTAATACATAATTAACTATTCATAAAGATGAGATAATCAAAACAAAACAAATGTACAGCGTAATAAAATGAACAATTAATGACTAATTTAGATATGTACAAAAAAAACAATCTACTAACTAGCAATAATGAATAACATCACTAAAAATAATGGTTGTTAGTCTATCACCCAGAACACACTTCACTCCGGTTTCTATAGTCGACTGTTACGTGGCCCACGGGAAGCTAGTGCTATTCAAATCCGACACCACACGGGTAGACACATAAGTGATAGTCAGTAAGGGGACACAAACAGCGTCATGACACGTTACTCCAGGAACTGAATATTGCTATACGCACGCGAATGCGATCAGCCGAGTGTCAAGTGTAGTCACTAAACTGTCATTAATTGTCAATAGAATTGTTGTGTTTGACGGCCTGTTTAGCCTAGTTGGTCTGAACACTGCCTCCGAAGCTAGAGGTCACGGGTTCGAATCCCGGTCAGGGCATTACTTATGCATTTAGCACGGATATTAGTTCTTGAGTCTTGGATGTATTATATGAATTTAAGTATGTATTTATCTGTATTTAAGTAAGTATTTATCTATATAAGTATGTATATCGTCGTCTAGTACCCATAGTACAAGCTTTGCTTAGTTTGGGACTAGGTCGATTTATGTAAGATTTTCCCCCCAATATTTATTTATTTATTTTTATTAATGACCGACTCTTAATTTATTGATGAATGAATAGTTAGTGTGAGCATCCCCCAGATTTGTGCGGCGATGTGTCACTAGTGACACCTAGTGGCGCGCACCTCGAACCACTAACCATTTGTTTACTGCAAGGATTTTTCTACAGACGCGAGCGCGCGGTGGTTCGGGTCATAGCCGCTAGATGCCTCATGAAGATCCTTACTGTGATCTTTAGGATTCTCGTAATACAAAATTTGAAATAAACAATCGCGTTGTCTATAGCTCCGAGAGCCACTATAATTAATTAATTAATTTATAGGAGAACCAACAGCATTAAAACTACTTTACAACATTAATACGAGTAGTAACAGAAGAGCCAATTACAGGATCTCACAGATAGTGCTAGAATAATATACTTAATCAAAATCTACATATCAAGCATCAGTTTGGGCCCCCCGCGTTGAAACAGCCTCACACACGAACGTACCTATAGCGTTACCTAAGAGTGTTAACACGTCCCCATACAAAATTATCCTTCAATGTCACAAGTCCAAGTGACAGTTGTAGTTCGTAGCCGTGAACAACCCGTGGACCCACAGTGGGGACACGGACTTCTGAAAAAAAGCTTCATGTCCCCACATTGGGGGCCTTCGGACAGGGAACGTGTTGAGCGGCAATTACACTACGTCGTTCACCTAATGCGGTCGCCGAATTCATTTTAAACGACTTAGGCCAACAAACCTCGTCTTCACATTAGTCTGTCCTCCTACATATAAGCATTGGCGGCTGTCGATCGCTGAATGCGGCCAACTAACGTGTTCTTTATACTTTAGCGGTCACCCCAGTCACTGGTCACATGATGTATATTTATTTTCACCACAGCGGCTCGAACATGGCGGTTATGGTTCTTGAATCCAGTGAGCAAAATGCATTTTTGCTGCGAACGTGATTTTTTTTTAATATCATATCGTAGGTTGGTTGCGGGTCATCTTTCATACTTCGGGGTGTAATAACAAATTGGAACGTTTAAACTTCATTCTTCCCGTCACTTTTCATTTGCGTTATACGTTCTCTTAAAAAAGTTGTATGTATCACACGAGAGCAAAGTTATTTGCATCTCGTCTCTTTGAGTCTCTCGCTACGCTCGTGATTTAATTATACAATCTTTCGCTTGCTCGGGGCTCAACATCAACACTTGCAGCATAAATCTACTTTGCTCTCTTGTTGAACAAATAACTATTATCGTGTGGCAATGATTTCGAAGCGTGAGATCTTCGAGAAGACAGCAAGTTTGCCAGTTAGTTGCACTTTTAGCGCCATCTAGGGGTCAAGTTGCCCACTCACTTGACAAAGGGGGACCACGTCTTTAGAGAGTACCCACACCTACATGAAGTATAGAAGAGGAAGTTCTAATAAACAATTTTTCATACGATTCCTAGACGGGCATATATTAATACTATATGCGAACCTGACCTAACACAAAGTATCTCATAATCCTGCCCTTGAAAACTAGTCAAGCAAAATGAACTTTAAAGTGTGGGTACTTACGTCGGTTTTACATTGGATACGGAAAGCTGTCTGGCTGATTTAAATTTGCCTTCGAATGTTCCTTGTTTACATAGACAGAGGCGATGGAATAATTTAATATTAACGGTGTAGGGTCACCAGTGACAATGGAATATAAGACGAATACTCTTTATTTTACACTAAGAAAAACAATTCATTAAACTAGGTGCAGGATGATTCGGGAGACGGGAGCAGGACCAACCCTACACACGCAGTAGCGTTATTGTACCATCATATTTAAGTGAAACTTCCACAACTGTGTTCTTTTAAATACCAAGTTAAAATATATACTTTTTATAAACAAAAACAGATTGATATTGACTAAATACAAATAAACTATATGACTAACTTAAACATAGCTCAGTTATACAATTATTAATTAACAAAAAAAAAAAACCAACAGTCGAATCCTGAAATAGGCCCCTGTGGCATGGTACTGTAAAGCCTCGCTTGTACTGCTGAGGTACTGTTAGGGGATCTTAGGGATTGCATCTGTAATGAAATACTTTACGACTTTATAACATACTATTGTATTTCTTACTGCTAAGAAATACAATTACAATAATACAGTTAAATAACACGTGTGACTCCAACCGAGTCCAGATGAGGTATCTACTGGAAAACCAACTGTTTTCTATGGAATGCTGCTTGACAGGCATTCCAGAACATATTCAAAATATGTAGATTTGTATACATTATGGTACTAGTTGCACATGGCTAGGGAATGCAATCCCGCATGAAGAAATCAATCCCGGTATTCAGCGGGATTGAGATTTCTAGTCCCGCTGGATCCCGGTATTGGCGGGATCCCGCAAGTCTTGAGCTATTTTTCACTACACAGCTCGGAAAGTACCCACTTTGTCCTTAAATCGCTCGTCACCCATTTCAAACGCCTCATGATGGCGTCATGTTTCAAAGTTTTGCTGGTTTTTGGTGCGTTTCCTTGCTTTAGTGTGGTGAAAAATATTATGTTTCACTCTGGAGCAAAGTTTGATTAACTCTCGTGCCTTGAGAGTCTTGAGACCCTCGCAGCTCTCTAGAATCTTCCGCTTGCTCGGGTCTCAATATTGGCAAAATTCGATGCGTTATGACGTAATAACAATTTCAAATTAGCTAAAAAATAGACAAATTCGCACAAAATACTCTTCTACGGCTCCCCCTTCCCCCGCCGTTGCATCTAGGCTCCGCCATGAAGAAATTCCGGTTGTTTCGGCAGTACGCGCGTTCCCGCGCTACGAGTAGCACGTATAAACTATGTCGCTCTTCAATCCCGCAAATCCCGCGGGATCCCGCATAATTTACGTGCGGGATTAATACCGCATATAGCATGCGGGATCCCGGTATTGCATTCCCTACACATGGCCAGTCTCATAATGTATCAACCTCTGCAGTACCAAGGATGCTCGCAGCGTATGCTGGTAATAGCAAGTATAATATTTAACTTTTCCATAAGTTTATTCAATTTATTAAACAAAACTGGTACAAACCTTAACCACAACGCAGGCTTCGTCAATTTTCCAAAACAATATATGCAATATCAATATGCATCAAAATACGCATGCATTGCACAATTTATAAATCCACAACAGGTTCCTTCAGGATCAAGCTTGTGATGTCCTTTTTGAAAAAAAAACCGGTCAAGTGCGTTTTCGACTGCGCACTGAGGGTTCCGTACAACGATCGTGTACCCGTCCCGACATCATTAATCAGGAGAAATTTAACGCCATAATGCTTTATGTTATGATAAAAAAATATAAACGTTCACGTCACATGTAGGTAAAGGTGGGTACTCCCTACGACGGACGTGCAACTTCGACCCCCCCCCCCCCCGCCACTTGTAAAATGAGTGGGCAACTTGACTGTTAGAAGTTCTCAAGCCGCCCGAAGGCCTCTAACTTGGCTTAACGACCGCTGTCATAGACAATATCCGGGATCAACGACTTAACGTGCCTTCCAAAGCAAGGGAGCGCTCAGTTAGTAACCACTCAAAGCGGTTACCCATCCAACAACTGGCCTGGACCGACGTTGCTTAACGTCGCATACAGCACGCGGTATAATTCAACACAATGATAAGAGAGTAAAGTTAAAATATTTTTTCTATACTAATTGATTTACTACTTAACGAGGCCTTCGGGTGGCTTGAAAACTTCTAACAGTCAAGTTGCCCACTCACTTGACAAAGGGGGGTCGAAGTTGCACCACGTCCGTAGGGAGTACCCACCGTTACCCTACACGTGACCCCTGGGTGGTGCTAAGAGTGCAACAAAAACTGGCAACCGCACTTGTCTTCTCGAAGATCTCATGGTTCGTAAATAAATGCCATACGATTAAATAATTTAATTTTTAATTTTATTTATTAGAAACAAACAGTCTCTTATAGTTATAGTTATTACATTAAGACTATTGCTAAATCTTGACTTACAGTTTCCTTAATTAAATATTTAACCTATCATATATATATTTTACCAGTACCTATTTATTTCTTATTTAGAAAAACAACATTTATGAACAAGAACCAAACATGTGGCATAATGCATACTCAACATAATCACATCTTAGCCTACCGAGATTCCGAAATACATTGCAGGGACAGCTCTTTGAACCTACTCAAACTGTCACAAAATATATCCAAGTTTTGAAACTTGTCATTATACAGCCTGCACGCCCTTTTTATGAAACCATTCTTCGCATATGCCGTACGACTAGGAGGGATATGGAAAAGACGTTTCTTTCTACAAGTTCTCTCACGTCGACGGGGTATAATAAATAAGTACTCAACGTATCGGTACTGTTAAAACACAAATGGTATTCCGTTTCATAGCGAAAATTAAGTTATTTTATGTATACGTACCAAAGCTAAGCAATTTTTCAGTGACATGATATAATTTTTCCAAAATAATCCGAGTAGAGCTTGTGCGTTCCCATTTTTCTCCGCAATCACTAAAATTGCCATAAACAGACCTAGGATTCCGTGGGGCAAATCGTCTTGACAGCTAGGGACTTCCTATATCGATAAACTCATTTATATTTTCCTTCTTGAATACTTGTATGTCTTTCGGTTTTCATGTGCCTAACAAGAGAATATTTTTTGCGATGAAAGGTCACTTGACATTTGCTACAGTGTAGCTTAGACCCGCGTTTAATTATTTCGGGGCGCTTTTTAAGCAAGTCTTCTATTTTTTGAAGAGGCATTATTTATTTTTCATTCACAAATATAAAATATGTATGAAATAGCACGTCTTTACAAATGACAGTGTCCGATGACATTGACAAGTATTGTTTCATAGTTAGTGTCTAAGTAGGTAAGTTACGTCTATTTAATTATCTGAAGAGGTTAAGATAATAGGTATCAACTATTTTATAGTGCAATCTGTATTACGCCTTATTTATATGTAGTCTGCCGATTATTTTAAAGATGCTACGTGTGAATTTCATACTTGTCTTCAGAACAACATTAAAGTTACAGAAAACACACAATCGATAAATGAGTTTATCGATATAGGAAGTCCCTAGCTGTCAAGACGATTTGCCCCACGGCATCCTAGGTCTGGCCATGAATTTTAGATTCATCTTTCCCAGTATGTGTGTGTATTTATAATCAGATAATACTAGTTGCACTCGATTCACTTCCTCGTATCCAATTGAGCTGCAATTTGCTATTTTGTAGAATTATTCATTTGCGAGAGTTGACGTTTGTATGTTAGAGATACATAATTTCCAGAACTAGTCATCCGATATCAATGATTCTTCGAACAGTATGTACACAGGATCTGGATTAGCGATGAAAATTACATGAAAGATACATGTATGTTTCAAAGGCTCCTGTATTTTTCAATAAAATACAGTATCTTTCCTTGCGGATCTTCAATTGAATCTTTCACAAGTTTAAGTTTTTTACCTGTTTTAAAGGTCATAAAACATTGGGTGTTTTGGCGCGGCATGACTAATGCGCCAAAATGTTCGGTGTACATGTTGTTTGACTAAATTTTGCACTAATTCTATCAAAGATTTCGAACAATACAGACTGAATTCGCGCCATTGCGCATGCCTGGCGCAACAGGCACCGTGCGCCCAACTCTCAGTGTCCGACCGGCGGGCATCCACTAGTCAGTGATAAGATGCGAGTGAACGCTATACTCGTCCTACTGTACAGTCGAAGCGATCGCGTCGCTTTAATATATTACCAGTTTGGCGTATACGGCTATTACACTGTAGGGTTTAGAGTAAGAGTTAAACTCGTATGGGATTTCGATCTCTTAGTTTGAAAAGTTCGGTAAGTTCAACATTTAATGCTTTATTGCTTTCTTTAATGTATTCCAAACTTAAGAGGCAGGTACAGCAAACTTTAAACAATAATTATCACTTAATTAAAATAAATACCTTCATAATTACAGTTTCTATCTGTATATTTTTATGGTAAAAGCGCACTAAATATTACGTGTTAATTGTCATTAAATTTAATACATACCTATCCAACTTATTTCTAGACTTTTCAATTAATTTTTATTTTTTGTGCTGCTTTTGTAAAGCGATTAGGGATTTAGGTTATAAAAGTAGTAGTATTTAAAAATACAGTGTGTTTGAAAAGTTAACACGTTCAATGCCTATGCTGCGTATATGTGACAGAATTGTTTTTTTTATCACTGAGTAAATATTAAAAAGAAAGTTCCGACGCGTCTGTCTGAATTAGATTGACTTGAAAACTACGGGAATGCTCTTTAACACAAAGCGGAAATGTCCCGCACATTTCCTTTCAATGGGGAGAAAAATATTAGATTTTCAAACGGAATCAGCGACAAAAGTAAATAGACCAAAGAAAATAAGACAGCATTTCTATTTTTCTTAAACGCAGTTTCATTGCAAAGAGCAATTCTATTATTTGCTCGTGCCACCCTTCAAACGCTTTCTGAAAACTTTAAGCTTATTTCTTTTTGCGTTCAATATTTTAAGTAAGTAGAAAGCAATTCGTAGACAAGTGATTTTTATTCATCCACGAATTGCTTATCACAAAAAATAAATGAAAATCAAATTTCTAAATATTCATTAATATAAAACAAACACGCGCCGCCGCACGTCTTTTGTTTCCGGGTCGCGCCAAAGAAGAAGGTTCTGAATCTAATGGCAGCTTTTTAAAGTCGGATATTGGAAATAATCTCAACATTCGTATTGCCATACCTATATAATCCTGCGATTTCCGGTTGTACCAGAAAAAGACACGAGTCCGCTTTGGCAACTGATTCCAAGATATTTTGCAGTATTACTACAAGCGAATGTTATCTGATCTTCCAACCTATAGGAAATTCGGCCTTACTGCGATTGGAAAGCTACTGTTTATGTACGGGTTGTAGACTGCAACAGGATTAAAAATTTATATAAAAAAAATAACGACTCCAATTTTGTACTTGCTATGCCACAATCTGTGGTTTCCGTGAGCCAATGCTTGGTTATCTACAGAAAATACCGAAAACGGCATATGCTTGCCTATCAAATTCGAGGAGTTCCCTCGATTCCTCCTAGATCCCATCATTAGGCATTCATGACGGCCTGTTTAGCCTACTCGTAGTTGGTAGTGACTCTGCCTCCGAAGCTAGAGGTCCCGGGTTCCAATCCTGGCCAGGGCATTTATTTGTGCATTTATCACGGATATTTGTTCTTGGGTCTTGGATGTTTTGTATGTATTTATGTATATAAGTACGTATATCGTCGTCTAGTACCCATAGTACAAGCTTTGCTTAGTTTGGGACTAGGTCGATTTGTGTAAGATTGTCCCTCAATATATATTAGACCTTCACCAAATTTATATGGGACCAATGTCGGGGTACTTGCTTTGAAACACGGCTGTTTATCTACGTAGAACGAAACGTGTATGATAGGCGCCATATTGTTTCAAAAAGATTTTGACGACTTACCGAGCTCTGATTGGCTACTGCCTTGACTGCCATTGGACGTCAAACGTCAACATAAAGTGACAATGACAAATAAAAATGGCGTCTCCTCGGAATTTCGTCTAGGTGTCTCTGAACACTTTTTTCATTTTTGCAAATGTTGTTATTTCATTTGTAGTGTTGATAGTTTATTATGCAGTAAACAATCGAAACAGTGTGTAGGTAATCGAAAATTCAACTGGAAACGCGTAATAACCATTGTTTGGACAACAAATGGAAGATAGTGAAGTGCGTCGTATGTGGCATGGCGTGCAATTTTTCATTTTGCAAAATGTACGAGTGTTGTGGTTGTAAAACGTAGAACTCTGTGAAAGGACGAAGATATATCATTTTCCTGGATACGAGATGAGATACATTAATAAATAAATATGTTGATAAGTTAAATGTTGTTGAAATTTCATTTAACTAAGATACGGCTCAACATAGTTCACGGTATTTCAATTGAACACCAGTTTCATTTTACATCGGACGTTGGTGTTCAATTGAAAATGCCGTGAGCTTCTACACAAAGTTAAATTTAAATGAGCTATGTACATGACTTTCCTCGTCAAGAGGTCTTTAAAATTAAAAATAACTAAATTATTATACTTATAGAATCAAGACCGACTGCATGTTAATTAATTAATTTAATAATGTTTAATTCAATCATGCATTACTATTACTACTTTTGAATTTTATAATGAAATATTAATAAGTGTATATTTATTAAGGAATAAATGGCTTATATAAAATAAATAATGTACATGTATCGTTGGTTGTTCACAGTTCCATTGCCGTTAAATAATTATGAAAAAAACGTCAAAAATCTACCAGCGGGTACAGATTAAATATACTTTCTTACGGTCTATATTTTTGGTTCGTGAGTTGGCGGTATGAACCCATACTAGTCTGTGCTTTTAAACAAAAAATAATTATCAAAATCGGCCAACGCGGTCAAGAGTTATCGGGGAACATACATACATAAAAAAAGAACAAGCAAACATGCAGTCAAACTGAGTACCTCCTTCCTTCTATTGAAGTCGGTAAAAATGGCAACCATCACACGCCCGCTGAACTATTTTATGTCAATATATTTATTTAAATAATTAAAATATGTGATGAAATGCTTCTGTTACAATCCATATCATTTTTTTTATACTACGTCGATGGCAAGCAAGCCGACAGCCCACCGTCGTTTATGAACGCTTGCAACACTTTTTAATTTATTTATTTCGTATATAAACTCTTTTCTCAAACGAACCCCTGGCCTCCAGATTTAACGCGTGCCTTACCGCTCGGCTTACAATGTACAGTACTTTAATTACTTAAGTATTGTATTATTCAAAAAAATCTTTTTTTTATTCTTTGCTATCCGTACTTTCATCCGTTACATACTTGTATTTAATCATATGCGATTTTCTGAGTCAATCCGCACACCAGGAAAAACAACATGCATTTGAGCCGTGTTATATAAAGGTGGGACAAAGTCAGACACTATTGAATTTCAAATGAATCGGGCTCAACAGAAATATATAATAAGTTCCTGGGCGAGTTCGGCGTGTTTCGTCTCTTTTCGAACCGTGAGATCTTCGAGAAGACAGTACGAGTACGGTTGCCAGTTTGTTGCACTTTTAGCACCACCCAGTGTAGTTTATTCACGTGTAGGGTGACGGTGGGTACTCGCTACGTACGTGGTGCAACTTCGACCCCGCTTGTCTAGTGTTGTCCTTGTCTTTGGAAGGCGTGTTAAGACATTGATTCCGGCTGCTGGCTATGATAGCAGTCGTTAAGCCAAGTAAGAGGCCTGCGGGTGGCTTGAGAAAATCGAACAGTCTAGTTGCCCACTCAGCTGACAAGCCTAATCTAATCACATTAAGGTCAGATTGCAGTCGAAGGTGGTACCTTGAGGAGGCTTGCCATTCCCGCGTTTTTCATGGTTTTTGATGAGTTTTGAGGTTATATTCCACCGTCAAAACCGAATAAATGTTTGAATCTTCAATCTATATTTATAGCACAACTGGCGAGCGCTTTCAATGGTTACTAACTAAGCGCTCCCGTGCTTAGGCCGGAGTTGCCCTCGCACTTGAAGATGAATCCCGATAAGGTCTAGTTTCCCCCTTGGGTTGGAAGGTCAGACGGCAGTCGATTTTGTAAATACTAGTGTCTACGCGAGTTCACAGGATTAAGTAGCGGGTCCCGGGCATTCTTCAGGGTGTGTCTACACCAATTCTTGGGATCAGGTAGTAGACCCCGGCCAAAAACATTTAGGTTCTAAGGTGTGAGGATGAATGACGGCGAGCGGTGCGATGATAGAAAGGGGCCGTGGGCATCATGTCGAACAGTTCTTCGTAGCACAACCCATTATACAAGCTCACCTTAGGTATGAATGAGAAGGATTACATGGGAGTAGGTCAAGGAATTGATGGAGCGTTCGTGTCTCAGCGGCACCCGCGTACCGCGTGCGGTATGCGAGGTTAAGCAATGTCGGCGCAGGTCGGTTCTTGGATGGGTGACCGCTTTGAGTGGTTATTAACTGAGCGCTCCCGTGCTTTGGAAGGCACGTTAAGCCGTTGATCCCGGCTGCTGTCTACGACAGCAGTCGTTAAGCCTTCTTTGCCTTAAGCCTTCTTAAGCCTTGTTCTCAAGCCTTCGGGCGGCTTGAGAACTTCTAACAGTCAAATTGCCCACTCACTTGACAAAGGGGGGGTCGAAGTTGCACCACGTCCGTAGGGAGTACCCACCGTTACCCTACACGTGACCCCTGGGTGGTGCTAAAAGTGCAACAAAACTGGCAACCGTACTTGTCTTCTCGAAGATCTCACGGTTCGAAAATAAATGCCATACGATTTAAAAAAAGGAATAAGTAAGTGAAGGATAACTCTATGTACTCGTTATTGGAGGTGTGTGATGACTGTGATGAGCAATCGCCCCCGGTATCTATCAACCAGGCCAAAGTGATTTTAGAAAACAGTATGCTAGCTAACATTGTTGATCTTGTTATCAAACACGCACCAGTATCATAAATACCTATTGCAATTGTAACATGAGCGCCATTGACACCATTAACTGACCATTCCTATATTAGTACCTTGTTAATCAGCTATTAAGGTTTAAATTACAGTTTTACAATTCAGGCTTTAAAATTACTTCGACTTTAAGCAGGCCTTTAAATATCGCAGATTTCGTAAATCGCTTATGTTTCTAAGCTTTTATGAAGAGGGAAACTCTTTTACAGACGATATTTGATGTGCATATATGGCACTATCTAATTATCTACATAAAACAAACGCCAATATACATAAGAGTTGTAATAACAGTTACGATAACTTTGGATTTTACGACCACTTTGGCTTAGTTGGAAGTGACCCTGCCTACGAAGCTGGAGGTCTCGGGTTTTTCTTGAAGTTTAATTGACAACATTTCAAATTTTTAAGTAGTATAAAATCTTAACTCATATCGTTAATTTGGTAACAAGAAACCCCAAAATATATATTTTTTAATTTTATAGCTATTAGTTTTCTAAATATTCACGAAAATGTGATGAAAGCCTATATCGTAGTAATGACGTCACTACTATGAAATTGTGACAGTCACAGCGCACAAAAAGAACAGCAGATCACTTTCTTTAGTAAATTTGTCTTAGTAACAGTGCTTCTGTATGATTTGTTACTTGTCACTTACTCTCTTTTAGAATGAGGAACTTTTGAAATTGATTTATTTATATGAAATTGGGATATTTTCGAGAATTTAAAAATGTGGTTTTACTTAACTTTTTATCCTCTATTTGATTTCACAGGAAAAAAGCCTACTTAGAAAAATGAAAGGTTGTCAATTAAAGTATTTATTTACCTATATAGATATGTATATCGTCTAGTACCCATAGTACAAGCTTTTCTTAGTTTGGGACTTAAGTCGATTTGTTCGTATTATTATATTAGTCGATTGTCGACTAATATAAAAAAATATATATATATAATGTACCTATTGCGAAGGTGATTTTTATATACATCCAATAAGCTAGGTTGAATATTATTATATTTCGGACCCGGTTATGTCCTAAAACTACGACCAAGACCACCGGGGGATGGGCAGCAGCATCCCTGGAGTGCGGTGGAGATACTGCGATCGCCAACCCGCATGCCAATCGTGGCGATTATGGCAAATACCCCCCGTGAATTTGGGGGAGGCCTATGTCCAGCAGTGGACGTCATTTGGCTGATATGGTGGTGGATTATATTTGGAGCTTGATTATAACCAGCCAGACATACTTATCATTAATATCAGTATATACTGTTTGTATGGGGCCACGTGAATCGTGGCCTTATGGAAGGTTACACACAGGCTTCTTCAATTACCTAGGAGTCCATCAAAACAAGCCAACATGTAAATATAAACTTTAAATTATAATAAACGTTATTATATTAAAATAAAAATTATACTGTTAAGAGTCTCCAGCATGGTCGATGCTTCATAGAAACGGAGTTTCGTTCTCATTTTAAAACGCCATGCTGAAAGAACATTAGTACTATATCAGCCGAAGACTTCCACGCTGGACATAGGCCTCCCCCAATTTCATGGGCGGTAAATGCCATAATCGCCACGCTTCGCACTCCAGGGATGCTGCTGCCCATCCCCCGGTGGTCTTGGTCGTAGTTTTAGGACATATCCGGGTCCAGGGCTGAAAGAACATGAAACTTTGTGTACACAATGGAATCCGGCATATCTAGGTCGGAAATTAAGGACCGTATCGAAAATTATGGAAATAAGTTTGTAAGGGTCAAAAAAAGAGGTTGCAATATTTTGAATTTTCTTTCATATGTCAATGTGACAAGTATATATTTAATTATTGGAATTTAATATAAAAAATAACACAATTATTTTAATATCCAAGATGAAGGGTTTATCGGATAAAAAACTACTTTCAATTGTGACCAAATACTGCAAGGGATCGGGTATGTCTATGAGAAAGATAGCTGCAGAGGAAGCAGTTAGCCTGAAAGCGGTTTATAATACCATCAAACGGTTCGGCATGAATCATACTTTAAAGGATTTGCCTGGTCGTGGCAGAAAACGCGGCCCTTCACGTCCTAATTTGGACAAGAAGATAAGCAAACAGTTCTCCCGGAAAAAAGATATTTCCATTCGGGATTGTGCGAAAAAATGCCATACTACTATAGGTATGGTCCAGCGTGCCAAGGAGCGGAACTTGTTGGTAACATATAAAAAACAAAAACAACCGAAACGCAGCAAAACCTAAGAGTCTTCCGTCAAAACTAGGGCTCGGAAGTTATATGACCAAATTTTAAGTAAAAATGACCAATGTATCATCATGGATGATGAAACGTATGTCAAACTTGACTACAAAACCTTGCCTGGGCCGCAGTTTTATACAGTAGAGAGAGGAGCAGAGGTCCCTAAAGAAGATAAAGCAATTTTTTGCGAAAAATTTGGCAAAAAAGTGATGGTTTGGCAACGTATTTGTCAATGTGGCATGAAAACGTCTCCGTTCTTCGTAAAGGGCAATTTAAATTCGGATATTTACAAGAAGGAATGCCTTCAAAAGCGAGTGCTGCCACTCATTCGCAAGCACAGTGGCCGTACATTGTTCTGGCCTGATTTAGCTGCGTGTCACTATGCTCGCCATGTACTGGACTGGTATAGAGAGAATAATGTTGAATTTGTTGCAAAAATGCTAAATCCCCCGAATTGCCCTGCAATTAGACCAATCGAGAGATTTTGGGCTCTGATGAAGGCAAGATTAAGAAAACAAGCCAAACCAACAGATGACATCGAGCAATTCAAAAAAGACTGGATTCGTACCCAAAAATCCTTTAGTGCAGTTGCTGTCCAGAAGTGATGAAGAATATTATTAGAATGAAGAATATTAAAAGCAAAGTCAGAAAACTAGCAAAGGGAGGCAATAAATAAAAAAATGACACCCTTGTTATATTGTTTGAAGATTTAAGAATCACATTATTTTAGTTTTTTTTTCTTGTAATAAAAGTTTTACGCACATTACACCATAATTCTTGTTTCCATAATTAACGATACGGTCCTTAGGCTCTGTTGCTTAAAATTATATCATCATCTCCCTGCCCTTATCCCGCTTATGCAGGGTCGGCGCAACATGTTTTCTTCTTCCTTTCCTCTCTATTATTCGTCACTTCGGCGCTTACTCCTTTCTCTCTCATATCCTCTCTCACACAATCCATCCATCGCGTTTTGGGCCTTCCAATCGCTCTTCGTCCTTCTACATCCAACCCTAATATTCTTTTATCAATATGACATTCATCCATCCTCATTACATGCCCATACTATGCCTACTGCTCCTCATTTTCTCTGTCACGCGTGCCACTTTCAAACTTCCCCTTATATACTCATTTCTAATTCGATCTTTCCTCGTCACTCCACACATCCATCTCAGCATTCTCATCTCAGCTGCGTGCACTCTTCTTTCACTTTCGTTGCCCAACATTCTGATTCATACATTATTATGTTGCTTGAAATTATAATGGAGGAAAAATACAGCGATTATGAGGTTTTCATGTAATACCTAAAACAACTTTTTTTTATTGCCAAACTGTATACAAAGATGATAAGGATTATAATATGAGACACAACAGTTTATCCATCACGGACGTATAATATCAGAATCTTATTAACCAAAGCTTAAGTTTACATTATTCTAGTTCACTTCATTATAAAATTCATTAATATTATAAAAACATTTATTAATTAACCATTTCTTTAGGGCATTCTTAAATTGTTTGTTTTCCAGTGACTTCATTTGAAGGCACTTTTATGCATCAGTAATATCTGTTTACTACATACTTTGGGTATTTGGTAATTATATTTATATTGTGTTCGCAAAGTGCGATGACGTGTTGACATTTTCGTAAAATATGTATCATTACGTTTAACAAACAAGCAGAGTTCTAAAATATAAATTCCCGTAAGCGTTAGGAGGTTTTTTCCTTAAAAACATTTCTCAATTAATATCTGCAATGCAACCGGTACATGTTTCGAAGGCATTTTTTTTGTAACCTAAATGTAGTAGATATAACATCGGTTGAATTTACCCAAAAAATGATGCCATAGGTGAGTCTTGAGTAAACATTACCATAATAGGCATTCCTTACAATATTTTCTGAGCAGGTCTCAGCAAGTATTGATAAGGCAGAACAAGCTCTTGCGATTTTATTGTTTAAATCCGCTATGTGGGACTTCCAGCTGAGATGAGTATCTATCTGTAATCCTAAGAACCTGGCACTTTAAAACTCGCTGGATCTTTATCCATTATAATTTCAAGCAATTCCTTAAAAATTTCAGATACATAAATGTATCAATCCCATTCTTCCAGCTTCATTCATTCGTTCATCATTCATAAAATAACATATTATGTACAACCCTAACATAAATATTCAATTGAAGCTGTTTTGATACTTTAAATTCGCTACTCTAAACTAGAAGTGATATATTGGCCGCTTCATCGGGAAAAACAATCAAAATACATAAATTCAACTTCAGAGATCACTTTTTTGAAATGATGATCCGTATTGACAAAAACCCTATTATCATGTAGATTTTCGCATGTTTCCGCAGGCGACTAGCATAACATATCGAGCAAACATATGCGGCTTAATAGATATTTTACTTGGGCCATTTACACGATAAATATTAACAGTATAATGGGATGTCAATATTACCGCGGTATTCAAAATTGTATGCGATTTTGCTTCAATATTTATCAATACTTGCGTGTTGCATATCGTGATATGAGTGTATCGCGTGATAGTGATCATCGTGTAAAAGGCCTCAATCTTTGACGTATTTTATATTCTTAGATTAATACCAACAGATCCGTAGCGTTAAGCAAGATGACTTATAGTTGTCTCTTAGAATCCGTATGGTTAACCAAGATGAGTCAGAGCGAGACAGATCGTACGAACATTTTCGGCTGTTAATGAATTGTCTCCATTTAAAAGCACACCTGATTGTTAAATCCCATATAAACTAACACACGACAAATGTCAGTTCAGTACAATTTGCAATTATGAAAACGGAGACACTGACAGGTGAAGATCTGTACTGAACGTAATGAGGGCTCGGTAGCCCTAAAACGGTTTTTTTAACCGACTTCAAAATTTCAAAAGAGGAGGTTATCAATTCGGTTGTATTTTTTTTTTTTTATTTATTGTTTGTTACTCCATAACTCCGTCATTTCTTAACCGATTTGAATTTTTTTATTTTATGTATATATATCCAAGTTGGTCCCGTTTTTGTCTAAAGGCAGTTCTGATGATGGGATCCATGAGGAATTGAGGGAACTCCTCAAATCTTTAAGGCAAACATATAGTGATTTTTGTGTTTTTATCAACAAGTCAAGCATTTGCATCCAAAAATGTGACATTGGATGAAGTGGAACTGCTGATGATGATCAGAACAGAACTCTTCAACGACGAAAAGTTCACGTTTGGCGATTTGTCCTCCTAGCTGTGTTTGTTAAGCAAATTCTATTTTCACGATTATTTTTTGTCATGCTCGAGTTCTTATGATGGGATCCATGAGGAGTTGAGGGAACTCCTCAAATCTTAAAGGCAAACATATAGTGATTTTTGTGTTTTTATCAACAAATCGAGCATTATCTTACAAAAATGTGACATTTGATGAAGTGGAACTGCTGATGATGATCAGAACAGAACTCTTCAACAACGAAAAGTTCACGTTTGGCGATTTGTCCTTCTAGCGGTGTTTGTTAAGCAAGTTCTATTTTCACGATTGATTTTTGTCATGCTCGAGTTCTGATGATGGGATCCATTAGGAATCGAGGAAACTCCTCAAATGTGAAAGGCACACAAATAGTGATTTTTAGTATTTTCATGAACTAATCAAGCATTTTCATTCATAAAAGTGACATTTGATGAAGTGGAACTGCTGATGATGATCAGAACGGAACTCTTCAACGACGCGTAGTTCACGTTTGGCGATTTGTTCTCTTCGTTTTGTTTGTCAAGCAAGCAAGGTTTTTCCATGATTTCATGAGGAATTGAGGGTACTTAGTCTTCTACCATTATAAACATACTTATAGCCATTTTTGTATTTTATTGTATGGAATCTAAGAGTGCACCATCTAAGATTAATAATCTTTCACCGGACTCCCCCATTGAAGTCGGTTTTTTTTTCTTAAAAATTATGTACTTATCAGTTGGTGCCACTGTCGAATAAGCTTCAGCTGTCAAAGTTTGTTATGTTATAAGATATTACATAAAATCATATTTAATAGGGGGGACCCGGGTATGTCCTAAAACTACGACCAAGAACACCGGGGGATGGGCAGCAGCATCCCTGGAGTGCGGTGGAGATACTGCGATCGCCAACCCGCATGCCAAGCGTGGCGATTATGGCATATACCCTCCGTGAATTTGGGGGAGGCCCATGTCCAGCAGTGGACGTCTTTTGGCTGATATGGTGGTGTGTACTGTGCGGTCGTCGTGGAAGTTTTGGTGGGTGGAAAATATTAACAGCTTACAAGTATTGAAAATAGTCTTTTTAATTTTATAAACTGTTGCATAATATATACTATTGTTAGCCTGATTCTAACGCATTGAAGATTGTACGAATTAAGGCCATATGGGCTATATTAGAATCACTCGTATGTTCCTGACATATTTAAACAACAGTTCGATTGATATGTCCTATTGCCTCATTCCTAATGTCGAACTAATGGGATGACATTATGACGTCTGCAAAAAATGAAAATAGAATAGAAATAGAAATAATTTATTCGTGACATACACATTGTCTAACAGATAAACAATAACAAAATATGTCACAAAATGGTCCCAACTCAGCATGAAGCTGGCATAGTAACCAGCGCTGGTCTTCCATTGGACCATCAGTGAAACCAATGCGGGCCCAGCGCACATGAAATATACTCACAACATATAACAAATACTTAAAATAATTAAAAATAAATAAATTTATTGAACGATGTTACCTACATACTTGTGTTATTAGTAGCCCTGTGTTATTGTGGTACAAGTTAATTAAAAAAAAAAAGCACCGACTCCAAACTTTGCCAGGCCCCATCCTCCTGCTATATAATTTGAGGAGTTCGTTCGATGTAGCCTTACTTACCCCATCCTCTTGGTATATAATTTGAGGAGTTCCCTCGATTTTTCCAATATCCCGTCATCAGATCCAGACTTGGTGACAATAGGACCAACTAGAAAACACACTCTTTCAACCAAAAAAAGAATTTTTGAAATCGGTCCTCTAGTCTCCGAGTAACAGGTGTCAATACAAAAAAAAAATCCGACGAATTGAGAACCTTCTCCTTTTTTGAAGGCGGTTAAAAAGAAAAGAAATAGAAATAGGTCGATATATATGATGGTTGCTACAAAGTACTAACCTTATAGTGAAAAACCATTTTAAATCAGGTCAGGCGAAATTCAATCTTACGCTAGTGTGATTAAAGACTTAAACGGCGTAAACTTTTCTCACATTGTCTGTAAAGATTTCAATCATTACGCATGTAAGTTCAACCGATGGTCTTCGGATAATTTATTGATTCGAAAAGACACTCTAGTAAAGATAGCGCAAGAGACATATGCCATTCTTGATCCGGTCGTTTAATAAGGTTACTCCATAATGCATCGCTGCACCGCGAATTTTCCTATTATAATACATAAATATGCGACGCATTTCGGTGTTCTTGCAGTGACTTGTTGTATATTTATGGCTATTGAGCATAAGAATAATTGTGCCGTCAGAATGCCCGCTCGAGTAGTTTTAACTTAATTTTGCCCAATACTCAAAATACCCCCCTTTTTTCGTGTAGAAAACCGGCGATCCAGGTACCTAGTCATCGGGGAAGAACTGGGGGGGTTATCTGGTATATCTATCCACTAAAAACACCACGGTCTAATGCGGAGGAATCCAGGATCTCAATAATGAACGCACATTGACAAAACGAGTGTATGAAGGAAGAGTGGATGGAAAAGTTGGAAGGGGGAGACCTCGGCGAACGTACTCCGACCAAATCGGAGACATTCTGCAGAAAGGCCAGGTCAGGAGTACCCTATATCGGCGCGCATGCAAGAAGAATGTTATGAAAGTTCATGAAGCGAAAGTTGTATGTCAGGATCGTAGCAAGTGGAAATCCGTGATCTCTGCCTACCCCTCTGGGAAACAGGCGTGATTATATGTATGTATGTATGGAGCCCCCCCACCCCCTGGCCTGGCCCCTGTCACATGATGCACTCGCAACCCCGATTACCGGGGGACTAAAGGGGTTTAGTCGCCTTTTACGTCAGGCGGGAGAGACCGTAGGCCTATTCTTGTGCGAATCTATACACAGAATACCCCTAAATCTTAAAACTTAGTGTCAGTAGGTATGTGTATATCCCGGAATTTAGGATGGTTATGGTTATGGACTCCTTTTTCCGCACTTAGTCCGTGAGAGTCGGACCATTGTGCGTGACGTGATCGCCGGCTAGGGATCTAGCCAGCCTAACTCCGCCCAGAAGCGCAGGATCCTCCTGGTGTCACCACAGGCTTCGCGGAGTGACCTCGGTGCGTTGAGGATTTGAGTCCGTTGTGTAGCTACACCTTCGCATTCCAGGATGACGTGGGGAGCTGTTTCATCGGCCGACAGGCATCCCCTGCATAGGGGGCTGTCGGTCGTACCTAGAACATATAAATGTTTGTTGAGTGAGCAATGTCCAGTGATGGTGCCTACGATTATACGTAGTGACGCTCTGTTAAGAGAGAGCAGACGCCTGGTAAATCGTGCCTCCGGGTGTGGCACTATTTCCCGGGATTGTCTGCATGTACTGGTATTTGTCCATCGATCAGCGTGTTGTTCAGATGTTCTGCGACGTAGCCATGATCTTAGCTGGTTAAAGAGTAGCGGGAGCATTGGACTAGGGCCAAACGCCGGCCGGCTAGAACCCCTCCTGGCCAGCTCGTCAGCTACGTCGTTACCTAGAGAGCCACTGTGCCCTTGTGGAATTTAGGATGATTGGAGTATTGGGAAAAATGAAAACGGACGATTCACACTGAACGGTCGCAGTAGGCGCGCATCTCACCAGAGTCAAAGGAATTCGATCCCTCCGTACAGATGCTAGACTTCGCATCTAAAAGGCAGCGGCAGAGCCGGCGGCAGCTGATCGGTTGTTTATGTATGGTTTCGAATTCTTTTACCTCTGGTGGGGTGCGCCTCCGGCCGTTCGGTGTGAATCCTCCCTAAGCCTCAAGTTAGCCGGATTCATATTTGTCTGGACAAACCCGACCCTGCCTCCCGGGACCCCCGGGTATGTCCTAAAACTACGACCAAGACTACCGGGGGATGGGCAGCAGCATCCCTGGAGTGCGGTGGAGATACTGCGATCACCAATCCGCATGCCAAGCGTGGCAATTATGGCATTTTCCCCCCATGAAATTGGAGGCCCATCTCCAGCAGGTGATGGTGGTGGTGGTGGATATTTGTCTGACGTTACGTGACTTGATGCAACAGATGTCGGTGTCATACATTTAGCACGGATAGATACACATTCATCTGATGTACTCGTGACGGCTCATACTGTGTCAGGCGTCAGAGCATCACGTCAGACAAGTATGAATCCGGCTTTAGGCGTGCTTGGGGTTGGTTGTTTGTTTGTTACATGCAAATAACAATTGGGTAATATCCTCATATTAAAATTTACGTAAACGGAGGCCCGTTGTCTGATACGACCTGCTTGGGTAAGCCAAAACGCGCAAATGTCTCCCTTAAAACCTTCACAACTGCCGCCCCTGTGGTGTTAGCCATCAGGAATGCTTCTATCCACTTAGAAGACGCGTCTATTAATATTAGAAAGGTTTTTCCGTGCCATGGCCCTAAAAAATCAATGTGCAAGCGCGTCCACATCTCCGCTGGGTATTCCCAGGGGCGGAGGATGGCGCGCGGCGGCGCCGGCGCTTCTGCCGCACACGTGCCGCATCCCGTACAACATCGCTCGATGTCCGCATCGATGCCGGGCCACCATACATAACTCCTAGCGATTGCTTTCATTTTTACGATACCTAAATGGCCGACATGTAATTCCTGAAGTATTTGTTCCCTAAGCGCTGCGGGGATAATAATTCTATAGCCCCACATGATGCACCCCGATTCTAAATACAATTCGTTTCGCCTAACAAAGTAGGGTTGTAAATCCGTGCTCGAGATGTGCGAAGGCCAGCCGGACTGTAAGTATAATACAATTTTGCGCAAGAAGGTATCGTTCTTTATTTCCTCGCAAACTTGTTCATGGGTAATAGGTAAAAAATCATCAACATAATTAATATACGTACAACCCGGCTGCTTCTCCCTAACTTCCCCTCGGTGCGGTAACCTTGACAATGCATCGGCTCCGTTTTGATTGGTTCTAACATACTGTATGTCATAGTCGTAACCTGATAATATCACCGCCCACCTTTGCATTCTCGAAGCCGCCATTACCGGTATACCCGCTTTAGGGCCGAAAATAGAAACTAGTGGCTTATGATCCGTCTTTAGAAGAAATTTGCGCCCATATAAATATTGGTGAAATTTCTTTACGCCATGAATGATAGCCAACGCCTCGCGATCTATTTGTGAGTACCCACGTTCCGCCGTATTAAGTACTCGCGACGCGTATGCAATCGGTCTTTCGGTTCCGTCCGGCATTATATGGGAAATGACACTGGCTACCCCTACACTACTTGCGTCTGTCGTAAGTATCACTGGCAACCCTGGGGAATAATGAGCTAGCACCGTACTACTGGTCAATAACTTTTTAACCTCGCAAAATACTCTGCTACACTCCTCAGACCACTCGAACTTGACCCCTTTCCTTAATAGTGTATAAAGAGGTGCCAGAGTTGTACTAATATCTTTTATAAACTTAGCGTAATACATTACCATTCCCAAGAAAGATCGCAGCTCGGTAACGCAAGTGGGAGTTGGTACCTGTTCGATAGCCCTTACTTTGTCTGGGTTTGTATGGATTCCCTCTTTATCTACTACATACCCTAAGTAAGTCACAGACTTGGCAAAGAATGTACATTTTTCTGTTTTAACCTTTAACCCAAACTTTTGTAATCTCCCCAACACTTTGTGTAGCGTCTCTATATGTTCTTGATCATTTTTCCCTGTTAAAATAACGTCGTCTAAGAATACGCCTACCATGGGTAGATCCGCAAACATCTGTTCCAGCTTACGCTGGAACAGCCCTGGTGAAGATGACAGGCCGTAAATTAACCTATTGTACCTAAATAACCCTCGGTGAGTGTTAATAACTGTATACTGTCTAGAACGCTCATCTAAAACGAACTGGGCATATGCTTGCGATAAGTCGATTTTGGTAAACTTATCCCCTCCATTAATTTTGGCTAATAAGTCCTCTACCCTTGGTAACGGAAAACGATCTACCTCGATGCATTTATTAAGCGTTGACTTAAAGTCTCCACATACCCTTATAGTTCCATCCGCCTTAACCACGGGTACTATCGGAGTGGCCCAGTCCGAGGTGTCCACTGGCGTGATGACACCGTCGCGCACCAGCTGATCCAACGCGCGCTCCACCGGCTCGCGCAGTGCGTACGCCAGGGGCCGCGCTCGCAGGAACACGGGCTGGGCGTCCTCGCGCACCCGCAAGCTCACCTCACCCCCCGTGTACCGACCGAGCCCCTCCGAAAATACTTCACTGTATCTGGAATTAAGTTCCTTTAAATTAAACGGTGTAGTGACCTTCAACGTGTGACATGACAATTCTTTCCATTTGATACCTAACTCATGTAACCATTGTCTGCCTAGCAGAGGCGTCTTGCCCTTATCTACTACGTACAATTCCAACGGTTTACTTATACTATTATAGGTAACATTTACATATATTTTCCCCATAGGCTGTCTCTTCTCCCCTGTGTAATAACTCATAATTAAATCACTAGTATATAAAGGCAAATGAGTAAACAATTTAACATATAAGTCTCGACTGATACATGCAATTGCACTGCCCGTGTCCACTTCCATAGTGACTAACTTCCCATCTAAACTGACCGGCAACATAAACGGCTTATATTGATGAATACTATTCACATTAAAAACATTACATGGTACCTCATCACTAAAGTCGCTGCTCGCTTCTTCTTGTACTTCGTTGTTGTGCGTACCCGTGTCCCTGCGCAGTCTCGGGCACATCTTCTTCAGATGCCCCGGCTGATTGCATACGCGGCATACATAATTGGCGAATTTACAACTCGACGAATCATGTGAACGTCCACAAACGCTACATTCGGAGGCGGACGGTGTACGGCGGTATTCCCGTGCCGCGGGCCACGAGCGCCGCGGCGCTGGCGGCCGTCCCCCGCTATTGTCCGCCGGCCGCGCCGCCCTGTTACTAGCCGGCTGGTATGATGCCATTGCTTTCTTGCCGTTGCCGTGCCACGATTGCGTAGATACCGCATGGCATCCACTGGACGTACTCGCGGCGGGTTCGTAGTCCTTTGTATGACCTTCCACTGCCGCCGCGTTCATCTGCGCCGCTTCCATCGCTACCGCCACCTGCCGCGCTCGGTCGAATGAAATGTTGTCTTCAGTAAACAACCGTTGACGTATTGTTTCATCCCGAAGCCCACACGCGAGTTGATCCCCCAAATTTTCCTTCAGACTAGTCTCGAACGCACAATACTTCGCCATCTTTTTAAGTTCCGCCACGAAATCAGCAACCGATTCACCCGGCTTTTGTTTCCTGTTACGAAACCTGTATCGCTCGGCTAGTACGCTCGGCTTCGGTTGCAAATGGCCGCTCATCACTGTAACTAGTTCCGGAAATTTCTTGCTTGCAGGTTTGTCGGGCGTACACAGCGTTACCAGGAGTTCATAGGCCTGATTCCCCATCACTGTAATCAATGTAGGTACTTTGTGCTCCTCCTTTGTCTTGTTGACCACGAAATATTGCTCCAACCGTTCCACGTATGTCGACCAGTTGTCCGTTTCGACATTAAACGGTTCCAGCTTCCCGATCGTCATCTTGTCGTTATGAGTCACACTTTAAAACGTTGCGTAAGTCCGATTTCGTCGCCAATATGGTATCGGGAGCCTTGCTAAGGAGATTAACGAAACGAGCAGGTGATCCGAACCAACATTTATTCCAGACTGACAAATAAGACATATTTTTCGATATACCCACCTTCGGAAAACAGTATCATAAAATACCCCAAAATTTCACATATATTACACACGGTGTCACTATGATTATGCTCATTGACGAAACACGATTTGAAAGCAGTTTTTTGCGATTGTCTATTGTATGTTGTTGCCTAGCGAATATATTTAAATTTGATATATATTCGGGTCACATTATATATGTATACGATCATTTTTTTTATAAGTTCCGACATCTTTGACAAATATCTTTAACCTTGTCAGCCTAATGCTTGGAGCGCACAGAGCGCGGCGCGGCGTCGTTGCGAAACGCGGGCGGTTTAGAGATAAAGCAAACTCCGGGGCACGTCGCATCAGAAGCCCTTGCGGTATGTGACATATGAAGCAGTCATCGACAGTCGACAGTTTCAGAAAGATCAGAACTGCAAAACGGTCTCCACCCCGCCCCGTGCAGCGCCCGCTATTATTTGATTCGAGCTTTAGTACCTGGGTGAATATTCGGCGTTATTACAGCGTTTTTTTTCGTCATTGTCATCTCATTACATTTTGTTAAACGAAAATGATAACCAGGGTTAACTTTCGTTAAAAACTTAAAACGATATCAGTTATGAGTCTTGTTCATCAAAATTCTCGCGGTTTGTTCTACCCACCACCACCATATCAGCCAAAGAACGTCCACTGCTGGACATAGGCCTCCCCAAAATTCTCGGGGGGTGTATGCCGTAATCGCCACGCTTTGCAAGCGGGTTGGCGATCGCAGTATCTCCACCGCACTCCAGGGATGCTGCTGCCCATCCCCCGGTGGTCTTGGTCGTAGTTTTAGGACATATCCGGGTTCAGGGCTGAAAGAACATGAAACTCTGTGTACACAATGGGATCTGGCATATCTTGGTCGGAAATTAGGTTGAAAAATACAGCGATTATAAAGGTTTTCATATAATACCTAAAACAACTTTTTTTTTATTGCCAAACTGTATACAAAGATGATAAGGATTATAATATGAGACACAACTGTTTATCCATCACGGACGTACAATATCAGAATCTTATTAACTAAAGCTTAAGTTTACATTATTCTAGTGCACTTCATTATAAAATGGGTCCGGGTCGGGTTGTTCCACCCGTTGTATATTCGTGTACCCGACAATGACGGTAGAAACAAGCGTTTCAAAACGCCGGAGATTCGCCCACCTCCTATTGCTAGGCATAGGCTTCCTCTGGCAGATGAGAGAGGTCGCACTGAAAAAAAAAAGATTTGTTAACAGTAGCGCATATGTTAGCTGCTAGTAACTAAATCGGAGGACTGGCAAACTGAGAGTTTACTAGAAACCAAATTAGTTGTTGAAAATTAGCATAATTTTTGTTACTACTAAGCACAATTTGGCCATTTCTCAAGTAGCCAAACTAGTTGAGGTATCCTTTTTTTTTCAGTGCGGGCAGTAGGCCCCACGCTAGCCCAGTGCGGTACGAATTCACATAAACCTTGGATTTTTTTAGCTGAGGCTACAGATGTATTTCCTTTGAGTTCGTATTCCTAGACGCTTTAACCAGTGGCGGCTGCTGACTACGAGAACCGGTGGTGCGCTAATTTATGGATATATGGAATATTATATTATATAACTCAAAAATTGCAATACAACCCGGTTTCCTACTAACAATTTTATTTTTTATGTATTACCTCAATCCGTCGATTTTGGTCCCTGGCAAATAAGACATGACCTAGGCGATCCAGCTATTTTATTTCTAATTTATCAATCACTAAAAGTTTTATTATTGTTTTTAATATTCTCGATTTTATTGTTCACACTTATTCTTTCCATTAAACACACAGTTCCTCACTTCACTTCACAAAAGACAGGCACACTTACTTTACATACAAAAACAAACAATAAACACGAAACGAATAATAGCGCGCTGCACGGACAAGGCCGAAGAAAAGTGCACAGGACATGTTATTAAGACTGCGCAGTACGTTCGGTTCTCCATACAAACGTATTTATGCTCTCATTTTAAAACGCCAGGCTAGAATAACATGATGGAGAAAAAATACAGCGATTATTAAGGTTTTCATACAAGCCGTAAAAAACTCAAAAAGCCACTGTATTTTTTTTCTTTTACAATTTCTAGCAACAGAAACTATAGTCCGACCTAGATATGCCGGATCCCATTGTGTATACAAATTTTCATGTTATTCTAGCATGGCGTTTTAAAATGAGAGGGTAAATACGTTTGTATGGAGAACCGAGCCAGGCCGAGCGTACTGCGCCCTCTTAACCAACTAAGCGAACTTGACAATTGGTGCGCAAGAAAAGCTTTATATTTTGAGCGTTAACTTCGCTTGGTCGGGTAATACATGAGTCATCCACTCGGCCGGCCGCCTCGTGTCTAGTCGGCAAATTCTCGGATATCTTCGGCTAAGCGGCAGTACGCGGGCATACGCGAGCTTCGTGCGGCGCACCGAATTCACCTATTTCTTCATAGAGTTTGTACGGAGTATCTTCCGTCTCACGCGCCTGGCGTTCTAACGCATTTCTCATAGAAAATTTACTGACTAGTGCGTGCGCTCCACGAAGCGCACAGAGAGGTTTTTTGAGTTGAAACTGAGCGAAAAAGAGTTTTAAAGACTACGACATAGCGTAGTGGTTGGTTATTTTGCATTTTTTTAATGTAATTTAAATGTATATATATATATATATGTATATTACAGATAATTGAGATTGTTTTATTGATGACGATGGTATTGATGGTGCAAATTTTTGGTAGTGCAACGCACGAGCGCACTCAAGGTACAGCCGCCACTGGCTTTAACCGATTACGTTCCCATTTGGCATGTCAATAGGTGAAAAAAAATCGGTAACGAACATATATTATGATTATTATGAATGTTCACCGAACAACTGAATTTTCGTATATTTCAATGCTAAGCGAGTAACTGTCAGGTAGTTTGAGACCGGGTAGACGTGCTTAGCTCAACATTTGCAACCAGCATACCTAGTTTGATAAATTAGTACATTACTACAGAGGCCGGGACGAAAGGGGTTGCCGGCCGAAGACATATAGACGGCTGAGGGAAGCGAGACCGGATAGGTCTGAGGCGGGCAACCCCACGTTTCCCGCCGAGGTATGTATTCTCCTGAGGCCCAAAATAAATATTGTGTTTTTGAATTAGGAATTCTTTTGTTATTCATTTTAAGTTCAAGTCAATTTTGGAATTTGTGCAAAAAATTGTACGCGGGGCCTTAAGAGGGTATAGTGCTTTTCTCAAACATGCAATGAAATAAACGGCAAAAAAATCAAAGTTTTATATTTAATACGCATAGTGGCATAATGTCATGATGCCTGTGCCACAAATATATGTGGAATGGAAATTAAAAAAGAGGACTTTGCCGGCCTAGGCCTGCAATATTTGTATGAAATTCCATTAACGACCTCTTGTCCTAGCCGCACCTGAAACGTCATACTTCGCAGCCTATTATAAGGAACAACATCAATATTTCATTGCATGTTTGAGAAAAGTTTTTTTTTGTGTCCTTGTCAAGCGACTCTATGACTATGTCACCGTTTCAAAGGATTATGCTGCCTAACTGGACATGGGATGCGCATTATCCGCTATATACTTATGTAAAGCCTGCGGACTGCGGTGCAGTGGTTAGTGATCGATTAATGTAATTATTCTAGCTGTAATACGTTTCGGTTTACGTATTCCCTTCATCGGGATCGGGGGTAAAATTGGTTTTGAAATTTACACAGGCGAATATTTGATTACATATGTGGGTTTTGCACAAACACGCTGACAGGTCAGACGAGAAAAAAAATCACCTGATGGGACAAGCAGATTGTTTCTAGTAAACAGATATATACTTTTGTATATTCTTACTTATTATAATACTTATTACTTATTTAACGACCACTGTGGCTTAGTTGGTAGTGATCATGCCTACGAAGCCAAATCAAGGATTGGTCCTACTATGAGCTCTTATGGGTCTGGCGAGGCCATCTTGCATTTAAACACTGCATGAGTTACAGTAGAAACAGTAAGCATCAGAACGTAGTACCTAAAGGTTGAACACGCCAAAACTTGGGCATGTAAAAGTATTTACTGCTACGTTAAAATTAAAGATATGTATACTTTTTTGATGCCATTTTAATCGTAAAAAAGTAAACTATATAACAATGACAGTTGTTTTTATGAAAGGTGTATATCTATCAAGATGTCGAACCGGCAACTCCAACTACGCGAACTAATTTTGCTCGAACACACACAAAATCCAACGCTCAGCTACAGGAATGTGGCAAAAAGATTAAAATGTCCACAATAAGGTTAAAATGTCCACAATCCACTGTTTGTTCCGTATTGAAGAGGTTTCGGGAACGCTTAACAATAGAAAGAAAGCCAGGAAGTGGTGGGCTGCAGGGCGTAAACAGTCTATATATTGTACTTTGTGGGCGTAAAGTATAAAAAAAAGGAGGAACGCATCTTAAAGATATTTGCCTCAAATTGTAAGTTATCATCTCGCGATGTGGCAAAAAAGTGAACATGTCCCAATCATATGTACAAAAAGTGAAACGTAGAGCAGGTTTAAGAAGTTTTAAAGCACAGGCGGCACCAGATCGGAATGCGAGACAGAATTTATCAGCAAAAACACGATCAAGAACACTCTATGAAAAATATTTAACGAAATTTGACTGCGTTGTGATGGACGACGAAACTTACATTAAAGCGGATTTTAAACAAATTCCTGGACAAGGGTTTTACACCAGCAAAAACCGCACAGACGCTCCTGAGGATTGTAAAACAAAAAAACGATCAAAGTTTCCAAAAAAATATCTTCTTTGGCAGGCAATTTGTAGTTGCGGGAAAAGAAGCAGTTCGTTTATAACTACGGGAACAATAAATGGCACTATCTATCAAAAAGAGTGCTTACAAAAGCGACTACTGCCATTTATAAAGAAGCACGACTCTCAACCGTTGTTTTGGCCAGATCTGGCTAGTTGCCATTACGCTGGACCCGTGGAGGAGTGGTACAAAGCAAACGGGGTGGCAGTGGTACCGAAAGTCAGCAATCCGCCAAACTGTCCAGAACTCCGGCCCATCGA
Source organism: Notocelia uddmanniana (assembly GCA_905163555.1). NCBI lineage: Eukaryota > Metazoa > Arthropoda > Insecta > Lepidoptera > Tortricidae > Notocelia > Notocelia uddmanniana. The sequence goes on from LR991052.1 coordinate 3,349,341, forward strand.
GGAGTATTGGAGCATAATGAAAGGAATTCTTAAAAAGAGAGGCGGAGAGGTGAAATCCGTGGCTGAGCTAAAAAAAATGTGGACTTGGGCGACCAAGAGGTATCCCGACGTGAAGGTGCAGTCTCTTATGAGGCGTGTTCGAGGAAAAGTACGATCGATGGCTTACTCGTCAAGAAATCTTGACTAAACGTTATTGTCATTTAAAATACATTAAATTTACTTATATTTAAAGTAAACGTCTTATGATTATTTATTAAATCTTTTCTATGATATTAATTTTAGTGTGCCCAAGTTTTGGCGTGTTCAGCCTTTATTATGATGATCCTATTGTGTTATGATAATGTATTTTAATTATATTTCAATGACTTTTACTTATTTTTTTTAATAATGTATCTTTTAAAAATAATATTACTTAATAATTAATCAAATTGAACTAAATGTTGTGACATGTAAATTGGCTTTAAGAATGAATGAGTATGAGTATGAATGCCGATTTGCTCACTTCGTGAGACGAAGTGGCTTTTTGATTTTGGATACCGCGAATTGTCATTCCATACTGCGAATTCTATACTAAAGTAAATATGTCTATATGTTACCTCTTCACTCTTAAATGATTCCAGTAGACCGTTCCGTTGACGGGCCGGGCTGAGACCGGAATGCTTCCGAGCGTCATCGGGCCCGGACGAGTCCCGTGCAACGCCCGGCGTCTTGCTTGCCATAGAAAAGGCCGGCCCAAACACGGAACGGCCTACTGTGAATCATCCTTAAAACAGTTAAAACGCTGCACGGGTCGAGATGTAATTTGGCATCAATAGGCTGTAATTTGAGACCCCGGGAAAGAAGTCAGATAGTTTTTAACCCTTAAGGGCGTGAAAAATTCAACGGGAACACACTTTCGGGCAAAAGTTAGTGGAAAATATTCTCAAGAGCACCACCACCACCACCATATCAGCCGAAGGCCGAAGCCGAAGGAAGCATCTTGGGCCCGCTTCTCTTTGTCGTCTACATTAATGACTTGCCAAACGCAACACCTAATAAAGTTATTATGTTTGCAGACGATACGACCATCATGGTAAAGTGTAATAATAGGATAACTTTCAATCAAGACATTAATAATTCTTTAAATGACATTATCAATTGGATGGAAATGAATGATTTAAAAATTAATATAAGTAAAACTAAACTTATGCAAATTAACTCTTATAATTCAAATAATATACCAATTAAAGTTCAATACAAAAATGAAAATGTTGATCAAGTAGCGTCTGTCAAGTTTCTCGGATTCACCATAGATAACCACCTAAACTGGAAAGGTCATATCGAGCAGATTTGCAACAGACTAAACCGATTTGTGTTTGCCCTCCGAAGACTGAGGGATACTGTCTCTGTGGAAGCTGCACTGACGGCTTATCATTGGTATGTGTCTTCAGTTCTTCGTTATGGCCTGATTCTGTGGGGTAACTCTGTCGATGTAGAACGAGTCTTCATAATCCAAAAGAAATGTATTCGTGTTATTTGTAATGCTTGGCCCGACGATTCTTGCGTCCCCTTGTTTAAAAAATTACATATTCTTCCTTTACCCTGCCTTTACATAAGAGAAATATGTGTCTTTGTGAATACCCACCGAGCTTTATTTAAAAAAAGAGGAGAAATAATACACAGAGTGACCCGACAAAAAATAATGAACTTGCTTTACAAGCCACGAGCTCACAAAATGATTTATGCTAAAAACATATTTAACATGTGCATAGTGTTATATAGTAAACTACCGGAGGAAATACAATTACTGCAGGGCAATAGTTTTAAAAACAAAACTACGAGCTGGCTCCTAGACAAATGCTTTTATAGTGTAAAAAAATATCTAGATCATGTTTGAGATTGTTATTTAAATGAATTATTCCTGTTGACATTTGTATTATTATTTATTACAGTTCTATGACTGTTTTTCTTTGTTTATTGACATTGTTTCATTTAATTATTTTATTTTTATACTGAATTAATAAATTGTAACGCTCCTCAACAATGTTTGCACGCCTGCATGCAGGCTGAATACACTGGACATGTATTACGAGTATTACCAACATCTCAGCAACTCATGTATTCAGAGCAAATAAATTTTTGAATCTTTGAATCTTTGAAGGACGTCCACTGCTGGATATAGGCCTCCCCCAATGTAATAAGGGGGGTAAATGCCATAATCGCCACGCTTAGCATGCGGATTGGCGATCGCAGTATCTCCACCGCACTCCAGGGATGCTGCTGCCCATCCTCCGGTGGTCTTGGTCGTAGTTTTAGGACATACCCGGGTCGGCTCAAGAGCACACCATTTCAATATAGACCGCCAATAATGGCTAAGTAAATAATTTTAGTATCGACACTTTAACGCTGATTTCAAGGCAATAGAGCATATCGTACAAAACTGTCAGCCAATCTTAATTACTTAGAGAATGCGCAAGTCAATTTCAATTCCGGTTAAAATCAAATACGTTTTGGATCTATTCGTACGTCCAGACTTCTCATTGTCTGTTTCTTCAAAAAGCGACGTTTCTATTCAAGCGAGGAAGGGCAAATTCGAACATTCTAGATAATTTCAACTCTACCTATTCTCGTTCTCCATTAAGGATGTGTTGGCAGAATACGATTATCATTATCATAGGTATTACCGTTGTCTTTATCGGACGATGTGAAGACCGACTTGTGAACACATGTAAGGCTATGTAAGCCTATACGGTAGCGGCATTATCTCCCGAAGAGATGGCAGGATATAATTAAATATTTTATATTCATATTAATAAAATAATAGGGTAGTTTCTTCATGTTAAATTTTATAATATATTGCTGTTATAGTATACCATCAAATTACCACAATAAAATAAAAATTACAATAATAATAAAATGCGAGACTTGAAAGTTTCTGAAAACATGTTTTATATTAATATCTAAAAGTTAATTAAAGGCTACCAAATTAATTAACCCTTTTCCAGATATAGTACGATTTATCAACTTGGTATCTATTCAGATCAGAATCATAAAAAATATATTAGTAGATAATAGTACCAAAAGTTATTGCAATAAAAATTATCTGTTGTTATATAAAAAATTAGAAATCTTACCAGTTCATGAAAAAGTAAAATACCTAATATCTGTCGAGCAGTTTGACCTGGATAGTTTTATAACATGTAGAAAACCGTTACGTAATCTTCGAGACAATGCGAGGAAAACATATGTAGAATACACTGCAAATAACTACTATGGTGAAAGAACTCGTAAATACATGATCCCTAAGATTTTTAACCAGATAAGTCCAACTCTGGCGCAATGCAGCAGTAAGCAGGTGTTTAAAAAAAGATTAAAAACTGTACTTTTGGATGAACTTGATGCTGGTACGTAGTTTGGTGGGTAGTTTACTGCGTAATTTTAACTAATATTGTTTTTAACTTAAATTACATTAGTATAGTAAGTATATCACTGGAATTGTGGAAGGAGCGCACTATTCGCCAACAAACTGCTAAGCAGTTTGGCGAAAAATAATGTTAAGTAACGTTTTAAGTCAATGTTTTTGGAATAAATTAAAAAAAAAAAAAAATATATAATCAGACATAATAAAATAACATATAAAATAGAAATAAAATAAGCAAACTTAAAGATAAAAAATTTGTCCCAAGTCGCCATCAGCGGGTAGGGTGCCCAGAAGGCTGGCCGCATTGCCACGCTGGATGGCAATGCTTATTCTTTGTGCGAAATATTGGCCAGCCCTCTGGTCACCTGTGGTCTCTATTAAGCGCGCCGACAAATCTTTGAAAAGTCGACGCGCACTTTGTCCCAATGGTCCAAGTGGCTACCAATAGAATTTACATGATTCAATAAAATGTGTTATAGCGTAGTGACCGTAGTGTATACCTATACCGGCTTTAATTCAATGTGATGAGCTAAGTTACGTGTAATAGTCTATACCTGCTTAAACTAAATGTGTGGAGCTAGGTTGAGTTTAATAGCGTAGTGTGTACCTATACCTGCTTAATAGTTATGTCTCAGTGGGAACTCTCAAGGGAGTAAATGCATGTTTACCAACTAAGTACTTGGACTGTTATGTTTTCTTTTTGTACATTTACTTCTGTTTGTTTCTCCTTAATAAATAAATAAAATAAAAACGAATTAGTAGAACAACTTTGTATGTACAATTACGCAGTAACGCAGTGTTTCACGATTAATAAAGAAATTTTCTTGTTTTTCCATACAACGTTAGTACGGGGCTCGTGCGTTGTGACGTCATAATTTCTGTCAAGTATGGAGTGTTTTTCGTGACCGGGAACAAACACCTTTGACCCTTATTTGTGGCTTTTTTTGTGCTGTATCGTAGTAGGTCCTATACAGTCATTTCCACCACCACCATATCAGCCCTAGGACGTCCACTGCTGTACATAGGCCTCCCCCAATTTCATGGGGGGTAAATGCCATAATCGCCACGCTTGGCAAGCGGGTTGGCGATCGCAGTATCTCCACCGCACTCAAGGAATGCTGCTGCCCATTCCCCGGTGGTCTTGGTCGTAGTTTTAAGACATACCCGGGTCCACACATTTAATCCCCTTTAAATATGGATCGAATGGTATCGTTAAGAAGCTGACAAGCGCCAATGACCTTGTCTGTCTGCGTCTAGTTGCGCCGGAGTGAAAGAGAAACTATATACCTGCTATACAAGCAGATAATTAGAAACTTAATCATAAAATTAAATATATTCACCACATGTGTAATATAAATCGTCTATGCTTTAGGTTCGAGTATGTTGGAACTGTGTTTTAATTATACAAATACATACATGTTTCAGTTAAAAATAAAAGTCATTATGATTATTTTTGAGACGTAGCTTTGCGATTTTTTTGATCTAACCGATTATCGTGCTTTGAAATCGTCCACACCCTTTGAAATATAATTAATTATATTATTAATAAATATAATTAATAAATATAACTTTTTGCGTCACGCCGCCCTTAACGACATTATCCGCCGATGTCTTGCTAGCGTGAACGTGCCGGCTATGCTCGAACCAGTCGGCATCGTTCGAGACGATGGCAAAAGACCGGACGGAATGTCCCTAATACCGTGGAAAATGGGACGGGTGCTGGTGTGGGACGCAACCTGCGTGGACACCTTAGCCTCGTCTCATCTCCACAGTACAATACATAGGGCCGGCGCAGCAGCCGAGGCGGCCGAAGCCTTAAAAATGCGCAAATACAGGGGTCTGGATGCCGGATACAAATTCGTTGCCTTCGGCGTCGAGACCCTCGGTCCGTGGGGCCCTGGGGCAACAGAGCTCTTTAATCAACTGGCGAAGAGACTGATCGACGTCACCGGGGACAAGAGAGCTGGCAGCTTACTCGCACAACGTCTTGGCATCGCCATACAGCGCGGAAATGCTGCCAGCATTCTTGGCACCATGCCGCCGGGACCTTTTTTAGATTTTTACCAGTTTTACTATTAATAATTTGAGTTGTCAGTAATTAAATGATAAAATATAATATTAACGTGTAGTTTTATTATTTTTACCAAAATAAATGGTTTTTGTTGAATCACCGTTTAAAAACGGCAGTTTAGCTCTATTCAGCGTGTTAATATTTTTTTGGAAACTAGCCTATTAGGTATATATATATATGGTCTATTGCCTTATACGGATGTGAGACATGGACGTTAACACAAAGAGACGAGGAATATTTGCAGGCATTTGAAATGTGGTGTTGGCGAAGGACGGAGGGGATAAGATGGACAGAACAGGAGTAAAACCAACGAAGCCGTCCTGAACAGAGTGAAGAAAAGAGAAGCTTACTGACCACAATTAAAACCAGAAGACAAAAAATGATCGGTCACCTGCTACGACACGACCACTTCATCAGGAACATTATAGAAGGGAAAATAAATGGGAAAAGAGGAAGAGGAAGGCCGAGGAAAAGTTATATGAACCAGATAAAGGAGGATGTGGAGGTCGAGTCGTACCAGGACGTCAAGAAACTAGCCTTGGACCGACAGAAATGGCGAAAACTGCATCACGCTGCACCGACAAGAGCCCAGCTCTTAAGTGAATGATGATGAGCCTATTAGGTATGAGGTGGAGTGGAGTACTTACCTGCTTTTGCCTTCTTGGGTCTTCAAGAAGGTCAAACTAAAGCTTGATGTGGTTGTGGCGCCCGTCCAAAATAACCCTTTTTCACTTAATCCAACTGCCGCGATCTGCTCCCGACAATGGTAATCGATGCTAAATGATGACAAATGAATGTCATATCGTCTGTATGACGCGGAGTGCGTGTCCTTAAATATGTAACCAGATTTCATGCATTATGTACTGAAGTTCGTGTTTGGAATAAAACGATTTCGTATGCTTTTGCGAACATTAAGATCGCTGTGTATATTTTTAACTTACGCAGTAGAAATACTATAGGTACACGTGTATAAGTAAATTTACGTAGTCTGGGGGAGACTGCGGGTGGCGCAGGACTGGCTATTGTGGCACTCTTTGGGAAAGCCTATGTCCAGCAGTGGTGTTATGTCCTGTGGTACGTGATGTGATGATATAATTGTTGTATTTACTATGGAGCCTGTCAAGAAAAGAGCGTACTCCCATCTTAAAGGCCGGCAGCGCACTTACAACCCCTCTGGTGTTGCGGGTGTCCATGGGCGGCGATAATCGCTTACCATGAGGTCATTCGTCTGCTCGTTTACCTTCTATTTCATTAAAAAAAAACCTTTTAGCACGGCGTGACATCACGAGCCCCACTCCCGAACATTAAAGCGCTTTATCATTGTCATTGTTTATTTGACAAAAGAAAACCTTCTCACATTTTTTAATAATCTAACTGTCGAACTATCCTATATATTTACCCGGTACACTATTATTTAATTTAATTTCTATTGAGCAAATAAGTTTTGTTTGTAGTGTGTAACGTGCTAATTTGTTTATCGATAGTTGCTAACATGCCTTGAAGCTAAAGCTTCAGCGCCGGAATAGTTTCATAGCTAACTTCACCTACACGCCTAGATCACTACATACAACCTCGCCTTGAATCTGCAAATCTGGCTTCCAAATATTTTGCTTTGATAATAAAACAGAATCCGTCCACGGGTGACATAACACGAGACGTGTTTGTTGCAAATGTTTTATCGCACGATTATTCCCGCGCTAACCGTATGTTCTCGAATATGAATTCATCGTTCCCCGCTATATGCAAGGCTGTTGCATTATTATTTAAATTTACGTGCAACACGTAAATGAGCTTTGATCTGTAAGACGCAAACTGTTTTTAAATAGCACATGTCTATAGAAACGCAAGTTTTAAATAAGTGTATATTCACTATAGACGTATGATTGTATCGTGTGACGCCCACTGAGTTATCTAATGTACGATACACAGATAAAAGCCATGTGTTGGGATAGGATGAATGGTTTCACAGAAAAAGTAATAATACTATAGAACCGAAGAACCCTCTGCCTAATAGAGCGGATGTCAGGTCAGTCTCTTGCCTAATTTTGACTTTGACGCACTCACGAGGTGAAAATCCACCCCAACGCAGCTACCACCGCATGACACTAAAAAAAACTCGTTATTTCAGGATTAATTAAGTAATCACATGTTATCTTTTAAGGCACGAGTGAATAGGCATCTTCTGGGTGAGCTAGCTTCATCGTCGGCCTCATCTTTGCCCCCTGGCTAGATGCTGGCCAAGAGCAATCCCATTTTTGATAATAAAAAAAAAATCTCAAGCTAGCTAAATCTTCAATGGCACTAATAACTAACTGTTTCGGCACAGTGATCCATAGAGGATATTTTGGCCTCTGAAACGGGAGCACGCCACCCTTCCAAGAACCAGCGCAGGATCGCTTGCTTGGCAGTAATGCCAGTTTATTTATTTATTTATTCAATTTACAACACGACATTTTTTTTAGAAACCTCTGTCATTTTTGTAGGCCTATCCATTGATACCCCACACGCCTATGTACATTGAAAAAAAAAAATATTTGACCCCATTGAAAGAAAATATGAGTTTTGAGTCGGCTTTATATACAGTCGAGGAATTTGGATGTTTAGCAGTTTAAGCACCTTCTTAATTTGTTCGTATTATCACGAGAAACATCGTATAATGACAAGCCTGGATGTTTCTCGTAATAATACGAACAAATTAAGAAGGTGGTTAAACTGCTAAACATCCAAATTCCTCGACTGTACATTAAAAAAAAAAAATTTGACCCCATTGAAAGAAAATATGAGCTCAAAATTCATATTTTCTTTTGCTTCAGAACTTACTACAGGTTTGACCTCTATTATATTTCCTCAATTTATTTGAAATATGTCAATGAGGCAAAGGACTTGCGCATGTATTATTGCGTACCGTACGTCAAATGCTAAAGAATTGATATCAACGCCATCTATAGTACAGAATTGTTCAGCAGATCCGTTTTTTCATGAAAACGCGATAACGACGCCACCTACCGGGTCCAATTGTATTTTCAAACCATCCAGGAATCCACTCGAATATACATACAAAACTTCATCCAAATCGGTCCAGCCGTTTAGGATGAGTAAGGTGACAAACACACGTACAGAAGAATTATATATATAAAGATGTACGAACCACCACCATATCAGCCCAAGGACGTCCACAGATGGACATAGACCTTCCCCATTTCCATGGAGGGTAAATGCCATAATCGCCACGCTTGGCATGCGGGTTGGCGATCGAAGTACCTCCACCGCACTCCAGGGATGCTGCTAGCCATCCCACGGTGGTCACCATACGAAGTTGCAGGTTAAATAAAAACTTGTTAAAACTTGAGAGCTAAGCATTCCTCAAACACAGACAATAATAATAGATTTAAAAAAATCATAAAAACAGATTAGATGTTAGGATACAGGATAAATTGATATTCTGATTTCAGCTTACGTAGGTAGTTTCGTCAGTGTTTTGCAGGAAAACAAGAAAATAAAGTCTATGACAATAACAGAACAATATCCAGCCGGAGCAATATCGGTTTTTTATTTCCTTAATCTTAGTATAAAACAACGACAATTAATTAATTATATCCATATTATCCTTAATTTGAAAAAAAGACACAATAGTACTATTACAACAGACGCAACGAGAGATGCATTAGCATTTCGATATTTTAATAGGATTTTTAATGGATAGTAAACGGCGAGCTGACCTTACAAACAGGGACTGATTCGACGCTCAGTTCCCGGCTCTTTCCAAATTATAGATATCACTCGTACAATTATTGATTCACCACCACTACCATATTAGCTGAAGGACGTCCACTTCTGGACATGGGCCTCCCCCAATGTCACGGGAGGTATATGCCATAATCGCCACGCTTGGTGCGGGTTGGCTATCGCAGTATTTCCACCGCACTCCAGGGATGCTGCTGCCCATCGCCCGGTGGTCTTGGTCGTGATTATTGATTTAATTTCGTATTAATCAAACAAACATTTGATATGCCGGTAATCTTCTTTATAATTCGAAGATTTTAAAATGTACATGTAGGCCTGCACCTACACCCACCTTTAGCACTTCAGCAATCAGTGATGCACCGGTAGAATATGAGCTACAATTTTACTTCCGGTGCAGCTGGATCTTTGGTTTGAATATAAACCATTACGGTACTATCCTTCCGTGTCCATCATCATAGAACAGGGGAAATATCATGTGCAAGCCTAGCCTAGACCTGATGGTAAATGCTCGGAAAGAATTATTCATCGTGGCTTCCTCAATTGGTAGAAGGGAGGAAATGCCTGCTTTGGCGTTCGATGCCGACTGGAGTAACCGCTAGCGATAGTCATTGAGAGGTCTTCTGTTGCTCTTCATACAACGTGAGACAACATAAATTTCCATTTTCAAAATTCTCTTGTGTCAGCATGGGATCTGGACGGATTTGAACATACCTCAGCTGCTTGACGGATATCAAAATTTTTTTTGAGTAGAATACACAGAAACCAACTTTACTTCTGCGAGCTGCAGCAGAAGTGGTGTCGCATCCAGTGAAGGGGTGTAGATATAATATGTCGCTTAGCCCTAGCTGCTGCAACTTCTGTCGTGAATAATAAATGGCCTTTGCCTTTGCTAGATTTGACGAATGCTCCACTGTCCTGGTCAGGTTTACCTTGAGCAGAACTGCCACTGAGGTAAAAGACACATTTATGAAAATTTACTGTGTCGGAGCTCATATATATTTGTGGACGTGACCGTGCCGTGCAAGCTCAATTGTAAAAAAAATATCGCAATTAATTAGATACACTCTCTAGCTTTCCTACCTTCATTTCAACTTTAATAAGACTTAAACTAATCATTCATTTAATAGTATTATATAATAATAGTATTAATCTGCACCACCACTAGCTATCTAAAAAAAAAGTATTTCTTTAAAGCTAATTTGTGGTTAATGTTGTTGGTGGCACAATAAATAAAATGTACTTACTAATATATATTTTAAGCCCTTATTGTGACACTGTTTGTTAACCCTAATAGACAAAAATAAATAAAATTAAAAAATATCTAGACAACGATTGGGAGTAGGTAAAAAGTGTATAGAACCATAGTTGTATAAATTTTATCAGCTTTAATTATTTAGTATAACAAAATTTCCTATAACGCATGTTTTTTCTTCTCTTTTTAAGATGTGAACTAAAATACCAAAAAGGTTGCGACTCCGAAATAATCTTAAGAGGGCGCAGTACGCTCGGTTCTCCATACAAACATATTTACGCTCTCATTTCAAAAGGCCGTGCTAGAATAACATGAAACTTTGTATACACAATGAGATATCTAGGTCGGAAATTAGTTTCTGTTGCTTGAAATTGTAATGGAGAAAAAATACAACGATTATTAAGGTTTTCATACAAGCCGTAAAAAACTTAAAAAACCGCTGCATTTTTTTATGTTTTACATTTTCTAGCAACAGAAACTAATTTTCGACCTAGATATGCCGGATCTCATTGTGTATACAAAGTTTCATGTTATTCTAGCAAGGCGTTTTAAAATGAGAGCATAAATACGTTTGTATGGAGAACCGAGCGTACTGCCACGTACTGCGCCCTCTTAAGCGCGCTTCCAACTTTTCTATTTATTCTATCGATAGAGATCCCTCACTCTCGACCCAAGGCATCCCCGGGAGCTCTGGCGACCTTAATCACCACCAGGAACAAAACCACATACGTAGCTAATTCTTAGAGATAAAGTAGTGAAGTTATATATGGTTGAGGATCTTACAGAGCACTCACCACCTTACAGAAAACGGTGAGGTGGTGTTTTGTCTATGCATTATCTTCATTTTATTTAGCGAGAAAAATAAATAGGCAGGCATAATACGAAGTACCAAATTTCAAATAGAAAGGGAAAAATTGAAAAATTTTATGCTCCGAGCAGGATTCGTACCGGCGACATCTGGCATACGCGGCCTATCGCTCTAGCCTCTGAGCTATCGGAACAACCAAACTCGTGCACGAAATCCTTCACTAGTTCCCTCTTAGGTGGTAGTTTATTGACGTTCATAGGTGCATGTAATATGCCTAATTTGAAGAATAAACTACTTTTACATTTTTATTTTTTTTACTTATATCGGGAGGCGTACAATTTTTCCCCTTTAATTTGAAATTTGGAATTTTCGTTAGCAGCATTACTGCTTAATACAAAATTAATTTATAATATGAAGTATCCACTTAATATAATTTTGTATGTATGTATGTATAACACTTTATTGCACAAAAAAACCAATAACAATCGCAACAAAGTGTAAAAGTACAAAGGCGAACTTATCCCTATAAGGGATCTCTTCCAGCTAACCTTCGAGAAAATGAGAAAAATAAATGTAGTACACAATGGCGACAAACTAATTTTGCACAAACACGGACATTTAAGAAAGCAATGTCAGATTATGAATACACGTAAAACTAATAAGCTTGTTTAACACTATAACATAACTATTCATGTAAATATATAATAAATAAATAATAATAAATAAATATTAGGGCACCTTTTTTTTACACAAATCGAACTAGTCCCACAGTAAGCTCAATAAGGCTTGTGTTATGGGTACTAGACGACGGTATATTTAATAGATATATACTTAAATACATAGAAAACGTCCAAGTCTCAGGAACAAATGTCTCTGTTCACCACAGAAACAAATGCCCTTACCGGGAATCGAACCCGGGACCTCTAGCTTCGGAGGCAATGACACTACCAACTAGGCTAAACAGGCCGACAACTTACTACTTACAACTTTACTATACTTAAATTATATATATAATACACACATATATACGCACAATAATAATATAATATTCGGCACAACTCGCTGCTTTTTGTTGAAATCTGTACCTACCACATTATTCGTCGGTGGCGGCCTCGTGTTTATAAGACCATACATTTTTCGTAAAGCATAAGTAGACATATAAAAACACACTTGTAAAGTTTGATGTATATTCTAGACGTCAGACTGCGTGGTGTCTGGCGGTATTCCGTCAATATGTTTCGATCTACTTTGCCTAAGGTTCTCTTTTGACGTGATAACGTCTTTAAAATCGTTTTAGTCGGGTGACATGTTCAGAAACTTGTGTCACACCAAAACCTCACGAGCGCGATCGCAGGTATAAGTGAAGTGCAAGTGAAGTAAGACGTTATCACGTAAACATCTCGATCGTAAAACTACTTTACAAACAACCAATTTTTTTCAAGTAAAAAGTAAATAAAAAAATGGTTTGCCGTCCAACTTAAACATAAATCTTATTGGAAAGCAGACCTCTCGTACTCCTATTACGTATAGCGCGAAATGACACTAGTCTATGGTGACTTAATCTACAGCCTTGGCCAAAACTATTGAGCACTCCTGCGTTTTTTTTTATATAAAATTTAATGAAACAAGTATTTGATATCTTTTATTATCATCATCATCATCATCATCACCATGTCAGCCGAAAGACGTCCACTGCTGGACATAGGCCTCCCCCAAAGACTTCCACAATGACCGGTCCTGCGCCACCCGCATCCAGCGGACACCCGCGACCTTTACCAGGTCATCGGTCCACCGTGTGGGGGGCCTGCCCACGCTACGCCTTCCGGTACGTGGTCGTCACTCGAGAACCTTTCCGCCCCAACGGCCATCAGTTCTACGTGCTATGTGCCCCGCCCACTGCCACTTAAGTTTAGCAATTCGGAGGGCTATATCGGTCACTTTGGTTCTGCTGCGGATGGCCTCATTCCTGATGCGATCACGCAGAGAAACTCCTAACATAGCTCTCTCCATTGCTCTTTGGGTGACTTTGAGCCTTCTTATGAGGCCCATAGTAAGCGACCACGTTTCAGTACCATATGTCATCACTGGCAACACACACTGGTCAAAGACTTTCGTCTTGAGTCACTGCGGAATATTGGACGTAAAAGATGTGCCGTAGCTTCCCGAACGCCGCCCAGCCGAGTCGGATTCGACGATTAACCTCTTTCTCGAAGTTGGACCTACCTAACTGGACAGTCTGTTATAAATGCTTTTATTATAAAAAAACTATTTAAAAAAACCACTATCTGCTAGATAATACACGGCACGGAAATTTAAATGCAATTATTCCTTTTATTGAAAACCCGTTGAGTCTTAGCCATCAAATTTAGAGGACAAATAGCTACTTCGGAATTATGTCTACGCTATACAGGGTGATTACGGGGTCGTGGAGCAAGAAAGAAGCATTTAACTTACTTTCTCCTAAGGATCACGATGGGTTAGGACTAACAGTACACCAGCGACTTAATTTAGTCAGCAAAAAAAAAACTGCGATAATTCGAGATCATGGTCACCCTACTATTTCCCAAGAAAACTTATGTCAAGTGCATGGAATTAACAATCGTTGCAGTAAGGTTGTTATGACGATATTGATAGACAAATAAGAAATTTCTTCGATGCCTACTGCGATTACGTCGATTACTTTGTCGTATTTAGAAGGAAAAGACTGAATAAAAATTTAAACTTTATTTACAAAAACAACGCTAAACGTACTTCAAAAGTTGTTCAAAATGTGAACCCTGTTCCTGTTCGCACAATTCCGCCCGTCGCCTAAGATTGGCCTTTAATCTGTTCAGAGCAAAGCGGTTTTGCTTAACCGTTTCGAAGGCTAAAACAATCCGCTGGCGTAGCTCTTCTACGGTGTTAGATTCTTGCTCATACACCAATCGTTTCACCTCTCCCCAGAGAAAAAAGTCCAACGGTGTGAGGTCGGGGCTGCGAGGTGGCCATGCAACAGGTCCAAGGCGACCGATCCATCGGCGCGGAAATTGTTCATTCAAATAATCACGAACACGGTTATGGAAATGAGCAGGTGCACCATCATGTTGATAATGCAGGTTTTCCAAATAATGTTCTGGGACGCCTCGCAATAGTTCCGGCACAACTTCACGTAACAAGTCAAGGTAATCCATACCATTCAATCTACCTTCAATAAAATGAGGTCCGATAACAACATCGTTAGTAACTCCCGCCCAAACATTTAAAGAAAATCGAGTCTGATATGCGTTTCTCCGAGTAAGATGCGGGTTTTCAGCACTCCAAAAATGTTCGTTGTGCACATTGAACAAACCAATACGCATAAATGTACTCTCATCAGTCCACAAGATATTCGTTTCTTCATTTTCTAAAATCCATCGACACATGTTCATTCGTAAGGAAAGATCAGGGGCGGAGATATCCTGGACAGGCTGAAAATGATATGGATGCAATCCAGAAGCGTTGAGCAGTTTCCAGACAAAACTTTGGCTGACATTGTACCTTCTAGCAGCCTGTCGGGTACTGCGTTGCGGATCTCGGAGAAAATATCTGAGTATGCGTTGATCCAGGTTCTCGGGATTGCTTCGCCTTGCTGGCCTGTCGCCACCTCGTGCTTGGGCGTGGGTTGGAACGCTGAACTGCCCGTATTCTCGAAGATTATGCACCATTGTATTAATCAAACGTCTAGTTGGTATTGGCAAATTGGGATATCGCTGATGAAACATTTCACTTGCTCTAGTAGTGTTGTGTGTTTGATAGTAAAACATAACCATATCTGATCGCTCGATATTAGAAAATGGGTACGGCGGAGGCATAATTAATTTATTTTATTTTAAATCTTTTTGACACGTTTATTGACTTTGACGTGTTGTGACATTATTACTCATAAATTATTAAGTATTCTATCAGAGAGTTTGTTTTCTAAAAAGGTGTAATATTAAAAGTAGGGTGACCACGCATTTTGAGTCAATAATATTTTTTTAAATAAAAATACGTAAATAACGAATCATCTTTGTTTCAATTAAAATAAATACAGGTAGCATCGCAATCATTTACTGAGTCAGAAAAAAATGGTTGGGATCACGACCCCGAAATCACCCTGTATGTATGCTGATTGCCACGGTTTTAGACCTACAGGCGCATAAAATCAGCAAAACCTGGACATAATTCGATAACCGTAATTTTCTTTTTCTATGATTTAAAGTATTGTTAGTTATGGTTAAAATAAAAAGAATTAAACATTTTAAAGCTCCGCGTCAATGTTAAAAAAAAAAAAACAAAAAAAAAATTTTTAGCACATTTTGATTTTGTAAGTAAGCCATAATAAATAACTTTGCAAAAGTACCTGTATTATGATAAGAAAAAATATCATTTAGTCAATTATCATGGATATTTTTTGTTTAATACGTTTCTTATAGCACTAATAAAATGTTGACGGCATCAATTATACACTTTTGAAGAAGTTATGTGTTTGGTTTTACAATAATTACCCATATTTGTGACTTTAGAGATCTGGAATATGGTGATAAATTATTAAAAATTAAACGGCTTCTCTATGCACATAACTACGTCAAAAGTGTTAACATTGACGCGGAGCAACCTGCATTAAGTTGCGTAAATATAATGTGTGTTTTAGTAATCCACCACCATCATATGAGCCGAAGGATGTCCACTGCTGGACATAGGCCTCCCCCAATTTCATGGGAGGTAAAATGGTGTTTTAGTAATATTACGTTAGAAATAAGTAATATAATTTCATTGCACGTTTATTTTTTATCCATCGACAACCCTCGCTCACATGATAATGTTAATGGTATCGTATTGTTAATGGTGTAATGATAGCTAACTTGAACACTTGAAAGGGAGTGGAACTTCTGTACACAAACAGATCACACACACACACACAATATATGTACAGATGTTTAACACACGTAACTACAAATTCTGTGTTGCGATAGAACTATAAAATAAAGGAGGTAAAAAGGTGTTTTAGTAATATTACGTTAGAAATAATATAATTTCATTGCACGTTTATTTTTTATCCGTCGACAACCCTCGCTCACGTCATAATGTTAATGGTATCGTATTGTTAATGGTGTAATGATAGCTAACTTGAACACTTGAAAGGGAGTGGAACTTCTGTACACACACAGATGTTAGCACAGTTAAAAATTCTATGTTGCGATAAAACTATAAAACGCATAGGCACTTCTAATATTAAATCTATAATTCTGGACATTAGGCCGCGTGACGCGGTATTCCTCAACGCGATTCGCCGAATATCAAACATAACCTAAACGGCGATACAGAGACTGCAAACCAGTGTGCTCTATTCTTTACCTCATACCTTATTCATTGTTATTTCTGGTGTCTGAAAGGCATATATTAACATTGGCGATGATTTGCCCCCTCCTATATAAGTAAGCGCCGGCAGGACCGTAGCAATCAGTCGTCGCGCTGGAGGTCCCGATAGTAATCCTGTTCGTCTGTCTGTACCTATGGACGCTAAGGAAACTGAGGCAGAGGCGATATAGGTATTTTATTACACACTTTAAATAGTTTAAGTATCGCCACGTCCATACAGCTTTTGCTTGTTTAAATGTTTTAGCATTTTTCATGTACGAAACAGTGAAATGCTATCCGTGTCTGTTTTTGCTTTTAAGAGTTTTTGTATACTAGATTTCTGAAGATGTTTTGTGAATTACTCTTAATTCTCTAATAATATAAAACAGGCAGACAACAACGTATATCATCATCATCCTCCTAGCGTTATTCCCAGTACAGTTGCATCCTGAAGGATGCCTGGGGTCCGCTACCTAATCCCAAGAGTTGGCGTAGGCACTAATTTTTACGGAAGCGACTGCCATCTGACCTTTCAACCCGAGGGGGAAACTAGACCTTATTGAGATTAGGCTTGTCAAGTGAGTGGGCAACTTGACTGTTAGAAGTTCTCAAGCCGCCCAGAGGCCTCTAACTTGGCTTAACGACTGCTATCATAGACAGCAACCGGGATCAACGGCTTAACGTGCCTTCCAAAGCACGGGAGCGCTCAGTTAGTAACCACTCAAAGAGGTCACCCATCCAAGGACTGACCTCGCCTGACATTGCTTAACCTCGCATACCGCACGCGGTACGCGGCCGCCGCTGGGCCACGATCGCTCAGACAACAACGTATATATTTGTGATAAATGCGTTTAATGAATTGAAATTCGTAGGGGGGTAAGTCAGGAGCTGTGCCTCAAATTGGCATTTTCTAGTATGGACGAGGACGGCACATTACTATTATATCTTCGACTCATTTTCGCTCATGTCATAGACATTCATAATTACTACCTCCGATAAGGAATAAAGCCGTATTAATACTTGTCTGATTTGAAGCTTGGATGAGCTCTGATGCCTGACACAGTGGGCCGTTATGTCAGAATCCATGTGAACGTAACCGTACTAAATGTACGACAGCGATACCGTTCTGACGCGTCACGACAAGTCAGACAAATATGAATCCGGCTTTAGTTCTCTTGCTATTTGCACGATTTTTTGATATTACAATATCCAGCGAATTTGCGAAATTCTGGGTTGTGCCAAACTATATGTAACCATATGCTGTGTCCGCTAACTACTAACTGGCACTGGGTTAATAATACTTTTTTTCTACTCCAGCATTATAATCTGTCAATTAAATGACTGAAATCAGTATTAAAACAATATTTTTTTATACAAATGCAAGTCTATACTATAGACAAGTCATTATGTGGCTGGCGGGAGAATCAAAATGGATTTCCGTACAATATTATAAAACTGTTTTTATTTTTAAATAGTCACACGTCAATGCCCTTATTCTGCCTACATATCGATTTTTAATTAAATCAAATTATTTTGCTGTCGTAGAAAAAATATTATATGCATCGTAACATAATTAGGTCTTAAAATTCTCGAGTTTTTAATAACAAAACTCGCGTCGCTCGTTTTGTTACAGAGACCCTCGAATTTTAAGGACCCTTTTTATGTAATTGTTGCATATAATACTATTACTATTCGACTGATTTTAAATTGCACTAATTTTGTATAAAATGCCTACATAAGCGAATTTAAAAATGCATATTGTAATAACACTCCCAAGCTTGTCTCATGCGATGATCACACAGATAATTTAAGGCTCGGTGTCTTGATCGCCATGCACACCGTACAGTCTGCGTCAATTTTAACGCAGACTTGTATGGTGACGCTCGCCGCAGCGGTCTGCGTGGCGATCAAGAGATCGAGACTTTAGGAGCAGAACATCGTGTGAAGACGCGTCAGATGAACGTGAATCTATACGTACTATATGTACGACATCGTTTTCGTTCTGTGTTATCATGGGACGACACGTCAGACAAATATTAAGCTGGCTACAATCCTTGATCTAACTACAGCCATTCGACGTAGGTATATTACAGAAATAATTTATACCAAATAAAGACCGACTCCAATTTTGTACTTGCTATGCCACAATTTGTGGTTTCCGTGAGCCAATGCTTGGTTACCTACAGAAAATACCGACATCGGCATATGCGTGTCTATCAAATTCGAGGAGCTCCCTCGATTCCTCCTAGATCCCATCATCAGACCTTCATCAAATTTATATTGGACCTATTTCGGGGTACCTGCTTTGAAACAAAAAAAAGAATTATCAAAATCGGCCAACGTGGTCAAGAGTTACATACATAAAAAAACACAAGAACAAGCAAACATGCAGAAAAAATGAAAAATGAAAAAAAATGAAAAATTGTTTATTGGTAACAATCATTGTGTACAAAAATAGGACATGGTTGGGACCTCCTAGTAAGTATGGGTAATACTTGTGTCAGGAGGCCCCACTCTTCCAGCATCAAGTTAAGGAAATATAACCAATACACTTATCTAAGCTAAAGTTATAACAAAGTTAAGTTATACTTAATAATTGTTATGTTTACTTATTATTATTACATTTTATGTTTGTATGTATGTGTGGGCATACATATATGTGTGTGTGTATTTCCTTCTATTGAAGTCGGTAAAAAACATTTAGCCGTATGTCAGGAAGAGCCCAAATTTGGTGTTTTTGAAAATGATTTCTGAAATTTTACGAAACCACTGGTACAAATGTCATAGTCTGATATGTTTTTGGAGCTCATGGAGCCCTTTCATTTGATAAACCACTTGATAGGCTACACAAAAAAGACGTCGTAGCTGGAAAATGCCCCAGGTGGCGGATGTCCATCCGAAGTCTAAAATACTAAGTTTCCTATTTCAATGCGTGTTAATTAAGAGTTTAGTTTTATTTTTAAGTGTGTTATACGCCGTGATCTCACTAGTTGGCCCCGACGGAAGACCAGCGTTGACCGTAAGGTTGGCACTATGCTGAGTCGGGACGGGACCAATTCGTGGCGCTTTCTTATTTTTATTGTTTTATTTTATTTTTTTATCGTCTATGTTTTTATGTGCTACGAATAAATGTATTTCTATTTAACTTTTCCAAAAAAATAACACCATACGCGAACTTCCCTACAGGACCGTATTCAGGTCCTGGATTATTGTAGGGATAAGGATGGGTTGTATATTAAGCTATCTCGGTTGTGCTACACATGCTCAAAATAAAAAAAAAACAAAAATCGTTTATTTGCTTAACCATTCACAAGTTTACATAAAATGAGATGCCTGGCGGACCCAAAACTAGGCTGAGCCTGAATCTTGGGACCCTGGAGTGCAATTTGTAAAACAATCTAGTTATTCAAGGAGATCAGAATGAACTCAAAAGAAGAAAGCATTATACATATAAGATAAAACTGTGCGTGCGCGCGTGTGCGTGTGTGTTGTGTGTGTGTGTGTGTGTGTTGTGTGTGTGTGTGTGCGTGTGCGTGTGCGTGCACGTGCGCGCGTGTGTGTGTGTGTGTGTGTGTGTGTGTGTGTGTGTGTGTGTGTGTGAGAGAGAAAGCCTTGGATTGAGTTTTACTTAATAAGAAGTAGGGCCTCCGTGTCATTATATGATATGATACTAACACGACGTGACTACAAATTGACACTAGCTTATGACGTCTCACGCAAGTTATCGAATCATCCGTTGTATGGGAAAATAAATAGGTATAAAAAACAAATTGGGGGACAATCTTACACAAATCGACCTAGTCCCAAACTAAGCAAAGCTTGTACTATGGGTACTAGGTGACGATATACATACTTATATAGATAAATACATACTTAAATACAGTATATTGTTGTTTTAGGTACATAGTGCTCATATATTTATATTATTCTTTATTGTTATATATGGATTCTATTAATCATCAATTCATCATCCTAGCGTTATTCTCAGTACAGTTGCATCCTGAAGGATGCTTGGGGTCCGCTACCTAATCCTAAGAATTAGCGTAGGCCCTAGTGATATAAGGATTCTATTGGTATACTTTAATTCCAGTTTTGGACGATTAAGAATATAAATTTTTTTGGCAATTTTTGTATTTGCATATATTTTGGTAAAAAATTGTAAGTTACACTTTGTGATATTTTGGTGGTTTACTATTGTTATACATTTTAGCATGTGGCAAATATCCAATTACCCTTTTCCTGTCCTTTTGGTGCCTCAGTACAGACACCAAACACAGTACAAAAAATCTAGCAAGATTTGAACATGGATCGGGCAGGATGTTCTTTATCAATTAATTTATATGTCTTTGAGACACTGTGGCGGGGTGTTTTGCTATTGATGTTTATTTTGTTTAGAGTGGGCGTTTCATTTTCTAATACGATAGATGGTGGTCGATCCATACACCCTAGAGCAGGACTAAACCAACAGTTACGTTGGGTTAGTCCTGCTCACGTCTCTCAAATCACCCTGTATAGCTAGTTTACGATGACATCAGTCCTCAAGCTTTCAATGTGAAACATCAAATATTCGTGAATAACATTAACTTTCATTTCCCCAGGCTGTTTCGCGAAAGCGTTCGAGCGAACCATGCCTCGTTCCATGGCGTCGTCTATCGTCGGTGAGCTGAGCGCGGCGCCGTCGATGACCGGCTCTCTCACTGAGAGTCAGGCTGCGTGCGCGCCGGCGATGCAACTGATGCATGTGCTCGAGGTCTCCGTCGAGATCAAGGAGACGGATGCCAAGGTAGGCTGTTTTAGCGTGTGCCTGATGCACCTCTCTACGCAGAGCTCTTGATGATGTGTTAAGAGTGCGCAGTACGCTCGGTTCTCCATACAAACGTATTTATGCTCTCATTTTAAAACGCCATGCTAGAATAACATGAAACTTTGTATACACAATAGGATTCGGCATATCTAGGTCGGAACATAGTTTCTGTTGCTTGAAATTATAATGGAGAAAAAATACAGCGATTATTAAGGTTTTCATACAAGCCGTAAAAAACACAAAAATCCGCTGTATTTTTTTTCTTTTACAATTTCTAGCATCAAAAATTAATTTCCGACCTAGATATGCCGGATGCCATTGTGTATATAAATTTTCATGTTATTCTAGCATGGCGTTTTAAAATGAGAGAGTAAATACGTTTGTATGGAGAACCGAGCCACACCGAGCGTACAGCGACCTCTTAAGAGCGATCAGCATTTGTCTCTTATACGTCATCATCATCAGCTTATGTTGCAGTATATGTAATGTACATACACCGTGGGCCTTAATAACCCGAAAGATTTAAAACCAACTGTTCTAAAGCCTAATTAGAGTATTTAATGTGGTGTTACATATAGTCCAAAAACCCATAATTTAGGAGATAATAATTATTTAAAAAAATACGTGGTTAAAATCTTTCGGGTTATTACGGCCCGCGTGTATATTGGCTATGTGCACGTCAGAAACGTCAAACGTCACGAGTCCCGGGGCAATGTCAAACTCAGAGATGTCAAATAATGACACATGAATATTTAATTTATTTTAGTAAGCGCGAAAGACCCCTTACTGGAAATTTGACTGAAATAAATAAGAAAATAAATAAATAAATACAAACGAAACGAATCGTAGGAAACCAATAGGAAACGTCGAAGTAAATTTGACATATAAGTCCCCGGAAATTGCACATTTCTGCCATGGTGTGCGCTGCGATCGCTTAGTTTACCCCCACCACCTACTTCGCACATAGCCAATACTGAGGTAGTGATATCAGTGAAGTACTCCACATAGATCGTAGTAGCGCTGAGGTATTTATTTATTTAAACTTTATTGCACAATAAAAGAAATATGTACAAATGGCGGACATAATGCCATAAGGCATTCTCTACCAGTCAACCATTGGGCTAAACAGAAACATCAGGTGCAGGCATTTAACTTTACAAGAGAACTTATTACAAATACATTTATAAAATACATATAGACATATACATACATATACAGAATGATTCGGGAGACGTGAGCAAGATCAACACTACAGATCCAGCAGATCATAAGCTGCTGCTTCGTGCCACTATTAGTGAAATTAACGTTCATTATTCTTAGGTGTTGAAAACAAAATGTTTTAAAAGTATTTACGTAATTCATGGTCACTCTACAATCAGAATACTCCAGTCAAGTGATACGTGTCAAATTGAATGTCATCTGAGTCCGATTACTTTTGAAATATCGTATCTCACTCAATGTGACAATTTACTGTCTTCGTAATCAAAGTGCTGTCAATACAGTTAATAAGAGCTTTAATCTTTATAAACCAGTTGTTGTAGGGTGAACATGATTGTAGAGAATTACAGCCTTATTCATAAAAAGTTAGAGGCTCCTTGAAGGCTCCTTGAAGGCCCGATGCTAAAAAACATGATTCATAATCCTCTGTCAACGCTAATCGGTCCAACAAGGCTCTGCTAAATGGTTCGAAAGTTAGAGGCCCGTAGACCCTTCTTTATCTCTCTGTTAAGTCACAAAATGGCCGCCACAAATTTGAACAGCTGATTGCGACAAGAGAAAAACCATACCCATGAGAAAATTTCTACGAAGGTCGAAGGGATTCTGTACGGATGTTGTTTTATAAATTCTGTTAATTGGGTACTTAAGAAGATACGTATAGTCGTATATTAAATAAAATTAGGATGATTAACACAGTTACGGCTTTATGGGAAAAATACTCTCGCCTTATAAAAAGTAGATCTTATGATTGAAATACCTATAAAGAGTCCCCAGTACGCTCGGCTGAACTCGATTCTCCATACAAACGTAGTTTAGATCTCATTTAAAAACGCCTTGCTGAAATAACATGAAACTTTGTATACCCAATGGGAGCCGCCATATCTAGGTCGGAAATTAGTTTCTGTTGTTAGAAAATGTATTGGTAAAAAATACAGCGAGTTTTTGAGTTTTTTACGTCTTGTATGAAAACCTTAATAATCGCTGTAACTTTTCTCCGTTATAATTTCAAGCAATAGAAACTAATTTCCGACCTATATTATGCCGGATCCCATTGTGTATACAAAGTTTCATGTTATTCTAGCATGGCGTTTGAAAATGAGAGCGAAACTACGTTTGTATGGAGAACCGAGCTTACTGCGGACTCTTAAGTGATCGTCAATCATTATCTTTACTTTCGTGACAATGTAAGTTATCCGGGTTATACGGAATGTGGAAGCTGTTAATGGACTACCACAACCGCGGCGTCGCAATGTGTATTACAAATTGGCAGATCCTATAGAGAGTACCTATATAGGGGATCTGCCCGATGTAGAATTTCGGCTCCGGTACCTACTGGTTTGACAAGGGGACGGCCCAAATTATTGACGAATTGAGAGCTTCTCGGACTCTCGGTGCGAGCACTGATGGCGAATCACTTTGATGCGTGACTCTGCCCATTATATAAAAAATCCCTTCTAATGCAGCCGAGAGGGAAGAGACCTGTTACGCGCTGCGGGCGTTTCCGACAGGAGCAGTCAACAGGACGGCAAACAATGCACATCTTCGTGCTTTTATTCATCGCCACTTCCAATAAACAAGGTTATCAATAATTACGATTTCCACGAACTTGGTGGTTTCAACAAGAGCTTGCCTTAATTACTTGAGTCAAAAGAAAACTATGGCGCGTCGGGTATGGTGGAAACCATTAATAAGGGCCGTCAATTGCAATCATGTATGTAACAGTAAGTAGATACAGCGGCATAAATAGGTACCATACAAATACTCTTTATTGCACACCTCAAGGGTCGCTAGGCCGGTTACGCGACCATCGTCAGTGTGCGACCACCTGAAGGACGAGATTTTTATCTATTAAAGATATGAATATTTTTACACACCCTACATACAGAAACAGTGAGTTCTATACATTTTTTTAAGTTATTGAATGGGAATCTATTTATAAAACGAATCAATATCCTATCAGTTCATCAACTTATCCAAGTGATCGCAAACCGGCACACCAAATTAGCTGGTCGCTAACCGGCCTATCGACCCTAACTACTTTATAGATATAATATAATTTAGTAAGAAGCTTGTTACCAAAGTATATAAAACACAAGAAATAATGTATACAAAATTATGCTGGTGGCTGTACTGTACAGCCAAGGAAAAAGAAACACGTACCGTTTTCGTTCTTGTTGCAATGTGAAGAAGGGATAAAAAGGTACGTGTTTACATTTCATTAATCATCATGAATCCTAGCGATAACCCAGTACAGTTGCACCCGAAAAGATGCCCAGGGTTACTTAATCCCAAGAATTGACGTAGGCACTAGTTTTTACGGAAGTGACTGCCGTCTGAACTTCTAACCCAAGGGGGAAATTAGACCTTATTGAGATTAGGATTGTCAAATGCGTGAACAACTTTACCGTCAGAAATCCTCAAGTCGCCCGAAGACCTTTATTTCATTAATAAGAAAATTGATAAATAACTTGTGTAAACCCCCTTTTCATGGCATGTACTAGTGAACTACTCGAATGAGTATTTCTTATATATGTTTAATGATGTACTTATACAAAGTACCTCATTAAGTTGATGATTTAATAATGTTAATTACCAAGGAGTAGCTCAAGTTATAAGAAAAAATAACATACATTTAATTTAAAAAAACTTAACGACATATAAATACATTTATTTTGTAAAGTTTACAAAATCCAAAAAGAAAATAAAACCAGATACAAAATCCAATAATTAAAAAATAAGAAAAATAATCTGGGGTCAGAACAATTACTTTTAACCACATTGAACTACCTTTCCTTTTACTTTTAAAATATTCCATTTTGATAAAAAGCTAAAAGTAATTGTTCTTTTAACTTCAGGATTCTTTCTCCTCTCTTCATTGTCTTTTTTCTCTCTTCATGGGAGGTGGTGTGGCTTCTTGCACAACTGGTAGAGCTTCCTGTGCTTCAATAGTGACGAACAGGACTCCTCACCAGTTGCAGGGGCAGTAGCTGAAGTTCGTACAAGCAGTATCTGAAAAAATAAAATATGTTTAAATAAAATATTTTATGAGGTGACATGCTTTTATTTTTAAGTTACATTCACATTAGTCATCTGTATTAGTTATAGTTACTAACTAAATGTCATGTCTATTATGGTAACCATACCTTTGGGTTGGGTACATTTAATTTGATCCTGCTAACTTGCTACTTTTTGTTCAATATTTTCCATCCATCCTCTATAGATAAGGAACCTCATCTAAACCTCTTTCAAATACAAGTTACCTCTTACATACAACCTACCTCAGGCTTGATTACATGCACATTATCTAACCATATTGATTTATTGATTATTTTTATTTACATGATATTAAATGATTGTTGTTAGTTAATAATAATTTATCATATACTTATGCAACAGAGCTTCATACTATAGGGCTCATGGGTGTCAATTTGAACTTACTTCAACGGGTTCACTAGGTTCAGATACTACTTTTTATGTCAATCAAACACATCACACAATCAAACCATAAATTATAATTTGACCCCGACCCTGAAGCGAAGTATATCATGATATTTATATCCATGTATTTCAAACTGAAACTTGTGGACATTTACATCATTGAAACATAAGTAAATGTAAAACATTGGTACAAGTGTATAACCATACCAACCAGATTTATTGAGTCCGAATCAAACTTGTTGCTATCTGTCTGGAATTCTGCGGCAACCAGGCTCTCAAGGGGTTGGAATCTGTGGGGCCCTCTCGCAGAGGCTCCCAAACCCTGACGTTTTTTCCGTGCTAACTTTGCGTTTCTCGGCGGATTTTATTTTCGTTCCGCGCCGTTTCACATAATATTGAACTAAAAGCGAAAAGCAAAATTATTTGTTATACGTAGTGTTTCATTTGCAAGAACAATACTTTCATAACTATAATAAACACTCATTAGGAAAAAGCTGTACCATATAATACTTCCAACAATTTGATTGCCTTTTAAGAAGGTCCGCTCACGCAGCGACGTTGCGGCTGTACGTGTTTGTGTCCGTATTTTTATCTTCTATTATGTTTACTCTCACTTACTAGTTCTTGAAGCAACATCTGAAAAGGACGTCCAGTGTTTAGATTCAATAGGAACACTAAAGGTAGGTTAGCAAAGATCCACTTCACATGTCACACCAAACAAAAGTAAATGAATTGTTTTTCTTACTTTATCCTCCGATATCCAATTATCACTCCTTTTTTTGGTGGAAGTAATTTAAAAATTCAATAATTGAAAACTTAACGAGCAGGAAAATTTCGACTATTTCGAGGTTACCTAGCTTCCCGCTAATTAGCTGTCACTGCAGTCAATCTTTTTTTTTAATTCACGATGTGGCCATGTTTTTGTCTATGATTTGTCAGGATGGCCAACATAACGTGTCTAATCCACCTATCAGCAACCGATTATCTAACAGACGGCTAGCAAGCGCTTATAAATCATACTTCTTAACAACCGTCAAACAGGCTTAATCAGTCTGCCAACTAACAGGCCGATCAAGCCTCTGTTAAGGTTTTTTTATGAATAGGGCTGTTAAACTTTAACGTAACAAAAATTAAAATACAGGAAAAAGGTATGGGTGTTTCACTTAAATACAATGGTGAACGATTCATTGCCATTTACTATGTATGTAGTGTTTGTCCTGCTCACGTCCCCTGAATCACCCTGTATATATATATTTATATAACCTACTTTATGTACCTAATGAAAACTACCATGACAACAATTATTCTGCGAGCTTATCAGAGACATACTTGCGTAACATGCGCTTGAAACTCAATTTACTTTGAGCTTGTCTGATAGTTAGCGGAAGAGCATTCCAGAGTCTAATCGCCGGAACCGTAAAAGAACCAGACATAAAACCAGACCGATGAGGAAGAACAGCTAGCTTGAGGTTCCGGGAATTGCGTAGAATGCCACCGGGTCGTGCAGCAACAAACTTAAAGTTAGACCTGAGATATTCCGGCGCAGCAGGGACGAATAAAAGTGAATACAATGTGCATAGAACTTTTTAGTAAGAGCTAACCGCACGACCGCTGCCTGTTTGTTACTCGTATATGCAAGCGCGATAGAGAGGCAGATGAAAGATTACGCAACGAAATGCTACGTACAAATTAAACTAACATTTTAGAAAAGTTCGTACTTTTTTTTTATATTAAAAATGGTATTGCTCTTGGCCAGCATCTAGCCAGGGGGCAAAGATGAGGCCGACGATGAAGCGAGCTCACCCAGAAGATGCCTATTCACTCGTGCCTTAAAAAGGTCCAGGTTATATGAACTCGGAAATACAGACGCCGGCAGAGAATTCCAAACCTTAGAAGTGCGCATTATAAAAGAAGATGCAAAGCGCTTGGTTCGAATTAGAGGAATTTCGACCAGGTAAGGATGGTAGCCAGCTGTACGTCTGGATGTCCGATGGAAGAAGGGGGAAGGCGGTATGAGCTCATGGAGCTCCTGAGCACACTCACCGAAGTACAGTTTGTAGAAGACGCACAGACATGCTACTTTGCGTCGATGTGCTAAGCTCTGCAGCTTATTTCCCACTACCGTACTGCCGCCAATGAGCCTCCTGGCTTCGAGCTGAAAGGCCCCTGGGTCACGTGTAGGGTAACGATGGGTACTCATGTAGTGCATCAGTCTTCTCGAAGATCTCACGGTTCGAATAATAAGTGCCATACGATTATTATTACCAGCTTATGTATATACGTGCCATTGGGGCGGCAAAGAATCCTTTGATCAATAATGGGTTACAGGTCTCCGGTCCAGGGCACAGTCTGTATGTAGTACAAGCCGTTGTGGCTATGTGCACATCAGAAACGTCAAACGTCATGGTTCCCGGGACAATTTCAAACTCAGAGATGTCAAATAATGACACATGAATATTTTATTTATTTTAGCAAACAAGGAAGACCCCTTACTGGAAATTAATAAATAAGAACAAACAAATACAAACGTAATGAATCGTAGGAAACCATAAAGGAAACGTCAAAGTAAATTTGATAGATGTCCCCTTACCCCCACCACCTACTTCGCACATAGCCAATACTACCAGTCACCGCCTCAGTATTAAGACTGCGCAGTACGTTCGGTTCTCCATACAAACGTATTTATGCTCTCATATTAAAACGCCAGGCTAGAATAACATGAAACTTTGTATACACAATGGGATCTGGCATATCTAGATCGGATCATAGTTTCTGTTGCTTGAAATTATAATGGAGAAAAAATACAGCGATTATTAAGGTTTTCATACAAGCCGTAAAAAACTCAAAAAGCCGCTGTATTTTTTTTCTTTTACAATTTCTAGCAACAGAAACTATGATCCAACCTAGATATGCCAGATCCAATTGTGTATACAAATTTTCATGTTATTCTAGCATGGCGTTTTAAAATGAGAGCATAAATACGTTTGTATGGAGAACCGATCCACACCGATCGTACTGCGCACTCTTAAACAAAATAACGCGTCTTGCCACGCGTCTTCTGCCGTACATTTCTTATTTGAAATGTTACAACGAAGGTTTATTACAAGGGTGAATATGAGCCAGCGATGAATCAAATTTTCTCACATATCAGCACCAATGTCCTATTTTTGCTTAGCCTTATAATTCTTTTTTTTTTTTCACCAGGGCTCGTACAGCCACGTCCCTAAAGAGCGTCTAGGCTTCAAGCTGCGTGGTGGCATAGACAAGCAGGTCACAATCAACGTGCAGCAGGTCTCCAGCAGCTCACAGCCCGCTCACAGTGACGGAGACGACCCGCAGGTAGGTGCTTCAAGCGGACGAGCCAGAAAGCGTGCGTTCAGTAGTGAGATCCTGGAGTTCTCCGCATTAGAGCGCTGATGGCGGTCACCGTGGAGATTTTATTGGATAGAAATACCACATAACCCAGTCACTCCCCGATGTCTGAGAACCTCGCAGGTTTTCTTCACGAAAATAAAGATCCTTTAAGCGGAGTAATGGTGGCGTGCACGAACTAACGATTACAGCCTGGTCGACGTTGATCATGCCGTCGGCAGCCGATACGGCCACGTTCCTAGAGAGCGTCTAGGCTTCAAGCTGCGTGGTGGCATAGACAAGCAGGTCACAATCAACGTGCAGCAGGTCTCCAGCAGCTCACAGCCCGCTCACAGTGACGGAGACGACCCGCAGGTAGGTGCTTCAAGCGGACGAGCCAAAAAGCGTGCGTTCAGTAGTGAGATCCTGGAGTCCTCCGCATTAGAGCGCTGATGGCGGTCACCGTGGAGATTTTATTGGATAGAAATACCACATAACCCAGTCACTCCCCGATGTCTGAGAACCTCGCAGGTTTTCTTCACGAAAATAAAGATCCTTTAAGCGGAGTAATGGTGGCGTGCACGAACTAACGATTACAGCCTGGTCGACGTTGATCATGCCTTCGGCAGCCGATACGGCCACGTTCCTAGAGAGCGTCTAGGCTTCAAGCTGCGTGGTGGCATAGACAAGCAGGTCACAATCAACGTGCAGCAGGTCTCCAGCAGCTCACAGCCCGCTCACAGTGACGGAGACGACCCGCAGGTAGGTGCTTCAAGCGGACGAGCCAAAAAGCGTGCGTTCAGTAGTGAGATCGTGGAGTCCTCCGCATTAGAGCGCTGATGGCGGTCACCGTGGAGATTTTATTGGATAGAAATACCACATAACCCAGTCACTCCCCGATGTCTGAGAACCTCGCAGGTTTTCTTCACGAAAATAAAGATCCTTTAAGCGGAGTAATGGTGGCGTGCACGAACTAACGATTACAGCCTGGTCGACGTTGATCATGCCGTCGGCAGCCGATACGGCCACGTTCCTAGAGAGCGTCTAGGCTTCAAGCTGCGTGGTGGCATAGACAAGCAGGTCACAATCAACGTGCAGCAGGTCTCCAGCAGCTCACAGCCCGCTCACAGTGACGGAGACGACCCGCAGGTAGGTGCTTCAAGCGGACGAGCCAAAAAGCGTGCGTTCATTAGTGAGATCGTGGAGTCCTCCGCATTAGAGCGCTGATGGCGGTCACCGTGGAGATTTTATTGGATAGCGAGCTTATTTAAATCAATTCTTTTTATGATAGCTTGCATGGTGAATGCGAGGATTTTTATTCTTTACCTTAACCTTTAATTTGGCAACGTCCCCTGCGTATCCCACACTCTTTGACCGTCTTTTTGTATTTTTTCTTGGCCAGTATGACTATGACTATTCAGCGCCACCGAGACTTGAATTAGGGACATTCTCTATTTCTTGCCAAGTTAAGGATTAATACCATGTACTCCTATTTAACTGTATTCTTACAAATAAAGAACATTGAATTGAATTGTAACATTGAACCGTCCCTAAAGCGCTTTGCGCAAAGTCTTTGTAAGAATTGACAACATTTCATTTTTTTATGCAGGCTTTTTTCCGATGTAATCAAATAGAGGATAAAAAGTTAAGTAAAACCACATTCAAAAATTCTCGAAAATATCCCCATTTCATATAAATAAATCAATTTCAAAAGTTCCTCATTCTGAAAGAGAGTAAGTGACAAGTAAGGCGTCACAGCGTAACAAATCATACAGAAGCACTGATACTAAGACAAATTTACTAAAGAAAGTGAGCTGCTGTTCTTTTTGTGCGCTGTGACCGTCACAATTTCATAGTAATGACGTCATTACTACGATATAGGCTTTCTTCACATTTTCGTGAATATTTAGAAAACTAATGGTTATAAAAATATAAAAAAAAAAATGTCGTTTCCTGTTCCCAAATTAACGAAATGAGTTAAGATTTCATACTACTTAAAAATTTGAAATGCTGTCAATTGAATTAGAAAGGACGATGTTTTATTATGTTGCAGGCACCGTATGGAGGGCTTTACATCGAACGCTGCTTCGGAATACTTCTCGCCCCTGCCCGTGGCGTGAAACATCCTGACATGAGGCTCCTTGAAATGGTAATAATATTTTTTTAACCCCCAACGCAAAAAGAGAGGGGTTTTATAAGTTTAAAGTGTCTGTCTGTGTATCTGTGGTATCGTAGCTCCCAAACGGATGAACCGATTTTCGTTCATTTTTTTTTTGTGTCATAGATAATTATATCTCGAGTGTTCTCAGCAATGTTTCATGAAAATCTGTTAAACCGTTATTGAGATATTGAACTTTGAAATGAAAATATCGGGGGTTTTTCAACTGTTTAAGTTCTAAGTTGTAGTTATTTCTTGTATAGGCTTCATCTTGTATAGGCTTCATCATCAGCCGAAGGACGTCCTCTGTCGGACATAGGCTTAGGGCGAGCAATTCTAATAAGAGAATTCTTATGATGCCCTTTGGTTAGCTGTTATATTATATTGTTCTGTTTCGTACATTGATTAAAGGTAAATATTTTAATTTTCATTTATACTAGTAATTCGTCGCCACCAGTCAGTATTAGACGCGCATGGCTTAAGGCAGTGTTCAAATCACGCTCTCGACAAATATTAAAAGCCCTTTTACAGTACATATGGTGCTACTTTACCGCACGCGTGCGGTAATCAGCAGGTTGCGTGCATATGTCGAAACTTTAAAGAGACATATGTACTGTAAAACGTTGTACGATACACGTGCGAACAGGTGATTCGCAACTCGTGTCGATTTAAAACACTCCATTCGGTCGTGTTTCAATATATCCCCACTCGTTGCGAATTGCCTGTTCTCTGCACTTGTATCGTAATGTACTATTCTCAAACATGCTCGGAAAAGTAGGATTGTTTGCGATAATAAAGGTAACACACATATAAAAAAAACTACGCACACTTACAATATATTGTTCCATTACTACGCACCCACACTAAAACAATCAACTCATGCACATTCCAAATACTAAAGTTGAGCAATAAAAGTCGACCTTATTCTCGTTAACGTTAGATCCATTATTGGACCAAAGTCGATAAGGATCATGTTTCCAAAAAATTCTCATAAACAGTAGTCCTTATTTCTTTAAATACGGTGACGTCAAAGTGACGTTTGACAGCTAGCCCTAATGGTCAAGCCCGAATGTTTTTAAATCGACTTTGTAATCGTTGCACGATTTACGATTTCAAATAAAACTTGAATTGCGCATAAATTTATAAATAAAGCAATAATATGCTTACAGTGTGTGAAATTACCATCAATCTATTTATAAATTTGATAAAGTACAACATTTTATTATCCTGAACAGCAGATAAAGGTATTTTCACGGAGCTCTTCACACGCCGAAAAAGATTTCGAGGCTGACTTATATATATATATATAATTTTGTGCACATTGTGCCTATTTTTGGTATACTAATGGCGTCTCCTGTTATGTATGCGCGAATGATGATGATGATACTTTTATCAGGTGAGCGGCTCCTCCGGCGTGTCCGGGTGCTCGGGCTGCGCTCTTTGGAACGCCGGCGATTCCGCTCTGGCTGCCTTCAACGTGGCGAGCGGTGACGGCGCGCCCGCCTACATGTCAATAGCCCTCGATCTGGTGATTAGGGGCATACCGGACCCGCTGCGGTAAGATAACACGCCTATATCCTCAAGAGGGGTGGACAGAGCGCGAGGCGTTTGATTTTTAGTCCCCTTCTAGCAATTCAAAGATGTAGTAGAGAGATAACTAGATGGTAGCTAGTTAACACGGTCATATCAGATCCGCTGCTGTAAGACATATGCCTATATGCTCAAGAGGAGTACGTAGCGCAAGACATTAGATTTTCATGCCAATACTATAGGTCGATTCACAAGAGCTGGCGCGGAATATCTATGTAATTATTGACAGTTTCATACATTTTCCGCGCCAGCTCTTGTGAATCGACCTATAGCAATGGGTACTATTTAACATACATACATGTAATCAAACCTGTTTCCCAGGGATAGGCATATTTAACTAGGTATGCAGTGCAGTTTGCTGGTTGCAAATGTTGAGCTGAGCGCGTCTGCCCGGTCTCAAACACCCTGACAGTTGCTTAGCATTAAAATATATATATTATTATTAATGGGCTTTACATTCATATATTTATTTACATACATTTAAATTTCATTATTCTCCGACTGACTTTTTTAAAATTCTATTCAATCCTTTCGGAAACTTTAGAAACATGTATACTCCGGTATTTTCAAAAATGTCAACAACATTAATTGCATGGCGCTCTATGGCAACTGACTCGACTTCGATTTAGACTCATAGGATGTGGCAGAATAACAGCGTTGCAGTTCGCATGACCTGCGAATAGCAACACATGCTGAGTCGCAGCCTTTTCTTTATCGCACACATTCCTGGGCCCATTGTCTTCATGTTAACGTTTATATTTTATTTTTATTAAATCTAAAATTCAGAAACCTATATTGGCTTGTAGGAAGAAACTCGGTTCTCTCGGTTGATAATAAACTCCTGATTTACAACTCTGTCTTAAAGCCTATTTGGACCTATGGTATCCCACGGAGTACAGCCAGCAAACCAAACATCATGTGCTTACAACGCATACGAAATGGCATTCTGCGCACTATTGCGAACGCACCGTGGTTCTCCAGGAATGATGAGATTCATGAACACCTCGAAGTACCAACCGTGCATGAAGAAATAGAAAAACACAAGGGAAAATATGTGGAACGCCTGACTATACATCCTAATCCCTTGGCAACACAGCTTCTACAGCCTGTTCTCTATGAGAAGAGACTAAAACGAAAGAATGTTTTGTGAAAGAACAGTAGAGGCGCAGGCCTCTTCGCCTACAAGTCACTAAGCCACTTGCTGCCAACAAATCAGCTTATAGTCTACAGACTGATCGCCGATTATCCAAAAAAGAAAAATATTTTTATTAAGTCCTGTTCTGTGTGCTTCATGGAATAATTGGTTTTTCTTCTTTCTTCTTCTTCTTCAAATATACGGATATTCAGTTCATCCCTTGTATGTCCGACTTTCAATTTTTTTTTAAATCTAAATCTTTGTCATGATGTCACCTATCGACATGCAAAATGTGAGCGTGATCGGTTGAAGCGTCTAGGAGGCGTACGAACTCAAACGAAATATATCTGTCGCCTAAGAATGAGATTCGCTGCGCTCAGCTCAATTACAACAATTATAACTAGTATCACACAATTATGACTGAATTGCAATGTTAGTAAAACTACGGTGTAATAACCAACAAAATGTACGAAGTCATTGTCATTATCATCATCATGTCAGCCGAAAGACGTCCACTGCCGGACATAAGCCTCGCCCAAAGACTTCCACAAGGACCGGTCCTGCGCCACCCGCATCCAGCGGACACCAGCGACCTTCACCAGGTCATCGGTCCACCGTGTGGGGGGCCTGCCCACGCTACGCCTTCCGGTACGTGGTCGCCACACGAGAACCTTTCCGCCCCAACGGCCATCGGTTCTACGTGCAGTGTGCCCCGCCCACTGCCACCGTTATCATCATATGTATGAATAAATATTTCAACATTTCTTGTATAGTTTAATTTCTCTTTTTATAAATGAATGAATATGTTTTTACGTGGTTGTCTCCACAGCCTGGTGATCGAGACTCCGGTGAAAATATTCCCACCCACCGAGCGCTTCTGGTACTTCTCGAAGAGACCCCTCGTGCAGCAGTTCTTCATTAATCTCAAAGAGGTATGTCTTGGAAATTAGATTCTGGGCACTGATAATGATTAGAATTTAATGTGTACGTAGTGACGACCTGTTTAGCCTAGTTGATAGTGACTCTGCCTCCGAAGCTAGAGGTCCCGGGTTCGAATCCCGGCCAGGGCATTTATTTGTGCACTTTTCACGGTTTTTTTTTTGTTCTTGGGTCTTGGATGTTTTCTATGTATTTAAGTATGTATTTATCTATATAAGTATTTATATCGTCGTCTAGTACCCATAGTACAAGCTTTGCTTAGTTTGGGACTAGGTCGATTTGTGTAAGATTGTCCCCCAATATATATATATATATTTTTAATAAATTAAAATTTAGTGACAATTGGTATATTGATTGAAAGTGAAATCAGCAAATTTTATTGAAGCGTCGAAAACATTATTCATGAATGTAGTAGTGTATTCCCAACAAGTGATGTCACGATTTTACAACAAACAATCCACCACCACCACCACCATATCAGCCCTAGGACGTCCACTGCTGGACATAGGCCTCCCCCAATTTCATGGGGGGTAAATGCCATAATCGCCACGCTTGGCATGCGGGTTGGCGATCGCAGTATCTCCACCGCACTCTATGAATGCTGCTGCCCATTCCCCGGTGGTCTTGGTCGTAGTTTAAGGGCATACCCGGGTCCTATACTTAACAGTCCAATACTTAAAGACAAACAGCGTCATTTTTTTTTTTAGAATTAAATATATTTACGTAGAATATCAAGTTGAGATGTTATATTTTCATTTCTAATTCATTTTTACTGCTGTCAGTTTAACGTTAGTTTACATTAAGAGTGCGCAGTACGTTCGGTTCTCCATACAAACGTATTTATGCTCTCATTTTAAAACGCCAGGCTAGAATAACATGAAACTTTGTATACACAATGGGATCCGGCATGTCTAGGTCGGAACATAGTTTCTGTTGCTTGAAATTATAATGGACAAAAAATACAGCGATTATTAAGGTTTTCATACAAGCCGTAAAAAACTCAAAAAACCGCTGTATTTTTTTTCTTTTACAATATCTAGCAACAGAAACTAATTTCCGACCTAGATATGCCGGATCCCATTGTGTATACAAAGTTTCATGTTATTCTAGCATGCCGTTTTAAAATGAGAGCGAAACGTTTTTATGGAGAACAGAGCTTCCTGCGTAATCTTAACGTTTTCGCCGCCAGACGTCAAAGCGGTAAAAAAATGATGTGTAAAGAAATAATGCCAATATAAGTAAAATTGGGCAGCTTCTCAGTAGCTTTTCATTAAAAAAAAAAATTGTCGGCCAGTGACGATTTTACGTTGACGGCTATGGCCGATCGTGGCGTTCAAAAGGTTAACGTATGTGTAAATAAATCATCCCTCCTACAGACGGTGGATGCCCAGGGCATGCTCCAATACGAAGTGGCGAACGTGGAAACTTCGGGCGAGCTCGACCGCTCGCGTCTCAACCTGCCGCTGTCTCTGTCCAGCCTGCTACCCTCGCCTCTCTCTAACGCCCCCGCGCCGCCCTCGCCCCTCGACGATTCTGGTAACACTAAATAGAGTACGGCGTTGTATATTAAAATAGAAAGATATTTTATATTTAGATTTTTTTTTTGTTTTTATTCTGATTGACGGTGGACATCTACTGACCACGTGTGCTGTATACGTAAAGCACTTGTAATGTAGGGATGTGTTAATGCATAATATACGCGATAATAGTATTTTATGCAACAGTTACACAATGAGGGTCGCGGGTCTTTAATAATGAAACCCGCTGCGCTCGTTTGACTCTCGAGTTTTACGATTAGCAATACAATTTTTAATTAAATTTAAAAATTAACACGATTGGTGGTAGAACACGGGCATTGACGCGTACCTCTTTTTTAGGGTTCCGTACCCAAAGGGTAAAAACGGGACCCTATTACTAAGACACCGCTGTCCGTCCGTCCGGCCGTCTGTCACCAGGCTGTATCTCAAGAATCGTAATAGACAGTTGAAATTTTCACAGATGATGTATTTCTGTTGCCGCTATAACAACAAATATTAAAAACCGGCCAAATGCGAGTCGGACTCTTTGCCGTATTTATTTTTTGTACGGAACCCTCGGTGGGCGAGTCCGACTCGCACTTAGCCGGTTTTTTTTTTTTAAATTACAGTAATGTAAAAATCTATGGAAATCCATTATGGTTCTCCCACCAGTCATGTAATAAATTATCTATATTGTAGACTTGCATTGGTATATAAAGTTTATTGTTTTAATACTGCTGTCAGTCATTTAATTGATAAATGCTGAGTAGAGAATTTCGTTTACAGCTTCTTAATTTTACTCGTTATTTTTCGTTTTTGACGACATTAATTAATTGACTAAGGGAGGTATTCCACTCATCCAATATCTTTGTCCAATTTCTTTGTCAAATCTTTGATCAAAGTTCTTTGACGGAGGCCCATTCCACTCATCCAATATCTTTGTCCAAGTTTTATTCTTTTTCATGCGTAGCCATATTGATTTAACTGTCATCAGCAGGGCCCGTAATTTTCATGCCGATGACATCAATTTGACGTCACGCTCCGTATAGGGTGATCCCAAATAGTTTTATTGTAAAATATTAATCATTAGTCGTCATTCATTTTAATCATGTACAAATGACTTTAAAACTAGTCTATTTACACGTGTAATAAATAATACCTACTTGATACGTGAAACGTAAATAAAACTATTTTGATTTTTATATACATACATTTTATTAAATTTTATTGTTTATAATAACAAGTTTCAGTAATTATGTAGAAGACAGAATTTCTCTCTAACGTAAAGCACGCCATGTTCAAGTTATTCTATTAGTTATTATCAGTATAATTTTTTCTCAGTAGCACTTGTAACATTGTTGACACAACGTTTTTTTAACGAAAATAAATAAAACGGTCACATTAAAAAAAGGTTTTATTACATATTTATTTATTTATGACGATTAATTATATTCGGAATCATACTCTATGCAGCGTGACGTCATTTTTGCGTTAAGAAGTTGAAAATTTTTAAAATGAATGACGACTAATGATTAATATTTTACAATAAAACTATTTGGGATCACCCTATACGGAGCGTGACGTCAAATTGATGTCATCGGCATGAAAATTACGGGCCCTGGTCATCAGAATCTTTTATCAAATGTCGGGGTCCCATGCAAGTTGGATGTAATCATCCAATTTCTTTGATCAAATGTATATTGGACAAAGATATTGAATGAGTGGAATACCTCCCTAACCGACGGTTCGACACGGGTCGCACCGATCATAACACTGTACCGGTCGGTATGTGTATAAAGCGCGAGTGTTTAGAAAAAGGGAGTTAACGCATTCACTGACACCGACGCACATGTGCGTTCACTCCTATGCAATTTTTTTCCTGGGCGGCGTGTCTGGCAGTCATCATCCTCCTAGCGTTATTCCCAGTACGGTTGCATCCTGAAGGATGCCTGGGGTCCGCTACCTAATCCCAACAATTGGCGTAGGCACTAGTTTTTACGGATGCGACTGCCATCTGACCTTCCAACCCGAGGGGGAAACTAGACCACATTGGGATTAGGCTTGTCAACTTGACTGTTAGAGGTTCTCAAGCCGCCCGGAGGCCTCTAACTTGGCTTAACGACTGCTTTCATAGACAGCAACCGGGCTCAACGGCTTAACGTGCCTCCCAAAGCACGGGAGCGCTCATTTAGTAACCACTCAAAGCGGTCACCCATCCAAGGACTGACCTCGCCCGACATTGCTTAACCTCGCATACCGCACGCGGTACGCGGGCGCCGCTGGGCCACGAGCGCTCCTTCCAGTGAATGTGTTAAAGGATGTTAACCGTTAAGAAGCTGTTTTACTGTTGTTAGTTTTATTTAACTTTTCACTGCAATTTACTTTAAATTTACTCAGAGTTTGGTCATTTTTTGGTTTTCCCTGCTTAGAAT
This sequence comes from Notocelia uddmanniana, assembly GCA_905163555.1. Lineage (NCBI taxonomy): Eukaryota > Metazoa > Arthropoda > Insecta > Lepidoptera > Tortricidae > Notocelia > Notocelia uddmanniana. The sequence goes on from LR991052.1 coordinate 3,388,556, forward strand.
CAATAGCATACTTGGCCCTTAAAAATATAATGACTTCCTAATTTCTTATATCACTAAACCGAATAGGTGTATCAGAATCGGTAGTGACAGTTTTTCAAGAATATACAGATGTAGTGTAAAGTAATAATCTTTTTCCATCAGCTAAACTTGGGATGCGACCAGACCCGAAGTGGCCATCAATTGAGGAGTGTCCTATCAAAAGGGCTTATTTTATCTGTAACTCTACTTCTAAATAGGACCTTAAGTTTTCTTGAGTAAGGTTCTCTTTAGAAGTACCGCTAAGACAGAAATACGCCGTTTTGAAAAGACACTCCTCAATTATCGTAAAATGATTGACAAGTTCATGTTAAGGGTCCCCCTAACGCTTGACTGAACTCGATTCTCCATACAAACGTAGTTTCGTTCTCATTTCAAAACGCCGGGCTGAAATAATATGTTACTTTGTATGCACAATGGGATCCGCCATATCTAGGTCGGAAATTAGTTTCTGCTGCTAGTAATTGGAATAGAAAAAAATACAGCGAGTTTTTGAATTTTTTAGGTCTTGTATGAAAACCTTAATAATCGCTGTTTTTTTTCCCATTATAGTTTCAAGCAACAGAAACTAATTTCCGACCTAGATATACCGGATCCCATTGTGGTATACAAAGTTTCAAATTGTCCCAGCATGCCGTTTTAAAATTAGAGTGACACTACGTTTGTATGGAGAACCGAGCTTACTGCGGGGTGCTTTAAGGCCGAGCCACACCGAATGCGTGCGCAGCACGTGGGCGTGCACGTTGTATCGTATGAAATGTCATAGTAGATGACACACCGCTTGGGTACGCAGCACGCGTGCACGCCATACTATGACATTTCATACGATACAACGCGCACTACATTAGCGCACCTCGTAAATAATTATTTGAATTTAACGATAGATATTGAAATTATGTAAAGTTAAATTTTGTATTTAAGTACCTTTTGAATTAAGTACATCAAACTAGCTTTTAGGTGCTGGATTCCTGGATCTATGCGTCCAAAGTAAAAAACGGAAGTTTTATTTTTGAACTCACATATCGACGAATCCAGCAGCGTAAAACCTAGTACTCAAAAGTAGTAGTATTCAAAAGTTACAAGCAGCGTCATATAGTACGTAGCAGCAAAAGTGGCCAAATAGTTCTGTACACCATATATTTTGTATGGTGTACAGAACTATTTGGCCACTTTGGTTGCTACGTACAACATGACGCTGACTGTACTTAAATACAAAGTACTTTACATAGTGGCCTGCTTTTTTCAATATCTATCGTTAAATTCCAATAATCACTAGTTATTTACGAGTGGCGCTAGTGGAAACATTAAAGCACCGTTAATGAAAGACTTTATTATTTATAGTGTCTAATGTCAGAATGAAAACTGGTTGAATTTTGCCATTTGCCATGGACAAATGAATTAAGGTAAGCGTCCACAGGCAGCATCGCAACCTCATGGGTCCCGGGACAATGTCAAATGTCAAGAGATGTCAAATAATGACACATGAATATTTTATTTATTTTAGTAAGCGTTAAAGACCCCTTACTGGAAATTTAACTGAAATTAATAAGAATATAAATAAATAAATACAAACGAAACGAGTTGTAGGTAACCACTAGGAAACTTTAATAAAAAATTAACCGATGTCCCCGGTACAGTGCGACACAAAAGAGTAGAAATTAAAAAGTGGCAACACCGTAGTGTCGTCCCTTTTATCCTAGAGTGATTTGAAAAGGATGACACGACAGTGTTGCCACTTTTTAATTTCTACTCTCGTGTAGCACTGTAGCTACACATTTCTGCCTTGGTGTTCGCTGCGATCGCTTGGCTTACCCCCACCACCTACTTCGCATAAAGCCAATAGAAATTCACACCAGTGCGTCCACCAGCCCGGCTAGTATGATAGCTTATACCGTCACGGTTTATGTGACGTTTCAGTACATTTTGGCCATATAACGTGACGGTATAAGCTATCATACTAGCCGGGCAGGCCTTTAAAACGTTATGGACATAATCTATGTTATAACAGTATATTTCGTTAGTGTTAAGAATTTCGTTATAATCATAATCAATATTCCTCACAACGATATTTCATATAATAACAAAATGAAAATCATAACCTTATATGATAATGTTATAATAACGTTATAATATCCTTCAAGATGGTGGCGGTGGCGACAATGACGTGCTCGAGTTTGACGTACATGTCATAACGATATGCGAAAATAGCGCTATTTCAAGGCCTGGAGTCCACTGATCCGCACAGTACATCAGAAACTTCTTCGGGTCTGGTCGTGTTCAGAGTTTTGCCGAAGGAACAACATTATTCGCATAGATTCGGATATAATCTACATGGACACATTTAACTGTCCCACAGATTTCATCATGATCGTGATCTTCATCATCTTTGGCATTCTAAATCTGTGAAAAGATTGTTTAAGCAGCGTCCGTATTACAAATAGAGGAGCGGCACTTACGTTAGAGCAGCGTCCATATTACGAGTAGAAGAGCGGCACTTACGTTAAGAGGGCGCAGTACGATCGGTGTGGATCGGTTCTCCATACAAACGTATTTACGCTCTCATTTTAAAACGCCATGCTAGAATAACATGAAACTTTGTATACACAATGGGATTCGGCATACCTAGGTCGGAAATTAGTTTCAGTTGCTAGAAATTGAAAAAGAAAAAAAATACAGAGGTTTTTTGAGTTTTTTACGGCTTGTATGGAAACCTTAATATTCGCTGTATTTTTTCGCCATTATAATTTCAAGCAACAGAAACTAATTTCCGTCCTAGACAAGCTGGATCCAATTGTGTATACAAAGTTTCATGTTATTCTAGCATGGCGTTTTAAAATGAGAGCATAAATACGTTTGTATGGAGAACCAAGCGTACTGCGCCCTCTTAAAGCAGCGTCCGTATTACAAGTAGAGAAGCGGCACTTACGTTAGTGGCTTGTAAGACCTATACGGGACCGGACGCGACTGCATGATACAGTATCTTAATGATAGTCAAATGCGCTAGTTTTTACAAAACGTCAATACGCTCGGTTAGAATTAAGTTTGTATGGAAATATCACGAATGAAGTCACAATTTTATATTCTCAAACTATAGTCCGTTATTCATCGTAATGTATTTAAATATCTTTGAAATTGCATTAACAAGTCGAAGTTTGATGTTTTCCAAGTATCTTCGTAAGTGCTGTTTAAGTCGTTTTGTTCGGACATTGTAAAGGTAGCATAGTTAAGTAGTTAAACATGCGCAAACAAGTTATTTTTATAATCCTTACTTCGTAAATCGTTACGTAATGTATTAATGGAATTATAAAGCTTAACGAAGAATGGAGATTTGTCGGTATTAATTTACTTTGTCGTTGCATATATGTATACCCCGGATAGTTTCACGATGAAATAATAAATTTTGTTTTGCAAAAATCATCTTATTTCTTACCGACGTCCTTTACTCACCCAGTTCATTTCTGTCGTTCCTTATTCATACACCATGATACCATCACCATACGCCATGATCGTCCATGATCTAAAGGTATCAAGCCCACACTCGGCCTTCCTGCAATCATGATCCGTCCTCAGGCATGCGCCTTCATATACCGCACTTGGGTGGAGTCACATTTGTCACCATTCGTATTTAGGTGCAAGATAAACTGTCCGCAGTGTGAGTCGGAGTATGCTAGCGCATGCTTTCGACGTTTAAAGGCTGCCATCGCATGTTTTCAAGCTGCTAAAGTATGCCATAGCATGCTTTCATTCCGCTACTAAATTAATTTCAATCGCATAATTACAGTTGCTATTGCATACCGTCGCATGTTTTCATCTGTTCAAGGATGCCATCGCATACTTTCAGCTGCTTCGGGATTTCATCGTTCTCGTTATTTTCTCAAATTAGATACTATAACTTATCCAATAAGTATTAGAATTTCCAAATTGGAAGCAAAACTCTTCGGTTTCGACGCTTGGCCAGTTATTTTGAAAAACGCTCTAAGCACACAGGATTATGAGCAGGAAAACCATTAATTACCAGATTCTGAGAAAAAAAAGTAAAAGGTACGTAAGAACGCTTAGTAACGAAAGACATGCTTTTAACTTATTTTTATTTGTCATTTAATGTTTTTTTTTGTGTCAAGATGGCGACGAGCCGATGCTCAGCGGCACCGGTGACGTCTCAAAAGACTGCGGAGAAGACGTGCTTGAGAACTGGGCACAGGTGCTTAGAAGGTATGTAACTTGGGTGTTCTTAAAATCCACACCAAACTAAGATGGCCGATAGAGAAGCTCATCATCATCATCATTCAGCCGAATTACGTCCACTGCTGGACATAGACCTCCCTCAAAGACTTCCACAATGACCGGTCCTGCGCCACCCGCATCCAGCGGACACCCGCGACCCTTACCAGGTCATCAGTCCACCGTGTGGGGGGCCTGCCCACGCTACGCCTTCCGGTACGTGGTCGCCACTCGAGAACCTTTCCACCCCAACGGCCATCTGTTCTGCGTGCTATGTGCCCCGCCCACTGCCACTTAAGTTTAGCGATTCGAAGGGCTAGCAAATTAGCACTCATCAGCTAACAAATTATCAAATTGACTTCTATTTCAAAGTTTTCGATACGTTGATCATTAACCATCATTGAAAGTGGACCGATGATTTCGTACAAGTCGAAGGAGTCTACTAGATGCAGGTGGCGCGGGAGCGGTCATTTTGGCACTCTTTGGGGGTGGCGTATGTCCAGCAGTGGACGTCTTTCGGCTGATATCATGATGATGATGATGATGAGTCATTAACCTCTCGAGTACCGGCAGCCGGCGGGTTTTGAAAGTTTTCTGATAACATTCAGTTTAATTGCAGTATGCAATAGTGGCTCCCTGGGAAGCTAGCGGCTATCGAAAGGATAAATTACAACTCGTTCAAAGATTTTAATAAAAGTGCCTAGCAATAGAGGCTATTTTTGTTTGGTTTTATATACAAATACAAATAAATTTATTGAATAACTTTTGTACAAATGTTATAACTATAGACTAAAATTTACAGTTAGTTATGTATAAAAAGGAGCCTGAGCTAGGGATTCCCTGTGGTTCAGGCAAAAAGGTACCGATTATATGTCTATTAATATTCATCTAAATATAACAAATAAATTATTTCTTGGTAACTAGTACAATTACAGTATTTATTAATAAACTATGTAAAATTAAGAGACTAATAAAACAGTAAAAATACAATTATATAACATCAATTTAATACAGTCAATAGCTTCTCTGTATCATCAAACGTCATTTTTAATAGGGCATCTCGAAGCCTTTTCTTACAATTTGCGAAACTTAGCGGATATAGCTCTAGTTTAGCATTTAGCCTGTTATAAAGAAAAGGGCCCAAAAAAACAAAAAAATCTTGAGGAGAAGGCGTGTTTTTTCTCCATATTGGGGGCAAAAAATATATATACATCGTTTGTTAGTATAAACTGTGCTGTAAGGGATTGCGGCGTGCTGTTTTAAAACTGTACTCATTATAAATAACTGCCGTACCGTAAGGACTCCATATGGCTCCGCGTTATGAAGTGACGTGTCCAGTGTGATGAGAACTAACAAACTCCGCCGCCGCCCCAAAGTGTCTAGACCACCGAACTAAGACTATGTAACCCTCGAAAGCACTAAACGTGTCTATTTATACAGAAATTCGATGTAATATGATTTATATTCATCATCATCACATCAGCCGAAGGACGTTCACTGCTGCACATAGGCCTCAAATAGTGCCACAATGACCGGTCCTGCGCCACCCGCATCCATCGGACACCCGCGGCCGATACCTGTCGAGTTCACCTTGTGGGGGGGATTGGTCATATTCAATGCTCTAGACCAGGGTTTCCCAAACTATGGGAATTGACCCTCGCGAGCGAATTTTAAGTGGGCCCTGCCTGTAGAACGACACAGCAACCGACCGAGCCAACGTCCAGGCGGCAGGTGACTGACGCCGTACGGATTGATAAAAAAATATATTAAAACTTTGTTCGTCACTTGAAAAGCCCTTTATTCATATTGGTAACGGTTAAAGGACACGGGTATGTCCTAAAACTACGACCAAGACCACCGGGGGATGGGCAGCAGCATTCCTGGAGAGCGGTGGAGATCTATACTGCGATCGCCAACCCGCATGCCAAGCGTGGCGATTATGGCATTTACCCCCTATGAAATTGGGAGAGGCCTATGTCCAGCAGTGGACGTCCTACGGCTGATATGGTTATGGTGGTGGTGGGTCGTAGCCCAGACAACTTTGGGAACCACTGCTCTAGACTGTATTAATATATCTTACAGCTGGACCGGCCCTCGTCCGCGCGCCCTCACCCATCTAGTCCGAGTGGGGGTCCCCCAGGCGCTCAGAGGCGAGGTCTGGCTGCGCCTGGCCGGCGTGGACCAGAACGAGCCCCTCATGGAGACCTACAGGACGCTCATCAGCCAGGTACGCACATGCAGACTTACCTAAAGACAGACTGACACACATATAGGATGAAATTTTATTGACTGTTCAAATTTTTCCCAGGCAGCATTAGGTATCAATAAAAGATGACATTTCTGAAAAATAAAACATAGGTAGAATTGCAAATTAGTCGCACGCGCATCGCCGCATGACCGGTTGTGCACTTCCGTGTTGTATCTCTCGTAAAGACGCGCGATCGCGTACGCAGCTTACAACAATGTTTACGAACCGGGCGTAACCCGTGAATGATAAAGAAAATTTGCAACTTATGTTTTCTTTACTAGTTTCCATATCATTGTAACTTTCATTGAAAAAAAAAAATGTTTTTCGACGCGTAAGATTGTCTCGAAGTCTCAACGTCGGGGCGGGGCGAGCGTTATTGTCACCTCCCGCACAAACCGCGCCACCGCGGTATCCACGAGCATGGTTTTTTTTAAAGATATCTTTCAGCTCTTCTGTCTCAATATTTTGATACTGAAAGAAAAAACTCGTACTTTTTATATTTCGCTAAGGAATCCACTGTGTAAACTTGAACAGTCAATATTATTTCACCCTGTATAGATAGACTGACACATTACTATATAAATAAACAAATATAAACATAGTGACAGGGTCACAGACAAACTGAGACGCCACAGACATATTTTAAACACGAACGATGCGTAAACATGAAGCCGCCATCTTGAATAAACCAGCATTACAAAATGGCGCTTGGCACACAGTAGGCAACCATGTTCCAAATTTTAAATTAATTGAAACCGTCTTTGTATAATATAAATTATGGATTTTCTTATCCAGGAAATGATTATAAATCGTGCTCCACGTAACAATAAAATTGTGAATTTGACGACCTGTTTAGCCTAGTTGGTAGTGACTCTGCCTCCGAAGCTAGAGGTCCCGGGTTCGAATCCCGGCCAGAGCATTTATTTGTGCATTTTTCACGGATATTTGTTCTTGAGTCTTGGATGTTTTCTATGTATTTAAGTATGTATTTATCTATATAAGTGTGTATATCGTCGTCTAGTACCCATACCCATAGTACAAGCTTTGCTTAGTTTGGGACTAGGTCGATTTGTGTAAGATTGTCCCCCAATTTTATTATATTATTATTAATTATTATATATATCTACATTGTAAACAAAGTCGAGTACAAAGTTACACCAACTCAAGAACGTCTTGATCGATTTTTATGATTTTTTGATTTGTTTTTGCTCCGAATAGCAGAATCACTATTAAATTATGGGGTAAAATAAACAAATGAAACTTTCTCGTACATTTTGTACAGAACGGGTCGAGGGCGGTACAAAAATATTATTTGTTTTTTTTTTTTTAATGACGTAGTCCCATTTTCAGCTCAATAAGGTTTGTGTTATGGGTACTGCACGACGATATATTAAAAATATGTATACTTAAATACATAGAAATCATCCAAGTCTCAGGAACAAATGTTTCTGCTCACCACAGAAACAAATGCCCTAACCGGGATTCCACCCGGATCTCTAGCTTCGCAGGCAGTTTCGCTACCAACTAGGCTAAACAGGCCTACATAATACAAGGTCAATATGGATAGAACAATACGTATTGAATTGTAACAGGAATGCGAGGACGAAGCCGTGATCCAACGCGACATTGCTCGCACGTTCCCCGCTCACGACTACTTCCGCGAGGCCGGCGGCGTCGGACAAGACTCGCTTCTTCGCATGGGCCGGGCCTACGCCGTGTACGACAACGAAGTGAAGTACTGCCAGGGGCTCAGCTTCCTCGCTGCCACGCTGCTGCTACATGTAAGTGCATAGGCGTAGAGTTCATTTTACAACGCACACTGATATAGTTTCGGTGGCTTCAGTTTGGACTCGCTGCTTCCCATGGGCCGAGAATACGCCGTGTACGACAACGAAGTGAAGTACTGCCAGGGGCTCAGCTTCCTCGCTGCCACGCTGCTGCTACATGTAAGTGCATAGGCGTAGAGTTCATTTTACAACGCACACTGATATAGTTTCGGTGGCTTCAGTTTGGACTCGCTGCTTCCCATGGGCCGAGAATACGCCGTATACGACACCGAAGTGAAGTACTGCCAGGGGCTCAGCTTCCTCGCTGCCACGCTGCTGCTACATGTAAGTGCATAGGTGTAGAGTTCATTTAACAACTCACAACAGACATGGATTCGGCGGCTTTGGCTTGGACTCGCTGCTTCCCATGGGCCGGGAATACGCCGTATACGACACCGAAGTGAAGTACTGCCAGGGGCTCAGCTTCCTCGCTGCCACGCTGCTGCTACATGTAAGTGCATAGGCGTAGAGTTCATTTTACAACGCACACTGATATAGTTTCGGTGGCTTCAGTTTGGACTCGCTGCTTCCCATGGGCCGAGAATACGCCGTATACGACACCGAAGTGAAGTACTGCCAGGGGCTCAGCTTCCTCGCTGCCACGCTGCTGCTACATGTAAGTGCATAGGTGTAGAGTTCATTTAACAACTCACAACAGACATGGATTCGGTGGCTTTGGCTTGGACTCGCTGCTTCCCATGGGCCGGGAATACGCCGTATACGACACCGAAGTGAAGTACTGCCAGGGGCTTAGCTTCCTCGCTGCCACGCTAGTGCTACACGTAAATGCATAGGCGTAGAGTTCATTTTACAAGGCATATCTGACATAGATTCGGTGGCTTCGGCTTGGACTCGCTGCTTCCCATGGGCCGGGAATACGCCGTATACGACACCGAAGTCTAGTATTGTCGCTACTGCCACACGTAAGTGTATAGGCGTAGAGTTCATTTTACAACGCACAACAGACATCGATTCGGTGGCTTCGGCTTGGACTCGCTGCTTCCCATGGGCCGGGAATACGCCGTATACGACACCGGAGTGAAGTACTGCCAGGGGCTCAGCTTCCTCGCTGCCACGCTAGTGCTACACGTAAGTGCGTAGGCGTAGAGTTCATTTTGCAACACACAGATGTTGGTCGAGACTCTTCTATGTTACCGTTCGCAGAAACTCCTATCGGGACAATGAGAAGCCGTCAGAACGATTTACTATTGGCATTGTTTTTGTAAGGGACGCGGGTGTCCGCTGGATGCAAGGTGGCGCAGTACCGGTCATTGTGGAAGTCTTTGGGTCTTCGGCAGTGATGATGATGATGATGATTGTTTTTGTTACAGATGCCCGAAGAGCAAGCATTCTGTCTGCTCGTCCGTCTAATGTACGGCTACGGACTCCGGGAGCTGTACAAAGATGGCTTCGATGATCTTTACATGAGGCTCCACCAACTGGACAGACTTATGGAGGTATATTTTATAGTAGGGGAGCCCGCGATGCTAAATGTGCATTTACTCGAGCGTGGGAAAAATCTATGGGGTTTTGGAGAGTATATGGTAGAAATTGACAGGTTATAGGATGATCTAAGGTGGTCATAGCAACTCTAAACTACACAAGATAAACCTGTCGTCTCATTGCAACCGTCTCAATGAGCAGTTGATGACTGGAAAGCAGTCTCAGGCGACAATAGAAGCATGCATCATATCACGGAAACTTATTTTCTTAGGTGTTTTTCTGATGGTAGTTGATCCCATACAAATATTTGAAATCAAAATCAAACTCAAAATCAAAAATTTTATTCTGCAAATAGGCCACAAGGGCACTTTTACAAGTCAACACATGAATTATACAATTAAATAAATTGACAATGATAATTATAATGTTTTCAAAACAGAATTGCAGAACTAAAAAAAAAGTAGACAATAATAATAATGATTTCAAAACTATAGTGATTAACAAACTCACAATATTCAATTAAAATAAACTTACAATACATTATATAAAAAAAAAGAACAGTGACGTATATATACGGTCTCTGTCCGAATACACAAAAGTATATACAATAAACTTTGACCTCTGTTTCGGATGGCGTAGTAATCAGCAAGTGAATTTTTAACAAAAGAAAACTGTCTCCATACTTACCCGCTCTTACTCTGCCTCCCTACTAAATAATTTGAGGATTTCCCTCGATTTCTCCAAGATCCCCGTCATCAAGATCCAGACTTAATGACAATGAGTACAAAAAAAAGAATTTTTAAAATCGGTCCACTAGTCTCAGAGTAATCGGTGAACATACATTAAGAGTGCGCAGTACGCTCAGTTCTCCATACAAACGTATTTATGCTCTCATTTTAAAACGCCATGCTAGAATAACATGAAACTTTGTATACACAATGCGAGTCGGCATATCTAGGTCGGAACAAAGTTTCTGTTGCTTGAAATTATAATGGAGAAATAATACAGCGATTATTAAGGTTTTCATACAAGCCGTAAAAAACTCAAAAAACCGCTGTATATTTTTTCTTTTACAATTTCTAGCAACAGAAACTAATTTCCGACCTAGATATGCCGGATCCCATTGTGTATACAAATTTTCATGTTATTCTAGCTTGGCGTTTTAAAATGAGAGGGTAAATACGTTTGTATGGAGAACAGAGACAGACCGAGCGTGCTGCGCCCTCTTAAAAAAAATATTCCGACGAATTGAGAAACTCCTCCTTTTTTTGTAGTCGGTTAAAAATAGTCGTCTAGCCTATTTTAAACAACAAGTTTGTCCACAGTTCCAGCTGCCGGACTTGCGCACTCATTTCCAAGGGCTCGGCGTGGAACCCCACATGTACGCGTCTCAGTGGTTCCTCACCGTCTTCACAGCGAGGTTCCCGCTGCCTCTGGTGAGCACGAAATAGAGCCTCATAAAAAGGCCGTCCACGTAATTGTTTTCTTACTGAAAATGTACATTTAATTTAATATCTTTAAACGAGCAATTCTTCTATATTTATTTACTTCGTCCGCGTTTTCGCTCCTATTGGTCGCAGCGTGATGTTATATAGCCAGCCTTCCTGGATAAATGGACTATCCAACACCGTAGTTCCTGAGATTAGCGCGTTCAAACAAACAAACAAACTCTTCAGCCTTATAATATTAGTATATAGATTGATGTATCTATTTCGGGGGCCCTTGAAACGGCTCTAGCAGTTTCAATTAAATTTATAATTCAGGTTTATGGGGACGAATAATCCAGCTTTTCCATTTATTTCGGTCTCATTTAAAAAACGCGCATTCTCCGGGAACACACGAATGTTTCCGAGCAAAGCTCAATTGACCAGATACTATATGTATATTAAGTCTATATCTTCACTTAAAGGTTCTATATGAATAACAGAATGTATATGAATAACAGAGTGTACATTGTCGGCCTGTATAGCCTAGTTAGTGACACAGCCTCTAATTCAAAGTCAAGTCATTTCGATTTGTGTAAAAAATTGTCCCCCCATTATTTATAATTTACCTATATGAAAAAAACGTTGGTTTCCCGAAGCAAATATGATTACTGAGACGTTACCATTCAGGTGTACCACATTCTGGACGTGTTCCTCCTGCAAGGCATAGACACGCTGTTCCAAGTCGCCCTGGCGTTGCTTTCGCGCTCGCGCAAGGATCTGCTGCAGCACGACTTTGAAGGCGTACTCAAGTACTTCAGGTGAGTGGACCGGCATAGTCGACGCCGGACGGAGGAAATGCATTACGTTACAAAGACTCCGCTGTCCGTCCGTCCTATAGCTAGACAGTTGAAATTTTCACAGATGATGTATTTCTGTTGCCGCTTTAACAATAAATACTGAAAACAAAATAAAATAAATATTTAAAGGAGTAGAAACAAACTTTTTAAGTTGCTCGTTGCCTTCATCAGGCGCTGGGTCACATAATGTATGGGAAAATCAAAATCCGACCCGCACTTGATTAAAATTCGACTTGATATTATTTTTTATATAATATAGTTTACAGGTTACGTTCCGCTGTGCTGTAGTACAGTCAAAATCAAAAGTAGCTACGCATGTGAAAGTGTCAAAATCGCTTATTTCCTTACAATAAAGACTTGATGCTGACTATATGGCGATTGGACCCGGGTATGTCCTAAAACTACGACCAAGACCACCGGAGGATGGGCAGCAGCATCCCTGGAGTGCGGTGGAGGCACTGCGATCACCAACCCGCATGCCAAGCGTGGCGATTATGGCAATTACCTACATTAATGACATACACAAACAGGCCACGGCCCCGAGGTTCCGGCGACCCCCGGTACCCTGGTTCTGGTAGAGGCCAGGGTACTAGCGGGGTCAGGGGTGCGAAGAATTTCCGATTAAGATCCGGGCTACCACCACCGACGACTTCTGGCCCTGGCAACATACAACACACGAACACTGCCGACCGACGAAAAGATAGCTGAACTGGAGGAAGGATTGAGCAAGTTGCGTTGGGATATCGCAGGGTTATCTGAAGTACGAAGAGGGGGAGGACACGATAACCCTGAAGTCCGGCAACTTGCTCTATTTCCGGGAGGGCGACCAACAATCCCAGGGAGGTGTCGGGTTTATCGTCCACAAATCTCTCGTGAACAACGTGGTGAAGATCGAGAGTGTGTCGGCCAGGGTGGCGTACCTTATACTCAGAGTATCCGAGAGGTACTCGTTGACGGTCATACAGGTGTACGCGCCGACCTCGGCACACTCCGACGACGAGGTGGAGGCTATGTATGAGGATATATCAAAGGTCATGCATAGTTCCAAAACCTACTTCACCGTTGTTATGGGGGATTTCAACGCGAAACTGGGCAAGAGAGACGGCGAAGAGCTGAGAGTTCAGTTAAACTGTTCTCCGCTGCACTGGAGGATGTTTTCAAGACTCTGGACTGGAGATGGCTAGGCATCAACATAAACGGCGACTACCTCAATCACCTTCGGTTTGCTGATGATATAGTAGTCTTGGCTGAGACCATGGAGGATTTAAGTACAATGCTCAATGACCTCAGTAAAGCCTCCGAGCGAACTGGTCTAAAGATGAACATGGACAAGACGAACATCATGTCAAATATCCATGTCGCACCAACTCCCTTAACAATCGGACACTTTACGATCGAAGTTGTAGACGATTACATATACCTAGGACAGACTGTCCAGTTACGAGTAGGTAGGTCCAACTTCGAGAAAGAGGTTAATCGTCGAATCCGGCTCGGCTGGGCAGCGTTCGGGAAGCTACGGCACATCTTTTCGTCCAATATTCCGCAGTGTCTCAAGACGAAAGTCTTTGACCAGTGTGTGTTGCCAGTGATGACATATGGCACTGAAACGTAGTCGCTTACTATGGGCCTCATAAGAAGGCTCAAAGTCACCCAAAGGGTAATGGAGAGAGCTACGTTGGGAGTTTCTCTGCGTGATCGCATCAGGAATGAGGCCATCCGCAGCAGAAAAAAAGTGACCGATATAGCCCTCTGAATCGCTAAACTTAAGTGTCAGTGGGCGGGGCACATAGCACGTAGAACCGATGGCCGTTGGGGCGGAAAGGTTCTCGAGTGGCGACCACGTACCGGAAGGCGTAGCGTGGGCAGGCCCCCCACACGGTGGACTGATGACCTGGTGAAGGTCGCGGGTGTCCGCTGGATGCGGGTGGCGCAGGATCGGTCATTGTGGAAGTCTTTGTGGGAGGCCTATGTCCAGCAGTGGACGTCTTTCGGCTGACATGATGATATAGCGATTGGCCACGTTTAATGTTTTTTTTTTATTAAAAATGGGATTGCTCTTGGCCAGCATCTAGCCAGGGGGCAAAGATGAGGCCGACGATGAAGCGAGCTCACCCAGAAGAAACTAAAAAAAATAAACTATTGTTTAGCAGTAACAATAGTTTACTGCGCCATAAACGCATATTGCTTGGATAAGGGTAGTATTCCACTCGACCAATATTTTTTTCTAATCTTTGATCAAATTTCTTTGACAGAGGCCCATTCCACTCATCCAATATCTTTGTCCAAGTTTTTTTTTTCAAGCGTAGCCATATTGATTTAACTTCCATCGGAATCTTTGATCAAAGGTCGGGGTAATCCAAGTTTGATGAAATCATCCAATTTATTTGATCAAAGATATTGGATGAGTTTAATACGGGGTGGTATTCTACTCATTCAATTTGACCAATTTCTTGGTCAAATCTTTGATCAAATCTTTGACGCAGGCCCATTCTACTCATCCAATATCTTTGTCCAAGTTTTTTTTCATGCGTTGTCATATTGATTTAAATGTCATCAGAATCTTTGATTAACTGTCGGGGTCCCATCCAAGTTGGATGAAATCATCCAATTTCTTTGATCAAATGTATATTGGACAAAGATATTGGATGAGTGGAATACCTCCCTAAGCGATAACCATATGTATATAAATTAGCTAGACGATTATGAACAAATGTTCTTTTATACGGCTCTTCACCAAGAAATATCTATCTGTATACAACATCCCCCCACCTCCATTATTACATGGTGATCCTGCCAGGATCACCATCTAATACTTCACTTTTTTTATTTCAAGGACGAATACAGAATTTTTGACTGCCAGTACGTTTCTGCTGCTGAGCCTGAAATAAAGTATTTTTTTAAGTGGTTCCTAGATTTTTTTTTAATTTATAAAAACTATACTTTCGCAGAGTAACATTGCCAAAGAAGTGCAGGCCTGAGGAGTCGAAACGCCAGATAATAAAGTTGGCGTGCAGCATCAAGATACCTACGAGGCGTCTGGTCAAGTATCAGCAGGAGTATGAGAAGTTCGTCAAAGGTATGTTGAATAGAATGTTGTTTATGTCCCTAGTTTGTTTGTTACATTCTAAAGTACAGGTCTTACCTATTTAGGGAGCACCCCCTAGTAGCAAGGAAAAATGTATCTTGATGTGAAATAAATCATTATTATTATTTTTATTGTACGTCTTTTCCATATCTCGGGACCATGGGGTCCCGGACCTTTGGAAGGCGTGCGTGGGGCCGAAGCCAGCAGCGCAGAGGCCCTTTAAGGCGAAGGGTAGTGCAAGTCCTTCTCCATACAAACGTCGTGCAAGTTTTATTCGTTAATTTTGGCACTACATCATTTTATTTTATTTTTTGCTTGTACATATTGAATATACGCAGAGCCTGATGTTGAAATTTTGATTTATTTCAAAAAAAATAAAAAATAAAACAAGTCGTAGCTAACAGAAAAATAAGCATTTTGTCCAAAAATAATAACTGTAGCGCAAACATAAACGAAAAAAAAAACTTGTACAAAGTTTGTATGGAAACCTACCCCTTCGCCTTAAGACAAAAATAATCTAAAAGTAGGGGATACACATGGCGGATACCATCTCCGAGCGCACAATGTGATACATCCGGAGATGGTCCCCGCCAGGTGCAAAGACTATTGGAGTGCAGCACTTTGGCTGCGATGGGAGGTAAGGTCATAGGGATATTGAGTTGAATATTGGATGGGCTGGATAATGGGTTATGGGAGGAGACTAGCGGACACCTGCCGTGACAATTAGTCTCAGAATTGTAAAAAGGCAGGCGGTGACTTGCCTACTCGCCGAGTGGGCCCCACATAACAGTCGCACGCACAGTGTTTTGCACAGGAATTTGTCGAGAGGTGAGTCTGCGGTAGCCAGATCCCGGTAATCCGTTCAGCAGGCCGCCGGCGTTATGACATTTTACACTTCCAACCTGGAGCATAGGTGACGGCTGGCTATTCTAACCCGGCACCACACGAGGTGTAATTAAAGTCAATAAATAAATTTCACGTTAGGCCCGTATGCGATATTAAGTTTCACCTGTCCCGTTGTCTGTCTGTCGGTCTGTAATCAAATCTTGCAAGTTAAATTTGATCCACTTCCCGGTTTTCGATTGAGCTGAAATTTTGCATGCATGTATAAATCGGATGACAATGCAATATTATTATGACATGGAGCTGATCTGATGATGGAGACAGAAGGTAGTCATAGGAATTCCTAAACGGCATAAGATGAACCCATCGTGTTTGGGCTCACTCGAACCGACTCAATTATTTATTATTATATATTTATTAATTCAGTCGGTTACGGGCATGTAATGAGGAGGGATGAAAGCCATGTAAACAGAAAAGTATTGGATATGAATGTGGATGGATGCAAGAAACGAGGTAGGCCAAAGAAAAGGTGGATGGATTGTGTGAGAGATGATATGAATAGGAAAGATGTTAATGAAGAGATGACGCGTGACAGAGATATTTGGAAGAAAAAGACATGCTGCGCCGACCCCAAATAAATGGGAAAAGGGCAAGAGAATGATTTATTAACCTATTGAGCTGATATTTGGCATACTTATGTATGTTCGGTGACAATGCAATATCATGGTACCGCCGAGCAGATCTCATGATGAAGACTGAAGGTGGCCATAGCAACTCCTGAACTACACAAGATAAACCAGTCGTGTTGAATACCTCCACCTACTAGTGAGGAGCGTTCGTGGCCCAGCGGCGCCCGCGTACCTCGTGCGGTATGCGAGGTTAAGCAATGTCGGGCGAGGTCAGTCCTTGGATGGGTGACCGCTTTGAGTGGTTACTAACAGAGCGCTCCCGTGCTTTGGGAGGCACGTTAAGCCGTTGATCC
This sequence comes from Notocelia uddmanniana, assembly GCA_905163555.1. Taxonomy (NCBI): domain Eukaryota; kingdom Metazoa; phylum Arthropoda; class Insecta; order Lepidoptera; family Tortricidae; genus Notocelia; species Notocelia uddmanniana. The sequence goes on from LR991052.1 coordinate 3,405,524, forward strand.
CGGTTGCTGTCTATGATAGCAGTCGTTAAGCCAAGTTAGAGGCCTCCGGGCGGCTTGAGAACCTCTAACAGTCAAGTTGCCCACTCACTTGACAAGCCTAATCCCAATGTGGTCTAGTTTCCCCCTCGGGTTGGAAGGTCAGATGGCAGTCGCTTCCGTAAAAACTAGTGCCTACGCCAATTGTTGGGATTAGGTAGCGGACCCCAGGCATCCTTCAGGATGCAACTGTACTGGGAATAACGCTAGGAGGATGATGACCTACTAGTGATGAGATGACCAGGCACCGGAAATTCGTATGCTTTTATGCCAATAACTAGCAAAATCCCGGAAAAAGCTACGAAAGTATGGAGTCTGCTTCTTAAAATTAATATTTCAATTATTAGGAGTGCGCAGTACGTTCGGTTCTCCATACAAACGTATTTACGCTCTCATTTCAAAACGCCGTGCTAGAATAACATGAAACTTTCTATACACAATGGGATCCGGCATATCTAGGTCGGAAATTAGTTTCTGTTGCTTGAAATTATAATGGAGAAAAAATACAACGATTATTAAGGTTTTCATACAAGCCGTAAATAACTGAAAAAACCGCTGTATTTTTTTTCTTTTCCATTTTCTAACAATAGAAACTAATTTCCGACCTAGATATGCCGAATCTCATTGTGTATACAAAGTTTCATGTTATTCTAGCATGTAGCAAAATTAAGTTTCATTCGTCTCCGTGGTCATGCAGACCACCGGGGGATGGGCAGCAACATTCCTGGAGTGCGGTGGAGATACTGCGATCGCCAACCCGCATGCCAAGCGTGGCGATTATGGCATATACCCCCCATGAATTTAGGGGAGGCCTATGTCCAGCAGTGGACGTCCTTTGGCTGATATGGTGGTGGTGGTGGTGGTGGCCATGCAATAAAAGCGTGTACCAAAAATTAAAATTGTGCCAGAAACTTACTACAGTTTGAATTAACCCAGAAGCTGCAGAAAACGAGAAGTTTAACGATGAGCTGGAGCGCCTGAAAGTGGCCAACGCGCAGCTCCAAAAGGACAAAGAAGCACTGGAGACACAGCTGGCTCAGGTGAGATCGCTTTTTTTTATTAAAAACGGGATTGCTCTTGGCCAGCATCCAGCCAGGGGGCAAAGATGAGGCCGACGATGAAGCGAGCTCACCCAGAAGACGCCTATTCACTCGTGCCTTAAAAAGGTCTAGGTTATATGAACTCGGAAATACAAACGCTGCCAGAGAATTCCAAACCTTAGAAGTGCGCATTATAAATAATGATGCAAAGCGCTTGGTTCGAATTAGAATTAGTTACAGTAGTTATTTTTTCAACAAGTGAGTAAAGTAGATCTTTTCCTGTGAGTGTTGATGTTTAGTCCCGAGCAAGGGAAAGATTCTATAATTGAATCTAAAACCTGGAATCTAGTGATTCAGAATTAGTATCTTGAGCGTAGGGACTCAAAGACACGAGATGCATATATCTTTGCTCTCGTGTGATACATACAACTTTTCACCTCAGCGGCAAGTACATATAACGCAAAGGAATAATGACAGAGAGAATGAAGTTTAAATTTTCCAAGTTTGTATTACACCCCGCAGTATGAAAAGATGATATGCGCCAAAGCTACGATATGAAAAAAGTTTTTTCACCTCAGCAGCTCGAAAATGACGGTTTTGTGCTTGAAACCAGTGAACAAAATGCAATTTTTAATTTTTCATGTCGTAGGTTAGTTTAAGTAACTTTATTCTCTCTATCACTATTCCTTTGCGTTATATGTTCTCACCGCTGAGGTGAAAAATTGTATGCATCACACGAGAGCAAAGATATTTGCATCTAGTGTCTTTGAGTCCCTCGCTACGCTCAAGATTCTAATTTTGAATCACTCGCTACGCTCGTGTTTCAATTATAGAATCTTTCGCTTGCTCGGGACTCAACATCAAAACTCGCAGCAAAAATTTACTTTGCTATCTTGTTGAACAAATAAATAACTATTGCCAAATAGCATCGGGCAAATTCATGGTAACCCACGTTTTAAGGGCGTTAAAAATTTTCAGTTTTATTATTCTATAGGCAAATAGGCTTGCCTTTGACCACAAAGTATTGCCCCCTAGCTAGACAGTGCCGGATAAGCAGTGCAATTGCTTAGGGTATCACGTCTTGCGCACAGTAAGCAGAGCACCAAAAAAAAAACGGCTAAGTGCGTGTCCGATCACGAACAAAGAAAGGTTTATAGAGTACACCTTTCTACCAAATTTCATAATTGTATTGCTTATAGTCTCTGAGTTTCGCTATTTCGGCTATGGAACCCTACCTTATGGATGGGGGAGGGGGGCCCCAGGCGTGGATTGCTTAGGAGATCAAGTAGTCTTAATCCAGCACTGTGGCATCCTAGATGATGGCCAAGAGCAATACCATATTTTTTTTTTCAAAAGAGGAGGTTTTCAATTCGGTTGTATGTTTTTTTTTTAAATGTTTGTTACTCTAGAACTCCGTCATTTCTGAACCGATTTTGAAAATTTTTTTTTTGATTGTAAGTATATATATATCCAAGTTGGTCCCGCTTTTGTCAAAACGCAGTTCTGATGATGGGATCCATGAGGAATCGAGGGAACTCTTCAAATCCTAAAGGCAAACATATAGTGATTTTTGGGTTTTTATCAACAAATCGAGCATTTTCATACAAATATGTGACATTTGATGAAGTGGAACTGCTGATGATGATGATCAGAACAGAACTCTTCAACGACTAAAAGTTTACGTTTGGCGATTTGTTCTCCTAGCTGTGTTTGTTAAGCAAGTTCTATTTTCACGATTAATTTTTGTCATGCTCGAGTTCTGTTGATGGGATCCATGAGGAATCGAGGGAACTCCTCAAATGTAAAAGGCAAACATATAGTGATTATAGTATTTTCATAAACAAATCAAGCATTTACATTTAAATAAGTGACATTTGATGAAGTGGAATTGCTGATGATGATCAGAATGCAACTCTTCAGCGACGCATAGTTCACGTTTGGCGATTTGGTCTCTTCGTTATGTTTGTCAAGCACGCTTGATTTTCATGACACATTTTTGTCAAGCTTGAGTTCTGTCTGATGGAGGATTCCATGAGGAATTGAGGGTACTTAGTCTTCTACCATTATGAACATACTTATAGCCTTTTTTTTCATTGAATATAAGAGTGCAGCATCTAAGTACAATTATCTATCACCGGTCTGCCCCATTGAAGTAGGTTTTTTGTTTCTTTAAAATTGTTAATATAATAATAGAAATAAAATAGTCCTCAAGTCTGTATTTGTCCTCTGACCGATGACTTTTCCAGTCACGCGCCGCCTGCGAGAGCGCGAAGAAGGACGCCCTACATCACGCCGCTGTCTCGCGCGACTACCGCGACATATGCGCGCGTCTCGACAAACAGGTGCACCAACTCCAGGTGAGATACTTCGGGTCCCTAGTGCGCCTTAGTAAATACAATACAATACAAATACAATACCAATACAAATACAATACACATACAAAATAAATACAATACAATGAAACGTTACAAATAGATACAAAACAGTAAGATGTACACAACAGGCGGTCTTATCGCTAAAGAGCGATCTCTTCCAGCCAACCTTTGGGTAGCGGGGAAAAAAAGAAAATATTATATGCTGTACAAGTGGTGCAGATTTTATAAACAACATGAAACAGATACAAGATACAACATAATTTATAATACAATATTTATAACATACCTACTTATATACTTTTATATATAAATATACATACACAACCATACATATATGTACAAAAATCACAAAACATATAAGAAAAAGTGAAATAAATATAGAGTCAGCCAAAAAAAACAGGAATTGTATAGGTATAGTCAAAATACTAATATCATAAGGTCACCAAAGTAAGGTAAGGGTATCAGCTATGAGAGTCCTGTGCCCAGCAATGGGACGTGCGCTCATGAAGAAAATTTACTAGCAGCTCTGTGAGCTTTACCCTCACGATTATATTTCATATTCAAAAATTTCCAAAAACTCACCTGTCAAAAAAAACCATGCTACTATCAAAAATGCTCACAAAATTTCACGAGAATCAGTTGAGAAATGCAACCTGTAGAAGACAAGACAAAGCCGGAAATCCGGTAATCCGCCAGCCGGACTGACGAAAACATTTTCGCCGAGGCTGAAACGGAGATCTTTGTTTCACTCTAGAAAGTTCCCTATCATCCATGACATGAAGCATTGGCAGAAGTTTGTATGCAGGTACGATACAAACGAGTCGAGAACAAAAGCTAGAGTTCTAGTCATATCGCACTCATCATGGTATCAGTCGAAGGAGGTCCACTGCTGGACACAGGCCTCCCCCAAAGAGTGCAATGACCGCTCCTGCGCCATCCGCATCCAGCTCCCGCGACCTTCACCAGGTCATCAGTCCACCGCGTGGAGGCCTACCCACGGTACGCCACACACGACGGACATCACGGTTTGGACCCCAAGTACACGTAAATAAATAAATAAATAAATACTGGTCTATCTTACTCATAACGAACTAGTCCAACAGTAAGCTATTGGCATATATACAATACGGTAGTGGATGACAAAATACATTCAAGACTCTGAAACGATTATTTATGCTTAATAAATAAATAAATATTGGGGGACAATCTTACACAAATCGACCTAGTCCCAAACTAAGCAAAGCTTGTACTATGGGTACTAGGCGACGATATACATACTTATATAGATAAAATACATAGATAAAATACATATACTTAAAATACATAGAGAACATCCAAGACCCAAGAACAAAATCCGTGCTAAATGCACAAATAATGCCCTGGCCGGGATTCGAACCCGGGACGTCTAGCTTCGGAGGCAGTGTCACTACCAACTAGGCTAAACAGGTCGTCAATATACAAATATTTGCTGTTACCGCAATTTGAACTTGGTGAATACGTTGCACGTTGCCCACGACGCTAAGACGGCTGTTGGCCCCAAACCTGCAAAAGTACACACCCAGGATGGTATTTTCAAGGCAATTAATCCGACTGCTCTTGCAGTCTACTACAGTCAGTTTTTTTATACTACGACGGTGGCAAACAAGCTTACGGCCTGCCTGATGGTAAGCAGACACCGTAGCCTGTGGACACTTGTAACTCCAGTGGAATCACAAGTGCGTTGCCGACCCTTTATTGAGTGATGCCATTATGGCTGCGGTCTTCTGTAACTTCCCCAGTTGGGCTGCTCCAAATTTGAGCGAGATGACGTTTCGCTGTGCCCTGCGACGCCCTACGTGCCCTACCTCTTCCAAAAAAATATAAAAGTCTGGCGAGGTCTTTGTTTTACTTAATACAATACAACCCCTATGGTGTTGCGAGTGTCCATGGGCGGCGCTAATCGCTTACCATCAGGCGTATCGTCTGCTCGTTTGCCTCCTATGTCATAAAAAAAACAATAATATTAATTTATTCGACCCTGATGATGATCAGTATAATAACATATTATATTAACCATAAATAACGTAAATGATACGAATTTTAAAACATAATATAAATAGCGACCCAGGATATAGCTTCATATTATACTTATATTTGTCTTCTTGTGCCTCTATAGATTTATTGTAATAGACACCGCAGATTTAGCGATAGTTGTATTTTAACTTTGAGCTAAGGGTGGTATTCCACTCGTCCAATATCTTTGTCAAATCTTTGATCAAAGTTCTTTGACGTAGGCCCATTCCACTCATCCAATATCTTTGTCCAAGTTTTATTGTTTTTCATGCGTAGCCATATTGAGTTAACTGTCATCAGAATCTTTTATCAAATGTCGGGGTCCCATCCAAGTTGGATGAAATCATCCAATTTCTTTGATCAAATGTATATTGGACAAAGATATTGGATGATTGGAATACCTCCCTTAGTTATTATTTGTGAGTATGTTTTAGACCGTTTTCATTTAGCGTAAGATGTTTAATAGTAGATTAGTCATACTAAACACATGCATGATGCACCGTTTAATATTCCAGGATTGCGTCAAAGGCTGCGTCGGCTGCACTATTAAATTAGCACAGAAAGACAACAAACATGGTAAGTAGTTCTACCCATTATAAAACAATGTATTTTGACGTGATAACGTCTTTAAAATCGTTTTAGTCGGGTGACATGTTCAGAAACTTGTGTCACACCAAAACCTCACGAGCGCGATCGCAGGTATAAGTGAAGTGCAAGTGAAGTAAGACGTTATCACGTAAACATCTCGATCGTAAACCTACTTTACAAACAACCAATTTTTTTTCAAACATGCAATGAAATATTGATGTTATGTTCCTTATAATTGGCTGCGAAGTATGACGTTTCAGGTGCGGCTAGGACAAGAGGTCGTTAATGCAATTTCATACAAATGTTGCAGGCCTAGGCCGGCAAAGTCCTCTTTTTTAATTTCCATTCCACATAAATTTTTGCCACAGGCATCATGACATTCTGCCACTATGCGTATTAAAAATAAAACTTTGATTTTTTTGTTGTTTATTTCATTGCATGTTTGAGAAAAGCACTATACATACCTCGGCGGGAAATATGGGGTTGCCAGCCTGAGACCTATCCGACCTCGCTTCGCTCGGCCGTCTATATGTCTTCGGCCGGCAACCCCTTTCGTCCCGGCCTCTGTAGTAATGTACTATTTTGCTATATTCTAACAGTTTGTTTGGAGATTCCTCCATTATTTTAACCGCACGAACGCCTAAGGCGACCCGAGGGGGCCTCGGAAAGTGAAAGCACCTTGATCATAGGCATTTTTACTTCTGTTGTAAGTTTACGTTTTCTCTCAGAATTTGAAAGTTTATGGTTTATCCTGCTTAGAATCATAAATAGATAATTGTGGACAATCTTATACAAATCAACCTAGTCCCAAACCAGGGGTGGTTTACTACGGTGACGTCATCGCGCCGCGCAAAGTACATGCGGCTGCCGGCTCACACGTCGTGTGACTATCAATGGTTGCGGCGCAGAGTTACGGATCGTGCAGTACCGCTGTACGATCATAAAATAATCCGTTTCGTGTTAAATAATAATGTCAAACCACAGCATTATAGTATAAAAAATATCTTTATATAGTTACCCAAATTATGTGTCTTTATCTTAAAATTATGAAAAAACTGACAGTTATCACTCGAAAAACTGACAGTCATTGAGTTTGGTATTGACCAACGGTTGTCACATACAGGTTGCATAAAAAATATAATAATAATAAGTATACTAAATATTGGGGGGACAACCTTATTAAAGAAATTGAAAATGGTTGTAAGAAACTAATTTTTCAAGTGATGCCTTTAAAAATTACATAAAACTTTGTATCCCCTGGTTACATGTATGGAGTGCCGAGGGGGGCACCCTACTTTAAGATTTTTTTGTCATTTCACATCACTTTTACGTAGCGGTTCATACCAGTAGAACACACCTTCCTGCTAAATGTTTTAATTGTATTTGTAGTGCTTATATATAGTCTCCGAGTAAGTACATCGGGTGTCACATACAGACGAAAAGACGGACGGACGGGTTCTGTTTTTACCATTTTGGCTACGGAACCTTAACATTCTTAATTGTACAACACTACTAATAATAAAGTACATATATTAAAATGGTTTCTCGCTGGTGGTAACCATAGCGCTGAGGGCGGGGCCTCGAAAGAGCGCGTTGCGTGCAATAGAAAGAGATGGCCACGTTTAGGCACGTTTGGCATATCTAAACGGGGGATTTGTTAAAAGAGAAACTTCTACTTGTACGATTACTTATTCTGTGCCCAAACTGAGCAAATGCCATGTTTATCGTTAAATTTGACATCTAACTAAGGCAGTGAGGCTTCTATACATTTAGGTACTATTAATTATCCTGTGTTTATATTTAAAATCATCATAATTGACCGAATTGTATCAACGTAGTCAATTTGAAAAGACTTTAGTATCCAAGCAATAAGATTCATATTTTAATGGTAGTTTTTCAAAGTCTGACATTTTAAACAATTTCAACGAGTATACACGATATGTTGATTTCCGTAGAATCCGAACATAAGGACGGCAAAAGGGAGAGCAGCAGTGACAAAGAAATGGAGTTGAGACAACAAGTGCGTGAGCTGGAGTTGGAATTGGCTCAGGTTAAACTGGCGCTGGTCGAGGCCCAGTGCAGCAACCAGGTGAGTTCTCTATTACCAGCAAGCGGGTTTGTATTACCAGCAACCAGATTAGTTCTGTATTACCAGCAACCAGAGTCAGAGTTTCCGAGTGGGGCCAGGATAATCTGTTCCAGTTCAACCCCACTGAGATACACAAGTATGCGCGTTCACTGCTAAAAAAAACCCCATTCACTGTGGCCCCGCGGTACCAAGACGCAACCCTCTCCATCTCAGAGACTATTGGGATCCTTGGTGTCGATATTTCCAGCGACGTCCAGTTTCGGAGCCATTTAGAAGGCAAAGCCAAGCTGGCATCTAAAAAGCTAGGTGTGCTCAATAGAGCGAAGCGATACTTCACCCCGGGACAGAGACTTCTATTATACAAGTCGCAAGTCCATCCCCATATGCCTGTATACCAGCTTGGGCCTTTTGACTCTCTTCGAGATGTGCTGTGCGAATCGTTGATGATCCCAAGCTCACGAGCGATATTAAGCCGTTGAGTTTAAGGAGAAATTTGGCCTCCTTGTGCGTGTTCTATCGCTTATATAATGGGTTGTGCTCCGAAGAACTGTTCGACATGATGCCCACGGCCGCTTTCTACCATCGCACCGCTCGCCGTCGGCAGGGAATTCATCCTCACACCTTAGAACCTAAATGGTCGCGTACGGTACGGTTTCAGGACGCTCCGATTGTGGAATGAGCTCCCTGCCGAGGTTTTCCCGATGAACTGCAGTATGGGGTTCTTCGAAAAAGGAGTGTATAAATTCTTAAAGGGTCGGCAACGCGCATGTGACACCCCTAGGAGTTGCAGGCGTCTATCGCTTACCATCAGGCGGGCCGTACGCTTGTTTACCACCGACGTGGTATAAAAAAATCAGGTTAGTGCTGCATTACCAGCAACCAAGTTAGTTCTGTATTACCAGCGACTAGGTTAGTGCTATATTACCAGCGACCAGGTTATTGCTGTGTTACCAGTGACCAGGTGTGTGCTGTATTACCAGCGACCAGGTTAGTGCTATATTACCAGCGACCAGGTTAGTGCTGTGTTACCAGTGACCAGGTGTGTGCTGTATTACCAGCGACCAGGTTAGTGCTATATTACCAGCGACCAGGTTAGTGCTGTGTTACCAGTGACCAGGTGTGTGCTGTATTACCAGCGACCAGGTTAGTGCTATATTACCAGCGACCAGGTTAGTGCTGTGTTACCAGTGACCAGGTGTGTGCTGTATTACCAGCGACCAGGTTTGTGCTGTATTACCAGCAACCAAGTTACGTCTGTATTACCAGCGACCAGGTTAGTGCTATATTACCAGCAACCAAGTTAGTTCTGTATTACCAGCGACCAGGTTTGTGATGTATTACCAGCGACCACCTTTGTGATGTATTACCAGCAACCAGGTTATTTCTGGTGGCTAACCAGGTGACCTGCAAGCCTAAGATGGTTGCCATTTTATCACTTATTGTCGTCGATAAGACATCCGTCACGTTCTGACAAGTATGCGAGTGCGAGAGTGGCGGGCGTCTTATCCACGACGATGAGTGATAAAATGGCAACCATCATAGGCCCGCAGGTTTGTGATTTATAAATGGATACAAAAAGAGGAAAAAAAATACAATGCGTAGTTTAACAAGACTACGTGTCGTAACTGTATTACCTTATAGGAGAAAGGCAATTTTTTTTTATACCACGTCGGTGGCAAACAAGCGTACGGCCCGGAAATAAAAGATACAATCATGGGAATAACTTCCATTAGACAATAAATTAAATCAAATCAAATTGTTACTTGTATATTAGGAGTGCGCAGTACGCTCGGTTCTCCATACAAACGTATTTACGCTCTCATTTTAAAACGCCATGTTGGAATAACATGAAACATTGTATACACAATGGGATCCGGCATATCTAGGTCGGAAATTAGTTTAATATTAAGGTTTTCATACAAGCCGTAAAAAACTCAAAAAACCGCTGTATTTTTATTCTTTTACAATTTCTAGCAACAGAAACTAATTTCCGACCTAGATATGCCGGATCCCGTTGTGTATACAAAGTTTCATGTTATTCTAGCGTGGCGTTTTAAAATGAGAGCATAAATACGTTTGTATGGAGAACCGAGCGTACTGCCACGTACTGCGCCCTCTTAACAGCAACCACGTTCGTCCCTTATTACCAGTAAACCAGATTAGTACCTATTACGAGCAACCAGATTATTTCTGTGCAAACCTATAAAATCATTAGGTGCGGCTTTACTGTTTCTTGGCGATAAAATTTTCAGTATTTTTATTTTTATCTTTTTGAACGCCACGGTCGGCCATAGACGTCAACGTAAAATCGTCACCCCGACGCCAACGACGGCACTGGCCGACACATTTATTTTTTAAACTACTGAGAAGCTGCTCAATTTTATTTTATTTATTTATTTATTTAATCTTTATTGCACAATAAGAAATCTTAACGTACAAAAGGCGGACTTAATGCCATGAGGCATTCTCTACCAGTCAACCTTTAGGCAGAACAGAAAGACTGTAGGCGGTGCAACTATAAAATACCAGAGAACAAATTTGGTAAGCTTGTATACAAGATATTGATTCAAATATATACATCTGTCATATAGTTACATAAATAATTATTTAAACTATTACATAGACATACACAAATACATAATTATAGATAAATAGATATAGGTACTTATATAATAACGAATACCTACTAAACAGATACCCTAAGAATTCCGTAGACTACCAGCAACAAAAACGCGTACAGCTTTTTTGAAGGCAAATTTGCTAGGAATATTTTTAATTTTAGGTGGAAGACCGTTCCATAGACGAGCCGCCTGGACGGAAAAAGAATTAGACATAAAACCAGAACGGTGAAGCGGTATGGCCAGAGAGAGATTTATATTGGCATTATTTCTTTACACATCATTTTTTTACCGTTATGGCGTCAGGGGCACGGCGAATTACTTTGACGTCTGGCGGCAAAAAGGTTAACCGACTTCAATAGAAGGAAGGATGATCTCTGTTTTTATTCGTCGTCATGTTTTTTTTTTCTTAAACGTTAATTTTGTACCATGTTTTCTGATCTTGGTAAATCTTTTTTTTTTATTCCAAAGCAGGTATCCTTCTTGGTAGAACCATGTAAACTTAGAGAAGATCTGATAATTGAGGAATCGACGGAAGTACGATACGATCGGCACGCATAGCCGATTTCGGTATTATCTATAGCATGCATTTGCCTATTTCTTTCATTTTCATTGAATAAATAAATAAATAAATATTAGAAAAATAATAAATTTTACACAAATCGAACTAGTCCCACAGTAAGCTCAATAAGGCTTGTGTTATGGGTACTAGACGACGATATATTTAATAGATATATATATACTTAAATACATAGAAAACGTCCAAGTCTCGGGAACAAATCTCTGCTCACCACAGAAACAAATAGTATTACAGGAGTTAAGCCACCAACTTTGTTCCAAAGCAGGTATCCCTGGGTATGGTCCTAACCATGTAAACTTGGTAAAGATCTGATAATTGAGGAATTGAGGTAATACGATAGCCACGCATAGGCGATTTCGGTATAATCTACAGCATGCATTTGCCTCCATAAATCAATCCGTGTGGTGAAATATAAATTATTAAATTCACTATCCATAACTATACCCTTTGTCGCTTACAGGAGCTTAGCCACCAACTCAACTCCTCCCTCAACGAGGTCCAAACCGCCATGAACCAGAAACAACAAGTCGTCGCGCCGTGGTTCGTCCGCACACTCGGTAAGAACACTGTATACCGCTTGAAGAACAAACGCCAGAAATACAATCGTATCGAGTGCACACTGATCGTTGTGGCGCTCTTCGGCTGGGACCCTATAGCTGCGGTCGCGTATGTAGTGTTCATCGTTTATGAGCTGTGCTTTTAGAACAATCACGAGAAAAAACTAGGCCAGTGAGCGTGCACAACAATGTACGCAGCAAGAACGAACGCGAGAAACAATAATTGACAACATTGAATTTTTTAAGAGGCCTTTTTACCGATGGAATTATAAGTAAATAGAGAATGGAAAATTAAGTATAACCACATTTTTGAATTCTCTAAAATATCTTAACTTCATCATCATCCTCCTAGCGTTATTCCCAGTACAGTTGCATCCTGAAGGATGCCTGGGGTCCGCTACCTAATCCCATGAATTGGCGTAGGCACTAGTTTTTACGGAAGCGACTGCCATCTGACCTTCCAACCCGAGGGGGAAACTAGGCCATATTGGGATTAGGCTTGTCAAGTGAGTGGGCAACTTGACTGTTAGAGGTTCTCATATCTTAACTTTATATTTAAAGAAAATCAATTTCAAAAGTTCCTCATTCTAAAAGAGAGTAAGTGACAAGTAAGATGTCTTACTAAAGACTGTGTACTGTTGTTCTTTTTGTGCGTTGTGACTGTCATAATTCATCCTTGTGACGTTATTACGACGTTGGTAGGCTTTCTTCACATTTTTATGAATATTTTGAAAACTAATGGCTTTAAAACATTTGTGGGTTCCTTGTTAAAAAGTTAACGAATTGAGTTAAGATCTCATACTAATTGAAAATGTTGTCAATTGTCTTGAAATCGCGCTGTTCTACTGGGATACCACAGCTTTGGTCGCGTATGTATTGCTTATTGTTTATAAGTTGTGCTATTTTATATGTGTGATAGTAGATACAATGCTTGGGGTATTTCATGCATGATTGATGTAGATTATTGTTCACAAGCGCTTTCGGTACAATAGCACAAACATCACAATGATCGAGCCATCTGAACATAATAGTAATAATCGTATGGCATTTATTTACGAACCGAAGACCTTCGAGAAAATACACGGTGGTCAGTTTTGTTGCACTTTGAGCACAACTCAGGGATCACTTGTAGGGTAACAGTGCTAATCTGAACGTGACGGAATATCTACTAGTACTTGATATACATTTGTTTGACGACCTGTTTAGCCTAGTTGGTAGTGACTCTGCCTCCGAAGCTAGAGGTCCCGGGTTCGAATCCCGGCCAGGGCATTTATTTGTGCATTTTCACGGATATTTGTCCTTGGGTTTTGGATGTTTTCTATATGTTCTATGTCCACGGGCAGGGACAGTATCCGCATGGTGTATCCCTTGCATTTCATTAAATTGTCAAAAGGGCCTCTGCGTGTTGGCTATGTGGTACTCGTCTGGCACTTCGGTACCTCGGTACTTCGGCTCCGCGCACGCCTTCCAAAGGTCCGGGACACCATTGTCCCGTGAGCGGAAAAGACATGTTATAATAATCGTATGACATTTATTTTCGAACCGAGAACACAGTGCGTTTGTCAGTTTTTATTGCACTTTTTAGCACCACCCAGTGGACGTGGTGCAATTTCGACCCCCCTTGTCAAGCGAGTGGGCAACTTGATAGACCGACTATTATAAAAAAGCTTGATCAGGCATCCGAAGCCGATGTTGTATGTATCAGAGCGTAGTGGAGGAGATCAGCTCCGAAACCTGACCCTACCATCTGTTGTGTTTTGTCCATGTGTTCGACGCCCTCAATAGCCTAGTTGGTAGACCATGCCTACGAAGCTGGTGATTCCGGTTTCGAATTCCGGTCGGGACATTGTGTGACGTGCACGAATATTTGTTACTGAGTATTGCAACCTTCTAAATGTATTTCAAGATCTATTTATCGTATAGATAAATAGATACTAACTTATATAACTACATATTTATGCCTATATATAAGTGTGTATGTGTAAGTGTGTTATATCGTCGCGTAACCCCCTTAATACAAGCTTTATTTATTTATTTATTTCAATAGGCACAGTTACAAGCTATAAACTTAAACATTAGGATAGAATTCAATGTTGTGACATATATTAGTCCATAGCTCAATTACAACTATGCACAACATCAGAGAGTATCTGTAAAGTACGTGGCAACCACTTATGAATTAACATGCGTGAACTAAATATTAAATGCAAAATTAGTTAGAAAATGTAGGTTTTTTTTAATCGTATGGCATTTATTTACTAACCGTGAGATCTTCGAGAAGACAAGTACGGTTGCCAGTTTTTATTGCACTTTTAGCACCACCCAGGGGTCACGTGTAGGGTAACGGTGGGTACTCCCTACGGACGTGGTGCAACTTCGACCCCCCTTCGTCAAGTGAGTGGGCAACTTGACTGTTAGAAGTTCTCAAGCCGCCCGAAGGCCTCTAACTTGACTTAACGACTGCTGTCGTAGACAGCAGCCGGGATCAACGGCTTAACGTGCCTTCCAAAGCACGAGAGCGCTCAGTTAGTAACCACTCAAAGCGGTCACCCATCCAAGAACTGACCTGCGCCCACATTGCTTAACCTCGCATACCGCACTCGGTAGGCGGGTAGTATGTAGGTATTTAAGTAACGGTAAAACAATAAAATATAACATCAGATTTACAATATTAGAGAGAAAAGAGTGATGCTACATTATTTTAAGACTTAAGATTACTAGCTTTGCTTGGGACTAGGTCCATTTGTATAAGTTTGTACACAAATGTACAGGATGGTTTTCGATTAACACACTGTACATAAAATTTAAACTAATATTAATTAATTTTTAGTATTATTTAACATATGTTTAAACTTTTTAATAAATTTTGGGTAGTACACCTAATTGAGATGGTGTAACTTTTATCTATATATTCAAAAAGAAAAAAGTGCAAGATGCAAGGTAGCAATATAATGTTTTATTATTTTAGAACCATTAGATTGACCAAAACCCCAAAAACAGTATTAAAAAGACCGGCATCATGGACTTAGTTGTCAGAGGTGTGCGGGTCGGTTTCCGAGGCACCATGCCGTTAACGAGGTGCTTCGCCGGGCTTTAGTTTCGGCCAACGTGCCGTGTGTCCTGGAGCCTCCGGGGCTATGCCGCACTGATGGAAAAAGGCCAGACGGTCTGACATTGGTTCCTTGGCGGAAGGGTCGGTGTCTCTTATGGGACGCAACGTGCGCGAGCACGTTTGCCCCATCCCATTTGAGTCACACCATCAGATCCGCGGGGTCAGCGGCAGAGTCGGCGGCTCGAGCGAAACATTTAAAATACTCTGCCTTGGAACCAGTGTACGACTTTGTGCCGGTGGCGGTGGAGACTGCGGGACCCTGGGGTGCAGAGGCCAGGGACTTTTTAAAAGATGTGGGTCGGCGGCTGAGATAGAGGGGTTGGGATCCTCGTTCCGGATCGTTTTTGGCTCAACAGATTTCGTTGGCCATTCAGCGTGGCAACGCCGCCAGCATCATGGGAACTTATGAGCCATCTACGATCCAGGGCGGTCCTTTAGATTAGGTTAGGTTAGGTTGACGGTGTTGACGAAGCCTGTTGCGGATTTTGTAATAATTAATTGATAAACTTATTGTAATGTATTGAATAAATAATATTTTAGTAGTAAAAAGTTAAAAACCGGTAAAAAAGGTTTGCCTATAAAATTCGCTAAAATTGCTCCCCTTTTAATATGTACAGTTTATTGAAGGAAAGCCATCCTGTATATCTGTTAATTAGTCCTTATTGGTTCCTCGTCTTTACTAACTTAGTAAGTATAAGAAAATAGTTAGAGATGGACAGAATAAAATAAGGAGAGATAGACAGAATAGAATAAGGAGAGATATATTAGAATAGGGAGAGAAAGACTGACACATCCTGCTAGCGATCAGCCGGTTGCATCCTGAAAGGATCCCAGGCACCGCTTTGGCACCTAAGGGGGGGGGGGTGGATATTGAGGCTTCGCATAGGCACTAATATACCACCACCACCCCCCCCCCCCCCCACCATATCAGCCGATGGACGTCCACTGTTGGACATTGGCCTCCCCCAATTTTATGGGGGGTAAATGCCATAATCGCCACGCTTGGCATGCGGGTTGGCGATCGCAGTATCTCCACCGCACTCCAGGGATGCTGCTGCCCATCCCCCGGTGGTATATACGATGGCATTAAATTAAATTATAAATTCTACATAAACTGAGCATGACATTCAATTCATCGGTTATGACGTCACAAAAAAGTAGTAAAGTGTAGTAATTCGTTGGAAACATGATACACAACCTGAACATGATGTTAGATGCAATGCCCAGCTTCTATCAGGGATGTTTGATGACGTAGCACACAAAATTTTACTAAATATTGGTTTTAATAATAGGCATTCTAATATGGAACTTAATGTTGGTTTCTTGACCCTTAACAAGGCGCCATTGGAACTTGATATAACGGGATCAATTGCAGTTATCGAATACCTTCCACGACCATCACCATATCAGCCCAAGGACGTCCACTGCTCGACATAGGCCTCCCCCAATTTCATAGGGGGTAAATGCCATAAACGCCAACCCACGGCGGTGTTGCTCGTAGTTTTAGGACATACCCGGGTCCAAATCTGGGGATCGAATACCTTACAATGGATATTTTCAAAGCGAGTCTTATTGAAGATAAACAATGTATTTGGGCCGTATTATCAACTAATTCATCATCAAGCGTTGTCCCATCGCCAACACAGTTAACTGACCATTTGAGCTCTTTATTCTCATTGTAATCATCATCATCATCATTACAGCCGAATGACGTCCACTGCTGGACATAGGCAAATACTTCCACAATCCATAGGGCTTGTCATGCATAGGGTTTGTCGGCCTATTTAGCCTAGTTGGTAGTGTCACTGCCTCCGAAGCTAGAGGTCCCAGGTTCGAATCCCGGTAAGGGAATTTTTTTCCGTGGTGAGCAGAGACATTTGCTCCTGAGACTTGGATGTTTTCTATGTATTTAAGTATATATCTATTAAATATATCGTCATCTAGTACCCATAACACAAGCCTTATTGAGCTTACTATGGAACTAGTTCGATCTGTGTAAAAATTGTCCGATAATATTTGTTATTATTTATTATAGGGGGTAAATGCCATAATCGCCACGCTTGGCATGCGGTTGGCGATCGCAGTATCTCCACCGCACTCCAGGGATGATGCTGCCCATCCCCCGGTGGTCTTGGTCATAGTTTAAGGATATGTACCCGGGTCCACCTCATTGTACTAAGGGTCACGGACGGCGGACGGTCAGTTCACTGTGTTGGCGTTTTGTCCTTGTACAGTTGCATCCTGAAGACATTTTTCAACTAAATGGTCTTGCCTTGATAAGGGAGGTATTCCACTCATCCAATATCTTTGTCCAATATACATTTGATCAAAGAAATTGGATGATTTCAGGATGATGATTTGGAGGACCCCGACATTTGTTCAAAGATTCCGATGACAGTTAAATCAATATGGTTACGCATGAAAAAGAACTTGGACAAAGATATTGGATGAGTGGTATGGGCCTCCGTCAAAGAAATTTGATCAAAGATTGGACAAAGATATTGGACGAGTGGAATACCACACTAAGGGTTAATATACATGTTAGCTATCGATTAAAAATAATTAGATATTTAAGTAGGTATTACATTAATAAATCAACGTGAAGTTCCACTGATTAGGGTATGGCGGTGGCCATAAGATCCCTTATCGCTACCGCCATTAGGTTCCATAATCGCTACCGCGATAAGGTACCGAAGGTGCGGTCGGCCTCACAAGGGGCTTAACACCTTTGTACCTTGTCGCTTTAATGTCATGTTTGAACTGTCACATCAATTTTCTAAAGGGTAAAAGTGACAAAGTCCCGAAGTGTCCAGCTACTTATGAGGCCGACTGTGCCTTTGTCCGCAGAGCGTCACATATGTTCCCCGTGAATCTCCGCGAGTGTTGCCATATTAGTTCCACTCCGGTGCCGGGGTTTATAAATAACGAAATCATCTGTCTACGCTGATTAAGTGATCACTTAACGGTGTCCGGCCGGAGCGTCGAGTAGAGTATCTGAACATAATACTGAAATTAACTCTAGCTAGCTGGTGATATAGACAATAAGTAGGTGTACCTAGATATTTTTCTGGCAAGAACGTCATGTTATCACACAGTTGTCATTATAAAAGTACAGTTTACGTAATAGCTATTTACGAAACAAGGGTTGTAAAATAAAGAAAGGCCGATATCGCAGATGTTTGAGACCCGAGCCGCAGGCGGGGGTCATAAATATGCGAGAGAGGGCTGTTTTACGACCCGTGTTGTACACAATTTTACGTCACCACTTGGACAAAAAGTGGGTTTTTACGGACGCGCAGTGTGCCCAAAAACGTGATTTTTGGCGAGGTGTGGTGTAAAGATTACTGTAAGTAGTGTAAAGATACCATCTATGATACAGTTCATCATCATGTCCCTTATCCCGCTTATGCAGGTTCTGCAACATGTTTTCTTCTTCCATTCCTCTCTATTATTCGTCACTTCAGCGCCTACTCCTTTCTGTCTCATATCCTCTCTAACACAATCCATCCATCGCTTTTTGGGCCTTCCAATCGCTCTTCGTCCTTCTACATTCAACCCAAACATTATTTTATCAATATGACATTCATCCTTCCTCATTACATGCCCATACCATGCTAACCTACTGCTCCTCTGTTTCTCCGTCACGGTTGCCACTACCAAACTTCCCCTTATATACTCATTTCTAATCAGATCTTTCCCCGTTACTCCACACATCCATCTCAGCATTCTCATCTCAGCTGTGTGTACTCTTCTTTGCCCAACATTCTTATGATCGTCGTATAAATTTTCCCCTTAACTATCGATGATACAGTTATAGATAAATAGTATGTATGTATGTATGTCAGCACTTTATTGTACATAATTACAATAAAGTACTATCTATATTTGTGTATTAATTGTATGTTGTTGAAGTACCTCTCGTGAAATACTCATTTATGTATTAAGAAAATAGATCGAATTTAGCAAAAATTACATTCTGGGTCGTATTATATTCGGCAAATATTAATAAATTGCTGATTTTAATATTATTTCACGTCTCGTTTATATATAACTAACTAACTATCTTGGCTCAGTGACCCAAAACGGGTCTTGGCCTCCGAAACGAGAGCACGCCACATATCCCGATCCCGCACCACTGCTTGCCAATCTTTGACCTGCATACGACGCAGATCCGCCTCCACTGTGTCTTCCCAGCGATACCTGGGTCGCCCGGCTGGGCGGCGACCAGTCGGTCGACCCAGGTATGCTCTCTTGACGGCGCGATCCTCTCCCATTCTCTGTAGGTGGCCGAAAATATATGACAATATTAAAATGATAAATGAGCATTGCCCCGTTCGAGCCAGGAACATTTCTAGGTATAAGAATAAGTATTTTTTTGTCATAAATGCAATGAAATTTCGTCATCGCGTGCGTATCACGTTGCAGGCGGAACAACTCGAGAGAACTGTAAAGGAATTTCATGCAAAATTGAAGGCTTAGGCGCGGAAGTTTTTTTTTTTTAATTATAATGTCAAACATGGCGTCTAATAAATTTGTTTTTCGAGTGGTGTATTTTTTTATTTCATTGCATATGTTTGAGATAAACACTATACAAATCTCGACGAGAAACGTTGGGCTGCAGGCCGCGTATCCCTCTCTATATCTACTTGGCCTGCAACCCTTCTTTTCCCGGCCTCTACAGTAATGTACTATAAAAGCTTGTATGGGTCATATTCAGGTCTTAAAAAATCGTCAACAGATGATAATTAAAACTTGATCGGCCAAATTTGTGTTTTTGCATTTATCTGGTACTGGACTATTGCCGCCTAATAACATAGATTTTACATATATATCGGGATTTTCCATTGAGAAATATCGTCTCAAATATCACTCCTAATCGAAAAATTTCAAATCGGAATCTTTTTAATTTAAATTCTACTAAAATTATTAATATGTCGTCATACAGAATTTGATTTCAATTTATTTTTATTTTTGCAGAACTTCTTATTATGAGTCCATAAGTATATACGAAAACGTGCCATATCGCCGCATATCGTAATCGCGTTAGCGTGTATCGTGCTTTGTGCGTGACGTATGTAAGTTGTTAGTTTAGATACATTCAATATTTTCTCTTTGGCAGTTAGTTTTACGTTACGTAGATAGCTAAAATTTTCGTAAAAAAACGAAAGCCGAAAAAATATTTACGGTTTCGCGTATAACTCGAATTTTACATTACTTGTTAGCTATAATTTTTCTAAAAATAAAACGAAAGTTACAAAAAAGGTTTTACGGACGAACTTACAACATAACAAGAGTTGTAAGATTCATGTTAGCTATATTTTTTCTATAAAAAAAACGAAAATTACAAAAAAAAAAGCTGTACGGCCGAACTTATAACCTAACTAGAGTTGTAAGTTCCTTGTCCCAAAAAAAGCATGAACGGTCGAACTCATAACTAAAGGTTTTCGTTACTTGTTAGCTATAATAAAAAAAAAAACGAAAATTACAAAAAAAGGATGTACAGTCGAACTCGCATAAGTAACTGGACACTTTGGTACATACTTTGTCGCTTTCACAAATTTTAATACACTTTGTTTTAAGTTTAGTATAACAGCAAAAACATGGTGTTAAAGCGATAGGTACTAAGGAGTGAAACCTCTTGTGAGTTCTCGACCGTATGAAAACGTGTGTTACATAAACACATAGTACCCAGATATAAATGTTGCACACCGGTCTTGGGAAAGAGACTCGGCAATTAGCTGAAATTGTCAGCTTCGTATAACTGTGGGTCAGGTATACAGGTAGTGCTTATAATGCCCTACGCGTACAGTATAATAACGCATTCAGGATGCTGATGGGGCTGCCTAGATGGTGTAGTGCTTCTGGAATGTTTGCCGATGCCCACACAGATGGTTTCCAGGCTATTATCCGTAAAAAGATCGCCTCACTGCTGGGAAGAGTCAGGCATAGCTCCAACAGTATCCTGAATGCGTTAGCAGAAAGCTGTGATTGCCCAATAAACAAGTTTTGGGTAGGGCAAATAAAAAGTGTGGCCCAATTTGATTTTTACTAACATAGATATACAGGGTGTGGCCTGTAATAATAATAATAATAATAATAATTAAGCCTTTTATTTCCAATAGATATTAACATTCAAAATAATCGTAATTCATATCAATAATTAGCAATATAATAATATTTTATAATAATTAACATTCATAATTCATATAATTAGATTTACAATTTAATACAGTAATACGTAAGTGTTTGTTTCCTACTCTATTGGGCTGTCCATTTCTGGACATAGGCCTCCTCCCTCCTATTCCATTCGCCTCTATCGGCAGCTACTCGTGTCCACGTGATACCGGCTTCCGCGACGATGTCGTCCCGCCAACGTCGGCGTGGGCGTCCACGCGGCCGCGCGCACTCTCGTGGGTACCAGTGCAGCAGTCTCTCGCTCCACCGTTCGTCTGTAGTGCGAGCCGTGTGGCCCGCCCATCTCCATTTTAGACGGCATGCCATCTCTGCTGCGTCAATAATTTTTGTGCGGCGACGAATCTCGGTTTTTCTTACTCTGTCTATTAGTTTTAATCCTAGCATGTTTCTTTCGACTTTTCTTTGGAATACATTGATTTTTGTCAGGACTTCTTTAGTTAGGGGCCATGTTTGGCAACCGTATAATAAGGTCGGTGTTACTACGGAATCCATCGCTTTTTTCTTTAACTTAATATCAATTTTTGACCTAAATATGTGCTTTAGTGACCAGTATGCACCCCAGGCTTTTTTGATTCGTCTTTCAACTTCTTGAAGTGGGAAGCGATCTTGAAAAGATATGTTCTGACCGAGATAAAGGTATTCATTAACATACTCTATATTTTTAGATCGTATTGCTATCGGTTTAGCGTCCCCGTTGGTCATTATGCACGTTTTCTCGGGATTCATTTCCAGGCCGCATTTTCTGCTTTCAGATTGCAGTGTATTAAGCATGTACGTTAGCTCATCGTGACCATTCGCAAGCAGAACAATATCGTCCGCAAAACGTAGATGGTGTAGCCGTACCCCGTTAATATTAAGTCCGAAGTTCTGCCAGTCTAGTCTTCTGAATATGTGCTCTAACAAGGCAGTGAATAAATTTGGCGAGATTGGGTCGCCCTGTCTTACCCCGCGTTCTATTCTGAAGTGTTGCCCTTTTTTTTCCAGTTTAATTGTTGATTTGCTTCTGCTGTATATTTCAGTCAAGATGTTTATGTATTTGTTATCAACGCCTTGTTCCTCTAGTGCCTCCCACAACTTTTGGTGCGAAATTGTGTCGAAAGCTTTTGAGTAGTCGACAAAAGCTATGTAGAGTGTTTTTAATAGGTGGCCTGTAATAGGAGCAATAAATTTAAAGGACGCTTCCTTAGAGCATCTGCAGTAACCTCTTGTGTCCATTTTTTTTTATCCTTTTTCAATTGGGAGAAATTTTGATCTAAAGTTATGAACTCCAAGTAATAGATCTTAGCACCCAGAGATTATAGCGCGGCAGTCAATGCTGATTTTGAGGTTGCTTCAAGTCATGACTCATAATCGTTTTCGCATTTTTGGTTTAAAAGAATATTTTTGGGATTTTTTAATTTTTTTTTATAAATTTTTAGTGTTTTTTTGAATAAATTGTTATTAATATCACTCCAGTAGAGTAAAAAAGTACATATAAGCTACATTAGCGAAAAAAAAATCCATAAAAACTTTTTTTTTTTTTCAATTATAATCATTTGGAAATAATTGCTGGAGAGCTCAATAGTGTACCGTTTAATTTTTTGCTCCTATTACAGGCCACACCCTGTATAAGCCCTTACTAACAAAATATGGATGTAATCACATGAAAACATCTGAAATAAAGGATTTATTATTATTATAACGTTGTCGCACACTACCAACGTGCCGTTTGTCAGTCGTTGACTGGTACAAACGCCAACACAGTCAGCTGAACGTTCGTGACCCCTTATTACTATACCTAGATATTTTTTCTAGCAGGACCAACATTTGTTTAGTGCTTCATCATCATCATTCAGCCGAATGACGTCCACTGCTGGACATAGGCCTCCCCCAAAGACTTCCACAATGACCGGTCCTGCGCCACCCGCATCCAGCGGACACCCGCGACCGTTACCAGGTCATCAGTCCACCGTGTGGGGGGCCTGCCCACGCTACGCCTTCCGGTACGTGGTCGCCACTCGAGAACCTTTCCGCCCCAACGGCCATCGGTTCTGCGTGCTATGTGCCCCGCCCACTGCCACTTAAGTTTAGCGATTCGGAGGGCTATATCGGTCATTTTGGTTCTGCTGCGGATGGCCTCATTTCTGATGCGATCACGCAGAGAAACTCCCAGCATAGCCCTCTCCATTGCTCTTTGGGTGACTTTGAGCCTTCTTATGAGGCCCATAGTAAGCGACCACGTTTCAGTACCATATGTCATCACTGGCAACACACACTGGTCAAAGACTTTCGTCTTGAGACACTGCGGAATATTGGACGAAAAGATGTGCCGTAGCTTCCCGAACGCTGCCCAGCCGAGTCGGATTCGACGATTAACCTCTTTCTCGAAGTTGGACTTACCTAACTGGACAGTCTGTCCTAGGTATATAGCTTAGTGTAGTACTTCAACGACAAGACGTACAGTCGAGGGCATAAGTATGTATACATTTTTTCACCTTAATCCATTGAAATAAGGTCCAAAAATGTATACATATTTATGGCCACGACTGTACATACAATCACAGACTTATATTGGCTACCTAGACGCCGCGTGCACCGATCTTGTACAAATTGAACGTAATCCGTACACTTTCAATCCAGTTTATTTTTTTTAATTTGCAATTAATAGTTCTTTATACAGCGTAGCCTACATGAAACTCTCAGGGTGTATTGTCTTTTTTGTTTATCTTGATTGTAGTATAAAAAAGTTTATCAAGTCAATGTTCTGTACAAAAAATCACGTTTTATTTCTTCATAGTTGGGCATGTTCGCTGACGTTTTATTTCTTCATAGTTGGGCATGTTCGCTGATGTATATTGTTTTGAAAAAATGACAACTCGCCGAGTTTCTTACGCCGGTTCTTCTCGTGGCAGAGGTATATTTTTCCGAACCGGTGGTAGTTTATTGACGTTCATAGGTTTATGTAAAATGCCTAATTTGAAGAATAAACTACTTTTACTTTTTTTTTTACTTTTACTGTACTTGCGGCATGTACTTCATTATAAGTCTGTGATAAACATGCAGTATAGCTGTTTAAAAATATTCACATGTCATCCAACTCATGGAAGTAATGATAAAGAGGCAAAATTATCACCAACCTATTATTATATCATATAGACCTAACAAAGTTTATGATCAACTGCAATGTGCCATGGTACCAACTAGACAACCCCGATTTTTTTTTTTTCATTTATTGGAGAACAAACAGAAACAAGTCTAAAGGTAACTTATAAACTAAAAATACATGGACAATAAGCATGCACTTATTTCCTAAATAGCCCTCACTAAGACATATTTGGATATTACATTTTTTTTGTTTTGGCTGCACTGAAACTATGTTTGTAAGGTTACTACTTATATACAAATATTTATAAACCAACTTTAATTTCCGTACATTTATCTATGACGTTGAAGTGGTACTTATCGATAACAGGACTGTCGATGTTTTTATTTTATCAATCGCTTACATCAAGTCGTTCGTGCTAGAAAAATATCTAGGTGTACTTATTACAATAAGCATAAAGTGCACCAGTGGTCAGTTAACTATGTTGGCGATGGTACAATAGAGTATGGTCACGTTTAGTTGAAAATATATAATTTAGGAGGAGGTGACAACCTTTATAAATAAAAACGGCGTTTGGTGATCGAGCGATGTCCTTTTGCTAGATTGTTCCTTACTACCCAAGTAAATATTTGAGAAGGGGAGGCATCTCGATAGTTTACACAACAAGTACGTGCATGTAATTATTTGCAATCAGCTCATGCCTTTTATATAATAAGCAGGCATCGGACGGCCTGTTTAGCCTAGTTGGTAGTGACTCTGCTTCCGAAGCTATAGGTCCCGGGTTCGAATCCCGGCCAGGGCATTTCATTGTGCATTTTTCACGGATATTTGTTCTTGGGTCTTGGATGTTTTCTATGTATTTAAGTATGTATTTATCTATATAAGTATGTATATCGTCGTCTAGTACCCATAGTACAAGCTTTGCTTAGTTTGGGACTAGGTCGATTTGTGTAAGATTGTTATATTATATTATATATCGGAAATTAGGATGCTTTTATACCTACGACTAGCAAAATCCCGGAAAAAGGTAAGCAAGTATGGAGTCGGTTTCTTAAAATTAATATTTCAATTATTTAGGTTCCTGTTTTCCGGGATTGTAGAAAGCATCACGAAAAGGTAATAATACCTTTAACTGTACTGTTGTCATCTTTGGGATGGTGCAGCCAAATATCAGCTGGGTGCTTTGGACTCGGTGGACCGGAGAGCCAGGAGATGATAGGCGACGTTGCGCTCGTTGGAACCAAACTCCAAAGTTTGGAGCATCGGCGGAGGGTCGCCTGTCTGGCAATTTTCTATAGGTTGTATTTTGGAGAGTGTGCTGCTGAGCTCCATGACCTTATCCCCCCTTCGAATTTTCTTTATCGGAGTACTAGGCGCCGTATGGGATTTCACCCACATGTAGTCGAATTCCCTCCATGCTGCACCTCGCGGTTTAAGAAATCATTTCTGATTCGCACTGCTTCAGTCTGGAATTCTCTTCCGGCGTCTGTATTTCCAGAAGCATACGATCTCGATGTCTTCAAGGTAAGAGTGAATAGGCATCTTCTGGGTGAGCGTGTTCCATCTTAGACTTTGTCTTAACTTTCCATCAGGTTAGACTAAGGTCAAACGTAATCCCATTAACAATAAAAAAAAAATTTTTTTTTTCATGTTATGATTATGACTATTCTCAGCGATTTTCGTCAACATTCACGTTGGTAAACAGTTTTAACGACATAAAGGTGTAACAAAAACAATAGTGGTGCTCAGTTTAAGGGTGTAATATGTATTGTGTTTTGATAAAGGAATACGTATGTGTTTATGTTATCCTAATTTCCGGTATTCCGGGAAATCCCGGGAAATTTATTAGTGAAATTAAATTGACTCCGCCTCCATGCTACTCAAGAACAACGCGGTGTAGGTACTGAGGCCGAAGTGCAGGCATAAAGGCATCCGAATTTCTGATGCCTGATAATAAGACACACGACGGAATTAGGTTTTTTTTTAATGCTATACATAAAACTTATGACGTCATTAACTCAAACCGAAAGTCGACATGCCTCCCCTTCTTAAATCTTTACTGAATAATCCAACAATAGGACGTCGCTCCAAACCAAACGTGGTATATCGGCTGTCCATGTCGTGCGGAGCTGCCATTTAGGGTCAGTCATGCGAAATGAGTTACAATGTTCATAATTTATAAATATTTTCTACGTAACCGAAACTGACAGATTTATTAAATTAATGGGTCACAAAGAGCACCAGAAACAAAAGTCGTCTTCGTTAAGGGGTTACGTGGACATATATATATATAATAATTTTATCGCATTAAATTATATAAGATAAGACGCCTTTTATGCGGATTATGAGTCCATACAAAAATTAGCCTTTATAGCGCTTAACTTTGGCAATGTCCACAGGAAAGACGCGAACCTAAATCTCTTTATGACCCTAATACAATTGCCTTACTATCTTTTTTTCTAGTAAAGATATCCAGAGTTTACATGTTATCGATTTTACGTAAACTAATAAATTTCATATAGTGCGGTTTTATATGAAACGACACTTTAATAAATACAATGATTGATGTACTCGTACGGTCGCCAGTGTTTGGAAATCAACGTACAGCCAATAGTCTTTCCAAAGACCGGTGCGCAACATTTATCGCCGGGTACAGTAAGCATCAAAAGCAGCTACGCATAACTAACTAACCAACTGACTAGGCTAGCACGACGTCCCAAAATGAATCCTGGCCTCCGAGACAAGAGCATGCCACTTTTCTCGGTCCTGCGCTATTTCTCGCCAGCTTGCTCCGGCTCCGAGCTTACGCAGGTCCGCGTCCACCGTATCTTTCCAGCGATACTTGGGGCGACCCACAGGACGCCGTCCGGTCGGTCGGCCCAAGTATGCTCTCTTCACCTGTCGACCTTCTCCCATCCTTTCGAGGTGACCAAGCCAGCGAAAACGATGCGCTTTGGGGTCACCAAACGCATACAAAGCTCTTATGCCCTTGTAATAAAGACTTTGGAACTTTTCAAATGGGTAGCTACCTTTGATGCTGACTGTCCGAGGGCTGTTCCGAAAGTTTTTAGCTGCTCTCACTGTATTTATGCGATATATTTTTTATTTACACCATTATGTGGGTAATTTTAATAGTTATGAGCTGAGATAAAATCGTTAGTAAGCAGCAAGTATTTTTTTCACAACATTTCTTTTACCAAAAGGCCTATGGTATGGGCTTTTAAAAATTTGCGAAAGTAGTACTATTTTTGATACCTAAACATAGTTTTGGCAACGAAATCCCTAACAGCTGTAGTGGAAACTGCCCGGGATGACTACCTAACTTAGTTTTGCTGATTTTAATGTAAAATCACTAAATGATTTTATTTAATCTAAGTTTTTTTGTGATGATGACCAGTCCCTAGTCTCGAGACCTAGACTAATATTCGACACACCTGCTCATTGTCGCTAATTTTCATGCAAAGATTACGTGGGTAGAGACAGGGAAGATTCATAGTTTGCGGTGTATAAAATTTCGTTTAGTTGTGGTGACGTATTAATCAAAATTGGCCCGCAACACAAAATTGGTATTGTGACCCGTTCATCGCATATTAAATAGGGCTGTTGACACGTCGTACTTAAAACACAATAAAAAAAACCAAGCGACTTTCATTAACAGTTTCACCCCAACACATATGTATCGAAATTACCCGCATAATGAAATGAAAATGAATGAAATGAAATGTTTTTATTCCAGACAATGTCCATAAATTGATATTATATACAATTACAAGTTAGATTAATTAAAATTCTTAAATAAAATGAAATAAAAATAAATAAATAATGGTATCATTAAAACATATATGACATGAATAGAGTGAGAGCAGCTAAAAACTTTCGGAACAGCCCTCGTACTGTATGTAATTAACACAGCGACTCACGTGCTATGTTACCTAGATGACATTATACTCTTCTATTTTTGAAATTTTGTGTGGTTTCTGAATCGTTACGGGCCTGGTTGTGTCTAAAGTAGACTTAATTTTTTTTAGTGTGTTTGTGTCATGGTCTGGATATTTTCGGTGCATTTATAGATATTTTTGTTCGTTTGACTGTGTCTGTCTGAATCATTTCTGGTGCGATTGTGATTGAAATTTTCTTGACAAGTTTTGGTGTAAAAGTTTCCTATTATTTTTGCAAGTGATTGTATTTGAACTAAGTTTCAGTGAGGTTGTGACTAAATTTGTTGAAGTGGTTGTGTCAAAACTCACATTACTTTTTTGAGTGACTGTGTCTGAATCATTGCTCAACTGGGGTAGGTAGTTTTAGCATTTAAAACTTTATTAAAATAGCGATATCATAGCGATATAATACCGATAGTTATTTAAATATTGATATAAATCCATGTCCCCTTATTTCGCAGACAATTGTTTCATAGAAAGTATTGATTCGCAGAATTTTCATTTCATAGAAATATTTTTTTCAGTAACCGTTAGCCCTTTTTAGGTACAGCTGAAAGTCCTTGTGTAGAACCGGTTTTGGGTCTACTAGAAAGGTAGATTGAGTTAGAATTGTGACCCTATGATAAAAAAATGCTTTCCATGAAATCAAAATTCTGGATAGCATACATTCGATCAAACAATTTTATGCGAACAAAATGTTTCTTGATACAACCATACTTATATAAATCAATATAAAGATTCCGCATAACGATATACAAATAACGTTATAATAACGTTTTGATATTGATGTCATAAAAATAAAGCTTGTCAATGTAATGTAAATATTTACGTTATTATAGACGTTGTTCTTCAAACATTATTATTATATCACTTAAACCAGTTTCACTATATATATTGAAAATAATGGAACCATGCCTAGGGGGCCCAATTTTTTTAAACATATTTAAAGTTTAGATATTGTTTTATTTGTATATAATTCATGTGTTGTTATCTTAATAAATCCTATAAGAAAACAAAAAATAATTGAAAATAATTGAATATGTTGAAAACAAAAAAATCTATGCTATATAGCTAAAATAAAAGACACTAGAATTTAAGACAGTAGTATAAGATTATTATTCTAAAATGACTATAAGATTATTATCTTAACGGGTACCAGTCTCAACTACAGCTGGATAGGTGTTACAACCGGCGCTGACTTTCAAACTGGTCCACTTTACAAGGCTTTATTTAACTTACACTGTTCGTATGTAAGTATCCGATTTAGCTGAAATTTGGCGTAATTATGTAAGTTAAGTGACAGTAAAATAATATACCACCGAGCTGATCTGATGATGGAGAGGGAAGGTGGCAATAACAACTCCTAAACTACATAAGATAAGCCGTTGAGCATTGATGCTTGTGGAAAAAAGTACAGTTGGCAATCGACTTGTACTTTGGTATTTTTATGTTTGCATCAAAATTTTGACTGCAACTTACTTTTAATTCATAATGATAGACTATTAGTGTAACAGTTAGATATTAGAATGCCTAATTATATAACTAAAAAGTTTTTTGGAGGGGAATATTCAAAATCGAAAAGGCTCTATACTAGTGCTGCGAATAACACATCTGAAGAGAAGGCCTTGCGAGAAACTCATAGAAATGTCGCGAGGAAATATGTTGTAATACAGTAAGATTACTTTTATAACTGCAAATTCCGTTTAGTTATGTTATGCATCTTAAGAGTGCGCAGTACGTTCGGTTCTCCATACAAACGTATTTACGCTCTCATTTCAAAACGCCGTGCTAGAATAACATGAAACTTTGTATACACAATGATATCTAGGTGGGAAATTAGTTTCTGTTGCTTGAAATTATAATGGAGAAAGAATACAACGATTATTAAGGTTTTCATACAAGCCGTAAAAAACTGAAAAAACCGCTGTATTTTTTTTATTTGTCATTTTCTAGCAACAGAAATTAATTTCCGACCTAGATATGCCGGATCTCATTGTGTATACAAAGTTTCATGTTATTCTAGCGTGGCGTTTTAAAATGAGAGCATAAATACGTTTGTATGGAGAACCGAGCGTACTGCCACGTACTGCGCCCTCTTAAATGTTTGCAAAACATGTATCCATTCATTGAGGCTGATTAAGCTTTGTAGTTACGGAAACCCTATGATAACGTCGTACTGAGCGAGAACGGATAGACAACCGAGCGAAGCGAATACGTGTGTTAACGAACACAAGAAGTTGAAATGTTTGAGGCCGTTATTGTTGTCTACTGTTCTAGGTATTTCATTTTCACTGTAGTGTTATTAGTTTATAAGATGAGTTTTGGGAAGGTGTTTATTTTTAATCTGTCTATCTCTAAAGAAAATTGCACCTCTGATTAATTTCATCTGTTAAAGATGACTTGAATTAGAGTTTGTATAGCTATAGATTAAGTGTAAGTTTTTTATGACATTGGCATAAAGTTTAATATCACTAACTGTATGTTTTATTTTTAACTTTTAATAGGGATTTAATTTTAGTTGAATTAGGATTTTATAAACTCCATACTTCACAATTGACACCATGTTTTTTTGTGTAATATTTTCAAGATTAGCTTGATTTTCTTTAGTTTAATTTTTTTGTGTTTTATATAGGGTGTTGTAGTCTATATGTGCTTTTAGTTACTATAATGTAATAGTTTTGCCATAACTTCAAATTTTGCTTTTTGTTTCCATTGTAGCATTCGAAGTGTTTTTTGATATTTTATGATGGGTAAGATGAATAGATAAGTTTCGTGTGCTTTTTTTCATTTTTTTAACCTTAATAAATTGTATGTTTTATCCTCGTATTGTTTTAATTTAACATTTAATTTCATTTTCTTATATAAAAAAAAAACTGTACAAAAACAATGAAGCCACATTGACAGCTGTTTTCATTAAAACAGGATAAAGCCTGTTTCGTTTTATCTGACGCGTTCTTATCCTTACTCGGTATGGGCACATGGGCAGTCACGTTAGAACGCATCAGATTAACGTGAACCTTACCGTACTAAATGTATGTCAAAATCAAAATCAAAATCAAATATTTATTCTGCAAATAGGCCACAAGGGCACTTTTACAAGTCGAAGCGTGAAATTATACAATAAAAAAAAAACTGACAAAATTACTTAATAATAATGATTAAAAAAATATACTGATTAACAAAAATAAATTTACAAATATTAAGGACGTATTGAATACGATCTGTCCGAATAAACAAAAAGTACATAAAATTAATTTAATATCTCAGAGATGTATATGGTCTCTGAGCGTCCAAATACGATTAATAACAATTATTTAAGTCCTTAGAGATGTAAATGATCTCTAAGCGCTAAAATTAAAATAAGTAAACTTAACTTAATA
The DNA here is from genome assembly GCA_905163555.1 of Notocelia uddmanniana. Taxonomy (NCBI): domain Eukaryota; kingdom Metazoa; phylum Arthropoda; class Insecta; order Lepidoptera; family Tortricidae; genus Notocelia; species Notocelia uddmanniana. The sequence continues at coordinate 3,437,166 of LR991052.1, forward strand.
TTGTTAGAGATATTGTATGTAACCGATATTGTTCTGATGCGTCACGAGACGTGACGGCAAACGAATATGAATCCGGCGCAAGGCACCCACATTATATTAGAAGTCTAAAAACAAAGTCTATCAAACAAACGCAAGCATTAAACGGCTGTAGCATGCTATGGACATAAGGTAGTTTTTTGCCTGCGCTATGTTGACAGATGTTTGACACATTTCGATCCTGCTTTGCTCAATACACAGTATATTTTTTACATTACAAACCAATATCGCATTAGTGTAGCCGCGGAATGAAAAGGTTATTCACTTTTCGACCTTCATGGCATTAAAATAGAGTTGAACATTGACGAATCTTTTCATTCTTTGAATGTGCCTACGATCAAGAGAATACCAACAATAGACAAACACACAAACGTGGCTAACATATTTTTTGTACATATTTAGAGACACGCTAAATTAAGTAATATTGTCAAGAGCAATGATCTGGTACATTTTCTATCGATTATCCATACAAATCGACCCGTTATCATCGCACTTGGTTCTGTTATCAGGTATCTTTAGTAAAATACAAACAGATCTCATTGAAAAGTAAAGTTTATATAAAAACAGACATAACTTAATAGAAATGTACAGTCAGCATCATAAATATGTATACGTTTCGGAACTAATGTCTGGGGAATAAGGTTCAAAATTGTATACATATTTATGATGCTGACTGTACATCGACGTCTAAAATATTGACACATCTGCACCAAATTGTGTTGTAATAAGTCGAGAAACGTATATATATTTATGACGACGATTGTGATATTGGCAAAACGGTACCCTGGTCCACAAAGGAGCCGTGAACAATCAAGTGCAAAAATACAAGTGCATACAACTTACTCAAAAATATGTCCAATGGCTCTTATGTCGGCGAATTAAGGCTTCGATACATATTTTTGCACTCGACTGTCCTGCATGAAGTTACCGTGAAATAGTCGTTGATGACTCGAGAGTTCCATTTTACTGAAAGTAGTTATAAAAAAAAAGAACGATGTTCCTCCGATTTGACACCGGCCCAGTTCATTATTGGAATCCAAGTATATACGACCTCTATTAGATAAGTGGTAATATAATTCCAATATGACAGTAGTTTTTGTACCTGGCACGTAATCGGAACAAAGATGGCGGCGTTCGTGCAGGTACAATCATCGAAAAAATTAGAAATTAAAGGGAAAAATTGAATGCTCCGAGCTGGATTCGAACCTGCGACATCTGGCATACGCGGCCAATCGCTCTAGCCTCTGAGCTATCGGAATAACCAAGCGCGTGCACAAAATCCTTCACTAGTTCCCCTCCTACAACACTTCTGGGAAAAAAACAAAAAAAAAAAAACATTTTTCAATTTTCCCTTTAATTTGGAATTTTCGTTAGCAGCGTTACTGCTGTAGTACAAAATTAATTTAGTATGGGATGGCGCATCGTTACAGACCATTTCTCAATGTAATTTGAGACGTTGGTGCCGTTAATAGAAGTCTAAGTCTTCTACGGTAGATGTCGCTGTACGCCTTCCCAAAGGCGTTGTAGGAGGGAACTAGTGAAGGATTTCGTACACGAGCTTGGTTGTTCCGATAGCTCAGAGGCTAGAGCGATTGGCCGCGTATGCCAGATGTCGTAGGAATGAATCCTGTTCGGAGCATTAATTTTTTAAATTTTTCCGTTTAATTTGGAATTTTTGTTAATAATTAATCGAAAAAATGGTTTACCACTTTTCGACTCTATAAAAATACACGTAATTTAAAAGCACACGAAACTCGTTAACATATGTAACACATATAAGTAAATAAATAAGTTTCTAATTGGAATTGAATTAATATTATTCTATATGAACCAAATTCGCTTCTTATTGAAACATGAATATTATAATACCATAGTAATTTAAGTATTTTTTATAAAAATATAATTATTATATTTAGTACAAGCGTTACTATTAGCTATTGAAAAGTTTTAATAGCAAATGAAGATTCCCAGAGTGCGTGACATTGTAGTCAGATCTAAATGCCGAATAAAAAAAACTAGGATACTTTGTGCGGCGTTAGGCTGGGTTGCACCAAACCGTCTGTAATCGTAAGCTGTGTTCGTTAAAATTTCAATGTATGGAAAGTTTGACAAGTTTCTATGGGATGACAGCTGCCGGCTATTTAACGGATATTTAACGTTGATCAGTCTGTGATCGTAAGTCGGTGCAACCCAGCCTTAAGGTACAACTGTTAACAAAAAAGAAACAGGTAGCTACACTACTTTTAGAGAGGTATGGCAGCGACATAGCGACGAATATAGAAAAGACGATTTTTAAAGTCGCACTAATATAGAAGAGACGATTTTTAAAGTCGCTCTAATATAGAAAAGACGATTTTAAAGTCGCACTAATATAGAAGAGACGATTTTTAAAGTCAAAGTCGCACTAATATAGAAAAGACGATTTTAAAGCCGCACTAATATAGAAGAGACGATTTTTAAAGTCAAAGTCGCACTAATATAGAAAAGACGATTTTAAAGTCGCACTAATAGAGAAAAGACGATTTTAAAGTCGCACTAATATAGAAAAGACGATTTTAAAGTCGCACTAATATAGAAAAGACGATTTTAAAGTCGCATTAATATAGAAAAGACGATTTTATAGTCGCACTAATATAGAAAAGACGATTTTTAAAGTCGCACTAATTGTGTTATTGTGTATTAGGAAAAGCACGTCGCATGAAAATTGTGATATAACATTATTCTAAGCCTACACGTGCTATAATTTGTTACACCTTCCGGTAAAACATAGTGATGCCAAGCTGCATTTTAAAACATCTATATAACTTATGTTTAGAAAACAAATATTTTGTCTTTTGACATCTCGCAGAGACCTTACAGAATACGCCAGCCATAATAACACTACCACTTGTTTAAGGGTGGTATTCCACTCGTCCAATATCTTTGTCCAATCTTTGATCAAATTTCTTTGACAGAGGCCCATTCCACTCATCCAATATCTTTGTCCAAGTTTTATTTTTTACATGCGTAGCCGTATTGATTTAACTGTTATCGGAATCTTTGATCAAATGTCGGGGTCCCATCCAAGTTTGATGTAATCATCCAATTTCTTTGATGAAAGATATTGGATGAGTTTAATACGGGGTGGTATTCTACTCATCAGAATCTTTGACCAAATGTCGGGGTCCCATCCAAGTTGGATGAAATCATCCAATTCCTTTGATCAAATGTATATTGGACAAAGATATTGGATGAGTGGAATACCTCCCTAAGGTATGTGGTGTTGTGTTCCTTGTGGTGCGTAAGGTCGGCAGAGCTCCCGAGAATGCGCTGTGTTGAGTGTGACGGACGTGTATATGTCTAGCTGTAAACACAACGAGTTTTTATAAATAAATAATTAAATATTGGTAGACAATCTTACACAAATCGACCTAGTCCCAAACTAAGCAAAGCTGGTACTATGGGTACTAGACGACGATATACATAAAATAAATAAATATATAAATAAATATTGGGGGACAATCTTACACAAATCGACCTAGTCCCAAACTAAGCAAAGCTTGTACTATGGGTACTAGACGACGATATACATACTTATATAGATAAATACATACTTAAATACATAGAAAACATCCAAGACCCAAGAACAAATATCCGTGAAAAATGCACAAATACATGCCCTGGCCGGGATTCGAACCCGGGACCTCTAGCTTCGGAGGCAGAGTCACTACCAACTAGGCTAAACAGGTCGTCAAATATACTTATATAAAATAATACATATAATTATATAAGGTGTTGATTTATTAGTCGCAGATATTTTTACAGCTGTTAGTACTCGGTCCCTGGAGTATATTTAAGTATGAAACATTATAGCTTTACGATTATTTTTTTTGGAGAAAACTGAAAAACTGTTACGTAAAAACACCCTGTTAATGTGATTATTAAATGAGAACTCATTGAACAGATTCTACTCGTAGTACCTCTTTTACGTACCACTTAACTGTAACTGGCCACTTCACGTCGATAAATCAAATACTTAATTGTTAATGTCATGTTATTTTCTGTCTAATTGTGTCGTTTGCAAATCAATTTTACTTATTTTGAAATGCCTTCTTTTCTTCATGCTTGCTTTTAAAATTACTTTAACTCACTTATCAAAGGCTAGTATTAGTTAACTATCCTAATGGGTAGATTTTCTTGACTAGTTTTAACACGACAGCTTCAATTTCCATCCTACATTACATCCTACATTTATAGTTTTTCCGCCGAACCGTAACGACATTTAAGACAAACAATTGTTGACATGAGTGACATGACAGATAGTGTTAAACGTCTTATCAGGCACATGGTGATTTTTTTTAGACGAAATTACAAATTAATTTTTTGTTCGGTAAATGAAAACAAAAAAAATATATATGAAAAGGTTTCTTAATTGCTATTTAAAGTGAATTGTTTTAAAGTAAAGTATTATCTGTTAAAATATCTGTAGCTAATAAATTAACACCTTATATAGATAAATACATACTTAAATACATAGAAAACATCCAAGACCCAAGAACAAAATCCGTGCTAAATGCACAAATAATGCCCTGGTCGGGATTCGAACCCGGGACCTCTAGCTTCGGAGGCAGTGTCACTACCAACTAGGCTAAACAGGCCGTCGTTTAAATCAACAAAAGGGCGCTGGCAGCGCATTTCTGATTCTCCTTCCGTCACAGGCTAGGCTAGACTAGGCTTCGGTGTCTGCTAACCATTAGCCAGGCAATTGCCTCCTTCCATGCCTCTACAATAATGTACTCTTAATGTACACGTGTTGGCCCGCAGGCTCCATAATGGAAGCGGCTCAGAACCGGCCGTCATTCCAGACGTATGTGCCGACGGAGACACCGGCGCAGCCCCTGCGCCGCCAGGGCTCCTTCACGGGATCACAGAACCAAGGTATGTTGATCCTAGTAAAATGGGACTGTAACCTTCTGTAACTCTCGGTTGTTTCGTGTCTTATAAACAAAAATGGGGGTTTCCCGAAATATTTAGTATCCCAGATTTACTTCAAAACTCACTGTCTTCGAGATAATATATGGCAAACTTTAACAATTTGAGGCCAAACAAAACAGTATTTAGGACGTAACATTTGTGAGATGAAAGTCAGTTAATAATCGAAATTTCTCTTACGATGTTAGAGGCCAATGAGGAACGGTTATATGTAGATTTCACATATGTAAGTGCATAAGCAACGTAGAAATATATTAAATAGAGCATTTTGGATCATGCTTGAATATCTCTTCTTCGTCGTTACACTCTTGACAGAGTGGTGGTGGCCGTCATGCTGTGGGTGGCGAGCTTTACCACTCGGCGCCATTCCTCTCTCACGTGTGCACGCCCGGCACTTTCGTGCAAAGGGCAGTTTAATGTCGACTTTATTTGGACCGTCCACTTCATTTCAAGAGCATATACTCTGCGCTTCTCGTTCTCTCTTAGCGTCCTTGAATATATTCTTATTAAATATATATGTAATATATATATAGTCCTCCTCGTCGTATCCGACGACGGCGACCCTTACAGCTTCCTCTGATGAGCACGTACATGGCTCGCAAAACCGAACTTTCATCTAAATGTTCGGTCGCACTGTGTGCAATACAGCTGACCCTGACTATTTTAAGTATACTCATAGGAGGGCTTGGGTCGAGTCTTCCGTAAATAGCGCTTATAATAAGGTGTTCGATTCGGGCTTCTTCAAAAGAAGCTACACCTTTTCGGACTCTATTACGCCATTCCGGTCTCATCGACGCAAGCTCCACCCAACCCTCGGGAGGAATATCACAGGCTTTGAGATGGAAAAGGTGACTAGTGACTAGGGTTGAGAAGGGTATGCTTCGGTGGTTTGGGCATGTAGAGAGAATGAGTGAAAGTAGAATGACTAATAGGATTTACGCTCAGGAGATGAGTGGTAGGATCGGAAGGGGACGACCAAGGCGAGGTTATCTAGATCAAATTTCGGCGATACTGAAAAAGGGCCAGGTCAGAAGTACCCGCAACCGACTTGCATGTATGAGAAGATGTATGGATGTGATTGAAGCGAAAGAAGTATGTAAGGACCGTAGTATTTGGCGTTCTTTGGTCTCTGCCTACCCCATGGGATAACGGCGTGAGTTTATGTATGTATGTAAAATATAAAAAATAAGTATTTTTTTTTCCGAATTCGGCTTTAGCAAATCTAGGTAATTGCCATAGGTAAGCAAATTAAACAACTGATATCTGTTTGTGTTATCCATAAATATACCAGACTAAGTAGTTTTCACGGTGGATTATCAACACAAAACTTGTCAGAAATCTATAATGTGGGTTGCTGTGTGACCTGCGAGCGAGGCCTCCGAGTTAGGTGTTGTTGTTCCGTTCAAATATCTTATGGAAATCTTAGAAATCATAATGCTCGCATTTTGTATTTTTAATCAATTTAGGTTCAAGTTTTTTTTTTACTCGTTCTTCGCCATGAATTTGTGAACAGCTCAACGCAAGGCATCAGCGAGTATCAGTTTGGAAAGTGCACCGGCGTCTGCGTATTTTTTAGAGAAATGATAAAACCAATGCATGGTGCCATCACTGAAGCGGCGGAGAATGGCGGTGGATCTGGTATGCCTGGGAACTGGGTTACCACGTGATAAAGTTGGTAAATCTAGTTGAGTAAAGAAAGGGCATACATTAAATTAACTAATGAAAGTCAACAACGAGGAACTACAGTATGGGATTCTTGAAGAAATGAGTGTTAAATTTTTAAAGGGTCGGCAACGTGCATGTGACACCCCTGGAGTTGCAGGCGTACATAGGCTGCGGTGACCGCTTACCATCAGGCGGACCGGAGGCTTGTTTGCCACCGACGTGGTATTAAAAAAAAACAGTCGTTTTACCTCATACGGGTACACCTCCCATCACCCGACCAATGAAAACGCGCCTTTAAACTTTTAACTTGTACTGTAAGTCAAGCATTAAATGTATGTATCAGAGGCTCAAACATAATATGATATTATCTACATCCATATAATAAATCATCTTTTCATCACACTTGCTCGTAAAGGGTCTTATTGTGCGCAGGTGTATATTCCGTCCGCGTGCGGGTCATAACTACACGATATATCCTGTAATTATGAGATCACGTACAATTTTACAGCACATGTCCGGGCCGGGGCGTCTCAGTAAACATGCTTCCACTGGCTCAATGGTTGTATATGAAACACATGAAAGAGGATTTAATATATGGATGTAATGGCGATAAAACTAGTGTATGCAACTGTACATTACACTTGTGTGATCTTATTATGAAACTCGCCTGCGGCTCGTTTTATAATACTACACTAGTATTTGAATGCCTCTCATTATGTCGGCCTGTTTAGCCTAGTTGGTAGTGCCATTGCCTCCACAGCTAGAGGTCCTGGGTTCGATTCCCGGTAAGGGCATTTGTTTCTGTGGTGAGCAGAGACATTTGTTCCTGAGACTTGGATGTTTTCTATGTATTTAAGTATATATCTATTAAATATATCGTCGTCTAGTACCCATAACACAAGCCTTGTTGAGCTTACCGTGGGACTAGTTCGATTTGTGTAAAAATGTCCCCTAATATTTATTTATTCTTATTATTTATTTATTTATTATGTAACAGTTGCATAAACTACCTACCTTACATTACAGGTCAAGGTCACGCGAGCCTAGACCGGCGCGTCTCAGAGCCATCCGCCGGCGACGGCCGCCGTCACGACGAAGCCAAAAGGCACTCCATGGTTGATGGCGGTCAGAAGGAACCTAAGGAGGAACGCAACCGCCGCAGCCATGACGGGAAGAACCTCTCCGTCGGCTGAGGTTGAGTGGTCACTGACCCTGCTTTTGACTTTCAAGGTGATCTGTTTTTTTAGATATTGATTAATAACCTACTGAAAAAGTATTATTTTACTGTCAAGTTTTTTTTTTAATAGAACTAGGTCAGCTGTTAAAACAGTTAAGATAAGCGCCAGAAAATTCTTTGGAATTCAAGTTTCTTTTTTATAATGATGGCATAGTATTATTTGATTGTCAAGATGATTTTCTTTTGGTCGGATGGGTTGTCCATAAGGACGATTATGAGCGCCTTATGGACACGCTGTGAATACTTTGGCTGATTATTATTATTTTTTCTAAAGAAAAACGTGTAGCTTTATCGGTTGTCCGTGACTTTAATGGCCTTGCTTTCGTTAGTCCCGGATATTTGCTAATCTCGGAAACTTTAAGTCCTTTAGAGTTTGAAATTAGGTTTCAATTTGTACTTCTTTAAGTAGACAGGGACGTGTATTGACAACCGAAAAAGTACCCTTTTTGAGAATTACACAAAAAGTTATTAAAATACATATATGGAAGTGATTGTTGTGGTGTCCTTCAGAAAACAACAAGACAACACAACAAGGTACCAGGTTCTTGTGGACTCGTTTTGGATCTCATCAGTTTCTCAATTGTGATATGAATGGTCCCATTGTTCAGAGATTTACCTTATCTTATCAATCATAGTAACAAACAATTTTCCTATGAAGGCAGCAAAGGAATATTTTTTCTTTACTATTCTCATCTTGACAATCATTCGTTTAGATTATCTTCATAAGTTCATAACATAAAACACACTTTTATTAATACCAAATACTTGTATAACTTTTTAGTGTTTAAATGTCAACTTGAATGGCAAAAGTAGGCAATGTATTCCAATTCGGATGTTTAAGAAATTATGAGTAATAAAGTATCCGGTGTCAACGTTGTATAGTCAGTAGCAAAAGTAGCTACGCATAATAAGTCAAAAGTCTCTATTATAAGGGAATAAGGGCCAAGCCTGTTTCTCTTAGCATAGTTCAACTACGTTATGTAAACACGTTACTAGGTGACGGCGTTGACGGGCAAACGTGACAACCCTAACTAGACAACAGAGCGCGCGCTATGCGATAGAGCGGGCGCATGGTTCGGTGTTCCCTAGCTGTCGAACAACGGTTTTGTTCAATAGTAAACCTTCTGTACTTAAGTACTATTAATTATTTATATGCGTAGGCACGATTGCTGACTGTATGTTTAATATAATAAAAAAAGTTTTACCGTTTTCTGATCTTCATCAAGTCTAGTATGGAATCAGCGGTTTTAATTTTCGGACGTAAATAATCGCGTTTATTTTCAAATTGTGATCTACGGCAAATAAGGATAATTTCCACCAAACGGTTAGCATCGGTTCGGAACGGATTTTACAATCTTTTTTAAACTATATTAAATCATGTTTACAGTATTTAAAGTCTATATTAGCAAGCCGCGCACAGCAGCATACGTTCGGCTACGATCGCGTGTCGCGGAAGACGCCCGCGGTTAGGTTTCTGTACGCGGCTTGCTAATATAGACTTTAAATACTGTTTTTTTTTATCGTATGGCATTTATTTACGAACCGTGAGATCTTCGAGAAGACAAGTACGGTTGCCAGTTTTTATTGCACTTTTAGCACCACCCAGGGGTCACGTGTAGGGTAACGGTGGGTACTCCCTACGGACGTGGTGCAACTTCGACCCCCCTTTGTCAAGTGAGTGGGCAACTTGACTGTTAGAAGTTCTCAAGCCGCTTTAAATACTGTGTACATGATTTAATATCGTTCAAAGATCGTAAAAACCGTTCTGATCCGCTGCGATGCGAGCTGTTTGGTGGAAATTATACTTAACACTTTTCAATACATTATTTAACTTTTAAATAACTTGTAGGTTAAATTATGTTGGTAAATATTGAAATATCAAGGCTAGGATTGAATGATCTGCCGGGATCATTATCTATTGAATATTTAACTAAAATTTCCACTCGTGGGTACATTTTTTCTGTTTGTGCGAAGATCCGCATGTGCTGAATGCATTTATAGAGATACATTTCTGTTCATGGGAACTTGCCCAAATTGGATCTAAATACTTAGGAATCAATAGCAATGCAAATCTGTAGAAATAGAAAATCATAAAAAAATATACTTAGGGTGACAGCACCAGTAATGGACAAGGACCAATTATGCACCTTGACTCTTATTTAAAAAAATACAAGAGTTATACATTTTTTATTTAGAAATATATAACTTATTTTCTTTTAAAGTTATACGTTTTTTATTAATAAATGTATAAGTCTTATTTTCTTTTAAAGTTAAACATTTTTTTATTAAAAAATGTATAACTTTTATTTTCTTTTACACTTAAACATGTTTTTATTAAAAAATGTATTTTTTAATAAAAAATGTATAGCTCTTATTTTCTTTTAAAGTTAAACATTATTTATTAAAAAATGTATAACTCTTATTTTCTTTTAAACTTAAACATGTTTTTATTAAAAAATGTATAACTCTTATTTTCTTTTAAAGTTAAACATGTTTTTATTAAAAAATGTATAACTCTTATTTTCTTTTAAATAAGAGTCAAGGTGCATCATTGGTCCTTGTCCATTACTGGTGCTGTCGCCCTAATGCAGAATTGGAAATTAAAAGTATCGAATAATTAAATCCGCTGCTCTTAAGCTTATCGGTGTGGTCGATTCTCGTTACGATAAGGAACGAGAATCGACCACACCGTCTTGACAAGAAGGTCCAAATTGTAATGACAATCAGAGTTGACACCGGCGTACTTTATCTAACCACAGGAGTGATAAAAAACGCAAGTTTATATTCGAAATAAATTTCTTTGCAATATGATACTAATTCATTAGGTTCATTTTGCATTGAGATTTGTTCTAAACGGATGTGGCTGTGTTGCGGGTTAGGTATAGTTCTTATTTCGATGTTATGTATGTTAGAAACAACCTATAAGCACTGGTAGTAAACTAGGAACTCTTTTGGAATGATATATTATATTGGAATCGTATTCATTACAAAAATCATGTCTATTTTATGTGGAATACTTCGGTAGAAGTCATTCTTCTGTCCTTGCGTTTTGTGTCTTCTGTTTTCTCATTTTTACTTTTTTCAAACGTGACGACGATCGAAAATTACGAATGCATATCGACATACAAAGATTAGAACCCGTAGTCATTTTTCTCGGGGTCTGCGAATTAATTAAATTATGTTCATTAAATTAATCTGTTTTTAGGTTAAAAGCCAAGCCCAGAAAAACTGATAAAGAGGGCTGTTTTAATGTAATATTTAAAAAAGACAATGATTATATAAAAAATATGCAGGTTGTAAGAAAAATTCCGCGATCCGTTTAAGGCGTTAATTGGTATACTAGAAGTTAATAAAAAAAAATTGTATGGGAAATTTTACAAAACCAAAAAATCTCGTAGATTATTTTTTCATACTTATTTCTGCTAAATCCACGGCAAATTTGCTAAACCCATTTTACTAAAAACTTAACCTAGGGTGCCGCTGGCCGCGAGGGGCCTAAGCTATTATTATTGATTCAGCTCGCGACCAAGGAAGTTGTGACGCATCCGAAACGTCGGGTAACTTCAAAGATGGTAAATCAATTTAATTATACGCGAACAAGTCCCGAGAATAATCACGAAACCGATTCCAACTTAATATATTAGTCGGTTGGAGTCATTGAAACTGAGTGTGAAATATTTATACTAATCCTTAGACAAAATAAGTAAGAATATTGAGCTAACTGCATACATAATTTTTTACTTATTATTTCGTAGTCGACATCTAGCGTCAAATAGCGGAATTATCAGTACTGACGAAAACTGTATTTCTCAACAATTTACTACTAATATTTAAAGCAGAATGAGTTCAAAACAGAGTTCCGGTTAATCAGTTTATAATATTAGCTAAAAATGGTTGAGCATTCGATTGTTCGTTCGTCACGGCGTCTATTGTCGAGTAGCAGTACTGATAAATCCACTATTTGACGCTGGATGTCGACTACGAAATAATAAGTAAAATATGATGTATGGAGTAATATGGAGTTAGCTCTATATCCTTACTTATTTTCTCTATGTCTAATCTTATAATTATAATTGTGTAGGAGATGTATCGGATATATGTGCACATACCCCTAGTCCTTGGATTACAATAATACGTTATTAATATATACTAATCGATAGTATAATGAATATTTCACTTATTCTTGTATTATAGTGTAGGTTAAGGCTTTGGGACAGGGCTCGGAACCGGTTAATCTCAAAATCCTGAAATAGCCAAATATTTTTAGTTAGTTTATGCTCTTTATGCAGGACTCAATAATGTATTTGGGTTATTACTTCATATTGTTAGATTGCCTGATTAAACATGAAATAGTAGACGAAAGAACGATAAGAACTAAAAAAATACCGGTATTTTTGTATGAACAGAATACCGGTTTCCGAGCCCTGCTTTGGGACGAGAGCAGACCGGTAGCGATCAATGGCGGCCATTAATCTATCTATAAAAGTAAAAAAAACAGTTAAAGTTATTTAATCTTAAATTTAGGCATATTATGGAACGCTCACACGCTCGGCTGAACTCGATTCTCTATACTAACGAAGAATCGTTCTCATTTTAAAACGCCGTGCTGAAATAACATGAAACTTTGTATACACAATGGGAGCCTCCATATCTAGGTCGGAAATTAGTTTCTGTTGCTAGAAATCGCAGCAGAAAACAAAGCGAGTATTTGAGTTTTTAACGTCTTGTGTGAAAACGTTAATAATCGCTATATTTTTTCTCTATTATAAATTCAAGCAACAGGAACTAATTTCCGGCGAAGATATACCAGATCCCATTGCGTATACAAAGTTTCATGTTATTCCAGCATGGCGTTGAAAATGACAGCGTAACTACGTTTGTATGGATAACTGAGCGTCCTGCGGACTCTTATAATATATTCACTTATGATTGTCAATAAGCTACCACCGCTTCGGAAAAATAAACCTCAGCCTCGAGAAGAACCGTTGTAAGAAACTCGGCTTATGGTAATGATAGGAACATTGAAGTGCAATTGATGCAGCTTCAATCGGCAGATCCATGTGCCTACCCTCACTTTCGTCATTTTCAATGATCCAAATGTCAAAATGATCGACAGATTAGCCGGAATGATCCAACCAGTCAATCTCACAAGGGGCCCCTGGAGTGGCGGGCGTACCATCAGGTGGGCCTTACGCTTATTTGCCACCGACGTGGTGCAGTCAACAGCAAAAGTAGATGATCATTTTAGTACCTTGTCACTTTCACAACTTTAACGTATGCCAACTGTCGCAGTATTGTTACGTTAATGCTACAAAGTACTAAAATGATCATCTGCATTTGATGATGACTGTACCAAAAAAAAATCCAATCAAAATTTCCATCATTGTCCTTCTTCCACGTGATGTTGACAATCGCTTCAATCGCGACCGCAACGATCAATAATAATTGTCAATCGGAATTGATCTTTGCCGGAGTACTTTAGTTTACATAGTAAAGAGATATCTATTCTTTCCCTGTGTGTACTTTTGTTTTTGTATTCCAGTTGTCATGGTATAGTTATTAGCAGCGAAAGTAGCCAAATATATGTTTAATTTCCCTCCTGGCGCCACGCACCGCGCAAGAACCGCCTGCTGAATAGTAGGCGGTAAGACCTGACGTGTAAACGACAAATGGTGTTGATGGTACATAACTTTATCACGATCCGTATAGCATTATATTACGTGTAGGTTCCCTTACTATGTAAACTATCGTCTCAAATCAAACTATGACTTTATTTACCTTATACCAGGTAATTTAATATTACCATAAAACTGCGCTCTTTGCGTTCTTTGGTTATGTTTATACACTTCTGGTGATGTTACTGACTGAAGGAGATGTATAACGTGTAATACAAACGATGTGTATCCCTCGTCTCCCGGACCTCCGCAAGGAGTAGACGTTTCTTAATGTTTCCACGATCAATCAACCAGACTGTATACAACTCCGGATGGGAGGAGCGGTTTCTCCTAAAGTCGAGTCCAGAATTAGGCGAACTAACTTGACAGCCAAAAATGTTGCCAGACATAGGGAAAAAATAAATAGTGGTAGGTTTAAGTCGACACAAATATGTCGATATAAACTTGTACCTTCTATAAATCTGATTCTATTTATATTATATCAAGTAATTGTCGTGTAAGTATTGTCGAAAGCCGAAAATGGCTTGCTTTGTTTGGCTAATGGTCCAAATTGTCAACAAAACAAAATGGCGGACAGGGTCCTTAAAGATGACCAAAATGATGTTCGATGTATTTTTAATTCCAACCCATTTTTATTATTATTATTTTGCTTAGTAAAATTATTAGTTCGATTCCAAACACAATAATAATGATTAACTAGACTTTTTAAACATCGATATTAACAGCACTAGCCAAACTGTGGCAATATTAGTGTACAATGAACTGTCAAGTTAGTTCGCTTAATTCTGGACTCGATTTTAACACAAGTATTGTCATACTTACCTGAACGGGTCAGCCACGTTTATTTGTTACGACCAGCATGATACCAAATAAATAATTAGATTTTTTTTGAATTTCGAATATGTACTGTCAACGGCAGAAGTAAGATCATTTTAGTAACTTGTTACTAACTTGACATTCGTAGCGTATCTAGCGGCAATTTCATACGCGTCGACTTTGGCATCGAGTCCTTTGTAACACACCAGAAGTGTCAAAGTAAAGGTTGGTAACGGTAAAAAGGAAGGATTACCCCAAAGAGGTGAGAGGCTTCTGAATTATAACTATGAGATTAAAAGATGCTGGGGGGGGATGAATATTAGAGCGTTTCTCTCATTTTTTGGCATACTTTTTATAGCACAATACAACGTATCCTACAAAATATGTGGAAGTATGATAAAATAGTGCCAAAGAACTTAGGCGGTTGAAACGCTCTAATAAGTTTACCTGTGGACTTGAGATTTAAAAAAACACTCATTAATTACTGTGGCCATTTTGGGTTGCCATAGCGCGAGTGCCTTTGGGGTTGGTAAGGGTTAAGATTCGCGCTGAGGCGAACGTCATTCGAAATTGGACCTTGCGCATGTCGATATATGGTCCAATTTGTATGCCCGGCTTGAACGGCACTGTGCGTGTATGTTATGTAAATTAGATGTATCCGCGTTTATTGATCGAATCGTAAACTAGAGTGACCGGCGGTTTTTCGAGGGATTAAGGTTCTTCAGAAAAGAGGACGTACACACAATTTTAATGGCCAGACGCCCTCTTAAATTGTATACATACAGGCCTTTAAAACGTTATGAAATTAAGCGACACCATAACGATATATTTCGTTAGTGTTTAAAATTTCGTTATAATCATAATCGATATTCCTCATAACGATATTTTATATCATAACAAAATAAAATCATAACCTTTATATTATAATGTTATTATAACGTTATAATATCGTTTAAGATGGTGGCAGTGGCGGCAATGACGTGCTCGAGTTTGACGTAAATGTCACAGCGCACGTAAGAGCGAGACTGTGTCCGAGACAGAGATAGCCTATAATGTTATTATAGCGCTTCACAAAATATCGCTATATATATATTACTTTTTATTTATAACGATATAATGATAACCGCTATAAATCCGCGCCAAATATCGTTTTAATTAAAGCGTTTTATTGACAAAGTAGCGTTATGAATTATAACGATATGCGAAAATAGCGCTATTTCAAGGCCTGTATACAAATCTTCGACGTGTGTACTGTCAAAAAACGCGGTATACCTTCACCTTATTCTCTACTTGAATGTTAAAAGATAATTATGTTCTTACTACACTTTAGTAATCGAGAAATCTTCGCGGTTCCATAGCACCGTCACTTCTACTGTTTTAAAATATACTGTATGTTCTACGTGTACACTAGCGTTTGATAGAAATGGCATTAGTGTAATAAAAAAAGATAGGGACCTAAAAATATCTATTATTTATCTAATATTAACACTTGTATTTAATTATAATTATATTCGCTAATTAATATGCGCGTAAGCGTTATTTGATAACTTGCTGATATTTTAATTCGATTAGATAATTCTCTTATTTACGAATGAATGTAAAATTACTCATGTATGTTAAGTCTTAATGTATTGGGCGATCTAGTTTCTCTTGTTGCTTATGTATTCTGTAATCGAGGAGACAACAGTGACAGTATTTTGAAAAACGGATACGAACTCTCACATATTAGGAGATATCGTTAAAGATAAAAGATCCTGTGCGTAGAATCTACTTCAAAAAATATACAGTAACGGGTCCTATAATGTATCATCATGAGGATAAAGGGCCTATTAATGACTTCAATGACTTGTAACCTATATTATGGGCGGAAGTCTCTTTTCAATTCAATTACACATAATATAAGTTACAAGTATTTATTTATGGTCAGTGAGGAGCGTTCGTGGCCCAGCTGCGCCGGCGTACCGCGTGCGGTATGCGAGGTTAAGCAATGTCGGGCGAGGTCAGTCCTTGGATGGGTGACCGCTTTGAGTGGTTACTAACTGAGCGCTCCCGTGCTTTGGAAGGCACGTTAAGCCGCTGATCCCGGTTGCTGTCTATGATAGCAGTCGTTGGGCTAAGTTAGAGGCCTCCGGGCGGCTTGAGAACTTCTAACAGTCAAGTTGCCCACTCACTTTACAAGCCTAATCCCAATAAGGTCTAGTTTCCCCCTCGGGTTGCAAGGTCAGATGGCAGTCGCTTCCGTAAAAACTAGTGCCTACGCCAATTCTTGGGATTAGGTAGCGGACCCCAGGCATCCTTCAGGATGCAACTGTGCTGGGAATAACGCTAGGAGGATCATGATGAAGTATTTATGGTCCCAGGTTGTATTTCCATTGTTCTAAATTGAATGAAACATAACAAATACGACTTTTAATGTCTTATGATAAGTTCTAAATTCCATTTGTCAAGTCTGATGCACATTAATCGGCGCGAGGCGGAGAAAAACTTGATTGGTTCGCAAATCTACTGTTTTGGGGCATGAGCTAAACTACTAAACGTGTTAGGAGTATGTATAATGTTAGGATTATGTGCCAGCTTCACAATAGCTTTGTCAGCACCAAAAGTATCTCTGTATGTGACATAATGTACAGTCAACCGCAGAGGAACCTGACCATCTTGCATACAAACTTCTATGCAGGGGTCACGTTTCTTTGCAGCTGACTGACTGTACTATGCGATTCAATTAACATCGGCACCGTATAGTCGGATTACTTTAGCCCAAGTGAGGGTAGCTTTAAAACCACACATGTCATGTGCTAAAAAAAAGGGCGATCATTAGTTTTGGTAATGTGCCATAATTTAAATGCATTTAAGCCTAGATCGAGTTTTTTTTTATGACATAGGAGGCAAACTAGCAGACGTATCGCCTGGTAAGCGATTAGCGCCGCCCATGGACACCCGCAACACCAGAGGGGTTGTAAGTGCGTTGCCGGCCTTTAAGATGGGAGTACGCTCTTTTCTTGAAGGTTTGAAGGTCGTATCGGTCCGGAAATACCGCAGGCGGCAGTCCCAATAGCCAAATTTACCAGGGCTAAAGTAATCTGACTGTCAAATCGCGTTATTTGCATCGCTTGCCAACCTCATAGCCGACGTTGCTCGTAAACAACACTTTTCTGTAACTACTTTCGATCTTTTCTTACATAATCATTTCTTTAAACGAATATCTAAAAAGACACTTTAAATCGCAATTAAAAAATGTGAGCGCAGGCCTCGTTGGCAATTACTTCTCAAAGATAGTTTTGCTGTTGACTGCATTAAGTTTTAATGTATTACTTAACCTCTGCCATATATTGCGATCCCTTGATTACTTCGGTTTTTCTAGTTGTACCAAATATATACTCTATAAAATATTTGAAGAGTACATGAAAAATTCCATCCAATTCTCCTCATTTCTAAATAGTTGCATTTCTAAATAGCTACAGTATAGAGTTTTAACTTAGTACAAATAGTACGGCGGTGCCCACATGGCGTTACGTGACAGTTATTATGTACAAGTTATCTCTTGCACCTGTGCACACGGCGCGGAGTGACGCGCGGAGTGTTTTTACGTACGTCGTGTGTTATCCGCCTATACAAAATCACATGAGCTTAATACGTTAGTAATGCATAGCCGATTAGCGATTTACTGAAGTGGATGCATGCTTAATGCTGTGTTGGAACAACTTTTCTTAACAGTACTAAATGGTATAGATTCCTGAGTCCTGGCATACCCCCAGTACAATCTGATACAGCCAGATGTGTCGATATTTATTTTGTGTTTAAACTGCAGCTAAAAAACTTGGTGTCCTGTATAAGGTGAGGCGGTATTTCACACGGAAACAGCTTCTTTCCTTGTACCAAGCTCAAGTTTGATCGTGCATGGTGTACTGCTCCCACATTTGGGACGGTTCCGCTAAGTATCAGTTAGCGGCCTTAGATTCGGTAGAGCACCGTGCTCGTAGGCTTTTCGAGGACGATCCGGCGGTTGAATCTTAGTCACAGAGCTTGGAACACCGCCGTCGAGTCGCTTGTTTGTCTATGTTCTATCGGATACATTTTGGAGAGTGTGCACAGGAATTACATGACTTAGTTCCGCCTTCCCCGTTCCATCACCGGACGTCCAGACGTTTTGAGCGGTTGCATCCTTACGTTGTCAGTCTACCATTTATTCGCACGGAGCGATTTGCTTCTTCTTTCCTAATGCGAACAGCTAAGGACTGGAATTAGCTGCCGCCGTCTGTATTTCCTGATACACACAATCTGGGTCTCTTCAAGACAAGAGTAAATAGGCTATTACTGAACCAGCGAGCAACATATTAGGCCTTGTCATCGCTTTCCATCAGGTGAGACAGGCCAATCGCTGGTCAGTCTATCATAAAAAAAATATATATTTTAGCCTTATTGTTATATTATACCCGTAACTAAGTGATAAAATGGATACTTGTTTTGGTAGCCTACTGTACATGTTGTTATCAGAGAAAGTTCCAGAATCAAGGAGAAATTGTGCCATTAAAATGGAATAATCACTGAAAGCTACAGCTGTCAGTGTCGCTTTGTCAGAATGTAAGAAAAGTTTGTCAAAAATATTCAAAGGTGCCTATTTCTTTTAAAATCATTGGATGGTGCCTCTTTCATCACAAAAAAAATATCTTTTGGCTGTGCTGTGCCTCAGGAGTATATATCGACATAAATATATGCGCGATACATTTATATAACTATGTGTTACTTAATTTGAGCAGTTTATAAATGCCGCCATACGCAGTACACATTCCAATTGTAAGGCGAGCAATAATATAGTAGTAAATTATTTTAGAAGAATATTTCAATTTGCACATGTATTATGGTTGTGGGTTTGGAATACATGGGGACATATAATAATGATATAATGCTTATAATAACTTGTCATAAACGAGGCTGTGACCGGGATTCGAATATTTTTTTAACAACTGGGCTCGCCAAAGCCAGTGACCTCAAACTGAAATGAATAGCGGTTTCGGTTATGGGTTTAAGGATGAACCGTCTTTTAGCGGATTTGGTTCCTGTTGAACGAAATTAACCGGTTTTTATTAAATTTGACAAGATATAACGAGTCATTCTCTCTCAATTACTCGTTAAATAGATTTCCTTCCTGGAAATTGATATTTTAATAAGTCACTTCACTCGAAATTGGTACCATCTTCCGCGATTACTGGTTTAATAACGTTAATTGGAACGTTTAACTTTCGTTTCCTTGAATACCGATAACCAAATGATTTCCTAATTTCATTAAAGGATATTTAGATACAAAAAAAAATCGTTTCTTGTAACCGGTTCCGATCGTTACACCAGTTTTAGGTGGATCATGAAAAATATTCCAGACCCTCGACTTTCTTAAAATATCTTGCGTAGCGTACTTATGATTAAAAAGCATGTCTTATGAAAATTGTATTATTTATGGCTTTCGTTTCGCCTGAAGTACTCTTGGAGACTACTCGATCTCTGTTTGATATTAAGAGATATTTATTGCACTGAAATTTTTTACCGATTTGTACATAGTTATTGTTTATTTTACCTTTACTATATTTATTTAAGTGTGTATATGTATATTTGCCGTAACGGCGAATATTAATCCAGATTTGTCATAGATTGTTCAAAACACGGAGACGCGCCCCATTCTTACCTACACTATGCTATAGTCAACAACCTGCACTATGCCATAGTCAACAACCTTCACTATGCCATAGTCAACAACCTTCACTATGCCATAGTCAACAACCATCGGCATATGCAGGAACCGACTCAGGGCTGTACTATATCTATTTAAACTTGATTGCACAAAACACAGAATTGTACAAATGGTGGGCTTAAAAATGTCTCCGATTTGGTCGGAGTACGTTCGCCGAGGTTTTCCCCTTCCAACTTTTCCATCCACTCTTCCTTCATACACTCGTTTTGTCAATCTTCTTTCTCACCCAGCCTCTCTAAATGTCCAAACTATCTTAACCAACTTTTTCTGAATTTTCGTCACTTCATTGACTCCACACCTCCGTCTTATGACGGTGTTTCTCACTCTTCAAAGTGACGCCACACATACTTCTCAGCGCTAACATTTCCACTGCATTCACATTAATTAATTTTATAGAATAGATATTTTAAATTTTGACTTATAATATTGATATTACGAATAAATGAATATGTATATACGAACTCTGATATACGATTCCACCGGGGCGCATCCACGTGCATTGAACGATTTAGTTACGTAATTATTTATATTATTTTCAAACGTAAAATGGGTATATCTACTTTTTCTTGTAATTAACACGTAACAATGTAACACGGTTACTTTGGATAAATCAAAGATTCAGCCATCAAGTGGTTTCTATTACAGTCAGCGTCATGTCAGAACTATTGAACCACTTTGGCTGCTGCGTACTTTATGACGCTGACTGTATAAGTACAATATACTTTGAATAATTCAGTTTCAGTGATGCATGAAACTTTGCCATAGTAGCTTCAATCAGCAAAATATTTGTATGGTTAAATTATTCTTAATTTGAACATACCTCCAGTGTATTTCCACTTACATGCTATGTAAGCTGGTGTAATACACAGAACTCAAAATTATTGAAACTACGTTTTCTAGGAGAGGGCTGTTCGTTTTAAGATTCTCTAATACCACATACACACCACCACATACGTTTTCTACTACTACCACTCACTCACTCACTCACTTCACTTACTCACTATTCACTCACTTACACTCACTTTAGTTGCCACAATTTATCTAACGCTGATTGTAATATAAGAAAAAGTCGATTTACCCAAAAAAATATTTTAATGTATAGTATAGTTGGAATTTATTTCAATTTTTAACCACCATTTCGACAAGGTTTTATTTTAAACACTATTGTATAATTTGCGTGTTAATTTAATCAAAAATAAGCTATATTGTAATTTGGTAAATCTAATCGATTATTTGGTATCTAGAGATTGTACGTTCGATTCTAAAAATATGTATACACCTTTGAGATTAAAATAACTAACCAACTTAGAAAAGTTTAAAAACCCCTGACACTTTCATTTCAAAGTTCAAGATCTCAAAAATTACCGAACAGATTTTAATAAGATATGTCTATGAACTATCGCTGGAAAATAAAAAACACACTTAAATCGGTTCATCCATTAAAGAGCTACGGTGCCACAGACATATACACAGATACACAGAAACGCAGATACAAATGTTAAGCTTATAACACCCCTCTTCCCCGTCGGGGGTTAAAAACAAATACATATTTTTAGAACATACTTCACTGCTTTGTACGTGTTAGGATTAAGGTATATAATTTAACATATAGCATTAAAAGTACGCAAGAGCGTCATTAGGCTACGATGGTAGAGTGTGCCGTATTCACTGACAAGTTGTTTTAGTGTCTTTAATGGAAATAAACATTTTACAAATATTTGCTGTTTTATCTTTCATTGCCTTTTCTTGTTATGTCTGGTACCCGGGGACCCGGGTATGTCCTAAAACTACGATCAAGACCACCGGGGGATGGGCAGCTGCATCCCTGGAGTGCGGTGGAGATACTGCGATCGGCAACCCGCATGCCAAGCGTGGCGATTATGGTATATACCCCCCGTGTATTTGGGGGAGGCCTGTGTCCAGCAGTGAACGTCCTTTTGCTGATAAGGTGGTGGTGGGGGTTATGTCTGGTGGTGAGTAAAGTCGACAGAGCTCCCATACGCTGCGTTGTGAGTGAGGGACCTACGCTCTGCCTCAGACCAACTAAAATATATAGACGGAGTGTCAAGAACAACCTAGTGAAGCCATCAAAACCAAGCCCACTAAGTAAATACACGTTCACTCACACATACACAAACCAAAACCAAGCCCAAAACTATTCAGTACATGTCGATATGCTGTCACATACTGTCAAAAACCAACACTGAAAATATGGTCTCCTGCGTGATTAAGGGGTGCAAAAATAACACCAGGACGTGCAATAAATCGAAAAAATATAACTTCTCATTTGTAAGTTTTGAACTAATACTTTAAAACACTATTTAGAGAATAAATTTTACTTCGCTTGGAACACAAAACCTCGACATTCAGTTGACGTTGATTGACGTAACATAAAGCACGAGTGATACCAGAGAATGATTTTTAGTTACCCCAACCGTATGTGTAGGTTTGATAGATCGGTTAGCGACCAGTTAATTTGATGTGCCGGTTTGCGACCACTTAGCTTAGATGAAGTGACGAACCGAACTAAAAGTATAGTTATTTGTTTTTTTTTTTATAGATTCTCATTCAATAACTCCCAAATAAAATGCATACGACTCACTGTTTCTCAAGGGTCTGTTAAAATGTAACAAACTTTAGTTGAAAAAACTTTGTTCTTTAATAAAATGTTTACTAAAATTTCTACATGGCATTTTTATTTCCTGTAATTAGAAACACCGCCATTATAAATGCCGTTCTTTTTATTAATCTCAAAAAATAAGTATATAATTAAATTCGCACGTAGAACAGTCAAAGACTTTAATTTTGTGATTTGCTTAAGTTTGACAGTCATATCATATTGAATAGAAACCTAAACATTGTTTTTTGCGAAATGCAAAAATGCATACAGCATGCATGCAGTTTCAATAGGTAAATAGTTCAATTCTGTTACCAAAACGGAACGTTATATTTTGCAATTTTTTGAATTTCGTACAAAATAGGTCAGGGGTTCAAAATAGGATGCTGAGTATCCCATTACGTTTAGTAACTACGTTTAGTGACGTTTAGTGTTATTATTATTAGTGACTAACGGTTACTAGTAGTCATCATCTTTATTATTAGCCTATCCTGGTTTATTGTACCCTCTACGAATAGGGAACTTGAACGAATTACCCCATTTAAAGGGAGTTTTTCCTTCCAGTAGCAACACTGATACGCACACATCTTTAGAAAAGTGGCTTCATTTTGTTGTTCATGACGCTCCGTCTATATTTTTTACTTGGTCTGAGCTGTCTACACAATAATTCTTCAAGTGAATACTGGGTCGGCAACGCGTGTCTGATTTTTCTGGCGTCTCGAGCGTTCATAGACAACGGTGTCTATTTGTGACATTGTCAGATCGCGCGCGCCCACGCGGACGAAGTCACGGGCAAAAGTAGTATCAATATAATTACCGAATCTACGGTCCTGAGAACCTCTGGGAATGAACTGCTCAGACTATGTCGTACTAGATTGACAGAAGTTAGGGAGGTATTCCACTCATCCAATATCTTTGTCCGATATACATTTGATCAAAGAAATTGGATGATTTCATCAAACTTGGATGGGACCCCGACATTTGATCAAAGATTCCGATGACAGTTAAATCAATATGGCTACGCATGAAAAAAAAAACTTGGACAAAGATATTGGATGAGTGAAATGGGCCTCTGTCAAAGATGATCAAATATTGGACAAAGATATTGGACGAGTGGAATACCACCCTTAGGGTCATGCCATGTTATGATAGTGTCAAAATATCAAAACAATCTTATAAAAGTTTCATGTCGATAAATGAAATGAAATGAAATATATTTATTTACGAAAAAGTACTTCAAAACATAGTGGCTACGATCTCACACTGGCTGGGCCTGTTCCGTGGAAACCAAACAGTGCAGATTAACAAAAACGGGCGGCTTAAAAATAAAGCAAGACAAGATATGCAATTTAAAAATTTCACGTATACAGCAAAGAAATAATAATAATAAATATTAAATACTGTAATACCTATTATAATTAACCATTTTAGGGAGTCGTAGTAGGAGTAAGTGGAGGGTGTACGATTGTATATGGTATTGGTATTGGCGTGTGTGTGTATGTGTGGGTGTGTGTGGTCGTTGCATGTGTGTGTGCGTGACTGTAAGCATCACAAAGTACAATATATAATACTGAGATAGAGATACCAGTGAAACACTCCACATAGATCGTAGCGCCGTTGTGTATTTATTAAGAACTAACCGCACGACCGCTGCATCTCTGTCACTTCAATATGCAAGTGCGATAGAGATAGCACCCAGTGACATCTGGTACAAACAAGTTAAACTAACATTGCCATAGAAAAAATCGTACTTCGAGCTGGAACCCCTGTTTAGGGTCATGTCATATAGTGACAGTGTCAAAATATCAAAATAATATGATAAAAGTTTCAAGTCGATAAATAATGGGAATTATAACAGATTTGTGATCTGTTCGGGTAATCCGGTTAAGTGTCTTGGTCGGTTATATGTGGTTGTGCTTTATTACCAAACAAGTGTGGTTGTTTGCCACCAGCCTGCACAAACAGTACTAAAAGACTCGCAGAATTGAATCCAAAGTTTTAAGGGTTGCCTGCCTTGTTATTATTACTTTGGAGAGACAAACGGCAGAAAGACTACAATTGTAAAGGAAGGACTTTAGAATATGCAACACCGAGTTTAGCGTTCATATTTTTTTTATAAATATTACTTACTATTAGAAAGCTTTCCACAAAATTTCAAGTTGCGGAGACGTACGGTTTAAGAGAAAAAAAAAAGTAAAGTTGAAAGTTTCTATACTAAAATCGGTAAATAATACTACGCCATGACAGTCCGACTCCGCCTTAGCTCCGGCGCTGCGGGACGAGCAGCCCTTCCGCCTTCGCGTAACAAAGCACGGTCGTCCATGCTCGGCTCCGCAGCTTCGCCTTGCTGGTCGCCTCCGGCGACCAGGCTCAGCCGCTCCACCTCGCACGGTTCCCGCGCTTTGTCACGGCGGGCGAGGGCTGCTCTCCCTTCGCGCCTCCGAATTTTTATATACACTCTAGGGGTAGGGCAGACAAGACCACGTGGATAGTGGGGTGCTCTGATTCGGTTTTTGATATACCTAGGTCCCAGTGACGTGAGTGACGTAATCATCTGACTGTCATGGCGTGGTGTTTATTACGGATTTTAGTATAGAAACTGTCCAATTTTTTTTTACGTTTCCGCAACTTGAAATTTTGTGGAAAGCTTTCTAATCATGAGTACTGTTTATAAAAAAAATATGAACGCTAAACTCGGTGTTGCATATTCTAAAGTTGAGCCATTGTAAATACTGGTGATGGGATAAATTACGAAATAACGCAAACCATTTAACAAGAAGAAATACATGTGACCCCCGGCAAGAAGCCCATAAGAATAATCTCCTGGCTGCCTTCTCTGGCTTTCATGACGAACATTGAGACATGTGGTGAATTACTGAGATATTAGATATTCTAAATAGTCACCATGTTAGTGATTGTACATTATCAACGTTGAAAACTTTTAAGTTGAGGACATGCCCTGACATCTAACGGTGAGTAGTAGAACTTAGGATGCATCTAGCGCCATCTATGGCGCAGTAGTAGAATATAAAATCCCACAATGTACACTAGATGTCGTTAGCTGTCCGTAATATTAGCTTTTTATTATCGTAGTAAGTGATTATTAATTATTTTATCCTTCTTATATTGATAAATACTTATATAGTACATTATAGATAAAATTGTCCAACTGATGGTCACATTAAGAAGTACAAACCACTTAACTATAACGAAGTACCAAACAGCATGCTAATTGCAACACAACAGAACCTTGTTGTTCAACATTTCATAGGGACCCGTGAGAAATAATTTCACTTCGCGTGTGAAGTGAAAATGGGCAAAAGTACATATGTGTTTTGTTATTTATTTATCGTATCGTATGGCATTTTTATTTTCGAACCGTGAGATCTTCGAGAAGACAGTAAGGTTGCCAGTTTGTTGCACTTTTAGCACCACCCACGGGTCTACCAGGGGTCCCTAACGTTACCCCTTACAGACGGACGGCCGTTGTGCAACTTCGACCACCCTTGACAAGTGAGTGGGCAACGTGATTGTTATAAGTTCTCAAGCAGCCCGAAGGCCTCTAACTTGGCTTAACGACTGCTGTAATAGACAGCAGCCGGGATCAACGGCTTAAAGTGTCTTCCAAAGCACGGGAGCGCTCGGTTAGTAACCACTCAAAGCGGTCACCCAGCCAAGAACTGACCGGGGCCCACGTTGCTTAAGAGTCGCCGGTACGCTCGGCTGAACTCGATTCTCCGTACAAACGTAGATTCGTTCTCATTTTAAAACGCCTTTGTTGAAATAACATGAGACTTTGTATACACAATGGGAGCCGTCATATCTAGGTCGGAAATTAGTTTCTGTTGATAAAAATTGTAATAGAAAAAATATACAGTGAGTTTTTGAGTTTTTAACGTTTTGTATGAAAACCTTAATACTCGCTGTATTTTTTCTCCGTTATAATTTCAAGCAACAGAAACTAATTTGCGACCTAGATATGCCGGATCCCATTGTGTATACAAAGTTTCATGTTATTCTAGCATGGCGTTTTGAAATGAGAGCGAAACTACGTTTGTATGGAGAACCGAGCTTACTGAGGACTCAAATGTTTTTATTGAAGGCGTTATACTATTTCTATCTTGATCATATTTCTACGATATTGAAACAGGCCAGAAAAATACCGGCTAAGTGTGAGTCAGAGTCGCCCACCGAGGGTTCCGTACAAAAAATAAAAACAGCAAAGAGTCCGACTCGCATTTGGCCGGTTTTTAATATTTGTTGTTATAGCGGCAATAGAAATACATCATCTGTGAAAATTTCAACTGTCTAGCTATCACGGTTCTTGAGATCTAGCTCGGCGAGTGGTAGCCATGAAAAAGGGTTAAAATATCACGTTTTTTGTATGGGAGCCCCCCTGAATTATTATTATTTTGTTTTTAGTATTTGTTGTTATAGCGGCAACAGAATTACACAATCTGTGATAATTTCAACTGTCTATTACGATTCTTGAGATACAGCCAGACAGACGGACGGACGGACGGACGGACAGCGAAGTCTTAGTAATAGGGTCCCGTTTTTACCCTTTGGGTACGGAACCCTAAAAATCGGGCCCTGGAGTAGTTTCCCTCCTTTTAAAACGTTAGGATAGCTTAATTTGCAGGAAGGAAGCATTTTACCCTTTGGGTACGGAACCCTAAAAATCGGGCCCTGGAGTAGTTTCCCTCCTTTTAAAACGTTAGGATAGCTTAATTTGCAGGAAGGAAGCATTTTACCCTTTGGGTACGGAACCCTAAAAATCGGGCCCTGGAGTAGTTTCCCTCCTTTTAAAACGTTAGGATAGCTTAATTTGCAGGAAGGAAGCAACAAGCAAACTTTTTTCAATACCGAATTGTTTATTTATTTATTTGTGGCCTCTCTTGTATCCTATACTACGAGTAGGTCGATCTAATAAGTTTTTTTACCTTGATAAAAATAGGACCGATCGGCATCAGATGGCATCAAACATTTTTTTGACAAAAATGTAAAGAACGGCTTTGTTTTGCTGTTTTCACAATTTTAAAAAACCTGCTAAATGCAGTTTTAATACCTAGGAAAAATAAATAGTTATTTGTTATACAAGGGTGCAAAGTTGTATTTTACCCGCGAGTGTGGAATTGAAACACGAGCCAGCGATAGGATTCTATAGTTGAACCACGAGCGAAGCGAGTGGTTCTAAAATAGAACCCTGAGCGTAGCGAGTGTTTCAACACACGAGAAGTAAAATACAACTTTGCACCCGTGTGTAACACAAAACTTTTCTCCTCACTATAGCGAGGAAAGTGCAACATGCAAAAAAAACACAGCATGAAAAAAACGCAACATGCATGATTTTCATCACTGGAATCACTGATTTTTTTACGATATTATAACAGAAAACTCTGAAAGTTGTGTATAATATTTACGTATAATTTTTAATTTGTGACAAGTTGTGTATATTTTAGTTGACATTGACAATGGTGACATTTCTGACGATGCGTTTTGAAATTGCATCGACTCAACTTGTGCGTTAACAATTATACTCGAAAGTCATTAAAAAAAAAGTTTTTTATAGAATTTTAAGGTTTACGATTTAAATCATTAAATAAACCTAAATTTGGTATTTTTTATTAAATTCTCAAACCATTTATTTAATAATAATTGATATCAAACGAACCATTAATATGAGCGTTTTACGTTTTGTTATCTGTCAAAAGCTACTCGAACACGCTCCAAGGTCAAATTACTTTCCCCACTTGTGGATAAAATGCGTTTTTACCCGCTTGTTTCAAAGGATAAAAGACGGCTTTCCGAGCTAGTGAGGGGAAAATTATGTTTCCTTTCACCATATTGAGCTACCTCAACGTTTTAAGGTAGTCTAAAGCCTCGCTTGTACTGCTGAGGTACTGTTAGGGGATCTTAGGGGTTGTAGCTGGAATGAAATACTTTACGACTTTATAACACACTATTGTATTCTGAAATACAATAACAATAATACAGTTAAATAACACGTGTGACTCCAACCGAGTCCAGATGAGGTATCTACTGGAAAACCAACTGTTTTCTAAGGAATGCTGCTTGACAGGCATTCCAGAACATATTCAAAATATGTAGCATTGTATTGGCTATGTGCGAAGTAGGTGGTGGGGGTAAGCTAGGCGATCGTAGCGCACACCATGGCAGAAATGTGTACTTACCGGGGACCACTGTCAAATTTACTTTCACGTTTTCTATTGGTTTCTTAACGGTTTCCAACGATTCGTTTCGTTTGTATGTATTTATTTATTCTCTTATTTATTTCAGTAAAATTTCCAATACGGGGTCTTTCTCGTTTACCAAAGTAAATAAAATATTCATGTGTCATTATTTGACATCTCTGAATTTTGACATTGTCTCGGGACCTTTGACGTTTGACGTTTCAGACGTGCGCATAGCCGATACATTATGGTACGAGTTCCACATGGTTGAGAGTTTTGTAATTCATTAAAGAGTTTTCTTTTAGCTAACTGTTTTTATAATTTACAAGAATTTTTTGGTCATAAA
Organism: Notocelia uddmanniana; assembly: GCA_905163555.1. NCBI lineage: Eukaryota > Metazoa > Arthropoda > Insecta > Lepidoptera > Tortricidae > Notocelia > Notocelia uddmanniana. Next base: position 3,466,466 of record LR991052.1, read on the forward strand.
AATAAAATAAATATGTAACTAATATATAAAAGTTAAGTGGTTTAACTTATTTTGCAGTGCCCTTGCGGGGTTTATGTTGAAAGCATGTTATGTAGTTTTAAGACCTTACTGTACAACATAATGCAATAAATGAATATGAATATGAATATGAATATGGCCATTTCCAGGGCCAATGTATTTTTCTATCCTGTATATGGAGTATACAGATTTTTGGATTATATTACTCTGATTAGGTAGCAACTGGAAGCGGTCGCGACTTTCAATCTGGATGGTCGTGTCCGTGGATGGTGTGTGTACATTCAACAGCAAAAGTAGATGATCATTTAAGTACCTTGTTACTTTCACTACTTTGACGCATTCCAACTGTCGCAGTATCGTTACGTTAGTGCGACAAAGTACTACATTTGCTGGTGACTACCAGTGGGTTTCATAAAAGTATACTCGGTTCTCCATACAAACGTATTTACGCTCTCATTTTAAAACGCCATGCTAGAATAACATGAAACTTTATATACACAATGGGATCCGGCATATCTAGGTCGAAAATTAGTTTCTGTTGCTAGAAATTGTAAAAGAAAAAAAATACAGCGGCTCTGCGTTTTTTATGGCTTGTAAGAAAACCTTAATAATCGCTGTATTTTTTATCCATTACAATTTCAAGCAACAGAAACTAATTTCCGACCTAGATATGCCGAATCCCATTGTGTATATGTGTATACAAAGTTTCACGTTATTCTAGCAAGGCGTTTTTAAAATGTGAGCGTAAATACGTTTGTATGGAGAACCGAACGTACTGCGCACTCGTATCTTACTGTGCGAAATATTAGCAGACAGCTTTTCGGTGAATATATCGTCAGGAAAGAGGTCGGATCTCAACAAGTTCTAGTTCCCTCCAGCGGGTATGATGGTTGCCAATTTATCACTTATCGCCGTGGATATGACGCGCGTCACTCTCGCACTCGCATAATTGTCAGAACGTGACGAATGTCTTATCCAAGACGATAAGTGATAAAATGGCAACCATCATAGGCCGGCAGGTTTGAAGGATGGCAGTCAGACACTAGTGTCCACGCCTAATCTAGGGATGTGGTAGGTGTCACAGCGAACCCCTGTCTTTTTTCAGGTCTCATAGCCAAAATGGTGAAAACGGAACCCTTATACTTCCATCATGTCTGTCCGTCCGTCTGTATGTCAGAACCGATTTACTCGGAGACTAAAGGATAATTTCCACCAAACACCTCGCATCGCATCGGATCGGAACGAATTTTACAATCTTTAAATGATATTAAATCATGTTCACAGTCTTATTTGAAGTCTATATTAGCAGGCTCCGTGTTATGAAATTTGGTAGGGAGGTGTATCAATGAACCGCTAAAGAAATGTGATGTGAAATTACGAAAAATAACAAAGTATGGGGGCACCAAGGAAAACAATTAACATAAGCATAAAAGTTTTGAGGGATTTTTCTAAAACTTTTTACACACCATTAAAGTCAACCATTGATGAGATATTTTAGCTATAATAAGTAGTATGTCGTAAAAAAAAAGTGTGTCCCCTCTTTTAATTTCAACTCCCTGTGCCAGACATATCGCATAAGAACGCACGTAACACAAAAATGCATGCTGTTAGATATAAAATTGGCTTAATAATGGTCTTATATAGTTTATCATATCACGAAATCATTAAACTGCTTTCTCAATACCGTCAAAAACCGTTTTCTTATATAATATACTTAATTTGAACTTCTAAATAAAAGAGAATAGCTATACCGTTCTCTATTGAGTAATGATGTTATTGTAGGGTTACCATTGGTAGCAGATTGCTTTCGAGTGTATTTCGAGTTGTGGTGGCTAGGCTATTGTTAGTGCGCCCTATATAATACCGCAAAGGTATCCCTGCCTGTCGTACAAGGCGACTAAAAGGCGGTCCTCGGGATCGGAGACGGTCGCAGTCGGGGCTCAGATCGTCCATGGGAACAGATGTTGCGACCCACAGAAGTGTGAATCTAGGGCACTGTTGCATTCCGAAGGAGATCCCAGAGCCGTCCGAAATGTGTTGAGGTCCATCGGGTGGTTTTTAATCGTAGCAAGTCCGCCAACCGCCGCGCTGTCCTCTCGTTGCGTTGGTATCCATAGCAGATTTTCGCTTCGAACAAAAATGGTTATTTCCTAGTTTATGTTATATTATATATAAACTAGGAAATAGTTGTTCTTTTTAACACAGCGGCGTCAAACATGCATAATTATGCCTTGATGGTACATAAGCTAAGCAGACAATGTCAATGCTTGAGACTTAAGAGGGCGCAGTACGTTTGGTTCTCCATACAAACGTATTTATGCTCTCATTTTAAAACGCCATACTAGAATTACATGACACTTTGTATACACAATGGGATCCAGCTTGTCTAGGGCGGAAATTAGTTTCTCTTACTTGAAATTATAATGGCGAAAAAATAGAGCGATTATTAAGGTACATTAAGGTACATACAAGCCGTAAAAAACTCAAAAAACCGCTGTATTTTTTTTCTTATTCAATTTCTAGCAACAGAAACTAATTTTCGACCTAGGTATGCCGGATCCCATTGTGTATACAAAGTTTCATGTTATTCTAGCATGGCGTTTTAAAATGAGATCCTAAATACGTTTGTATGGAGAACCGATCCACACCGATCGTACTGCGCCGTCTTAAGAGGGTATCAACGAGTCCACTAGCGCCACTCGTAAAAATTGTGATTATTTAAATTTAACGACAGATCATCATCATCCTCCTAGCGTTATTCCCAGCACAGTTGCATCCTGAAGGATGCCCGGGGTCCGCTACCTAATCCCAAGAATTGGCGTAGGCACTAGTTTTTACGGAAGCGACTGCCATCTGACCTTCCAACCCGAGGGGGAAACCGACCTTATTGGGAATAGGCTTGTCAAGTGAGTGGGCAACTTGACTGTTAGAAGTTCTCAAGCCGCCCGGAGGCCTCTAACTTGGCTTAACGACTGCTAAATTTAACGACAGATGTTTAAATAAAAAAAAAGGGACTGCTATGTACTATATTTTGTATTTTACTACCTTTTGAATACATTGAAACAGTTATTACGTTGCTAGATTCGTCAATCTAAGCGTCGAAAGAAAAACGACCGTTTTATTTCTGATCTCAAAGATCGACAAATCTCGCAACGTAATAACTAGTTTGATGTATTCAAAAGGTACTTAAATACAAAATACAATACATAGCAGACCCCTGTTTTTAATATGTGTCGTGAATTTTTTTTTTAACGAGTGGCGCCAGTGGATCCGTTGATATGGGACACAAGTGCATTATAATTATAAACACCTTATTGATTTGTTGGAGAACACTAAAGCAAAGCCAAAGAGACGAGTTTTTTAACCGACTTCAAGATTTCAAAAGAGGGGGATTGATTTGGTTGACGTAACTGGTGACCGAAGAGCTGGCGGTTTCCTCGCTCAACGTATCAGCATTGCGATACAGCGAGGAAATGCCGCCAGCATCCTCGGTACAATGCCTCAAGGGCCCGTTTTAGATTTAAGTTAGTTTTAATTATCTTTATATTAGTTTGGTTAAGTATTCTTGTATATATTTTCGTTGTACATAAATAAATGATTTATTTCAAGTGATGGAAAAAAAAGAGGAGGTTATCAATTCGGTTGTTTTTTTTTTGTTACTCCATAACTCCGTCATTTTTTAACCGATTTGAAAAATTCTTTTTTTGATTGTAAGTATATAAATCCAAGATGGTTCCGTTTTTGTCGAAACGCAGTTCTGATGATGGAATCCATGAGAAATTGAGGGAACTCCTCAAATCTTAAAGGCAAACATATAGTGATTTTTGTGTTTTTATCAACAACTCGAGCATTTTCATCAAAAATGTGACATTTGATGAAGTGGAACTGCTGATGATGATCAGAACAGAACTCTTCAACGACGAAAAGTTCACGTTTGGCGATTTGGCCTCCTTGCTATTTGTTAAGCAAGTTCTATCTTCACGATTAATTTTTGTCATGCTCGAGTTCTGATGATGGGATCCATTAGGAATCAAGGGAACTCCTCAAATGTGAAAGGGACACAAATAGTAATTTTAGTATTTTCATGAACTAATCAAGCATTTTCATTCATAAAAGTGACATTTGATGAAGTGGAACTCCTGATGATGATCAGAACAGAATTCTTCAACGACGCGTAGTTCAAGTTTGGCGATTTGTTCTCTTCGTTTTGTTTGTCAAGCAAGCAAGGTTTTTCCATGATTCCATGAGGTATTGAGGGTACTTAGTCTTCTACCATCATAAATATACTTATAGCCATTTTTATTTCATTGTATGGAATCTAAGAGTGCACCATCTAAGTATAATAATCTTTCACCGGCCTCCTCCATTGAAGTCGGTTTTTTTTCTTAAAAATTATCTTTAACCTTGTCTGTTACGTCACATTTTTTCTTATTTACTCCAAAAGTGACGCCCATGTCTAAAGTTCATTTACTGTCGTTATACGTTCGTGTTTGGCTCACCGACTTACACACTTATTGTTTTTTTTTCAACACCAGATCCACACACCAGGCCCAAATTAGTAGTTACGGAGTAAATTGACATATGAACGGAAAGACACGACACGAGTGATCCTCTGATCCTATAAGATTTCCGCTTTCTCTTTTTGAGGTACGGAACCCTAAACAGTTGAGAAATGATTTAGGATAGTCATACATGTATATCCTTTTCCCAAATGATTTAGATGCTCAGTAAGTATACTCGTATTCATACTGCAGGTCGCTACATATTTTCCAAAATATAAAAAACAAAACGATTTTTTAACTGGCAGATTGTTTAGTGTCGAGAGCTAAAGCACAAACGTGTACTATTAAGTGGACTACAAAGACCTATGTATTCACTTATCATAAGAGTATCAACTTGTTGCATTTTAAATTAGAAGCAGTCACTCCTTTTTCCAGTATTCTTAGCCGTTTCACTACATAGTGAAACAGCTGGTACAAAAATTGACGGCTCGAAGACTTCTTCCCAGTCTTTCAGATTTAGCAAACGAATATTTGCCGAGAGCCTTAGCTGTTTCACACAGACATCAGAGAAAAGTAGACTCGCAGTATTAAGCCAGATGATTTTCCATATAGTTGTCTCTTTAATCCTTATGTTGTACCAAAATGAGTTAGAATGCGACAGATAATACAATCATTTTCGGCTGTTAACAAGTTGTCTCGATTTGTGAGCACACAAGGATGTTAAATCCCATATAAAGTTAACACACCATAACGTCAGTTCAGTACAATTTTCAGTTATGAAGACGGAGACACTGACAGGTGAAGACGTGTCAGATGTCACTTGTCTGTCTCTCTCAAACTTTCTGATTTGTACATTAGTGAGAATAGATCAGACGTACAAAAATCGTTCAACTTAAATGAGCGGATCTGCTTTACTCTGATATCTGTGCTGTTTCATGATAGACAAAAGCTTGCGACATCTAATTTACCATCAGCGCCATCTATCTGAACATTAAGGCTCTCAACCATATTACAATCATTGGAAATACACCCTTAACAGTAGCACGAAACGTCACTTCTTCATTGAAGATTCATGATGCCCGACATGAGGCGCGAGTGGACAGACATTCCACATCAATGGATAAACAGCTTTCTGTCAATGCTTATACGGTTTACTGTCGGATAAAGGCTAGGAATGAGGGGAGGATTGAGGGAGAGCTTCATTGTATCATAGTGCTGCAAGAGTAAATAAATTATAAATAAATAAATAAATAATATTGGGGGACAATCTTACACAAATCGACCTAGTCCCAAACTAAGCAAAGCTTGTACTATGGGTACTAGACGACGATATACATACTTATATAGATAAATAGATACTTAAATACATAGAAAACATCCAAGACCAAAGAACAAATATCCGTGAAAAATGCACAAATAAATGCCCTGGCCGGGATTCGAACCCGGGACCTCTAGCTTCGGAGGCAGAGTCACTACCAACTAGGCTAAACAGGTCGTCAAGAGATTGTGAACAGTAAGCTAGTTATGCGACTACGATTCGCAGAATGTTTATACATAAGCCAATTGTTTATGTTTATGTACCGTTGAGTTACAATGTTCCTACCTAAATCTAGTCCAAAGTGGACGTTACTGTGATCACGATTACTAAATATTCCTTATAAAAAGTGTCCAAGGGCACTTTTGCAAGACAAAATCTATCCGTATCAATTAAAAAAATGAATTATTCACATAATAACACCGTCTTACATGTCAAAAATAAGACAACCAACAATAAGAGCGAGTATTTTAAAATCTAGATTTGATAGAGTACATAAGGTCTCTATTAAGCGTCAAGTAAAATCAATGCAATAATAGTACATTACTACAGAGGCCGGGACAAAAGGGGTTGCCGGCCGAAGACATATAGACGGCTGAGCGAAGCGAGGCGGGATAGGTCTAAGGCCGGCAACCCCATATTTCCCGCCGAGGTATGTATAGTGCTTTTCTCAAACGTGCAATGAAATAAACAACAAAAAAATCAAAGTTTTATTTTTAATACGCCTAGTGGCAGAATGTCATGATGCCTGTGCCACAAATTTATGTGGAATAGAAATTAAAAAAGAGGACTTTGCAGGCCTAGGCCTGCAAGATTTGTATGAAATTCCATTAACTACCTCTTGTCCTAGCCGCACCTGAAACGTCATACTTCGCAGCCTATTTTAAGGAACATAATATCAATATTTCATTGCATGTTTGAGAAAAGTACACTAATCAAAATATCCTGTGAGATGTATAGGGTCTCCAGGCGTCAATCTTAAAATAATAAAGATATCCTCAGAAATTTGTAAGGTCTCTGAGCGTCTATATATAATAATATCCTAGTAATTCGTACACATACATAAAATATACACGTCGAACTGTTTAGCCTAGTTGGTAGTGACTCTGCCTCCGAAGCTAGAGGTTCCGGGTTCGAATCCCGGCCAGGGCATTTATTTGTGCATTTTTCACGGATATTTGTTCTTGGGTCTTGGATGTTTTCTATGTATTTAAGTATGTATTGATCTATATAAGTATGTGTATCGTCGTCTAGTACCCATAGTACAAGCTTTGCTTAGTTTGGGACTAGGTCGATTTGTGTAAGATTGTCCCCCAATATTTATTATTATTATTTTTGTATGTCTTTTCCGCTCTCGGGACAATGGTGTCCCGGGCCTTTGGAAGGCGTGCGCGGAGCCGAAGTACCGAGGTACCGAAGTACCAACCGAGTACCACATAGCCAACACGTAGAGGCCCTTTTGACAATTTAATGAAATGCAAGGGGTACACCGAGCGGATGCTGTCCCTGCCCGTGTCATGGGACGCACACAGAGACAGCACCCGCCAGGGTGTACAGGAACTGTTGCTGGTTGATGGAATCTAAATAAACCGGACTATTGGGTGAATATGACGGACTAATGGCTGGGCTATTGAGTGAGACAACTGACGTCTGCCTAATAAAACTGTCTCACATTTTTATCTCAGGCAAACGGTGACTCGCCCTCTGCTAGATGGGCCCCTAAAAATAGCGACATTAAAAATGGCCTAAGGGCAACACCGGTGCAGAGGGCTGGGGTAGAGAAGTGGCACTGGACTTTAAACATGTAGCCAACTCGCCACTTAGGTGACCACATCCACCCCCGAGCAACAGCTCTAGCGACTCCACTCTGGACAGCCGGTTAAGGCAAGATAGAGGCGGGGGGCCTGTTCATACAACCAACCTACAGGACACCCCCAGGAGCACTCAGGTACATAGGGTCGCTGCTCCCTAACAGCTCGCCACAAGCTGCCATAAGTTGACTGACTGCACTGGAAATCCAGTGGGCGATGGGGTCGTCACATCCCTACGCCATATATGTTATTATTTATTATTATACAGGGTGACATCGGAGACGTGATCACAAATTATTTGACTCGATGAAGTATTGAAAGACAAACTCAATAAAGATAATATCACAGTTACTACTTGCAATATTAGTCAATATTGCAAGTATTATTTCTCAAATTATTAACAGAAAAAAATAATGTTTCATACAACTTGGTCACCCTACACCACACGACGTCTTGTCATCCCTCATACAACGTGTGTCAAAAGTGATAGGGTGACCATGATTTAAGTATGGCGTTATTATTTTTCTAGTAAAAAATTGAAAAAAAAAAACTCGATTTATTCGATGTAACAATTATTGCATTGAAAAGGCGATCATGTCTGAAAAATTAGCTTCTGATTACTTCTCTGATGTCACCCTGTATACAAAAAAAATCCGCCAAATCGGGAACTTCCTCTTTTTTTAAGAGTGCGCAGTACGTTCGGTTCTCCATACAAACGTATTTACGCTCTCATTTCAAAACGCCGTGCTAGAATAACATGAAACTTTGTATACACAATGAGATCCGGCATATCTAGGCCGGAAATTAGTTTCTGTTGCTTGAAATTAAAATGGAGAAAAAATATAACGATTATTAAGGTTTTCATACAAGCCGTAAAAAACTGAAAAAACCGCTGTATTTTTTTTATTTGACATTTCCTAGCAACAGAAACTAATTTCCGACCTAGATATGCCGGATCTCATTGTGTATACAAAGTTTCATGTTATTCTAGCACGGCGTTTTGAAATGAGAGCGTAAATACGTTTGTATGGAGAACCGAGCGTACTGCCACGTACTGCGCCCTCTTAACTCGTAGCGTAGTTTAAAAGTACTGTTAATCATTATGCGCCAGAGACCAGTGGTAACGCAGCCATTCTGTTATGAATTATGTTTAAGATTAATATTGAAAGTTTGCTCAATGCGGCGTGTTTAGTTCCGCATTCGAGTCGTGAGATATGCCCGGAACCACTAGACTGGAATACTACCGTGCCTCATAAAAACAGAGAGACGGTAACATTTACTTTAATTCTTGTGACGTGGATTTATTTTAACTCGTTTTACAGTCACAGTACTTAAATAGCCTCTGAGGATATCTTTATTATATTAAGATTAAATTTTATTATTAAGGTTGACGCTTGGAGACCCTATACATCTCACAGGATATTATGATTAGTGTCTGTATTACATTGATTCACCAAATCGTTGTAAAATCTTAGTCCTACATAATATAGGTTCGTCACAATCATCAAACATTCGTCTGGCAAGGGCTCCGTCATGCATTTTTGTACTTAACCCTTTGACTGCCGACCGTCTATGAGGGTATGTCACGTGGGAGCCAAAAATTTTAGGTTTTTGTTTTCTATCGCCTTTACATAATCAATAATGTTGCTTGACACCAGAATATATATATGAATATGGGAAATAATAGTAAAAAAAAATGGCCCGCCTTAGAGCGGGGTAGGCACTGACTCGTAGAATTTGAGTAGTGCCAACCCCGCTCCGAGGCGGGGCCGGCCCCCCGCCGCCACCTCATCACCCCGCTCCGGAGCGGGGTCGGCACTCAATGGGTTAAAAGAGATTCACAGTACATATTGTGCTACATTACCGCACGAGTGCGGTAATCAGCAGATTACGCGCATATGACGAAACTTTAAAGAGCCATATGTACTGTAAAACGTTGTACGATACACGTGCGAACAGGTAATTCGCAACTCGTGTCGATTTAAAACACTCGTTGCGAATTTCCTGTTCTCTGCACTGGTATCGTAATGTACTATTAGAATAGAATAGAATAGAATATCAATTTATTTGCCAAACATCATGTACATTATGAAGGTGTTTTTACATACAGTGGGTCTCAATAATGTTTGTTACCTTATAGTAAGTAGTAGGCATGCAAATGTTTTATAATACTACTGTTTAGGTTTATTGTTAAAAAATTCATTAAGTGAATAGAAATTTTTCCGTGATAGCCATTTTAACATTATTACAGAATGATGTTACTTTGGCGCTTAAACATTATACATCTCTATCAAATCTAGACAGTATAATTATTCTCTCTTATTGTTTGTTTTATTATGTTGGACATGTAAGACTGAATAATTATGTTATATTTTTTTGCATGCATTTGATTGCATGAAGATGACATTTTGCTTATTTGCAGAATAAATGATTTGATTTTGAGTAAACAAGGTCAGAACTCCCGGGCATGCGCTGTGTTGAGAGCCTGTGTTCTATCTTAGCTTCAACTGCCAACCCAACGAATTCTCAAATCAATAAAGGATCGGCAACACACTTGTTTTTGTGTTCCTTCCTTTCTTATAAACGGATGAATACGTTGTCGTCGGCGCGCGGGCGCGGATATATCTCCATCTAGAAGGTTAAAGGTTTGCGCATGAAAAGTTACCGTTTTTGCTAAACTTCCTTTCATACGGTTAACATCTGCGCGTGCACCTGCCTTACCCATGCGCTGAAGCAACCTCGTATCTAATCACTTACTTCATACAATTTTCACTCTTACACGCCTAGCAATAAGGTTTACCGCTCAACAGACGTGATTGTAACTTTGAAAAGCTCTCGTCAATTGCGACAGTGTAATTTGAATTTTAAGATATATGGGGTAAGATTTAAATTCCAAACGCACAGCTAACATATGATAGCAACTTAGACGCGGTAGGATGTAGAAGTTTTACTTTAATGTTTTGTAGATAAGGTCTAATTTCCTTTGAAAAGTCGTGTGAGGGTAGAAGTACGGTACCTATCATAGATGTTGTGAGTAGTCGTAGGTAAGGGATTTGAATTCTGTCAGGGAATGCTGAGGAGACAAGCTGAAAAAGAATTTTTTTTTAACCAAATTTTGTGGACGGATGAATCCCACTTTAGACGCAATGGGATTTTTAATATGCACAATTCTCACTCATGGGCAATTGAAAATCCGAATTTAAAAAGGGAATCGACATTCCAAGAACACTTTAGTGTTAATAACCTTTGGTCTGGCATACTTAACGGTAAGTTAATCGGGCCCTTTCAGCTGCCAGACCGCTTGGGCAGCAATCACTTTTTAAATTTTCTACGCGTCGATCTGCCCCTGCTGTTAGAAGATGTGGATTTGGAGACACGCAGAAACATAGTACTGCAGTGTGATGGTGCACCATGCCATTTTGCCTTGGACGTGAGAAACTATTTAAATCAAAGATACCCTGAAAGATGGATTGGTCGTTGCGGCCGGGGTGACGCCTGCCTTATAGCCTGGCCTCCACGTTCCCCCGACCTAAACCCCATAGATTTTTTTCTATGGGGATATTACAAAGACCTCGTCTACTCGAGAGAATGCCGCAATTTGGACGAGTTAACCCGGAAATTGAGAGTAGCAGAAGAAACCATTAAAAATAATAGAAGTGCATTCAGACGTTTAAAAGACAACTTTTTCCGGCGATGTCGCACTTGCATTGAGCAACAGGGGGGCCATTTTGAAAATTTATTGTAATTAAACACCTTGTAATTGGTTTTATTTTGCTCTCATTAATCATTATGTAAATAAAAATTTTGCACTTACCACAGTTAGATTTCAATTTTTTGATTGAAGCCTTATTAATAATAAAATGAAATTTTCAGGGTAGCTACCTGATAGATAGAGCAAGTTTTTAAAAGCCAATCGGTAATTATTTTTTATGTGATTTTATTTTTTTAAGGGCCCTTGAAGTTGTGAACATACTGGGCAATTTTATCTTTCTTGGCATTAAATTTTTTTTATGCTATTCAAAGATCTAATGATAGTAAATGTTACCATACTGAATTGGCATATCTATCAGCTTAGCACACAAAACAATCAAGCATCTACCGCAATAATTCACGTCACCATAAATAAAAATCTCATCGTACGCGGCGATAGGTGAAAAATTAAAAAATAAAATCATAACTCCGAAAATACTAAAAATCGCGGAACATACATGGGGGTGATTCAGATAGCCCTCTAGGTCCTCTACCTCCCAGCTTCAGTATATCACTACTTCTTGGGACACCCTGTATATCTTAAAGCCTTTCTCGATGAATGGACTATCCAACACCAAAAGATTTTTTCAATTCGAACCAGTAGTTCCTGAGATTAGCGCGTTCAAACAAACAAACTCTTCAGCTTTATAATATTAATATATATATACTAGCTGTTGCCCACGACTTCGTCCGCGTCTTCGCTCCTATTGGTCGCAGCGTGATGTTATATAGCCTTAAAGCCACAATTATAAATGGGCTATCCAACACAAAAAGAATTTCTCAATCGAACCAGTAGTTCCCGAGATTAGCGCGTTCAAAGAAACAAAGTCTTCCGCTTTATAATATTAATATATATATACTAGCTGTTGCCCGCCTCTTCTCTCCTATTGGTCGCAGCGTGATGTTATATAGCCTGAAAGCCTTCCTCGATAAATGGGCTATCCAACACAAAAATATTTTTTCAATTCGAACAAGTAGTTCCTGAGATAGCGCGTTCAAATAACCAAACAAACTCTTCAGCTTTATAATATTAGTACAGATATTATTTCTTACCTTTACACTCTTAAACAAGTAACGAAGTTACTTTTAAAGAAGTACCGCGCGTTCACAATTCGGAGCAAACCAGTGTAATATCAAGAATATTAGACGCAAACAGCAGAACATTCACCGAAAGGTACCGTTTCAAAAGCAAGGCCTCGCTCGGCACTGCATTCCAGATATCAAATAAGTATGCACGCAATACGATACGGAATGTCACGAAAACTAGATTTACATATCCACCGTCCCGCTTACACCAGTCTCTTTGTATATAGGAGTGAGTGAGCTTTGATATGTTGATCAAAGCGTACGGTCACCTTCGAGTGGAGACTAATTTCGCTGGTGTTCTTGCGGGGTCCATTTCGATTTGGTACTTGTGGTCAAATGGTAGTCGCTATCAGATGTATGTAAGCGAACAAGGAGCTCACAAATATCTGAACAAGACTGCTGTCAAGGTGTTATTATAATTGGTATCAAATTTTGGACCATTGTGCATTGTTAAGGATGATTCACAGTAGACCGTTCCGTGTCCGGGCCGGCCCGTTTTCTTCTAGAGAAATACGCCGGCCGTTGCGTTTGCTGTCATAGAAAACGGGCCGGCCCGGACACGGAACGGTCTACTGTGAATCATCCTTTAAGGGGTTTAATTAGTCTACATTTTAATTGATTCCGTTAGGCACAGAAGTTACGTCACTAATATAAACTGTATGAAAAATTTTCGTGTCACACATTTGAACTTACCTTTTTTTTTCTATTTCTATAGAGAATATTTTATTTTTCTATAGAGAAGAGGCCTTAATATAGGTTTTAAATAAAAAAAAATAAAAAAATATATTGGGGGACAATCTTACACAAATCGATTGTAGTCCCAAACTAAGCAAAGCTTGTTCTATGGGTACTAGGCGACGATATATATACTTATATTGATAAATACATACTTAAATACATAGAGAACATCCAAGACCCTAGAACAAAATCCGTGCTAAATGCACAAATAATGCCCTGGCCGGGATTCGAACCCGGACCCCTAGCTTCGGAGGCAGTGTCACTACCAACTAGGCTAAACAGGTCGTCAAATTAGGAAACCATTCATCGTGCGTGGTCCAACACGCATTTGGCTGCCGTTTTTAAATTCTATTGTACGGAAAAACCACTCGGCGTTGTTGGTTTTCTGAGCATAACTTTTTCAGTTTCGGTCGATTCTTGATAAAAATTGTTCAGCAATGCTGAAATGTGAGCTATTATTTGTGTTCTACGTTACTTTCTTGTACCATTTCTAGAATTCCTGGGAAACCGGAATGTCCATAAATAAATTTTCGTTTACTTTTTGTTTATTTTGCTATTAATTATTAAATCAGCGAATCAGTTGAAATAAAATGTACGTTCGAGTTCTATGATACTTATTTAGGTTACATTTGATACCCGACACGTGTATGTACGTTGTATATTTTGCTTGAAATCGACACTTTTTAGTGACATCTTAAAAAAATATACTAGGGGCGTTTTTTTACACAAATCGAATCCGTAGTAAGCTCAATGAGGCTTATGTTATGGGTACTAGACGACGATATATTTAATAGATATATTATTATACTTAAATACATAAAAAACATCCAAGTAACAGCAACAAATGTTTCTGCTCACCAAATAAACAAATGCCCTTACCGGGATTCGAACCCACACACACACACACACACACACACACATCATTACTCGAGAAACCCCGGGCCTCCGCTAAAACATTGCGCGGGCGCACGCTTCCCAATCTAAACTTCCCACACTAAACTGCTCACCGCGGGTCCGTTATTTTTTCTTTATATGACGTCGGTGGCAAATAAGCGCACGGCCCACCTGATGGTATGCGGTCACCGGAGCCTTATAGACGCCTGCAGCTCCCAGGGGAGTCACATGGGCGTTGCCGACCTTTTAAAAATGGATAGGATACACTCTTATCTTGAATCCCATACTGAGGTCTCTCAGGAAAACCTCGGCAACCCGGGAGCCCATTCCACCACCACGACCATATCAGCCAAAGGACGTCCGCTGCTGGACATAGGCCTCCCCCAAATTCACGGGGGCTATATGCCATAATCGCCACGCTTGGCATGCGGGTTGGCGATCGCAGTATCTCCACCGCACTGCAGGGATGCTGCTGCCCATCCCCCGGTGGTCTTGGTCGTAGTTTTAGGACATACCCGGGTCCCGCAGCCCCGGAGCCCATTCCACAAGCTGTTATCTAATTTACCTAACTATGTAATGATGGGAATCAAACTATGAACTATGAGTTTTAGCCGAGTCCCTTAAAGATAGTCTCCCGTTAGTTTCGGGGTCCAAGAGACAATGTCCAATATAATAACATATTAAGAAATGGCACTGGTTTCCGAAAGTGGAGCACTTTCGCGAAACGAAAAGGATTGCTAATTTTCGACTCCATTTTAACGACATGACATTTCAAAAACTGGCCAAGTGCGAGTCGGACTCGCGCACAAATGGTTCCGTACCATTATCTATAAAAACGGCAAAGATTCCGACTCGCACTTGGCCGGTTTTTAATATTTATTGTTATAGCTACGGACAGACAGCGAAGTCGTACTAATAGGGTCCCGTTTTTACCCTTTGCGTTCCGTTCCGTGACTACCTACTTCTTAGACGGAAACCCGTAATAACACAGGCTCTAGCGTTATGCCTTATTGCAGCTATACTATACGGCTATACATATATGCTTATTCAACTATTGGGGGGAAAGGGTCATACCGAACGTTATAGTGCGTGTTAAAGGCCGAGCCACACCGAATGCGTGCGCAGCACGTGCGTGGCGTGCACCGCACGCAAGCGATGTGTCATCTACTATGACATTTCATACGATACAACGCGCACGCCACGCACACGCGCACGCGCACGTGCTGCGCACGCATACGGTGTGTCTCGGCTATAAAGTAGATCGGAAAAAACAAAGGAAGGGTGCTGGTGACACAAAGCTGGCCAGAAACGCCCAAAGATACCCTCCTTTACCTTATATAGATATTAACCTATAGTTTTTGCATTCCCAATCAAGTCAATGATGACGCAATTTGTACTGGGATGACAGCTGTGTCAGAATGCAAATAGGAATGCAAATACCATAGTTTACTTTATAATGCCTATATATGCCTATGCCTTTTTTTAAGACAAAGCTAAAAGAGTTTTTAATAGATAAATGTTATTATAGTGTTGAAAATTTTCAGAATAGTCGTAATTAGATTTATATTATTTTTACGGATTGCCTTGTGTATTCTATGATTTAGTTTGTCATACTTATGAATTTTTCATGTATTTAGTTTAATTTAAAATTTTCATCCTAATATTCAGACACAATGTATTATTGTTAATGAATAAATGATATGATATGATATGATAATCGTAAATAATTAGTAGCGCAAAGAGATTCCACATCTGAGTCTAGAACTAAACTATCTTATATCTGCTAACTCACAGAGTAAGACATAATAATTTCCATTATCTTATATTACGTCGTTTTACAATAGCAATTACACAACAACATTCCGCGCCTCTCACCGCGGATCGAGATACAGTCTGACTAGCGATACTCGTTCTTAACACGTTCCCTGTCCGAAGGCCCCCAATGTGGGGACATGAAGATTTTTTTCAGGAGTCCGTGTCCCCACTGTCGGTCCACGGGTTGTTCACGGCTACGAACTACAACTGTCACTTGGACTTGTGATATTGAACGATAATTTTGTATGGGGACAGGGAACGTGTTAAGCCTTATTTACATATGTACAACCCGTCGGAAATATCTGCGAACTTGGCTTGGAACAATTTGACATGCTTGTTTGCCACTATAATAAAAAAAAACAGTCGTCGCTGGTCGGTCAGTGCTGACAACAGCCGTTGACGTCCAAATATATTTAATCTCTTATTTCAAACACTTATTACGAGTTGAGAATTGAGAATGTGCAAATGTTTCATTAGGTCGCAAGCGCAATAATGCAAATCAATTTGTTATGCACACGATTATGCATGTATTTGCTAGAACATTATGGGCTAAAATGGTGTACGTTCTGATTGACATAATTCACTTTCGTTTTCGGCATGTGTTGAAAGTGCCCTATGCTATAGGATAGCGCAGGTCTCGTTCCATACCTCAAAAGCAAAAATAGTACCCTTATAGGATCACGTGTGGCTGTCTTTCAGGGGGCCAATTCTCGGTCCGATCTAGATGCATGTCTATCGTGACATTGTATAGAATGGTTTATTTATTTAATCGTATGGCGATAGTCTACAATAGGGAAAATAAATATATCAATAGGATTTATAAGGCAACATCCAGGTTTTGCAGCCATTGCACGGCATCGGACGTCAGGTCCATAAGATCCTGCGGGCTTCCTGTGTAGGCGCGAATTGGGCACCTTTGTATAATGTGTTCCATGGTTTGGTCTTCGGTGCCACAGTCGCAAAGCGCGGAATCACTCCATCCCCACTTATGCTGGAAATAGTTGAACCGCCCATGCCCAGTTCTTAGGCGGTTTAAACGACGCCAATGTCTCCTGGGTAGATCAGTCCCTTTATATTTGATTGTAGGGTCGAGATTTTCGACAGGAGTTCCGACAGCTAGCCTCTTCCAATCTTGTTTCCATATAGAATGGTAGAGTCACTTGTATGGAATCTCTAATAGAGATCATCTCGATCGAACCCGAGAATTGGCCCCCAGTCCGACCGTTACAACCGATTTGTTTGGAAACTACTGGTCCTGAATTGCAATTTGGCACCTCCACCGTGTTTGAAAATTTTGACAAGGTTCTATGCATAGGATGACAACTGCCAGCGCCATATTTAACGAGTAACGTTGAACGGTCTGTAATATTAAATTGGTGCAACCCGCGCTTATTCTAATAACATGAAAGTAACATTGACTATGGTAACTGTCACGGGTGACAAGCGGGTGATGACTGATGGGTGACACACGACAACATGATCGATATCGCACTCCTGCGCAGCAATGAGATGCAGATCGTTTGCGTCACGAGTGAGAGCACGCGTTTCGATCGTGCGCCACCAATTGTAGTCATTAATAATACATAGGTAAATCACACGCAATACCAGCCAACAATTACACAGATGAGCCCTCTAACAGGAGCAAAAAAATTTAACGGTGCACTATTAAGCAAGCCAGCGATTATTTCCAAGTAGTCGCAGATGAAAAAAAGTTTATCTTAATTATTATTTTTTCAAAGACAGTTTGCGTGTAATATTTTAATCTTCTGGAGTGACATTGATAATAATTTACTTATTTTGAAAACACAAAAAAATATAAATAAATACCCAAAATACCGCTTAAAAACATAAATAAAAAAACGATAGAGTCATGACTTGACACTACCTCAAAAACTGCATTAACATGCGCGCTATAATGTCGTGGTGTCAAGATCCATTATTTTAGGAGCATAAAATTAGACCAGAATTTATTAGAGTTGAAAAAAAAAAATAGACACAAGCAGTTACTGCATATGCTTACTTGAAAGCGTCCTTTTAAATATTTGCTCCTGTTACAGGACCCACCCTGAATATGGTTTGTGTCTGAAAAATCACGAGAATTACCCGGTATTGTTATTGGGACAAAGCATCGGGTATATTGGCTAGACGATCGAAGCGCACACCATGGCAGAAATGTGCACTTACCGGGGACCACTGTCAAATTTACTTTCACGTTTTCTATTGATTTCTTAACGGTTTCCTACGATTCGTTTCGTTTGTATGTATTTATTTATTTTCTTATTTATTTCAGTATAATTGCCAATACGGGGTTTTTCTCGTTTACTAAAGTAAATAAAATATTCATGTGTCATTATTTGACATCTCTGAGTTTTGACATTGCCTCGGGACCTTTGACGTTTGACGTTTCAGACGTGCACATAGCCAATAGGTGTAGTGGGCAACTCATCCCGCGGGCTAAGCTTTGTGGGCTCATTTTACCACAAAGGGGTATATTATTGTCAAAATATTAGTTTCAAAAGTAGTATTTCTACCAGACCGTGCGAAGAATACCGGGAAATTAACCTCTTTAGCCAATAATCCAACAAGGATTGGTTTTTTGAATGGGAGCGCGATTTTTTTTAATACACCGTCGGAATCACGCCAGTTGTCTGCAGGCTGTGGTTACTTATCCTTGACGGCCTGTTTAGCCTAGGTGGTAGTGACACTGCCTCCGAAGCTAGAGGTCCCCGGCTCACCCGGCGTGGAGGTCCTTTGGTCGGCAAGTGTGTGGTGTCGCCCTGCACGCTTGCCGACGGGTGGGAGGCTGTGTGCTCAGCAGTGAGATCCCCTGTCACCGCCACTAATGCTGCGTGATGGGCATACCCTGGTGGTTTTAGACGGTAGTCCGGGCGGTTCCCGGGAGTCCGTCATACCCGTCCTAGTTCCCCGGCTAGGCGGGATGCGTAAATGCAATTCCCCAGGTAAAAAAAGAGGTCCCGGGTTCGAATCCCGGCCAGGGCATTATTTGTGCATTTCATCATCATCATCATCATGTCAGCCGAAAGACGTCCACTGCTGGACATAGGCCTCTACCCAAAGACTTCCACAATGACCGGTCCTGCGCCACCCGCATCCAGCGGACACCCGCGACCTTCACCAGGTCATCAGTCCACCGTGTGGGGGGCCTGCCCACGCTACGCCTTCCGGTACGTGGTCGCCACTCGAGAACCTTTCCGCCCCAACGGCCATCGGTTCTACGTGCTATGTGCCCCGCCCACTGCCACTTAAGTTTAGCGATTCGGAGGGCTATATCGGTCACTTTGGTTCTGCTGCGGATGGCCTCATTCCTGATGCGATCACGCAGAGAAACTCCCAACATAGCTCTCTCCATTGCCCTTTGGGTGACTTTGAGCCTTCTTATGAGGCCCATAGTAAGCGACCACGTTTCAGTGCCATGTGTCATCACTGGCAACACACACTGGTCAAAAACTTTTGTCTTGAGACACTGCGGAATATAGGACGAAAATATGTGCCGTAGCTTCCCGAACGCTGTTTTCTATGTATTTAAGTATGTATTTATCTATATAAGTATGTACATAATGTATATCGTCGTCTAGTACCCATAGTACAAGCTTTGCTTAGTTTAGGACTAGGTCGATTTGTGTAAGATTGTCTCCCAGTATTTATTTATTTATTATTTATTTTAGTTTTCTAGGATAAATTGTTCGTTCGATATGATGATACTTGTATGTAGGTACTAAATTTTTCTAAATGTTTATATACCTTTTTGTATAAAACATTTACGTCAATATGTATTTTTGTAATTGAAGAATAATCCATACTAATATTATAAATGCGAAAGTAACTCTGTCTGTCTGTTACCTCTTCACGCTGAAACCGCTAAACCGATTCAGAGGAAATTTGGTATAGAGATAGTTTGAGCCCCAGGAAAGGATATAGGATAGTTTTCATTCCGGAAATCATTCCTTAGGGGGTGCAAAGGGGGGTAGAAGTTTGTATGGGCGAGCGATATTTAAGCCTGGGACTACAACAATTTAATAGCAATTATTTCTATAATATAACGAGTAGCATGCGGACAAAGTCGCGGGTTAAAGCTTGTTTATTAGTTAAAAAAGAAACTAAGGGGTGCTCAATACTTGTGACCAAGCTGTAGCTTTCCGTCGAGTAACACCAAGTTTAAGCTTTGCTTAGTTTGGGACTAGGTCGATTTGTGTAAGATTGTCCCCCAATATTTATTTATTTTATTTATTTAAGTTGCCCACGATCCCAAATCAAATCAACAAAACAACAATAACCAATACAACCACGTGTTTTAAGTTACTTTCTACTCCACAGCTTGTCTTGCATCAATAGAAACTCTGAACGGTTAGAAAGACTAATGAAACCGATACACACTTACGGCATTATGAATTTGAGTCGTGCTCGCGGCCAAGTGTAAAAATATGTACGCGATTTTGAGCTTTATTACCAAGGTATATGTTCTAATGGTATAGATATGTGACGGTACATTATTGTTCGTGAACGAATGCACGGGCGATGTACCTCTAGCGGAGGTATTTTTGTCACTCGCTGAAGCTCCTATGTAACCTCGAAAATATACCATTACCAAACCGAACGGAACAATATCATTCACCTCAGCGGCACGAACATGGCGGTTTTGCTGCTACCAGTGAGCGAAATGCAATTTTGCTGCGAGCGTGAAAACAACTTTTTTCATATCGTAAGTTAGTCGCAGGTCATCTTTTCATACTGCTGGGTGTAATACAAACTTGGAACATTTGAACTTCATTCTCTCTGTCACTATACCTTTGCGTTATATGTTCTCGCCGCTGAGGTGAAAAGTTGTATCTATCACACGAGAGCAACGATATTTGCATCTCGTGTCTTTGAGTCCCTCGCTACGCTCAAGATTCTAATTATAATTCTAAATAGAATCTTTCGCTTGCTCGGGTCTCCACATCAACACTCGCAGCAATATGTGGGGTTGAGGAAGATGTGTGAACATGTTACAATGCAGTGTGGAGCGATTGCCATCTGACCTTCCAACCCAAGAGGGAAACTGGACGTTATTGGGATTTAGGCTTGCCAAGTGAGTGGGCAACTTAAAAATAACTAAATAAATATTGGGGGACAATTTTACACAAATCGACCTAGTCCCAAACTGAGCAAAGCTTGTACTGTGATGGTACTAGACTTATATACATAATAATAATAATAATAATAAAAAAATAAAAACAAAAACCGCTGACACTGACGGGTGCCTCGTTTCTTTATTTTATTTGTATATTTTTATTTTTAGCCCTTTTTATGCTGTAATTACAGTTTTCGACAGTTTTTGTGTAAAATAACAACTCTGCAATACCGTATTATCAAAATAATACGATGAAATACACTTTCAGTACGCACAAAAGGAAAAGCTTAACTGTCAATGAAAATGTCAAACAGCGTAAGCTATAAAATGAATATAAATTACAATGAAAAATGAATACGAGACTACGATCAAGAGCGGAACAACGCGCACGTCTACCATCTCCGCCTGCGCCGTCCAGCTCCTCGCCCTCGTCGTCAGATGACGAGTTTGCCACGGCACCTGACAGCAGCGAGTCGAGCAGTGACGAGCGCGGGCCGTCGCCACCGCCGCCACAAACATCAGCGCGACGAGGAAGGCGACCGCTGCCGGCACGCTTGGGGCCTACGGGGCATTCCGCTCCACCCACGGCTCCCGCTGCCGGTGGTGTAGTGCGCCGCATGCGATGGACTCAAGAAATGAACGAGAACTGCATGCGAGCGTACTTTGGGGCGACAGAGGGGGAAACTAACCTATCCGCGTATCGTGTCCGGATGCTTCCTCTGTTCTAGGCTCTTGAACCGACCATCACCGTGTCTGCACAACGCCTATCGGATCAGGTGCGAGTCATTCAACGAAATAAGCGGTCGGATGACTTGACGCTTGATCGGCTCCGCCTGGAAGCACTCTCTGCTCGTGCAGCCCCCACTTCGGCGCGGGACCTACCCGCCACGTCGCCGGCTCCGGTGCCCGCTCCCAACACGGCACCGAGGGCGCCGCGGGTCGATCCCAGTGCCGACGGGGACTGCGCGGATCAGAGTGTGAGTACCCAGGCCCATGAGCAACTGAGGAGGGCTCTGGATGAGGCGATTACGCGGTATCGCTCCACACCCAATTCTAGGCCGCGACTACCACGCTTGCCCGTAAATAGACGCAATCTAGCGCTAATGGGAGCCCTAAACGATCTCCTAGACCCGTATTTGCGGGCTAGCGATGATTTGATTGATACACACTCAATTATGTACTGCGGGGCCATCGCGGCGTGCCGTGTTGCTCGCGTCAAGTTTCCGGACGCTGACCGTGCAACTAGGACCGCCGGGGGTGTCCCTGCCTGGCAAGTACGAATTGAGCGGCGTATCAATACGTTTAGGACTCTCATCGCAAAGCTGATCTGCTTCAGGGGGGGCAATGACAACATGGCCTGTGTCACGGAACGCATTGACTTTCTGAAGCAGAAAGTCTATGCATGGGCAAGCCGTATTCGCCGCTACAGAGAGCGTGTGGACCGATACCAGCAGAATCGCCTTTTCCAGAGTGACCAAAGGAAGGTATACCGGAAGTGGGAGGGAACCGACCATCGTGTGTGCGACGGTCAGCGATCGGATGCTACTGCCATGGTTAACTTTTGGCGTAGTATCTGGTCGGTGCCTGTCGAACACACTGAGGGTGCCTGGATCGGTGTTGTCGAACGTGACTGTGAATCCATCGAACCCATGGGGTCTGTTACCATCAGCCCCGAAGACGTAAGTTGTGCCATCCGTACGGCTCCGAACTGGAAAAGTCCGGGACCGGATGGATTGCACAACTTCTGGCTGAAGTGGTTTCGATGTTCACACGAACGTTTGGCAACACAGTTCCAGCAAGCCCTCGAGCTCGGTTCCCTACCTCCTCCCTTAACAACTGGTGTTACCTCCCTGCTCTACAAGTCCGGTAGTACCACGGAAGCGAAGAACTACAGACCCATCACGTGCTTGCCTACGCTGTACAAGCTCCTTACATCCATTTTGAGGGCAAAAATTAACACGCACATTGTTACGAACAACATTTTGGCCCCTGCTCAAAATGGATGTAGGGTTGGGTCGCGTGGTACTAAAGAGCTCCTCCTCATAGACATGACCATTTGCCAACGAGTACGGCGAAACAGAGGGACCCTCTCGGCCT
Source organism: Notocelia uddmanniana (assembly GCA_905163555.1). NCBI lineage: Eukaryota > Metazoa > Arthropoda > Insecta > Lepidoptera > Tortricidae > Notocelia > Notocelia uddmanniana. The sequence goes on from LR991052.1 coordinate 3,489,623, forward strand.
CCTGGATTGACTATAAGAAGGCCTATGATTCGGTGCCTCATTCATGGCTGAGGAGGATCTTAGAGCTGTATAAAGTTGATGCAGCTTTAAGATCCTTCTTAAGTGCTTGCATGGGGCAGTGGACCACAGTCCTTCGTCAACCGGGTGGAGGGGATGGCCCTTCTGGCCCGCAGGACTCCATCAGGATTGAGCGAGGCATTTTCCAGGGTGACAGTCTGAGTCCCTTGTGGTTCTGCCTAGCGCTGAATCCGCTCAGCACTCTGCTGCAGGATTCGGGGCTAGGTTGCCAGCTTCGGAGAGGGGGTGAGGTCATTTCTCATCTGCTATACATGGATGACCTTAAGCTATTTGCACCAAATAGACAGGACCTGTTGGAGCTACTGAAAACGACAGAAGTTTTCAGTAGCGCCATCAAAATAGAATTTGGTGTAGATAAGTGTGCGGTTATGCATGTACAGCGGGGGAAAGTTGTAAATTCAACAAATTTACAACTTTCTGAGACAATGTCGCTCAGATCTCTCTCCGAAGCAGAAACCTATAAATATCTTGGTATGTCACAGGCTTTGGGTATTGAGGGTGAGGGCATAAAGCAGGCGGTGAAGGAGCGCTTTTTCTGTCGCCTGACAAAAGTACTTAATAGTTTTTTGTCGGGTGGCAATAAGGCGCGCGCCTTCAACGCCTGGGTTATGCCCTTGCTCACATACTCCTTTGGCATACTAAGGTGGACTCAGACTGAGCTGGATGCCCTGGATCGAAGGGTGCGTGTACTGCTCACTGCACACCGCATGTTGCACCCACGTTCGTCTGTTATGAGACTGTACATCCCGCGGAAGTGTGGAGGTCGTGGCTTTTTAAATGCCAAAGACCTCCACAACCGCGAGGTGTGCAGTCTCAGGGATTATTTCCTAAACAGCGAATGTGGGATGCATCGAGACGTAGTGGCAGTAGACGCATCTTTCACCCCGCTCTCCATGGCAAACGAGAACTGGCGCAGACTTAAAGTACTGAGCACCGAGGACCGCAAGGCGGAATGGAAGAGTAAGGAGCTACACGGGCGGTTCTACAGGGCCCTTACGGGGCCCGACGTAGACCTGCTCGCGTCGATGAACTGGCTACGTTTCGGGGATCTCTTCGGGGAAACCGAAGGTTTTGTCTGTGCAATTGCGGACGAAGTTATCATGACGAACAACTACCGGAAATATATCCTGAAGGACGGTACGGTCGACATTTGTCGGGCATGCCGCCGTCCCGGAGAGTCACTCAGGCATATCATTTCCGGTTGTAGTCATCTTGCTAACGGCGAGTACTTGCACAGGCATAACTTGGTAGCCAGAATTATTCACCAGCAACTTGCTCTTTCATACGGTCTTGTGGACTTCGAAGTGCTGTACTATAAATACTTACCTGCGCCAGTTCTCGAAAATGGTCGTGCTACGCTCTATTGGGATCGATCTATCATCACGGATCGGACTATTGTAGCCAATAAGCCCGACATCGTGCTGATAGATCGATCGAAGCGCCAGGCAGTGCTCGTCGACATCACCATCCCCCATGACGAGAACCTCGTGAAGGCCGAGAAGGACAAAGTCAGCAAGTACCTAGACTTGGCACACGAGGTAACCGCCATGTGGGATGTTGATTCGACGATCATTGTCCCGATAGTCGTTTCTGCGAACGGTCTAATAGCGAAGAGTCTCGACCAACATCTCAAGAGACTCTCGCTAGATGGCTGGGTCAAGGGTCAAATACAGAAGGCGGTACTCCTGGACACGGCGCGGATAGTCCGGAGGTTCCTCTCTCTGTCGCCCTAACCACCGGTGGCTTAGGCCCTGCCTCGCTGCCGGCGGCACCCTAGGTTAGGTTTTTATAATGTTTTTATATTTTGTAAGTGTATTTTTATATTTTACCTTTTGTAAATCCATTGTACAAACCTAACCTAAGACGAAAAATAAATAAAGACGAAAAAAAAAAAACTTTTTTTTTACAAATTAAAGAAATAACTATTTGTATTTAACTTATTTAACTTTTTCCAATTTCCCAGTGTTTGTCATTTGGGATGTTTTAATTTGTATCAGTCTGCCCTTTGGCAAAGGCCTCCCCTAGAATTTTCCACATTTTTTTATCAGTGGCCTTCCTTCTCCACATTGTTCCAGCCATTTCTCTAATTTCATCTTCCCATCTTTTTCTTTGACTTCCCTTTCTCCTCTTCCCATCACTTAGATACATAGAAAACATACATGCACCAGGATTCAAACCTGGGACCTCCGGCTTCGTAGGCAGGGTCACTACCAAACCAACTAAGCCAAAGTGGTCGTCGGACTTGACTGTTTGAAGTTCTCAGGGCGCCCGAAGACCTCTAACTTTGCTTAATGACTGGTGTCATAGACAGCGTTCGGGATCAACGGATTAATGTGCCTTCCGAAGCACGGGATCTCTCTGGCTATTGCTGACTTTGGCTGCCGCAGTGGAGCTGGCTGGCTGGCGCAGTGGAGCTGGTTGGCTGGAGTCTTAGCTGAGGTTGCGAGGCTGCGAGGGCTGCTCGAGGCGAGGCTGCCTCGAGTAGCCCGACTGGTAGGCTACGTTACGACTGGCAGAGGGTCGCCATGAAGTGTATGGTGTTCGAGGGTTGAAATGATACGTCAAGCGTTGAGTGGTGCGATGCCTATGTGTGGTGCGATGCACATGACTGCAACAAACGCCGTTGCCAAATTAAAATAAAACTGTTTTTTACGTGTTCGAACCTAAACGCTGTACAGCAAGTGTATACAAGAGTGACCTGGACATAGACTCCTGGTGTGAACCCTGGACTGCTCCCGTGTGCCGGCGGAAGGCACACGTAACCTCCAAAATCGCGGCATTTTGGACATCACCTTCAGCCTAAGGTATTGTGCCTCAATTTCACCACACAGACTGACAAACCCCCCGTTTTCCCTTAACATCTGGTTTCATTCTTTATTCCGTAAAACGCACGTCTTATAAACTGTGTAAACAGCGGATTCATTGGAGTGTTAATAATTTCCATATGCATCATTGGAATGTGTCGGCACAATTGATAGTTGATACTTCTCCAATATATGGAATAATAAATCATTGTCTGTATTTACTCAGGGCCAGGTATCATATTACAATGTTATTAGAAATAGAAAATAGAAAATGATTTATTTATTAACTATCAGCTGGGCTTCGTGTGTGATCTTAAGAACCATACTACAGTTTAGTAACAAAGCGGTCACCCATCCAATAACTTTGCTTAAGGCCGAGCCACACCGATTGTGTGCGTACACGCGTGCGCACGCAAGCGGTGTGTCATCTACTATGACATTTCATACGATACAACGCGCACGCCACGCAAACGCGCACGCGTTCGGCGTGTCTCGGCTTTTAACCTCGCTTACGAGTACTGCACGCGGTGCGCGGGCGCCGCTGGGCCACGAGCGAATGAACCTAAACCCCTGCTAGAGGCGCCGTTTCTTCACTGTTCCGATAATAGTTACGATTACATCGGTTATGCTCTCTTTCCGTTATGACTTGCGGAAATCTGTTAGGGCTTGTACACACGTCGGTCCCCGTGATCAAACCAAAGCACAGAGCGCGATGCAGCGTGGTTGCGTGGCGGACGAGGTTTTTTGGTGAAGCGAACGCGGTCCGGTGGACGTCGTGTCAAAAAATCCGCACAGTTTCGGGAGGCGGCGTGTATGACATATGAAGCAGTAATGACAGTCGATAGTTTCGAAAAGATCAAACTTGCAAAACCGCCTCCGCGCCCGCTGTGTGCGTTTCGACCTTTAGGGCGCCAGCGGAAGAGGTTTTCCTAATACATTGCATACATTTCTCGGCCTGTTTAGCCTAGTTGGTAGCGACACTGCCTCCGAAGCTAGAGGTCCCGGGTTCGAATCCCGGTAAGAGCATTTGTATGTGTGGTGAGCAGAAAGATTTTTTCCTGAGACTTGGATGTTTTCTATGTACATATTTAAGTATATATCTATTAAATATATCATCGTCTAGTACCCATAACACAAGCCTTATTGAGCTTACCTTACCTTACGTGGGACTAGTTCGATTTGTGTAAAAAATGTCCTATAATACAGGATGATTTCGGGGTCGTGGATCAAGAATAAGTTTTACGACTTGGTATCGGTTAGCCTTTTCAAAAAAGTGGTAGTGACACGAAACAAACGTATTTCTTTTTTAATTTATTTTGATGACAAAAATACAAAATCTCAAAAAAACATGGTTACCCTTCTCTCTTTGACGGATAGTATGGAGAGTTGACAGTGGGGTAGGGTGATCAAGTTGTATGAAAAAGTATTATTTCCCATTAGAATTTGAAGAAAAAGAGAATTATTTGTGTTATAAACCGTCATACCAACTGTGATGTTGTCTACTTTGAATTCTTGACCATGTACAATCATTCCGGATCACGACCCCAAAATCACCCTGTATACAGGGCGTCCCACGGCTATGCCACATGAAGGGAAAGTACCTTGAACATTGTATCAATCAAATGGGAACTGATTCATTAGTAATAGGTACTTTAAAATAATAATGTCAGTTGTAGGTATGTCCTTGTTGTTGTAGGTTTTCATTTTTCTGAACAAAATTTCACATAAAAACCATTCATGGGCTTCCTTTTATTTCTGACACTATGTTCTTTAGCAAAAAATAATCCTCATGATGAAGCCTTTCGATCGGCATGATAAAGCTACACAGTATTTTTTTTCTCGTGAAGCGCGTATGATTAACGCTTCAACCATGTAAGTATTTAAAAATCTATGAATGCAGTTAAAATTGTTTTTTCAATTAAAATAATGTCTTCTTTCAGTAAAATGTTCCATCTACAATATTCAAGGTACTTTCCCTCCATGTGGCATAGCCGTGGGACGCCCTGTATATTTATTTATTTATTGTGTGTGATCCCAATTAACCGCAGTGCGTTGCGCGTCTCGACCGTGCAATGAACAGATTAACCTTTTAACCGCCGTAGTCTTATATATAAGACACAAAATTAAGCTCATTTCGCCGCAGTCTGATTAAGACAAATAAACCAAACCTAAATGGTCGCGTCCGGCACGGTTTCATAAGAATTTCCTCCCTCTGACGTTCCGGTTGTGGAATGAGCTCCCTACAGAGGTTTTCAGTAGGGACTACATAGCTCGCGGTTGCGTGGTGAAAACCCACAAGTCGCGTAAAAGATTTTTTGAAAATAGAACTATGCGTAAGGGATCTAGAGGTTTTATTTCAATAAGGAATTATTTCGATTTATTGGGCTTGACCACGCAACCCTCGATAGGGTTCTTCAAGAAAGGAGTGTAAAAATATTTAAAGGGACGGCAACACGCATGTGACACCCTTGGAGTTGCAGGCGTCCATAGGCTACCGTGACGGCTTATCATTAGGCGGGCCGTGCGCTTGTTTGCCACCGACGGGGTAAAAAAGGTCTGGTATGTTTATTAACTGGATATTCATCTCTTTTAATGGTTTTAAATTGATTAATCTATCTATTTATTTCAATGGTTGGACCGGTTTTAATAATTTTGATTTTTTGTACTTGTCTTCGCTCCGAATAGCAGAATGAGTATTAAAATATCGGTAAAATATACTCGATAAAAATCTCATACGTTTCGTACGGACGGAAAGGGTCGAGGGCGGAACGAAGTTAGCCGAGAAAGCTAGTTTATTAACCGACTTAAAAAAAGGAGGAGGTTCTCAATTCGTCGGTTTTTTTTTTGTTTATGTATGTTCACCGATTACTCGGAGACTAGTGGACCGATTTCAAAAATTCTTTTTTGTTTGAAAGGGTTTTTTTTCTAGTTGGTCCCATTGTCAACAAGTCTGGATCTGATGACGGGATCTTGGAAAAATCGAGGGAACTCCTCAAATTTTATACCAAGAGGATTGGGTAAGTAAGGCTACATCGAAGGAACTCCTCAAATTATATAGCAGGAGGATGGGGTCTGGCAAAGATTGGAATCGGTGTTTTGTTGTTAAAAATTTACTTGTACATAAAAGGTTGTGTACCTTCGTGCCGGCGGCGACCTGGGCATGTTAGGGAGGTATTCCACTCATCCAATATCTTTGTCCAATATACTTTTGATCAAAGAAATTGGATGATTTTATCAAACTTGGATGGGACCCCGACATTTGATCAAAGATTCTGATGACAGTTAAATTAATATGGCTTCGCATGAAAAAAAATAAAACTTGGACAAAGATATTGGATGAGTGGAATGGGCCTACCTCAAAGAACTTTGATCAAAGATGTGACAAAGAAATTGGACAAAGATAATGGACGAGTGGAATACCACCCTTCGATTAAAAATTATCGGCGGTTAAAGTGTTAAACGCTTGCCGAGCCCCAATTCGCGCTAAGTCGAGGCGCGGCTGTTAGTCCAGCTACCGAAACTTACAGAAGCATGATTAACAACACCACAAATTGCCCTTTAGGTATGGTGGCCAGAGCTCCCGAGGATGCGCTGTGTTGGGAGTGAAGGACCTCCATATGTCAACACAACGAATCGAGTCAATAAAGAGACGGCAACGAAGTTGTGATTCTTCTTCGGTCAAAAGCTTCCATAGGCTTCGGTATCTGCTTACCATACCAGCTCGTTCGTCGTTGTATAAAAAAAAACATCATCATCATATCAGCCGAAAGTCGTCCACTGCTGGACATAGGCCTCCCCCAAAGAATTCCACAACACGCAGCGCAGCGGCGCGCGGTGCAGCCTGGGCAGGCCCCCAAAAGTTGGATTACTGACCTGGTACGGGTCATAAGGGTCGCGGGCGTCCGCTGGATGCGGGTGGCGCGGGGCCGGCCATTGTGGAAAAAACTATACGTACAATTAATTGGCACTGATTTTTTTTTATGTTCTAAGTATGTCTATGCTCTTTTGAGAATTGGTGCGTAATTAAGTTATTTTTTCGTGTCAGCAACTATGTTATTATATTATAGGTAAGGTATTGACGTTATTATGTTCATATTTCAAATACTTCTTAGTGTTTGAAATATGAAGCTAGCAACGTGATAGTTTAATACATCATGAAATAAGCAGCTGGTATGTATTTGTACGGTCGTTATTTGGGTCACATACATAGGTATGCAATTTAATTTAGCGCTTTTTACCACCCGGCGCAAAAAATCGATGGAATGCGTTTTCAACCGACTTCAGATAAGGAGGAGGTTGTCAATTCGGTTGTGTTTTTTTAGGGTTCCGTACCCAAAGGGTAAAAACGGGATCCTATTACTAAGACTTCGCTGCCCGTCCGTCCGTCCGTCCGTCTGTCACCAGGCTGTATCTCAAGAACCGTAATAGCTAGACAGTTGAAATTTTCACAGATTGTGTATTTCTGTTGGCGCTATAAAAATAAATAATAAAATAAAAATAAGTCTCCCATACAAAAAACGTGATATTTTAGCCCTTTTTCACGGCTACTACTCGCCGAGCTAGATCTCAAGAACCGTAATAGCTAGACAGTTGAAATTTGCACAGATTATGTATTTCTGTTGCCGCTATAACAACCACCACCACCACCACCATATCAGCCCTAGGACGTCCACTGTTGGATATAGGCCTCCTCCAATTTCATGGGGGGTAAATGCCATAATCGCCACGCTTGGCATGCGGGTTGGCGATCGCAGTATCTCCACCGCACTCTAGGAATGCTGCTGCCCATTCCCCGGTGGTCTTGGTCGTAGTTTAAGGACATACCCGGGTCCGCTATAACAACAAATATTAAAAACCTGCCAAGTGCGAGTCGGACTCTTTTTATAGAACATGCAGTAAGGAACCCTTCGTGCGCGAGTCCGACTCGCACTTGGCCGGTTTTATTTATGTTTGTAATCTAAAGCTCCGTCATTTATAAAACTGAGTTGGAAAAATATTTTTTTGTTTGAGAGGGCATAATTAACATCTCTACGTAATCAACGGACATTGTCCGAAATTTAGCGAGACGACCAGTTTAGCCTAGTTGGTAGTGACTCTGCCTCCGAAGCTAGAGGTCCCGGGTTCGAATCCCGGCCAGGGCATTTATTTGTGCATTTTTCACGGATATTTGTTCTTGGGTCTTGGATGTTTTCTATGTATTTAAGTATGTATTTATCTATATAAGTATGTATATCGTCGTCTAGTACCCATAGTACAAGCTTTGCTTAGTTTGGGACTAGGTCCATTTGTGTAAGATTGTCCCCCAATATTTCCAAGTTCGGTTATTACTCGTTAACTATAGTAATGTCTGCTTGGCTGTGATAGTTCGCCGTTTATACTACTAACATGTTTTTAGGGTTCCGTAGTCAACTAGGAACCCTTATAGTTTCGCCATGTCTGTCCGTCCGTCTGTCCGTCCGTCTGTCCGTCCGTCTGTCCGTCCGTCCGCGGATAATCTCAGTGACCGTTAGCACTAGAAAGCTGAAATTTGGTACTAATATGTATATCAATTACGCCGACAAAGTGGTAAAATAAAAAGTGGAAAAAAATATTTTATTAGGGTACCTCCCCTATACGTAAAGTGGGGAGTGATTTTTTTTTTCATTATAACCCTAACGTGTGATATATTGTTAGATAGGTATTTAAAAATAAATAGGGGTTTACTAAAATATTTTTTTGATAATGTTAATATTTTCGGAAATAATCGCTCCAGAAGTAAATAAAAATGTGTCCCCCCCCCTCTAACTTTTGAACCATAAGTTTTCAAAATATGAAAAAAATCTCAAAAGTAGAACTTTATAAAAACTTTGTAGAAAAATTATTTTGAACTTGATAGGTTGAATAGTTTTTGAAAAAATTACAAAAATAATTTCTGAACTAAGTTTGTAATTTAACCGTATAGGTGTTTATTGTACCTGTCATTTCTACAAAATCACAATGAAATGACGTGCTTTCAAAGGTTTTGTGTTTCTGTACTTAATATGTCAACTTAATGTGACGGACGGAAAACTACGGAACCCTACACTGAGCGTGGCCCGACACGCTCTTGGCCGGTTTTTTTTAGTATAGTTTTGTTCAGACGCAAAAATTGGAAATATGATCTAGTTTTCGTGTGATTTTTTTCCTAGCATTTTCACTTAATTGTTGTAAGTAAATATTAAATCTGAGAACTGCAATTTTGCGTGGTGGGGGCGCTAGTAATGTCTGCTTAGCTGATCGCTTTTCTTTTAAATTCTCTACTCTACTGCGTGTCTCAAGACGAGCGTCTGTGATCAGTGTGTTGCCAGTGATGATATGTATGTATATAGCACAAAAACGTGGTCGCTTACTATGGGCCTCATTAAGGGGGCGCAGTACGCTCGGTTCTCCATACAAACGTATTTATGCTCTCATTTTAAAACGCCATGCTAGAATAACATGAAACTTTGTATACACAATGGGATCCGGCATATCTAGGTCGGAAATCAGTTTCTGTTGCTAGAAATTGTAAAAGAAAAAAAATACAGCGGTTTTTTGACTTTTTTACGGCTTGTATGAAAACCTTAATAATCGTTGTATTTTTATCTCCATTTTAATTTCAAGCAACAGAAACAAATTTCCGACCTAGATATGCCGGATCCCAGTGTGTATACAAAGTTTCATGTTATTCTAGCAAGGCGTTTTAAAATGAGAGCGTAAATACGTTTGTATGGAGAACCGAACGTACTGCGCACTCTTAAGAAGGATCAAAGTCACCCAAAGAGCAATGGAGAGCAATGGAGTGGCTATGCTTTGAGTTTCTCTGCGTGATCGCATCAGGAATGAGCCTATCCGCAGCAGAACTAAAGTAACCGATGTAGCCCTCCGAATCGCTAAACGTAAGGGCAGTGGGCGGAGCATATAGGACGTAGAACCGATGGCCATTGGGGCGGAAAGGTTTTCGAGTGGCGACCACGTACCGGAAGGCGTAGCCACGGCAGGCCCCCCACAAGGTGGACTGATGACCAGGTAAGGGTCGCGGGTGTCCGCTGGGGACACCCGCTGGGAACTCTTTGGGGGAAGCCTATGTCCAGCAGTGCAGTGGACGTCCTTCGGCTGGTATGACGATGATGATATATGCTACTACCATTTTTTTCACATACCCGCAACCGTTTAGCTGGCAGAGGTTTAGGGGGTAGTACAGTCAAGCGCAAAAGTGAGTTTGCACTTTTGCATGTTATTTCACTGTGATAATTTGAGGCTGAAAAAGTATTGAAAAGAAAACGATTGTATTTGTTGACGTTCAAGTAAACAATCTTCATGTAATACCGTGTTTTATTTGAGTAAATTTGATAAATTATACACAAAACGATGCTCATAGCAAATGAGTTGGAAATGGCAGAAGGTTTGACAAGTGTTGCCAGTGCATAAAGGCGCATTCACATGATAACAGACATAAGCGCTTAAGGCGCATTCACATACACATAAAATACTTGAGTGTGTTTCACACAAGTCTTAACTTCCTTTGCTCTAGAACGTACACGCAACAAAAAAATTACCACTTTAAAAATCGTTATAACGCTAAATCAAAAAATGGCTAAAGAAGGTCACATTATTTTTAACGAGCTATCTAAAGAAGGTCACATTATTTATAACGAGCTATCTAAAGAAGGTCACATTATTTTTAACGAGCTATCTAAAGAAGGTCACATTATTTTTAACGAGCTATCTAAAGAAGGTCACATTATTTTTAACGAGCTATCTAAAGAATGTCACGTTATTTTTAACGAGCTATCTAAAGAAGGTCACATTATTTTTAACGAGCTATCTAAAGAATGTCACGTTATTTTTAACGAGCTATCTAAAGAAGGTCACATTATTTATAACGAGCTATCTAAAGAAGGTCACATTATTTATAACGAGCTATCTAAAGAAGGTCACATTATTTTTAACGAGCTATCTAAAGAAGGTCACATTATTTTTAACGAGCTATCTAAAGAAGGTCACATTATTTTTAACTCACATTATTTTTAACGAGCTATCTAAAGAAGGTCACATTATTTTTAACGAGCTATCTAAAGACACTCCCATGGGCTTTGAAAGGAAAATTATTGCATCCCCACTGTACGCGGGGGGGGGGGGGGGGTGTTAGTTCATGATTTTATTATAGCATTGTATCGACGTAATTGATATGTATACTTAAGCCAAGTTACTTACAGCTTTCTAGTAGTAAAGTAACGGTTTCTGAGCCAAGGCGCGGACAGACGGACGAACGAATGGATGGATGGTCGAACGGACATGATGAAACTATAAGAAACATGAAACTATAATGAAAAAAATAAACTGCACCGCAACATTGGCAGTTGTCAGATTCATCAGAAGTTTTCGCTTCAAACCAAACGTTGCGTTGCGTGCTCACGGAAAAATGCGATTTTCAGTGATATTTGTTTCTATCACTGTATTTTTATAAACAATTCGGGACACGTACGTCAGCATCAATTATCATCATTCGTTAAGAGGGCGCAGTACGTTTGGTTCTCCATACAAACGTATTTATGCTCTCATTTTAAAACGCCATGCTAGAATAACATGTAACTTTGTATACACAATGGGATCCAGCTTGTCTAGGGCGAAAACTAGTTTCTGTTGCTTGAAATTATAATGGCGAAAAAATACAGCGATTATTAAGGTTTTCATACACCCCGTAAAAAACTCAAAAAACCGCTGTATTTTTTTTCTTTATCAATTTCTAGCAACAGAAACTAATTTCCGACCTAGATATGCCGGATCCCATTGTGTATACAAAGTTTCATGTTATTCTAGCATGGCGTTTTAAAATGAGAGCCTAAATACGTTTGTATGGAGAACCGATCCACACCGATCGTACTGCGCCGTCTTAACCTTATTGCAACAATGATAAGGTCTGCCAATTACCAATGGGCAGTTAACTCTGATATTGGTAGTACCGTATGAAGGTTTCACATGAACTTCCTCTCCCAAACTATTTGGCTGTGGAAACTCCATACCGAGGATTTTTAGAGCAGTGTTTACAATTTCAAAGGGCCGTCACGCGCTTGTGACACCCTTGCAGCTTGCGCATATAGGCCACGGTGCGTACCATCAGGCGGTCCGTACGCTTGTTTACCACCGATGCGCGTAGACCGGCAACGTTGTCCGACTTACATAGAAAACATCCAAGACTCAGGAACAAATATTCATGCAAATCACACAAATAAATGCCCTGACCGAGATGCGAACCCGGGACCTCGCGCTTCATAAGCAGAGTCACCAATGAAGCCAAAGTGGTCGACATTATATATTATGTATTAGTTACAGTTCCACATAAAGGGGCACTTACCTTTAAATCAAATTTAGGTTAGACACACAAAAGTGCTGTATTGAATTCAGTACTTTATAAAATAAGAAATCAAATTGACATAAGAACGTTGAGCATTTGATCAAATAGCCGCCTTATTTCAACGGCTGTAGAGTTTCATTTAGCGGTGCATGTTATTGTACGTATGTCGTTTTGAATTGTTGCTGAAATGCAAGCGTGCACTTTTAGTACGGCGTCCTATTACTGTCAGCACGTGTAAACGAATTTCACAAGATTGTTATTCAATTTTCAACTCTGTACTTATCACATTAAGCAGCTTTTTACTTGACAACATTTCCAGCCTTATCGTGAGTCCATAGAATTTTAATTAACGACTGTTTTTAAATATTGGTTTTCATTCATCCTTTTAATACTATAACCTACATATAAAATGTCACTCATATAAAGGCATCGTTTCTTTAAAGGGTCTGCAACGCGCATGCGTGCCCCATAGGCTACGGTATCGTAACTACTTACCATCAGGTGGGCCGTGCGCTTGTTTGCCACTGACGTGGTATCCTCCTAAGACCCCGCGTCCAATTTTTTGCACAAATTCCAAAATTGATTTGAACTTAAAATGAATAACAAAAGAATTCCTAATTCAAAAACACAATATTTTTTCTGGGCCTCAGGAGGGTATACTCGTACAGCGTGGCCCGAAGGATTTTACCAGTGCATCAGGTCCACCACTACCGCCATATCAGCCCATGGACGTCCACTGCTGGACATACACGTAGGCCTCCCTCAATTTATTGGGGGGCCAAATGCCATAATCGCCACGCTTGGATGCGGGTTGGCGATCGCAGTATCTCCACCGCACTCCAGGGATGCTGCTGCCCACCCCCCGGTGGTCTTGGTCGTAGTGTTAGGACATAACCGCGCGTGTACGGGCCCGGGGTCCGGGTCGGTGCCCTCATATTTATTGACATCTATTATAATGATTTATGACGTAAATTTGACAGTGTCAAGTACAGTGAACAGCAAAAGTAGATGATCAATTTAGTACCGTGTCACTTTCAGTACTTTGAATGAAGCATCCCAACTGTCACAGTATTAGTTGCGTTAGTGCGTTAGTGGAGCCGGGTATGTCCTAAAACTACGACCAAGACCACCGTGGGATGGACAGCAACATCCCTGGAGTGCGGTGGAGACACTGCGATTGTTCTTTTGACGATCCACTTCATCGTAACTGAATAATTTACAATTTTACTTATACGAAGCTTTAATATCAAAATACAATTACATCTAAACATGTACATTCACTCGTCACATTTACATTGTACATGGACCCGGGTATGTCCTAAAACTACGACCAAGACCACCGTGGGATGGACAGCAACATCCCTGGAGTGCGGTGGAGACACTGCGATTGTTCTTTTGACGATCCACTTCATCGTAACTGAATAATTTACAATTTTACTTATACGAAGCTTTAATATCAAAATACAATTACATCTAAACATGTACATTCACCCGTCACATGTACATTGTACATGGACCCGGGTATGTCCTAAAACTACGACCAAGACCACCGGGGGATGGGCAGCAGCATCCCTGGAGTGCGGTGGAGATACTGCGATCGCCAACCCGCATGCCAAGCGTGGCGATTATGGCATTTACCCCCCCATGAAATTGGGGGAGGCCTATGTCCAGCAGTGGAGGTCCTTCGGCTGATGTGGTGGTGGTGGTGGATGGATGTACATTCCAGTGTTGCCAGGGCACTTGAGTCGTAAGTTACGTTTCGTTTCCTGAAATGTTACATTTTTGCTGCAAAAGTTACATTATGGTGTTTTTTTTAATTTACGTGTTTTGGGGTTTTTAAAACTGTATGGATTTCGCTTCAATATCCACGCGATACGGATCGCGATATGAGTGTATCGCATGACAATAATCACTATGCAAAAGGCCCCATTGAGGTCAGTGAAATCGCGGATTATACAGGAATCTATGAAGTAATGTTATGATAAAATGGACTCTGATTTGTACACAGCACCATATTCACTGTTTTTACTATTTAGTCTAACACCTAACTTTCTCGAATAAAAGTACAAAAAAGTCAAACTTTTTTACATTTTCACTTCTGATTCTCGAAAAGTGTATCATGAATCATGACTTATATTAGTCTTGTCGGGCGAGACCAGGGTGCTGCATTGGACCCTGGGGAAAATCATTATCATGATTAACAAGATATTTTAGTTTGACCGGTCAAAGCACTTCACCGTAGCGGATCCTCTAATCACAACACAGTAACTTTTAAACTAAAAAAAAACTTAGTTTTTTATATCAACCAACCTTCCCAACCCTTACATTATTAATTCCAACAGATCCGTAGCGTTAAGCAATTTAATTTTTCATACAGTTGTCTCCTTGCATTCGTATAGTTAACCAAGTAGAGTTAGAACGGGGCAGATAGTACGATCAATTTCGGCTGTTAACGGATTGTTTCCATTTAAAAGCACACCAAAATGTCAAATCCCATATGATCCAAAACGTAAATTCACTGACGGGCTCTGTTTTAAAAGCCATATTAATCTTATTGTCATAGCGCGTTGCATTGAGAGCCATCTCTGAGTGTGATATGGAGTGGAAGACGTGCCAGTTTTAAGTATGCGTCAGTTTGGATGCGTTCGTAAACTGTTTGCATCAGAAATCTAGTATGACAAATCTCGATGTTTTGAAAAGTTACAAAAATTGCCTTAAGTATAAAAATTACTTACGTGTTACGCGAAGGGGTCAAAAGTTACGAAAAATGTAAGAAATGTAACCTTCTGGCAACACTGGTACATTCATATTATATTTGTATTAGTATACTTAATGTCATTATTGATAGGTTTAGATTTTACAGACCTTAATGTACCTATGTGAGATTGTTGTCGCTGATGACAATGCAAAAGTGGTTCAATGAATCCTATTTCACTAAATGAGTTCTTATCTTATCGCCAACCCGCATGCCAAGCGTAGCGATTATGGCATTTACCCCCCATGGGATTGGGGTGGGGGAGGCCAATGTCTAGCAGTGGACGTCCTTGGGCTGATATGGTTGGTGGTATGGTAGTGCGACAAAGCACTAAAATGATCATCGACACTCGCTGTTGACTGTACTAGGGTCATTAACCTTGTACACACGTGTTTTTGCGCAAGTCATGCCCCTATTTTTATTCATTTGGTAAGTAAAATGAGAATTGCAATAGGCAAATAATCACCATACATTGTCGAGTCATGAAAGATCATAATTGCCATGCAATGACGAATATAGACGAGTATATTTGACGCAAAAGTCTATTTTCGTGTTTTTCCGGCACATTGTGAGCATTGTGCTACTGTGCAATCTTCGATCTTGCATAAAAATGTATTCGCGCTAAATGCGCTATCTACATATTGAGTTATTCATTTACTTCCTTGTACGCACGAACTTGCAAGGGGGATCATAGAAAGACGTAGATGTGAAACGGGGGCGTGGCGCATGTCGCCGCAACATGGTCAAAAAGTAGTGTAAATGATAGCATATGAAACAGCGTTATATTTTCTGCGAGTTGTACATTGAACGTTTTGTACAAATAGTACAATAATCACACCGTACCGTGCTAAGCCACGGCGCAATGTATCATGCCGCTGTAGCTTTTGTCGCTGCGTGAATTATTTAGTAGTATGCAGGCGCTGGCCCCCTGTTTGGCTTCGCCTACTAGAGTGGTGCCGGTTAAAATTACAGTTTACGCGTCATCCATAAAATAGGAATAGAATGTTGAATTAGTAATTTCATATCAAAGGTAAATTCACAAATCAATATTTAATAAACATAACTTTGTTCGGAAAGACTGCAGACCAACTTCCAACTTGATCTTATTAACCGACTTCGATAAAAGAAAGAAGGTTCTCACTGTTCTCAGTTCGTAGTCGTGTTTGTTTATGTATGTACCGCTATAATGCTTTACTATGTTATACAACTTTGGTGATTATATGAACACCATCTAAACTGGCTATTTCAATAGTCATCAATATCTTAACATAATAATTTAAAGATCGATGTCGATAAAACATCATTTAACGTTTGTCTCCCTCTAGTGTTCATTGCCATTTTTGAGGGGTGCGTAAATCCAATCGCAGCGCTTGTTTGCATGATGTCGTAAACTCGGCGGCACCGCCCGAGGTTTTGTTTTTACACGGTTCAATGTGTGTGTGTGGACTTGGCGGGAGAAAACTGGAGACATTGGTTTTCGTTGAAAGGAAGCAGAAGGGCACTTCTCCCTTTTTTATGTTCTGAGGGGCACCGTCACGTTAACACCTCGTTAAATATTGAGGTAATTATGGGCCATTTTGCTCTTTGGAATCATTGACAAGGTCTTGATATGGCTTCGGTTGCGAAGTGCACCAGGTGTCTTACTTTACCATCGTTTTAAGACTGCGCAGTACGTTCGGTTCTCCATACAAACGTTTTTATGCTCTCATTTTAAAACGCCAGGCTAGAATAACATGAAACTTTGTATACACAATGGGATCCGGCATATCTAGGTCGGATCATAGTTTCTGTTGCTTGAAATTATAATGGAGAAAAAATACAGCGATTATTAAGGTTTTCATACAAGCCGTAAAAAACTCAAAAAGCCTCTGTATTTTTTTTCTTTTACAATTTCTAGCAACAGAAACTATGATCCGACCTAGATATGCCGGATGCCATTGTGTATACAAATTTTCATGTTATTCTAGCATGGCGTTTTAAAATGAGAGCATAAATACGTTTGTATGGAGAACCGATCCACACCGGATCGTACTGCGCCCTCTTAACGCCAACGACGGATATTTCGGTCACGGCGTGCACTGTGATATCAACCTACATGCTTTGCTATAGGGTGCAACTTCGTGTGTTTGACACTTCGATGTCATGGTGTGGCACTCGGCCAGGTTTTGTAGTTGACAGAGCGTTGAAAACGTTAAAGCTGGTTACGGTGTGCGGGATATTTTGGGTTGCAAGTCTCTTCAAAATGACTTCGATTGATAGTATCAGTGGAGTATCTAAAGAGTCTTCTGTTCGATGTTGCAATTATTACATTTTAAAGGATCGGCCAGAGGCTGCTCTGTATTAGGTCTGGAAATGGAAGGGGAGAGGCCTTTGCCTAGCAGTAGCACAGCTGATTCCCAATAATAAAAAAAGAAATAATAACTGTTGCCCCTTACATTCTGCACTAATCGTACGGGTTGACACCATTCGAGAATTAGGCGTTATTTTGGACACGAACATATCAACTAGGTAATTAGCTCTTAATTATCACAGTAGATTTGGGTTCGTTATTTGGAATGATAGGGACTTACAATCCTTTCTTGAAGAGCCCCATAGTGTACCTAGTACCAAAGTGTTCAGCTACCCACTATCAATGATAAAATATTGCCCACTATGAGTTCAACTGAACCAAATACAAACTTTGCTAAACACAATCTCGCCTATAAGCGTTATCTAGAGGAGGTTCTCTGTTCTTAAGCGGTCACCGCAGCCTATGGACATAGAAAAGCGTAGTGTGTTTGTATGAACCAGCAATTAGCAGTTATTTAAGTCACTGCAAAAAGAAAACTACCATTTTAAAATGGGGGTCTCCGGCATCGATTTAAGGCTAAATAAGTCAGCTAAATAAAAAATGCAAAATGCACGCAAAACTGTCAAGGGACTCTGACTTGGCAGAGTATCAAGTCATTTTTGTATACAGATGTATGGAAAAAGGTATGGGTGCCTAAATAATTATGAGCGGTAGTTTAAGAGGGGGTACCACGCCAAATTGCAGTTCGCAGATTGAATATTTACCTATCATAATCAAGACTATATGCCAAAAAAACCAATTACACGAAAACTAGATCATATTTGCTATTTTTGAGTTTGAACAAAACCATTAAAGACTAAAGTTGGCTCGATAGAAAAAAATCGTCAAAACATGTCTACTTTTCACCTAATTTCAATCGTGTGACGTTACCTTGCATACTATTGAAGTAAAAAAATTACATAAAATACCTTCCGACATAATAATTTTTTGTTATTAGCGATTTATCAAAATGTTGTAATTTTTCTGAGTTATTGAGGTAAAACATATTTGGCGCATAAGCTCTTTTTCTCGCGCGATACCGTCTCTTCCGTCGCACGTTCCGCGCGGCGTAGTATATCTGCTGTTGCTGTTCACGGCGGAGCCAGTCCCGATCGCTCCACTGAGACGAGAGGGACTGTGTAGGGAGCGCTCAAGACTGCGAAGTAAATATAATAGTATCAACAAGAGGGTGTCCCAAATAAAACGTAGAGTTTATAAAACCCAACACTATAGTTTATGAATTGCAGGTAAAGTTTGATGAAAACTTCTCAACAAAAAATCTAATATCTACCTTATGTAACAAACTTTACAGTTCAAATTACAACGTTATCATTGCGCGGCAGTCAACCTCGGTTAAACGATTGTGTGTAGTATATGCAAAAATAGACGATACATTTCTCTTACGTATGAGTCTTACTTCAAGTCAAATTATTACACTAAATTTAAGGGTTCCGTAGTCAACTAGGAACCCTTGTAGTTTCGCCATGTCCGTCTGTCTGTCCGAGGCTTTGCTCTGTGATTGTTGGTGCTAGAAAAACTGCAATTTGGCATGGATTTATAAAGCATTAATCTGACAAAATGGTAAAACGAAATCTAAAAAAAAATTTATAAGTGTACCTCTCCTGCACGTAAAGTGGGGATGACAATTTTTTTTTGCTTCAACATTACGGTGTGGTTTGTTGTTGGATAGGTCTTTTAAAATGAATAGAGGTCTTCATCAACATTTTTTGATAAAGTGAACATTTTCGGAAACACTCCAAAGAAAAAAACCGGCCAAGTGCGTGTCGGATTACCCACAAAGAAGGGTTCCCTACCGACACCTACCCATATACCACATACCACACCACACACACTACCAGTCCACATTAAAACCACTAATCTAGTAGCTCTGTGAGCTGCGTAGACCTCGTGAGTGTGTTTATTTTACTTTTCAAAATTTACATGACAAACAAAGAATAGTACATTACTGCAGAGGCCGTGAAGTAAGGGATTGCTGGACGAGTTTGGATAAAGGCTGAGTCGTAGACGAGGCCGGATAAAACGAGTCCTGCAATCCTGTTCCGGCCGAGGATTGTATAGTACTTTTCTCAAACATGTTAAAAAAACAATTAAAAACTACAATGTAAAAAAATCTAAAAACTAAAAAATACAAAACGTCCCAAAATACCAAAGTATTCACGAAAAAAAACAAATACAAATAATAACGGAAATTAAATAAAAACACGAAAATTGCTACAAAAAAAAAAACCATAAAAACACGAAAAACCAAAAATATCAATATAATTAACATAAAAAGCAAAAAGACACCGAATAATACTACAAAAAATACCAAAAAACGTGAAAATGAAAAAAAAAACTAAATAGTGGTGAAAAGTACAAATAAACACGAAAAAACTTTAAAAAATCCAGAAACCTCAAAGAGTTAAAAACTAACACAAAAAAACTAAAAAAAATACCTAAATACACAAAATCTCGAGAGAAAAACAAAAAACACGAAAAATTACTACAAAATACAAGCACGACTTAAAAAAACACGAAGGAGTAAAAAAAAACAAAAAACACGTTAAAACTTAATAAAAAAAAAAAAAACCTGATGAAAAGTAAAAAAAATACAAAAAAAACTTTTAAAAGTTCAAAAACATCAAAAAACACAAAAACGCTACAAAATAACAAGTAAGAACTAAAAAAAATACCAAAAAACACGTAAAAACTAAAAGAATACCAAAAAACAAGAAAAACTGACGAAAAGTACAAAAAAATACGCAAAAACAAAAAAGCCAAAACACAAAAAAAACTGACGAAAAGTACAAAAACATCAAAAAACACATAAAACGCTTCCGAGTAAAAATGAAAAAAATACCAAAATTCACAAAAAAAACAAAAAAACAACTAAAAATGCCACAAAATACAAGCACGATTAAAAAAAACTCGCAAGAACTTAAAATTCCAATACCACGTAAAACTAAAAAATATATATCAAAAAACATGAGAAAGCAAAAATATTGTCGAAAAGTACAAAAAAAATGAAAAAAACTTTTAAAAATGTCCAAAAATATCAAAAACCAAAAACTTCCTTTGTCAGTTGTTTTTAGTAAGCAAATTTAAAAAGTTAGAGCAGCGGACAATAATGTTAGTTTCATACATTCTCCATAAAAGCCTGGGAGCCATAAACAGGTAACTTCATGTGCTCTTTTCGTGACATTAATGCATACATTTAGGCGCATGTTTGAGAAAAGGATATTTCACGAGAATCAGTGGAAAAATGCGCCCTGAAGAGGCATAAAAATGCAACGATGGCAAAAAAATGTTCAAGATACTTTAACGCTCTTTGTACCTGATAAAGTATTTGAACATATTTCGGTCAACACCAACTTTTTAACTTTTCATATCGTAGGTTAGTATAAGTAACTTCATTCTCTCTATCACTATGCCTTTGCGTTATATTTTGTCGCCGCTGAGGTGAAAAGTTGTATGTATCACACGAGAGCAAAGATATTTGCATCTCGTGTTTTTGAGTCCCTCGCTACGCTCAAGATTCTAATTTTGAATCTTTCGCTTGCTCGGGACTCAACATCAACACTCGCAGCAAAAATTTACTTTGCTCTCTTGTTGAACAAATAACTATTGTTCGGCTCGCGGGCGATGTCAACGGAACGGCGCGCAACGAGCGCTCGCGGGTCGCGCCTGTGTGCGTGCGCTCACACATAGACAGCTCCCGCTCCCGCCCACAGCAGCGCGACAGAAATATTGCTTCAAAAATTCGAGATTTGAAAAGTTGCTCAGCTAGGCATTTCTCTTAATGGCCATTTTTAAATATCATGCACAAAAACTTTCTCAAGAATGTGACAAATACTTTTCTAAAAACCGCATCAAGATCGATGTAGCCGAAAGCGAGATAATTGTGGACAAACAAACGTTGCGGACAGAAAAAAAACTTATATCCATTATTTATCAACTAGGTCAAAAACTACACAAATAAATGTGAAGATTAATATAACCAACATGTGCATCTAATACAGAACCTTATATTTTGAAGTAGGTTACTTTTGGGGACGATTAAAACACGAGGAGTATTGAAACGTTTCAATCGTCCACAAGCAAGTTGTTTCTATCGTCCCCACACTACGTTTTTCACTTCAATGACAAATATTATATATAAAAAAAACCCGAACGCTGATCAACGGCCATTAAAAACATTCGTTTATTCCTAACTATAACACCAAAATAATTTGATTAGTCAAAATACAAGAGTAAAAGGATTCAATCATGACCGACCGCATGTTCTCAGTGTTGCGTCAGACGCGTATTATAGTTTTCGAGAAATTTGACTTGTTTCAATCATGACGTGTTTCTATTGTCCCCGGTCTACCCTACTGTTCATGCCTTTACTAAGTAAGTGGGCGCTTTTTTTTTGCTTCAACCCTATATGGATAGGTCTTTCAAAATAAATAAAGGTCTTCATCAAACACTTTTTGATAAGTGAATATTTTTGGAAATATATCTTCCAAGAGAAAGAAAAATATTTCCTCCTCTAACTTTTGAACTATGGGACAAAAAATATGAAAAAAATCATGAAAGTAAAATTTAATAAAGACTGAATGAAAACTATAGCGGACATGATCAGTTGAGCTGTTTTTCAGCTATCGTAAAAAGTCTTCCCTTCATAGTAAAAGACGTATGAAACGCTGTGAAAGTATTCTCTTTTGTTTGTTATTGTTTTTTTTTAAATCCAGTTCATTGGGAATATACCGGACGAAACCCTACACTGAGTATGGCCCGACATGCTCTTGGCCGATTTTATTGTAGCCATATAATAGGTCGATTCATTAAAGCTGGCGCGGATTTTGTATGAAACTGTCATATTTTTCACAGACATTTTGCGCTAGCTTTTGTCAATTAACTTATACTTCATTTACCTTTGTATATGTATAAGAATAATCCGCTAGATTCCGGGGTGGGTTACTAGTTAAAAACAAATGTTAGTCTGTACGTACTATTTCCTAAAAGCATTTATAAATTTACTTACCTACTCGTAAGTAATAACTTTTATGATGACATCAAAAGTATAACATATTTAAAAGAGGTTGTAATTGTTTCACCTAGAATATGGCTGCTACACATCAGAATATGGATGTCCGGGTTGCGGAAGGAAATGCAAAAGGCTGCGAGCGCTTACGTCACGAGAGATAAAGACTTCAATATCCCAATCGAATAACCTAACGCGGCCGCGCGGCTGACAGGGAGACTTCTCTTAATGCCCAATTGACACCGTAGGCCATGGACGTTCTTAATTTCTAATTAACACCGTAGTCTATGGACGTTCTTAATTTCCAATTGTAATTAACAAATAAACATTACTATCGGTTATTAAATAATCATGTTTCATCTGTCTGGATGGGCATATACTATGCGGAGTGAGCGAGGCAGAAACAGACGCATCGCCTTTACGCACAGCGGGCCAGGCGCGGGACGCGCGGGTGATTTCTACTTTTTTCCTGGCGTTATGCCCCCTCTTAAGTGACCCTTTTTTACTTTGTCGCACTAACGAACATTACTGCGACAGTTGGGATACGTCTAAGTAGTGAAAGTGACAAGGTAATAAAATGATCAACCACTTTTGCTGTAAACTATACCTTTTTTTTATGGGGGGAAAATCCATTATGGATGCCACCACACCGCGGGGACAGTGCGGAGGTTATGTCGGACTTGCACCGACTAAAAACCACCCGATCGTCCTCCTCAACTCATTTCGGACGGCTCTGGGATCTCCGTCTGAACGCACCAGTGCCGCCCTAGAGTCACACCTCTGTGGGTCCCACCGTCTGTTTTCATAGACGATTGCAGCCCCCAACTGCGACCGTCTTCGACCCCAAGGACCCCCTTTTAGTCGCCTTGTACGACAGGCAGAGGATACCGTAGCCGAATTCTATGCCCCGGCTACAGGGCGCTGCAAACTATACCTAATCGTTGATAGGTAAAGAAACTTAAACAATACCCCACTTGCAAAATTTGTATATAAAAACGCAAACAATAAAATGTATGACAAGTAATTCGTAAGCAGAAAGGTTTACTTAAACTTCTTACTTACGCAACTAGGAGTTAGCAAACTATCCGTTAATGCATAGGTTAGCTTAAATAACTAACACTAAAACTTTAAAACTTCCGACCTAATGAAAAACTGCCATTAGACTTTGAACCTTATTGCATTAACAGTAAAGCCGCTTTTTAAGCGGACTAATTTGGTACAATACGTTTGTACCAAATTAGTCTTCTTATCTTATCTTAATCATACTAATACGCTAAATATGCGAAATATTATGTCTAGTCGGCCTGTTTAGCCTAGTTGGTAGTGACGCTGCGTCAGAAGCTAGAGGTCCCGGGTTCGAACCCCGGTAAGGGCATTTGTTTCTATGGTAAGCAGACAAATTTGTTCCTGAGTCTTGGATGCTTTCTGTTTTTAAGTATATATACATATATATCTATTAAATATATCGCCGTCTAGTACCCAACCCATAACACAAGCTTTATTGAGCTTACTATGGGAATTGTTTGAATTATGTAAAAAAATGTAGCCTAATATTGATATTTATTCATTTAACATCACAGTCATGTCAAATGTCAATATAAATACTAACCCCCTTATTCATGAAACTTAACAAACCTCTGTCAACTAAAAGTTGTTTTGTCTTTTTCTCACAAACATAAATGTCAAAGTGACAGATAAGAACAAACCAACTTTAGCGGCTTGTTAACTAATAGAGGCTTGATGGACGTTTATGAATAAGGGAGTAACAATTTTCAATCTGACATTGAGTGGTCACTAACTGAGGGCTCAATGAGCCCCGCCCACTGCCATTTAGCGATTCGAAGGGCTATATCGGTTACTTTGGTTTTACTGTGGATGGCCTCATTTCTGATGCATGATGCGATCACGCAGAGATTTTTTTTTCTGAATTTTGAAAAACTAGATATGCTACTTCGTTTCTATGGGTAAACACAGCTATATGCCTGAAGGAAAGGACATCAATTAAAACACCCTGTATAATATGTAAGTATGTAATAAGTATGGATAGAACTCATAGCATACATATCGCATAAAATTATTTCTTAAGGATTTTCTTAAGGAAGGAGAAACATTTCAATTTTTAAACAGGCTTTTATCCGATAAAATCCAATAAAGATTTTTTTTATTTATTTATCGTATGGCATTTATTTACGAACCGTGAGATCTTCGAGAAGACAAGTACGGTTGCCAGTTTTTGTTGCACTTTTAGCACCACCCAGGGGTCACGTGTAGGGTAACGGTGGGTACTGCCTACGGACGTGGTGCAACTTCGACCCCCCTTTGTCAAGTGAGTGGGCAACTTGACTGTTAGAAGTTCTCAAGCCGCCCGAAGGCCTCTAACTTGGCTCAACGACTGCTGTCGTAGACAGCAGCCGGGATCAACGGTTTAACGTGCCTTCCAAAGCACGAGAGCGCTCAGTTAGTAACCACTCAAAGCGGTCACCCATCCAAGAACTGACCTGCGCCCACATTGCTTAACCTCGCATACCGCACGCGGTAGGCGGGTGCCGCTGGGCCACGAGCGCTTAAAATAGAGGATAAAAAGTTAAGTAAAACCACATTTTTAAATTCTCGAAAATATCCCAATTTCATATAAATAAATCAATTTCAAAAGTTCCTCATTCTAAAAGAGAGTAAGTGACAAGTAATGCGTCACAGCGTAACAAATCATACAGAAGCACTGTTACTAAGACAAATTTACTAAAGAAAGTGAGCTGCTGTTCTTTTTGTCCGCTGTGACTGTCACAATTTCATAGTAGTGACTAGTGACGTCATTACTACGATATGGGCTTTCTTCACATTTTCGTGAATATTTAGAAAACTAATGGCTACAAAAATATAAAAAAAATTTTTTGGGGTTTCCTGTTCCAATAACGAAATGAGTTAAGATTTCATACTACTTAAAAATTTGAAATGTCAATTCAATCGTAGGTAGGATCCCGTGATCTACTTAGATGGCACGAAGTTTTTTGTACTATTACTTCACCGGTTGATAAGTACTCGTAACTGTATTCTATCACTGTATGATCAATCTATTCAATTCTGGTTTATGTAACGTACTCGTATGGCTCACTTCTGCAACATCAGGGGCTTACATTCAAACCTCAATGCTGTCCACCAACACCTCGAGACAGCAAAGCCGGCCTTGTTCTTTCTGACCGAGACGCAGATATCATCTCCAGCGGACACATGTTATCCCTCCTATCCTGGGTACGAACTGGAACATTCCTTTCTACCTAGAGCTGGGGTATGTGTGTACGTTAGAGATGATATCAGTTCTCGCCGCCTCAGCAATCTTGAAGGTAGGGATCTCTCCACCTTATGGCTGCGAATTGACAGCGATGACCATCCTCGCGTCTATGCATGCCTATATAGATCCCATAGCGGCGATGCTGAAACTGACCGTCTCTTGGAGCAGATCCAAACGGCTGCAGATTCCGTGCAGCAGCAGATCCCATCCGCTGAAATCATAATTCTTGGTGATTTTAACGCCCATAACGCCGATTGGCTCCGCTCTAGCAAGACCTTTACTGTATGATCAATCTATTCAATTCTGGTTTATGTAACGCAACAGTTTTAAATTCCAAATGTTTTTTTTCATCATAGTTGTAAATGGCACTATGATGCGCTCGGCGAAGCAGAAGGAATCCGAAATGATGACTTGAAGAAAAGTTACTGAAGTAAAAGTGCATATGTTATGTACGGTTATATAGTGCTAGCTGCTACGTTAATCGCTTAGCTGACTTCCTGACTTGGCGCTGCGGGCTCGATATGTGGAAGATATTTTGTTCTTTGACGTGAGCTTACCGATGTGAGATTTCCTCACTTGACGAAATACCGTCAGTAGCCACCGTCACTTCACCGCACTTCAAGTCTAATGGCAGTTTTTCATTAGGTCTGAGGCGGGCAACCCCATATTCCACGCCGAGGTATGTACTTTGGGCGCTTGTGGACACAGGTATTGAGAAAATTCTGTACGCCTGTGTCTACCGATCGCACACTGGCGGAGACCAGGAGACAACTAGACTCGCCGAATACCTCTGTGAGGCAGCGGATGCGGCTCAGCGGAAGTACCCAACAGCACAATTAGTGTTCTTGGGGGATTTCAATGCCCACCACCAGGAGTGGTTATTCCCATACCGAGATACCAACCACGCTGGGAGAGAGACGCGGAAGCTTGCTCTAGCATTTAATCTCACCCAGCTGGTTCAAGGTGCTACTCGGGTACCTGACGTTGATACGCATACACCTTATTGCTTGGACCTCCTGCTGACAAATGATCCGGATCGGTACTCGGTGACGACCTCGTCACCCTTAGGTAATTCCGATCATTGTCTGGTTAAGTCTGTATCCGTTTATTCCCCATCCGACCCCAGCCCTAGGGCTGGGGTCGGCGGATGTGGCGATACAGGTCAGCTGATTGGGAGGAGATGCGGTCCTTCTTTGCATCTTATCCTTGGCAGTCAGTTTGCTTCTCTTCTGGCAGTCCTTCAACCTGTGCGGATGCCGTGACGGATGTACTCCGACTGGGTATGGAATATTTTATTCCATACTCTGATGTATGTCTGTCCGCCAAAACTCGCCCTTGGTTTGGACCTCAATGTGGACGCGCAGAGGCGCTGAAGCACGAGGCATACCTTGCCTGGGTTGATGCTCGATACCGCAAGGCTAAGGATATTAGCCAGAGGAAGAAAGCCTTTAATAAGGCTGCCAAGTCCTGCAAAAAGGTCCTTCAGAAGGCCCGCTTCGACCACATAAGCCGCGTAGGGAGTAAATTAGCTTCGTACCCCGCGGGTAGTAAAGCTTTTTGGTCCCTGGCTAAGTCGGTCGAGGGGAATTTCTGCCGCCCCTCACTGCCTCCACTGCTAAAACCTGATGGGTCGCTGGCCCACACTGCGGACGAGAAAGCAAACTTGTTTGTTTCTATGTTTGCGGAGAATTCGCGTCTGGATGCTGGTAGCGCCTCACCTCCTGCACCTTCTGGCTGCCCGACAGCCATGCCGGAAATTATCATTCGCCAAAAGGAGGTACGAAGAGTGCTACGCAATCTTGACGTGAATAAAGCCAGTGGCCCCGATGGTATACCAGCCATTGTACTGAGGACTTGTGCACCTGAGTTGGCTCCTGTGCTGACACGCCTCTTTCGACTTTCCCTTGAGTCTGGTATAGTTCCGAAATCTTGGAAGCTTGCTAATGTGCAGCCTGTACCCAAGAAGGGCAGCCGCGCTGACCCTGCTAACTATAGGCCCATTTCGGTCACGTCCATTCTCTGCAAGAGTATGGAACGTGTCCTGAACAATAGACTCCTGGCGTACCTAGAATCTAATGACCTCCTTAGTGATTGCCAATATGGCTTTCGCCGAAATCGGTCCACTGGGGATCTTCTAGCGTACGCCACACACATCTGGAGTGAGGCCATTGAGAACTACGGAGAAGCTCTAGCGGTTTCTCTTGATATTTCTAAGGCCTTTGACAGGGTCTGGCATGACGGCCTTTTAAGCAAGCTTTCTTCTTATGGTCTGCCGGCTGGTTTTTGTGCTTGGATATCGGACTTTCTGAGGGATAGATATATTCGAGTGGTCATTGATGGCTGCTCGTCAGATCTAATGGCTGTCAACGCCGGTGTCCCCCAGGGGTCAGTGCTCTCTGCGACTCTCTTTCTGCTCCACATCAACGACCTGCTAAATCCTGGTATCATTGGGTACGCGGACGACAGCACTGTCGTAGAGAGCTATATATCCACAGCGCGAGCCAGTGCGGTCGAAATCCAGTCTCACAGAGAAGCCATGGTTGAGCGTTTGAACCTTTCTCTCAAGGCAGTTTCCGATTGGGGCGATGCCAATCTGGTTGGGTTCAATGCCGCAAAAACCCAGGCGTGTCTTTTTTCCGCAAAAAAGAGGCCATTTGACCTGGCCCCTACTTTCCGAGATGTAACCGTGCCGATTACCGACCGCCTCGAGCTTCTAGGTGTAACATTGTCTCCGACTCTCAACTTTGGCTCCTTCATTGAGTCTAAGGCTCAGTTAGCTGCAAAAAAGCTGGGCATCCTCTCAAAAGTGCGACGGTACTTTAAGCCGAAAGAGTTGCTTACTTTATATCAAGCACAGGTACGAACGTGCATGGAGTACTGTTCGCATTTATGGGATGGATCGGCTAAATACCAGCTTGAGGCGTTGGAAACAATCGAGAAACGTGCCAGGAAGCTCATAGGAAAGGACTCTCTTTGCAATGCGAAACTGCACAGTTTAGAACATCGCCGCAAAGTTGCTAGTCTTTCGGTTTTCTATCGGTTGCATTTCGGGGAGTGTGCTGATGAACTGCACAGTATAATACCCCCCGCTCCCTTCTACCATCGGACGACCAGGGATACGGCAAGGCGACATCGTTTTACGGTGGCAGTTCCAAAAACTCGCACGAAGCGTTTCGCTTCCTCCTTTATTGTGAGAACAGCCAAGCTGTGGAACTCCTTGCCGGAATCCTTGTTCCCTGAAAACTACAACCTTACGGTCTTCAAGACGAGAGTGAACCGGTTTTTACTAGGTAAGCGCGCTCCATCCTAGACCACAATATCGCTTACCATCAGGTGATTTGTGGTCAAGCGCAAACCTATCCAGAGTAAAAAAAAAAAAAAAAAAATGTATAGTGCTTTTCTCAAACATGCAATGAAATAAACAACAAACAAAATCAAAGTTTTATTATTAATACGCATAGTGCCAGAATGTCACGATGCCTGTGCCACAAATTTATGTGGAATTGAAATGAAAAAATGAGGACTTTGCCGGCCTAGGCCTGCAAGATTTGTATCAAATTCCATTAACGACCTCTTGTCCTAGCCGCACCTGAAACGTCATACTTCGCAGGAACATAGAACATCAATTTCATTACATGTTTGAGAAAAAGGTACTTAACGCCCTACATTAATGATTTTAGGGTAGCCAGATAATAGGAAAGCAGCATTAGAAAACGTGATTGCCGGTGAAATGGTAGCGGACAACACAATGGGTATTGTTCGTAACACAGGAAGGCGACCGCTTGCATTGTATGCGCGCCTGGTACAATCAACAGCATAGGAGTACGAGTAAGTTACCAGATTTTCACCTTATCACTATCTAATAAGGCTAAGCAAAGCAAATATAGGGGTCTCGGCGCCGAATATAACTTCGTTCCGTTCGGCGTTGACACCCTCGGTCCGTGGGGTCCCAGGGCCCATGATCTCTTTAAAGAAGTGGCAAAGAGGCTAGTGGACACCACTGGTGACCAAAGGGCTGGCAGCTTCCTCGGACAACGCATCAGCGTTGCTATACAGCGAGGAAATGCTGCCAGCATCTTTGGCACGATGCCGCGGGGTGACCCCTTATTTTAAATTATTTATTTTGTAAGTTTTTGATAAGTACAGGTGATTTTATTATCTTTAGTCAGTAAGGAATTATATAAAAGATGCATATGAGAAATATACATAAGGAGTAAAAGTGTATGTTACTTCTGCCGTTGACTGTAGTTTAAGTACGTTTGTTATAAGTGTGCGATAGCAGCACACTTATAACAAACGTATCTATATGTATGGCTGTAGATTTGTTTTGGGATTATTTAAAGTAGTCGGTGTCATCTTGCATGACTTGTAGGAGGTGATTCGGTCCAACACACTGTGTCCCTTTGTTAGGTTGTTAAATTCGAGAAGGTGTTATTAATAACAGACTGATTGATAGTCGATAGACGTACATACTTTTTTTTCAAATTGTGACCTTTTTACCAGACTAACGCAGAAATGATGTTTTATTGAGCTTACTGTGGGTCTAAATCGATTTGTGTAAGATTGTCTCTTTATACTTTTTAGGGTTCCGTAACTCGAAAGGAAAAACCAGAACCCTTATAGGATCACTTTGTTGTCCGTCCATCCGTCTGTCTGTCTGTCAAGACCCTTTTTCTCAGGAATGCGTGGCAAGCCGCAATTATATCAAGCCGTAATTTATATCATTTACTCAGGTCTACTGTCCCTTGCAGGATCTGTGCAAAAAACAAACTTCTAAGCCAAAGCAATCAAAGGATACAGCCGTTTATGACACAAATCTTCGACACTCGCAAGGAAATCAAAACTTACAGGGTACTTCACGTGATCTTGAAATTTGGTACGAAGCAACGTCTTATAGCACAGATAAAGGAAAAATTGCGAACACCGTAAATTTTTAGTTACATCATATAATAAAAAAAATTTTTTTACGTAACCCTCGGTGCGCGGGTCCGTCTCGCGTTTGGCCGGTTTTTTTATACCACATCGGAGGCAAACAAGCGTAAGGCCCGCCTGATGGTAAGTATATCTATATATTGTCTCTCTTACCACAGTATTATCTTATCTTATTACTGTATCTCAGAAGCAACTGTGCTCAAAAGCAAGAAAACTTGTACACTTCGTCTTGAATTTCCACTCAAACAGTCCCTGTTTTTTTTGCAATAGCGTGTACATTGGTTGTTCATGAGGAAGTTATATTGTAATGGAGTAAAACTGCTTTTACCGTAACAGCGCCATTTCCCATCAATAGTGCACTTTCCGTGACCCGATGGCATTGTGTGGAGCAACTGACCCGTGCCGGTGCCGCCCGCTTCCTACTGGCGTGACGTAACTGACAGAAACGTAGATTGTAGATGCATCATTGGGTCGATGCGAGTCTTTTAAGCCTTTTATAGCTTCTTCATTTTAGGAGTTAAAATGGCACAAGACGACAAGACGCGCCAGTAACTTTATTTGCCACTTCACTTCAAATTTTTGACACTGTGTTTTTAATATACTTGTATAACGGAATGAAACTGTCAACATTTTTGAGAATATCATTTAGGCGGCGGGGGACATCATTTTTAAACACTAAGGACGAGTCTATTAAATGCAAAAGCTTCATCATTGGGTCGACTTGGCCAAAATAGAGTAGTGCAAATGTGCTATAGAATGTTTGAACATCCACCACCCGCCATATAAGCCAAAGAACGTCCACTGCTGGACATAGCTAGGCCTCCCCCAAATTCACGGGGGTATATGCCATAATCGCCACGCTTGGCATGCGAATGTTGAACATGTATGAATTTAATCTAGTAGCGAACCCTGATCTGTTTTGGTCGACTTGACAGTCTTGACACTAGTGCGGTACAGTAATACAAAAGTACTAAAAATATAGGTGCATACAACTTGCTCAAAAATATGTCTCTTATGTCGGCGGATTAAGGTTGGGGTAAGTATTTATGAGAGGATTAAATCGATACGTATTTTTGCACTTCACCGTACACATGGTCAATTAATTCGCTAACTTGCTGATCAAGCTGTGTGCACTTAATTTGGGATATTGATAGTTTATAAGCTACTGAACACGTGCGAATCAACTTTGACTTTGACTCAATACGAGTAACCAAGATCAGAAACTTGTTTATTTAGTTTAACTAATGTTCGTTGTTTTTTTTAACTGCGTAAGTCCTTGTTTATATTATTTCCAAGCTGTGTTTACCTGTAAGTAGTTATACATTAAGCATAAGATGCATTGTTAAAAACTATTTATAAGTATGAATGTACTAACTGTTGGTAAACCTTTAATAAAATAATAATAAAATCAACTGTACCATGTAAAAATTAGAATTTTCAAAAATGCACGTTAGACTGGCTCCCCGCCTTATCTGTCCCAGACACGGAACGGCTTCATTTCGTGGCAGTTTCAAGTATACTGCCACGAAATGCTGGAATAACATTCCACCGCCGATTAGAAATATTACCACGCGTTCTAAATTTAAAATTGAATTTAAAAAACATTTATTGTATATTCAAAATCCAATTTAGCCTTTCCGTGTTTATTAAGTTTATTAATTATCCTACCTATCTAATTCGACTGTTGTTTATTTTACGTTTATTTTTACCAAAAAAATTATTTTCTCAAACATGCAATGAAATATTATAATATAATCTTGCAGGCCTAGGCCGGCAAAGTCCTCTTTTTTAATTTCTATTCCACATAAATTTGAGGCACAGGCATCATGACATTCTGCCACTATGCGCATTAAAAATAAAATTTTGTTTTTTTTGTTGTTTATTTCATTGCATGTTTGAGAAAAGCACTGTACATACCTCGGCGGGAAATTTGGGGTTGCCCGCCTCAGACCTATCCGACCTCGCTCCGCTCGGCCGTATATATGTCTTCGGCCGGCAACCCCTTCCGTCCCGGCCTCTGTAGTAATGTACTATACTAGCTCTGAAGTTGTAATAACTAATATACTAACTGTAAAGTGTCAGTGTCAGTGTAAATGCATTGTTTGTGCAGTTGTGTGGATCGGACGCGCAACTCATTTTTTTTTTTGTCGGGACCCATAGAAAACCAGCCTCGGGACACCTTTTGTGACCCAACACATGCTGAGTGGGCCCCATTTTCGCAACTTTAGTATTGAGTAATTTTAAATTGTATATTATAATTTTTCAGCGTGGTTGTCGAATTTTTTTTTTTCTATTCTTCTATTCTATTTTTTTTTAATACCACGTCGGTGGCAAACAAGCGTACGGCCCGCCTGATGGTAAGCGGTCACCGCAGCCTATGGACGCCTGCAACTCCAGGGGTGTCACATGCACGTTGCCGACCCTTTAAAAATTTATACACTATTCTACTTATAACATAAACTTATATACTTGCACTTTAAAACTTCATGTTATTTGCCATTTATTCACCGATCACCGATATCATCACTTTTGTTTTAGCGCCATCTGGCGGTAGGAACGGAACTAAACTTGAAAACGTTGAGTTTATGGCAGGTAAGTCATACATGCTACCACCAAAGTAATATCCACTTCAAAAATCGCAATCTAGTGACTAAAAGTGCGATTTCTAATACCTAACTAAAACTGGGTATTTGCAATATGCTATTATAACATGGTGTTATTCTATGGATAGCATGATCTGTGGGATAGTAATCACCACCACCGCCATATCAGCCCAAAGACGTCCACTGCTGGACATAGGCCCCGAATTTCACGGGGGGTAAATGCCATAATTGCCACGCTTGGCAAGTGGGATAGTAAATCATCAAAATATCACCGTAAATTGAAAAATTACATAATTTTACCAATCATAAACGGATAAATTTGAAAAATTTCTGTTTTTGTTTCTTTATCGTCATTAAGTCAAATAAAATGTACACAGCTGTAGAAGTATACACCGCATTTTTTTTTAAATTTCATTATTTCCAATAGCTGACTCGACAAAAAAGATCTATAATTATCAAACCTGCTCACAAATTGCACGAGAATCGATCGGCTGAAAAACGCGACCTGTAGGTAGAGGAGAACAGGCGAAAATCTGTAAATCCGCCGGATATACGAAAGCATTTTTACCGAAGCTAAAACGGAGACCTTCGTTTCACTCGGTATAATAGAATCCATGCATGTCGGTCCATGCGTACGCTGTCTCCTCGAGGTGTACCATATCCTTCAAGATAGAGTGTTGGTTGAACAGGCAGCGCGCATGTGACATCCCTGGAGTTGCAGGCATCCATAGGCTGCGGTGACCGCATACCATCAGGCGGGCCGTACGCTTGTTTGCCACCGACGTGATAAAAAAAAGGCGCACAAGTAGCGCCGCTCCTGATAATTCCAGATAATTCCAATTTCGGGCGCGTCCGAAGTGGAGCCACCTTGCTCGTAGCCATTACTAAGTGCAAGTCCACCTCTTCGGCGGAGCTGACTGTCCTCAAATAGACGCCAGCTGTATATCCTCGCTCAGGAGGTAGACGCCAGCTGTATATCCTCGCTCAGGAGGTAGACGCCAGCTGTATATCCTCGCTCAGGAGGTAGACGCCAGCTGTATATCCTCGCTCAGGAGGTAGACGCCAACTGTATATCCTCGCTCAGGAGGTAGACGCCAGCTGTATATCCTCGCTCAGGAGGTAGACGCCAGCTGTATATCCTCGCTCAGGAGGTAGACGCCAGCTGTATATCCTCGCTCAGGAGGTAGACGCCAGCTGTATATCCTCGCTCAGGAGGTAGACGCCAGCTGTATATCCTCGCTCAGGAGGTAGACGCCAGCTGTATATCCTCGCTCAGGAGGTAGACGCCAACTGTATATCCTCGCTCAGGAGGTAGACGCCAGCTGTATATCCTCGCTCAGGAGGTAGACGCCAGCTGTATATCCTCGCGCAGGAGGTAGACGCCAGCTGTATATCCTCGCTCAGGAGGTAGACGCCAGCTGTATATCCTCGCTCAGGAGGTAGACGCCAGCTGTATATCCTCGCTCAGGAGGTAGACGCCAGCTGTATATCCTCGCTCAGGAGGTAGACGCCAGCTGTATATCCTCGCTCAGGAGGTAGACGCCAGCTGTATATCCTCGCTCAGGAGGTAGACGCCAGCTGTATATCCTCGCTCAGGAGGTAGACGCCAGCTGTATATCCTCGCTCAGGAGGTAGACGCCAGCTGTATATCCTCGCTCAGGAGGTAGACGCCAGCTGTATATCCTCGCTCAGGAGGTAGACGCCAGCTGTATATCCTCGCTCAGGAGGTAGACGCCAGCTGTATATCCTCGCTCAGGAGGTAGACGCCAGCTGTATATCCTCGCTCAGGAGGTAGACGCCAGCTGTATATCCTCGCTCAGGAGGTAGACGCCAGCTGTATATCCTCGCTCAGGAGGTAGACGCCAGCTGTATATCCTCGCTCAGGAGGTAGACGCCAGCTGTATATCCTCGCTCAGGAGGTAGACGCCAGCTGTATATCCTCGCTCAGGAGGTAGACGCCAGCTGTATATCCTCGCTCAGGAGGTAGACGCCAGCTGTATATCCTCGCTCAGGAGGTAGACGCCAGCTGTATATCCTCGCTCAGGAGGTAGACGCCAGCTGTATATCCTCGCTCAGGAGGTAGACGCCAGCTGTATATCCTCGCTCAGGAGGCGGCACAAAACCCGTGAAGATTTGCTCTGCATTTCCTTGCAGGCAGCAACTTACGCGGCTATTCAACCTGATTTAACGCCATAAGCGTGGAGAGGAAGGCTTCCCAATCGCGCAACAATTGACAACATTTCAAATTTTTAAGTAGTATGAAATCTTAACTCATTTCGTTAATGTGGTAACAAGAAACCCCAAAATATTTTTTTTATATTATTACATCTATTAGTTTTCTAAATATTCACGAAAATGTGAAGAAAGCCCATATCGTAGTAATGACGTCATTACTATGAAATTGTGACAGTCACAGCGCACAAAAAGAACAGCAGCTCACTTTCTTTAGTAAATTTGTCTTAGTAACAGTGCTTCTGTATGATTTGTTACGCTGTGACGCTTTACTTGTCACTTACACTCTTTTGGAATGAGAAACTTTTGAAATTGATTTATTTATATGAAATTGGGAAATTTTGGTGTATTTAAAAATTTGGTTTCACTTAACTTTTTATCCTCTATTTGATATCATCGGAAAAAAGCCTGCTTGAAAAAAAAATGTTGTCAATTCTCCGGCAAGCCGGCAAGTGTTAAGGTTTGTGTCATATTGTAGTTATCGATTTCCAACAATTGACAACATTAAAACATTGCGTTAACTCATCAACAAGAAACCTAAAAATATTTTTCTATATTTTTATACCTATTAGTTTTAAAGATATTCACGAAAATGTGGAGAAAGCCTTACATCACAAGACTGAACCTCAGCCTTGTGTGTGGGATTCAGCCTTGTGACTTATGACATCACAAGGCTGAATTGTGACAGTCACAACGCACATAAAGAACAGTAGTACACTTTCTTCAGTACATCTGCCATAATGATAGTGCTTATGTATGATTTTGTAGTTGTCACTTGCTCTCTTTTAGAATGAGGCACTTTTGAAATTGATTTTTGCGTACGAAATTGGGATATTTTCGAGAATTTAAATTGTGGATACATTTAAATTTTTATCCTATATTTGATTTCATCGGAAAAAAGCCCGCTTAAATAAATTAAATGTCGTCAAATATTTTCAACAATTAGACCACGTGGGTCAGACTTTTTTTATTTCGATTTAAATGACACAAAAAACATGATTGACATGATGCCCACGGCTGCTTTCTATCATCGCACTGCTCGCCGTCGGCAGCGGCAGGGCATTCATCCTCACACCTTAGAACCTAAATGGTCGCGTACGGTACGGTTTCAGAGGAATTTCCTCCCTCGGACGCTCCGGTTGTGGAATGAGCTCCCTGCCGAGGTTTTCCCGAGGAACTAGAGTATGGGATTCTTCAAGAAAGGAGTATATAAATTTTTAAAGGGTCAGCAACGCGCATGTGGCTCCCCTGGAGTTGCAGGCGTCCATAGGCTGCGGTGACCGCTTACTATCAGGCGGGCCGTATGCTTGTTTGTCACTAACGTGGTATAATAAAAAAATATGATGAACAATAACGGTATCGTATCTAGGATAGCAAGCGTAGGTAATTTTGCAAACGCATTTGGTTTCGTGCAACCTGATCTAGTGACAATACAACAAAAGCTCGAATTCTAAGAATCCATTGAATATATGTGACACAATTTATAAAATAATGTGTTGTTCTGTGAAAGCGACTGCCATCTGACCTTCCAACCCGAGGGGGAAACTAGACCATATTGGAATTAGGCTTGTCAAGTGAGTGGGCAACTTGACTGTTAGAGGTTCTCAAGCCGCCCGGAGGCCTCTAACTTGGCTTAACGACTGCTATCATAGACAGCAACCTAATACTGTTATAAAGGCATATAAAACTATACTACCTATATCACACAGAAGTCCGATCTACTTTACAATGTCTGTTCTACACCTTCGTGGCGTTATGTTCTTGTGGTCACAAGTGTTACCATTTTTCTTGCTGTCAACTTCGAATACTCAAATTAATAAACTCTGCAAATGCATGCGACTTCTGCGAGTTGCAAGCGCCCGAAGTCGGTGTCTGTCACCTGATACATTCAGGCTGTTTGTCGAAAATTATTACTAACTAAAAATGTAGCCACTCAAGTGCTCGCGTTAAAAAAAAAGGTGGTCTAAAGTGCTCAAGATTCACCGGGCATTAGCAGCGCATTGTCTTGTGTTGTTAATAAATCGATTGCCTGGCTTCGTCTAAACTTTTTGCTATGATTCTTTTTATGTTATAAAGCTAAAGAAACAGGCAATTTGTTTATATAATTAATTACATAGGTCACCATACTAAAATATTTTTTTAAAAAGTCACAAACTTAACATACCGTTTCGAATGAGATCTTTTGCAATAAATATATTTTTATTTTAAAATCTAAATCGATAACATATGTAAATTTTATGTTTATTTAAAACTGTAATAGTTTACCCTTCGATTGATACCAAATAAAGTATATGATCCCGGGGAAATATTTATCATAAAACCTTTTTCATTTGCAATGTTTACATTGTCAGTTTTGCAATTCGCCGCAAAACAGTGTAGTTTGTTTATGATTTTTTTATGAATAATTTAGGCAAACGAGTACAAAAATATTGTCAG
The DNA here is from genome assembly GCA_905163555.1 of Notocelia uddmanniana. Classification (NCBI taxonomy): domain Eukaryota; kingdom Metazoa; phylum Arthropoda; class Insecta; order Lepidoptera; family Tortricidae; genus Notocelia; species Notocelia uddmanniana. Next base: position 3,527,462 of record LR991052.1, read on the forward strand.
ACGTAGATAGAGACACTATTAATCTTTAAATAACAAGTGCCAGTTTTGTCAAAATCGCAGCAATTTCTGTCACAAATAATCAATAACAAAAAATAGCCTTACATACCTAACGTAATGAGGGCCGCTTTTGACGCCCGATTACAAATAGTTCCGTGCACTTCAAACCACATAAAACACTTAACACATATACTACACATGTTACACTTCACAACTTAATAGATATTCGACCGATTACAACTCGATTTATATTATTGTTCTCATTTCAAAGGTATACAAAAACCCACGTAAAGGTCCTGACTCAAACTAACGGACATACTCCGGCGGGCCTGCGCTGTCAAAATTTAATCATGGCGGCGATAAAGGACGGGGTACACTGGTGCGCAACGAAACCACAGTTCATGCAGTGATCGTCAATATTGAAATCACGAAATTTACATTTCTTATTATATCAATTACGAATAGTTACAGATCCTTAACTTATCTAAATATATAAAAGAAGAAACTGACTGACTGACTGACTGACTGACTGACTGACTGACTGACTGACTGACTGACTGACTGACTGACATATCAACGCACAGCCCAAACCGCTGGTCCTAGAGATTGCAAATTTGGCACGTAGGTTCCTTATAAGGTCTAGGGGTGCACTAAGAAAGGATTTTTCAAAATTCAACCCCTAAGGGGGTGAAATAGGGGTCCGAAGTTTGTATGGGGAAACAAGATTGGCTGGACTATTTTATTCGAAACTTCACAGAAGTATTTCTAACGATAAATGAGTAAACACGTGTTTCAGGTTTTCTGAAAAATCAACCCCTAAAAGGGGGAAATGTGGTGACAAATTCTGAAAATCGACATGGGTATTGTTTTTATGGTTTATCGGGTCGCTGATAAGGAAAACAACAATGATTTTGAAATCCCACGTGGAGGACGTGAAATACCATCCCCCCTGTTGGGGTGCGAGGGGGATAAAATGTCTAAATATTAATATGGGTGTCGTTTTTATGGTTTTTTGGAACGTTCATTACGAAATAGGCATAGATTTTGAAATTTAATGTAGTGGACATGAAAACTTTTGAAAGTTTGTGCCAAATTGCAAGAAATAACTGACTGACTGAGCGAGTGACATATCATCGCACAGCCCAAACTGCTGGTTCTAGAGATTCTAAATTTAGTATATAGGTTCCATATAAGATCTAGGGGTGAAATAAGAAAGGATTTTTCAAAATTCAACACCTAAGGGGGTAAAATGGGGGTTCGAGGTGTGTGTGGGGAATCAAGATTAGTTGGACTATTTTATTAGAAACTTCACTTATTTCTAACGTTAAATTAGTAAACATGTGTTTCAGGTTTTATGAGAAATCAACCCCTAAAAGGGGGAAATGTGGTGACAAATTCTGAAAATCGATATGGGTAGGTATTGTTTCAATGGTTTATCGGGTCGCTGATTACGAAAACAACAATGATTTTAAATTCCCACGTGGAGGACGTGAAATACCATTCCCTCAGTTGGGTTCCAAGGGGGTTGTAATGTCTAAATATTAATATGGGCGTCGTTTTTATGGTTTTTTTTGGGTCGTTAATTTTGAAAATGGCATTGATTTCAAAATTTTATAAGTTAAACTTTTAAAAGTTTTTGCCAAATTGCAAGAAGAAACTGACTGACTGAGTAAGTGACATATCAACGCACAGCGCTACTGGTTCGAGAGATACCAAATTTGGCATGTAGGTTCCATATGAGATCTTAAGGTGCATGAAATGCCGTGAATTCCCTATGAAGAGACGACTATTTTTGATTCAATGTATTGTAAGTAAGTGATCAATGAGCAAGTGAGTGATTAATCAGTGCCGTCCGATACGATTTCGATAAAAATCGATATTTGATCGTCCGAGAGGACTCTTAATGGGAATCCGAGGTAAACTTTGAATAAAGTAACGGCCATATTAATTTTCTTCATTTCCGTTGCGATTTCGTTCAAAATTGATATCTGAGCGTCCGAGGTCCCCTAAATACGACTCCGAGGTAAAATTGGGATAAGAGGCGGCCATATTGATTTTCTTAATTTCCGTCCCAATTTCGTGCAAAATAGATATCTGAGCGTCCGAGATGTCTCTTATTACGAATCCGAGGTAAAATTTGGAAAAAGTCGCAGCCATATTGATTTTCTTCATTTCCTTCCCGATTTCGTACAAAATCGATATATGAGCGTCCGACAGGTCTAGGATACGAACGCGATGTAAAATTTGGAAATAGTGGCGGCCATATTAATTTTCTTCATTTTCGTCCCGGTTTCGTTAAAAATCGATATCTTAGCGTCCACAATGTCTCTTAATACGAATCCGAGGTAAAATTTGGAAAAAGTGGCACCCATATTGATTTTCTTCATTTCCAAACCGATTCCGTTCAAAATCGATATCTGAGCGTCTGAGAGGCCTCGCAATACGAATCCGAGGTGAAATTTGGAAAAAGTGGAGGCCATATTGATTTTCTTCATTTCCGTCCAGATTTCGTTCACAATCGATATCTGAGCGTCCGAGAGGTCCCCTAATACGACTCCGAAGTAAAATTTGGAAAAAGTGGCGGCCATATTGCTTTTCTTCATTTCCGTCCCGATTTCGTTCAAAATCGATATCTGAGCGTCCGAGAGTGATATGACTCCGAGGTAAAATTTGGAAAAAGTGGCGGCCATATTGGTTTTCTTCTTTTCTTTAACGATTTCGTTAAAAATCGACATCTGAGCATCCGAGAGGTTTCTTAATACGACTCCAAGGTAAAATTTTGAAAAAGTCACAGCCATATTGATTTTCTTCATTTTCTTCCCAATTTCGTTCATAATCGATATCTGAGCGTCCGAGAGGTCTCGTAATACGAATCCGAGGTAAAATTTAGAAAAAGTGGCAGCCATATTCATTTTTATCATTTCCGTCGCGATTTCGTTCAAAATCGATATCGGAGCGTCGGAGAGAATTCTTAATACGAATCCGAGGTAAAATTTGGAAAAAGTGGCAGCCATATTGATTTTCTTCATTTCCTTCCCGATTTCATACAAAATCGATATCTGACCGTCCGACAGGTCTCGTAATACGAATGCGATGTAAAATTTGGAAATAGTGGCGGCCATATTAATTTTCTTAATTTTCGTCCCGGTTTCGTTAAAAATCGATATCTTAGCGTCCACAATGTCTCTTAATACGAATCCGAGGTAAAATTTGGAAAAAGTGGCAGCCATATTGATTTTCTTCATTTTACAAACCGATTTCGTTCAAAATCTATATCTGAGCGTCTGAGAGGCCTCCTAATACGAATCCGAGGTAAAATTTGGAAAAAGTGGCGGCCATATTGATTTTCTTCATTTCCGTCCCGATTTCGTTCACAATCGATATCTGAGCGTCCGAGAGATCCCCTAAGACGACTCCGAAGTAAAATTTGGAAAAAGTGGCGGCCATATTGCTTTTCTTCTTTTCCGTCCCGATTTCGTTCAAAATCGATATCTGAGCGTCCGAGAGGTCCATGACCCCGATGTAAAATTTGGAAAATTGGCGGCCTTATTGATTTTCTTCTTTTCTTTAACGATTTCGTTAAAAATTATACGACTCCGAGGTAAAGTTTTGAAAAAGTCCCAGCCATATTGGTTTTCTTCATTTCCTTCCCAATTTCGTTCATAATCGATATCTGAGCGTCCGAGAGGTCTCGTAATACGAATCCGAAGTAAAATTTAGAAAAAGTGGCACCCATATTCATTTTTATCATTCCTGTCACGATTTCGTTCAAAATCGATATCGGAGCGTCCGAGAGAATTCTTAATACTAATCCGAGGTAAAATTTGGAAAAAGTGGCAGCCATATTGATTTCCTTTATTTCCAACTCGATTTCGTTGAAAATCAATATCAGACCGTTCGAGAGGTCCCCTAATACGAATCCGAGGTAAAATTTAGAAAAAGTAGCAGCCATATTGATTTTCTTCATTTCCAACCCGATTTCGTTCAAAATTGATATCTGGGCGTCCGACAGGTCTCGTAATACGAATTTGAGGTAAAATTTGGAAAAAGTGGCGGCCATATTGATTTTCTTCATTTCCGTCCTGATTTCGTTCAAAATCGATATCTGATTGTCCGAGAGGTCTCTTAATACAAATCCCAGGTAAAATTTGTGTAAGTGGTGGCCATATTGTTTTTTTTTTCGACCCAATTTCGATCAAAATCGAGATCTGAGCGTCCGAGAGGTCTCTTAATACGAATCTGAGGTAAAATTTAGCACTCTATGCATGCCAGGGATTGTAAAAAAAAGTTTTGTTACTATATAGGCATGTGGGGTATTTATGGATTGGCTTTTAAAAACGACATAGAGGTTTCGATATTGTATCCATTTAAATCAACCTTTAAATTATTTTTGAATCGTATGGCATTTATTAACGAACCGTGAAATCTTCGGGAAGACAAGTACGGTTTCCAGTTTTTGTTGCACTTTTAGCACCACCCAGGGGTCACGTGTAGGGTAACTAGGGTAACGGTGGGTACTCCCTACGGACGTAGTGCAACTTCGACCCCCCTTTGTCAATTGAGTGGGCAACTTGACTGTTAGAAGTTCTCAAGCCGCCCGAAGGCCTCCAACTTGGCTTAACGACTGCTGTCGTAAACAGCAGCCGGGATCAACGACTTAACGTGCCTTTCAAAGCACGAGCTCAGTTAGTAATTAGGTAATTACTCAAAGCGGTCACCCATCCAAGACCTGACTTGCACCCACATTGCTTAACCTCGCATACCGCATGCGGTAGGCGGGTGCCGCTGGGCCACGAGCGCTCGGAATTCTTGATAGTTTGTGCCAAATTTCAATTAAATCGGTCCAGTAAAAGTAACTCGGTCGGAACAGACGGACTAACAGTAAGGAGTGCGAATGAAAGTGAAGCCAAATTTTCTTTTTGGATGCTCCTTTTAATAAATCACAATCACCAATTTTCGTATACTGATACCCCCAGAATGTAACAACTACTATTCTGGAAACCGCATCTAAATCGGTTCAGCCAAACGCAAGATAATCGTGGAAAAACATACATATATACCTACATACATATATACGGGTCAAACAGTGAACCTATTTTTTGTAGACAGTTAAAATTACGCTTAGTACGCGGGCGAAGCCGCGGGCAAATGCTAGTTACTTATACAATGCTAATACAAAATTACTTATTATTTATGCTGTACACTCATGGTGACTTTAATTATATATATTCTTGAAGTAATAATAACGTTTGGCATTTTATTTTAAATATCAGTGGCTGTCGTGATATAGAATAACTGACAAAGTAGAAAAGTTGGAAAACCGCCGATTTTTTCATTTCAAAGTTATATATCTCAACAATGGCTGAACCGATTTTGATAAAACATGTTTTACTAATATTATCGTTTCCAGAGAGAAAAGTTATGTTATTCTCCTATTATAAATTCGAGGAGTTAAAAATGCATTTTTTTTGTTCACCATAATAGTTACAACTTTTTGGCTCGACATATCAGATCTCAAAGACCTCGTGTTTACGTGTCTAGACATTTATAGTTGCTTCAGTCATATTGATCCACGGCTATAAGATACTACTAAATTTCTCTTGGAAATCCTGCTCTGAAAAAAAGACAACCAAATCGGTTCACCAGTTTAAATAAAAGCTACGATGCCACCGACAGATATACACATTAAACTTATAACCCCCCTCTTTTGCGTTGCGTAGTATAGTAGTAGTAGGTACGGTACCAGAACTGACTATATTGTAATTTCATCATGTCAGCCGAAGGACGTCCACTGCTGGACATAGGACATATATTTATTTGGCACCTCAACAAGTTTATTTTAACTCTAACAGGTTCTCATTGCTGAGGTGATAAGTTTTATGTGATGTGGTATGTGTGTGGTACACGAGAGCAAAGTTACCTATATGCATATCGTGTATTTGAATCTCTCGATACGCTATAAAACCTATCATAGAATCACTTGCCACGCTCCCTAGTGATTCGATTAAGGCACTAAGGTATCCTTCACTACCTCGGTATTCGAAATTATCACTCGTCGCAAAAAAACGAATGCTCTCTTATTGCACAAATAATTATTAAATCCTTGCCTGACACATCACGTAACCACTAAAGAGGAAAATTGTAATGAAAATTTAAGAAATTAAATTAAATTAATATTTGAAAAAAATAATCACATGTAACAACAAAATTCATACACTTAATTTGTGAGGTTAAGTATTTTTTTATTGGTACGTGGTTTTCACTGCCGCAATGAAGAAATTTTGGGGTGTTAAGTTAAAACGACTATGACAATATATATGCTAGCTACAAATAACTGAGATAACGGTCAATACGGGTCATAATCAGAACTGGTTTTTTTTAAAAAAAAACCATAGGTACATTCTTATTTGACCCATTACATGGAATATGTGAATTTTATAAATTTATATGATCAGTTAAACACGTTAAAGTGAACCCTACCTCTACTTCATAGATTCATAAATAAAAGGTAAGCAGTTATATTGGTAATGGGCCGCCACTTAGTATGCGTAAAAGAACCTACAAAAAATAAATAAACTAAATTAAACCATTCTGCGACAATAGCCCAGTGTGCACCGCGCCTTACGACATAATACGTGGATCCGACGCGAATCGGCGGAAGTGCCTTGTGCAACCACAGTTGCGTACAATAGTATTTATAGGCGTCACAAGTTCATTCACCTAATCCTGCATAGAACATGCCTAATTGTTCATTAAAAGTGGATTTATGTTGATTTTAATAGACGCATTTATTGATTTTAATAGCCTAGTACAGAAATATGGAATAATCACATAATAATGTACGATTTAAATTTAACCTCGCAAAATTTTCATCACTCAACGTACTTTGTTGGAAGAATTTATCACATTCCATTTTAATTAGTATCGAAATATATGCTTCGTCTTATGAAGCAGTAAACCAGGATTAATTTGGTATATAATACCAACTAAAAAATGCGAAATTGATTGCTTACAGCATTTTTTAATCGCGAGCTCTTTCGCTGACGTACCGAACTTCGATGGTCATCAAAACAACTTTTATATTTTATAAAAATTGTTCCGTAGACTGCCGTTTTAATTTTTTTTATAGTTGCCACATTCATACTCTACCTATATAACTTAATTAAAAAGCGTTATTTGCATGTTCCGCATAGCAACAATTTAAAAACCGTTGGAACTCCAACTCGCAACTAGTGTTGCGAGAGCACTGTACGTTTTCCCAAGTCGCAACCCTAGTTGCGGAGAGCACGTGAGTGGGTAGTGGCTCTGTGAGCAGCAGACCTCACAACATTTTTTTTATTTCAAATTTCAAAACTTCTAAAACTGACTCAACAAAAAAATCTATATAATTATCAAACCTGCTCACAAAATTTCACGAGAATCGGTTGAGAAATGCGACCTGGACAGGAGAACATCCAAACAGACTGACAGACATACCAAAGAATTTTTATCGAAATCCGAAACGGAGACGCTTCGCTCGCTCGGTCAAAAATATATACAAGGTGGGCCTTGTAACAGGAGCAAATATTTAAAAAGACGAATTCTTAGAGCATCCGCACTAACTCACTGTGGCCCAAATAATTTTTGTGTTTTTTTTTTTTTTGGAGCGAAAATTTCCGATATTATACACTATCAAAAATGTTTGATGAAGACCCCAATTCAATTTGAAAGACCTATCCAACAAAACCCCACACCATAGTGCTAAAGCAAAAAAAGAGGTGACCTAAAAAAATTTTTACTTTTTAATTTTATTTTACTATTTTGACAATTTTATTCATTTATAATATCCACACCAAATTGCAGCTTTCTAGCACAAACAATCACAGAGCAAAGCCTCGGACAGACAGACGTAGTTGACTACGAAATCCTAAAAATGGTCCGCAAATCCTGCGTGAAAAAACGAACAACATCAGTATTTATAAATAAATAAATAAATATTGGTGGACAATCTTACACAAATCGACCTAGTCCCAAACTAAGCAAAGCTTGTACTATGGGTACTAGACGACGATGTACATACTTATAAAGATAAATACATACTTAAATACATAGAGAACATCCAAGACCAAAGAACAAATATCCGTGCTAAATGCACAAATAATGCCCTGGCCGGGATTCGAACCCAGGCCCTCTAGCATCGGAAGCAGCGCTAAACAGGCCGTCAACGCATCATTTTTTAAACTTCATACTCTTATTCCGACAGGTCTTAATGTTTGTCCAATATGATCGGACGGGCCTATCCTTACTTTAGAAATCGTTGCAAAACAAAAACAGCTGATTTCGCAATCGGTGCTACACAATGCAATCTGTCATTATCTGTGATGATAAATGTGTTGTGAGTGGTTATCACTCGACAGCAGTCAGACGGTGGATGGAGATAGCGAATACGATTACCAATTTGGTATGGTCCTTTCTTTTACGGGGCCACAGTACTAGCGGAGAAAAACATTAAGTTGGTACAGTCAGCGTCATATACTACAGCCAAAGCAGCAAAAGGGTAAAAACGCAAAAAGGCGCGTGAAACGTAAAAGCGTAGCTGCCAAAGTGGGGGTATTGGGCCACTTTGGATCCTACCTAGTATACCTATGACGCTGACTGTACATTCAGTTCCTCTTGGCACTTTTTTTTTAATACCACGTCGGTGGCAAACAAGCGTACGGCCGGCCTAATGGTAAGCGGTCACTTTGGCTAAACTCGGCTCTCACACAACAGGGAGTTAATTCACCCGGACGCGGCCGACACCGCCGGACCGTGACAGCATCGTTCGATTTGGTCGTGTAAACACGTTACTAGGTGACCGCGTTGACGCGCAAACGTGACAACCCTAACTAGACGACAGAGCGCGCGCTATGCGTGCGAGCGGGCGGGCGTTTTCGGTGTCTATTAGCTGGCAAACATTAGTTTTGTTCGATAGTAAACCTTCTGTACGTAAGTACTAATTGTTGTGTCGTAGGTACCATACAATAATTAGCCAGCATCAAATAGCAGCGGCAAGACAATAATAAAACAAATTTTAAAATGAACGCCATTCCTAAAAGGCATTGTTGCTGTGTGAGTTTCAAGTCCGCGAGCCAGCGACAGATTTCCGTGACTGATTTCCGTAATTTGAAAATTACAAAGACAATAAGAATAAAATATTTTAATAAGTAAGTAATTGTAAAAAATATATTCGGATAAATGAAAAACAACAAATAAAATTTCGTGGGTTGTAGAAAAATAGGCAGAACGCTTGGAATTCAAACACAACATCGCATCTTCTAATTTAAATATATACCTACATACATATACTGTACATAATGCCTACAATCGCAACTAAAACAAAATTATTGTTGTAAGCTAACCTTTCCTCATCAAAATCGATTCCTTCAATAATCCAGATAAAAACACTCTGTACGTAGCTTGACGTCATACGTCTGTCATCGGCACCAAAGTTTCGCTCCCTGCTTATTAGGGTTGAGCAGCGGAAGCCTTCCACCCGCTAATGATATGATGTTCCTCCCAGAAAAATATCTAGGTATAGTAGGTATTCATCTAATACTTCTTCATGGACAAAAATAATGAGGTGTGGCCGGCGATGGCGGAACGAGCTAGACTCTTTTTCAAGGGAATGGTCAGGGGATGCTTTGGACCGACAATATTGGAAACAGAGGGGGGAGGCCTACACCCAGCAGTGGGACATTACAGGCTCCCAATAATAATATAATGTGGTGTACTCGGGTATGTCCTAAAACTACGACCAAAACGGAGGTGGCGGCATCCCTGGAGTGCGGTGGAAATGCCATCGCCAACCCGCATGCGAAGCGTGGCGATTATGACATATACCCACCGTGAAATTGGGGGAGGCCTATGTCCAGCAGTGGACGTCGTTTGGCTGATATGGTGGTGGTGGTGGTGTGTTCATCGGCCGAGCGAGCGAAGCGGTATGTGGTTTGTCGCATAGAAAACCAGACATAGGGGAAATTCTCTTCTACAGGTCGCATACTAGTGTCTATACCGGTTCTCGTGAATTTCGAACCGGAGTCAAACATTGAACAAGAGTAACTAATAAAAAAAACTAAAAAACCCGACTGCGTTTCTGTGTAATTTGGGATTGGGCGCCAATTTTTTTTTTTTGTTTGATATACCCAGTGTCACTCTCACAGTAAATACGAATCTAACGACACCTCTCAAGCTAAAATCCATCGAGCCGTTTAGGCTGCAGAGCGTGCCAAACAATTATACATACATACTCTCGAAAACATAACCCTCCTTCTGGCGCAGTCGGGTAAAAAGTATCACCCCGGACGGGATCAATTTTGTAATTTTTCGGTCCGGTTGGGAATTTTAATTTTGCTTAGCGGGCGATTCCGCTTGTAAATAAAGTTTGGGATCCTCGTGAAATTTTGTAAGCAAATTCGATAATGATATGGATATAGGCCATCCGCAGCAGAACCAAAGTAACCAATATAGCCCTCCGAATTGCTAAACTTAAGTGGCAGTGGGCGGGGCACATAGCACGTAGAACCGATGGCGACCGCGTACCGGAAGGCGTAGCATGGGCAGGTATTCCACACGGTGGACTGATGACCTGGTAAGGGTCGCGGGTGTCCGCCGGATGCGGGTGACGCAGGACCGGTCATTGTGGAACTCTTTAGGGGAGGCCTATGTCCAGCAGTGGACGTCTTTCGGCTGACATGATGATGATGATGGATTATGAGAACTGAAATTACCGAGTCGCGAGATCCACAGCCCAGTAATATCGCCGACATTAGGGCCATACCTTACTATACCCAAGTCGCAGATTTTATCGGAACTATAGTTCCGAATTGTGGTACAATCTCATGACAGAATTAATCTAATGGTGTTGACTGGTGTGAAAGCGGGAGCGACCTTTCTGTGATCGATGATCGACGACGTATCGAATAGTATCGATGCTATCTGTCGATAAGACGATCGCTGTTTTCTTTTCACTGATAAGTGATAACTAGTTCTCGATCTGAAATGTCATTGTTTACGAATATTGCGGTTTCCAGCGGCAGCGGAGAGAGCGGTGTAGCGGTTTTATTTTTTTCACCTCAGTGGCTCGAACATGGCGGTTTTGCTGGTTCAAACCAGGGAGCAAAATTCATAAATCAAATTTTTTCTATTATTTTTAAATTTAGAATTTTAGTTAGCAACGTTTACTGCTTAATATAAATAAATAATAAATAAATAAATATTATGGGACAATTTTTACACAAATCGAACTAGTCCCATAGTAAGCCGGGGCCTGACGGATATTGTAAGTAATGTAAATGGAAAACCATGTATGTTTTAAAATAAATTTAATCTTATTTATTTATTTAAATTTAAGCTCAATAAGGCTTGTGTTATGGGTACTAGACGACGATATATTTAATAGATATATACTTAAATACATAGAAAACATCCAAGTCTCAGGAACAAATGTCTCTGCTCACCACAGAAACAAATGCCCTTACCGGGATTCGAACCCGGGACCTCTAGCTTCGGAGGCAGTGACACTACCAACTAGGCTAAATAGGCCGGCCGAATATAAAATTAATCTTCGGAATATAGTTGTAATTAACACCCCTTGAGAAAATCGGTCTACCTAATCCTAACAAGGTCTAGGTTTCCCTGTGCGTTGGAGGGTCAGACGGCTTTGGCATTCGTAAAGCTAGTGCCTACACTAAGCCAAATCGTTTGATTGGGTGCTAAACACAAACGGAGAAGAAGAATTAAAAAAAATAGCTGATTTAAAAGTACTTTTAGAATATGGAGTTTTTGGGCTTATTCTAGTTTCGATTCAGAATCCCAATCAAACGCTATCATAGACGAAGAAAAAGTGTCCCCAACACGTAATAAACGATTGACGCCGATCTGGCGCCATGTTTAATCGGTCTCTAATCGTAAGTTGGTGTAACACTCCCCATTATTTATATAAGTAATTTACTGTGTTTGACTTACGTATTGGAATTTTTATAAAATATTATGTATTTCATTAGTACCTATATTAATTTAATTGTCAACTTATGTAGCCTGTAGTATATATATATATATTTGACATGTTTATTGTGTATGACGATGTATGATCAATGCAAATAAATGATATGATATGATATGTATAGGTACAAAGAACATCAGTAATAGCATTATTGCATTTGTTCAACAATTGACTCGCATAATTGACATCCATTGGCATTAGTGGTTGCAGAAATGCCGTTTAATTTGATGCACTAATATTGTCTCATAAATCTGTAATTGCCTGCATTGGCAGTTTGAATTTGTAAGTTAGAATGTATATACGTGTTGACGCGATTGATCCTAAGTGAGCAGCCTAGCCTGCGAAGCTAGCGGTCCCGAGTTCCGATCCCAGTGAGAGAAAACATACATTTATCTGGTACAACTAGGCCGATGATTGTAAAGATTCATCAGACCAAATGTTGAATCTAATTTTTAACTTAGTACAATTTTATCTTTAATTTATTTACCCACTGTCTTCCTTTAAGGGATATTTATTAATCCAAGATGTCGGTCCTAATTTCTTAAGTTAAAAGCCATTACTAAGTGTATTTCGCTTTTGTATCAATTAGGTAACATTCAGCGATCTCAAAATGAGCATCAGAATACCCTGTTCCCTATAAGACAGGTTTACCTAGTTTAGGGCACAGGACACCGTTCTTAGGCTTATTTAAATATCTATAAGTGCAATCTCTGTACTTCACATGCATTTAAGCTGATATATTGATATCCAATAAATATATTTTTATTTTCATTTCATACATACATACATACATACATTGTACATGCACTATTACTTGTTCTGTGTGTGTCTTTGACGTGCCCGTTTCGTGAAACTAGATAACGATCATGACTTTTGACCAGGTCAAGGAAGCAATTATTGGACTGTTTTCAGATACTATAAATATGATTCTTGACTATATGGTTTGTTTCTAGGATTATAGCCGAAGCATGATTGTTTTTAATTTTCTCGATTAGTAAAAATTGAAGTCGGAATATTATTTTACAAACAGCACATTATTAAACAACACAATCATGTTTATGACTGTTCAGTTATCTATACTTAATTTTATAAAGCTGAAGAGGTGGTTTGTTTGTTTGAACGCGCTAATCTCAGGAACTACTGGTTCGAAATGAAAAAATCTTTTTGTGTTGGATAGTCAATTTATCGAAGAAGGCTTTAGGCTATTAACTTAACATCACGCTGCGATCAATAGGAGCGAAGGCGCGGACGAAGTCGCGGGCAACAGCTAGTTATTAATGTTATTGAAATATGTAAAATGTTATGAAATAAGTTATAACTGACAACTTCAAAAATATCATAATATTATTTTCATTTCAAATATACGAAAAGGCGTTATTTCAAGGCCAGGAATAGAGGCATCCCCTTAAAAAAGCAACGACATTTTTACGATGCCATCATAACTGGACGGTTTGCATAACTTGGCGCGCGAGCTATCTCACGCGCGAGATAGACTATCCGCCTCTTTCTAATTGGTACACACAGAAAGTGACGGATTGTCTATCTCGCGCGTGAGATAGCTCGCGCGCCAAGTTGTGCTAGCCGGGCTGATATCCGTACTTCCATATGTATCACCTTACTAGTCATGATTATGTGAAAGTGGTTTCCTCATTTTCTTGTAGTTTCTCGTTTTTTTTTAGTTGTAGCTAAACCCGGTTGCTCGCCACGGCGTTCGGTGACTTATTCTGCACCGTAAGGGTGCCTTTCCACCAAAAATCTGCTATGCTACGTTGCTATGGATGCGTTTCAATCCACCAATCACATTCATTGGTCCACACAGCACAGCACTGGTGGAGACGGGTTTTCGTAGCGTAGCTTTCACATCCTCGCAGCATGCTGTATACATAGCACATCTCTGGTGGAAAGGTACCCTAAGTATACGTAAGACCGATATACATAATAAGTTTGATGATTACGAGTATGACGAACCTATATATTATTATGAATGACTAACATTGTACAACGATTTTGTAATATCTTGTATTACTGTCATGTTGTAATAGTACATTACGATACAAGGGTTGTAAAACGAGGATCATAAATATGCGAGAGAGGGCTTTCTGTTTTACGACCCGTGTTTTGTACACAATTTTACGTCACCACTTGGCCAAAAAGTTGGTTTTTTCAAACGCGCCCCGTGCGGAAAAACGCGCTTTTTGGCAAGGTGTGGTGTAAATTGAATAAATAGTAAGTTGATTTGTTGTGCAGGCAAAAAGGAAAAGCCTGAACTAAATGATTCTATCTAGCCCAATGGTTGACTGATAGAGAATAATGGCAAAAAGTCCGTCATTAAAAAAATATTTTATTGTATATTAAACATAGGGCAAAATTTAAAAACTGCTGCTTATACAAAATTATTGTTTTTAGTGCAAAAAAGCTTAAAATAATGAATAAATAAGGGGTGATCAATAAGTTTTGATAATCGGTATGAAGCACCCTGTTAATGATATTCTTTTAATGTGGGCTATACCACGACACTAATCAACATTAAATTAGAGTAAAAATATATAAACATTATTCATTTGTTTTTCTGTAATTGCTGAACAAGAAACATCTGAATTGAAAAAATAACAAGATGGCAAAAATAAGAGTTGGTTTTGTAATTATTTGGAGCGGTGTGGAAAAAATCCCGATGCATTAATGCAGAATATTGTAGTTGAAAATAAAACCTTGGTTTATCATTATGATTTAAAGGATAAGTAAGTTATCTGTGCAATGGTTATTTTTTATCTCCAGCTCTGTCACCAAAATTAGGGTGTATTTTTCGACTTCTTCCTGGACTATTGAGGCCTAGCAATAAAAACTGCGAAATTAGCTTTCACCAATTGAGCTCAAATATTATTGGAGGGTTGCATAAAATTATTCTATCAGAGTTGTTTTAAATATTATAAATAAGCTGAAGATAAAAAAAACAGGAATTTTCGGAAGAAATTGTACTTCAGAGCCCACTAATTGACAAGGGTGCTGCTCTTCGAGTAAAGATCAGCACTGATAACCGTTCCCATTGTTACGAGTATGTAGCCCTAACTTCCGACTACTACTTCTCATTCCAATATCTTCAAAACCAACTACATGAAAATCAAGAGCTAGTGATGACTTAGCGAAGGTATAAAATTAGACCTCAAAAAGTAAAATTATTTTTATTGGGGTAAAATAAAACAATTGAATGACGTTAATAAGTATTTTTGACGACCTGTTTAGCCTAGTTGGTAGTGACTCTGCCTCCGAAGCTAGAGGTCCCGGGTTCGAATCCCGGCCAGGGCATTTATTTGTGCATTTTTCACGGATATTTGTTCTTGGGTCTTGGATGTTTTCTATGTATTTAAGTATTTATTTATCTATATAAGTATGTATATCATCGTCTAGTATCCATAGTACAAGCTTTGCTTAGTTTGGGACTAGGTCGATTTGTGTAAGATTGTCCACCAATATTATATTATACCAATATTATATTATATTATATATTATATTTTAAAATATAGAAAGTGTGCATATTGTGATAAAAATATAACGATTTACATATCTCCCATATTTAATACTGATTATCAAAACTTATTGATCACCCCTGCATTACATGAATGAACCTATGTATAGCATATCAGCGCAAAAAAACTTACCATATTTTGTTTTCTGGTATTATTTACATTGTACCGTGTACAATTTATCTGCTTTGCCTAATGATTCGCCGGTAGTGAATGTGTATTGCATTAAGTTCGCCTTATGTAGGTCAATTTTTTATACATTATTTTTTTAATTTTTTAATTTTTATTATTATTAATTATGTTTTGACGATCCTATTGTGAATTTTACTACATAATTGTTTCTTATTTTGACATGTCTACAACAATACAATATTTATTGTAAAGAATAATAATAGCCTCAATAAATTGCTCTAAATAATTAATTAATATATATGTTAATACATGTCATAACTGACGATTCGAAAGTGCTTTTTGCTAGGCATATTTGAATAAAGAATATTTTGAATTTTTGAATTTGAATTTGACTATAACATTTATTTTTGGTATAATATAGATTAATTAAATAAATACTTATAATGTATGGTTGTGTGGTGACCTTTTTATTTTTATTGGATTCAATCTTACACAAATCGACCTAGTCCCAAACCACAGCCCAAACTAAGCAAAGCTTGTACTATGGGTACATGGGGTATACGACGATATACATACTTATATAAAAAAATACATACTTGAATACATAGAAAACATCCAAGACCCAAGAACAAATATCCGTGCTAAATGCACAAATAATGCCCTGCCCGGGATTCGAACCCGGGACCTCTAGCTTCGGAGGCAGTGTCACTACCAACTAGGCTAAACAGGCCGACAAATGAGTGGGCACAGTGTATTTTTTTTTACATAATTCAACATGTCGCTCTTCAATCGACAGGTTTTTTATAAAAACGAAATTAAGTAAGAAAGAAATTTCATAAGGCGAATGTGTTCGCAGATAATCGCTCCTAAACAGGCCGTCGATTAGTGTAAAACTTCAAGCTTGTCTTCCTTAAATTAGTGTAAAAATGAGTACATTTTGTAACCATTTTATACATTAACTAATAACAATTTTAATAAAACCTATATTACCTTTATTTTTCATAGCATAATCTTCTATGGGCCTCATAAGAAGGCTCAAAGTCACCCAAAGAGCAATGGAGAGGGCTGTGCTGGGAGTTTCTCTGCGTGATCGCATCAGAAATGAGGCCATCTGCAGCAGAACCAAAGTGACCGATATAGCCCTTCGAATCGCTAAACTTAAGTGGCAGTGGGCGGGGCACATAGCACGCAGAACCGATGGCCGTTGGGGCGGGAAGGTTCTCGAGTGGCGACCACGTACCGGAAGGCGTAGCGTGGGCAGGCCCCCCACACGGTGGACTGATGACCTGGTAAGGGTCGCGGGTGTCCGCTGGATGCGGGTGGCGCAGGACCGGTCATTGTGGAAGTCTTTGGGGGAGGCCTATGTCCAGCAGTGGACGTCATTCGGCTGAAATGATGATGATGATGATGAATCTTCTGGACATAAAGAGTAACGTAGTTATCCTGTAAATATACATATACCTATTTAATAAAAGTTAAATAGAGAAAAAATATAAAGTTCGTCTTATATTTCCACTTGTAACCATTTTACTACTGCATTCTTATGGGTAAATTATGAGCAAGATCAACACTACGGATTCAGTAGATCATAAGCTACTCCTTCGTACCACTATTAGTGAAATTAACGTTCATTTATCTTTGGTGTTGAAAACAAAATGTTTTAAATTATTTATGAAATTCATGGTCACTCTACAATCAGAATACTTCAGTCAAGTGTTAAGTGTCAAATTGAATGTCATCTCAGTCCGATTACTTTTGAAATATCGTCTCTCACTCAATGTGTCAATTTACTTACTTCGTAATTAAAGTGCTGTCATAACAGTTAGAGGTTAATCTTTATAAACCAGTTGTTGTAGGGTGACCATGATAGTAAAAAATTAAACTTTAACTTAACAAAAATTAAAATACATGAAAAAGGTATGAGTGTTACACTTAAATACAATGGTGTACGATTCATTGCCATTTACTATGTATGTAGTGTTGGTCCTGCTCACGTCTCCTGAATCATTCTATATACATCATCTGACTTTGTTTTCTTTCACTCTTTGGTCTTACTAGACCTTACAATACGCGTGGTAATAACTGCAGCAAATCTAGTTCCAAGTCAGAATAACACTGTTGGAGTAACTTTCGTATGAATGTTGCAAATCCAGACACACGATGGACATATGACATTTGCCATGTTGATTGAATAATGTCAAATACAGACAGTTCCTAAGTAAAAGTTAAGAGCGTGCCTTGGAAATGAACGTTACTTATGAAACGCCTTACTTAAAAAAATATAATAAAAATAAAATAATAATCATTTTTTTACACAAATCGAACTAGTCCCATAGTAAGCTCAATAAGGCTTGTGCTATGGGTACATGCACTTTAACACGACAGATTTTAACCATGAATTTCTGATGATATTAGGAGTAATTAGGAGATATTAGGAATAATGTTATACCAACATAGGTCAAAGACTGTCATAATAACTTAAATAATTACTGGAACCAAAAAAAAACAAGTAATTATACCACTTTCTTGTGAACAAATTCGTCAAAGGAGTGAAAGAGAAAACTTCACACTTGTCACAAATGTCTGGGGATCTCTCTCGTAGTTACGTCACGTCCTTAGGGTGAGTTTGTTATACTTGATATTAGTTATATCACTTTTTACTTCATTTAGGCTTTAGAAGCGATGGGTAAAATCTGTAGGGTTACTGAAATTCACCGTGTGACGTTGTGTTCCTGATGGCGATGTGTACCCTAACGATGGTCCAAAAATTTTGTCCCCGCTGTGTTGGGAGTGGACCTGCTATATCTATAGCTGTCAACACATCGAATCCTCAAGTTAATAAATAATAATAATTAAATATTAGGGGACATTTTTTACACAAATTGAACTGGTCTCGTAGTAAGCTCAATAAGGCTTGTGTTATGAATACTAGACGACGATATATTTAATAGATATATACTTAAATACATAGAAAACATCCAAGTCTCGAGAACAAATGTCTCTGCTAACCACAGAAACAAATGCCCTTACCGGGATTCGAACCCGGGACCTCTAGCTTCGGAGGCAGTGACACTACCAACTAGGCTAAACAGGCCGACCCGAATAAAGTCGGCGATGCGCTTGTGATTCTTTCAGCTCGGGTGAATTAACCATTTAACACCCCGGAGTTGTGTAAGAGCTAATAAACCTATAGTGGCAAGAGGAGCATGCCTCCTTGTATCCAATTACTTGTAAATATGGAAACTGTTTACGTTACGAAATCGATATGTAATGAGACCGGACACGTCTTGTTTTACAAGTTGCTAGTTATGGTTATTTATGAAAATAATGATGACATGTGCATGCATCGGCAGAAATGGCCTGGTCACAGTGTACGTAGAAGAGTACAGGGCTCGAAAACCGGTATTCTGTCCATATAATAATACCGGTATTTTTTTAGTTCTTATCGTTCTCTCGTCTATAGTAGACGTTCATGTTTAATCAGGCAATCTAACAATATGAAGTAATAACCCAAATACATTATTGAGTCCTACATAAAGAGCATCAACTAATTAAAAATATTTGGCTATTTCAGGATTTTGAGATTAACCGGTTCCGAGGCCCTGGAAGAGTAATAAACCAGTACTCAAGAAGTAGATTATACAAGTGTATAAAATAAGCCCCTAAATCCGAGACATTTTCTCAAGGCTCGAATCGATATAAAGTATAGGATGAAATCTGTTTTATACACGATTGCGAGAAAATTAAGGGAACAATTAATATTATTAAAGTTATGTTATCAAATTTATACTTATATGCTCGTCGACCGCGGGTGGCGAGCCGGGGCATGAGTAGTGAAAAATTCATGTCAGTTAGTAAATCAAAAAATATTAGACACGTATTTTATCTTTTGTCAATAAAACAAAAAATCGTACGCGTCAAAGTTCGGGAGTTAGGGGCGCATGACGACACGTCCTGCTAAAGCAATTGTTTGAAAAAAAAAACGTGTGTCTAATATTTTTTCATAATTTGATGGACTAATTACACACCGATTCCATACATGCGTGATGCTTTCTAAAAAGTATTTAGTTTGAATGGAATCATAAATAAAATAATGAATACGCTCTCTTGTAGAGGAAAAGTAACTCGAATTAAATTAATTTTTAATAAACCACAGACCGTTTACGTCTGGAAAAAACAAAAGATAGGTCGTTTTAGCTTTTATACTTTATGGCGTCGTCAATTCTCGTATGTTTAGCTCCTGATATGTTTACAAACATTCACCACAACAGAACAGAAGAGGTGTAAACAGATATTAACTATCCTAGTTATTGCCACGCTGGCTGGAGGCCAAAACAATCCGTACGGTCAGATGAGAAAGTAGCCACGTTTCAACTTATTTGTATATTAAGGTTCAGAAAACGCTCTACGCTAATCTCAAACACCGGCATTGCCAACGTTGGAGTCAAGACCGCCAAGCTGAAATAGGAATGGGCCGGCTACGTCTGCCGCATGCATCCGCAAAGGTGGGCCAAACTAGCCACGGAGTGGGCAGGCCGCGACGGAGATGGCGGGGTGACCTGGACACATATCGCGACGGTTGGCCAGAGATTGCTCAGAACCGGGACGAGTGGAAATCAAGAGGGGAGGCCTTTGCCCAGCAGTGGGACACTATAGGTTTTAAATAATAATAATATTAATAAGGTTCAAATGTGGCAAACCACTTCTTCGGCTGATTGGAAACAATTTATTCTTAAACCACGCCCCCGTGAAAGAGACACGCATGTCTTCCGCGCAGAAGAAAAAGAGATGCAAGTCTGTTCGGCAATGAGTTTTTTTTTTTAAGAAAATACAATAATGTGAAGTTTTTTCTTGTTAGAACGTCATTTCAAAAGGACGCAATATTTTTCATAGCACGGCCTTAACTGAAATAAGTGATGTAAACACAGAACATGATGATTTTATTATTAAATTATTATATCTTTTCCGTAAAACCAAAAATGAAAAGTGAAAGACAAACGAAATTTATGGCATTTTTAGTTAAAATAGGTTTGTTGAATATTTATGTATGCTTTCATACGTGTGTGGTGGTAGAACTCGTAAATGTTTAGATATGTGGTGTTCTGTTCCTGGGGCGTTACCGCGAAAACTAACGAAGTTCGAATGTCTCCCTCCCTGTCGCTCTTTCGAGCAAGTGCGACAGAGAGGGATGGACGAGAACTTATTTCGTTTGTTTTGGTTTCGCGGTACTTACCAGCTCTGGTGGTGTGTAAGGTCACCAGAGCTCCCGAGGATGCGCTGTGTTGAGTGAGGGTCAGCATAATTGCATACGATACGATACTAATACTCTTTTCTCAAACATGCAATGAAATATTGATGTTATGTTCCTTATAATAGGCTGCGAAGTATGACGTTTCAGGCGCGGCTAGGACAAGAGGTCGTTAATGCAATTTCATACAAATGTTGCAGGCCTAGGCCGGCAAAGTCCTCTTTTTTAATTTCCATTTCACATAAATTTGTGGCACAGGCATCATGACATTCTGCCACTATGCGTATTAAAAATAAAACTTTGATTTTTTTGTTGTTTATTTCATTGCATGTTTGAGAAAAGCACTATACATACCTCGGCGGGAAATATGGGGTTGCCCGCCTGAGACATATCCGACCTCGCTTCGCTCGGCCGTCTATATGTCTTCGGCCGGCAACCCCTTTCGTCCCGGCCTCTGTAGTAATGTACTATTATTGCACACCTCAGACAAATGAAACGGTACAAACAGAAAAAAAAACAGTAATATGTAGGTAGAGGTAAACAACAGGCGGTCTTATCGCTAAAGAGCGATTTCTTCCAGACAACCTTTGGGTAGCGGAAAAAAGTAAATAATACATGCAGCGTATACGTCTCTAGCTGTCAATACAACTAATCCTCAAGTCAATAAAGAGTTGGTAAAGCGTTTCTGATTCTTTTTGAGTCGCAAGTGTTCATAGGCTATGGTATCTGCTTACCATAAGGCAGGCGGTATTCTTCTTGTCAGCCTTCGGCCTCCCCCAAAGACATCCACAATGATAGGTCCTACGCCACCCGCATCCAGCACACCCGCGACCCTTACCACAGGTCATCAGTCCACCGTGTGGGGGGCCTGTCCACGGTACGCCTTCCGGTACGTGTTCGCCACTCGAGAACCTTTCCGCCCCAACGGCCGTCGGTTCTACGTGATGTTTTCTATGTATCTAAGTATTTGTCTACAGTTATATACAAGTATATAAGTAAGTATGTGTATCGTCGCCTAGACCCATATGCTCGTAGTAAACGCTTTGCTTAGTTTGGGAGCAAGCAATATGCCCATAAACAAGACTTAATGAATCAAGTCTGATTTTTTTCATGATTCGCGATCTACACTAATGTTACCTATTAAAAAAAACCGGCCAAGAGCGTGTCGGGCCACGCTCAGTGTAGGGTTCCGTAGTTTTCCGTCCGTCACATTAAGTTGACATATTAAGTACAGAAACACAAAACCCTAAAAAGCACGTCATTTCATTGTGATTTTGTAGAAATGACAGGTACAATAAACACCTGTTTATACGGTTAAATTACAAACTTAGTTCAGAAATTATTTTTAGAATTTTTTCAAAAACTATTCAACCTATCAAGTTCAAAATAATTTTCCTACAAAGTTTTTATAAAGTTCTACTTTTGAGATTTTTTTCATATTTTTAAAACTTATGGTTCAAAAGGTAGAGGGGGGGGGACACATTTTTTTTTTATTTCTGGAGCGATTATTTCCGAAAATATTAACATTATCAAAAAATGATTTTAGTAAACCCCTATTTATTTTTAAATACAGCTATCTAACAATATATCACACGTTAGGGTTAAAATGAAAAACAAAATCACTCCCCACTTTACGTATAGGGGAGGTACCCTAATAAAATATTTTTTTCCTTTTTTTATTTCACCACTTTGTCGGCGTAATTGATATACATATTAGTACCAAATTTCAGCTTTCTAGTGCTAACGGTCACTGAGATTATCCGCGGACGGACGGACAGACGGACGGACAGACGGACGGACAGACATGGCGAAACTATAAGGGTTCCTAGTTGACTACGGAACCCGAATAAAAAGCTCACAAAGAGAAAGTCTAACTAATAATAGTTAATAAAATATACATTGTACAAGTTCGCACGCAAACTAACAGACGATCAGATCAGAGGACGACGACCCGTTCAGTAGACACATTTCGAAACGTTATTTCAACATATACTAGACAATGCACTTACGCCTTTTCAGTCTACACAAGTCCCATTAATTCTAAACTCCCTCAGCTTTGAAACGACGTAAGTGGATGCATTTTAATTATGTTTAAGCCTTTTTGATGTTACATTGCGCGGGATTGGTGATCCATACATAGGGCGACTCGCTTCGATGATGGCGATGATGAAATGGTTCCTGTGCGTAAAAAATTAGGATAGGAAATGCACTTATGTGCATATTGAGAGAATGTGCATGTATGTATGAGTGGATAACCATGCGTGATAGGTCGAGAGGTTAAATAGCGAGTATGGAAGGTCAGACTTAGATTTGAAAGTGATTATACTTTCACTGATTTTTTGCTTAGAATACAGTCAAAGTAATAAAAATATATGTATTTCTATAAAGCCACAAAATACCAGTCTTAAACTGGACGCATACTTTGTTACAATTTTACACAATTTGTCCTAGTCCCAATCTAAGCAAAGCTTGTACTGGGTACTATAGGCTATATGGTCATCATCATCATCATATCAGCCGAAGGACGTCCACTGCTTGACATAGGCCTCCCCCCTAGTGCCACAATGACCGATCCTACGCCGCCTGCGCCACTCCCGCGATCTTCACCAGGTCATCAGTCCACCGTGTGGGGGGCCTGCCCACGCTACGCCTTCCGGTACGTGGTCGCCACTCGAGAACCTTTCCGCCCCAACGGCCATCGGTTTTACGTGCTATGTGTACCGCTCACTGCCACTTAAGTTTAGCGATCGGAGTGCTATATTGGTTACTTTGGTTCTGCTGCGGATGGCCTCATTCCTGATGCGATCACGCGGAGAAAATCCCAGCATAGCCTTCTCCATTGATTGCTCTTTGGGTAACTTTGAGCGTTCTTATGAGGGCCATAGTAAGCGACCACGTTTCAGTGCCATATGTCATCACTGGCAAAGACTCTCTCGTCTTGAGACACTGCAGAATATTGGACGAAAAGATGTGCCGTAGCTTCCCGAACGTTGCCCAGCCGAGTCAGATTTGGTGATTAACTTTTTCGCGAAGTTCGATCTACCTAACTGGACAGTCTGACCTAATAGGTATACGAGTATATAATCGTCTACAACTTCAAGCGTAAAATGTCTGATTGTAACGGGAGTTGGTGCTACATGGGAATTTGACATGATCTTCGTCGTGTCCATTTAAAAAAAACCGGCCATGTGCGTGTCGGGTCACGCACAAAGAAGGGTTCCATACCGACACCTAATCTACATTTAAAACCACTATACAATACAGTAAATCAAAAAAGGTCGTATCTTCATAGGGAAGTCACGGCACTTAAGCCGTTTTGTTTGGGCAAGACAGTTTTTCAGCAATAACTCAAAAACCGTTAGACCTATCTTGTTCAAACCAAAAATCGTAAAAGGGTTTATAATTGTACATCATCTTGATTTTTCCCAGAATTTTAAACTTCATAGTTTGGAAATTAGAGGGGGGGGGGGGGGGGTGTGTACACACTCTTTACGACTTCATTAGTTTTTTTTTGATAGCGCCATTAGGTACTGATGTAGAAGTAGTAGTACACAAGTCAAATGTTAGAATGAAAACTGGTAGTATTTTGCTATTTGACATGAAAAATGTTATAAATACGGTACCGTAAAACGGGGTGAGTAGGTTTCGCGGGGAGAGGTGGGTTATGAATGAGGAGAGAAGGTTTGAGAGGGGGGTGAGAAGGGATTTTAAGGCTACTGCTACAAAAATAATGTATTCCAATTAAAAATGGAGCTATAGTAATACGCATAATAAAAAAAATCGGTCCAACAATCTTCCAAAATCACCTTAGTATGAAAACCCCTCTCACCCCAAATACGAGGCACTACGTGGTGAGGTGGGTTTTCCTCTTTATCGTCGAAGTTACGAAATGGAACTACCCAAAATAAAATGAAACCTAAAATACAAACGTCCGGAACACTTATTATATACACCATTCAGTTTTCATATGTCAAAATAAAGTGTTATCGAGGTTTGAATTTCAGTTTTGACCCAACTCACCCCATTTTACGGTAATTGATTGATACTTCTCCGGGTCTACTGGGTCTAGTCGTATTCCGAGTTTTAATTATGGGAACGGATGACTCACTACATCTGTGTACGGGTAGGTACGTAAAAATCAGAAAAATATACAACGGGGGATAGTATGCGCGAAAAATCGTTCTTTTAGGGACATCAGTGATATCAAAGACATGGGCTTTTGAAGGCGAGTACAAAAATGTATACAATACTGTCGGATTTTAATAATGGTATTTTATGCAACAGTTACTCGTACATAATAAGGGTTATACACCGAGCGAGCGAAGCGAGCGAAACGTCTCCATTTTAGCATTCGACAAAAAATATTTCGTATGTCCGTCCGGATGTTCTCCTCTACAGGTCGCATTTCTCAACCGATTCTCGTGAAATTTTGTGAGCGGGTTCGATAATTATATAGAATTTTTCCGACGAGACAGTTTTTTTAAATTTGATAAAAAATATTTTTTATGCGATATCTTCAGCTCACAGAGCCACTAGTTATGTAACGTTGCATACAATAATTTACTTACGAAAGCAAAATAAATTGATTCAACTTAAAATTCAATATGGTGGCAGAATACGGGCATAGGCGTGTGCCGCTTTTAAATTAAAAAAAAATTACAGTTGCATAATAATGCATGGATATCCATTTGGATTCTCCCACCAGTCATATAAGACTTGTCTATGGTAAATGCCTTGCTTTGTATAAAATGTTTGTTGTTTTAATGCTGCTGTTAGTCATTTAATTGACAGATTATAATGCTGGAGTAAAATAGAATAGAATAGATTAGAATAGAATAGAAAAGAATAGAATAGAATAGAATAGAATAGAATAGAATAGAATAGAATAGAATAGAATAGAATAGAATAGAATAGAATAGAATAGAATAGAATAGAATAGAATAGAATAGAATAGAATAGAATAGAATAGAATAGAATAGAATAGAATAGAATAGAATAGAATAGAATAGAATAGAATAGAATAGAATAGAATAGAATAGAATAGAATAGAATAGAATAGAATAGAATAGAATAGAATAGAATAGAATAGAATAGAATAGAATAGAATAGAATAGAATAGAATAGAATAGAATAGAATAGAATAGAATAGAATAGAATAGAATAGAATAGAATAGAATAGAATAGAATAGAATAGAATAGAATAGAATAGAATAGAATAGAATAGAATAGAATAGAATAGAATAGAATAGAATAGAATAGAATAGAATAGAATAGAATAGAATAGAATCGAATCGAATCGAATCGAATCGAATAGAATAGAATAGAATAGAATAGAATAGATTAGATTAGAATAGAATAGAATAGAATAGAATAGAATAGAATAGAATAGAACAGAATAGAATAGAATTATTTTATTTGCTAGAATACTTATAAAATAATATAGTACAGGGTGTTGAGGTACAGCAGTACAGTATTCAGTCGTGAACGACATGCAACAGTTATACATACAAGTCTTATTAGTGACATTAGTGTGATTGTATTTCAACGGCACAAAAAAAAGTTACTATTATCATAATATAACCTATTGGATGTATTAGTAGTCTAAAAATTCTTTAACACTATAAAAACATTTTTTCTCTAACCAACTAGTAATTTCTTTTACAAATTTATTATATTCCATTTGTTTGTGTGGTGTGTTTTCTATTTGTGTGTAGAAAGAAGTCTTTTGATTTTACTTGTCAAGATTTGATTTGCTCTATTTATTATTTCAAGTATCTATTTTAGAATGTTCGCCTAAATTTTAATCGCACGTCCTAAAACATCACACCATAAACACGGAAAGAATAACTTCCTTATGGTCCAATGAATCTAAAGATAGTAGATACTACATCTACCACTATAAAGAGATTTAATACTGTCGTTTCCCATACTTTTGAAACTAGCCAGCGACCAATCTTGTACCCTACACTCCATACTATCAGTTCCGCGAGACAGCTCAACTTTAACTGGTTGCGTGTAACATAGAACTATATAGGCGTATGTCGCTCTGTGATTTTTGGTTGATATGCTGTTTTAAAGGGGAGTTGCGGTTGCGAAACGGTTCTTATGATGTTAGAACGAATATAGTGGCTGGCAGACGGCCAATGTTGAGTTATTTATTGTCATTATTTAGATCTTATGCAGCATTTCATAAGTCGATATGTGCAGGTAAATGAGTGAGATTTTAATAAGACGCTCATATGTTATGCATTTTCACTTTTATTAGCAAATATAAGTAATATATTGAGACACTTTTTTGCTTTACATTCTTTGCGTCACTATTACTGAAATTAGTTTGCGATTCGTAACGCTCGCACGCGCCAAAAAAGTGGCGCTTTAGGGCGCCCTGCCCGGCTAGTATGATAGTAAAATGATAACTTTAACTGTCACGTTTTATCGTCAAATTAGAGTATGTTCGTTAGAAGACCGCTGGGTGTTCCAACTGCGTTCGCGCCACTACGTACACTTCAACTAGTTTGTGGTGCGCGTGCCGCGGCCGTTGCAGGGGACCATCGCGTGTGCTGACTTCTGGCCGAAGGGTGTAGTGTTTCGGCGGGTGGGTGTCAGTGGGGCAACTTACCGAGTCCTACACCGGAGATGACGACGTAACAGAGTCACGCTGTAACATCGCATAAATAATGTGTTTTTTTTTAGTATTTAAAAATATTTAAAAGCGCATATTTGTCGGCCTGTTTAGCCTAGTTCGTAGTTGCATTGCCTCCAAAGCTAGAGGTCCCTTCGATTCCCGGTAAGGGCATTTGTTTCTGTGGTGAGCAGAGACATTTGTTCCTGAGACTTGGATGTTTTCTATGTATTTAAGTATATAATCTATTAAATATATCGTCGTCTAGTACCTATAACACAAGCCTTATTGAGCTTACTGTGGTGGGACTAGTTCGATTTGTGTAAAAAATGTTCCCTAATATTTATTTATTATTTATTTTGTATTGGTATGTACGTTAGTCTGTAAAGGGCATCCTCTCTTAATATTGGCCTTTTGTTGCCTTACGCAAATAAATTAAATAAATAAAATTTCTACTGTGGTTCAGATGCTATTGGCCCTACAGTAAGGCCGGGCCGGTACTCAGATGAATGAACCCGACTATAACACTCTATGGATCTTTTTACTTCCCAGTGCTGTAATATTGTTACTTTCAGTGTCATAGCTACTATCTAGAGGGGTAATTGGGTGCGGCAAAGGTCCGCCCCGTCCTCTGACACGTATCTTATGTCACGGCTACATTATAGGAGATTCGTGTTGGTGTCTCTCTCTTTGGCATACTTCGGGGGAGATGCCGGCGGGGGAGCTTCGGGTACCCTCCGGGTGACACCCGATAACTGCTCGGGTGTCACCCGTGCCTAAAGCTACGCCGCTGGTAATTTTTCATCAGTGTGACTAATATTAGGAGTTACTTTTTATTGGTTTAAACGCGATATACTCAAAACACAATTTGACCGTTGAGTATGCGAGGTTAAGCAACGTCTAGGGTAAACTCTTGGATCGGAGAATGGTGAATTTGTGTGGTTCCTAAGCGCTCTCTTGCTTTGGAAAGCACGTGAAGCCGTTGATCCCGGCCGCTGTCTGTGACAGCAGTCTTTAAGCCAAGTTAGAGGCCTTCGGGAGGCTTGAGAATTTCTAACAGTCAATTTGCTCACTCACTTGACAAGCCTAATCCCAATAAGGTCTAGTTTCCTCCCTTGTGTTGCATCCAACAGATGTAGATGCATCCAGATGGCAGTCGCTTTTGTTAAAACTAGTGCCTATTCTTGGGATTAGATAGCGGACATCGGGTATACTTCAAAATGGAACAATCTAACTATAATAGGACAACGTTATGACTCATAACACAATACATATCACGTAAATATTGAAACCATCAATTGACAACATTAAATTTTTTTAAGCAGGATTTTTTCCGATGAAATCAAATAGAGGATAAAAAGTTAAGTAAAATCACATTTTTAATTCCCCAAAATTTCCCAATTTCATGTAAATAAATTAATTTCAAAAGTTCCTCATTCTAAAAGAGAGTAAGTGACAATTTACTAAGACAGAAAATTGCTAAAGAAAGTGAACTGCTGTTCTTTTTGTGCGCTGTGACTGTCACAATTTCTTAGTAGTGACGTCATTACTACGATTGTAGGCATTTTTCCATTTTCGTGAATATATAGAAAACTAATAGCTATAAATATTTTGGGGTTTCTTGTTAACAAATTAACGAAATGCGTTAAGTTATTCATAAGGCTTGTTCACGAAATAAAGTAGCCACCTAAAATTGAGCCTTCACAGGTATATAGAAACTTTTACCATGCTAATATCTGTCATTCTAACATAGGTATCATCAAGTTTAAGATAAATAAATATTAGATGTCATTGACTAAATAAAATCCACATGCCGAGAATAAACGATAATTAATATTCGTAAATGAATTATAGTCTCTTATTGTACAGAGAAGGGCATTTCGATGAGACATCTTGCAAAATGATACAAAATATCAAAATAAGGTGTGCGAAAAGTTATAAAAAAGTTTGGGGAGTTTAATATTCTAGGTGATCTGCCAGGACGAGGTCGCAAAAAAGGCTGCGTGAAGCCGAAATTGGATTCGGCAATAGTTGCCTCGTTCCGCCACAATCCATCGGCCTCTACCCGAGATATAGCCAAAAAATTAAAGACTTCGGTTGGGAACGTGCAAAACGCTAAAAGGAGAAATAATTTACAGACCAGGAAGAAACAGAAAATTCCGAAAAAGACTGCTGCCCAGCTCGAAAGAGCGAGATCTCAAGCTAAAACTTTGAACAAGTTTTTAATTAAAAATCGCGACTGATGCATTTTAATGGATAACGAAACATATGTAAAAAAAGACATGAGAACCTTACCAGGGCCTCAGTTTTATACGTGTGCGGCAGGCGAGCATGTGTCAGAAGAGCATATATGCGTGGCTTTTGAAAAATTCGCCCAAAAGATCCTGGTATGGCAAGATGCGGGCTGAAGAGTTCGAGCTTTTTCACTACCGGCACAATCAACGGAGGTGTCTACCGACAGGAATGTGTTAAGAAGCGAATATTGCCCTTATTATAGGAAACATGCACGCCCTCCAATATTTTGGCCTGATATAGCTTTTGCTCATTATGCTCAAGCCACCTTAAATTTGCTTGATAACGAGAATATTAGTTATGTAGCGAAAAACATGAACCCGCCAAATTGTCCAGAACGTCGCCCGATTGAGAGGTACTGGTCAAATATCAAGCGATACCTGCTCAAGAAAGGTGCAGTGGCCGACAGTGAAGCTGACTTCAAAAAAATATGGAACACAGCCGCTCGTCAGTTTACTACCTATAATATATCAATACGTACACTGATGGCAGGCGTTCGAACGAAAGTCAAACAATTCGCGAACTCTTAGCGTTACTACAAAAAAATGCATTTTATTTATTTTTCTAAATGTTTATACATAGAATTAACTTTTTTTGTTGTCAGTACCGTTAGAAGTAAACGATTTATTTATATTTTATTATGGCTACTTTATTTCGTGAACAAGCCTTACTACTTAAAAAATTTAAATGTTGTCAATTTAGAAATCCGCAATAAATATTGACATCCCAGTATTGTCAGTAATCAATGCAAACAGCTCCATAGAGGTTCTGTGAAGTTATGAAGTGCGTGAGTACTAGTATGCAGCTGACTGTACATGTCTCTAATTAGGCACCCATAAATAGAGAATAATTGAACAGGTTAAAAGAATACCTGTACTAAAAGTTAATGCCAATATAATATGAGCACCCTGACCTTTCAACTCTTACTATAAATGTTTTAACTTTGTACAGAATCGTTGGTAGAAAAGGCCTTCTTAAACTGAGAAAATCATCTCCCTTTTACTTTCCATAAAGCTATTAACGCTACACGAGTAGTCTTGACTCGTTTCTTAACCTATGTCTAGTATACCCAGACCTCTGTCGCATATTTCTGCTAAATGATACCTTACATACTTACACTGCGCTGGCTCAGCGAACCAAAGTGGATCTTGCCCTCCGACAGTAAGTCACGCCACTGTGCTCTGTCCTGGGCAGCTTGTCGCCAATCAGAGTCGGCTGTTTGAAGCTGGCAGAGGTCTTTTTGGACTTCGTCCATCGAACGATACCTTGGTCGGCCGATCGGGCGTCGACCATTTGCTCAGGTATGCTCTTTTGACAGCGCGATCCTCTCCCATCCTCTCAACGAACCCTCCTAAATGTCACCTCCCTATGTCTAAAGTGTCAGGATTATGGTGAGTTAAGAGGGTAAAGTTATAACGGGTCCCCTAGCGCCACTCGTAAGTATATGTGATTATTTAAATTTTACGATAGAACGTCAAGCACACAGAGGGAGAACGATTAGATATTTTTTTCTCCCGTTACCACGAGCATGTTATGAGCATATTAAGTTGCAAGCGTCCCTAGGCTGCAGGCGGGCCGTACGCTTGTTTACCCCCGACGTGGTATAAAACAAAAAAGACAAAGAAAATCACCCATCGAAACAACTCAAACAACGTCTTCTAGTCGAAATGAGTTTATTTTAAAAATGCCTTTGCTCTATTCGTAGTATATGTATTTATTTAAATGTCAGACGCACTCGCTTTGAATTTTGAATTGAACCCTATTCCATTGTTACGGTTCTTCTGACATTTACGTATGATTTGTGAACGCCAGACCGATGAGGCATAGTTTTCGATTAGAAAGTGTGTGACCTTGAACTATGTTTTAGAGCAGCCTCGAACTGCTGCAGTGTGCAGTCGAATTCGAAATAACAAAAATATGTGAACACTGGTGGTTTGTTGAATAAGGCGCTCAGATTTTCGATCCATTGGAAAGATCGTCATATATTGAAGTGAAGAGTCTAGCTCTTGCGAGTGGAGCAATCGTCATTCTTTTCGGTTCTGCAGTATCTCGAGATCTGCACCTCTTTTAATCGACTTCAAAAAAAGAGGAGTTTCACCGATAACTCGTAAGACTGTTGGACTGATTTCAAAAATTCTTTTTTTGTTTGAAAGGGAATGTTTTCTAGTTGGTCCCATTGTCATCAAGTCTGGATCTCATGACGGAATCTTGGAGAAATCGAGGGACTCCTCAAATTATATAGCAGGAGAGGCCGAGTGTGAGTATGGAAATGATTTGCGTCGGTTTTTTTTTTGTTTAAAATTTACTTGTTTCGACCCCTGCTTAGGTTTCACAGTAGCCGGTAAAGCAGTATGTCACCGTATGTACGTAGAGGGGTCAACGTACTAGAGCATGACATGCGCGTCTCCTGTGGCGAACACCGGCGGGCGGTGGAGTGCGGGACCGCGGCTGCTTGCTCAGCAATCAGCAACGCATCCAATTTCGCGGACTTTACACCGCGATTGACACATTCCGCGCCCCGTGACACATGACTTTAGAAATATCGGTTGACCTACATTCTGAATTCACGCTACGTAAAACACTAATTTACCGACTTCAATAGAAGGAAGGAGGTACTTAATTCGTCTGCATGTTTGCTTGTTTTTTTTATGTATGTATGTTCCCCGATAACTCTTGACCACGTTGGCCGATTTTGATAATTCTTTTTTTGTTTCAAAGCAGATACGCCGACGTTGGTCTTATATAAATTTGGTGAAGATCTGATGATGGCATCTAGGATTCGAGGGAACTCCTCGAATTTGATAGGCACGCATATGCCGATTTCGGTATTTTCTGTAGGTAACCCAGCATTGGCTCACGGAAACCACAAATTGTGGTATAGCAAGTACAAAATGAAGTCTTTTTTTTTGTATAAATTATTTAGAACGTAATTCACTGATTTTCTTCTCTTCTTCTTCAACCTTAAGCTACCCAATGCTGAGCAAAGGGCTCTTCCACGTTAGCCCATTCAGTGCGGACCTATGCTCTTCTCATCCAATCCTTCCCAGCCACTCGTACCAAATCGTCAGTCCATCTCGCGGGTTGGCTTCCCACATTTCTGCGCCCCGTTCGCTGATGATATTGTTTAAATACCTCTAACTTAGTCTGCGTTTCAGCCAGACTGTCCATCAGGAAGATAATGTCCTTTAGCAGCCTGGTAACGTCCACATGATTCTTCTCCTTCGCCACAAATGATAGCATGTTTTACGAGGCGGCCCCCTTGAACAACGGGATGATGTCAACGGCGTCGCCAAGGGGGGGTAGGGCCCCTTAGAGACACGAAATCTAGACGGTTCCCGCAATTCATACTTTTCTCACCCTATTTATATCAACTTGCCCCCACTAGGCTATCGGCTGGCGACCACTCTGAAGATGTCCTTTGAGACTCTTCGCTCCTCCATCCCTCCTTAGGTAGAGCAGCGCCTTGCCACTGCTGCCACTGCCAATGTCCTCCTCCGAGAAGCTGGACTGGCAGATCTGCACGGCTCTCCTTCAAAGTCACGATGGCATTTTGAGCTCGGCACGACCGTTGCTTTGCTCTCGACGTATCAGGACTTCCCTTAAAACGGGGTGATTAGGTTTGGCGGGGAGAGTTGGGTTATGAATGGGGAGAGAAGGTTTGAGAGGGGCGTGAGAAGGGATTTTAAGGCTACTGCTACAAAAATAATGTATTCCAATTTAAAATGGGGCTATAGTAATACGCATAATAAAAAAAATCACAGATCTCGTGCACTACACGACCATCAAGGTACATTGAAAATAAACTCAACAAAATAAAAAAATGCATTACATTTGCTAACGTTATGCCAATTTGGTTGATATATAATATATAAACATAGCTCACATACAAAATTCCTATTAAATTAGCAATTTTTTAAAGCGCAGCCAAGTTACGGTAACCACATAAAAAGGCATTTGCCACTTTACTAATATTCACGCAAGATAACGGCGACTTCAAATTAACTCGACCTCCAAACTCCGAATATAACTATAACAAGAATTTTCAAAGTCGAATTCAACATGACACCCTAGGTCCCAGGAGAAGGATAAATTATATGATATCATAACCTTGATTATTTGTTTAATTTTCTCGCAATCGAAGTGAAAAGCAGATAAAACTCATTTCAATGTATAAAACTCATTTTATCCTCTACTTTATATCGACCTGAGCCGTGTGCTACTGTTGTCACGAACTATAATTAATAATAATTTATTATAGAAACAATACATGTTTAATTTAAACAATTTGAAATATAAAACTAAAACTAACTACAATTGTGTTGATTTAAAAAAAATATATTACCTACTAATAGTCGTTCTGACTTTTTGACTTCTTTCAAAAAGGTTAGGCTACAGCGCAAACCCTTGACCCGATCGTCTTTGTTTTAGGCTCAAATTGTAGCCGACTAAATTGTCCAGAGGAGTTTTGATCAAAATTTTGATATCATTCTTCGTTTTCAAAATTTCGAGTGCCAAAATGAAAAAATCGAACGAAATTGAATTTTATTTCACTATTTCGGCCAAAACTTTTTTCGTTCTGGACTTTCTCAAATAATTCTCTTTGCATCTTACACATCTCGTAAATACGCGCCTTTTGAGCCTAGTTTGAATATCATACCTTCACAACTCTCTGAAATATAAGGGGATCGCACTATTTCGTGAAATGGGACCCTATACTGGAGCGAACGAAAAGACATTTTCAATGTCAAAATATTGATCCAATAATCTTCCAAAATCACCTTTGTATGAAAAACCCTCTCACTCCAAATACGAGGCACTACGGGGTAGGTGGATTTTCCTCTTTATCGTCAAAGTTAACTACCCAACATAAAATACAAACTAAAATACAAACGTCCGAACCACTTATTACATACACCATTCAGTTTTCACATGTAAAAATAAAATTTTATCAAGGTTTGAAAGTCAAATTTCACCCAACTCACCCCATTTTACGGTATTTACTTCTTACATTTATGAACTCGATAATAAATGTAGTGTTCATTCCATCACTTAACGAACTATTGACGGAAAACAGTCATCGGCAAACATCGATGATCGAATTGAATTTCTTATTGAGTTTATTACTAAATCGACCAATTCTGATACCAAAATCAAAATAATAATTTTGGTTAGGCATTCTTGTATATAATTTTCTTTGTACATTAATAAATGTATAGAGTTATTTTGATAAATGTTTTTGTGTGTGTGTTTTACGTGTATCGTTGTTTATGCAGTATGTATACTCAAACTCTAACATTTATTCTGCATGTAGGCCTCAAGGGCTCTTTTACATGACAAGGATTACAATATCATTTAGTGACATGAATACAAAGCAGTATAAACCAACTAATAAATACCTGGGCACACTTTCGATGAACTTATCCTATAATACAGAGATGTAAATAGTCTCTATGGTCAAAAATAATACGTGTATATGATAAAAGCGGAGATATAAAGAGTCCCCATAGTCAAAACATTAGGTTTTAGAGATCTTAAAGGTCTCTAAAGGTCAAAATAAAAAAAGTAGATATGCGAAATAACAATTTCGTGTCAGGAGACTGTTAAGCTAGCAGTCTTTGAGCTATTGCTACGGTATACATAACGTCAATATGTCAAATATACAATATAAAAATAAACATAAATTATATCCTTTTGGATAAGTACATGGACCCACAGGTAAACATAGTTTTGTATCCAACCGGATGGACAGGACATCCTAGCATGCGCTCAGGACAAGGCACCAGCAGGGCTCTATTATATTAAAGCTTTCAACTGTGAATCAACCTGTGATACTAGAATCTTCTGAATGACATAACCCAGACTGCCGATATAAATAATAATAAAAATTCGGCGACAATTTTTACACAAATCGAACTAGTCCCATGGTAAGCTCAATAAGGCTTGTGGTATTCGTACTAGCCGACGATATTAATAGACAATTACTTAAATACATAGAAAACATCGAAATCTCAGGGACAAATGTTATGCTCGCCACTATATAATATATGTTTGTATGTAGACTGATTTTGCCCTCGAAAGGTGCATGCCTAGGGACTAGGGACCTTGGGGACCAATTCTCGGGTTCGATCGAGATGATCTCTATTAGAGATTCCATACAAGTGACTCTACCATTCTATACAATGTCAAGATAGACATCTCTATCGGAGCGAGAATCGGCCCCCTGATCTTTGGTCACGAAAAAACAGCGAATGCCGATTGATTCATTTTTGGAGCAGCCCAGCTGGATGAGTACTTCCGCCTAAATGAACTTAAGGAACCCGCCATAATAATACCACAACTCGCTCTGTAGGTTTATGTTGTTGTGTTCCTGGAGATGGGCAGGCCCCCCACACGGTGGACTGATCTGGTAAGGGTCGCGGGTGTCCGCTGGATGCGGGTGGCGCAGGACCGGTCATTGTGGAAGTCTTTGGGGGAGGCCTATGTCCAGCAGTGGACGTCATTCGGCTGATATGATGATGATGATGTTCCTGGAGGTGCGTAAGATCATCAGAGCTCCCGAGCATGCGCTATGTTGATAAAGGTTGATACTGATTTGTCTCCGTCGACACTGCACATACAAACAAAAGGTTATCATTATCATTAACAAGCTGATACCCTTAGAGTGGCAGGTGTTTTGTCTATATATACTTATATATATATATATATATATATATTTTGTTGTTATTACAATGTGTTAGTCGTCATTGAGACTAGCTCAGCAACAGGGCAAAGTGGCGGGAAAACTGGCTGAATGTCATTTTGATTGTGACGAAAATTTCGATACACATTAATAAACCAGGCAATGCCCAAGCTCCTCCCAAAAGGAACGATAAAAAAAAACAAAAAATTTAGAGGAAGAGCTCGAAAACAAAATGTAGCGACACGGAGTTTCCTTCCCAACTGTCCCAAGTGCGTCCGCGCCGTTTTTTTGCTGCAATAGATATGGAAACTCGGAGAGATCGGCGCGGGCGCCGACAGCGAGCGAGAAGTTTTTAGTTAGTACGCCGCCGTTCTCCGCCGCGCGCGCACGCACATGGATCGAGGTAGCCGCATGTTGTGCTAACAGTGTAGTGCTATGGATGAGGTGCAAGTGTCCGACTGGCCTGAGCCGCCTGGCGCTAATGCATGGCTCCCGGCTTACGGCTTCCAGCATGAGATATTGGATAAAGACAACTATTTCGACTCCAATGGTGAGTTACCATTTGAGTTGGATGGCTTTGTCTATCGGTTGTGTTCTAATTTCTTGTTGTGTCTAACTTTATTGCATGGTTTTAAGTTAGGTTGTGTTAACGTAGACAGTTTTTAAGTGCATTCGTGTTTTGAACGTAATTATAAGTAAGTAGCTATTTCTCTTTAAAGTGTAATTGACGTTTAATATTCATATACTCGTTACGAATGTAGTTAAAAAAGGTCGATAACCCGAGCTGATGCAGCGCTACTTATGTAAGAGCAAAGCGACTTTGCGATTTTTAATACCTATGCCATAACTTTCGCAGGATCGTATCTAAATTGAAAGTTAAACGAATTCCAACCTTGCCCCGTGCGAATAAGTTCAGTATTCGATCGTTGAAAGCGCCTGCGAAAGTTATACACTGTCCCGTTACGGAGTTTTCTGATTTTCGCTGATCATGGATTGGATACGAAATTCGTTCGTGATGTGTTGTTGATAACTGTAAAAGCGTTCGAATTCTCTTGAATAAGTTCCCCTAACTTGCTAAGTGCTAACTCCTTATCACGTATCTTGACTTTTACTCGCCGTAATTAGGTATCTAGTATAGGACCATTGCGGTGTAAGATCATAGATTTCATATCAGTCCTTTTTTTTAAGATTTTTTTTCTATCATCGCCGCAAATCGAATAATTACATAAAAATTGTTTCCGCTTCAATTCTACTATAAAATGGTAGGTAGCGTTTGCTATCTAAAACTTCAATAAAAGCATCATATATTTTAAACAGTTGATTGAAATTATCAATAGTTTGGTTATAATTTAGATTCAAAACATTTGAAAATATGTAAGGCCTCTTAAGTAAAACATTAATGCCTTTGCACACCTGTCACATCACAGCTGTAGGTATTGTAAGGGTGCGCACGTACCGTTAAGGAACGTTTTTTTTATGGGCCGTGTACACAGCCGGACAGAGCTTTTGAGCTCCACGGTCATCACATCAAGGGCATCGCATTCTCACGCGTGGAAGCAGGCCCTACGTGTATTTTTTTTATGATTGACTGACCAGCGATTTTTTCTCTAAGTACAAAAAGTGCTTTCCTCCGAGCTCGCCTCTTGACTGACATGCCGCCTTCTCCCTGATCCAAATACTAGAACCGCGCTTGCCCTCTCCGCCCGCTGCAATAAACAGTTATACAGCGTGTCTTCAATAACAACTTATGTTTACAAACTGTTTTTAATTTGCTATGTTTGGGCATATACTCGACCGATTGGAGCTGCAATTTGGCATACTTATACATATAAGTTCGGTGACAATGCAATAGGTACCACCGAAATGATCTGATGATGAAGGCAAGGTGGCCATAAAATCTCAATCTACACAGGATAAACCTGGAGTGTTTGAGCTCATTGAAAGCGTTTCAGCGTGGGACAAAATGTACAGTCGGCAATAAAACTTGTACTAAAAATATTTTTTGACAGAAATTATGGTTAGTTGCTATTTATTATCAGTTTTATGACAATATTTTAATAACAACCCTGGATAGTGCATAATTATTATTTTTAACTTTTCTCTAACAGCAATGCAATGTAATGCAACACGCAGACGCAGACCATTTGCTTGACACTTCTTAGGGAGCGTCAAATTTCATTGTTGAAAGTTGTTACCTATGCATTTCGTGCTGAATTACATAGGTAACAACTTTCTGCTTGTTCGGTCAGTTCATGCTTGCAAGGGCATAGTAAGTACCTTAATACTAGTGCTATTTTATTGTATGTAGATTGACGAGAGACATAATCCTGTTTTGGATTAGTTTTATTGTTATTGTCACTTAGAGACCTTATACATCTCTAACAATATTAAGTTTACTTATTTTAATTTTAGCGCTTAGAGATCATTTACATCTCGAAGGACTTTGAAATAATTGTTACTAATCGTATTTGGACGCTCAGAGACCATATACATCTCTGAGATATTAAATTAATGGTATATACTTTTTGTTTATTCGGACAGATCGTATTCAATACGTCCTTAATATTTGTATTTTATTTTAGTTTAATTGTTAATCAGTATATTTTTAAATCATTATTATTACTTAAGTAAGATTTACAGTTTTTTTTAAATTGTATAAATACACGCTTTGACATGTAAAAGTGCCCTTGTGGCCTATTTGCAGAATAAATATTTGATTTTGTTTTTTTTTTTTTAATTAATTTATATAGAAATATAAATAGGTATTATTTTAATTAACATAATATTAAAATGGTGTTTATTAGGGGTTGCATGTACTTTAAACTTACAAGTTCGTATGGAAACCACACACTGTATAGCTAAGTGTCTTTATGTGCTATGACTGCTCTATTCCTCATCTAGGTAGGTAACTAAGGATATTTTTATCCAAAAAAATGCATTTGGTGAAATGCCTCCTTCGACAGCGACCGCTTTTTAACCGACGCGCAACGCAAAAGAACTACAGTACTTAGATATTTACCAAAACAATCGAAAGTAATAGCCTAATTAAAGCCCTTTTACAATCACTAAGCAAGAAATTGAAATGAGGGTCAAGTAAATAAAATATAGGTATGTTTCAAGTAGAGAGATGCGCCGAATATTTTGTTATTATTCGGTATTCGGCAGAATAGTTCGGTTCCACTGCCAAATATTAACCGAATAATTTTAAAGGTTTTTGTTTACAAGTTGTCACAATGGAATATAATCACTGCCTCGTGTTTCTTTTTTATTTTTAATGTTATTTAACTTTACTATCCACATTCCACTTTGATAATGATCACTACTAAATTCAGCTGAATGTTCGCATTCGGTGAAACCCGTGTTCGGTGCAAACTAATTTAAGGGTGGTATTCCACTTGTCCAATCTTATATCAAATTTCTTTGACAGAAGCCCATTCCACTCATCCAATATCTTTGTCCAAGTTTTTTTTTCATGCGTAGCCATATTGATTTAGCTGTCATCGGAATTTGATCAAAGATATTGGATGAGTTTAATACGGGGTGGTATTCTACTCAACCAATATGCTTTCCCCGAATCAAATCTTTCAAATCTTTGATCAAAATTCTTTGACGGAGGCCCATTCCACTCATCCAATATCTTTGTCGAAGTTTTATTATTTCATTCGTAGCCATATTGATTTAACTGTCATCAGAATCTTTGATCAAATTTCGGGGTCCCATCCAAGTTGGATGAAATCATCCAATTTCTTTGATCAAATGTATATTGGACAAAGATATTGGATGAGTGGAATACCTCCCTTAAGCAAAAGTGTCGAGTGGAATGGACCATTTAAAACAGTTTCAACTATACTCACAATGGCTTAATCACACGTAGCATTTGTGGGCCTTGGATAAGCTAATGAAAGCGTTGGATTATGTTAGCGTTTGGGTATAATCATTCAAATCAAAGACTACAAAGTAGAGTCCCCATTATTAACCGACTTTACAAAATGGAGGAGGTTCTCAAGTCGGTTGTATGTTTTTTAAAAATTACATTTGCTGTTGACTATAGTTCTACGTGTAGAGTAGAAACCAAAACGTACGTTCATCGAGAATCGTAGTTTATAAAACGTGTCACAGAATATACTGACATATATGCAAAACAAGTTCGGAAAGTAATTCTCGTGTCGGTCAAAAACCCTCGCTAAATGCTCCTGTTTTTGATCACCGGCTCTAGTTGACGGTTGTTTCCTAACATCTATCGTACAACGTCTAATAAATGCTTCTAGGTACACACTTACCCCCTTATTCATAAAACTTAACAAACCTCTGTTAACTATAAGTTGTTTTGTCCCTTTCTCACAAACATAAATGTCAAAGTGACAGATAAGGACAAACCAACTTTAGCGGGTTGTTAACTAATAGAGGCTTGATGGACGTTTATGAATAAGGGGGCTAGTGTTTAACTAATAATAGGTCGCATATCTATATTAATAATTTCGTGCAGGGGTACGGTAGACCCGAACGAGACCTGTCTCAAATTGAAGAACGTATAAAAATAACGATTTTTGAGTTGAACATATGTATCCGCAAAATTCGGATTGTCGCGTATTTTGCATTTAAAAGTGTTAATTTGATGACAAAACGTCGGCCATATTGCCCACAGACTATATTGCTATATTCAATTTGTTGGTTGACAGTGTCGGCTACGTTCGAAAATCGTGAACTATTTTTGCGTCCGGTATGTTGGCCAGGTTGCTGGGCTGCGTTCTGGGTGATGGGCCATCATCGCCCATTGTGTGGATTCGGCTAGCCGCGTCTGCAGCGTTTTGTTTTTGTAGTTTTCAAGCGTTCTATACACCTATCAGCCTAGCTAGCACTATAACTTATACCGTCACGTTATATGGGCGAAATGTATTAAAACGTCACATAAAACGTAACGGTATAATCTATCGTGCTAGCTAGACTGATTGTCACAACAACCGCCTTCAAAGCGAATGTATGGGGCCTGTTACATGGATTCATATCACGATAAGTATCATGTGAATATTAAAGCAGAATCCATACAAATTTGAAAACTGCGATAATATTGACACCCCAGTATTGTGATAATATTAATCGTGTAAAGGACACCACTTGAATGTTTGCTGAGTCTGTCCGCCATCTTAAAGCTGCGTCTCTATTTTGTTTGTGACAAACTACTAGGTGACTTATGGCTTTTAAACGTCTAGCAAAATTCTATCCCTATCTCGCTCTATCTTATAACTTAGTGGTACTGGGGGACTACTCCAATATTCGAAATCCGAACTTCGTATGGTGCCGTCCCTTTCACTCATATAGTCTATGACAGGAGAGTGAAAGGGACGGCACCATACGAAGTTAGGATTTTGAATTTCGGAGTAGACCCTCAGCTCATGCCGTTCGCCGCGCTCGGACGTTAGAGGCGCTACTGCGAACCGAAAACGAAGTATCTGCCTCTCTCGCACATGTATATTCGAACGACAGAGAGGAAGATAGTTCGTTTTTGGTTCGCGGTAGGCCCTCAGGCGTCAACTTTAAAACGAATAGGGTATTTTACTATAAGAGAAATAAAATTCAAAATGTAATAAAAACCAGCCAAGTGCGTCGGAGTCGCACACTGAGGGTTCCGTACAACTAAAAAACAAATGTGATTTATCAATATATTGATATTTTTGGTAAAATATACTTCATAATAAACATTATCACTTAATTTCAAGTTCATAGGTCGATGGGAAGCTAAAAAAATATATGTGTGACAGACAACACACGGAATGTTCTTTGACTTTCTTCGACCGTCCGCCACGCTCGGACTAAGGTGCTACCAACCAAAAACTAAATATATATGCTTCTCTGTCGCACTTGCATATTCGAGCGCGGAGAGGGAAATACTTCGTTTTCAGATCGTGGTAGGCCCTCTGGTCTGGCGGCTCCTATTCCTGGATGGTGCGCGTATCGGAATGTGAAATACCTTTGGCAAAACGGAACAAGTTGTTAAATAGCTTCCATTAATTGGAGAAAATATTAGCAACTGTTATTATTATCACGTGAAACACTGAATATTGAAGCAACATCCATAGGGGCCTGTTACATGGTTATTATTATCACGCGATATACTCATATCACGATCCGTATCACGTGCAATGAATATTGTAGAAAAATCCATACGATTTTGAAAACCACGATAATATTGACCACCAGTATTAAGCGTTTAACAGACCCCATACAATTTTAAAAACCGCGATAATATTGAGTTTAAAGGGCCCCACTGAATAGAATTTGGCGGAGAATAGAGAGTTGCTATCGCGAAACGAAAACGAACGAACATCGTGTATTTCCCTCTGTGTCGCTCGAATTTGCAAGTGCGACAGAGAGGGAGATACACAAACTTCATTTGTTTTTCGCGTTAGCAGCTCTGACTTCGCACCAAAAATACTGACTGGCACATCAATATTTAACAATGCACATCTGAATTGAATTTTAATGTACGATTAGTATTTTAGCTATACAAATCAGTACTGATTACGGTGTCAAATTTTTTATGTGCCTTTAAATACTACCCTTATAAAAATGCTTTTTTTTTGCTTAGGATTAACTTGCAAAGATACTAGTCTTTGCCCGTGACGTCGTTTGCGTAATCTTTTACTCCCAATTCCATATAATTCCATTCCATACTTTTATTCCCAATCCAGACTACAGACTATATTTCTGTACGATTCGAAGTTTCATCATCATCATAATCCGTTGTTGTAATGTTTTTATTTTATACATTTTTGTACACTATTTCTTTCGTCGTTTGCATAACTGTCACGAATAAATGTTTTGTTTATTTCTTTCTTATTTATTTCACCCGAGCGAAGCCGGGCTTTCATCTAGTTAACTAATAATTCCGGGTATTGCGCAGGATGTTTGGCAAGAAGTTATATGCCATTCTTAATAACAATATACGGGTGACATCGGAGACGTGATAA
This sequence comes from Notocelia uddmanniana, assembly GCA_905163555.1. Taxonomy (NCBI): domain Eukaryota; kingdom Metazoa; phylum Arthropoda; class Insecta; order Lepidoptera; family Tortricidae; genus Notocelia; species Notocelia uddmanniana. The sequence goes on from LR991052.1 coordinate 3,570,943, forward strand.
TAAATTATTTGACTCGATGAAGTATTGAAAGAAAAACTCAATAAAGATGATATCATAGTTACTAATTGCAATATTGACTATTATTTCTCAAATAATTAACAGAAAAAATAATGTTTCATACAACTTGGTCACCCTACACCACACGACGTCTTGTCATCCCTCATAAAACGTGTGTCAAAAGTGATAGGGTGACCATGATTTAAGTATGACGTTATTATTTTTCTAGTAAAACTTTGAAAAACAAACTTGTTTTATTCGATGTAACAACCCTTACATTGAAAAGGCGACCATGTGTAGAGTCTGAAAAATTGGCTTCTGATTACGTTTCCGATGTCAGCCTGTATATTTATATGGAGATCGAAAACATAATAAAATTAGTTAAAAGATAATACAGCGTATCAAGCATCTGCTGAAAGTAATTTACCATAGTTGAGACACACACAAGTTATCTACCTCGCAAGAGTTGCGGCTCAGCATTATTATTAAAGAGACTGGAAAGCGTACAGTGACGTCACTCCCGTAATTATCTCCACGCCGGCAAGTTCAAGAATTTACTCGCTTTATGGTTAACGTGGCAATTATTACGGTACAGTCACGCATTGAGGGTTACATACATGTATATACTCACGCCCGTATTCCTATTGAGGTAGGCAGAAGCCAGAGAACGCCAAATACTACGATCCTTATACCTATGTACTTGTTTCGCTTTAAACAAATCCATGCATCTTTTTTTTAAACAGTTATTTAATTAGTCGATTTATAAAACCACTGTCCCAGCTACCGTGTGTGTAATTCTAACTTAACGAAGATTTTACTATTTATTTAGAAAATTAAAACGCTAATTTACTGTTTAAATAATCATAATTACTGTGACATGCAAGGCTCTGACACTATACAAAGTATGACCGGACCGATTCGACCTTCAAACCTTCAAGAAAAGAACGTACTCCCATCTTAAAGGCCGGCAACGCACTTGCAACCCCTCTGGTGTTGCGAGTGTCCATGGGCGGCGCTAATCGCTTACCATCAGGCGATTCGTCTGCTCGTTTGCCACCTATGTCATAAAAAAAAAGAGAATGGACCGCTTATTAGTACGTCAAAAACCATTCACATCATTTTATTATTGCAGGCTCTCTTCCAATGTAATCAAATATAAGATAAAAACCGGCCAAGTGCGAGTCGGACTCGCACACGAAGGGTTCCGTACCAGAAAAAAAAGCTACTCTGTTGTATGGGAGCCCCCCTTACTTATGATTATTATTCTGATTTTAGTATTTGTTGTTGTAGCCACAATAAAAATACATAATCTGTGCAAATTTCAACTGTCTAGCTATTACGGTTCCTGAGATCTTGCTCGGCGAGTGAAAAAGGGCTAAAATATCACGTTTATTGTATGGGAGCCCCCCTTAATTATTATTATTATTTTATTTTTAGTATTTGTTGTTATAGCGGCAACAGAAATACACAATCTGTAAAAATTTCAAGTGCTATTACGGTTCTTGAGATACAGCCTGGTGACAGACGGACGGACGGACGGACAGCGAAGTCTTAGTAATAGGGTCCCGTTTTTACCCTTTGGGTACGGAACCCTAAAAACTAAAGCATTACAACATCTTTAAATTCTCCAATATATCCCAATTTAATATAAAAAAAAACAAATTTAAATTCTAAAAGAGAGCAAGTACAGCGTAAAAAGTCATACAGAAGCACTATTACTAAGGCAGATACTAAATAAAGTGTACTGCTAATGTTCTTTTCGTGCGTTAATACTGTCTTTTCGTGAACATTTTGAAAACATAACTATAAAAAATAAGAACAATAGTTTTGGGTTTCTTATTAACAAATTAACGAAATATACTAATTATTGTAGGTATTTAAAGATGGAAAACACGCAGCACAGCGTTAATCCCAGTTATATCCTCAGCTTTCTAAGAAATGCAATATAACGATTTCATGTTTCCACAATCGACTTCAACGATCTTCACAGACAAATACACATAATTACGACGTTCAATGTCTAAAAAGTATTTTCTAATAACATACTTTCTCCATTTCCCCGCGGTTTTGGCCAAAATTGTGTATTATTAAATGCGATGATAGACGCCATTTTGATGAATGCCCGGAAACGAGACACGCTTTTTCGTATGCATCTTAAGACTGCGCAGTACGTTCGGTTCTCCATACAAACGTATTTATGCTCTCATTTTAAAACGCCAGGCTAGAATAACATGAAACTTTGTATACACAATGCACTGAGAAAAAAAGTTGATTAATTAAATCAAAATTTTGATAGTGATAACAAAGTAACTTGATGTATAGCGAGCAGATTAAGTTGGCTAATTGCAGCAATCAAGTTGATATTATTGGAATAGGTAACAAAGTAACTTTATAATTCCAGCCATGGTTTGAATGTACGAAATATGTTTATTGACTAATATAATCAAGGAATATGCAATAGATGCCATCAACGTCTTTACAGACACAATTATTGGAAGTGTTTGATGTAATCAAGTAAAATAAACAAATTGATGAATGTATGTTATACACTGTATTAAGCTACTTAAATAGTGTTATTAAGGCCCAATAATTGACGCAATAAACAACCGCATTGATTCAATCAAGTTGAATGCTTGATGCAAAAAACTAATATAATTGATTGAATGTATGTATATCATACCCAGTATTAAGTTTATTAGCGTTATAATCAAGTAGGTTTATCGTGTCAATAAAGTAATAGTTTGGTTTAATAAACGAACTTTGATCAGATTTATAAATAATTCGTTTAATGTATTCATGTTGTCTGTTTGATATTATCAAGTCTCCTTTGTGAAATATATATAGTTCACGATTAAATTAATATATCACTTTATTGCTATGATTATTAAACCTAATGGAATGGTAGAAGGGTAATGTTCAATCCAAGCACTGGCCTTATTTATTTCAATCAATTACTGTTAGTATGTTTAACCAGCTCTAGTATTGATAACCACGATGCATTCTCTAATAGCGAGACGCTTGTTTCTTCTTTCGATAATAGTAATTGTTTCGTAAGTTATCGAAAGAAGCAAACGTTTCGAAGATAGAAAATACATCTGAGCTTGCCATACTGCACTGACTCTGGCAATAATAGCAAGTGGCTATACAAATATACAAAACACAATAATACAATTGATTTAAATAACAATATTTAATTTTGAAATGCACAATTTAGGCAGCTTGGATATCCCATAACTTGTGTGGCATAAATGAATGAAGTCACTTTTAAACCATATTTGTTTTATTATAGACATTTTACGCCTAGGTACATTAAGTTCAAAATGTAAAACATTACTTATGGGGTATTTAACAGTAGTTCCCACCCTGGGATATTCTTCTCAGCTAGTTGGAATTGCTATGACAAAAAAGTAACATGTATTTCTACACATTTTTTGAAATAATATGACGATAAGACAGAAGTTTGAGTAACGCGAATGAAAGTAATTTATTGATAACCGCTGTATACACCTGAAATTTCGTAGTGAATATTGAGATAATCTGATGACCAGTGATCACATATTAATTAATCTGACAATAACTTCGTCCTAAGCAGTTATCGAAAAACTAGCTGTTGCCCGCGACTTCGTCCGCGTCTTCGCTCCTATTGGTCGCAGCGTGATGTTATATAGCCTAAAGCCTTCCTCTATAAATGGACTATCGAAAACAAAATTTTTTTTTCAATTCGAACCAGTAGTTCCTGAGATTAGCGTGTTCAAACAAACTCTTCAGCCTTATAGTATTATATAGTAATATAATATAAGTATAGCATATATAGTATAGTATAGAAGTATAGATTCATATCGGCAGAAAGGTCCTGGTTCAATGTTATTCCTGATACGAAAACTTCTATGTCTGATGATAATCTATTTAAACCTTACTGTGTACTTAACTTAGTCTAACTTTATAAAACGACAGTATTTGTCACATTCTTAATTAATTTACCATAATCCTTTTCTGCCCTGCCTCCACAGTGGGAGCACAAAAAAAGGGAATAATTGTTCTTAGGTTTTACGAAAATAGAAGTAGTTCTTCCAATTGTTTCACAATAACATCCTGAGAAATACACAATTACAAATACACAAGTATTAGCAAATACACAATTATGTACACACTGTGCCAGGCCTCACTTACAAGATACAACACAAAACGTTTTTTTTTTTTTTTTTTTCACTTTCACTGCTGCAGCAAAACGTCAAACATGGTCAGTGTGCAACTTGAAAAGAAACCAGTATATCAGTATACTATTTTATGGGGCGACCCGACAAAGTTATTGTTGTATGTGGCAAAAAAAAGAACTATATAGTTCGTCTGTACAAGTATATCGACAGTGGCGCCTTTTGCACACGCAATATTAAATTTGTGGATTGTTGTTATGTTTACCGGCAATAAGTTTACTTGATATCTTTAGTCAAGTACATTGTTCAATTTTATTACGTACAAACCTAATATAAATAAGTCGATTGTTTAATTAAATCTCTTTTATGTTTGATGTAATCAGTTGCTTTTAAATTAATTAATGATTTAACATGATTCTTGTGGTTAAGTGTAATGATAGTATTAGTAAAATATAGGTACTTAATAGGTTCAAACAATTTCATAATTCCATGTGTCAAGTGAATGATTAAATGAAAATTCAATTAAAAAGCTGATCAAATATAATATGTAACTTCATTAAACCTTTCGATCATTTGAATTTTTTTGTACTTACAAAGTATAATTTATGAATTGTATTAATTAAATAATTAAAACAATTATATTTTTTCTAATCAAGCAAAAAGTCAGCTTGATTGGATCACTTTTTTTTCAGTGTGGGATCCGGCATATCTAGGTCGGATCATAGTTTCTGTTGCTTGAAATTATAATGGAGAAAAAATACAGCGATTATTAAGGTTTTCATACAAGCCGTAAAAAACTCAAAAAGCCTCTGTATTTTTTTTCTTTTACAATTTCTAGCAACAGAAACTATGATCCGACCTAGATATGCCGGATCCCATTGTGTATACAAATTTTCATGTTATTCTAGCATGGCGTTTTAAAATGAGAGCATAAATACGTTTGTATGGAGAACCGATCCACACCGATCGTACTGCGCCCTCTTAAAGTTACATATTTAAATCTTATCTTCGGGTACTAAGCGTAAACCATAGGAAATGAGAACCAAATGGCTGTAGTGCATTTTTGAAATAACTTACCGACCTATTTAGCTACTAAAAGATCTTAACTAAACATGAGGTATTGTTATTATTTAAATTTGGGGGACAATCTGACACTAATCGACCTAGTCCCAAACTAAGCAAAGCTTGTACCATGGGTACTAGACGACGATATACATACTTATATAGATAAATACATAGAGAACTTCCAAGACCCAAGAACAAAATCCGTGCTAAATGCACAAATTATGCCCTGGCCGGGATTCGAAAGTTCGAAGCTAGAGGGCCCCCTCTAGCTTCGGAGGCTAAACGGCCGTCAATATAAGTATGGGTACAAAAAACTTTTTTTTTATTGCACTCTTAATGTGACATAATATTACAAAGAAGTAATAAAATGGTCCCCGTAGGTATAAATGAGTAGTATACCGGGTGTACAATCCAAATGGGTCAGTATGGTGAAGTCGGAAACTATGAGAGATAGCGAGATCTGTTCTTAGGAACCATGACGTCGATTTTAGATTTAATAATAATTACATTTAAACTTTTTTATTAAGAGGCCTTACTAGTTTGAGCGTTCATCAATTTCATGAAATCTTACTCGATAGATGGCGTTAGCGCTCGGTACACAATCGCACTGCCCTACAGCACACTTACAACGCGTATGTGTGCGTTTCAAACCGAACATAAATAGTCTTGATCGTTAATTCTTTTCCCAAGTTTATATTGTTTATTAGGGTTTCTAACTTTTTGTTTATGTAATTAAAAACGTATTTGATATTTAGAAATTAATATAAAATAATAATAAATATACAATAATTCGGAGGGGGCATTAAAATTCTGGTTAATACTAAGTAAACGATTGACAGTTAAATCAAATTCCCGTTATAAAAGTATACACTAAGAGTAAATAACGCCAACTACAACTTAAAGTTATTTACATTCAGTAATTAAAACGGCAGACATAAAATAAAGGTTATACTAATCGACGAGCTCTTTTCTTCTATCTCGATATATTTCTGTGTATACGGCCTTACAATGACCACTATATGAAGTAAAGTTATATAATTTGGGCCCTTTTCGGGTCGTATAAACGTTTAGCCGATCTTTATATGACCAAACGTTGCGATCTTAAGTTGGGACGAAAACGTCACCACAAGCATTATACGACCAACTTTTGCTACTTAGGATATTATTGGCCGGTACTTTATACATAACCAATACGTATCCAATACGTCAAATTGAAATAAAATCATACAATAATAGACAGAACCATAATTAAATATAAAATGAAGCAGCAAGTAGCAGCGTCTTCAATAGGGTACTTGACTCCGGTGAAAATAAAATATGAAACCTAGCTACTCGTATAATAAAATGTTATGCTAAGAGGGACTTTTTAATATTTTATTAAATAAATTTTATATATTTTATCTATGCATCACGTGATCGGGAAATTCCATGTAACGTTAATATTAACTAGATCGATAGTTAATCGTCATATCACCTGACCTGACACTGACTACTCTTGACAGCGATGAACGAACTGGTTATGACATGAGCCATGACTTTGACTTATTTTCTGCCATAGTACTATATTATTGACATCACAAAATGGTGGTTTGGCGCGTTTTGGCACGGCATTTAAATTTTAAAATACAATGTAAATAATTATTTTGTAGGTATACTAATGGAGATACAATATTTTAAATATAAATAATTTAAGTCCTTTGTAATACTTTGTCAAAAACCCTATTGAAGTCTTGGCTATGATTCTAAAAAGAATTATCCCTAAGAGGCATGGATCGGGTCTTTCGGGGGTCGACAATTTCTGGGAGCAAACATTTTTCATCATGAGACCCTGAACCTCATTTAGGTCGATGGTAGTTGTCAAGGCAAAACCAACGAGCCCAAACACGGCGGTGCTGTGATGAGCATATGAGGAGTTCCTGATACCACCTCCTGACTCCATCATGAGACCCTGGAACTCGTATAGGTCGATGGTATTTGACAAGGCAAATCCAACGAGCCCAAACACGGCGGTGCTGTGATGAGCATATGAGGAGTTCCTGATACCACCTCCTGACTCCATCATGAGACCCTGGAACTCGTATAGGTCGATGGTATTTGACAAGGCAAATCCAACGAGCCCAAACACGGCGGTGCTGTGATGAGCATATGAGGAGTTCCTGATACCACCTCCTGACTCCATCATGAGACCCTGAACCTCATCTAGGTCGATGGTACTTGTCAAGGCAAATCCAACGAACCCAAACACGGCGGTGCTGTGATGAGCATATGAGGAGTTCCTGATACCACCTCCTGACTCCATCATGAGACCCTGAACCCTCATTTAGGTCGATGGTACTTGTCAAGGCAAATCCAACGAGCCCAAACACGGCGGTGCTGTGTTGAGCATATGAGGAGTTCCTGATACCACCTCCTGACTCCATCATGAGACCCTGGACCTCATCTAGGTCGATGGTACTTGTCAAGGCAAATCCAACAAGCCCAAACACGGCGGTGCTGTGATGAGCATATGAGGATTTCCTGATACCACATCCTGACTCCATCATGAGACCCTGGACTTCATCTAGGTCGATGGTACTTGACAAGACAAATTCAGCGAGCCCAAACACTGCGGTGTTATGATAAGTATATGAGGAGTTCCTGTGACCACCTCCTGACTCCATTATGAGACTTCATCACATCAGACTTCATCTCTCTAACCAACCTCATATTGCAAGAATAATGCTAAATGTAATTAGAATTCATGTAATACTTAACGTTGATGAGCCGAGTATTAGTCACTAAATAAAACATTGAAAAAAATACTTACTGGATCTTGATCTTTTAATCGCTGTATACGAGTATAGCGTTTCTTGGAATTTCGTGGTTTGGATTCCCGATGTTTGTAAAGTTGCGCGACGAACGAAAACGACATAGGTCCGACCTCTTCGAGCGCTCGGCGCAATTTGAGCACACGGCTTCAGTGTAGCGTAATATATGGGAATTATGGGTGATATTTAAAAATATCTACCTAATTTAGTTTAAGACTGATCCTTATATAAAAAAAAATCTAAGACAAGAAAGAGTTGCACTTTGCTACAATTTTATCGTTACAGCAAAATATGAATACAGATTGCGAGAAAAAAATAAAAAGTAACCCTCTTTTCAGCAAAAAACTAGGTAACATTCGATTGCTATCGGCCTATTTATATTGTTCTATTTATATTGTTTATATTGTTGTCGGCCTGTTTAGCCTAGTTGGTAGTGTCATTGCCTCCGAAGCTAGAGGTTCCGGGTTCGATTCCCGGTAAGGGCATTTGTTTCTGTGGTGAGCAGAGACATTTGTTCCTGAGACTTGGATGTTTTCTATGTATTTAAGTATATATCTATTAAGTATATCGTCGTCTAGTACCCATAACACAAGCTTTATTGAGCTTACTGTGGGACTAGTTCGATTTGTGTAAAAAAATGTCCCCTAATATTTATTTATATTTATTTATTTATTATTTATTTATTTAAACCATAATTTAAGATGAATCTTAAATTTTCGGTATCGTTAATATCTAGTTTATAATAGGTAGAATTGAAATGTATTAATTTTAAATGAAAATTATTCCTTTGCACTTCAAAATCGAGAATCGAAAAGTCACGTCTGACCGCAAATATTGAAAAACCCTGCCAAGGAAATGCGTTTTTATGGAATTCAACGCTAAAGAAATAAAAATTTAGCGACGTTACTATCTAGTTTAAGGAATGGACTATCGAATACCCTAATAATTTTAATAAAATTATTGATATTCATGCCACAATCTTTGATCGAAAATGACGCATTTTGCGAAATACGCTAGTAAGGGCTCTTAACTCTCATACATAACCGGGAATCGAACGTGGTCAATATTCTTGTAACCGCGTTAAGTAAAAAGGACCAAATTTGGCTATGAAATCTTGTGTAAACACAACTGACAGTAAACTAGACTAAAATGCCCACAGTTTTATTAATTTGCAAAAAGTCGTGAATAATATGAATCGATCATCAATTATCTGAAGAGACCATTTATGCATATCTTATCTGCATCGGTATTATGCATTACAAATAGCGTTTATTTAAAATTAGAACGCATTTGTTCAGCGGGCGTACCAATTCATTTAAAATTTGATTTTGACCAGGTTCGATTCCCGGTTATGTATGACAGTTAATAAAAAAGTTTATCGATCCGTTAGACCAAATGTCAGATTTGGTAACTTAGTGCATTTTTTGACATAACGTAGGTACCGAGATATACCTTATATCTTAAATGAACTGGCAAATAATTGTGAGTAAAATATGTTATACTTCAACGACTTATTAAGTTAGTTAGTTTTACTGCGCTTTTTCCGCAACTCGACATGTAGCGTGCCTATTTTGCAAGACTTTTAAGTTATTCCTAATCTGAACGTTTAAATTTCTTGTAAAACATAAAGCTCGGTGTAAAAAAATGGACATAAGGCCTTTTTACCTTAATATTTGCAACCTTCTACTTATAACCACCACAACCACCATATCAGCCCTAGGACGTCCACTGCTGGACATAGGCCTCCCCCAATAGGGGGTAAATGCTATAATAGCCACGCTTGTCATGCGGGTTGGCGATCGCAGTATCTCCACCGCACTCTAGGAATGCTGCTGCCCATTCCCCGGTGGTCTTGGTCGTAGTTTAAGGACATACCCGGGTCCACTTATAAACCACAAGTTATAATTACACACGTTTCTTTTAAATAATAATTATTCGTGATTAATTTAACTAAAATAAGAACGTTTGATAATCCGAAATAGTTATTCGTTTTACAATTTAAAATTTACGCGTATCCATTCGGCTCTGTTCTATATATTAGATTAGAAACCAGAATAATCAAGGTCATCATCGCGCTATCTCTTCATGACCTTCCTGTCTCGTTTTATCTCGTAGCTTATTTTACAAGCTTTGATTTAACTTGCATTGTCCGTGTGTACAAGTAAGTTGTCTTCAAAATTGGCGGTCCTTTTTAGCCACTTGCCTGTATCCTATTGAGCTGAAATTTGGCATACTTATGTAAGTTCGGTGACAATGCAATATTATGGTACCACCGAAATGATCTATGATGGACACAGTAGGCGGCCATTGCAACTCCTAAACTACACAGGATAAACCCGGTACGTTTGGGCTCATTCGAACCGTACATACATACATACATACATAAACTCACGCCTATATTCCCAAAAGGGTAGGCAGAGCAGAAATTAATTTTCAGTGCCACTTTTAGCAATTGCAGGTTTATAGATGGAGAAAATGTGATACTGCAGTGACAGGTTGTTAGCCCATCGTATCGCCCACAACACACTTCAACCTGGTTCCCATAGTCGACTCTTACTACACCCAAAAGGGTTGGTGCTAGTCTAACCCGGCCGGCACCACAAGGTGTCATTCGAACAGTCTCAACGAGTAATTGGTTCCTTTTCAGAGATACAATATACCATACAATTTTTTGATAAATTTATTTATTCATATAGGTAGTTGGTAATTCAAAACTTGTAATGAGGGCCCAAACAAACGAGACTGGACTATCGAATACTGAGGCGGTACATGCATGCACGTTTTGACATATTAAACACATATAGACAGTTAACCTTACACGATGCAGGGAATTCCAATGATACAATCATCCGCCTCGTGTCATATATGATTTCAAATCAAAGCGTGACTCCCAAGGCACCGTTTTGTAAGACAACGGTGCACGTCGCCGTGCGGCCGGCTGTACTATCAGAACCTGTTGGAGCAGTTCAGAACCATAGAGTCGGATGTCTTTGTTAAAGCTGTAGACTTGTGGCTTTTTGGAACTGAAGGCTTTAAAGGTTAGCGCGAACACGTTGGGAAAGAATGGGGAGCGATGGCAGCAGTTGTGGGAAGATTTTGAGAAAAAGAAACTGCACATACAAAACACACATAGGTACACGTCGATTAATACCCGATGAACTATATTTTGGTTTTTTGAACATGAACCATATATAATTTATATACATACTTAAATCATCATCATCATATCAGCCGAGGGACGTCCACTGCTGGACATAGGACTCCTCCAAAGAGTGTCACAATGACCGGTCCACAGACCACTTAAAGTGGTCAGTGCACCGGTCCTACGCCACCCGCATCCAGCGGCCTCCCGCGATCTTTATAAAAAACAAAATAATTAGCAGCTCGACTTACAAAAGTACGTCGAATGTAACATGAGTTACAATAGTACATTACACTACTAGGGTGGTAAAGCAAAGAATGGCTGGGATCGCAGATTTTGCGGCCCGAGCTGTAGGCGAAGGACGTATATATATGCCATCGAGGGCTTTATTTATTACCTCCCGTGTTGTGCACATCATTTTATTACTACACTTGGCCTGAGAGCGGCTTTTTCCGTACGCGTAGCGTGCGGTAAAAGCCACTTTTTGGCCAGATTACTTTATATGTTGAAAATATGCACTGTAATGAAGATCATAAGTTAATAGAGTAGTAGCTATTGTAAAGAACGCCCTTCTTCTAGTATAAAACGTGTGAGTTAACGGTTTACTATTTTAATTTGACATAAGTGAAAGGTTCGTACAAACATATTTTTAATTTGATATATTTCATTGATGTCAAACAGTAATTGGCGGGTGGCGCAGGACCGGTCATTGTGGAAGTCTTTGAGGGAGGCCTATGTCCAGCAGTGGACGTCCTTCGACTGACATGATCACATCGGGCGGGATTTGGACCCAGGACCTCTGGAATCTCCTCCTCTGGAGTTGGTAAGAGCGATGGACGGATTCCAGAGGTCGTGGGGCCAAATCCCGCCGGTAGTGATACATTTTTCAATTTATCATTCCGGTTGGACATTATAATTTCGCGTAGTGGACAATTCCGCATGTAAAAATATTTATTTATATATCAATAACTTACCTGCAGGAGCCATCTTGATATTAACAAAACACAATACAGTTTTTGTCACAACACGGCGTTGAGTTTTCTTTCTTTTAGAAGAACGTCTTAAAAAAACCGGCCGCGTGCGAGTCGGACTCGAGCACCAAGGTTTCCGTACTATTATCTTTTTTTATATATAAGTAAGTGATGATGAGGTCGAGGGTGTTACATGCGTACCTAGATAGTGCCTATTCACTCTCGTCTTGAAAAGGTCCAAGTTATATCTGAGAAAAGATTTTCCGGAAGAGAATTCCACTCCTCTATACAACATTAGACACTTTAGTGTCATCATCATCATCATTATGTCAGCCGAAACACGTCCACTGCTGGACATAGGCCTCCCCCAAAGACTTCCACAATGACCGGTCCTGCGCCACCCGCATCCAGCGGACACCCGCGACCTTCACCAGGTCATCGGTCCACCGTGTGTACCTAATCTTTTTTCTTATCAGTTATATGAACGATAAATAATATCGAATAGCATTGTGGTCAAGTGGGAGTCGGATTTTAGTTTTGCCCATACATTTTGAGACCCAGCGCCTGATGAACATAACGAGCAACTTTTTAAATGTTTTTTTTTTTTGTATGAGAGCTCTCCCTTAAGTATTTTTTTTATTTTCTTTTTAATATTTCTTGTTATAGCGGCAACAGAAATACGTCATCTGTGAAAATTTCAACTATCCAACTATCACGGATCATGAGATACAGCCTAGTGACAAACGGACAGCGGAGTCTTAGTAATCCGTTTCTACCCTTTGGGTACGGAACCCTAACAATGGCAACTCGTATTGTACGGGAAAACACGAGCCAAGTTCGGTGGCCCGAACTGAATTGTAACTGGTGATGTTTTAAAGCACGTAAAAACTGCTTTTAGCTCACGCTGCATATGGATTAGAATTCCTGTATTACAAATAGACGATAAATGATAAATCATACAGTTGCTCATGCGTATAGCCACGCATCGTATGAACAGTGAAATGCGTTCGAAACTGCGGGGAATAACAATAATTTCGCGGAAAACTATACATACAGAGTACATTGAACAGCAAAACTAGATGATCATTTTAGTACATTGGTGGACGTTCAAGTTTTACGTAAGCAGATTTATTACAATTATTCACCCCCCTCTCCCCCTTGTCAGCAAAAGTAAGCAAAGCTCATACCCCCTCCCATGCTTACGTAAACATAACACAAACATTTACTTGCTTTGCTTTGCTTACAACACGTCAAATCGTGCGAGACGATACGAAACAATAGATTGACGGAAGAAATTTAGAAATACATCATCTGTGAAAATTTCAACTATCACGGATCATGAGATACATACAGCCTGGTGACAGACGGACAGCGGAGTCTTAGTAATCCGTTTCTACCCTTTGGGTACGGAACGCTAAAAATGCCAATTCGTATTGTACGGGAAAACACGAGCCGGTAATTCCCCTACTCGGTTCTAAGCGAGTACCTAAAAAAATTGTGGGAATCCCCTAAATCCCCTAATATTATGCGTTTCGTTTTCAAGCATAGACAATGTGTGGGTTGCCATATGTGTAAAAAAGTACGCAACTACTGCTGGTGTAGGACTATCATCAAAACTAAGCAAAGCATAGAAATGACATTTTGAACACGCTCAAAAATGTTACGTACTTTTTTCAAGTTATGTACTTATCCTGCGGTGGCGGCCAGTTGTACACTAAGACAATCCTAACAATCATTCAGACACAAGCGGCCTTGATTGTCATAGTTTACAACTGGCCGCCACCACAGGCGGTATATACAGTGTGGAAAGATAAGTCGGACCCTGGAGGAAACTACCTTAAAACGTTGAGATAGCTCAATTTGCTGAAAGGAAACATTATTTTATTTCTCCTAAGCATTAAAACTGCATTCACAGATTTTTTTTAATGTACAGATAGCAAAAAATAGCAATTTTTTTTACATTATTGTCAAAAAAATGTTTGATGCCAATAGATCCTATTTTTATCAAGAAACAAAAACTTATTAGAGACAGACCTAGTCTAGGATACCAGGGAGCCCAAAAAAAAAAGACATTTTGCACAATTAGTATTGAAAAAAATGTATCTATTTCAAAAATCTGTGAATGCAGTTTTATTGCTTAGGAGAAATAAAATAATGTTTCCTTTCAGTAAATTGAGTTATCTCAACGTTTTAAGGTAGTTTCCCTTCAGGGCCCGTATTTTCTTTCCACCCTGTATATGGCCACAATTTATCCGTCAAACAGCTATGCCTATTACGTCGAAAGACCTTATATGTACTTATAGTATACGCGATACTATAACAAGCTGGTATCTTTTAAAGTATTTACAAATAAAATTGAACTTTATGTTGTATGTAAGATAAGCTGAAAAGCGATTCCGAAAGACTCATTTTATCTTAGCGTGTCCCTCTCCCACACACTGCTATACAAAAAAACATACATATGTACGTATACAGGACGTTTTTATTAATTTCCGTTCCTTTAAGCATATAGCCATGTATAGCCATAGAGACGACGTAGCATATTTAGTTTTACACAATTAATCAGTAATCAGTAATCTTTATTGCTTTTCATGGGTACTACTGTACTGTATACGTACTGTGGTAATAGTACATTTCGATGCTAGTGCGGAAAGTATGTCATTTCTTCACGAGTACCGAGGGATGCCACGAGCCGCAGGCGAGTGGCAAGACTCGGGACGAGTGAAGAATGACATTTCCGCACGTGTATTGAACGACGTTTTTTAATACAGTTGCGAAAAAATAAGAAAAACAACAAGTAAGGAATTTGAAACTTTTATATTATTAATTCTGTAACATCATTTTTTTTTCCAAATGCATGTTCTATAAGACATTATCAATTGTAAATATAAAACATTGTACTATTATTACCTAAGTATCGTTATTTACGATTATTTATGTATCGTATATTTATAAAAACAATATCGAATGTTGCCTTTAGAAACTTAAAACATGCTTGCAGTAAGTAAAAACGCCTCTTCTTTGACAGGCGTTTCGGCAGCTATTCCGTTCCACTCAGACAACTTATTAAGAACGGTTTTTCAATATTCAATATTAAAAAATAAACGTGTTATAATGATGAACAGGTATGTAATAAAATATGAAATGTGTATATTTTTCGTATTCTGATATTAACAGTAGGTTTTTATGTTGATTACGACGTTTAAAGGAAACTAATATTTAACACCCAGCAATAAGGAGTCATGCATTGGAACAAGCCTAAATTTAAAAAAATTGGAAAAGTGAAAAGCACTAGTGCGCGAAAACCAACTTTCCGCACGCTAAACAGCTACGTAAAGTAGCACTTTTTGAGCAACTGTATTAAACTACTGTAAAAAAAATGATCTGCCATGAAACCCTGCAGAGCACTGCAACATGCGTTTGATAAAATACGTACATAAATTAGCTTACGAGTAATTAAATAAATCCTTTTAATTTAAATAAATCATTTTTGAAGTTATAATAAATTACACTTTCTATTTAACTTGTAACATAATTTTTTTACTATTTACATACATTTTACCTTAAATTTAAATTATGTATATATTTCGTTAACATAATAACAGAGAGTTAATATCTATCAATAAATAGCAATAAGTAACAGTTTATGTTTAAATTTCCCATTTCTTTTTTAATAATAATATTAATATACTTATTTTATTTATGTAACTATTTAATTATTAACAGATTTTTTTTTAATTTTCATACAAAATAATTAATTATATCACTAAGGGTGAATGCAAAAGAGCCTTAAGAGTTAAAGTGGAGTTAAGCAGAAGTTAATATCAAGTATGACAGTATTCGAAATACGAAAAACACGCATGTCAACACGTTAAGGATCTTTTACACTTACTAGGGGTGTTGTAAGTAAAGAAAATAAATTCTTAAATATCTTCTAAATGGTACAAATTAGAATACTTAGTGTTTTGGAGAAGATTACTTTATTTCATCTTAGGAATGTGCCCCCCCCCCCCCCCCCCCCCCAATTAACGGAATTCAATAAACCCACCCTGTATTTAAGAATATAGTTACTAAATATAATAATAATATAAGAAAAATAAAGAGAATAATAATATAATTTAATATGTCTCAAACTCACGGGAGTTTTCTATATAAAATATAGTTACTACCTATATTAGAAAGGGGCACACTGAAAGACAAAGTGAGTCTCCTTATCGGCTCGCATTTTCGGCCACGATGGTACTTTACCATACGTAGTATCTCGTTATTTCTTCTCTATGCCTTACGCACGCTCAAAAACTCTTTCCAATTATTCATATGGCAACAATTTACGCATTAAACTAGCTGTCAATTATAGGTAGTTATTATCTACCACGTCGTGTTGCCAGTTTGAGTTTTTACCTTCATATGACGACCTGTTTAGCCTAGTTGGTAGTGACACTGCCTCCGAAGCTAGAGGTCCCGGGTTCGAATCCCGGCCAGGGCATTACTTGTGCATTTAGCACGGATTTTGTTCTTGGGTCTTGGATGTTTTCTATGTATTTAAGTATATATTTATCTATATAAGTATGTATATCGTCGCCTAGTACCCATAGTACAAGCTTTGCTTAGTTTGGGACTAGGTCGATTTGTGTAAGATTGTCCCCCAATATTTTTTTTTATTTTTTTTTTATTTTATATTTTCCGTTTCATTTGTCTCGCCTTCGCCTGGCCAGAGGCCCTATATACTCCGAACTTTGAAAATCGAACTTCGTATCGTGCCGCCCCTTTTTTTTTATGACATAGGTGGCAAACGAGCAGTCGAATCACCTGATGGTAAGCGATTAGCGCCGCCCATGGACACTCGCAACACCAGAGGGGTTGTAAGTGCGTTGCCGGCCTTTAAGATGGGAGTACGCTCTTATCTTGAAGGTTTGAAGGTCGAATCGGTCCGGAAATACCGCAGGCGACAGTTCATTCCACAGTTTAGCTGTGCGAGGCAAGAAATTTCTGGAGAAACGCACGGTTGAGGACTGCCAACCATCTAAGTGGTGAGGATGGAATTTTTTTTCCGTCATATAATATAGTTCGAAGTTCTATTTTCGAAGTTCGGTGTAGGCCCTCTGGCCCGTGCATCTAAAGTCTACTAATTGTCATTATTACATATATATATTGCGTTGGTTCTCTTACTATACTTTATTATTGCCAAGATTACGTTGTCCTTGAGATGTCGAGTCGACCTGACATTTGAGATAAACCGTTTCAGCCAGATATTGCAACTTCAATTCTAAAACGACACATCTCCAACAAGAGTCGCCAGTACGGTTGGCTGAACTCGATTCTCAATACAAACTTAGTTTCGTTCTTCTTGAAATAACATGAAACTTTGTATACACAATGGGAGCCATATCTAGGTCGGAATTTAGTTTCTGTTGCTAAAAAATGCAATAGAAAAAAAAATACAGTGAGCTTTTGAGTTTTTAACGTCTTGTATGAAAACCTTAATAATCGCTGTATGTTTTCTCTGTTATAATTTCAAGCAACAGAAACTAATTTCCGACCTAGATTATGCTGGCTCCCATTGTGTATCCTACAAAGTTTCATATTATTCTAGCATGGCGTAACTACGTTTGTATGGAGAACCGAGCTCACTGCGGACTCTTAAGCCCTCTTTCTTATTAACGGTTTTTACGTAGATAAACCGACGAATTTCGAAAGAACTTTCAAATCAACAATGGAGTAGTGTGACGGGGCACTCCGTTTGGTTGCGTTGGTGCCAGGAAATTACTGGCGATGAAAATATAATGCTTGTTGTGAATTAGATTTACAGATTGTTGCACTTTATAAAGAGAAGAGAATTGTTATATTATTTTTATCACTAGTAGCTCTGTGAGCTATGTATAGACATCGCAAAATTATTATTCTTTAAATTTCCAAAAAGTGGCTCGAGGAAAAAGTTCCGTATAATTATCTCACCTGCCTTGCTCACAAAATTTCAAGAAAATCGGTTGAGAAATGCGACCTGTAGAGGAGAACATCCGGTAGTTTCTTGCAATTGGGCATTTTCACTTTTTTTATAATGTTCTTTTACAGTATTTGAAAATTGTAGTGTACTAGAAATCATGTATTATGATTCTAATAAAGAAAAAATGTCCTCTATATTTTATTCCACCATTAAAGTACCTTTTTTATACATTTTGTATAGACGGTCATATAGTGGAAACCTAAGAAATATATGGAAAATTGGGGGCATATTTATATCAAAATCAATAGTATTGATTAATACACGATCCTGAGTAGGATTAATCAATAAGTTCCTAATTCTGAGAAAAAGTATACAAAGTGAATACGCCCAGCTATATAGCTTCGTTGCATATGGCGACCCTGTCCGTATATCTGCCTCGCCTCGGCCTTTTATTCTTATTGTTTAGTGTTACAATCAAAACAGCGATTACAGGCGGCGAAAATCCTATATTTTATCTCCATAAATTTACCTAAGTATAAATTCTTTCTTTATCTATGCCATTCATGCGAAGATCATAAAATCAATATCAGTACTGGAAAGTAGGACATGCGGTCAGAATTCCGACACAACAAGTCTAATAGCCAATTATCTTTTATTACCGTATTGAATACCTTTCTGATGTACTAGTTTAGTTGATATTAGTGATTTTTTGCATTATTTTTACTAGATATTGAATTGTGTTAAAATAGATAGAGATATAGAATAATACACATGATGCACCGTTAGTTACTAATAACACGCGCGAAAACATCTTTTCTCAAACATGCAATGAAATATTGATGTTATGTTCCTTATAATAGGCTGCGAAGTATGACGTTTCAGGTGCGGCTCGGACAAGAGGTCGTTAATGCAATTTCATACAAATGTTGCAGGCCTAGGCCGGCAAAATCCTCTTTTTTAATTTCCATTCCACATAAATTTGTGGCACAGGCATCATGACATTCTGCCACTATGCGTATTAAAAATAAACTTTGATTTTTTTGTTGTTTATTTCATTGCATGTTTGAGAAAAGCACTATACATACCTCGGCGGGAAATATGGGGTTGCCCGCCTGAGACCTATCCGACCTCGCTTCGCTCGGCCGTCTATATGTCTACGGCCGGCAACCCCTTTCGTCCCGACCTCTGTAGTAATGTACTATTTTTTTATACCTACCACGTCTGTAGCAAACAAGCGTACGGCCCGCCTGATGGCAAGCGGTTAACGCATCTGCCTATGGATGCCTGCAACTCCAAGGGTGTCACATGCGCATTGACGACCCTTTAAAAATTATACACCCCTTTCTTGAAGAACCCCATTCTGTAGTCCGTCGGGAAAACCTCGGCAGGGAGCTCATTCACAACTGGGGCGTCCGAGGGAGGGAATTCCTCTGAAACCGTACCGTACGCGACCATTTAAGTTCTAAGGTGTGAGGATGCCTGCCGACGGCGACCGGTGAGATGATAGAAAGCGGCCGTGGGCATCATGTCGAAAAGCATGACTTGAGGAACTTGCAACTAAGCCTCCTCCTCCTCCTCCTAAGTAATTTATTCTTCAAATTAGGAGTGTGCACAGGAATTACATGACTTAGTTCCGCCCTCCCCATTCCATCACCGCACGTCCAGACGCGGTGAGCGGTTGCATCCTTAGGTTGTCAGCCTACCATTTATTCGCACGAAGCGGTTTGCTTCTTCTTTCTTAATGCGAACAGCTAAGGACTGGAATTTGCTGCCGCCGTCTGTATTTCCTGATACATACAATCTGGGTCTCTTCAAGACAAGAGTGAATAGGCTATTACTGAACCAGTGAGCAACATCTTAGGCCTTGTCATCGCTTTCCATCAGGTGAGACTAAGGCCAATCGATGGTCAGTCTATCATAAATAATAATAATAATAATAATTACATGAACGTCAATAAACTACCACCACTTGCATGTCTCTAGCTGTTAACACAGCGAATCCGCAAGTCGATATAGGGTCGTCTGGAGTAGCAAACGTTCAAAGGTACCTGCTTACCATCAGGCGGGCCGTATGCTGGCTTGCCACCGTCATTGTATACCACACCGGCGACCATAGCATCGTCGAGTCTTACTTTGACGCTTATACACTTCGAGAAGAGAAATGAATAAGTTTTTGGTCAAAAATTTCATTTTTGGTACAAGCTTTTATTCCCGACTGTACTTTTTTCCACAATCATAAACTACTTGTTGAGTCGGTTCGAATGAGGAAAAAACGATGGGTTTATCTTGTGTAGTTTAGGAATTGCTGTGAACACCTTCGGTCTCCATCATCAGATCAGCTCTATGTCATAATAATATTGCATTGTCATCCGATTTATACATGCATGCAAAATTTCAGCTTAATCGGAAACCGGGAAGTGGATCAAATTTAACTTGCTAGATTTGATTACAGACCGACAGACGATGGACAGGTGAAACTAAATAAAAACTTGTAAAAATAGCACTTTTTAAGGACGACGTCATTAGTCAAGTCGGAGTCGAAGGATTTTTCACAAAAGTACGATTAGGTAATATTGTTACGTTTCTCACAACAATTGACGGTTTTGACCTTTCACAAGTGACATAATTCCCTCTCCCCATGTCATAATCATTATACAAAACAATCATAATTAGCTCGTACAAGAAATCGTCATTAACACCTTAATAAGGCTTAATGAAGTGCTTAATTGTGACAAAGTTATCAACGTTAAATGTAATAATGTGTGAATATTTGTTATCTTTGGTTCTGTGTTTGTGAATTCGTACTGTTAATGTGCTTAATATAGAAGTAGTCGCTTATTGGCAATTTTGTATTTGCAAGAGTCGAATGCTAGACATACTTACTACCTAGGCTTAGGTATACTTTGTGTTATTTTAATTTATATTTTATGAATTACACACACATGATGCGTCTCTTTGTCCCAATATTGCACAAATTATTCGACCTATTTTTCTCTAGGTACATCTTCATTTTTTTTAATAACTGTTTGGTTTTTATCTTTCTTTCGAAATCAAAATGGAAATATCCCAGTATTAAAGGTTACCGAGTTAAGCCGCGGACACGCGGACGAACGGACGGACATGGCGTAACTATAAGGGTTCCTTGTTTACTACGGAACCCTAGGCCGAGACACACCGAATGCGAGCGCGTGCGCGTTTGCGTGGCGTGCGCGTTGTATCGTATGAAATGTCATAGTAGATGACACACCGCTTGCGTGGCGTGCACGTGCGCGTAACTTGCAAGGGGTGTGTCATCTCCTATGACATTTCATATGATACAACGCGCACGCCACGCACACGCACACGCGCACGCATTCGGTGTGTCTCGGCCTTGTTCCAACATCGACATTACTTTATTGTCTTCTAAGAACAGTCAGAACCCCAAGGAAACGTTCTCAAGAATTTCAGTTCTAGCTTCACGGCTCTAGTAATCAATGGGCACAGTAAGCCAAGAGTTGTTCTTCTATTTTCGACTCTATTATTTGTTTATTAAGGTTCACAAGTGGCAGACCATTTTCTTGCCTGACTGTAATACGTTTTGCCCGGCTTTGTCAAATAAATAGCGTGACCTACAGACCGACAAAGGCAAGTGTAATTTATGTACGCACTTATTTACACATAAGGTCGACGCACGTAACACAAATAATTTGAGAAAGGCTCAACTCAAACAAAAGAATATTTAATTTAGAACTGTAATTTTATAGATGTAAGGTCGAAAACACAATTGGAACTATTGTGAAATGTGTCATTTCAATGTTAAAAGAAACTTTTTAATAAGTCTTAAAGACATAACTTCTTAGTGATATTTTTAAAATTTGCATAGTAAATACGTAAGTGCGTTGAGGATCTTTTGAAAAACGGTTTTAACCTTAGAAGCGATGAGAGAAAAATGGTTCCGTGAAGAAAATGTTTCTCAAGGATCAGGTGCTAGCCGATAAGGTTATCGATTTGTTTTAAGGCATTATAGTATGGTTCTAGCAATCAACAATATTTTATTACGCACTAGAAAATAAAATTGTGGTTCAACTTGATGTTTGTATCTTTTGGTGTATGGTATGTTAAGTCTTCTAGTATAAAGGAATGCATTTTTATACACTTAATGCAACCGTTGAAATTCCCCAAATGATAGTTCCGTACTATATTGTCGAGTACAAATGAGCGTGATACACATATCTTAGTAGCTCAATAGCGTAATTGAAAAGAAATCGCTATACTTGAGTCACTTTTCTCACACACAGATTAAGCCTAACAAAATTACGTCAGTTGAGTTAAAACCATTCATCAAAGTCAGCTAATACGGAAGTCTAGTAAAAAACACACCAATTTGCACCCAAGTTCGATTCCCCCAAATTATTGCTCCTTACGACATTATCGAGTAGAAATGAGCGTTATACACAGATCACTCTAGGTACCTACATGCAAACATCAGTGTAATTACAAGTAAATGTTAGACTTGACTTGACCTTTCTCATACATTGAATTGCCCAAAAAATCACCGCGTCAAATGAAACCATTCCTCAAAGTCGCCTAGATATACGCAATACGGAAGTCATAAATATTGTGTAGCAAAAGGGGTCATACATTTATTTTCAAACCACGAAATGCGATACAATCTATAACAAATAAACTGGTCAAATGCGTGTCGGGCCACGTGCAGTGTAGGGCTGTGTAGTTGTCCACCCGTTACATTCCCTCTCCCTGGGTCGGTTCCTCATGTCTGATTATCGTTGTCAGCATCAGGGTTGTATCTGTAGTGGATGATCTGCCTCCACCGGTTTCTGTCCAGCGCGTCTCTTACAACCGCGTAGAATTTGGAGAAGAGTGAAGGAAAAAAAACTTGACTGTTAGCAGTTCTCAAGCCGCCCGAAGGCCTCTAATTTGGCTTAACGACTGCTGTTAAACACAGCAGAGGGGATCAACGGCTTAACGTGCCTTCCAAAGCATGGGAGCGCTCAGTTAGTTACCACTTAAAGCGGTCACCCATTACGGAACCTTCAAATGTAATAAAGGTTTAAGTCTACAGTTAAAAACACAACAGTTAAAATTAAATCTAAACTGAATTTAAATAGAAATCTCCAGAAATTTCCTGCCTCGCACAGCTAAACTGTCGCCTGCGGTATTTCCGGACCGATACGACCTTCAAACCTTCAAGAAAAGAGCGTACTCCCATCTTAAAGGCCGGCAACGCACTTACAACCCCTCTGGTGTTGCGAGTGTCCATGGGCGGCGCTAATCGCTTACCATCAGGCGCTTAGTCTGCTCGTTTGCCTCCTATGCCATAAAAAATTGGCCCTCGCGGCATTGTGTCGAAGACCCTGGCAGCAATTCCTCTCTGAATATCTAGGCTTATTATAGGTATTTGTGCGAGGTAGCTGCCAGATCTTCGATCACATGTAGCGTCTTTAAGCCTCAAAGTTGTTATCTCTTTAGTTTTAAATAGTTACCTATAGGCACACGGTTTGCATCCCTTGAAATTCCCCACAACATTGTTCCCGATGACATTATCGATTCAAAATGAGCGTAATACACAGTTACCCGAACAATAACGCGCCAATTGAAACCATTCCTCAAAGTCAGCTATACGGAAGTCGTTAGCCAATTGTTCAACTTGGGCAGCCGTGCGACCGTCTTTCGTGGCAAAAAATAAACAAAACACTGCCGTGCTAATCTGGAAAAGGCGGATGTGCAGCTAATTTTGTATGCACTTTTGACCAGTAGCTTATACACGCTGGAAGTTGTGTAAATCGTCTTTGCTGACAACTGAGCTGATTTGTTTTGCGCTTGAGTTTAATTTTTAAATTGAAGAACGACTTTTAATCCGTGCAAAAAGTAAACATGTTCCATGGTCCTCTATCAATAAGTAAGATGAGATAAATAATCACAATACGTTTGCCTGTTTGTTGGTTAGAAAGTCATATAAGTAAATAACGAATCAGATTATTATTATTTTTTGTTTTGTTGATATTTAGATTTTATAGATTATTATACCTCTAGAGCCCTTTTAGCACAAAATAGAATGAAACCATTATAAAATTTGACAAATAAGACTGATTTTTAAATTCTAATTTTGCATATGTTTTATACTTTGCATATGCTAATAATGTACTGCCCTTAAAACTTGACCTCACGAAAAGGTGGTTTGGAAGAGATCCTTCATATGGATAAGTACGCCTTTATTTATAATTGGTTGTTTTGCTTGAATAGTAAATCATTTTCTAATATGCAAGAAATTGACATACATGCATAGCGTAAAACAAATACATATTAAAGTTTTTTGTACATACTTAATTTAAATTGAGTCAAGTGTGTAACGAAAATTAGATATACGCTTTATATGGGTAACTAACGTTACACACTTGACTCAATTAAAGTGTAAACATACTTAAGCCCTTAACCATGTACGAAAAATTACGAATTAACCTTATAGGCGCATAAACTTAGCAAAACGTGGACATAATTCGATAACTGTAATTTTCTTTTTCTATGTTTTAAAGTATTGTTAGTTATACTTAAAATAAAACGAATTAAATATTTTAAGGCTCCGCGTCAATGTTAAAAAACAAAAAGCTAAATTTTAACACATTTTGATTTCGCAAGTAAGCCATAATAAATAACTTTGTAAAATTACCTGTATTATGATGATATGAAAAAATAACATTTAATCAATTATCGTGAATATTTTTTGTTTAATATGTTTCTTATAGTGCCAATAAAATGTTGACGGCATCAATTAAACACTTTTGACGTAGCATAGAGAAGCTGTTTAATTTTTAATAAGTTATCACCATATATGCAGATCTCTAAAGTCACAAATATGGGTAATTTTTGGAAAACCGAATACATAACTCCGTCAAAAGTGTTCAATTGATGCCGTCAACATTTTATTAGTACTATAAAAAACATATTACTTAAACAAAAAATATCCACGATACTTGATTAATAGTACATTACTACAGAGGCCGGGACGAAAGGGGTTGCCGGCCGAAGACATATAGACGGCCGAGCGCAGCGAGGTCGGATAGGTCTCAGGCGGGCAACCCCATATTTCCCGCCGAGGTATGTATAGTGCTTTTCTCAAACATGCAATGAAATAAACAACAAAAAAATCAAAGTTTTATTTTTAATACGCATAGTGGCAGAATGTCATGATGCCTGTGCCACAAATTTATGTGGAATGGAAATTAAAAAAGAGGACTTTGCCGGCCTAGGCCTGCAACATTTGTATGAAATTGCATTAACGACCTCTTGTCCTAGCCGCACCTGAAACGTCATACTTCGCAGCCTATTATAAGGAACATAACATCAATATTTAATTGCATGTTTGAGAAAATGGTATTTTTCTTATAATGATACAGGTACTTTTACAAATCTATTTATTATGGCTTACAGGCTTACTTATGAAATCAAGATGTGTTAAATAAAACTAATTTTTTTAACATTGACGCGGAGCCTTAAAATGTTTAATTCTTTGTATTTTAAGTATAACTAACAATACTTTAAATCATGGTAAAAGAAAATTACAGTGTTCGAATTATGTCCAGGTTTTTCTAATTTTATGCGCCTACTAAAAGGAACGCTTTTTTTATAGACTGTATGCTTACGTTAGTGAGTGATACTGATAACATACGGGAGAGGATTCAGCTTAAAATTGGTATTCACCAATCACAAATTTGTAGTCATAGTCAAAAGTAAATAGTAAAAAGTAAGTTTCAGAAAAGAGCCTTAAGAGGGCGCAGTACGATCGGTGTGGATCGGTTCTCCATACAAACGTATTTATGCTCTCATTTTAAAACGCCATGCTAGAATAACATGAAAATTTGTATACACAATGGCATCCGGCATATCTAGGTCGGATCATAGTTTCTGTTGCTAGAAATTGTAAAAGAAAAAAAATACAGAGGCTTTTTGAGTTTTTTACGGCTTGTACGAAAACCTTAATAATCGCTGTATTTTTTCTCCATTATAATTTCAAGCAACAGAAACTATGATCCGACCTAGATATGCCGGATCCCATTGTGTATACAAAGTTTCATGTTATTCTAGCCTGGCGTTTTAAAATGAGAGCATAAATACGTTTGTATGGAGAACCGAACGTACTGCGCAGTCTTAAAATAAAACTGCATCCTTGGCTTGTAATCTAGATCGTTCTAAACAAATGAAAACCACTGATAACAATCTACAAAAGCAACGGTTGTTCCTTTCCTGCGTTTGTGCCCGTTCGAATCTTGCGAAACGTTGGGCAATTCAACCGCTAATAGACCTTAAGGCGAAGGGGTGGGCAAGCTCTTTCCATACAAACTTTGTGCAAGTTTTTCTTCGTTTGTGTTTGCACTCCAGTTACTATTTTTGGCCCATATGCTTATTTTTTTGTTAGCTATGACTTGATGTTTTTCTTTTTTAATTTTAATTATTTTTTGTATTTTTTTATTTTGATTTTTTTTTAAATAATGCAAAATTTCTACATCAAGTTCTGCGTATATCCAATATGTACCAACAAAAAATAAAATTAAATGCTGTAGTGCCAAAACTAACGCAAAAAACTTGCACAACCTTTGTATGGAGAATGGCTTGCCCTACCCTGCGCCTTAATAAGTTCTAGTGTAGTGTTAATCAATCTACTCGTAATATCTATAAACTAGCAATTCTTGAATATTTATTTCTTATTCCGGGGATCTCGGAAACAGCTCCAATGAGAATGGATTTGTTCAACAAAAGAACAAAGTAGATTTTGGCTGCGAGTGTTGATGTTGAGTCCCTACCAAACAAAAGGTCCTATAATTGAATAACGAGCGTAACGAGTGATTCAAAATTAGAATCTTCAGCGTAGCGAGGGACTCAAAGCCACGAGATGTATGTGATCTTTGCTCTCGTGTGTTACTTACAACTTTTCACCTTGGCGGCGAGAACATGTAACGCAAAGGTATAGTGACAGGGCGAATGAATTTTAAATATTCCAAGTTTTTATTACACCCCGCAGTATGAAAAGATGACATGCAACTAACCTACGATATGAAAAATTAAAAAGTAAATTTTTCACGCTCGCAGCAATATTAGGCAGTTAACGCGTTAATGCTATCATAATCAAAGGTTAGCTGGAAGAGATCCCTTAAAGGGAAAAGCTCGCCTTTGTACTTCCACTTTGTGTTTGTTTGTTATTTTACCGTGTTTCATCTATACCATATTAATATTATAAAGCTGAAGAGTTTGTTTGTTTGAACGCGCTAATCTCAGGAACTACTGGTTCGAATTGAAAAATTATTTTTGTGTTGAATAGTCCATTTATCGAGGAAGGCTTTAGGCTATATAACATCACGCTGCGACCAGGAGCGAAGACGCGGACGAAGTCGCGGGCCACAGCTAGTGTACAATAAAGCAATACATACATACATACTCGTAATCTTATAAATATAAACAAGAGCGTTATTGTAGAATCGGTTTTAAACGGGCCCGTGGCACACTTTCCAACAATTAGACAAGTAGGTTGTGGGTTGTAGGTGTAGCCATGATTTGAGCCCTACATACCAGCTGACGCACAAAGTCACTACCCTTTTTAAGGTTCCGTACCCAAAGGGTAAAAACGGGACCCTATTACTAAGACATCGCTGTCCGTCTGTCACCAGGCTGTATCACAAGAACCGCGATAGTTAGACAGTTGAAATTTTTCACAGATGATCTGTTGCCGCTATAACAACAAATATTAAAAACCGGCCAAGTGCGAGTCGGACTGTTTGCCGTTTTTATAGATAATGGTACGAGTACGGAACCCTTCGTGCGCGAGTCCGACTCGCACTTGGCCAGTTTTTTTTTACACGGGTTTTTGGTTATGGCGTACGTAATGAAAGGGCATGTACTAAACTACTAACAAACATGTTTCGAAACAGATTACAGTGAAAGTAACTATAAACAAACCAAAACCTTATATTTACACATACCTACACTATTTTTATATCTCCAGAAAAATCACAAGTGCGTTGCCAACCCCTTTATTTATTTGAGGATTCGTTGGCAGCTAGAGACAAATGCAAGGTGCGTCCTCTGGAGCTCTGCCCGTCTAGTATGATAGCTTATACCGTCACGTTATATGGCCAAAATGTACTGAAACGTCACATATAAATATAACGTGACGGTATAAGCTATCATACTAGCCGGGCTGGAGACCTTAAAAGAAATACCTTGCCTACCAGAAGCATTAAATGATGTGTCTGTTTTTCAACCTAGTTTTTATTTTCTACAGCTTGTACAACAGAAAAGCGTATCTACACGATTTGTCACCTTAATACCATTTAGATAAAGTCGAAAATTGCTTTTAGTGCCGTTTGAGGTACATTTAAGTAATTTACTCCTAGTCGTAAGCTCATACTCATAACCTCGTCCCACAGACCACTTAAAGTGGTCAGTGCCTCGTCCAGTTAAATAAGTCGGGTTTTTTTTTTTTTTTTAATAAATAAATGATATGGGTCAATTTTTACACAAATCGAACTAGTCCCATAGTAAGCTCAATAAGGCTTGTGTTATGGGTACTAGACGTTAATAGATATACTTAAATACATAGAAAACATCCAAGTCTCAGGAACAAATGTCTCTGCTCACCACAGAAACAAATGCCCTTACCGGGATTCGAACTCGGGACCTCTAGCTTCGGAGGCAGTGGCACTACCAACTAGGCTAAACAGGCCCGACCGAACAGGTTTATTATTATTACTTGGAAACATGAACCCTGTCAACGAACCAGGTAAAGGATGATTGCACGCATGCGCATTCGGTGTGGCTCGGCCTTTATTGCTCAACACAAACGTTTGACGGCCGAGGCTCGGAAGCAGCCCGGTTTAGGCCCGGCCCGGAAACGGAACAGTCCAGTGGGGATCATCGTTTACCATGCTCAATAATTAAGATTATGTAGCTCTACTATAGGCCGATCAACGATACGGCCGTAAAATAATATACAATATATACAATATAAGGACTAGTGTTCAGATAAATAAATAAATATGACATTTGACTATATGAATCTTTCTTTGATTATAGCCGAAACATGATTACTTATTTTTTTCTTGATAGAAAAATAATCCAATCCAGTCTGAGACAATGCCTAGGCGGCGCAAGAGAGGAGACGTCAAAAAATAGCAGACGTTAGAGCGGGGCAGGTCCCTGCTGCTCGCTACCCTCTCTAGTCTCACTTGTGCTGCCGGCAACGTCTCAGTTATAAGGATGCTTCGAATCGAACACGCCTCCTTCCCCCCTGCCCCAGTGTTTTAGTAGACTTGAAAGTTAAGTTTCATTAAGTGAGACGAGAGGATAGCAGCGGCAGGGACCTGCCCCGCTCTCATGATCGATATTTTTTGATGTGTCCCCTCTTACACTTACGCTGCTTAAAATGTCTCCTATAGTGCTTAAATTAGTATTGAATTAATAAATGAATCTACGATGAATGAAAAGCTGTTCCCGCGCTTCCGTGCGAAGAACGCAAGCGAAACCTTAGTATAAGATATATATGCGGCCTTAACGCATCCCGAAGTCCGTTCTCATCATCTTCCAAGTGATTTCAAGTTTGAATCCTAGAGGAGGCCAGGGGTCTGTTTTGGCGCCTACTGCCAAAATTTATCGTAGGCACTAGTTATACGAAAGCGACTGCCATCTGAACTTTCAACCTGAAGGGAAAACTAGACCGGTTTCTTACCGAAAAGCTGATGATAAATAATATCAAATGATAATTATTTTACATAAGTTTTTTAAATAACCCAGATGTAGGTACAAGTTGGGGTTCGAATCCATGATCTTCCTGATAGATAATCGCGTGCCTTCCGCTAGTGACTTCTAATATAAGTATGTACTTATATTTTTCACCTTATTGTAGAAGTAAGATGCGAAAGTGTAAACATATGATTGACGCCGACTATAGATTATACCTTATACTTTTCAGAATGCCTCTCATTAAATGTCAGTAAAGAGATACCGTCACTGCACGGTATGTGTACAAGATAGGAATGCAAACGTGTGTAGAGCTAAAACACATTTTGAGATTATGTCGCATGAAGAAAGCATCTGCCAGTTTATCTTCTAATAAGGCTAAGAATTATGAAATCTCTTGATTGCTGACTTAAGCTAAAGAACCAGGAATACAGGATGAATTTGCATAAACAGGAATACTTATTTTGCACTTCTACACATGCATATAATTCATACGAGTACATAACAGTAAGTTTCCTTAACTATGTATACCTACCTTATAGTAACAGAGTATTAGCCGAGCGGACTCTCAGCTCACAAACATATAAAATACTGTTCCTTGATAAAATTATGATTTATTTATGTCCCAAGATAATCAATCATTGTAATCGCATATATAGCTACAACGATAATGGTTATCGTGATTGCACATTTTAGCAATATCAATAAAATAATATATTGATTTACAGCGCAGTCTTACACTGCGTTCTGAGAAATGCTCATATATTACCATGGATCACTAAGTAGGGTAAACCCAATTTTAAACTTAACGCTCCTTTCATACATTTCATTACAAACGCATTTGGAAATTGCTCTTATTGCCATTGACACAGAAGTCCTTCTGAGAATGACGCGATTGGGTAACTATACTCAGCGGGAAAAATATTGATTCGAAGTCGTAGCAAAATGCACGAAAACTGAACCAAATTTAGGCAAATTTTCTGCCGTTGAGTATAGTATCAGCCGAGCATGCAATACAGGTGTTTACCTGTCTCCCTATCAAGTAATTTATATGACTGACTGTCATGTTTGTGTTGGCGTTTTTCTGTACAAGTGCCTTTACAGCCAATTTGCAGAATAAAAATGTATTTCAATAAAATACTCGATTACTTGATTTCCAGATTGTATGAGGTCATTTACGAAAGATCACGTCAGTGGTTTCAAATATTAGTCAGGTCTCTGAATGTTATTTACCTTGGCGTTTTATTTATTGGCATAATTTTTATTTGCATACCTATGCTCTTTCCTTGAACTCATGCAAATGATTCATTCATGAATTCAGTAACCTTATAATTTTTTTAAAGATATATTCATTTATATGAACGGTAGGTCTTACACAGCTGAAAACAAGATTTGCTCCTCCTGTAGTCAACAGTTAAGGGTTACGAGAACGTAGGTTATGTTTTTATTACAAAGATTTATACCGGGTGTACAATCCCAATGGGTCAGTCAGTACGGTGAAGTCGGAAACTATGAGAGATAGCGAGATCTGTTCTTAGGAACCATGACGTCGGTTTTAGATTTAATAATAATTACATTCAAACTTTTGTATTAACTCTCATACATAACCGGGAATCGAACCTGGTCAATATTTTTAATTAATCTTTGTATTCAACAGAATGGCTACCATTTTGAACATTTACTGAAATAAAATAATTATCTTCTTGGTGGGTTTTTCTTTCAGTTATTTAAACAAGATTCCATTAGTGTTGTGCTTTTTGCGACTTGCAGAATTTATACACATTGATTTTGACCAGGTTCGATTCCCGGTTATGTATGAGAGTTAATAAAAAAAGTTTGAATGCAATTATTATTAAATCTAAAATCGACGTCATGGTTCCTAAGAACAGATCTCGCTATCTCTCATAGTTTCCGACTTCTCCATACTGCCCTATTTGGATTGTACACCCGGTAGAAAAGGAGATACATATTTATACAAATTATGAGTCCAGTCAAAATTTAGAACTTTATATGTAGACAGCCTTTAACTTTAGTTATGTCCAAAGGATAGAATCGAACCTAAATGTATGGATACTGTCGCCTTTCAAGGCCTAAAGTACTCGATTATTTTATTACCTGGTTCTATTCATTTAAAACAGATCACATCAGTAAGGGAACATTTCGAATTTCAGTATGTTCTCTGAATGACTGCGTTATCTTTATCAACATCATTTATATTTGCATGCGATTGAACTCACGCAAATGATTCATTCATGAATTCAGTAATCTTATTCATTTTTTCTTTTGATAATACGATACATTCCAATGAACGTTGGTTCATATGCAGCTGGAAAAAAAGTCGCCTCTCCTGTGGTCTCCTGAACGACTTATGTGCAGTCCACACAATGTTTTGTATATAAACATTTATAAAAATGAAAACGCGGTTTATGCGGATTATGAGTTAAACCATAAATAAGGCTTTATAGGCCTTAAGTTTAGTTATTTCCACAAGGAATGACACAAACCGGAAACCTAACTCAGTGTATGACCTCGCTGCAAGTATAAGAAAATAATTAAAAATTATATAATACCATATCCATATTACATTGGGATTTAACCTTATTGGGGCTCATTTTATGTGTATCTTTGTGTGGTTTATATATAAAGGCTTAATTCAAAATATATCATTTTATTCATCGGTTATTATCGAATCCTTTTTAAGGCACGAGTGAATAGGCATCTTCTGGGTGAGCTCGCTTCATCGTCGGCCTCATCTTTGCCCCCAGGCTAGATGTTGGCCAAGAGCAAACCCTTTTTTAATAAAAAAAAATAGGTTGTATATATTTTTAATTAGGCCTCTTTATGGTTTTGTTTGTTAAATGCGTTATACTGTTTCAACTGAAACCAATCTATTATGTCTATCATATCTTATTACTTATAAGATAACTTTAATTTTATTGTTGACACAGTACTATTGGCATATCTATACAGGGTGATTCGGGAGACGTGAGCAAGATCAACACTATAGATTCAGTAGATCATAAGCTACTGCTTCGTGCCACTATTAGTGAAATTAACGTTCATTTATCTTTGGTGTTCAAAACAAAATGTTTAAAATTATTTACGAAATTCATGGTCACTCTACAATCAGGACACTTCAGTCAAGTGATACGTGTCAAATTGAATGTCATCCGAGTCCGATTACTTTTGAATTATCGTATCTCACTCAATGTGACAATTTACTTTCTTCTTAATCAAAGTGCTGTCATAACAGTTAGAGGTTTAATATTTATAAACCAGTTGTTGTAGGGTCACCATGATTGTAGAGAATTAAACTTTAACTTCACAAAAATTAAAATACTGGAAAAAGATATAGGTGTTTCACTTAAATACAATGGTGAACGATTCATTGCCATTTACTATGTTTGTAGTGTTGGTCCTGCTCACTTCTCCTGAATCACCCTGTATGTGGGAAATATCATTTAAAAAATGGAGAACACACAATATTTAAAATGGACGCTTCTCTTCTAGTAGACATTGTTTCAATGTGTGAGTTTGTATGTATTGCTCCTATATGCTTACGTGACATGTGAGCGGAAATACTAGAGAGGCGTTCAGTTTAAAATTGGTTTTACTCTATCTGGGAATTCATGTTTCGGGAGGCAAATCCGAATTTTTTTCTGACGTGTTTAGAAGTCATCGTTATCAATCATCATCATCGGCCATAGGCCCACTAGTGGGCTCAGCCCTCCTCTTATAAGTGAGAGGGAACATTTAGAAGTAAAAAACCATCACCCTTGGTCATAAACACAATTAAAGTTGTGTTGTAATGAATGTCGGTGAATGTCCGATGTAAATAATCCATATCTAATCGGATTTTCTCCATAAGTTCCTTATCTTGGCTCGTTTTGCTTACTTTGCATATCTGTTCTATGTTCAATGCGGTATTTTACTTAAAGTTAAATTAACAAGTCTGTACGAATCGTAACAAAATAACGCTCGGTTAATATCAAGCTTTTACAAAAATTTGATTAATGACCTCACTATTATTTGTGGTCAAACTGCATCCTTTTATTCATGTTGATGTATTTGAATAGCGTTAATAAGCTGAAATTTGATGTTTCCTTCGTATTTTTGACATCATTTTTGCTTATTGGTAACGTTAAAAAATATCTTTATAGTCTTGTAAAATACCGTATCGGCAATAGAAATAAAAAATAGACACTTTAAGTATTACAAGCGTTAGGTATAATTTTACGGACTCTGTGCATTATCTGTGGATCATACACAGATTAAAACCCGTGTCATACGGAGTTATAGTTTATATTAGACACAATATTAAAATAATAAATAAAATAAAAATAATATTACATATTATTATTAATTATTATATGGATTATCAAGGCATCTTACCATATATTTTCAACACTAATGTACCTAGTCCTTGATATATAATTTTACCGTATAACAGAGACGGCGTCACGGGTTATGGGTAAAAGGAGAGACGATTTAGTGTAGCCGGCGGCAGGTAGCTACAGCGCGCTGCTCTCCCACGCCATCTCAGTTATGGCCTGTTTACACATTGATTAGTGTGACTTCATACAAAAGCTACTCGCAAAAGACACGTTCGTACTAAACACTAATCAAAGTGTATAAAGGCCATTTAGCGGTCAATAGCTTTTCGATAACAATCCTAATTTTGGAGAATTGAATTACAATTTTGATACAGGCTTATAGTTTAAGAAACGAAAGAACCAAAGTTGAATTCCGGCATTAGGGTGTACTTTGGGAAAAGGCCATATTATGTCACTCAATCTGTGTATGATTCATTTTTACCCGCCGAGGATTACATTCATCCATTCTAATTGGGAACATAATCATTATACCATATTGATAAGGCATCTGTCACTTTCCTACAACTACCAAGAGTAATAAACATTGAAAAGTGCGAGAGAGTCAGACGCGCTATCCAAAGACACCACGGAATAAGCTACGCTTTATGTGGATTTATGAGTCTTTAACAAGGCGCTGTGTTTTTTGGATTTACTTAACAAAGAACAGTCTTATTATCACACAAATGCTGTAAGTTTATCAAAAATCTTGCGGGAAATTACTAAAGACACTTGAATTTATAGGTCTATTTAATGTTTACGACGCCTTTGATGGGCCAGAGGGGAAACGACGAAAGAAAGTAAACGGATTCTCCCTCGTCGTCTCAGTTAAGTGGTAGACAATATGACTGTTATATCTTTACTTTTCTTTCGTAACTTAATAAAAAATACATTAATTTCAGATTTTTTAGTTAAGAAAGTGTTATACATGTAACTGAGTAGATTCAATGGCATTAATAGAATTCTGTCAATACCATTAAGAATAACCACCATTACTACCATACCATTATCATTTAATAAGAAGGCGTCATGTATTTTTTTAAAGCGATACAAAATAATTAATTTCTCTAAACGTAAAAAGTCTTTCAAAGGAGAAAGAAAACCAAAAATGCCTCCTTTGGATTAAATGTACAGTTGTCATTGCCATCAAATATATCTTCACTCTTCAGGATGCTCAAGTACACCCGCGGTCTCCTGCTTTTGCGGTCTCTAACGCCTTAAAAATAGAGTCGTGTTCAGGAAGTGACTACCTTGTACACTCCGATAAATCTGATGTACTTAAAAAGTCATTTTTGAAATTTTTTATTTAACATAGCGCCCACTTTTAAATTACACGTTGTATAAACATACACATTTGTGACATACTGAGTGCTCATATTTCACTCCAATGAATCCAAAAATGTACTCAAAAAGCCACTTATTAAAATTGAAATTGTTTATATTGATATTGAGTATAGCGCCCATTTTTTTATTATACGTTGCATAAACTTGCGCATTTGTGTGATATTGTATCTTACCGGGTGCTCATATTATGGTTTGCCGTTTCACTGACACAGGGCCTGAAAACACAGCGCAATAGGAGACATCAAGGGGTAGTGGAGGGGCAAAAGCGGCAGGAACCCGCCCGGTCCCCCGACCACTACACCTTGATGTCTCCTCTTGCGGCGAGCGAAGCTCAGGCCCGGTCTCAGTTATACTGTACACCTATAGGTTGGTTTGCGTGAAACTGCCGTGAAATGACGGTTGCTCGAAGCATCACGAGAGTCGCGAAGAGCCAGTGTGAAGACACCTTGATCGCATTCCTTTTCTTCAGCCCTCCACGGACGCGACGCCGGGGCAAGTATAACATATTTTACCCAATCTTATATTATAATTGTTTATTGAATGTTTTTGGTGCTTATTTCTAGGCATTCCTAAAAATTGACATGTATCTTCTTTTCATACACAGTTGAAAAAAAAGTCTTACCTGTGGTTAACAGTTGTCTTACTTATGTGTGTGTATATTATGTTTTAATTACATAAATGTACACAAGAAGTACCGCCCACCCATGCGGATTACGAATTCAACCAAAAATTTGGCTTTAGATCGCTACTAATAACTAAGGAAAGAGGCGTACCTAAATCTGTGTATTGTATCTCTTTTGTATTGGACATCTTACACACTCAATCGCTAGAAGAGATGTTGATATACCCGTATACGCCCTGTCAGCTCGCGAGCGCGGATGTTGTGAAATGTCTGGTAAACATCAAAAAGTGAATAAATTGCGTATTTACCACATGTCACATGTCACAATCTATAACATGGTTTCACTCTGCGAATAGAAAACGATCATAATATCCAGGGGTCGTACTTTTCGTGCCGGTGACGTAAAATTGACGTCACATTGCATATAGCATGATTCCAATTGCTATTATGGTAATAATCAATCATTAATCATCAATCATGCATTTATAATTTTTATTATTATCTTTTTTAGGGTTCCGTAGTCAACTAGGAACCCTTATAGTTTCGCCATGTCTGTCCGTCCGTCTGTCCGTCCGTCTGTCCGTCCGTCCGCGGATAATCTCAGTGACCGTTAGCACTAGAAAGCTTTTTTTTTCATTTTAACCCTAACGTATTGTTAGATAGGTATTTAAAAATAAATAGGGGTTTACTAAAATCATTTTTTGATAATGTTAATATTTTCGGAAATAATCGCTCCAGAAGTAAAAAAAAATGTGTCCCCCCCCCTCTAACTTTTGAACCGTAAGTTTTAAAAATATGAAAAAAATCTCAAAAGTAGAACTTTATAAAAACTTTGTAGGAAAATTATTTTGAACTTGATAGGTTGAATAGATTTTGTAATTATTTAAAAAAAAAAATGTGACGGACGGAAAACTACGGAACCCTACACTGAGCGTGGCCCGACACGCTATTGGCCGGTTTTTTTTAAATACAGCCTAGCGCATCCTAAGATTAAAAAGTATTTCTTTTTCTATTCAGAATTTTAATTTATAATGAAAATGAAAATGTAACATGAACCAGTCAGAAACACTTGCAGTAATACTCAGTGTTGTACTTTAAAACTTGTCATGTGACAAGCAAATTGAGGTTGTTACAGAGGCATACTTGTAAAAAGTGTATGTATACATAATTATTGAATAATGAATGATGATTAAGTGATTACAATAACACTAATTAAAATAGTAATTGCAAAATTTTACCAAAATCATAAAAAGATGACGGGCGTCTTCCCACGACGATTAGGTGAGTGTTAAAATGGCAACCATCACACGCCCCGCTGGTCGTAAGTTGTTTACCACCGTCTTTGAATAACAAAAAAGTTTAAATCAATATGCCAAATCATTTTCAATTGCGCCCGTTTTCTTTATTAGCCTTGCTCGTGTATCATGTTCGTTCAGCGTGACAACCGCGTCAGTTTGACGACGGCAGGGACATGAAACCGTTTCGTAATTTATTGACTTTCACGTCAGTTATCCATGTTTAATGAAGGGTAAAGTTGCTTGTTTGTTACCTTTCAAGCTTGCCACTGAAATGAAAAAAAAAGATGACGACTTTGGCTAAGTTGCTGGTGACCCTGCCTACGAAGCCTCTCTCGGGTTCGAACCCCGGTCAGGGCATTTATTTTTACTCGAATATTTGCTCGTGTTTTCTCGGAGAATATGGGTTTTGCCGAAGATGGGATCGGCTCGATCGATTTTTCGCTCTCGTAAACCCCTATACATCGCCGGAAGATCAGCGCCGGCTCCCTGAGTCGGCATTTATGCTGAGGCGAGACCTTTTCGTGACGAAATACTTTTTTTTAATTATATTGTAAATATATATATATATATATATTTGTCAATTTCATAATTGACAAGATTTCATTTTTTAAGCATATTTTTTATCGATGAAATCGAATAGAGGATAAAAAATTAAGTAAAACCACATTTTTAAATTTTCAACATGATCCCAATTTCATATAGATAAATCAATTTCAAAAGTTCCTCATTCTAAAAGAGAGTAAATGACAAGTAATGCGTCACAGCGTAACAAATCATACAGAAGCACTGTTACTAAGACAGATTTACTAAGGAATGTGAACTGCTGTTCTTTTTGTGCGCTGTGACTGTCATTATTTCATAGTATACGTCAATACGAAGATAGTAGGCTGCTTCACATTTTCGTGAATATTTCGCAAACTAATAGCGATAAAAATATAAAAAATATATTTTGGGGTTTCTTATTAACATATTAACGAAATGAGTTAAGATTTCATACTACTCAAAAATTTTAAATGTTGTCAATTGTGATAGGTCGTTTAATTAGTGGGACCCGGGTATGTCCTTAAACTACGACCAAGACCACCGGGAAATGGGCAGCAGCATTCCTAGAGTGCGGTGGAGATACTGCGATCGCCAACCCGCATGCCAAGCGTGGCGATTATGGCATTTACCCCCCATGAAATTGGGGGTGGCCTATGTCCAGCAGTGGACGTCCTAGGGCTGAAATGGTGGATGGTGGTTTAATTAGTCGCACACGCGGAATTCCTACCATTGTCTTCACTCCGTACCGAATTGCATGTGTGAAGAGTGTGTAAAAGCAGTTATAAGTTTAGAACTGAAACTTAAAAGAGCGGTAATAGTACATTACGATGTGCAGGGAACAGGAAATTCGCAACGAGTGGTTATAATCGAATACGAGTTGCGAATTAACTATTCGCACGTTTATCGTACAACATTTTACGGTACATATGGCTCTTTAAAGATTCGACATATGCACGTAATCTGCTGATTACCGCACTCGTGCGGTAAAGTAGCACCATATGTATATTTAGAACTGTAACTGTAAGTGCTTTTACCGCTCTTTTAAGTAAAATAATATGAAATGCTTTAAGAGACGGATTTGTACGGCTACATTCAACTTAACTCAATAACACACTCTTCTCACATGCAATTCGGTACGGAGTGAAGTCAATGGTAGGAAGCAGTAACGAAACTTCAATAGAAAACAGCCGTAGGTATTTGAATATTTATTTTGGCATAAGTAGTTGTTATTGTTCAAAATTACAGTTAAAACAACTAAATCTAAAACAGGCCCTCGTTCCATTGTACGGATTGTACCGAGAATACTGGCGGAATTCGCCTAACACCCATAGTACAAGCTTTACGTAGTTTGGGACTAGGTCGATTTGTGTAAGATTGTCCCCCATTTTTTTTTTTATGATAGGCTGACTAGCCATTGGCCTTAGTCTCACCTGATGGAAAGCGATGACAAGGCCTAAGATGTTGCTCGCTGGTTCAGAAATAGCCTATTCACCCTTGTCTTGAAGAGACCCCGATTGTATGTATCAGGAAATACAGACGGCGGCAGCAACTTCCAGTCCTTAGCTGTTCGCATTAAGGAAGAAGAAGCAAATCGCTTCGTACGAATAAATGGTAGGCTGACAACCTAAGGATGCAACCGCTCACCGCGTCTGGACGTCCGGTGATGGAATGGGGAAGGTGGAACTAAGTCATGTTATTCCCTGTGCACAGCACTCTCCAAATTATTTTTATCGTCCATATCATAACTTCCCTACAGTAAATTCAGAAACGATAAGCAAATGACCTATATTAAGAAACCTGTACCTATTTGTGGTTGCATTTTAATGTTTACACTAAAGTATCGATTAGCTGGTAGTAAGTAACTACTAACTATATATAAAATAACGCTGTAGCACCTAATTAATTTATTTATTTCTTACAAATGTTTACATGGCCTTACAGTTAACCCAATGCGCCATGAAACTTAAGCTTATAAAATATCTATTTAGGCGACGAAACGGCGTGGCCCCGTTGCATCGTCGTCTCCGGTGTAGGATTCGGTAGGTTGCCCCGGAACCGTCGAAACACGACACCCTTCGGCCAGAAGTCGGCACACGCGATGGTCTCCTGCAGCGGCCGCGGCACGCGCACCACAAATGAACTGAAGTGCACGTAGTGACGTGAACGCAGCTGGAACACCCTCAGCGGGAAGTCGGTCTTCTGGCGAACGTACTCCACCACATCATCAGCCGTGGCGGTGTAGTGCAGGCGCGATACATAGAGCGCCATGCTCGGTGTGGCAACTCGCAAACCCGAACCAACCGGTTCTGCAGTACCAACCGATACTTTAATTATGTTTAAATTTCGAACATCTTCTTAAACAAAAGAATCAATTCGAAGCGTTTCCCGGTTGTAAACTCTTGCCTACAAATAAGTTAATAGAATAAGTACTTACCACAAACTTGGAAATGCTGGCCATGCTCGTATTTATACACGGTTAAGGTAATATGACGGCGATTGTACGAAAGTGTTGTGTATTTTTGCAGCCGGTACCGTCGGCTATGAAAAAAGACTACTAGTTTTCGACTCTATTATCTGTGTGTTAAGGTCCAAAACTAATTGATTTTTTGACTGACTATACCTACCTGTTTATGGAGAATGTCCGTTTTTTGTGACATTAGGTCGACCGTGTTTTTTTGTGTAGAATGTGGAGATAAACCTAAATTCTTCTGTTTTATTAATATGTGCGAAGGCAAGAGTTGCATAGATTATACTTTGTAATTTCTTACTTAAAATATTTGACATTTACGAATTGACGTTTGTAGTGATGACGCTAAGACGCAGGTATATTGTCTGTCAAATCAAGCGATTATTGCGAATGGTTGATTGCATCGATTTTACAGTCAAGTCAAAATATACGGAAAGAAACGGATTAAGCGCACTAATACCCAAACACTTCGTCAAACTGCACACTTGACAAGCGATTTCTTCTCAACATCATTTTTGTTTCGTTCAGAAATCAATAACTATTGTATTTTACACGCCGTTTGCCCGCGCCTTCGTCCGCATAATGTTCTACTCTCTTTTCCGTCCGTAAATCCAGGCTATAAATTATTTGTATACGAAGTTTCATCATAATCCGTTTCGCCAAACATGTCACTTTCGAATTTATAATATTAGTAGCATAATAATAATAAAATAACATTCAAATTGGGCCACTCTTCTTAATGGGGCCTTTTAAACTATTCAAACATTATCACAATACTGAGATGTCAATATTATTCATCATCATGTCAGCCGAATGACGTCCACTGCTGGACATAGGCCTCCCCTAAAGACTTCCACAATGACCGGTCCTGCGCCACCCGCATCCAGCGGACACCCGCGACCCTTACCAGGTCATCAGTCCACCGTGTGGGGGGCCTGCCCACGCTACGCCTTCCGGTACGTGGTCGCCACTCGAGAACCTTTCCGCCCCAATATTATTACGGTTTTCAAACTTGTTTGGATATTGCTTCAATTATTACGTGATACGCGTACGTATGAGTGTATCGCGTGATAATAAATGCCCGTGTAAAAGGCCCCATTCACTTGTTTTTCGAGCGTAGTCGATTCAAAAAAGATTGGTGCTGCGTATTTTTATTCACATTTGGTTTTCTGTTTCATGTCTGTCCAGTGCGCCCACGTAACAATATCTCTTTATGGGGGCATGACATCATTAAAATATAAAACATTCGGAATTCTTTTACCTCGTCTGTAAAATAAGACTTAAAATGTTAGACGGAAGACTCATATTTCAACGAGTAGTGGAGACAAACATTAATAAATATCATACGTAGCATAAAGCCAGATTCATACCAATCTGACGTGTGTGTGATGTGACGTCTGACACAATGGGCCCTCACGACAGACCGCGTCAGATTCATGAATGAGGATGAATGTGACCTAACCGTACTAAATGTATGATGCCGATACCATTCTGTCGCGTCATGACGCATCACGTCAAAATTCGGCTTAGCTTTTTAAGCTTGTTCACTACTCGTGCTCGTAAAGGTCCTCTTTACGCTCTGCAAAGGCGACATAAAGTCTCTTTATGGATATAATATTTAAAGGAAAAGGCGGATTTTACTTTATGCTCTAGAAGTCTAGAGCATAAAGTAAAATCCGCCTTTTCCCAGCCCGCCGCAGTTGACGACCAGAGAAGTAAATTTGATAACATTACCTTAATTATATTAATTATTTATTTAATTTTCTCGCAACAGAAGTGAAAAGCGGAGTGTTTAATTCGAGTATAAAACCCATTTTATCCTCTACTTTATATCGACCCTCGCCTGCGGCTCGCATAGATAAATTGTCCCGGATGAAATGGCTTGTTTTATACACTTGTTGTACAATCTACTATTGTAAGCTTTTGGCGGATTGATCTACCCAATTTATTCACGCGACGTATTTCTGGTGGCGACTAAGGTCGCCATGTTTGCCACCGACGTGGTATAAAAAAAGAAAAATAGTTATTTGTTATACAAGGGTGCAAAGTTGTATTTTACCCGCGAGTGTTTCAACACACGAGAAGTGAAATACAACTTTGCACCCGTGTGTAACACAAAACTTTTCTCCTCACTATAGCGAGGAAAGTGCAACATGCAAAAAAACACAGTTCCACAGGCATGATTTTCACTGGAATTACAGATTTTTTTACTATATTATAACAGAAAACTCTGAAAGTTGTGTATAATATTTACGTGAGTCGGAGTCGGTGACAAGTTGTGTATATTTTAGTGGACATTGAAAATGATGACATTTCTGACTATGCGTTTTGAAATTGCATCGACTCAACTTGTGCGTTTACAATTATACTCAATATCATTATAAAAAAAATGTTGCTTATGGAATTTTAAGGTTTACGACATAAATCATTAAATTTGGTATTTTTTATTAAATTCTCAAACCATTTATTTAATGATAATTGATATCAAACGAACCATTAGTATGAGCGTTTTACGTTTTGTTATCTGTCAAAAGCTACTCAAACACGCTCCAAGGTCAAATTACTTTCCCCACTTGTGGATAAAATGCGTTTTTACCCGCTTGTTTCAAAGGATAAAAGACGGCTTTCCGAGCTAGTGAGGGGAAAAAGACCCGACCCGAGGGACCCGGGTATGTCCTGGACCCGGGTATGTCCTTAAACTACGACCAAGACCACTGGGGAATGGGCAGCAGCATTCCTAGAGTGCGGTGGAGATACTGCGATCGCCAACCCGCATGCCAAGCGTGGCGATTATGGCATTTACCCCCCATGAAATTGGGGGAGGCCTAT
The DNA here is from genome assembly GCA_905163555.1 of Notocelia uddmanniana. Lineage (NCBI taxonomy): Eukaryota > Metazoa > Arthropoda > Insecta > Lepidoptera > Tortricidae > Notocelia > Notocelia uddmanniana. The sequence continues at coordinate 3,614,223 of LR991052.1, forward strand.
GTCCAGCAGTGGACGTCCTAGGGCTGATGTGGAGGGGAAAAAGTATATGCTGCAGTGTTTTTGAAAACTCACGTTTTGTATGGGTCAAAAGGGGGTTGAAGGTTTGTTAAGGGAGCAAGATCTTTTTAAACGTGAAACTTAAAAGTTCGTTTGGCATGTAGCCATCAGTCTCCCGTACGCTAGACCGAACTCAATTCTCCATACAAACGTAATTTCGTTCTCATTTTAAAACGCCATGCTGAAATAACATGAAACTTTGCATACACAATGGGATCCGCCAAATCTAGGTCGTAAATTAGTTTCTGTTGCTAGAAATTAAAAAAGAAATAAAATACAGCGAGTTTTTGATATTTTTACGTCTTGTATGTAAACCTTAAGAATCGCTGTATTTTTTCTCCACTAAAATTTCAAACACCAGAAACTAATTTCCGACCATACAAAGTTTCAAATGATTCCGGCATGCCATTTTAAAATGAGAGCGAAACTACGTTTGTATGGAGAACCGAGCTTACTGCGGACTCTTAAATGACTTAGTTAAGCCTATGCGGAAGCGGCATTGTCTCCCGCAGAAGTGTCAGGAAAATTGGGGATTAGGGGTATTGGCGTGCCCACTTGCTTCATCCTTCTTCGGGCTTCAAGAAGGTCAAGCCAGGCCTTGTCATTGCATTTAGAAGATTAAACATTAAAATGCAAGAATACAACATCGTGTTACTCTGCAGCTGACTATACGTTCCTCTTTAGAGGAAACACTACGGCCGTTTTTCCATACAAACGTAGTCTTCTGTTTCCTCCTTAGATAATGTCACTAGAGCAATCATTTTTTTTTATAAATCTATGGACACTATTGCCATGTCCCTGTTTTCCTTTTTTTTATCATAAATTAATTATTAAAACGGATATGACGTTTAAAAACCAAAATATAAATGGCACAATTTCCGCGGTGTTCAGACATTCAGCATACAAATTTGAAGAGATTACATAAAAAAAAGAAAAATATAGGTACACAGCAAAAACCTTCCTTAGAATTATTAAGGCGCAGGGTAGGGCAAGTCATTCTCCATACAAAGGTTGTGCAAGTTTTTTGCGTTAGTTTTGGCACTACAGCATTTAATTTAATTTTTTATTAGTACATATTGGATATACGCAGAACTTGATGTTAAAATTTTGCATTATTTGAAAAAAAAAAGACAAAAAAAATTAAATTTAAAAAACAAAAACATCAAGACATACCTAACAAAAAAATAAGCATATGGACCAAAAATAGTAACTGGTGTGCAAACACAAACGAAGAAAAACTTGCACAAAGTTTGTATGGAAAGAGCTTGCCCACCCCTTCGCCTTAAGAGGGCGCAGTACGATCGGTGTGGATCGGTTCTCCATACAAACGTATTTATGCTCTCATTTTAAAACGCCATGCTAGAATAACATGAAAATTTGTATACACAATGGCATCCGGCATATCTAGGTCGGATCATAGTTTCTGTTGCTAGAAATTGTAAAAGAAAAAAATACAGAGGCTTTTTGAGTTTTTTACGGCTTGTATGAAAACTTTAATAATCGCTGTATTTTTTCTCCATTATAATTTCAAGCAACAGAAACTATGATCCGACCTAGATATGCCGGATCCCATTGTGTATACAAAGTTTCATGTTATTCTAGCCTGGCGTTTTAAAATGAGAGCATAAATACGTTTGTATGGAGAACCGAACGTACTGCGCAGTCTTAATGAAAAAGTAATCAAATCGGTCCAGTTTTGGAGAAGGAAACAGGGGACTATGCAACGTTGATTTTGTCTACTTTTCATAGGTGATTTCAGTCCGAACTGCAGTATATCGCTCTCTATGGGCATTTGTTTTGGGTATAGCGCGACGGATTAGATTTAGATTAGAGCGCGCAATAGATTTTATAAATACCTATTTTTCAATTCTCTTGCCCTTAGTGTTTCCTCTTAATCTCACCACCTTTATTTTTCCGTAATCGTTCGTAAATCTTCCAAGCAATGTAAATTCCGCTACGTAAAAATGTTGAAGGCCGTTAAAATTTGCACGAAAGCGGTTGACACGCCGGGACCTCTTGAGGATGACCCGGAGCTCCAACAACCTTACTTACAATACAACAAACACAACATATACACCATATACCTACGCAGGTGGTAGTGAATAGAGTGCTTGCATGATGTATAACACATTCCTTCACATTCCTGGATACAGTATCTACATAACAAATAATTAGTGGTCTATGGCCGTCGCGGAGGTGGGTGCTATTCTCAAAGCTGAGACAAATGTGCACGACAATTTAAGGGCGGGACCAACATCATCATTAATATCAGTCGAAAGACGTCCACTTCTGGACAGGCTTATGTCCCCCACAGATAGGGTTACCAGATGTACCAGGTGGGATGTGGAGCGGGCGGTGGACTGATGACCTGGTGTCCGCTGGATGCGGGTGGCGCTGGGCCGGTCATTGTGAAATTCTTTGGGGTTGGCCCTATGTCCAGCAGTGGACGTCTTTCGACTGATATGATGATGAAGGCCAGAGACTACTAGACTTTCAAATACTTTTTAATTCTTGGCGCTTAATCGTACTTAAACCACGTAAATCAGTAAAAGCTGCACAATTTATAATTTCATGGTACGTGGATCTTGGATAAGTTTCGAAATTTAGAATTAGTTTATGACAGCCACATTATGTACCTATGACTGTCATGCTAATGGGTTCACGAAATGTGAATACGACTCGTTCGTTCACCACTTGTCCAGTCGGTATGAATCCCCATTAACCCGTTAAGTGTACCCTTTCGAAAATCGACCTCTTACTTATGTATGCTAGCTAGCATTGTATTTTTAATTAATATCTTTGACGTCTTAACGTTCCACGGATTAAGCATATTCCAAAGCCACAACCAGTAGTGCATTTAGGAGGTGAGTTAAGAGCAATATAAGGAGAGTAAAATAATTGTTAGTCGCGATAGTGTTATGTTGCTGTCCATTACAATTAAACATCATCTCATCATCTTTGCCTGGCTAGATGCTGGCCAAGAATAATCCCATTACTAATTTAAAAAAAAAAACATTAAATATAAATTAACATAGTACATAAAGCAATATTTTGACTAGCCTACTATGGATCCATGCGGTTTGAAATAAACGCTTTTATTTTTATTTTATATTGGAGTCAAGCCAACTAAAATGGAACCGCCACAGCCTACGACCCATAATAAATTGTGCAAGCTACCTCCCGCAAAGTCGCACACAAATGTCTCACGGTCCCGAATAGCCCCTCGCCTTGCACTTGACACGTTCGTCGACACGCATAATAATAGCCTCAACTGATTCATAAACTCCACTAGTAGTGAGCCTCGCGTTGCGGGATCGAACGAACGCTTGTCATAAATGTTAGGACAATTATGTCGATTAAGTTTGTCCTGGCAACAAGGACCACGCGTATTTATCTTAGTTTGAGGGCGGGGTCGTGAATATGATGATGAGTTTTGGGCGCCAAATCGTTCTGTGTACAATGTGGATATGAGTACTGTGTGATGTGGTGTTATGTCGCGGAAGGGTCGAATAGGTAATATATAGTAATAGGAATACATTATATACATGTATAAAATACTTACAAATAGGCTATTCATCCGGTTGGTAACTATCTAATTCTAATTCAGTATGCCGGTTTGCGACCACTTAGAAGACTGTGTGAACTAACAGACTGTCTTCTCGTTTTTTTAGCTTCAGTATTTTTCTTAGGTCCGTAGAAATGCCCTCATTTAACCGGTTGCGCAAAGGGTGCATTGCACCTATATTAGTGGTGTTCTCCTTAACTGTGAACTAGCGATCCTCCCTGTTAGTTCATTTTTAATATATTTAAGAATATATCTATTAAATATATCGTCGTATAGTAACCATAACACAAGGGAACTAGTTCGATTTGTGTAAAAAAAATTAACCCCTGATATTTGTATTTATTTATTAACGAACTTGGCTCAGCTCAGGTTAGAAATTAAATAATCTTTTTATTTCATTAATCCGCCTACCAAATTTCATTGCACGTTTTCATTAACAATACTCGAGCTATCACACATATAACACCGGATTATTCCAGTAGATTCAAAATTGAAAAATAAAGTACCATGCGTGTTCAAAATACTACATTATCTTAAGTTATAAAGGTGCATTTTACTCTGTAAGCGCGCGGGCCTGTTTAGCTTGGTATAGCGGTCAACGACTAAAAGGTCTTATTAGAAGTTTAACAAGCTTCTATTAGTAAATATGGGGTATGTCTTTATTACAAGCACAAATTTTTACGCACTTAATGGGCCCTCGCGACGATCATTCGCAATTGTCAATATATGTGATTGGTCAATTGCAACTGGACGTCTCGAAGCGATTGTAAAACGATTTACCGTGATTGAAGTAGAATGATAGAAATTTTGATTTATAAATAATAATAATAATAATAAATAGGTTCCTCTCTCTGTCGCCCTAACCACCGGTAGCTTAGGCCCCGCCTCGCTGCCGGCGGCACTCTAGGTTAGGTTTTTTATAATGCTTTTATATTTTGTATGTATATTCTTATATTTTACATTTGATAAATTTATTGTAAAAAACCTAACATGTGAAAAAGAATAAATAAGGAGAATAATAAATATTATTGGACAAGTTTTACACAAATCGAACTAGTCCCATAGTAAGCTCAATAAGGCTTGTGTTAAGGGTACTAGACGACGATATATTTAATAGATATATACTTATTTACATAGAAAACATCCAAGTCTCAGGAACAAATGTCCCTGCTAACCACAGAAACAAATGTCCTTACCGAGATTTGAACCCGGGACCTCTAGCTTCGGAGGCAGTGGCACTACCAACTAGGCTTAACAGGCCGACGATTTGTTGATCGTCTCGGTGAATTATTGACAAGGCATCATATAAAATAGAGTCTAGGCAGACAAAGTCAATATCTCTCTCTGCCTCTTTCTCTCTCTCTCTCTAATTCTGATATTAATTAGCAATTGAAGATACTTCGCATGCTATCAACGAGATCATGAAAAATCTTATAAGTATCCGTAGTATCTGTACCGCTGTTGGAGCGACTACTTTATTAAGACTGCGCAGTACGATCGGTTCTCCATACAAACGTATTTATGCTCTCATTTTAAAACACCAGGCTAGAATAACATGAAACTTTGTATACACAATGGGATCCGGCATATCTAGGTCGGACCATAGTTTCTGTTGCTTGACATTATAATGGAGCAAAAATACAGCGATTATTAAGGTTTTCATACAAGCCGTAAAAAACTCAAAAAGCCGCTGTATTTTTTTTCTTCTACAATTTATAGCAACAGAAACTAATTTCCAACCTAGATATGCTGGATCCCATTGTGTATACAAATTTTCATGTTATTCTAGCATGGCTTTTTAAAATGAGAGGGTAAATACGTCTGTATGGGAGAACCGAGCCAGACCTATCGTACTGCGGCCTCTTAAGGCCGCGAACTTTTTAAATCAACATCTCCGGCTTTACACGTTCATTTTTGCATACCGCAGCCTTACACACAGTACAGGTGTTGTCATTAAAATGCAATTATTTCCTAGCAGGCCGCTTCTATGGAGATAATAGCGCACGTACAATGTATGATACTCGTCATAGGACATGCGATAAGACGAGACTCAAGTCTCTGGTATGTTTAAGCAAAAATATCTATGCTTCTAATGTAATTAAAACTTTTTGGTTGAGTAATCCTGCGAACTTAACCCAGTACTAACTCAGAGCGAAATCTAGACCTTGTCATGATTATACCAAAACCCTCCCGCCCCTCCCCCCACTGCCCGGCCCTCTGGATGTTTTTCTTCACCGAAAAACTTACTAATTTCGTACGTATGTTTTTGGTAGAAACGCTATGGTACGCTCGACCTCACAAGGGGCTTAACATTAAAAAAGTCTGATAAAACGGTTAAAGTATCAACACTACTCTACGCCGACCTAGCCGCCTCGCTCGACCCCCACTACAACACCTGCGCTGGCGCGCTTGGAGACGGGTAATAATACCTAGAATCGAACTTTTTCCGGGCCGATACGGACTCTTAAGCTGTCATACTAAGCCTGAGTTGCACCAAACCGTCTGTAATCGTAAGCTATGTTCGTTAGAATCTGTCTGTATGGAAAATTTGACAAGTTTCCACGGGATGATAGCTGCCGGCGCCATATTTAACGTTAATCAGTCTGTGATCGTAAGTCGGTGCAACCCAGCCTTAATGTCCAGCGGGTGAAAACGAGTCCCAAAGTGTCCAGCTACTTGTGAGGCTGACTGGGGAGTCCGCTCAATTAATTTGAAGCCTGTTGTCATACTATCCGTGGTTCGTGGTGGCCTCCTCTTTTTACCCGACTGCGCCAGAAGGAGGGTTATGTTTTTAGCGAGTATGCATGTATGTATGTATAATTGTTTGGCACGCTCTGCAGCCTGAACGGCTCAATTGATTTTAGCTTGAGAGGTGTCGTCAGACTCGTATTTACTGTGAGAGTGACACTGGGTATATAAAAACAAAATGGCGGATTATTGGCGCCAAATTCCAAATTGCACAGAAACGCGTTCGGGTTTTTTAGTATTTTAATTAATTAGTCTTGCTTTTCTTGTGTGGCTGTATGTTGGTTTTACTATAAAAGTTTTTCTACTTCTATTTTCTCCATATTGAAAGTCGTGTGTCTTATCGTGGGCTAAGGTTACTTCAGTGATGGCAGCAGTGCGGTGACTTTGCCACCGTTATGGCATAATACTCGCGTGAGGCGGGTTGTCGATACCCGGCCCTGAAATAGCCCGTAAACAAACCGCTCGCCGCTATTTCCGGATCCCGCGCATGAAGGGTTAAGGCGAATGTCAGTTATAATTCTCGCTCGCACGCTAACGTTAGCTCTATATGCTGTTCTTGTCTCGCGCGCAGAACTTGACGAAAACAACGTGAAATAAATAAATAAATATTGGGGGACAATCTTACACAAATCGACCTAGTCCCAAACTAAGCAAAGCTTGTACTATGGGTACTAGACGACGATACACATACTTATATTGATAAATACATACTTAAATACATAGAAAACATCCAAGACCCAAGAACAAATATCCGCGTGATAAATGCGGAAATAATGCACTGGCCGAGATTCGAACCCGGTACCTCTATAATCGGAGGCAGTGTCACTACCAACTAGACTAAACAGGCCGCCAAAAATGGGTATTTATTAAAAAAATATAACAATAAAGTTTTAGATGACAGTATTTTGATCTATTCCCCGAAAGAGCAGTTAAAATTACGCATGGAACTGTAGCGAATTTAAGTAGAAAACGTTTCCAATATTTTTTTATCTTATGTACTGTTTATTGTTATTGTGATACCCTAGTCACCTTTTCTTTTTCTGTGGGTGTTGTGTTTCTGGAGGTGAGTAAGGTTTCTATACAAAGAGTCAAATTGTTCTGCAATCGGAAGCATTCATACGCTACGGTGCCTGTTTGCCATCGGCGCAGTATAAAAAGAGTTATATTTAGATCCACAATTTTTGGTAGCTTAGTTTCAGAGCCCTATATACAAAAAAATATTTTTCACCTCAGCGGCTCGAAAATGACTGTTTTGCTGCTTGAACCCAGTGAGCGAAATGCAATTTTGCTGCGAGCGTGAAAACGAATTTTCCAGCTTGAAAGCTCAGTGACGTTCGGTACATGTCAACAACGGACCGTCGAGGAATAAGTTTATTCAGAAACCAGACCTTCCCTGTTGTGTTACCACCATATCAGCCCTAGGACGTGCACTGCTGGACATAGGCCTCCTCCTATTTCATGGGGGGTAAATGCCATAATCGCCACGCTTGGCATGCGGGTTGGCGATCGCAGTATCTCCACCGCACTCTAGGAATGCTGCTGCCCATTCCCCGGTGGTCTTGGTCGTAGTTTTAGGACATACCCGGGTTACCATCGTTACCATATCACTTGTCTTTTGTGGGTTCGCGTAGGAGCCATTCGCATTCATGTCCATTGCAAATATCAATATTTTTTCTTTTATCATTTTTTAGGGTTCTGTACCCAAAGGTTTTTACGGGACCCTATTAGGTACTAAGACTTCGCTGTCCGTCCGTCCGTCTGTCACCAGGCTGTATCTCAAGAACCGTAATAGCTAGACAGTTGAAATTTTCACAGATTGTGGATTTCTGTTGCCGCTATAACAAGAAATACTAAAAACAAAATAATAATAATAATTAAGGGGAGCTCCCATACAATAAAAACGTGATATTTTAGCCCTTTTTCAAGGCTACCACTCGCCGAGCTAGATCTCAGGAACCGTAATAGCTAGACTGTTGAAATTTGCACAGATTATGTATTTTTATTGTGGCTACAACAACAAATATCAAAATCGAAATAATAATAATAATTAAGGGGGGCTCCCATACAACAAAGTAGTTGTTGGCGTTTTTTTTTCTGGTACGGAACCCTTCGTGCGCGGGTCCGACTCGCACTAGGCCGGTTTTTTTTAATTTATTTGCTCATATACTAAAAAGCTCGACGACCTATTTAGCCTAGTTGGTAGTGACACTGCCTCCGAAGCTAGAGGTCCCGGGTTCCAATCCCGGCCACGGCCACGGCATTATTTGTGCATTTATCATGGATTTTGTTCTTGGGTCTTGGATATTGTCTATGTATTTAAGTATGTATTTATCTATATAAGTAAGTATATCGTCGTCTAGTACCCATAGTACAAGCTTTGCTTAGTGGGCTTAGGTCGTTTTGTGTAAGAATGTCCCCCAATATTTAATTAAAAAAAAAAAACTTTTGTCTATATCTGGCAAATTGAAATTTATTTTCGCAAGAAGTGAAGTGAACTAAAGTTTAAATAAAGACAACAAAACTGAACTGAATTTTATTAGAAAATCTAATCTTAGTTTATCACTCAGCACCCAGTGGACACCTAACACGAGTGGCGAGGTCGTGTGGCATAATTCCCTGAATGTTGACATTTAATACCTACACCTGACATTTGTTCAATGTTACATGCATAAGTTGTACAATTTCCTATTGTATATGCCATAGGAATGAAACAGCGTACCAATTTAATCGATTAAGATCGGATAAAGCCATACAATAACAGGTAGATACGAAAATTAAGTAGTCCATGCTATTTTAACTTTATTAAGTCTTTCCTCGTTGATCAAGTGCCTAAATATGTAAAACTGTTCTGGCACGGGTACATATAAAACCAATCTTAAAGTAACAATAGATGTGCGCTACGCGTAATACGGAAAAAGCCACTTTCTGGCCAAGTGTAGTAATAAAATGATGTACACAACACGGGAGGTAATAAATAAATCCCTCGATCGCATATTATATCGCAACTCTATTGATGTTGTGTTTCTTCTCCTGTTTATGTTTGCTATTTTAATTTTATATTATTTTTGTCATTTTTTTTTATCTGTTTTTATTATATTTTCGTTTGGGCGCTGCCTGCCGTGGTTCACTCGTGGTCCCAACGGAAGACTGCTGGCGGTCACACCAGCCACATGCTGAGTTGGAACCATTTCGTTACATGTCTTTTTCTTTTTGGTTGTTATTTTATGCTTCTTCCTATTTGTAATGATTTTCTATTCTATATATACTTATATATGTACGTCCCTCGGGCTGCAAATTCTGCGATCTCAGCCTTTCTTTGCTTTACCAACGTAATTGACAAATAATAGTAATTAATTAATATAGTCCGTATAAGCAACTATTATTACATACCTGTTAGACTTATAAATAAACCACTTATAGGCATCTCAGGCGACCACGGGCTGGTTCCTTCTTTGCCCAGCGGCTTAGACTAGCGGTGCAAAGAGGCAATGCTGCCAGCGCTTAGGGTCCATGCCTCAAGCTTGTGAACTGGGTGGGGTTTCCCTAATTGTGTAATGTACTATTACAGTATATGCCATATGGTGCTATATTACCGCACGAGTGCGGTAATCAGCACATTACGTGCATACGTCGAAACTTTAAAGAGCCATATGTACTGTAAAACGTTGTACGATACACGTGCGAACAGGTAATTCGCAGCTCGTGTCGATTTAAAACACTCCCTTCGGTCGTGATTCAATTTATCACCACTCGTTGCGAATTTCCTGTTCTCTGCACTTGTATCGTAATGTACTATTGTCCAATTCTCTGAACTCAAATGTCAGATCAGAGAAGATATTATCGACCGAGTGAAATGTAAGTCCCGTTTCAGCTTCAGCTAAAATGATTTCGTATGTACAGGGGGGTCTACTCCGAAATTCTAAGTCCGAACTTCGTATGGTGCCTGGTGCCGTCCCTTTCACTCATATAGTGTATAACAGGAGAGTGAAAGGGACGGCGCCATATGAAGTTCGGATTTCGAATTTTGGAGCAAACCCCCAGATACTACGAACGAAAATTTGTTTCGCGAGGTCCCAGAGCCACTAGTAAAATTTTGTCTCATTCACTTATTTCCTGTTCATATCGTCACTTACACAATCCATTAACCTTTGATTCGGCCTACCTCGCCTCTTATATCCATCCACATTGATCCACATTCATATCAAATAAGTAGGTACTCTGTGTATTTGTATTTAATTTAACCCCCAACGGAAAAAGTGGGGTGTTATAAGTTTAACGTGTCTGTCTGTGTATCTGTGTATCTGTCCGTGTTATCGTAGCTCCCAAACGGATGAAACTATTTTCGTTTAGTTTTTTTTTTGTGTCAGATAATTTTATCCCGAGTGTTCTTAGCCATGTTTCATGAAAATGTGTTCAGCCGTTTTTGAGATATTGAGCTTTGTAATGAAAATGTCGGGGGTTTTTCAACTTTTATAAGTTGTAATTATATATTTTTGTGACTATAAATTATTTATTTTTATTTTAAATACAGAATATAATATTACTTGTACTTCAGATGTTCAACTTAAATAACTATATTATCTAGAGGAAAATTATCCTCAAATGAGTAATTTTTGTTTCCGTATTAAAATAGTATTCGTAACTTTGCAAAATCTCTTAATTTCAAATGCATCTCCGGCTTCGGCAAGATATTTTTTCTGTAGCGTAGATACGGGCATTTCTGTGTCTCTATGTAGTAAGCGGCGAATTTCTGCGCGAGCTCAGCTACCATTCACTCAACATACCTTACAAACCAGTGTACGTGGAGCCCCGACCACGTATAATTGCTTCGAGGCGGAGTTCAAGAATGACAAGATACAGTCTGGTCGGGTCGTGAATACCATAGCTGCATTCCTCGCGTGCCGTATCACGGATCAATTGGCTTCGGGACCGGTTCCATATCCTTCGCCAACATTGTACGCAGTTAATAGATTAGCTGCCGTTCTTTACATTATTATTTTTAACCCCGTCGGTGGCAAACAAGCGTACGGCCCGCCTGATGGTAAGCGGCACGTAAGCGGTCACTGCAGCCTATGCACGCCTGCAACGGTAGGGATGACACATGCCCGTTGCCGACCCTTTCGAAATTTATACACTTCTTTCTTGAAAAACCCCATACTGTCCCTCGGGAAATCCTCGGCAGTGAGCTCATTCCACAGTCGGAGCGTCCGACTGTGGAATGAGAAAATAAATCGGTAAAGAGACGGAATATCTGACAACTCGATATTTAAACCAGGAAGCCGCCCCTTCCAAGAAAAAAAAACCTTTTAGCGGCTTAGTCGTCCCATGAGCCCAAACAAACTTTTAAACTAATAGATACTTGTTAATATTGGGGGACAATCTTACACAAATCGACCTAGTCCCAAACTAAGCAAAGCTTGTACTATGGGTACTAGACGACGATATACATACTTATATAGATAAATACATACTTAAATACATAGAAAACATCCAAGACCCAAGAACAAATATCCGTGAAAAATGCACAACTAAATGCCCTGGCCGGGGTTCGAACCCGGGACCTCTAGCTTCGGAGGCAGAGTCACTACCAACTAGGCTAAACAGGTCGTCAGGTTGTTAGTACCTACCTTCAGTTTTTATAGTGTGTTATGGTTTGTTTTTCTTACTTATGTTGCATTGCAATATTTCTTTGTGAGAGCGTTTAAGGAAATAGGTAGGTAATACGATACGAGTATACGCACATAGTGTTCTTCATACATATCCTACATCTAGACATGTGGCAGCGTGTCCAGCTAAGTCCACGCCAAAAAAAAACTGGCGAGCAGCAGCCGTGTGCTATTTACAGGATCCATTTGGAGCCACTTTTGACCCCTCTTTGAAAACATGAATTTTGGTTAATCTTCGCTTGCTTTGCTCGCTCGGTCAGCGTCTCCGTTTCAGCTTTCGACAAAAAATCTTTCGTATGTCCGGATGTTCTCCTCTACAGGTCGCATTTCTGAACCGATTCTCGTGAAATTATGTGAACGGGGAGCAGGTTCGATGATTATAAAAAAAAAAATGTCAAGTCAATTTTTGGAAATTTGGAAATTTGAAAAAAGATTTTTTTTGCCGGTTCTACAGTTGACAGAGCCACTAGTAAATTAGTAATATTACGTGGTTACTTCTGTTGTTTCTCTAACAAATAAAATAATTATAATTGAATTCTTAAGTGCAACTCGTTCCCAAAAATGTTAGCCACAAGCATAACGGCCTGCTCGCCATCAGGTGAGCAGACACCATAGCCTATCTGTGCTTGAGATTGAGTCATTAAATTGACCTTGAGAATACGTTGTGTTGACAGCCGCAGACATATGCTGGTCCCGTACCGTCAACACAGCGCATCCTCGGGAGCTCTGGCAACCTTACTCACCATCATCATCCTCCTAGCGTTATTCCCAGTACAGTTGCATCCTGAAGGATGCCTGGGGTCCGCTACCTAATCCCAAGAATTGGCGTAGGCACTAGTTTTTACGGAAGCGACTGCCATCTGACCTTCCAATCCGAGGGGGAAACTAGACCTTATTGGGATTAGGCTTGTCAAGTGAGTGGGCAACCTGACTGTTAGAAGTTCTCAAACCGCCCGGAGGCCTCTAACTTGGCTTGACGACGGCTATCATAGACAGCAACCGGGATCAACGGCTTAACGTGCCTTCCGAAGCACGGGAGCGCTCAGGCGACCTTACTCACCACCAGAAGCAACACCACATACCCAAGGAGCAAGGTGTGATGTTATTATGGTGGTCTTCTGTAAGGTGGAGTTTTTCCCCCAGTTGGATTTATCCAAATATGATGGGGATGACATTGTGCTGAATATACAGGGTGATTTCTGGGTCGTGGAGCAAGAGAGCACGACATCATACAGAATTCAAAGATGAGCCTAATGGTGTTGTTAATTATTGTTTATTATCATTAATGTAGATTATTTTTTAGATGACAAATAGAAAAAAACATTTTTGAATACAGTTTGGTCACCCTACTCAATGTGACGTCTTGTCGCTTTCCATACAGCGTATGTCAAAAGTCATAGGGTGACCATGATTACTTAGTATAAGATTAATTTCACGTGAAAAATAAGAAAAATTAAACTAATTATCTTTTTAATCAAATACTACTACATGATAATGAGGATCACTTACAGAGTCAGAAAAAGTGGTTTTGGATCACGACCCAGAAATCATGTATAATTACTAGCTGGTGCCCGCGACTTCGTCTACGCAGAATTAGTATTTGGGCAATTCACACAATATCTTTATAAATTGTAGCCTATGTTTTATTCTGTTTATAAGCTATAATATTGTAGTTTCATTAAAATCCATTCACTAGTTTTTACGTGAAAAAGTAACAACATCCATTCGTACTTACAAACTTTCGCGTTTATAATATTAGTAGGATTTAAAAAAAATCATTGTATTTGAACCCAAAAAATAATCTTAATCTAATTTAAATCTAATTTAAATTACAATATCGTTGCAGTCATTGTACTGACCGTAATACAAATCTTGTGACCTTTAAGGTTAGCCTTTTATCTACGTTTTTTCATGAAATATCTTCCGTCTCAGTCGTACTTTGTTTACAAGGACACAATGCAGGCTTTTAGTTGCAGTGCTGTTACTTAGCTGTGACGATTGAAGGTCGTTTCCCCATACAAACGTAGTTTCGCTGTCATTTTAAAACGGAATGCTGGATTAACATGGAGCTTTGTGTAAACATAATCTAGGCCGGAAATTAGTTTCTGTTGCTTGAAATTATAACGGAGAAAAAATACAGCGATTATTAAGGTGCCTAAAAAACTCAAAAACTCGCTGTATTTTTTTCTATTACAAATTCTAGCAACAGAAACGAAATTGCGGCCTAGACATGGCTAGCAATGCACCGAGGAGAAGTTTCATAAGTTGCGAAACTTCTATGGAGAATATTCTCTGGAACTGAAATTTAATAAACAATCTTATCGTGTCAGGACCGACGTAGACATAATAAATAAATAATAATAAATAAATATTAGGGCACCTTTTTTACACAAATCGAACTAGTCCCACAGTAAGCTCAATAAGGCTTGTGTTATGGGTACTAGACGACGATATATTTAATAGATATATACTTAAATACATAGAAAACGTCCAAGTCTCAGGAACAAATGTCTCTGTTCACCACAGAAACAAATGCCCTTACCGGGAATCGAACCCGGGACCTCTAGCTTCGGAGGCAATGACACTACCAACTAGGCTAAACAGGCCGACAAAAACATAGACACACGCCATTAACCTTAACTTGGCAAGAAATAGAGAATGACCCTAATTCTGGCCCAAATACGAGGCACTACGGGGTGAGGTGGGTTTTCCTCTTTATCGTCAAAGTTATGAAATTGAACTCCCTAAAATAAAATAAAAACTAAAATACAAACGTCTGGAACACTTATTATATACACCACTCAGTTTTCATATGTGGAAATAAAATGTTATCGAGGTTTGAATTTCAGTTTTGACCCTACTCACCTTATTTTACGGTACGTGGCCCCATACATGGGCCGATGGTATTTGAGAAATTCCGTCAATTGCGTAAGGATCCCGTGCTTATCTTCCGGTACCTCACATCAGTTCAATATGTGTATTTTGATGCATATTATTTTAACTTCTAATTATTTTTATAATAATGTAAGTCTAGTTTGAAACGCCAATGACCATGATATCATATAACTTTCCAAACGTCGAATCAAACATCTTTGTTCAGATTATCTAAAAAATTAAAATCAATCGTCATCTGCTGATAATAAACATCAAATTCGATCAAATAAGCCAAGGGCCAAGAGCTTGAAAACAACGACAACGAACTTGAAAAAAAACTTTCGATTTTAAAAAGTAAAAAAAAAAATCAAAAACGTTTATTCGTGACACACGAGAAACATAATAAATAATAATAAACAGAAAGAAAGACATACAATAAAAGGGCCGTGCGAAGTCGTAAAATCGAAACGGTATTGCAAATTGAATTGAAACGTGGCACGATGTAATTAAAGTGCATAAATGTTTGAGACAATATATACAATCTGCATTGCACAGGTGAGACGTACACAGATAGTTCGTTTCATACAATGTTGGTTCTTTGTTAGTCTCAGTTGCAATGATTCTCGCTGAGATTAAACTTTCTGTACTTACTCGTATAGTCTATGTTTG
This sequence comes from Notocelia uddmanniana, assembly GCA_905163555.1. Classification (NCBI taxonomy): domain Eukaryota; kingdom Metazoa; phylum Arthropoda; class Insecta; order Lepidoptera; family Tortricidae; genus Notocelia; species Notocelia uddmanniana. Next base: position 3,629,802 of record LR991052.1, read on the forward strand.
CATCGATAAATTCAATGAGCGATTTCTCGATAAGATTCTTGCAACCGTTACCTTTCATTTGCCATGCGTAACTTTTTGTTTTTTATTTGATTTATTGGGGTGAGATCAATTTTTACCTGACCGGTGCAAATGGTTTTATTTTTATCAATATTCCTGTGATATGTTGACTGTTTTTATGTGGTTTAAATACTATACCAATTTCAAAGCTCAGCCTAGTAGTATTCGGAAATACATAGTTACATTTGAATGCGGTATTCATTAATATTTGCATCAAAAATCAAATTTTTGTGGCCGATGCTAAACGTGTCAAAATGTCGACAATAAAGGTAAATAAATAAATATCGCGTTAGAACGGTACACAAATCTTTTAAGAGGGCGCAGTACTCTTGGTTCTCCATACAAACGTATTTATGCTCTCATTTTAAAACGCCATGCTAGAATAACATGAAACTTTGTATACACAATGGGATCCGGCATATCTAGGTCGGAAATTAGGTTTTATTGCTAGAAATTGTAAAAGAAAAAAAATACAGCGGTTTTTTGAGTTTTGTTACGGCTTGTACGAAAACCTTAATAATCGCTGTATTTTTTCTCCATAACAATTTCAAGCAACAGAAACTATGTTCCGACCTAGATATGCCGGATCCCTTTGTGTATATAAAGTTTCATGTTATTCTAGCATGGCGTTTTAAAATGTGAGCCTAAATACGTTTGTATGGAGAACCGAGCGTACTGCGCACTCTTAACTGCATTGCAAATTTTGAGTTTTCATACTTTTGAAAAAAAAACGTACTCTAGAAAAAAAACGGTTATTTTTCACGGTTTTTTTTCATGTTTTTTTTTCAAGTAAGAAAAAAAAAGTTTTCTTACAACCCTAGTAAAGCGATCGCGTTTTGGGGACGTTGCACCAAAAACCCGCTCGAGATAACGGAGTGGACGCAGCGTGTGTGACATATGAAGCAGTAATCGATACGATCGACAGTCGACAGTATCGGAATGATCAAAAATGCAAAACCGGCGCCGGCCCGCAACGTGCCGCGCCCGCTTTGTGCGTTCCGAGCTTCAATCTTTGACAAAATACCTTCTGTAGAATTATTTATTCTGTGGCAGTGCATATTTCTCCAGCTGACACACAGCAATTCGGCCAATCAACAATTGCGCGCTGATGGCCTCAAGGTGACTCCAATTCCCACTTCACGTGACTCGACACTGCAACTGCACTTTACACGACCACATGACGCTGAGCCTTAATTACGAATAGTTGTGTAGAAACCAGGGGTCATGTTGCAGGATGCATGATTGCTCTAGATTCGTGCATATTATCCTGTTCTCAGAGAAAGTCGAAAGAAGGGCAGTATTAGTATTAGGAAATGTTTATTGATATATATTTTCATTTTCAAACCTCAAGGAAAATACCCTTTTGGCGCCATTTTCTTCCTAACACAATTACTTATTGGCATCGACTACGAACTTCACGAAACATAAAAAAACCGGCGAAGTGCGAGTCGTACTCGCGTACGAAGGGTTCCGTACCAGAAAAAAAACTCCAACAACTACTCTGTTGTATGGGAGCCCCCTTAATTATTATTATTATTTTGATTTTAGTATTTGTTGTTGTAGCCACAATAAACATGCATAATCTGTGCAAATTTCAACTGTCTAGCTATTACGGTTCTTGAGATCTAGCTCGGCGAGTGGTAGCCATGAAAAAGGGCTAAAACATCACGTTTTTTTATGGGAGCCCCCTTAATTATTATTATTATTTTGTTTTTAGTATTTGTTGTTATAGCGGCAACAGAAATACACAATCTGTGAAAATTTCACCTGTCTAGCTTGAGATACAGCCTGGTGACAGACGGACGGACGGACGGACAGCGAAGTCTTAGTAATAGGGTCCCGTTTTTACCCTTTGGGTACGGAACCCTAAAAACAGTGTGACATCACGAAAATAATAAATCACAGCAGGGTGGCTCTGGGAAGTAATGCATCATTCATGCATGCATTGCATGGGCAAGTTACTATACGTATTTATTTATTCAACAAGAGAGCAAAGTGGATTTTTGCTGCGAGTGTTGATGTTGAGTCCCGAGCTGGCGAAAGATTCTATAATTCTATAATTCAAAATTAGAATCTTTAGAGTAGCGAGGAACGCAAAGACATGAGATGCAAATATCTTTGCTCTCGTGTGATATATCCAACTTTTCACCTCAGCGGCGAGAACATAACGCAAAGGAATAGTGATAGAGAAAATGAAGTTTAAATGTTCCATGTTTGTATTACACCCATTTGTACTATATGAAAAATTAAAAAATAAGTTTTTTTCACGCTTGCAGCAAAATTGCATTTTGCTCACTGGTCTCAAGCAGGAAAAGTCGTTTTCACGCTCGCAGCAAAATTGCATTTTGCTCACTGGTTTCAAGCAGCAGAACCGCCTTGTTCGGGCCGCTGAGGTGAAAAATATTTTTTGACGTGATAACGTCTTTAAAATCGTTTTAGTCGGGTGACATGTTCAGAAACTTGTGTCACACCAAAACCTCACGAGCGCGATCGCAGGTATAAGTGAAGTGCCAGTGAAGTAAGACGTTATCACGTAAACATCTCGATCGTAAACCTACTTTACAAACAACCAATTTTTTTAATTAAACCATTTTGAAGTAATTACTGACTAACTTAATCTTTCATTGTTTGCTACTCTTACAAGTTACAAGCTGCATTCTCTCTACAGCGGCTAGGTATATTCTTTAGAATAAATTAGTTCCTCAAATGCCAAATATAGTGCACCAAATTGAAACCATAAGGTCGTATTCTGGACGCCACCGGGAGCGGGGCGTCGAATCGAACGGGCATTCGTAAATTGAACTCAATCAAATGTGACATCTCAAGTAGGACGCCTTTTTGCGGCGTAAATAAAGGCCGAGACACACCGAATGCGCGCGCAGCACATGCACGCGCGCGTGTGCGTGGCGTGCGCGTTGTATAGTATGAAATGTCATTGTAGATGACACACCGCTTGCGTGGCGTGCACGTGCGCGCGACTTGCAATCGATGTGTCATCTACTATGACATTTCATACGATACAACGTACACGCGCACGTGTACCTGCTGCGCACGCATGCGGTGTGTCTCGGCCTTAAATAAGTGCACGCATAACTGAACTCGATTCTCCATATCTCCACAAACGTTTCGTTCTCATTTTAAAACGCCGTGCTAATATTACATGAAACTTTATATACACAATGGGATCTGCCATATCTAGGCCAGAAATTAGTTTTACTTGCTAGAAATTGCAATAGAAAAAAATACAGCGTGTTTTTGAGTTTTTCAGATCTTGTATGAAAAACTACGTAAACATACGTTATCTAAAATGAAGTGTGATTTACATGTTTCAGTGGGTGGGATCAAATTCCACGAATACATTTTTTCTGACTTATAAAAACGATCTCCCGACTACTTGAGTTGCCCCAAGATAAAATTCCATATAGGTAGTAATGTCGAACTGACATACGCGTAACGAAGGCTGACTGAAATAAGAGAATATGCATAACGTGTTAAGCTTTTTACAAATGGATTCAATTTGGTTTTCCCATGTTGATATGCCACTGATTCACACGAAGCGCTTTGCTTCTAGTTTTCTAAGGTCAGCTGAGGAGTCGAATTATCTTCCGGATACGATATTTGATGCAATAGCGGCATCAATTACAACGTTACAGAACAAACACCAATAGTAGTTTAAGTGATGTAATAACTAATAACGATATTCTTCCATTGTCAACTTTGACAAGCTTCATTTTATATGTTATAACGTTATTTTTATATATGTGTGCGGTAGATTGATTTACATCGACATTTCATCACTAACGTTATAAATTATCATTGTGATAACGTTATTTTTCGTAACGTTTTAAAGGCCTGTTACCGTCCAAAACGCCACCTATAATTGTAGTGAGATTTCGTACTCCTGACATTTTTTGTTTGTATCTGCTAAAGCGTGGCCAATAACGGTAGAGCTTAAACGGTGTGCTAAGGCAACCAACCATACAGCGTCCGACGTAATGCAACATACGCAATACGCAAACAACATAGACCGAGTTGGGGGCACATTGAAAACCAGCGCCGGTGGTACATTTATGGGCTGCCAGCATACGCTGAATGTGTTCCTTCTGCCGCTTTTTATTTCAGTTTCATTTCTAATTTAATTGCATTCTGTTTTAAAATAAGACCGCATAATGTATCTTGTAGGTTTTGGTTGTCTGAATTGTTAATGGTTTTTTTTGTTAAGGCAATAAACTTTTTCTTATTCTTATTCTTATTCTAATGAGTCTAATGACGTTACCTTAAGCCGGATTCACACCTAGGGCGGGTCGCAGCCAAAGACACACACTACACACTATCCTATATCTCCTTATATCTTTGACGACCTGTTTAGCCTAGTTGGTAGTGACTCTGCCTCCGAAGCTAGAGGTCCCGGGTTCGAATCCCGGCCCGGGCATTTATTTGTGCATTTTTCACGGATATTTGTTCTTGGGTCTTAGATGTTTTCTATGTATTTAAGTATGTATTTATCTATATAAGTATGTATATCGTCGTCTAGTACCCATAGTACAAGCTTTGCTTAGTTTGGGACTAGGTCGATTGGTGTAAGATTGTCCCTCAAAACACAAAAAACAGTTTTTTTGAGTGAAATATATTATAAATAAAAATCTCTCTTACGTTGTTTTAGACGTCAATAAGGAAAAGTTATAAGTAGATTTCATATACAGGGTGAAAAGAAAATACGGGCCCTGGAGGGAAACTACCTTAAAACGTTGAGATAACTCAATTTACTGAAAGGAAACATTATTTTATTTCTCCTAAGCAATAAAACTGCATTCACAGATTTTTGAAAAAGATACCTTATATCAATACTAATTGTGTAAAATATCTTTATTTTTTTTTTGGGCTCACTTGTAGGTATCCTAGGCTAGGTCTGTCTCTAATAAGTTTTTGTTCCTTGATAAAAATAGGATCTATTGGCATCAAAATTTTTTTTGATAAAAATGACAAAAAATTGCTATTTTTTGCTATCTGTACATTTAAAAAAAAAATCTGTGAAAGCAGTTTTAACGCTTAAGAGAAATAAAATAATGTTTCCATTCAGCAAATTGAGCTATCTCGACGTTTTAAGGTTGTTTCCCTCCAGGGCCCGACTTATCTTTCCACATTGTATAAGGTGCTTCAAAATTAGAAGCCAATACTTTAAGAGATCTCACATCAAAATGATATGTCACTTTCTGTCAAGTGAGCTACACATTGGATCCTAGTTGAAGTGGCCAGTTTTTAAGCAACATCAGTAAAGAGGTTACATACGATAGTTAAAGAAGTCTTAATCATTGTATACTGATGTTATTATGTGGCAGAGTTGTTTGTCTAATTTTCACCAAAAACTAACATTAAACTTCAAATTAGTTTTATACTTAATTTTACTTCTAAGGACGAGTACAATCAGCTCTGAAATTAGGCATCTAATTTTGAAGCACGTTATATATAAGTGCATAAACAACAAACTTATATCTAATATACAGGATTTTTGGAACATGTTTGAATAAAACATAAAAAAAAACTAGTAGCTTTTTTTAAATTCGGCTGTTTAAAATGTAGATACTGATGACCGTTTGTGACGTGACGTCACGCGTCAGAAAGCGCCACGTCATCAGATTAGGTACGAGTACCCATAACAGACGTGAAATAATAATGCCGAGCGTGATGGCCATATACTAATTTGAACAAGAGCGACACAGAGCGATGTATAATTTGTTGTCCTTGTCATAGTTCTGCAGGTTCCGCTTTTCTGTATTTTGCATCAATCAATATCATTTCCACGTCATGTCAAATAGTTTTTTTTTTTAATAAAAAATGGGATTGTTCTTGGCCAGCATCTAGCCAGGAGGCAAAGATGAGGCCGACGATGAAGCGAGCTCACCCAGAAGATGCCTATTCAGTCGTGCCTTAAAAAAGTCCAGGTTATATGAACTCGGAAATACAGACGCCGGCAGAGAATTCCAAACCTTAGAAGTGCGCATTATAAAAGAAGATGCAAAGCGCTTGGTTCGAATTAGAGGAATTTCGACCAGGTAAGGATGGTAGCCAGCCGTACGTCTGTAGTTTGAGGCAAATAAACGATTACCCGCCCAAATCAAAGACATTGTTTATGGTAAGCCCGCAAACATTTTAGACCAGTTATCAATTTAGCTGCGTAAGAGCCTTTCTGTCTCCCTTGGTGGAACTCGTGTAGGATCTCTATAGAAATCCTTACTCCGAGGTCACGTCTAATAATTATGAATCCGGCTTACGTTAATATGTCCCATAATGGCCATAATATTTGAAAGACCACATAATATTTGAATGACCGCGTTCCACTCGTATCGTTCCATTGGGGCCTTCAATCATATCATTTTTGCATGCAAAACGGAAGCCACAAGTTTACCATTCATCGATCTTATCGCTTAGTAACAAGGATCAAAATCCTCCTCAAAACTTCGTGCACCGCCAAACCACGAAGAACACAACTCGCTTCGCAAACCTCTTAACTCGTATTATAAAATCTGTGCTCGCGGCTTCTGTGACAATATCGAAAACGGTGTATGTTCCATTAGAAACCACTGTAGCTTAAGCCCTCTTGCAGACTCGAGTGATTACTTTCTGAATCTTAAGTGATGAATGGCATAAACGTGTTCATGTTTAGCGTCATTAAGGCTGTTATGGAATCGTGCGTGTTTGGAACGGGTTTCGCCGCACGGGGCCAATGAACGTATAATCCTATTATTTATTTAATTAGATGAATTTAAATGTTGTTTTGGTGCTAAGCTCGATGCATTTGCATGTGTTATTTTGTATTCTAAATACAAAATAACACATGCCAAGACACACACATGTTTTTTGTCTGTTATATAGTAGTTTAAGTATGTATTTATAGTCCACAGTATGTGTATCGTCGTCTAGTACCCATAAAAAAAAAACTTTGCTTAGTTTGGGACTAGGTCGATTTGTATAAGATTGTCCCCCAATATTTATTTATATGTGTATAACAGCAAAAATAAACATTTTAATGTGCAGTTGCGAACAAAATTAGTAAGGTGGATTGAATTGAACACATTCATAGACACATACATCAACAGACACAACAGACACACACACACACAAATTATAAAATGTACTAATATCTAAGCAAATTCGTAAGCTTTGATACGTCTGTTAAGTCTTCTAATAACACAGATTAAAATTAAAATAAAATTGCGATAAGACCGGTTTTCTCACGGTCAAGTTCAAAATATCAAATGATTACAGTTTTTTGTCGTATGGCAATCATTTCGAACCGTGATATCTTCGAGAAGACAGTCTGGTTGCCAGTTTATAGCACTTTTAACATCACCTAGGGGTCACGTGTAGGGTAACGGTGGGTGAGTACCCACCCGTAGGGAGTCCTACGGACGTGGTACAACTTGACCCCCTTTTATCAAGTGGGTGGGCAACTTGACTGTTAGAAGTTCCCAAGCCGCCCGAATGGCCAGCAGCCGTCCGAAGCACCGGAGCGCTTAGTTAGTTAGTAACCATTCAAAGCGGTCACCCATCCAAGAACTGACCTGCGCCCACGTTGCTTAACCTCGCATGCCGCACGCGGTACGCTGGCGCCGCTGGGCCACAAGCACTCCAATGATTACAGTACAAAAGGTGTATTTAAAATCATTTTAACTGACCGAATTGTATCAAATAAATCGGACAAAAAGCAACTTTACTGTCCTAGCAAGAAGGTTCGATATCCCATATCACCACCACGATATCAGCCGAAGGACGTTCACTGCTGGATATAGGCCTCCCCCAATTTCATGGGGGGTAAATGCCATAAACGCAACGCTTGGCATGCTGGTTGCATGGCGATCGCAGTATCTCCACCGCACTCCAAGGATGCTGCTGCCCATCCCCCGGTGCTTTAAGTCGTAGTTTTAGAACATACCCGGCTTCAAACCCCGGGTCAGAGTTCGAAGTCGAAGCACAGGTTTTTTTTAACTCGTACATTTTAAATAGTTTCAACTATACCCATACTTATATTAAAATACGTTCTAGGCTCTTGCTTCCATGCTCTACAGAAAATCTTTAATCTTCTAAATGTATATTTAAAGGCATTTATACCCACTTTCCATTTGTTATTGCCATGTATGGATAAGCTGATTACTGTGCAAGTCTTATTTGGATATCAAAGGCAGTTTAAATACTCTTACTTATTGATTTGTTTGACGAAGAATTGTGAGAAATAACTTTCCACACATAAAGTAATTGAAATACAAAGTAACGATTTCAACGTGTAATTTCAATTAATTTATTATTTTCATGTTTTCAACGTGTAATTACAATTACTAAATTGAATTACTACATTTATAACTACATTTTGTAATTATCATGTGTAGTTACTTTGTCATATACAAATCAATTTCATAAAATATGTTTGATCATTTTTTCTACCCAAATCAGCTTAAAATGAGTCTTTGGAATTATATTTGTTTTCACCTTAGAAACACTCCACGTAAATGGACTCCTCTTTGTCTCCCAAAAAAAAGGTTAAAATAAAGTTACTGAGTTACTAATTAAGGCGCAGGGTAGGGCAAGCCATTCTCCATACAAAGGTTGTGCAAGTTTTTTGCGTCAGTTTTGTCACTTCAGCATTTAATTTTATTTTTTATTGGTACATATTGGATATACGCAAAACTTGATGTCGAAACTTCTCATTATTAAAAAAAAAATACAAAAAGTAATTAAAATTAAAAAAGAAAAACATCAAGACATGGCTAACAAAAAAATAAGCATATGGACCAAAAATAGTAACTGGTGTGTAAACACAAACGAAGAAAAACTTGCACAAAGTTTGTATGGAAAGAGCTTGCCCGCCCCTTCGCCTTAATATCTTGTCAAATATAAATTACTCAGTAATATCAATTACATGTACTTGCAATTACATATAATTCAATACTCGTAATTGAATTAGTTATATGTAATTGCAAAATAAATATAATTCAATTACTAGCAATTGAATTATATGTATTTGCAAAATACTGAGTAATTTCAATTACATGTAATTTAATTACTAGTAATTGTATTAAATGTAACCCAATTAGTAAATTAATTACAAAAGTAATTAATTACGCCCAACACTGAGTTAAACCATACGAACATTTTACTCGATCGCATCCAACTAGAGCCGCTTTCACACCTTTATCCAAGATTTGGCGTGGGTACTAGTTTTTCTAAAGCGACTGCCACCTGACCTTAAAACACAGAGGGAATATACCTTGATGAATTAGACCGACCGATTTTTTTTTAAACCCAATACGTACCGGGGCTCTAACCCACGACCACCATATGGAAAGTCGCGTACCGTACCGCTCGTCTATAATGGCTTGTCTGTTGAATATAATAGACTATTCATCTATTCACTTAACGAAACGATAGAGCTGTCCATTACAGTATGACATCTCGTTTCGTAACAACTGTACGTGATCGGGGGTTAGCATTGGTTCGCCTGTGGTTGGATACAAATAGGGTTACTAGATCATAATAGTTCCTATTTTCGTAATAATAATTTCATAATTTAATCAAGTGTTACATAAGGTCTTTTATACAATTGTATTTATTTTTGTTTAGTTTTCGGGACAGCATCATTAAAATTTCGGTACAGAACCTTAAAGTTCTGGACACGTCATTAATTAGTGTGTTATATAGTCTTAAAATAAACGTTTTTTTACGCTTTTTAATAAAATTCGAAACAATCAACTTTACGAACTAACCAAAGGAATGTAATAGATAAAATACAGGGTTATAAAACATACTTTAACAATAAATATTTTTAATTTACGTATTTTTACATAATTTTTGAGTGCGCAACAGACATTGATGTTCGGTACGGACTGGGCAAAATTCGGAACAATGTAATGTCCTAAATCGGGTTCACTGAATTGCGGTACATGGCCTAATATCAACGCTGAAGATCGGGACGTCCCAAAAATGCGGGACATCTGCGGGCGTATGATGGTTGCTATTTTTAACCGACTTCAAGATTTCAAAAGAGGAGGTTATCAATTCGGTTGTATGCTTTTTTTATGTTTGTTACTCCATAACTCCGTCATTTCTTAACCGAGTTGGAAAATTCTTTTTTTGATTGTAAGTATATATATCCAGGCCTTTGTCCAGCAGTGGACGTCTTTCGGCTGACATGATGATGATGATGATGATATATATCCAAGTTGGTCCCGTTTTTGTCAAAATGCAGTTCTGATGATGGGATCCATGAGGAATTGAGGGAACTCCTCAAATCTTTAAGGCAAATATATAGTGATTTTTGAGTTTTTATCAATAAGTCAAGCATTTGCACCCAAAAATGTGACATTGGATGAAGTGGAACTGCTAATGATGATCAGAACAGAACTCTTCAACGACGAAAAGTTCACGTTGGGTGATTTGTCCTCCTAGCTGTGTTTCTTAAGCAAGTTCTATTTTCACGATTGATTTTTGTCATGCGCGAGTTCTGATTATGGGATCCATTAGGAATCGAGGGAACTCCTCAAATGTGAAAGGCACACAAATAGTGATTTTAGTATTTTCATGAACTAATCAAGCATTTTCATTCATAAAAGTGACATTTGATGAAGTGGAACTGCTGATGATGAACAGAACGGAACTCTTCAATGACGCGTATTTCCCGTTTGGCGATTTGTTCTCTTCGTTTTGTTTGTCAAGCAAGCAAGGTTTTTCCATGATTGCATGAGGAATTGAGGGTACTTAGGCTTCTACCATTATAAAAATACTTATAGCCATTTTTATGAGTGAGAGTGACACGAGAGAGTGAGTGAGTGAGTGAGTGCACCATCTAAGTATAATCATATTTCACCGGCGCCCCCATTGACGTGGGTTTTTTTTCTTAAATATTATCGTCGTGGATAAAATATTCGTCACGTTAGACAAGTATGCGAGTGCGAGAGTGACGGGCGTCTTATCCACGACGATAAGTGATAAAATCGCAAACATCATACGCCCATTGGCAACCCTATTGGATAAGACCCATTGCCGTAGTGAGCACGATTTTGCTAAGGCCGTTTGTAATGATATGCATTGAGAGAATGCCGCGTCGGACTCCAGATATATGTAAACGTTTGTCGCCGTATTACAAAAGACTAAGGTGCAAATTTGTATACATATATTTGACGCTCACGTACATAATAACGATACAGTTAAGTTGAAGTTCCGAAATAGCAAAACTAATGGTTAAAGATTACGTAAAGTGCATAAAGTTCGCTTGGTAAATGGAACCGATAATATCATAAATCTATTTGGACGTACGTAGAGTGCGTATAAATATATTGTACAGTCGGCTGTAGCGAAAGCAGCACCAGCATAGAATGCAGGGGGGTCAGGTTCTTATGCAGCTTCCCAAAGGTCCAAAAATATCTGAACAACTTTATGCCCTTCACAATAGTTTTGTTTTTTGATGACTTACTCACTTACAACTCAAAAAACCGCTGTATTTTTTTTCTTTTTCAATTTCTTACAACAGAAACTAATTTCCGACCTAGGTATGCCGGATCCCATTGTGTATACAAAGTTTCATGTTATTCTAGCATGGCGTTTTAAAATGAGAGCCTAAATACGTTTGTATGGAGAACCGGAGAAACTCAACTGTACAGGTAAATTACTTTCGAGATGTTTTTGCATCTGTAGTAGTATTTGTATATTTACAGGGACACACGCACACGTTGACGTATACAGACACACGTCAACGTGTGCGTGAGGCTGGCTACAGAGGTCACAACTACAAATGCAAAAACGTGTCGAAAGTATTACCTTTACTGACCTTAAGATTCACTATGTAATCAATATACCTGAAAAATTAAAAATAAAACGTAAATATCGGTTTACTTGGACATTTTTAAGAACATAATACGGTATTTCGCTGATAGTCAAATCGACCACTTATTACGAATCGTTATAAAATATATATATATATATTGGGGGACAATCTTACACAAATCGACATAGTCCCAAACTAAGCAAAGCTTGTACTATGGGTACTAGACGACGTTATAAATACTTTTATGGATACATACTTAAATACATAGAGAACATCCAAGACCCAAGAACAAAATCCGTGCTTAATGCACAAATAATGACCTGGCCGGGATTTCTAACCCGGGACCTCTAGCTTCGGAGGCAGTGTCACTACCAACTAGGCTAAACAGGCCGACAATTGTAAACGCTCGGTTAATTGAAGTTTGCAGGGAAATGTGCCTAATGACGTCACAGTTTCCTATGGTAAACCTGCGTCCTTTTGTCCATGTTTACGTATTTAAAAATCTTTAAAATTGCATGAATAAGCTGAAGTTTGATTTTTTTTCCGAGTATATTCGTATGATTTGTTTGTTGGTAACGTAAAAAAAATATTTTTTACTGTGCCAAATACCCTATTCGCCTACGTTTCTTCATTTACACAGAGTGTAAGCAACATCATAGCAACATCATCATTAACAATGTGAAAACCCTGGAAAGGGTTTTGATAGGGTTTCGAGTTAACTTGAATTAATTCAAAGAACGGCTCGGCCCATTCAAACCATATTGCATGGAATACCTACGACGATAAGGATCAATTTAGTTTGCGCTCAGTCCGGTACCGCTTACCGCTAAAAACCCTAAGCAGGGTTTTGATTGGGTTTTGAGTTAACTCGAATTAACTCAAAAAATCGGCTTAGCCGTTCAAGAAATAACCCGTTGATAAGCTTAACCAGAATGATATGGTTTCTCAAAACCAGCGTTTAGAAAACCCGCTTAAAAACCCCTGTTAGGGTAAGCGGTTCCGGTCCCTGCATCATACCCAAAACTCATCATAATCAACACTGTAAAAACGATGAATCAGCAGCTATTTGGTTAGTTTTGAGTTTGAAGCTGTGCCCTGTAAACATTGATTTATTGTACTACAAACTGTACCGGCGGACTTTTTGCAGCTGCCCGACCTGTTCCGTACATAATGTATGAGAAAATGATTTGTTTTTCGTATAGGGCCATTCTCTTTTGAATAGCCTTTTACCTTTTCGAAAAAAAAAATGACGCATTGAACTAGAATACTAAAATAGTATTTCGCAATGGTTCCTGAACCATTTAAGGATGATTCACAGTAGGCCGTTCCGTGTCCGGGCCGGCCCGTTTTCTCCTAGAGAAATACGCCGGCCGTTGCGTTTGCTGTCATAGAAAACGGGCCGACCCGGACGCGGAACGGTCTACTGTGAATCATCCCTTAAACGGAATTCAGTGATAAAACCGTAAATTAATATTTATTGATTGCCTTGAGAAACGGTAACGGACTGGTATGTGGTAACTGGTAAGGGACAATTTTCATAATTATTGATGACCACTGAGTTACTCGATTTATAGATATTTACAGTACTTAAATAATTTGCCAAAACTATCGAAACTAATATCCTTATTATTCATATTCCTATAATTTATTGCATACATGTACATACAATTGTACATAAAATACAATTTGTTTCAACATGTACCCTTGCGGGGCATAGCAATCTACTGCAACGTCTCATCATCATCATCATCATCATGTCAGCCGAAAGACGTCCACTGCTGGACATAGGCCTCCCCCAAAGACTTCCACAATGACCGGTCCTGCGCCACCCGCATCCAGCGGACACCCGCGATCTTCACCAGGTCATCAGTCCACCGTGTGGGGGGCCTGCCCACGCTACGCCTTCCGGTACGTGGTCGCCACTCGAGAACCTTTCCGCCCCAACGGCCATCGGTTCTACGTGCTATGTGCCCCGCCCACTGCCACTTAAGTTTAGCGATTCGGAGGGCTATATCGGTCACTTTGGTTCTGCTGCGGATGGCCTCATTCCTGATGCGATCACGCAGAGAAACTCCCAACATAGTTCTCTCCATTGCCCTTTGGGTGACTTTGAGCCTTCTTATGAGGCCCATAGTAAGCGACCACGTTTCAGTGCCATATGTCATCACTGGCAACACACACTGGTCAAAGACTTTTGTCTTGAGACACTGCGGAATATTGGACGAAAAGATGTGCCGTAGCTTCCCGAACGCTGCCCAGCCGAGTCGGATTCGACGATTAACCTCTTTCTCGAAGTTGGACCTACCCAACTGGACAGTCTGTCCTAGGTATACGTAATCGTCTACAACTTCGAGCGTAAAGTGTCCGATTGTTAAAGGAGTTGGTGCGACATGGACATTTGACATGATGCAACGTCTACAACTATATAACTATAGCCAATTTTTTATTTATTTATTTAATGTAAAAATTAGCACTTACAGACAAGCCTTACGTACTAATTTGTAATGAACTTAAAGTAATTTAGCATGGGTTAAAAAAATACAATAATTAAAAATAGTTCATAATTAATATTCAATAGATACATAATTAGATGGAGCTAGGTGTGACAATCGATTCTAGGTAGTGACTAGATGCGGTCAGGAAACGTTTCTCAGGTGTGAAAAATACGTCGAAATGGCTGTCACTGTTTAAAATGTTAATTACAACATAGCAAAGATGTGAGCATACCAAACATGTAGCATTAATTAAATTTAATTCAACATGTATCCCTTCAGGCATAGCATACCTTCCTTCCATTCCATCCTTTCAGGCATATTAAATCCCTTCTACAATCAATAATCATCACTATAACAAACCCAATAAGATGTCATGTGCTGCTGTGTGTACTGACGTGGATTTCGAGCAAGAAATTTCATCTGTACCTGTATAATTATACAAACCTATGTGAAATTTTGTATTAAATTTGTTTTTTCGTTTCTTCTCATATTACACAACTATCGGTATCGATAAAAAAATGATTCTAACACTAGTTTGATTGCGACTGTCTTTTGTTTTGCTATGGATTTTCCGGGCACCGCTAATCAGAAAATTGAAGTTGAAGTGAGGGACATGCAAGTATTTCAAACTACGCATTTTGAGCAACTGTGTCGGAGACTTAAAGATGAGAATACATTTACGGATATTTTATAGTTAATAGATCATAAAAACTGGCCCAGCAGTTCCTGAGTTATATATAAATATCGTAACTTATACGACTTTATTTTATACAGAGTGAAACATTAGTCGTAAACGGAATTGTGTATTTCTTATTGTTTAACTTTAGTTTAAACATGTGGACGTAACAACAGGCAGAAATAATGTAACATTGTTTTTTAATTCGTTAAGTTAAAATAATGTTTCTAAATGATATGTAGGTATATAGATTTTGATGCACATATTGCAGACGTTTCTTTTGCAAATATCTGCTTTGCATGCTGTTTGGAATATTGAGCTTGTATGTGTTGTGTTATTGTATTCGAGCGTGTTTTGAAACTTGCGAAAAAACATTGTTCTAAATAAATACATGCACTCCAAACAAAAATACATAGGTACATATGTGATTCTAACTTTAGGCACCTTTAGGTAATCCATCTGTACGTAAGTCTTTCTTACAGCGAATCTTTCCATTGACAATGCATTTACTGATAAAAATACTGATAACAGTTATCTATGACTCACAAGGTCAGGTGATACTACATCTGTACAAAGACGACAAAACAAATGAAAAATGTTACTTTACCTCACTTTTACAAACTTAGACATAAACGCCTTTATACCCAAACAAGGGATGGGCAGCAGCATCCCTGGAGTGCGGTGGAGGTACTGCGATCGCCAATCCGCATTCCAAGCGTGGCGATTATGGCATTTACCCCCCATGAAATTGGGGGAGGCCTATGTCCAACAGTGGACGTCTTACGGCCGATATGGTGGTGGTGGTGGTGGATACCCAAACTTGGTACGCAGAGAGCATGAATTTTAGTTTTCAGTGCCTCATCCAAGTGTATTTAAAATTACTGTTATTATTTTAACCCTAGTATTCCCGAAGTCGACCCCACAATAACAGGGATGGTATTATTCGACACTACACGGGGACACACCAACAATAAATCTAATTCATCGTTAAATCCAGTTCTCAATATCATCTTAGAGAACCTTTCCTCATTCCATCATTATCCTAGCGATGTCCCAGTACTGACGGATGCCCTGGGTCCGCTACCTAATCCCAAGAATTGGCCTAGGCACTATAGTTTATTACAGAAGCGATTGCCATCCGACCTTCTAACTTAAGAGGGCGCAGTACTTTCGGTTCTCCATACCAACGTATTTATGCTCTCATTTAAAACGCCACGCTAGAATAACATGAAACTTTGTATACACAATGGGATCCGGCATATCTAGGTCCGAAATTAGTTTCTGTTGCTAGAAATTGTAAAAGAAAAATATACAGGAGTTTTTTGAGTTTTTAACGGCTTGTATGAAAACCTTAATAATCGTTGTATTTTTTCTCCATTATAATTTCAAGCAACAGAAAATAATTTCCGATCTCGATATGCCGGATCCCATTGTGTATACAAAGTTTCATGTTATTCTAGCATGACGTTTTAAAATGAGAGCGTAAATACGTTTTTATGGAGAACCGAAAGTACTGCGCACTCTTAAGGGGGAAACTAGACTTTATTGAGATTAGGCTTGTCAACTTAGATGTTAGAAGTTCTCTAGCCCTCCGTCCTTACTTGGCTTAACGACTGCTGCAGCTGGTAGCAACGGCGTAACGTGCCTTCCAAAGCACGGGAGCGCTCATAGCGATCACCTATCCAAGAGTTGACCACGGCCGACCTTGCTTAATCACGCACATCGCTCGCGGTACGCGGCAGCCGCTGGGCCACGAGCGCTCCGATAGCCTATAACATAACCAGAGTAAAACTCAGCGCCACTCCAGTTCGTGTCCGCTCGCTCGTCTGACAAATAAAAGCATGTCGGAGTTGGGGCGTGTTTTTTAAATTTATTTTACTCTACAACTCTTCATGTCAATAAAAACAGGGACGCCGGCTAATATTTAAGTACCTACTCGTACCTACTGTTAAATAACCTAATAAAAAGTGCAAAAGTTGCACAAAGCTGGTTATGAAAGCTCTCACATTTTTAGTTCACGTCTCTGCGGTGCACCGTTGCGTCATCTAATGAAATAATAAAGAGAAAGCACCATTGTGAACCACGACGGCGAGCCATTTTATATGAAAATGAAACTCATTGTTGTTACTCCGGTTTATTATGCATAAACTATTGTACATACGTATTATGCTGTCTCTATTGTGTGTATTTTGTATGCGCGTAGCGAATTATATTGCAAGCGAGTTAGACATTATCATGTAAAAACTAATGAACATTATTTTGCTTTACAATTTGTAGTGGTATTGGTATAAGCGCCATCTACCGAAAAGTAGCAATACTAACTATATAATTGTTTGCAGGCGACAATGGCAGCAACCACGCATTATACCTCGAAACAATAGTGGAAGAGACCAGCGATGATCTCCGATCTGAAAGGTCATCTGCAGCCACCTGGCTTTCCGATTCGGATGCAGATTCAGTCATACACGTACCAGATAATGCCGGTAAGTTATTGTTTTTCACGCCATCTAGCGGAGAGTAGCCACGATATGTAGAAATGTATGAACGTTGGTTGTAAGTATGTTTCCGTCGGTAATGAATGTTTTAGATGATGGTACTAGATGGCGCTACTACGAACGTTTGTTTGACAGGTGCAATATTTTGACTGATTCAAAAATAACCATGCATAAGTTCTCCGAATGTCATGAAAATCGCGACAGTAAAACTGTGTGAGACAAAGTATTAGACGGTGCTTAAACGATTTGAATTTGGCAACTGCCATGTGTTTCCCAATTCTGCATTAGTTGGATTGTTTCCAAAGTCTCACAGACGCACGCGTCATTGTCATTGCCGGTTTGTGGCCGTGGCGACGTGTTCGGAGACCTGGTGTGATCTCTGATGCATCTAGTGGAGTGTCGGTGCCAGTGTTGTACTCTTGGTTCTGCTTGTGCTTGAGCAGCGAAGCAGCGCGTAGGTAAAGTGGCTTGGTTTCTTCGTGTAGTGTAAATGGTGTTTTGTTATAGGCTCAGAGTGCGACAGCGAGTCTGAGCGTGAGTGGGCGTGCCCGGCAAAGCGGCGGCGGCGCGAGCGTGCCACGTCGCCAGGAAGCACGGGATCGCTGTCCCGCTCCTCCAGCCTCGCCCAGTTCGAGTCCTTGGAACGCTCCTGCGCTGCTCCCGCCTCACCGAGCCTCTCGCCCGACTCGCTAGAGTCCCCTGTAGCTTCTCCGCCCCCCGCGCACCTTCCGCCCGCGCCGCGACCCCACCTGTCCGCCGAAAACCTGAGTGAGGACAGCGGGTACAGTGAGCGGGCCCGCCGCCCGCCCCCGCGCCGGCAGCCCGAAATAGCGGCCGGCGCGGCCGGATCCGCGCCGAATCTCGCGTCCCCTAGCGCCGACCGGAGGCCGGCCCGCGCCGCGCGCGCCCTCTCCCTCCCCGCGGAGCTCGACGTCTGCGCCGAACCGCGCCGCCACACCGCGCACCGGGCACGCTTCCGACAATCCTTCGAGGTAACCGAGAGCCTCACCGTCAGCGTGGCCGACCTCACAGCCCTCGACTACCGTGGCGGCCCGCGCCGCCCGCGCCTTCCTCCCCCGCCGCCACCACGCCAGCAACCTCCCCCGCCCCCCGTTTACGTGGCCCGCGAGCCGTCTCCCCCCGTTCGCGAGCCCAGCGCCGCCAGCGATGACACCACCGAATCCGAGATCGCGTTCAAGCGCGAGATGGAAGCCACCGCCAGGAGACTGGACGAAGACGCGAAGCGCGCGCTCGAGGATACCGGCAACTACGATCGGGAGCTGTCGGTTTTGACGGCGAAGAGGCTGCGCGATTCCTGGGGCGTGTGGGACGACGTGGTAGATGAGTTGCGGAGGCGCATGGAGCCATCGCCGCCGCGGTCGCCGTCCCCGCGCCCGCCCCCGTTTTCGTCGACGCCGCTGCGCTCCGGGGATGAGCGCGTGCGGTCGACGCCGGAATTACGAGCACGCGAAGCGCCGCGCGAGACTCCGGAGGAGTTGCGCGCGTCGCTGCAGCTGGTAGCGCCGGCGCCGGCCGCGCCGCCCGCTCGCTCCGTCTCCACCGGCTCCAAAGGCGTCACGTTCTCGCCGGTGGTCGCCGAGGTGAGCTGGCGCGAGGCGAGCGCGAGCACGGAATCGACGCAGAGCTCGACGAGCGCGAGCGACGACGCGGCGGACGCGGAGGTGGTCGTGGTGGGGGACGAGGCGCCGCGCGCGCCGCTTTCAGACCGCTGCGCTGCGATGGCGGACGCGGGCGCGCGCGCTCCGCGCAGCCGCATAGCGGGCTTCCTGTCCCGCTTCGCGAACTTCCGTTTCTCGGGGCGCAAGGAGAAGAAGGTTCGCGCAGGCGCGAACGGGCGGGGTGCTTCGAGTCCGGTTAGGGCAGACGCGGGGCAGGGACCGCGCGCGGCGGCCGGGCCGCATTATGTGCGTATTCCGTTGAAGGAGGAGGTGTCTCGGCCGGCGGGACCCCCGGCGGGCGGCGTGGCGCACAAGCCGCCGCGGGCGCGCCCGCCGCCCGCTCCAGGAGTCCTGGAGACTGACGTGGACACCCAGCGGACTGTGCTGCACGCCCGCTCGCTGCTGGCGCTGGCACCGCCCGACCAGCGAGCCCCCCGCCCGCACAAATCCATGGAATTCCTGCTCGACAAAGACAGCGCTCAGACCATTCAGGTAAGTCTCTAAAATAACCTATTATTATACGCCAGTGCCGCAATGTTTACAAACAGCGGGATCGATCGCCCCCTCTCCCCGCCTCTCTCGTTTCGCGCAAATTTCCAATATCGCTGAGCGAAAGCGCATACACGGCGTGGTACGTGACGAAACATAAATCAACCATTTCGATACGACTTTTACCAAAAACTTTCTTGTCCCTATTATCTTAAACTCACGGTTTAAACTATGGAATGTAGCAATTTACCTCATCCATCAGTTATGCCTGTATATCTAGATATAAGTACTATTACCTAAACGCACGAATCTAGAACAATGCCCACAACCCGAGATAACGAAGTTCCTACGACCTTATCATATCTACGAGTGTGTTCATTATTTATAGCTACCTTGTAGCTGCTCCATGCATACATACTGAGGGCGAAAATATCTTACTGCAGTGATAGGTCGCTAGTCTATCGTCCACAACACACTTAAAAAATTTCCTCTATTCCATTACACCCGAGAAATCACACTTGTTACAAAAAAATTACAGAGCCCAATTATCGTTTTAATTCGGGTCTCAAAGGAAGAGACAACCACGGGAAAAGGGATGGTGGTATTATAAGTATAACCAGATACCTGACCGTGAAATATAACCTAAGTTTTCACTTAAAGATAGTTGCCAAAAGTGGCACTTAAATTAAACTTCAAATGCTCTACCTTCTCCTTTTGGGGATACTTACACTGAATTTATTTGCGTTGTAAATAGAATTTAGCAGCATTGCGGCTGTCAACGCCCATAACTGTGGTCAACTTCAGTCATGACAATAAACATCTAAAATATCAGTTTGTATCGAATACGAACTAAAACTGGGTATAAACTAATTTTCGCTCTTAGTCACCTCTTGAGTACTCATGGCATGGCGCAGCCATTTTTGAAAAAATCCAAAAAATAATCGCCAAGTAAAATCCACATAATTATCGAACCTGCTCACAAAATTACACGAGAATCTGTTAAAAATTGTGACATGTAGAGGAGCTTTACACAGACTCATCTGGAACATACGAAAGCAAGCTGAATCGGAGACGCTTTCGCTCGGCCAAAGAGTAACTAAAATTTGAAATAATTTTAGTACTTTGTCGCACTAACATAACAATACTGCGATATGTGGGATGCGTCAATGTAGTGAGTGACAAGGTACTAATTCGCTGTTGATGACTATACAAGTGGCGTGCATTGAATATGTATCATGTTCTTTTTACTAGCGCCACAGAATCGTCCCCTAACATTAAAAATAACCAGCTATACGGGTAGAGAAATAACTCTACTAATAATAAATACATTTCGGAAGGGTCTTTCAAAAGGGAAAGGTACTACGGTAACATACAGAAGGGATAAAAGAACCGCTCTACCCCTGTATGAAGGGGCAAAACATGGCACACGTTTCATTACGAACTGAATGGCTTTTGTTCTTTTTAATGAGGGTCGTATCGGAGCAAGTCTTTCTGCAAACAGAATTTGGAATAAACAAGGATATTTGGAAGCAACATTTCGTGACGTTTTCAAGTAAAGGGTTATTCGATGTCTGTCTATAAGGACGTATTGTGATTGCCGCGGTGAGGAAACTGTGCTTCACTGACGCCGCCATGTTCCGACCTAGATATGCCGGATCCCATTGTGTATACAAATTTTAATGTTGTTCTAGCATGGCGTTTTAAAAGAGAGGGTAAATACGTTTGTATGGAGAACCGAGCCAGACCGAGCGTACTGCGCCGTCTTAAGCCAAGTTAGAGGCCTTCGGGCGGTTTGAGAACCTCTAACAGTCAAGTTACCCACTCACTTGACAAGCCTAATCCCAATAACGCCTATATTGTCCGTTGAATTGGAAGTTCAGATGGCTGTCGCTCCATTGAAGCGGGCTTTTTTCCGATGAAATCAAATATTCCATATACCTATATACTCGTATATATATATTTTTTGAGTAAGTGATAAGTAAGGCGTCGAATCCTAAAAATCATACAGAAGTACTATTAATAATGCGGATTTACTAAAGAAAGTTTACTGCTGTTCTTTTCGTGCGTTGTGATTATCACGTTTCAGCCTTGTGTCGTCATATAGACGATGGTAGGCTTGACTAATAGCAACAAAATTATAAAAGAAATATTTTTGGGTTCCCTGTTTATAACTCAACGAAATGAGTTAAGATTTCATACTACTTACATAGAAATTTGAAAGGGTTTCAATTCTTAGGTAGCGGACCCAGGATGAACTGTTTGGTACTGGGATAATGTGGATTATGATGAGTTACCAGCATTCATATATGCCATAGCAAAGTGCGCATAAATATGACATAAATCTATTTGTAGAGCCGGTTATAACGTGTAAATGAGATGTACATTTATCAATATACAATCCGAATCGTTTTGTTTCGCCAGATATTAATGTAGTGAGCGATGACTATACTAGAACCGAGACGAAGTTCAAACGCTTCGAGACATAACAACAGATGTGGTTCTGGTTGCAGATGCAAGTGATTATTTTTTAATACGCCTCGTCTCTGAGCGGGTATACTTAAACTATATTTATATCAGTACTACCCACCGCAATATAGGTCGATTGATTGCGGGTCAATGAACTTACCCAATTGCGAAAGGTTAGTGGTGTAGGCTATTATGAATGTTATGACATAAGGCGCTTGCATTGACTTTATAATAAGGAAATGCTTCAAGTTTGGGAAAAGAAGTTACGTTCGTAAAAATATGCAGTAGATATTTAGCTGGAGATACTTAGCTGCGGTCTAGACCTTGTTTACACATTGCGAAGTTCATTAATTTGCTGTCAAGTGGCAAAAAGCAAATGTATGAACTTCGCATTTGTAAAACGCAATGAGTAAACAGACCCTTAAAGAATACCGCAGGCATAATGACGAGACTGCTTACTCTGCAGTGTTACGATCTTATGGTGTTGTGTCTAGCTCAAAGAATGCGCTCCATTGCAGCTGTCAATACAAAGAAACTTCATATCAAACAAGTGCACGTCGGACCACGCGCAATGTAATTCGGTAATTCTCGGCCTGTTAGGTACATTATGAGGGCTTGAAAGTTCACTAACTTCTATTTACCACTTTATACGTGTTTGACACAACTACACAGGTTTCCCTAAGTAATCAATGGATTTGGTCGAAAGTTTGATTTTCAGGTAATTTTTTTAATTTCGGCTTTTAATAATTTGTTTGTCGGCTTGTTTAGCCTAGTTGGTAGTGACACTGCCTCCGAAGCGAGTAATGTTCCAGAGTCCTGTCCGTCTATTTGTATAGAAGTATTTTGTCTATTTGCATATGCATAGCTTCGTTTAGTACCTATATTACAAGTTTTGCTTGCTGGACTGTAAGGGCATTCAATGTAATTTTTTTTTGTTCTAAATTCGATCGCCAACTTTGAAATTTGTTTATATTTATTTGCTCGCTTCGTCCTTAAACACTAAATCGCTTTTCATTCCGTAACTCACTTTACCTTATAATATAACTAAACTAAGCCGCTTTAGAAAATACCGGCTATTGCCGTGAGCCACAGCAGCCGGCAACTAATCCTCAAAGGAATCGCTAGAGATAATAGTCCTTTGAAGACACTCATCCCCTTATCAGCTTATCACGTTTCCAAGAAATATTGTATACAGAGCGAGCTCTGGCATTATCTACACAACAAGAACAACGCCCTGACATGTAAGTACCTCTCGTGTATATTGAAATGCGAATAAACTGCTCTCACACCTCCGAGGTGTTTCATCAGAACGCAGGCGCCTCCGGACAGAGACAGCATCGTCCTACTTGGTTAAACACGTCACTAGGCGACGGCGTTGATGCGCAAACGTGTACACCCTAACTAGACAACAGAGCGCGCGCTATGCGATAGAGCGGGCGCATGATTCAGTGTTTTCTAGCTGGCAAACATCGGTTGTTCAATAGCAAACCTTCTGTACGTACATTAAAAAAAAATTTTAGTTTACCTCCCTTACACGTAAAGTGGGGATGCAATTCCTTTTTCTTGGAAAAGCCATCGATTTGGGTATCGTTAGATAGCTCGTTAAAAAAGAATGTGAGATTTCTTCAAACACATTTCGTTTGAGTGAAAGTGCTATTTTTTGTTGTAGTCAAGTGTTCCCCCCCTCCTCTACCAGCTAAACGGTTGCTGCTGGGTATGTTAATCTCCTAAGTTTGGCCCCCAGCCCATTTTACATCTTAGGATGGGAAATGTTCTCGACTCGCCCTGTAGGGCCGAGTCGAGGCCAAGCCTTCTATAGGTAGGCATCTCTTCTAGCGATTCCGTGGCTCCACACGCCCCGCATACTTGACGTATCTAATCAAAAAGCTATTAACCCCTAAACCTAACAAATGGTGGCACTTACCATCACTACTGCCCAACGTAAATTGCACTTTTATATGTTAACAATAAAGTCCATTTCCGATGTGTTCAATCACCTTTACTATTACGATTTATATACCATTCTATACAATGTCACGATAGACATGCATCTCGATCGGAACGAGAATTGGCCCCCAAGCCTCAAACTCCCTGACAGTTACTCGCTTATACGGAAATTCAGTGTTTCGATGATTATTCCTCCGTGCTATGTCCGATTTTAATATTTTTTAAATCTAAACCATCGTTATGATGTCACCTATCGACATGCAAAATGTGACCGTGATCGGTTGAAGCGTCTAGGGGGAGTACGAACTCCAACGAAATACCTGACGCCTAAGAATGAGCCATTAATACAAACACGGTCGTCGGAACATAAAATCACAATGCTCAAGGAAAACGATATTATGACTAAAAACAATTGAAGGCTCACGTGCTCTTTACACTGTCATAGGAATATCGACTTAAACGCAATGTGGTGAAGATGAGATTAGAATGACACGCGCAATGGTAGGTGACGTTAGAAATTATCTTTGCATGCCATTAAAAGCACTTGTATGAGGCTGATTGCTGTTTAGTATAGAATGAATTAAATGGATTATTGTTTTGTAATATCAACCACCGCTAGTATATCAGCCGAAGGACCACTGCTGGACATGCCTCCCCCAATTTCATGGGGGGTAAATGCCATAATCGCCACGCTTGGCATGCGGATTGGCGATCGCAGTATCTGCACCGCACTCCAGGGATGCTGCTGCCCATCCCCCGGTGGTCTTGGTCGTAGTTTTAGGACATACCCGGGTCCGTTTTGTAATATAAGAGTTATATATTATTTTCAACGTGTAGGATAATACGCTTTGTCCATGTTAGGTTTTTTAGGACAACTAAATATATTAAAGCTAGAAAAGACGCACTGCATGGGATTTTTCTAAAGCAAAGTACTAAGAGATGAAATAAAATTATATTAAAAAAAAAGACAATATTATTCAGAGCGGGGTGTCCTTATATTTCTTATTTTATCACGCTGTTTACAAATGATACATTATTAAATGAATCAAAGTGGAATATCCTCATCAGATTATACAGGGAATAAATAAGAATAAAGCGGACCCCAGGCATTCTTCAGGATGCAACTGTACTGGGAATAACGCTAGGAGGATGATGATGAAATAAGAATAAAACTTTATGGATGCTTTGTTTATAGACTCTAGGTACAACAGGATATTAAATAATTAGCACAGCTATTTGTTCATTACTTGTGGATGTAGTCTACTCTACTCGTACATACTTAAGTATGTCTATAGTCGTGTTAAGGCAGGGGGCCAATTCTCGGGCTCTATCGAGATGATCTCTATTCGAGATTCCATACAAGTGACTACCATTCTATACAATGTCACGATAGACATGCATCTCGCTTGGACCGAGAATTGGCCCCCCGGGTTGCACCGACTTACGATCACAGACCGATCAACGTTAAAAATGGCGCCGACATCCAGCTGTCATGCCATAGGAACTTGTTAAACTTTAACGAACACAGCTTACGATTACAGACGGTTTGGTGCAACCCAGCCTTAGGCTTTGTTGCGCCAAACCGTCTGTACTTAATCGTAAGCTGTGTTCGTTAAAATTTGAATGTATGGGAAAGTTTGACAAGTTTCTATGGCATGACAGCTGCCGGCGCCATATTTAACGTTGATCAGTCTGATCGTAAGTCGGTGCAACCCAACCTTAATATGTGTAAGTATGTCTTTCGTTGTCCAGTACTCAAAGCAATAGTGCAAGCTTTGCTTAGTTTGGGAGTAGGTCCATGGGTGTTAGATTGTCCCTCAATTTTAATTATTTTATTTTTTTATTTGAAGGGGTGTTTACTAAGACAAAGTTAGTTAACTGGAGGTTATTTTACAGGAGATCAATAAAACTAAATTACTCTTGAAGTGTTATTAAAGCTCTGTTCATTATATACAATAATGTAGAGATATGGCCACAAAATAATGAATAGAATTCATATTTAATTATTACAACCATATTTATTTTTTGAAATACATATAGGACCGTTCGTGGCCCAGCGGCGCCCGCGCACCGTGTGCGGTATGCGAGGTTAAGCAATGTCGGGCGAGGTCAGTCCTTGGATGGGTGACCGCTTTGAATGGTTACTAACTGAGCGCTCCCGTACTTTGCAAGGTACGTTAAGCCGTTGATCCCGGTTGCTAATCTAATCTAATACATTCCACGGTTGTTGTCTTCCCTGTTCTCATTTCTAAAGTCATAAGAAGTGAATTCTGGAAAACAGGACCATCATAAAGCAATATTGTTTTCACCAATCGTGACCCATTCAAGGTCTAACAGAACCTAGCCCTATTAAAGTTGTATAGGTATTTGCAAAAAATGTTAGTTATGTTGTTTTTGTAAAAATCCCTTCATTTGTAAACGAGATCGAACTCACAAAGGGCATTAAGTGAGTAATGATGAGCCGCATAACACATTTTGTTGTTGTACCGTGTCGCATGACAGTCATACTAAATTTCCAACGACTGAAAGCGACAAAGTACCAAGTGTCCAGCTATGCTACAATGTTTCTCATACGCCCCTAGTTGCGTTACATACTGAATCGCTTCGGATTAAACGTGTTAAAACCGCCTATTGTAGCATTACCGAACAATCCCGACAACGCCCGAAGGTGACCGAACTATTGTCCTTACTTATTCCCACGACACTTACACGCATGCGCGAACATTCACAAACACTCCCGATTCGCCTCACAACTTTTGCCTACCATAGCCTGACCTTGACAACTACGTGTAGTCTTTGGTATATACGCTGGGCCGCCAGAAGCGAGTATTGAGCGTGGTGAATATCGACGTCGTTGTGTCAATTGCACTTATGCAATCAAGCTACCTTGTGTGGTCCTTATGCAACCTTGTCGCGTTCGCTGAATGCGAGATCGGTGGAATGTTAGATAATGTGAGGTAAGCGTTTAGAGTGATAAGGTGCTAACGGCAAATGACAAAGTCTTAAGTTCCAATTTTGTCATGGTGTTTGTTTTGCTTGGTTCCGAAACGCCGAAACGAACTCAACATTCGCATATTCTTTCCCAAAAAAATGCTTACATTGACAAAAGTAGTGTGAATATACAGGTTGTGGCCTGTAATAGGAGCAATAAATTTAAAGGACGCTTCCTTAGAGAATCTGCAGTAACCTCTTGTGTCCAAAAAAAAATTATCTTTTTACAATTGGGAGAAATTTTGGTCTAAAGTTATGACCTCCAAGTAATGGATCTTGGCACGCAGAGATTATAGCGCGGCAGTCAATGCTGATTTTGAGATTGCTTCAAGTTTATGACTCATAATCGTTGTCGCCTTTTTATTTTTAATATTTTTTTGTGTTTTTTTAATAAATAGTTATTGATATCACTCAAGTTCAAGTTGTTTATTGCATTTCATGTGTAATACAGAGGATCTTATAAACTAAGTATAGGTTGTCTCAACATTAACCCTGCAAGGGTATAATAGCAACATAAACTTAATACTATGCTTACTATCTAAGTACTAACCATTTCGAAAAACATAAAATTCCGTTATTTATAATTATTAGGTTCATTTAAAAATTATTTAACTGAGTAATAAACCTTGTTAATTAAATAGCGTTTAAGTTGGATTTTAAATCTACGTATATTCTTTTCCTCTCGTAGGGATTTTGGGATCTTATTAAATATATTAGCTGCCATGGCGAGCGGACCCGAGTGTACCATTTTCATATTTGAAGCAGGCCCGGCTAGTCTTGTGCTGGGTCTTAAATTTGAAGAACGAGAGTACTGCGGGAAAAAGGACATATTATTTTTAACAAAAGTGCTTGCTTCTAGAATATATATGGCCGGTAGAGTTAATATCTTATGTTGAATAAAATATTGCTTACAACTTATCATATTATTTATGTGTACTATTATTCATTATTCTAAGGCACCGTTTCTGGAGTACAAAAAGTTTGCTCGAATCAGCTGTGCTACCGCGAACTTCGAAAATCGGACTTCGTGTCGTGCCTTCCCTTTCACTCTCGTGTTATACTCTATATGATGGAAAGGGACGGTACGATACGATGTTCGATTTTCGAAGTTCGCGGTAGCACCCCAGGACTACTACTACTTCAGTAGAGTAAAAAAGCACATATAAGCTACTTTTGCGAAAAAAAAACAATTTTTTTTTTCCTGGAGAGCTTCAATAGTGTACCATTTATTTTTTTGCTCCTATTACAGGCCACATCCTGTATGTATTAAACTTGAAATTAAAACCATACATCACTGACCTGAATTAAATTAGAAATACCTACTCAGTTCTCATTACCCTTTCAAAGCAGAATGAAAACGTAATCCCCTCATTTTCAGTCCAAATTAGCGCGACCTCTCTCCGCGAAGCTCTATCACTGGCATCGGGGGTCACATGGAACTGGCTAAAGAAATTCGCATTCGTCAAATAGTTCCTGACGTCACCCATAATTACCACAGTGTGGTGAATTCGTTAGGTGACGTAATGGGAGATTTGTAAGTGATGTGTGCACTTGTGCTGGTTCAATAATGTGTTTGGGCATTTTTTTTTTAAGAAAAAGGCCTCAAATGTCCGCACATTCACGTGTCAGTTTTGTGACGAGCCACATAGATCGTGTGACAATAACGTCACAAAACTGACTGTTTTGCAGACTTTTTTTATGATTGACTGACCAGCGATTGGTCATAGTGTCACCAGAGGGCCTACTCCGAACTTCGTGTCGTGCCGTCGCTTTCACTCTCGTGTTATACACTATATGACGGAAAGGGACGGCACGATACGAAGTTCGATTTTCGAAGTTCGGAGTAGGCCCTCAGGTGGAAAGCGAATGACAAGGCCTATGATGTCTTTTTTATATGAATGAATAATACTCGTTAAAATCTGAACAGGGAAAAATCAAGGCGTCAATAAAAATAAGAATCTTCGTTTTAAAATAAAATTATGCATGCTCGCGTGTGAGGTGACGTTTGGGCTCATGCTGATCTTTGTGACAAAGGTCTATTGTGAACTGTGCCTACCGTCAACGTCATACGCGCAGTTTTTTTTATAAATATCTAAAAAACCAGTTTTAAAATGACACCCCTCCAAGTAGAAATGGTTAGCAGGTGTTTATTAGTGGTGGTCGTTAATTCAACGAACTAGTTGATAAAACTTTCTTCGTTCGTCAACGAACGAAACGTTTTTATTAACAGACTCAACTAGTTGACGACTAACGTACAAACGTAATCGAAATGGAACGCTAAGCATTCATGGTAGTATAGTTCAGATCTTTTTATTGTTATATTTTTCAAATTAGGCATATTACATGCACCTACGAACGTCAATAAACTACCACAATACAACAACAATTTCAACGTCAACGTCACAACGCCCACAACGCTCTTCAGTTAAAGCAAAAACCTAGTTGACGAAATCAACTAGTTTTTCAACTAGTTGACGTTTTTTAAGTTACCGTTTCGTTTCGTTGAAGCGAAAACCGTCAACGACCCACCACTAGTGTTTATCAGTGTTTAGCGCTTATGCTTAACACTTTCAGAGCCAAGGGGCCAATTCTCGGGTTCATCCAAAATAATCTCTATTCGAAATTCCATACAAGTGACTCTACCATTCCACATAATGTCACGATCGATATGCATCTCGCTCGGACCGATAATTGGCCCCCAGGAGCCCGCTTGGCGGGTGCTCGCTTGATTTCCTCTACATAGGCACGGTTTTTCCATGGTATCGGCTTCTAGCGTAGCGCTACGAAATCGTTATCAATGAAGGTGTTAACACCAGGAGCGGGCGGAATTCTATTTCCTT
This sequence comes from Notocelia uddmanniana, assembly GCA_905163555.1. Taxonomy (NCBI): domain Eukaryota; kingdom Metazoa; phylum Arthropoda; class Insecta; order Lepidoptera; family Tortricidae; genus Notocelia; species Notocelia uddmanniana. The sequence continues at coordinate 3,659,752 of LR991052.1, forward strand.
AAACATGTTTGAATTGAACCTCAACTTGGAAGCGCAACATTGATGCATACATTTTTGGATGAATTTTTAGCATTTATTTTATTAAGGACATTTTATTTGTGCTACGCAACCTGAGCAAGGCTTTTATTTTAATGTACTAACCACTTTAATTAGCAAATTTAAATTTAAAGTAGAAACTACACAATATCCGACGATCTTATCCCATTTTTTGTAGACTTTTTTTGCGTTGGTATATATCACCAACGAGGTTTGAGCTCACAATATTAATTAACAAAGTGAAGGATTAAGAGTTAAATGTAAGAATTGTTTTCTAAAAACCCTGAATGTCGCAACTCCTATTTACTTCTATTGTCATATATTCTTTAAAAAAGACACTATAATCTTACAATTACGTTTATCTTTGCGTCTTTACGTGTGTTGTATCAGTTGTGTGAGCTTACTGAAGGATTAGATCGATCTGTGTAAATCTACCGCCTAATACGCTTAATGTAACATTAGAAAAACCGGCTTAGGGCGACAAAGTGCCGTTTCTCGTCCATTAGTTCTCAGTCAACAGATTTCGCAATCCGCCCTTGGCCAGAATGGCCGACCTCCCAATATCTTGTTGTGAAATTTAAATCGATGCTTACTTTTGTATGGCAGTCACACAAGCGTAGGCATGAGCGGTCACGACTTAGATGTTCTTTGTATGGGTTTTTCACCGATCAGCCTTATTTACAAATCGAGAGGTCCTCACCTATCCCGGTTTTATATGAAAACTCTCAAATGTCATTTGTGAAATTTTGCCAGTTTCCATATAAAGACGGGTGAGGTGTGAGGTGAGAGGTGAGGACGAGTTCTTTTGTGAATAACACCCCAGGAGAGGCGAGGCGTTGGACAGTCAACCTACCCACTTACAGTTGGTGACAAAATATGTTATACAGGGCGTCCCACGGCTATGCCACATGGAGGGAAAGTACCTTGAATATTGTAGATGGAACATTTTACTGAAAGAAGACATTATTTTAATTTAAAAAACAATTTTAACTGCATTCATAGATTTTTAAATACTTACATGGTTGAAGCGTTAATCAAACGCGCTTCACGAGAAAAAAAAAATACCGTGTAGCTTTATCATGCCGATCGAAAGGCTTCATCATAAGAATTTATTTTGGCTAAATAACATAGTGTCGGATATAAAAGGAAGACCATGAATTTTAACATTTTTAATTCAAAATTAATCAATTTAATTTATCTAATGCTCAAAATGAGTCCCATTCTGTTGAATACAAAGTCGCTCTCTTGTCATTATTTCACTTTTTGTCGATTTGTTTGATCATGTTGTGGTGGATATTTAGAATAATACGTCTCAGTTCTGCTTGTAGCTCGTGTCATACTAGTTCCTGTAAACTATTTTTTTACGGAAATCCTTAAAAAAAATCTAACGGGGTTAGATCTGGGGATCTCGGTGGCCCTTTTATTTGTCTATTTGTCTCGATCCAGGAAAGTAAATTATAATAGGGATATGATGCGTACATACTTCTCAAGTGGGTACCGATTCATTAGTAATAGGTACTTTAAAATGATAATGTCAGTTGTATGTCCTTACGGCAATGTCAGCATTTCATTTTTCTGAAAAAAAAACACATCAAAGTTAAAATTTATGGTCTTCCTTTTATTTCTGACACTATGTTATTTAGCAAAAAATAATCCTCATGATGAAGACTTTCGATCGGCATGATAAAGCTACACAGTATTTTTTTTTCTCGTGAAGCGCGTATGATTAACGCTTCAACCATGTAAGTATTTAAAAATCTATGAATGCAGTTAAAATTGTTTTTTAAATTAAAATAATGTCTTCTTTCAGTAAAATGTTCCATCTACAATATTCAAGGTACTTTCCCTCCATGTGGCATAGCCGTGGTACGCCCTGTATATTGATCAGGTAAAGAGCTTAAAATTTGCTATACTTAACCTGACAGGGTTCATATGCAACTACCTTTATGTATGTACATAATTGTTGCAATAAATAAAATGAAATGACAATGGCGTAATAGCGTACAGATATTTCTGTCACTATTGCGTATTCTGTTGCTATGTGCGAAGTAGGTGGTGGGGGTAAGCTAGGCGATCGTAGCGCACACCATGGCAGAAATGTGTACTTACCGGGGACCACTGTCAAATTTACTTTCACGTTTTCTATTGGTTTCTTAACGGTCTCCTACGATTCGTTTCGTTTGTATGTATTTATTTATTCTCTTATTTATTTCAGTAAAATTTCCAATACGGGGTCTTTCTCGTTTACTAAAGTAAATATAATATTCATGTAGTCGACCTGTTTAGCCTAGTTGGTAGTGACTCTGCCTCCGAAGCTAGAGGTCCCGGGTTCGAATCCCGGCCAGGGCATTTATTTGTGCATTTTTCACGGATATTTGTTCTTGGGTCTTGGATGTTTTCTATGTATTTAAGTATGTATTTATCTATATAAGTATGTATATCATCGTCTAGTACCCATAGTACAAGCTTTGCTTAGTTTGGGACTAGGTCGATTTGTGTAAGATTGTCCCACAATATCATATCATTATCATCATCATTATCATCATCATGTGTAATTATTTGACATCTCTGAGTTTTGACCAGTATATAATAATTTGACGTTGTCTCGGGACCTTTGACGTTTGACGTTTCTGACGTGCACATAGCCAATAACATCGCCCCGCCTGTCCCCATCAAAACAAAAAGAAACCGAACAGAATTTGCATTTAATAATCTTTGTCTATCAGTCAACATCACTATTATAGCCTAACAGAAGTCAAGGGTCAAGTATCGCGACCCGTTAAACAAAAGACAGTCGCATACTCGAAGCATTACTCATCTAACCGGTCTATTCACCGCACCGGCCTTGCGTTTTGCATACGACCCGGTCACAAATACACCAATCTAGCTGGCATCACAAAGTACAGTATGTATACTGAGATAGAGATAACAGTGAAATATTCCACATAGATCGTAGCGCCGTTGTGTATTTAGTAAGAACTAACCGCACGACCGCTGCGTCTCTGTCACTTCAATATGCAAGTGCGCTAGAGATAGCACCCAGTGACATCTGGTACAAACAAGTAAGACTAAGAGAGAAGAGCTGAAAGGCCCCTGGCTGGCATCATCTCTGATTACATACATACATACATATCACGCCTGTTTCCCAGAGGGGTAGGCAGAGATCACGGATTTCCATTTGCTACGATCCTGACACAACTTTCGCTACACGAACTCTCATAACATTGTTAATGCATGAACGCCGATTTAGGGCAATCTTGACCTGGCCTTTCTGCGGAATGTCTCCGATTTGGTCGGAGTACGTTCGCCGAGATCTTCCCCTTCCAACTTTACCATCCATTCTTCCTTCATACATTCGTTTTGTCAATATTTTTTCATCCATCCTCTCTACATGCTTATTGTACGACAGATGTCCCTCTAACACTTACACTCGCTAGCAAGGGACGCTTTATGTCATACGTAAACGATTTCATTCAAGGCTTTCCACGTGACGCCATTGTAAGGTAACGTTGGCTCAGCCCTTTTTAAGATTTAAGTATTCTAAATCAATAGTTCTGTCGCACTGACGTTGGCGCGACCGAAAATCGGTGAAGAAGGACAAGTTAATAGTAACAATACGTTGGAATCTTAATACGAAAGACGATAAAAACAGAAGACATTATCGAGTCATCGTACTTTCAGGGACGTCTTCGAACTGTAGTTCTGGAGGCGTTCACTGAAGATGTTAAAAACCAGGGAAGAATCAGTAAAAAAGGTTGGTATTTAATTCTATGGAATCATTTATAGTCATGTTTCCTCTTTCGGAGTTAACGCGTCGCATTCCGGGGAGGTCCGCATATTGTGACCGGGGAGTGGAGTACACGCCGACTTGACACAGATCGGCGCGTAGACAAGTGCACTTACAGTACCTACATGTATGCATACAGTCACACCTATAGCTCCCAAATGGGTAGTCAGGGCACGTGAAATGTAGTCAGTGCCACTCTTAGCATTACAGTAGTTGACAACAGTGAAAATAATTCTTACAATAAGCAATAAACAAAATACGCGCGCTTTCCATTTACTATAATGTTGAAAATAGTCAAATCAGTAACTTATGTGAAACTTTTTATATCTATAAACGCTTTGTTAAAGCTACATAAATACTTAATCACTCGTACATATAACACACACAAATACCTCATTATGTTAAAATCTTTGAAAGCGTTACAGCTGAGATGCGTGCCAAAGAGCACAAACGCAAAAAGAATAACTTTTTTTTATACGGCGGCGGAGGCTAACATGTACACGTCTTGTGGTAAATAGCCACAAATAATCGTGCAATTAGATAAATAATTCTCTGACTGGAATTCGAACCTGGGACCTCCAGCTTCGTAGGCAGAGTCAAGCTAAGCCAAAGTGGTCGATAACTGTATAATTTTTGCATGCTAAAACTTGCTAAATGTGTGATCATCTATATGAATTTATTTATATGATCTATTTTATTCACAATTAATGCTAATAAAGAACTTACTTTACTTACATTATGGCTGCGGCGTTTTGTGCGGGGTACCGCATTTGGGCTTCAAATGAGCAAAATGATACTAAGCTGTGAACTACTTTTGAAAAAAAAAAACCGTTCGGTAAAAAGCGCGAAACAGGCACTAATAGAAATTTGTTTGCGCCCACTGCAATGTCCATGTAATCACCAACCGCTTTCATATTTCACACGCTGTCGTTTGCTCTGGTTATATATCTTCAACGTTGGGAAACATATATACAGCCGGATTGATGGTAAAACACCCTCATGATAAAACCACCCTGATGGTAAAACACCTTCATGATAAAACCACCCTGATGGTAAAACACCCTGATGGTAAAGCACCCTCATGATAAAACACTCAGATGATAAAACACCCTGATGATTTATTTAATAGTATGGCATCTATTTACGAACCGTGAGATCTTCGAGAAGACAAGTACGGTTGCCAATTTTTGTTGCACTTTTAGCACCACCCAGGGGTCACGTGTAGGGTAACGGTGGGTACTCCCTACGGACGGGGTGCAACTTCGACCCCTCTTTGTCAAGTGGGCAACTTGACAGTTAGAAGTTCTCAAGCCGCCCGAAGGCCTCTAACTTGGCTTAAGAATTGCTGTCGTAGACAGCAGCCGGGATCAACCTACATGAATGTTATCTGATTATTTTATAATGTTAATTGACTAAAATTTAATATTATTGCGATGATTTTTAGTTTATAGTTTGTTAGTTTATATAATTTAAATTATTTTAGGGTATAGTATAATGAAATTACATTTAATAACGACTGTATTTATTATCAATAGTTTTAAGTAGTGTCAATGTATTGTTTTGTTGTTTTTATGTTTTGTTTAGGTATAATAAATATTTAGCTACACCCAATGGGTAAAATTGTATCCTGCAATTTAACGCTAATAAATAAATAAATAAATAAAAACCAACGGCTTAACGTGCCTTCCAAAACACGAAAGCGCTCAGTTAGTAACCACTTAAAGCGGTCACCCATCCAAGAACTGACCTGCGCCCACATTGCTTAACCTCGCTTACCGCACGCGGTAGGCGGGTGCCGCTGGGCCACGACCGCTCTAAACCCTGATTGATGATAAAACACCCTGATGATAAAACACCCTGATGATAAAACACCCTGATGGTAAAACGGAAAACACCCTATCGACGCTTGTGATCCCCGAAGAAACAAGCGCATTGACCTTTGACAGAGCAAGTTGCGCTGTTATGCAAGCGGTCTTGAATAAATAATCTGTAAACAATCTTACACAGATCGACCGTTCCAAACTAAATAAAGCCTGCACCATTGGTACAGTCAACAGCAAAAGTAGATGATCATTTTAGTACCTTGTCAGTTTCACTAATTTGACGCATCCCAACTGTCGCAGTATTGTTACGTTAGTGCGACAAAGTACTAAAATGATCATCTACTTTTGACTGTGGACAATATACTTTTATTGATAGATATATACTTAAACATGTACATATAAAACATCCAACGCTCAGGAACAATTATTCGGGCTCGTCACACATGTAAATGCCCTGACCTGGATTCGAACCCGGTATTACCAGGTTCGCAGGCAGTCACTATAGGTGAAAAGCTTAAGAAGATGACCTGGTGTATGTAGTTGTAGCGTGTTCGAATAGACATTACGTATTTAAAATGTACAATACAAACAAATCAAACGCCTATTCCAGGGGTTCCCAAAGTGGTCCAGGTGGACCCCCAGGGGTCCACAGGAGACTCGACTGGGGTCTACGTTGACGTGACAAAAAAATGGGGGTGCACAATTCGTAAGTGGGGGTTCACGAAAATGTATCTGGTTTCGATAGTAAAGAACGAAAACAGATATTATTTTTTGTGTTATTTTTATAGCCTGGTTGACTGATAAATACATGACAGCTTTATTACTATTTTGATTTTTGACATCTATTCACATTCAATTAGATTAGATAATAAAATTAACCAATCAATTCTCACTTTTTTTTGCAAATCTGTTAATTCGTGATTGTAACTCAGCCGCAACGAAAATGCTCCTGACTTAGGTAATCTTCACATTTTTTGCCGGATTTTGGGAATATGGTAGAAATGTGGTGTAGGGGTCTACCACAACCAGTTAACTTTTGAAAGTGGTCTATGAGAAAATAAAGTTTGGGAACCCCTGGCCTATTCGAACACGTTACAACTACAGACAACAGGTCATCTTCTAAGGCGCAGGGTAGGGCAAGCCATTCTCCATACAATGGTTGTGCAAGTTTTTTGCGTTAGTTTTGGCACTACTGCGTTTAATTTTATTTTTTGTTGGTACATATTGGATATACGCAGAACTTGATGTTGAAATTTTGCATTTTAAAAAAAAAAGTACAAAAAGTAATTAAAATTAAAAAAGAAAAACATCAAGACATAGCTAACAAGAAAATAAGCATATGGACCAAAAATAGTAACTGGAGTGCAAACACAAACGAAGATAAACTTGCACAAAGTTTGTATGGAAAGAGCTTGCCCACCCCTTCGCCTTAAGCTTTTCACCTATACCAACAAGGCAAAAATGGTGGAAACGCTGCCAGCGTTTTGGGCACAATGCATCACCCCTTTTTAGATTTTTAATTAGGTTTTTTTTTATTAATTTGGTTTAGTTCTGTGTTTATTTATTTTTAGTGATAACGTTTAGTCTTAGTTTTCTGTGATTTTATTGTTAGAGGAATAAATAAAGATAAAAACTTAATAAGTAAATTGGTGGTCAATACCATGCATGTTCTGTAATGTTGTCATATTGCGGGCCATATTGTAATAATCATCATTAAAATAATCACCACACTGTACGTAACACGAGTCGGATCACGACTAATGATAATGACAGTTAATCAAGGTCGACAGTTTCAGTACTGAATATGTACGGAAATTATTATTAATAATTTATACCAAAAAAATAGCCTCAAATTTTGTACTTGCTATGCCACAATTCGTGGTTCCCGTGAGCCAATGCTTGGTTACCTACAGAAAATACCGAAAATCGGCATATGCATGCCTAATAAATTCGAGGAGTTCCCTCGAGATCCCATCATCAGACCTTCACCAAATTTATATGGGACCAATGTCGGGTTACTTGCTTTGAAACAAAAAAATAATTATCAAAATCGGCCAACGTGGTCAGAAGTTATCGGGTAACATACATACTAAAAGAACAAGCAAACAATGCAGACGAACTGAGTACCTCCTTCCTACTATTGAAATCGGTAAATAAAATACAATACATAAACATACAGGTTGTGGCCTGTAATAGGAGCAATAAATTTAAAGGACGCTTCCTTAGAGCATCTGCAGTAACCTCTTGTGTCCAAATTTTTTTTATCTTTTTTCAATTGGGAGAAGTTTTGATCTAAACTTACGACCTCCAAGTAATGGATCTTGGCACCCAGAGATTATAGCGCGGCATTCAATGCTGATTTTGAGGTTGCTTCAAATTATGACTCATAATCGTTGTCGCATTTTTGGTTTGAAAGAATATTCTTGGGATTAAAAAAAAATAAAATTTTAGTCTTTTTTGAATAAATTGTTATTAATATCACTCCAGTAGAGTAAAAAAGAACAGATAAGCTACATTTGCGAAAAAAAAAATTCAAAAAAAAAACTTTTTTTTTTCCAATTAAAATCATTTGGAATTAATTGCTGGAGAGCTCAATAGTGTACCGTTTAATTTTTTGCTCCTATTACAGGCCACACCCTGTATAAGGAAGTGCTACTAGTGTATAGTCAACAGGAAAAAGTTGATGATCATTTTAGTACCTTGTCATTTTCAGTACCCATTATCAAAATCGGCCAACGTGGTCAGAAGTTATCGGGTAACATACATACTAAAAGAACAAGCAAACAATGCAGACGAACTGAGTACCTCCTTCCTACTATTGAAATCGGTAAATAAAATACAATACATAAACATACAGGGTGTGGCCTGTAATAGGAGCAATAAATTTAAAGGACGCTTCCTTAGAGCATCTGCAGTAACCTCTTGTGTCCAAATTTTTTTTATCTTTTTTCAATTGGGAGAAGTTTTGATCTAAACTTACGACCTCCAAGTAATGGATCTTGGCACCCAGAGATTATAGCGCGGCATTCAATGCTGATTTTGAGGTTGCTTCAAATTATGACTCATAATCGTTGTCGCATTTTTGGTTTGAAAGAATATTTTGGGGATTTAAAAAAAAAAAATTAGTCTTTTTTGAATAAATTGTTATTAATATCACTCCAGTAGAGTAAAAAAGTACAGATAAGCTACATTTGCGAAAAAAAAAAACCAAAAAAAAACTTTTTTTTCCAATTAAAATCATTTGGAATTAATTGCTGGAGAGCTCAATAGTGTACCGTTTAATTTTTTGCTCCTATTACAGGCCACACCCTGTATAAGGAAGTGCTACTAGTGTATAGTCAACAGGAAAAAGTTGATGATCATTTTAGTACCTTGTCACTTTCAGTACCCAACTGTCACAGTATTGTTACGTTAGTGCGACGAAGTACGTAAATGATTTAAATTTATCAAACTAGGAAGGGGGGTTTTACTTAAATAGAAACAAGTTCTACACTTATAAAATTTAATAAAGATCAATCAAATAATTACAACAAAGTCATTAAATACAAAACCTAGTTTACCGCATATGCTTTGTTTTCCCCCCCTCCACTGCTACTAAAACGTCACGAACAACGCGCCACTCCAGATGGCGCTGGTACTGCAGTCGGTTGCCAACATGATATCACGATTTGCTGTTGACTGTACCACCATATCCAATATGACAGAAACTCGCAAAACAATGCCTACTAAGCGGGTGTTCATTTTAAGAAGTCAAAGTCAAAATATTCTTTATTCAAATAGGCCTAGCAACAAGCACTTTCGAATCGTCAGTTATAACATGTATTAACATATATATTAATTAATTATTTAGAGCAATTTATTGATGCTATTATTATTCTTTACAATAAATATTGTATTGTTGTAGACATGTCAAAGTAAGAAATTATTTTGTAGTAAAATTCACAATAGGATCGTCAAAACATAAATAATAATAATAATAAATATATAAAAAATAGAAATCTAGACAGTTTCTAGAATAAAATCAATATATCAAAAAAAAAGATCATATTAATATCTAACGCCATAATGATTAATTCATTAATATTTCAGTCACAATTAATCCCACGGTGTTTTATCATTCATGTAGTCATGTGTTAAGACTGGTTTTACTCTATCTGGTGTGTAATCGCCATTAGATATATTGAAGCTAACAGGGTCCCCACAAATATCTAAACACGACTCTATTATTCTCTCTCGTTGTTAATGTTGCATGCTTATATATTTGAGTATTCTGAAGAGTTCATATACAATTGGTTGTACAAGCCATGCTGAACGACGATGTTTATTCATGTGTCAGTTTGGTGACGCGTTGTGGATTATTTCAAAAGTTCATTATACAGGATGTGGCCTGTAATAGGAGCAAAAAATTTAAAGGCTGCTTCCTTAGAGCATTTACAGTAACCTCTTGTGCCCATAAAAAATGTATCGTTTTTTACTTGGGAGAAATTTTGATCTAAAGTTATGGCCACCAAGTAATGGATATCGCCACCACGAGTACTTGGAATTAAAAATCTTTCCTTTTATTTTCTATAACCAATATGATGGGGGTAAAAGTCCAATGGGGTATCTTGTGGAAGGGCAAAAATTGCACTTTCTGAGACAATTTTCCTTTTTTACTATGTTTAGACATCGATTTATGAAAATAAATGTCTTGAAAGTTTACCAAGCGAAAATATTGCAGGTCACATTTTTCAATTATCCAGGTGTGCTAGTCAAACTCGCAATCGGCGAGTTTTCAATTTTTTTGCTACTATATTCTGTTAAGGCGTAGAATGTATTTATGCTGCCAAGCGAACTGTATTACTGTATATTTTATTTGCTATGTTTTTATCCTATGCCATGCGAATTACAAACATGTTTCTATACATACACAGGATAGTATTAAAAAACGCTGTTCGTACCTTATTTAACGAAAAAGTAATTTCTTTGTAAGTGGAGTTTGACATTGTGATTATTATTCTGTTTGACGTGTTTTCCAATCATGAATTTAATTAAACCACGGTATTGGCTGTAAATAGCTTAATTTGATACTATAAGTATCATTTTGATAGTGGCTTTCGTTTTAATTTAAAAACTGAAGCTTCGAAATGCGAAATGTGCGCGGGGCTCAAAGGAGCGTATTTTTTTTTTCAATTTTATCTAGAGTTCATTCGCCCGTAACGAACACGGTTTCATTTTAACTTTTGAAAACGTTCCAAAGCTTTCATTCCCGTTCGGAAAATATTGTTTAAAATCAAACACAAGTTTATTTACACTGTAAACATGAGCTCGTTTATAACGGCAACACGAAAATAAGCACAACAAATTTCATTTAAACTTTGGGTTTTGTTCCTCAAAATCACAGAACATAAAGAAAGAGTGAATTAAAATCAGATATTAATTTGCCGGTTTACCTATTTAGTGCCAGCAAAAAAAATCAGTTTTGTGACGCTTTTCTTACGCTTTACAGGACTCTTCACAAAACTGACACAAACGAATGGTTATGAGATTTATGAGTAAGAAAAACTCAAGAGCACCTAATTCAATACTATAAACATACCCAAAAATGTACATACTAACTCCTTTCTTTATTATTATTTTTAAATATGTAATTCAGAATACAAACAGCCCCATAGACAAATTACGTAATTATCTCCAATTCCCTTTAGAATTCAGTGTAGAATAGATAGCGGGCTATCCATATTAATTAAACGTGACACGGAATCCAGGTGTAAACGTAACCGCTAGCGGTGTTCCCAATTCAAACTTGGAACATTTAGCTCATGATTGATTCAGCCTAGCCTACAGCTGACTTCGACACATTCCAGTACAGCAGGGACGCAACTCGAGTAAATACCGTCTAACGTACTCGAGCAATTAATGACTATATGTTCTGAATGAATAGGTCGTTTTTAGCTTGGGTTTTTGACTGAAGTTAATCGTGTTATTTCAATCCTACTTTTCTTACTGCGCCACCAACAACACAGCTGACCGCTCGTAAACCTTATTGCAACGGAATAAAGTCTTTCATCTATTTAATACATCTATCTAATAGATTCTATTAGTAGGCACTGCAAGATATTTGAAACCATGGAATAAAATGAAAGTATTTATATGTGGTATATCCATTCCATATGCAGTTGAAACAATTTTTGATATTGAATAAGTATTCGTGTGTAAGTTCCCGAAGTCAACTATGTACTAACTCTCAACTATAATACAACAAAATCAAAACCAAACCAAAATGTACAAAGGCGAGCTAATACATTTAAGGGACTCTTCCATAACCTGAGAGCAAATGAGCTTAACAAAAACAAATGGAAACTAAAATCTTCTTAGCTTATGTAATATGTATGCTAAAATTGAAATTTCAATACATATCTCTGACGCCATAAAGTTCCACGGGTAAAAGTATAGATGTATGTAATTGTATAGTTACTTGAACGATAAACAAGTATGTCGTTCCTGAATACGATTGACCTGATTCAGGGGGTTCCTAATACCGAATAATCAATATTCATGAGAATCATGAGCAAACATGTTTTCCGCCGTCACAGCCGTTTGGCTTAAGAGCATGATATAGAATGTAAATACATTTTAAGTCACCATTAACAATAAAAAGTAATATTAGGGCACTTCAATTCAACCGTTAATTATTTTTTCTCCTCCAACCTTTAACTATCATTTACATAGTCGCTAACTCAAATTAATATTATAGAATCATATATACTGACACCGACAGTAAGTCGGTGAAAACTCTATATGTCTAAAACAATACATTGCAAGTACTCATTATTTCATACCTAGAGGTCTGGTTGTCTGCAACAGTCGGTCTTATTTCTAAAGAGCGATCTCTTGCAGACAACCTTAGTTACGATAACTACTTGACATGCGTGTTACGGATGTTATATTGTTGTGCTGTTTTTGACGAGGCCTGTGGTGGATGCTTGTTTTGTGAATGGACGAAACCCTTGACATGTGCATTAGCACATTACAATTATATTACGATAAACATTACCGGACCCGGAATGAAATAAATTGTACAAGAATTAAATCATTCCCTCAGTGTAGTTTTGAGATACGCAATGTAGACTAAACCAGGTCATTAGCTATGCAACATCCCTCAATCGTTTATCGGGTTTCCACAACAATCAAATTTAACCCATCTCACAGACGTCATGACTATATTTTGAACTTTATATCACCATAGAGTAAATGTTACTACTAGAGTGCTTAGACCACGTCGTCAATTAAAGGTTAAAATTAACCCTTTTAGCGCTTCGAGCACATGTGTGCAGTAAAATGTGATATCGGCGTTACGTCGAGTCCAGTCTCGTCGTTAAAGACATTGAAAGGAGCTGACCATGCGATTTAGAATAATCGACAATTAAAAAAAAAACCGTGTTATTCGTACATTTGTTGTGCACATACTTAATGCAAATTTAAGACTTATATGGTTTTCTCATGGATGCCATTGTCAGAATTGGACTAAATTGAAATGAAACCACACGGGAAGCACCAGATTTCAAATAAAAAAAGATTCATCAAAATCGGGTCACCCAATCGTGTTATTGTAGCATGGCGTTTAAAAATGGACCCGGGTATGTCCTAAAACTACGACCAAGACCACCGGGGGATGGGCAGCAGCATCCCTGGAGTGCGGTGGAGATACTGCGATCGTCAACCCGCATGCCAAGCGTGGCGATTATGGCATATACCCCCCGTGAATTTGGGGGAGGCCCATGTCCAGCAGTGGACGTCCTTTGGCTGATATGGTGGTGGTGGTGGTGGTTTAAAAATGAGAGCGTAACTACATTTGTATGGAGAACCGAGCTTACTGCGGACTCTTAAAATATAAATGTCCTATTATACGATACGAACTTCTGTTACTTGTAATTGAGGATCTCTTACCTAAAATGTTGCCAGATGCAAACGATTTTTTGTTCCGACCCCAGCGGGCCTGTGATGGTTGCCATTTTGTCACTTATCGTCGTGGATAAGACATTCGTCACGTTCTGACAAGTATGCGAGTGCGAGAGTGACGGGCGTCTTATCCACGACGATAAGTGATAAAATGGCAACCGTCATAGGCCCGCAGACCGCCAGCTTCGCATCGTAGGTTGTAGGCATGGCATAGGTACTGCTTAATAACCTTTCCCCGATTGAACATTAATGGAATGTGCCGCTGAATAAATCCTGAGAAAATGTGGCACGCGTCTGCGGTGAAACGCATTGTCGTACGCGAGACATCCCGTAATACCTTTATTCTCATCGTTCGGGGAGTGAGCATTTATAAGATCTTATTTTTTGTTGCTGACTGTGATTTTCCTTTTATTTTAGACAGATTCACTGCCCCTTTCTTCTTTTTGTCGTGTTTTAACACCTTTTTATTTGGGACAAATTAATGAAATTTGTATTTAGACTAATAGCACACGTTAGGTACCGTAAAACGGGGTGAGTAGGTTTCGCGGGGAGAGGTGGGTTATGAATGGGGGAGAAGGTTTGAGAGGGGGGTGAGACGGGATTTTAAGGCGACTGCTACAAAAATAATGTATTCCAATTTAAAATGGAGCCATAGTAATACGCATAATAAAAAAAAAACGATCCAACAATCTTCCAAAATCACCTTTGTATGAAAACCCCTCTCACCCCAAATACGAGGCACTATGGGGTGAGGTGGGTTTTCCTCTTTGTCGTCAAAGTTATGAAATGGAACTACCGAAAATAAAATAAAAACTAAAATACAAACGTCCGGAACACTTATTATATACACCATTCAGTTTTCATATGTAAAAATAAAATGTTATCGAGGTTTGAATTTCAGTTTTGACCCTACTCACCCCATTTTACGGTACCGGATCGGGTTAAATATGTTAAAAGGTCACAGAAGAACATGTTCGGTAGAGAGATTAATATAAAATACCTCACGAGTGTAATAAACAACTGGGTTTTAATTCCCTTGTGTGACTTATTCATACTATTGATGTGACCCGTCACAAAATGGACAATGTACGAAGAATTGGGAACACTTTGTTTCCGTATCCTATAATTGTGATAAGGACAACACCAAATTCACAAAAAAACCGTAAAAGATATTTTTTTCAGAAGTACCCAGTCGATCTTTGGCTTTTTCCTTCGATTCCGAACATGATCAACAGACGGCGGTGGGAAATGAGGCAACGCCGCGTGACGAGAATCGATGTGTGACATCCGGTCCGGTATCGATTATCGATTATAAATGCGCCGGTCGAACGGGGTTAGAATGTCGAATCTACAAACTAACATGTCGTATGTGGAATAAACACATTGCCAATCTATACTTACTAATATTACAAATACGTTTTAACTTTTCCATCCAGAATCGCTCTGATTAAAAAAAAACAGACTGCCCCGGATGTATGTAGATGTAGTAGTACCTCAGAACATAGTAGTACTTTACGGTACAGGAAAATTCGTGATCAGACGGGTTTTATGCCTAGTAGATATGAGCGCCGCGCCGGCGCGCCGCCGTCGCCGCCAATTCAAGTCGGCGCGCCGCCGCCGAGTGATATACGCGGCGCGCCGGCGCAACAAGTTGCATTTGCTTTCTCGCTCGCAGTCGTTACGTATCACACCCGCGTTCGTTCGCACGATGGCTTCAGTCAATTCAAGTATTTTGCCATGAAGTAAGGATAAATAGTTATCCTCTTTCTACGTATTTTACTGAGTGAACACGTGTCCGCATGTTAATTTTTTAAATTTAAGATTCCGCAGTAATATCGATTCTCCATACAAACGTAATTTCGCTCTCATTTTAAAACGCTATGCTAGAGTAACATGAAACTGTATATACACAATGGGATCCGGCATATCCAGGTCAGAAATTAGTTTCTCTTGCTTGAAATTATAATGAAGAAAAAATACAGCGATTATTAAGGTTTTCATGAGAGACGTAAAAAACTCGAAAACTCGCTGTATTTTTTTTTTCTATTACAATGTCTAGCAACAGAAACTAATTTCTGACCTAGATATGGCGGCTCCCATTGTGTATACAAAGTTTCATGTTATTTCAGCAAGGCGTTTTAAAATGAGAACGAAACTACGTTTGTGTGGAGGATCGAGTTCAGCCGAGCGTACTGGGGACTCTTAAGTTAGTGTGAAATTAATAAATATGATGGTTTACATACTCGGTTACTTTATTAAAATAAATAAAACTTTCCTTATAGCAACAAAAACGAGGTATTTTTGCACAAATTGCTTCCTAATAAAAATTTAAAACTCAAGGTCACGCCGCCGCCGCGGAATTTTGCCTATCACGCCGCCGCCACGGAATTGGCCATCGGCGCTCATACGAGTATCTAATGCCTAGGGTCTAGTTTCCTCTGGGTCGATCGTCAGTGACAGTTGCTTTTGTAAAACAGCAGCCTAATGTTGGAAATGTTGGAATTAGGTGCCTAAAGCTTATACCCGGCTTAATTTAGAATCTTGAAAATGATATGATGATAATGCTTTTTTTCTATCGTAAAAATTATAGAATGTACCACATGTTCATGTTTATTCATTAACCGTTAACCAAACATGGAACCTCAGTCTTCCCGTTTTGTAACGGGAAGTTTTGACACCATACCCATTTTGCTTGGCGGAAGCGGCATCGTATCCCACCTTCACCCTTATTATTATCGCTGTAAAGAACAAAACGGCGTGATGTGTTGAACGGTATGTTGTGTCGAATTTAAATTCGGAACATGTGGTGATCGGTAATTTCCGATAAAAATTCAAACGGAATTCCTTCTGGATTGTCGGTGTGAGTACGTTCAGTGAGTTAAATCATTTTATGCGCATATGTAGCCGCTCGCGGGGGTCCCGGGTATATCGGGAATACAAAGGCGGGTTGTTGTAATACTTGTAATGACGAGGAACGTAAGCGAAGCCGCGGGATTAAATAGAAATATGTATTGAGAAATTATAGCCAATCCATCCAATACTGATGAAATAATTATAAAAAATAGTTTCGGAAATTACTTCTTAAATAGTTACATATCGTCGGGTGACCTGACAAGCAAATCTGTAATACTCTTGGAAACCTCGTGTGTCAGTCCTGAAACGATGGTGAGATACGACCTTTTCATAAGTAGTGTAGTTCAACTCGCTTTTATTCCTAAATCTCTACAAGAGAAAAGTATGTATGTATGTAAGCACTTTATTGTACACAATAACAGTTTAAAACATATACATGTCACACAGGATCAGAGTACAAAGGCGAACTTATCCCTATGAGGGATCTCTTCCAGCTAACCTTTGAGGGATTGAGAGGAGATTTTTAAAAAGAATGAGATAGATAAACTTACACTGTGTACAACAACGTTACAATGAGTGAATATAATTTGTAGCTAAACCATAACTACATATGTAATAAGTAAATATACATATATAATGAATAAAAAAAATACATGTACCTATAATAAATACATAAATACAGAATAATTATATTCTAAATTACAATATATAAATAATTATAGTACTCAACCAAATCACGATCGATCGATCGATCGTTGGAAAGCCATAATTTCTTCAAATTTGTCTTGAGTGACGCGACAGACTGGGACTGTCTTATTGACAAAGGTAACGCGTTCCACAGCTTCACAGCGCCCACGGTGAAAGATTTAGAGTACGAAAAGTGCATAGATTTAAAATCCAACTCAAACGCTATTTAATTAACAACGCATGTTACTCAGTAGAATAATTTTTAAATGAGTAATGTAAGACAGCTAACTATGGAATGCACGAACACGTCGCGCCATCTAGTAAGGCACTCCGCACTAATGGCCCAATCAATAATATTGGACTACAATGTCCTGTAAATAACCGTTTAAAGCTCTAAACAGTAAGATTAGAACACAAAGCAACTCTTCGCCATCCAAAAATATCATGAGAAGGGTTCCTGACGCCCGCCTACTTCAAACAAAAATGGAACCCGATAGTTAACCCTAACGCTAAAAAAAAGAAGTACCTACCTAGGGCAGCACATAGTGCAACCAGAAGAGGTACAAAGAACCACCGTCCAAAGAATCTGGAAGTTCCTGGAATCAAAGGGCCTTAAGAGGGCGCAGTACGTTTGGTTCTCAATACAAACGTATTTATGCTCTCATTTTAAAACGCCATGCTAGAATAACATGAAACTTTGTAACACAATGGGATCCAGCTTGTCTAGGGCGGAAATTAGTTTCTGTTGCTTGAAATTATAATGGCGAGAAAATATAGCGATTATTAAGGTTTTCATACAAGCCGTAAAAAACTCAAAAAACCGCTGTATTTTTTTCTTTTTCAATTTCTATCAACAGAAACTAATTTCCGACCTAGGTATGCCGTATCCCATTGTGTATACAAAGTTTCATGTTATTCTAGCATGGCGTTTTAAAATGAGAGCCTAAACACGTTTGTATGGAGAACCCATCCACACCGATCGTACTGCTCCGTCTTAACGGTGAACTCTAAAGGGCTGCCACAATAGATCACAAGCTGGTCGAGGCGGCATATAAAGGCCAAAAACTAACAAAAATAATAATAATAACCCTAACGCTAATAGATGGCGCCGTCTACCCATTTTACACATATTTTGGAATTAAATTCTATAAGATACGGACTCCTAGAAATACCTACAAGGTACCTCGAGAGTTCAAACGCAGATACAACGCCGTCACGGCGTATTATGGTAGCCTACTCGGGTACCATGTAGATGTCGCTGTTCCCACCGTGAATTCACCATACTAAACCGTACAACGCGCTGTTAAGATTTTTACTGATTTGATTAATGTCGAGTCCAGAATTAGGCGAACTAACTTGACAGCCGAAAATGTTGCCAGACATAGAAAAAAATTAATAGTGATAGGTTTATGTCGACACAAATATGTCGATATTACCTTGTGCCTTCTATAAATCTGATTCTATTTATATTTTATCAAGTAATCGTCGTCGAAACTTTCACAGTCATACATACTTGCCAAATAGGGACGAACTACAACAATTTAATTAAACAAAACCAAATGGCGGACAGAGTCCTTAACGATGTCCAAAATGATGTTCGATGTGTTTTTAAATCCAACCAATTTTCAGTATTATCATTTTGCTTACTAAAATTATTAGTTTGATTCCAAACACAATAATAATGATTAACTAGACTTTTTAAACATCGATATTAACAGCACTAGCCAAACTGTGGCAACATTAGTGTACAATGAACTGTCAAGTTGGTTGGCCTAATTCTGGACTCGACTTTAGGTCCGCCGAGCGTTCGTGGCCCAGCGGCGCCCGCGTACCGCGTGCGATATGCGAGGTTAAGCAATGTCGGGCGAGGTCAGTCCTTGGATGTGTGACCTTGGAAGGCACGTTAAGCCGTTGATCCCGGTTGCTGTCTATGATAACAGTCGTTAAGCCAAGTTAGAGGTTTCCGGGCGGCTTGAGAACTTCTAACAGTCAAGTTGCCCACTCACTTGACAAGCCTAATCCTAATAAGATCTAGTTTCCCCCTCAGGTTGGAAGGTCAGATGGCAATCGCTTCCTTAAAAACTAGTGCCTACGCTAATTCTTTGGGATTAGGTAGCGAACCCCAGGCATCTTTCAGGATGCAACTGTACTGGGAATAACGCTAGGAGGATGATGGTTAGGTCCGCCGACTGTATTTCGTGTTACACTTCAGTAGAAGGAAGGAGGTACTCAGTTCGTCTCCATGTTTACTTGTCTTTTTTATTTATGTATGTATGTTCCCCGATAACTCACCAGTGCGCCCCGTGCTGCCTTCTGAGTTTTTCATCCGGTCTAAGACGAGGATCCCCTCCAGCTTCGACCCCAAGAACTGGCTTTAAAACTCGACCCGTCAACGCTTGTAGACATCTCTCTATATTTATCTCTTCTCCGAGTCTATCATCCGGTTCCCATCACCCCCGCAAGCACCCCCGCTACAGTAATGATTTACATACATAAACTCACGCCTATATTCCTGAAAGGGGTATGCAGGTGCCACTTTTAGCAATTGCAGGTTTATAGATGGAGAAAATGTGATATTGCAGTGACAGGTTGCTAGCTCATCGCCCACAACACACTTCAACCTGGTTCCCATAGTCGGCTCTTACGACACCCAAGGGAAGAAAGGGGGTGGTGTTATTCTAACCCGGCACCAAACGGGAGTAATAATTATAGGTTACGGAATTTTATGTTCTTCGACATAGTTTATACTTAGATTACTTACATAATAAGCATAGTATTAAGTTTATGTTACTTATTTTGCAGGGTTCATGTTGAGACTTGAGACTATACTTAGGTTATAATAGTCCCTGTAGACATGAAACGTAATAAACATTTTGCCTCGATATGGGGTTTATTGCAGGCAGCTGTGTGGTCAATATATTATTATTCTCCTTATTTATTTTTTTCTCTTAAGCTAGGTTTTTTACAATAACTTTTGTGGTTGGTAGGTTCCAAAACTTTGGAGTCCATGAATTAAAAGTCCGAAGGAACGATAACAACACGATTTAATGCACTCTAACACGTACATATAAAAGAAGGAGAAAAATTATAATTTTGCCATAGAATGTCCGAAAGCACAAAGGAGAAAAGTCAAAGGCACAAGCACAATAACAATAATTAAATAACAATTTCAAAGCGCAAGCGTATAGCGGAGTGAGTTAATTTTTGCATACGAGCAGCGTGCGGTCAGCGCTGTAGCGACATGAGTACTGGCGCCGCCGCGGCCGGCGGGCCGGCGCGGGCGCACGGCCGGTGGCCACGCGCAGGTAACGTGTTCGCTGCATCTAATGTGAAAATTAGTTCGCTCGTCCGCGCATCACACGAAATATTTTATATTGACAATTTGTTTTTAGCAAATAAGTATTACTGTTAAGTACATATTTAAATGCATGTTGTTAATACTTAGTTATATATATTTATTTATATAATAATAAGTTTTTAGAATTAAGTTTAGTTTTAAGTTTTATATTAAGTTTATATATTTAATAGGTAAAACTTGTTTTATTATTATTATTATAGTTAAGAGTAGGTAGTAAGTACACTACATCACCCCTTCCCAGAGACCGTCAAGGGCGATAATAGTCGGGAAATCGAATGCGGCGTCCCGACCGCGTCGTTCTGACAGTGTCGTCCCTGGCATTAGGTGATGTCTGGTGATCTGTGGGTGAAGTTGAGTGATGTGTAATGTGGTCTGGTGGTGTAACATGTGAGGTGTCTGAGTCACGCAGTATGAAGGCCGGCTTAAGGCGGTCTATTGATATTGATGACTGCTTACCGTTCAACATTATCCTGAAGACCTTATCCCCTCTGGAAATAACCTCGTAAGGTCCGGTGTACGCAGGTTTCAAGGATCCTCCAATCGTGTCGTCCCGGAGAAAAACAAATTCTGAGGTGGATAGGTCTTTAAAGACAAACGTAGTACGCTTACCACTGTGCCGTGCGGCTGGTGATGGGCGCAAATCTCTCAGAGAACCACGAAGTCGTGACAAGTAATCCGTCACGTCAATGGTCTCGTCTGCCTGAGGGTTGAAAAAGTCTCCTGGGAGGCGTAAAGGTTGCCCATAAAGAAGTTCAGCCGTGGAAGCCTGAATATCTTCTTTATAGGCGCTTCGTATCCCCAGTAACACGAGCGGAAGTGTTTCCACCCAGCTGCTACCCCCATGGCAGGTTATGGCAGCCTTAAATTGCCGGTGGAATCTCTCCACGAGGCCATTGCAAGCTGCGTGGTACGCGGTCGTCCTGCGGTGCTGGAACCCGGCAATGGTGGATAAGTGCTGGAATAGGGCCGACTCAAACTGACGTCCTCTATCCGTCACTATATCTGTGGGGCAACCGAAGCGGGATATCCAGCCGCTCAGCAAAGCCCGTGCCACCGTTTCAGCCGTCATGTCTGGCAACGGTATTGCCTCTGGCCATCGCGTGAACCTATCCACGGCTGTGAGGCAATAGCGGAACCCTTGGCACAATGGCAACGGGCCAATTAGGTCAATGTGTATAAAAGCAAGCCTGGCTCGAGGTAATTTAAAGTTACCTAAAGGAGCAGAGACGTGGCGAGTAACCTTGGAGCGCTGGCAAGCTAGGCAGGTACGTACCCACTCGCGGCAGTCTTTTTTGACTCCCGGCCAGACGTAACGCTCCGCAACCAATTTGGCTGTGGCGTTGGCACCAGGGTGGCTTAAGGAGTGGAGACCATCAAACACTGCTTTGCGCAGCTCTTGGGGTATAAATGGCCTCTCAGCAATGCCGCTGACATCGCAGTAAAGGTAACTATGCGAGCCCGGGATTTTTACCTTTTGCAGTTGCAGGGAAGACTTTGCTTCTTGTAGCTGTTTCAGCTCCTGGTCTGCCCGTTGGGCGGAAGCTATCCTCTCAGCGGTAACAGGTTGCGAGATCTCCTCTATGCGGGACAATAATAATAATAATAATAATATTTCATTTATTTCAGGCTGTGCCCATAAAATGTTAGTGTGTACATGGTCAATCTCTTACAAAATTAATGTTAGTAAAATACAATAATAAGAATAAGCCGAATGAGTTTAAACATCAATAAAAAATGTAATAATAATAATAAAAGAAAAAAAAAATATTCAATTAAATCAAATAGTCAAATGAAATTAAAATACAATATAAATTATTAGACCGACTAAATACAGTTAAAAATTAAATTAAATTATATATTATTAACTGAATGTGCCAATGCATCAAAATAATGTCACCAGTTAAAATCCACATGAGTGGAGTGTAGACCGATCCATCTCCTCAACATGGGCGAGTCCCATCTCTCAGCGAACACCCTCAGGATGCTACTGGGACTTCTTCGGAGCCTATCCAATAAAGAGGCGCATCGCTTTCTTATTATAGCATGAAAGCCGTCGACCCCCGCTTCAGCAAACATCCCCGACGCGCTGCTCCTCCGTTGAAGACCCAGCAGAGCCCTGAAGGCGTTGTTGTACTGCACACGGAGTGCGCTATACGTCCTCTGCGTAAAGTTAACCCAGAGATTGCAGGTGTAGAAGCATTGGCAATATGCCCTAAATAGGGTGATTTTAACTTCTCTAGTACAGCCTGCAAATCTCCGAGCCACCATATTACAGCGAACAGATAGCGCTCTCCGCTCCCTCTCTATGTCCATGTTATCGGACAGGTCCTCAGTGACCCAGTGACCCAGATACTTAAAATGCTGAACTCTGTTTAAATTAGTGCCACATAGTGTTACTGACGGCACAACCTCGTAGTTCTTTAAACCGGCCTTGAAAATTATGAACTCACTTTTCTTGGCATTGTATCTGAGTCCATGGTCCACTGCATACCCCTCACAGATGCTGAGCAACTTTTGTAAAGCGCCAAGAGATGGTGTGAGCAGTACCATGTCATCAGCATAGCTGATGTTGTTAATACAAACTCCATCAACCGAGCATCCGACACGGGCACTGCTCAACTCCTCTATCAACCCATTGATGTACAGGTTGAATAGCCGGGGAGACGTAAGCCCCCCCTGCCTCACCCCGCACTCCAACCTATACTCCTCCGAAAGAACACCGCCCCATCTTACACAGTTTCTCTGGTTGTGGTACCAATATTTTATAAGAGACATTACCTCTGAAGGTACCTTGGTCTCATTCTCAATCTTTTGCCACAGAATCCTATATGACACGAGGTCAAAGGCCTTAGACAAATCCAGGAAACATGCGAAGATCGGCGTCCTTCTGGAGGTATAATACTGGACGGTCCGCTTGAGACAGAGGACAGCACTTTCCGTTGAGAGGCCGGGTCTAAACCCAAATTGCGCATCGTTCAATCTTATGTGCTTATCCAGCTGGCGATCAAGCAGAGCGTCCAGTATCTTAGCTATAATATTAGCCAGAGAGATGGGCCTGTAGTTACTAATATCTGATACATCTCCGGTTTTATTTTTGATGATCGGAACCACTACTGTATATGTTAACTCATCCGGTAGGTAACTATGGCTGAAACAGAGACTGAAAAACATAGCCAACACCCTCGGCAGATGGCAACCCGCGTATTTTAGGTGCTCAACACTCAGATTGTCATAACCAGGAGATTTGCCTCTTACCATTGCTTTAACTACAGAGGAGACATCCTTGGCAGAGACTTTCACCGAAATCGCAGTGGGATTCTCCGCCAAGTTGGTCGGTGTTGTAGGACCTAAGGGTGACTCCACCTTAAAATGATCTTTGAAGGCGCTGGCTATGTCGACAGGGTCATGCTGGCCCCCTACACTCACAGGTTGGCCGGACTTAGGATTTAATTTACTCGTCCCTTTCCAAAACTTGCTAAAGTCCTTTTTAGAATGATGTTCTGCAATTATGTCTAACTTTATTTGTTGCTCATTATCTTGACAAAATTTTAATTTCGATTTAAACAGCCGTCGAGACTCGCACATACTGTTATAAATGGGACCAGCAGTAGGCTTGCCGCAAGATATCCAGTTCAAAAAACAACACCTAGCCTTCCTGTGAGAATCTGACACATGCCTATTCCAGCCTGTCACATAATTGCGCTTTTTACATTTAGGTTCATTATAACTTAACTTTGCACCCGTGCTGAGTATATCCACAATAGTGTTGTACATATTTTTCAAGATTATTTTATGTTTTTCACACTTACAATACATATGAGCACAGCTACTCAAGTCTAGCGGAAAATCTATTTTCCTTAATTCATTTTCACAATAGTTATAATATTTCTCAATTTGTATATTGTCCCTTTCCCCCCATTTTACTTTGTTGGAATCGTTGTTACTGGGCGCCGGAAGTAACGGTTCAATGCGCCCAAGGTCACATTCAATTAAGAGTGGAAAGTGGTCCGACCAGTATGTATTATGTAACACCGACACCGCAACTACCGCTTGTCTTGCAGCCACAGTTACTATGCAATGGTCGAGCCAGCGCTTACAGCCATGCGCATCGCTAATAAAAGTAAATGAGTCACTAGGTAACAAGTCAAGATCCACGCACGACCAGGTTTGGTCTATACAAAACTCTAAAAGCTCGTTAGCGAATAACTCACCCGGATGGGCGTTAAAGTCTCCTAAAATAAATACGGACTCCACGCTATTGTTCTCCACGATTGCAGTTATTTCACTTAAACACTCTGTAAATTCGACCAAGTTATCCACTGAGTTGGTAGGCATATAAACGGAGATTACCAACATTGAGCGCTCATTGTTTCTTATCTTAATCGCGGAGAGACGCACACTACTACATGGAATCACCGTCACGCACGGAAACACTGCTTTCCTCCACAGGATTGCCACACCCCCAAAAGGCCTACCCCTCAGCACTTCTTTCGACGTATCGACTGCCGAACGGCCAGTAAATGAAAACTCACTACTGATCGTTCCCAGGAAAGCAATATCGTGGTCTAAAATCCAGGTTTCCTGTAAGGCTATAATATCCGCTAATTTACACAGAGCCCTTACACACTCGACAGATCTCTTAATATTTTTACAGTTAAAACTTAATAATTTTAAATTACTTCTCGCCATTTTGATTAGGTATGGTTAAGTTTGTCAACACTCGCTAACCTCGAAGAGAATCTCGGCCTTTGATTAAATCTCTTATCTATCTTAACGTATTGACGGAAAACAACGTCACTCGGCCATAGATCTTCATCCATAAAAACAGGCAATTTATCCTCTGGTATAAAGAACTTAAACGCCTCATAACCCTTGTCCTGTTTCATCACTATTTTCTGTGGTTTTATATTTACTCCTGTTTTACTAAGTACGAACTCGGCGATATCATACTCCTCCACGCCTTCATCAACATTATATATATAGAACGGAACTTTAACCTTGGCTGCCTTAAACTTGCCGCAAGGACCCGGGTTCGCCTTTCCCCTATTACCAACAAACTGATTTCGTAGTCGATACCTTTCAGACTTAACAACTTTCTCATTCACCTTAGGTTGTTTCCAAGTACCATTTTTAACAATATCCGCCATTGACTTCGAACTAGAGTTGCATTCGCGCGCATCGCTTATCACTTTATTTTTTGCGCCCGCGCTGGCCGCGGCGCATTTGCCAGTAAGCGGCTCCGGTGCGTATAATTGCGCCTCATTCTGCCTAGACGCTGGTTCCGAAATGTTCGAAACCGCGGTGGGAGCCTCCACGCGCCTTTGTTCTCGATGCGTCACGCTCTGTAAGTGTGCAGCTGAGACGGTGCTTGCGATATCCCCCGCGTGCGCGAGCAGGACAGTTGACTGCAGCTTGTCGTTATGCAGACCCGGCCGATCGCAGTTCAATGGCCCCCGTAACGGTGCGCGGTCGGGTGAGACAGATTTATCTTGTGGCGGTGTGCGTGCAAGCGAGGCAGGAGATTGAAGTATATTGTTTACCGTGCAAGTGTCATCGTTCAGTGACCTACGTACCGGTGAGATTAGGTGCGGTAGGCCCATAGGCCCACTGTTATTTACAAAACTGTTCTGGAAAACACCCGCTCCTCTTCTCATATTTATGTTATTGTGCTCGAAGCCGGAATGATCAGTAAGTAAAGTTCGATGCATGAGGTCATTTTGTACTGACTGAATCTCGATTTTTACATTTTGCATCTGCTCGTGTGTTGCGTAATTTTCTTTAATGTAGGCTACATCTTGCTGCAGCACTAATAAATCTTTAAGCAATCTAGTGCAGTCCACATGATCAAAATATACTGGGGGTAGTTTGTGCAAATCTTTCGCCACAAAGATAGGTAGACTATCCAGACTCGCTTTCCTTAAGAGTTGAACAATATCCTCTATATCTCTAGTGGTCTTTCCTTTTCTTTTTCGTACTACTAGCCGGTCACTATTTGGCACAGACTGAAAAAGTAGAATTTTGGCCTTTTCAATATCCTCGCTACTGAAAGCCGAGACACAAATTTGTATTAAGCTCTCGTCGTTCATCACATCGATTTTGTTTCTCACAAAAGCTAAAATTTCATTAATTACAATATTGCACTGAGTACACTTCACTAGGCACGAATTCGAAGCCATTATACTCGACTAGCTCGTGGGTTCAATGACCCTTCGCGCAGCAATACGTATGACGTTGACACGACACGACCTTACTCGGCTACAGAATGCGCCGGACTCCAAACAATGCATCCGCCACGACGTTATCTTTACCTGATATGTGCCTGATGTCAGTCGTAAACTGGGCTATCAGGTCTAGGTGTCGAAACTGTCGTGGGGAGCATTTCTCTTTACGAGAGTGAAAGGCAAAGGTGAGAGGCTTGTGATCGGTATAGATCGTAAAGTCACGAGCCTCCACCATATGTCGAAAGTACTTCACGCTCTCGTAAATCGCTAGAAGTTCACGATCATAGGGTGAATATTTTACCTGCGCTGGACTCAGCTTCCGCGAAAAGAATGCCAACGGCTGCCACTCATTCTGACGTAACTGCTGGAGCGCCGCGCCTATTGCGGTGTCTGAAGCGTCCGTCACCAACGCGAGCTTCGCGTGGCAGTCTGGGTGGGCCAGCATAGCTGCTTGGCAAAGGCTGTCCTTGCAAGCCTGGAACGCATCTGCTTCCTGTGTGGAAAACTGCACGGGATGGGACCCTTTTACCGATCCTACCAGCAGAGCGTTTAGGGGTGCCTGATGTTTAGCCGCGCCTGGAATAAACCTGCGGTAAAAATTGAGCATCCCCAAAAAACGACGCAACTCCTTGACCGTTTTTGGCATAGGGAAGCTCTGGATTGCCTCGACCTTGGAGGGCAGTGGTGTAGTTCCTTCAGCTGTAATGTGGTACCCGAGGAAGGTAACCTCAGATACGCCGAAGACACACTTTGCTGCATTCACCACCATGCCATATTCCTTGAGCCTGCGGAACAGTTGGTGTAGGTGTTGCTCATGCGTCTCTCGATCCTGCGAAAAGACTAAAAAGTCGTCGAGGTAGGCGTACACAAAGTCAAGTCCCCTGAGCATTTCATCGACGAAGCGCATAAACGTCTGACCGGCATTACGAAGCCCGAACGTCATGTAAGGGAATTCGTATAGGCCGAAAGGCGTCGTAATGGCGGTCTTCGCGATGTTGTCAGGGTTCAGGGGAATCTGGTTGTAAGCCTTGACCAGGTCGATGGTTGAAAATATGGTACAACCAGCAAGGCTATGCGCAAAATCCTGGATGTGACGGATTGGGTACACGTCCGGAATGGTTCTCGCGTTCAGCATGCGATAATCCCCACACGGACGCCATCCGTCATTCTTCTTTGGGGCCAGGTGGAGTGGGGATGACCACGGGGACTCTGACGGCCTGCAGATGCCGCTCTTCAACATAGCGTCAAACTCTGCCTTCGCTATTTTCAATTTATCTGGCGCCAGCCGACGAGGTGTACTCGATACTGGCGGCCCGGGCGTAGTACGTATGTGGTGTACTGTACTATGTGTAGGTGTGTGGTGTATTCCATGTGGGCGTGTTATTTCGGGATATTGTTCGAGAATGGTGTGGTATGTAGAATCACCAGACATTACCTTTACAGAAGTGACGTCCACAGTTTTTCTCGCAAGCAACGCCGGGGTCGCAAGCGATGTCGTGCCGTCGATGAGGCGTTGATTCCTCACGTCGACGACGAGACCATAATGCGATAAAAAATCCACTCCTATTATCGCCCTCGTTACATCTGCAATAATAAATCTCCAAGCATAGTCACGGCGCAAGCCTAGATTTAAAATGAAATTAACATAGCCGTACGTATTAATAGTTGTACCGTTTGCCGCGCTTAAAACTAAATCATGTTTTATACAGTGAGTTTTTAATTTTGAGCGAGGAAACACACAAAGGTCACTACCGGTGTCCACTAAAAATTGTGTTTTTGAACGCTGGTCCGTTATTATGAGGCGACCTGTGCTCGGGCAATCGTCGGCCGCCATTACAGATTGCCTCGGCCGTTTCCCGCGAAATCACAGGGCTGTACACACCGAGTAGCCTTGTCTCCGAACTTATGGTGGTACCAGCACGTTGGAAACTTCCTATAATTAGAGTTCGACCTTCGTGCTGATGATGAGCGTCCACGTCCACTTTGCCTCCGAGGTGTACTCGACCGTCCGTGTTGTCGGGACATTCTGTCCACCTTTGACCTCAGTGTCTGTACCTGCTGGGATAATGCCGCGACCTCCTGGCTCAGGGAATGTGGGGCTGACGACGTTGTAGCTGCTGCTGTCATCGATGCTGCCGCTATTTGTGGTCCTGGTGGAACGACCTCATGGATGCGGTCAGCTAACTCGGCTACTTCGTCCAGGGGTAGTTTCGTTTGGGACGCGATGATGGTCTGCGTACTCGTAGGTAGTCTGCTGGTCCATATCGATCGCATAAAATCTTCAGGAACGTCCTTACCAGCCAGGCTCTTCAAATGCCTGAGGAACTGTGACGGCTTCCTATCTCCCAACTCTTCGTTCGTAAGAAGCTGGTGGATCTTCTTCTCCCGCGAAACTGATAACCGCTTAGTAAGTTCGGTTTTTAATTGCTCGTACTTATCTGTCGCTGCCGGTGCAGTAATTATGTCTTCCACTATTGATGCTGTAGGAAAATCCAGCTGAGCTAAGGCGTAGTGAAATTTTGTAGCATCCGTTTTTATATTGGCCAACTCGAACTGACTCTCGAGCTGCATGAACCATAACGCCGGATTATCGGGGTAAAATGGCGGTACCCTCACTCCAACTCTGCTAACTTCGGTATCGCTTCCTGGCA
Source organism: Notocelia uddmanniana (assembly GCA_905163555.1). Taxonomy (NCBI): domain Eukaryota; kingdom Metazoa; phylum Arthropoda; class Insecta; order Lepidoptera; family Tortricidae; genus Notocelia; species Notocelia uddmanniana. Next base: position 3,689,109 of record LR991052.1, read on the forward strand.
TGATGTGCTCTTTCTCGGGGTCACCAGTGTGGTTGGTAGGTTCCAAAACTTTGGAGTCCATGAATTAAAAGTCCGAAGGAACGATAACAACACGATTTAATGCACTCTAACACGTACATATAAAAGAAGGAGAAAAATTATAATTTTGCCATAGAATGTCCGAAAGCACAAAGGAGAAAAGTCAAAGGCACAAGCACAATAACAATAATTAAATAACAATTTCAAAGCGCAAGCGTATAGCGGAGTGAGTTAATTTTTGCATACGAGCAGCGTGCGGTCAGCGCTGTAGCGACATGAGTACTGGCGCCGCCGCGGCCGGCGGGCCGGCGCGGGCGCACGGCCGGTGGCCACGCGCAGGTAACGTGTTCGCTGCATCTAATGTGAAAATTAGTTCGCTCGTCCGCGCATCACACGAAATATTTTATATTGACAATTTGTTTTTAGCAAATAAGTATTACTGTTAAGTACATATTTAAATGCATGTTGTTAATACTTAGTTATATATATTTATTTATATAATAATAAGTTTTTAGAATTAAGTTTAGTTTTAAGTTTTATATTAAGTTTATATATTTAATAGGTAAAACTTGTTTTATTATTATTATTATAGTTAAGAGTAGGTAGTAAGTACACTACACTTTATAGAAGTAAAATATATAAACATACATACAAAATATAAAATCATTATAAAAACCTAACCTAGGGTGCCGCCGGCAGCGAGGCAGGGCCTAAGCTACCGGTGGTTAGGGCGACAGAGAGAGAAACCTCCGGACTATCCGCGCCGTGTCCAGGAGTACCGCCTTCTGTATCTGACCCTTGACCCAGCCATCTAACGAGAGTCTCTTGAGATGTTGGTCGGGACTCTTCGCTATTAAATTATTATTATTATTATTATTACATCCCGGTCTTTTGATAGGCTTGCGTGGGGACACAGATCCAACACGTAGAGGCCCTTTGGAGAGTTTTACTATGTAATACACCTGCTAAAACCCATTCATGGGTACATCAATAGATACCCGTGAACCGGTCCCAGCAGGCGTTGGGACTATGGTAAATAAAATGAAAATATTACTGGGCTATGGTGTTGAAGTTTGGCTGGTCAAGAGATTGGGCTATTACTAAGATTCCGGACACCTGCCATAACAATGCTTACACCGTTATCGAGGCAGGTGGTGACTCGCCGCTGCCTAGATGGGCCCCTGAAACTGCCGTCGTAAAGACGGCCAGGAGCAACATCGGTGTGAGCGGCTCAGGGTGTGGAGAGGTGTGCACCGCTTTCTACCCAGTGGCTGTTAACAGCCACCGTGCCCACTCGCGACTTATGCATGTTTCACTTCCACCCTGCGAGCATATAGCTCTGACGACTCCTCTCTGGACGGCCAATGAAGGCAAGCCAGAGGCGAGAGTCCTGCTGGTCCCCTTGGGGTTCCACTCCGACCGACGAAGACACGCCGGAGACGGAGACCCTGACCGACTCTCTGGAGCACTCGGGTCCGTGGGGCCGTCACTCCCCAACAGCTCGCCACAAGCTGCCCTGCGGGCTTATTATTATTATTATTGTTGTACCTACGTACCTAAGTACAGTTGTTGTTCTAGTTTAGTTGAGCGCATCGCCAACAAACTGTTTTGCAGTTTGGCGAAACTTTAACCACAGTACCTAATGTACATTTCGTTTTCTTAAATAAATAAATAAGAAAAAAACTTGTCAGTAATGTCAGTATTTTTGACCGGAGGGCTGTCAGCTTTCTTGCCACCGACATGGTATAGAAAAATCTTGGCATTTTTGTTGCTCCGAGAAATAAACAGAAAATGTCATTACGATTCAAATAAATGACGACATCGAAAAAAACGTGGAAAGGAAATGGAACTGCGAGAACTGCCCGAACAAATAATTGGTACATTTGATCTTCAATCTCAAATTACTTAAAATGAAGTATCGAATGGCTGTCACGCTTGAAAATAAATTATCGCTTATCCCGAAAATTGTCGCCCGTCTTCAATTTAATTGACAAGTCAGTGAAAGTTTGTTTGCACGTAATATCAGTTTATTTTTCGTATTTTTGTTAGGGGATTAGAACTTCTACTTTGCTAGCAGGGGTCCACGAGCGGTGGCCCCGGCGATAAACAAAAAATAAAGTTTCCTTTTTGTTACTTATGTCATTTTCTGCCTTTATAATATCGTCATGGGTTCAAGAATAGGTAAAAAATATTGGTTAATCGTTATTGATATTGTATTTATACTAAACCTTTAGCTTTGATGCAAAAATAAGGCGCTTCACGAGATTTCCCTTATGTGACGCTCTTTAGAAGGTTTTTTCTTTATATTATGATCACCAACATATGTATTTACATCATGCTAAATCCTTGTACAACTTATGTATTAGTGTAGGTTGCTGCTTATCTAATTATAGGTCCTAAGCACGGATTAAATCCTAGCCACAGCCAATTTTAGTATCTTAAAAAATATACAGTGATCCTCAGTATTGGATTTAAAAAATACATCGTAGTATACAGAATGATAGATTCCAGAAACTAAATAAGTAAAATATTTAAAAAGAACACATGGAAAGATAAAAAAATATACCTATTCGTGCAATATATATATATCTATGTAAAAATTCACGGTCTGTCCTAGAGCTCTGTGAATTTCGAGTATATATATACTCGTATATATAAAATATATAAAGGGACATTTTTTTACACAAATCGAACTAGTCCCATAGTAAGCTCAATAAGGCTTGTGTTATGGGTACTAGACGACGAGTAACTATACCATATAGTAAATTGGCGTTACTAATGCGTCATTCTGGCGGAATGCCTCAAAAAAGGTTGGCAACCGCTGCACTAGAGGAAATAGCTCGTTAGGAGGATTCTTCAATTCTTGTTCAAATATAGAACGGAAACGAATTGGATCGAGTGAAGAGTGCTGCAGTGCAATTACCTAACTTTTGGGGCGGGCGCACGTCCAGTTGACGATTGGTGTGGATAATGTACTTCGGTAGGTATAGGTAGGTAGGTAACTGTCAACATGAAGCGAATGGGTAGTAAGTAACAAATACCTACTGTAAGACAGATAACTATCGAGGACACGTCGCGACATCTAGTGAGGGCACTCCGCACTAAAGGACTAATCAATAGTATTGGGCTACAATGTCCCGTTAATGACTATTTACAGTACTAAACAAGGAGATTAGAACACAGAGCAACTCACTGCTGCCCGAAAATATCAAAATCAGCGTTACTGCGTCAACTATACGAGATACAAAATGCGCCCTACCCCAAATAGATGGCGCCGTCTACCCGATTTTACACCTATTTTGCAATCGAAAGGTATAAGGGTTGTATTCCACTCGTGCAATATCTTTGTCCAATCTTTGATCAAATTTCTTTGACAGAGGCCCATTCCACTCATCCAATATCTTTGTGCATTTTTTTTTTCATGCGTAGCTATATTGATTTAACTGTCATCGGAATCTTTGATCAAATGTCGGGGTCCCATCCAAGTTTGATGAAATCATGCAATTTCTTTGATCAAAGATATTGGATGAGTTTAATACGGGGTGGTATTCTACTCATCCAATATCTTTGTCAAATCTTTGATCAAAGTTCTTTGACGGAGGCCAATTCCACTCATACAATATCTTTGTCCAAGTTTTTTTTTCATGCGTAGCCATATTGATTTAAATGTCATCTGAATCTTTGATCAAATGTCGGGGTCCCATCCAAGTTGGATGAAATCATCCAATTTCTTTGATCAAATGTATATTGGACAAAGATATTGGATCCAATTTCTTTGTCAAATCTTTGATCTCATTTTGAGTCCTAGGCCCGCGTGGCTACTTCTGCTGCTAACTGTACGTATAACGTACTCGTATAACCCTATTGATTATTCTGCGGTGCACTGTCCCTGCTTTTGTGGAGCGGCTTCACAGTTAATTGCGTCCCGGCCTTTGTGGAGGACCCTTTACTCAATCTGCATTTTTATTAAGTTTGCTAAAACCTAACACGCGCCCCTGTAAAGTAATGGCCACTGACACGATAAACCTTGAAGGGTAATTTGTAGTTTTTAAAGACTAAAACCCCTTATTCATTCAAACGTCCATCAAGCCTCTATTAGTTAACAAGCCGCTAAAATTGGTTTGTCCTTATCTGTCACTTTGACATTTATGTTTGTGAGAAAGGGACAATACAACTTTTAGTTAACAGAGGTTTGTACGGTTTTATGAATAAGGGGTTATATATACAGGATGATCGGCACACGGGCCGTAAAATCTGGGTGTTGGTGGGGTCATTTCCTACCTTTCCACCCTTTGACTTTGGGTCTTAAGGTCCACGGTCATGGATAGGGTTTGCAATATCCGCCCAGTTTTTTAATATTCGGATAATTGAATACTTCAATATTTATTATCCGAATATTCGGATATTTGAATAATTTCGGATAATTTTGGTATTTTATAAAATAAAAAAAATTAGCGTATTTAAAGGTGTGTAATGCATAAAATGCGTGACGCGACGCGAAACAATAACAGACAAGAGAACCTACCTTCGTACGTATTAGATACAGACTGACTGAGCGAATGGGTTCGGTGTCGGCCGCTCGGCCGGTTCAGAGTAGGTAGGTAATAATACTAATAATTATTTTAGTGACAGGTAGAAAATCCATCTTATCTGCAAGTGTTGTCTTTGCTCATTTAAATACCTAATAATAGTAACATTAGTAACAATTCGTGTCTGCTAGGTTAAATGAATATATTACGTAATGTAAGTTGGTATTCAGGTACTTATTTAATAAAATATAATACTTAATATGGAACATTTGTCTAAACACCTTATTTGGGCAATACAGATGGACATAAAACGTCATTAGTGTTTTTTCTCGTATTTTTTTTGATATTTTCCTGCTTATAAATGATTTTATTAGTGTTTTCAAAATATCCGTTTATTCGGATAATTTTGAATATCATTTTCGGCGGATATTCGGATAATTGAATATTCAGATTATTCGGATTGCAAACCTTAGTGGAGATACTGCGATCGCCAACCCGCATGCCAAGCGTGGCGAGTATGGCATTTACCCCCCATGAAATTAGGGGAGGCCTATGTCCAGCAGTGGACGTCCTGCGGCTGATATGGTGGTGGTGGAAACATTATTTGCTACAAATTTGGTAATGTTGATATGCCACGGTATGATTCCTGAAAGATTTGCGCTGTAAGTTATTTAATTATTTTAGAACGGAGTCCGTTTATCTCTTCCACTTTCTTCTGACTGCTGTTTATGCTAATGCCCATATTTGAGCATTGCCATATTTGAGCGTTTTGTGTCCTTCATCAGTTCCCAGTGCATTCCAAAATTTGCAATGAACGAGGTCCCGGTAAACTTCATTTGGCCCCACACTTTTTCTACTGGGTTCAGGTCAGGACTTTTAAAAGGCCAATTTTATTGAAGACTGTTGTGTCTGACAAAAAATTCAACTATTCTTGCACTATCCGCCAACGATGCACCGCACAGTAAAGTTATCCTGCACTATTTGACATACATGGTCGACTGGTCGTAACTTCACGCAAGGCATCCCACGCTATGCATTCGTCTTCCAATTTCCACGAGCACGCCTGGCCGGCCCTGGCCCTATAGAAGAAATGACGGAGATAGCTCCAGTATGCTGAAAAATAACACATTATAAGTATTGTATAATGAACATTGCTTATTTTAAAATAATATGACGTGTGAACCAGTATTTCGAAATAAAATCATAACAAAATCACGCTGAGTTATTTACCGAAATGACAAGATAGAGTAAATATCTAAGAAACTTACCGCTTTAATAATTACATGATTATTTTTTTCATGATCTGTTTTTTTTTCTCGCAAACTCTGGACTGGAAGCACAACGTTTTTTATTTCATACGATTACAGCAGGTCAATTGAACCATTTTGCTCGTAAAATTGAACATAACATTTGGTAAAATTAACAATCGAAAATGACTTGAGTGAAGATGTTTCTATATGGTCGCACGTCGCACTACAAGTTACCTCCAAATCCAATTTTTTTATTAACGAAACGCAAAACGGGAATTAATACTAATTTAAACCTTTAACACATTTGGTTAAAGTCGCTGTTAATCGCTTTCGGGAATATAAAGAGGGTAGGCGCAATATAATAAACAAGGACCGACTATTATCTATACAGGTCTGGTAGACAGAGACTTAATTATAATCAAATTATATGTTAATAAAGACAAGGATTTGTAACTTTGGGTGAATTGATGTCTTTGTAGTCGTCTGTACTAGGATGAAAGCTGTACCTACTGGATTTATCCTATTTTTGTGTATGCTGTTAATCGGGCTGTGTCTCTTTCTTGTGCAATAACGAGAATTTTAAATTTTACAATGTTTTTAAGGTGGACTGATGACCAAGTAAAGGTCGCAGGAGTCTACTGAATGCGGGTGTGGCACTCTTTTGAGGAGGCATATGTCCAGCAGTGGACGTCTTTACGCTGATATGATGATGAATATTTAAAAAAAATGCGGTTTAACACTATACCGTATACCTAATAAATAAAACTAGTTACCCGCGCGGCTCCGCCGCGTCGACGTACTACGAAGAATGCAAGCGAAGCCGCGGGATAGATTATAGCCTATCTATATTCTATCCCGTGGCTTCGCTCTCGATTACAAAGTTGATTTAAAAACATTTGTGTCACAGTCAATCATAAAAAAACATATTTGCACCCCGATCCACCGCATAACTGGGCCTTGTACCTGGGCCATGATGGGCTAATGAGATATCAACCTACATGCATTTCTGTAGGGTTCAACTTTGTAGGGTTTGACATCCTCAGACAAACATTGAAAAAAAAATAGCAAATTAACCTTTTGAACGCCATACTTTATGAACCACAGTGACACATACACGCCAACTCATTTTTCATAAGAGATAGAATATAAACCATAGTATCACAGAATAAGTAATAGTACATAGTATAAAGTACGAAGGTAATTTTCATATATCATAACACCTATGTTCTCGGCAATTAAAGGTTGTAATTATTTGTTTAACCTTTTAAGCGCATTATCTGTAGAAATGCATGTAGGTTAATATGGCATTGGATGCCGTCGCCATGACGGATATATTCGTCGTTGTATTGAATCGATGGTGCGCATATACTTCAAATGCGTTGTTGGCGTCGTAAAGGTTAATTAGTGCAAAATTGTTTTCTCGTTCGTTTGATCTAAATCCACCAATAAGTAATGTCTACTCCAATGAGAACTTCTTTGCTTATGATCTCTTTATCACCCTACTGGTATGGCAATAGGTGGAAGAGAGACACACTTAGACACAGCGAATCTCTTCTCTTTCAAAATGTTTTGCAGCTTATCTATGATTAACTCAGAAACAGTTCTGTAACTCACAACGTAAAGTTTAATTTGGTTTGTCATTGTTTTGGCAGATATCAATATCAGTCAAGATATACGGAACGTATATTTGAAGAGTCATTGGTTTGTATACCAACTTCTTTGTTTAAACCATGACAATATAATATTGACATAATAGAGCACTATAAAAAAAAGTGACACAATACGTATGTCATTTATGTAAACATTTCATTTATTTTCTGCTTTATTCGACAGAACTGAACAGGCCCTGTTCACATTATCCGATCCGATATCGGCGTTGGAGCCGACACGGTTATGTATGTATGTATGTATGTCTTTATTGTACATAAAACACGGCAAAATGACAAACAGACAGAAAGTGGAAGTAAAAAGGCTAGCTTATCCTATATGTATAGAAAACTGCCACAGATATCGAATCCGCTCATTTAAGTTGAACAATTTCTGAACATCTGATCTCTTCTCTCTAATGCACAAATCAGTAAGTTTGAGAGAGACAGATAAGTGATATCTGACAGGTGTTCACCTGTCAGTGCATCTGCTTTCAAATATATTTGTTTATATGCAAATTGTACTGAACTGACGTTTGTGACGTTTTGGATTATATGGGATTTGAAATTTTGGCGTGCTTTTAAGTGGAGACAATTCGTTAGCAGCCGAAAATGATCGTTCTATCGGTCCTGGTCTAATTCATCTTGCTTAACCATAAGGATCCAAAGAGACAACTATAAGAAAAATCGTCTTGCTTAACACTGCGGATCTGTTAGTATTATTAATTACGAAAACTGGTCACTGTTCACATTGCACGACACGATATCGGTCACATTTCCATAAATTTTTCGGAGCCGAAACCTTCATCAAATCGCATAATGTGAACAGGGTCTTAAGTTGGGAAATGAATGGGGCCCTTTACACGATTAATATAATGACAAAACTGCGATGTCAATATTATCGCGTTTTTCCAAATAGTTCGTGTTTTGGTTCAATATGCATCAATATTCACGTAAATCGTATGGTGATATGAGTGTGTCACGGGATAATAATCACCGTGTAAAAGGCCCCATGAAATTAACGGATCACTAAAATTTGTATTGTCTTTATAGACCGCAATAATAATGACACCTCAGTATTGTGAAAATAAAAATCGTGTAAAGGGCCACAATAAAAAATAAGTTAAATGTTGACACAAAACGTCTGGCATTCATGTAAACTGTAAATACTTAGACCGAATACACCGAATATTATGTATTGTCTTGTAAATAAATTAGTAATTTTACTTTCGTTTATAGTTAATAATATTGAGTATTTCTCGAGTCAAAAGAGTTTATTTTGTAATGCTGTACCAGATATTTCTTACAGGAACATTTTAATTCATATTTGATTTTATGTCATTCGGAATCATACAATAGCCAGTTCCCAAGTCACGTGTTAACCAAGCTAAATTTTGACACCTCGTACAATTCTACCAAGGTAAGCTGACCCGTCGCTTGTATGCGGCGTCATCGAACACGATTTTGAGGCTTATATTTGTCGGGGCATCCAGGATTTTTCGTAAATATCAATTTAATAAATTTTCCAGGATAAAAATCAAAAAACTAAGACCTTATTGCAAATCTGCAGCATGGGACGAATCCTATGGTATATAATTTATCAAAATCGGTCCATAACTGTAGATCTGATGGGCGTTGTAAGGATCGGCTTCGCGTAATATATATATAGAAGATTCCTGAACAAATTACTGAATTTAGCAATTCTAAATTCAAATCGGTAGTAAAACAAACACTTATTTCAAGAGCATATTATAAGATAAACGATTACATCATGGATAGGGATGTTTGGCAGTGATAGCGTCCTGCACGGGTAATCTATCGCGAAAATATATTGTCTACTGTAGCATTGTTATTTCAGTTATTTTGTAGTAGCTGACACTGTAATTTTATATTTAACTATACAATGTATATTGTTTTGAAAAAATGACACCTCGCCGAGTTTCTTACGCCGGTTCTTCTCGTGGCAGAGGTATATTTTTCCAAACCGGTGGTAGTTTATTGACGTTCATAGGTGCATGTAATATGCCTAATTTGAAGAATAAACTACTTTTACTTTACTTTTTACTTTTTATATACCTATTTTAGCCAGTAATTATATTGCGCTCCAAAAGTTGATTTGATAATATTATTGATGGCTCCAACAGATGTCTATGCTTTTGTGCTCAAGACCCTTATATACAATCTGAGATAGAAAAACGTTCCCGCGTTTCAGCCCAAGAGGTTCTCGTTCAAGAGACATCTACCGGAGAACTTTGTACTAAATCACACATAGGATTACTGACAAAACCTTTTAATTCAAATAGCCTTTTTTACATAAGTTTACAACATTAACACCAAAGTCTTACGTGGTAGTTCTACATATTTATATAATTAAATGACTAATATTCTTAATAGGAATATAAAAGATGAACAAAATAACAACAATTATGTAACAAAATCGTGGCACAACTTACTTAGTCAGAATATTAATTTTTAGATTTTTCTGCAGAAAACTCCAATGCCATCGGCAAATAGGTATATGTACAAATACATCATTATCGTCTTATAAGATAAGAAAAAGATAAGATAAGATATGGTTCAAGGCAGCCAGTGTTTGAGCAGTAAATTAATTTAATACAAAATGGGTGAACACTGCTAATAGCGCGATTCCAATGTAACTAATTCATACATTACGATTGTTGCCAGTGAATACCTAAACGTCATATATAAGTGTTATTATGCCCTGTTAACCATTTGTCATAAACAGGGTTAGACAACTACAATACCATTACTAGGTGTCCCATAATACAGGTTGATTTGGGGTCGTGATCCGGAATGATTGTACTTTACATGGTCAAGAATTCAAAGTAGACAACATCACAGTTGGTATGACGGTTTATAATTCAAATAATACTCTTTGTCTTCAAATTCTAATGGAAAATAATACTTTTTCATACAACTTGGTCACCCTATCCCACTGTCAACTCTCCATACTATCCGTCAAAGAGAGAAGGGTAACCATGATTTTTTGAGATTTTGTATTTTTGTCATTAAAATAAATTAATAAAGAAATACGTTTGTTTCGTGTCACTACAATTTTTTTGAAATGGCTAAGAGATACCAAGTCGTAAAACTTATTCTTGATCCACGACCCCGAAATCACCCTGTATACGTTTTTTTTAAAATTATTAACGCACACACGGTCGACTTATATTTTCAATTTCCGTGCCATTCTACTGAAGCGGGCCGATCAAGCGAAAATCCACGTTAACTCAACGAAATACGTACTTTCCAGCAGCATTCAGAAGTATTACAACAAACTCCAAACGGAATATCGTCCGATGATTGTTTTCGGCCGTCAAGTCCTTTTAAAAATCATCCTTATTGTACAGGCATAGGGTTTATAGTCAAGCGGCTTAATGTAGTTATGTGTTGCCGATGGCGGCTGACGACCAGACAATGTTAATTGACAAACTCTTTGCATCCGGCCGGTGTCTGTGGTTGAATCGGCTTTCTAGGCCTTCATTTGGATCGGTAATGTACAGCCGCCATCAGACATATGGGAACGAACAAGGTGCTCATTTTCAAGACAGTAGAGGGCATATTCAGATATATTGTGCACCCTGAAATGTACATATTTGAATCATCAGTGGGCCGGGCAAATGTCTGGCGTGGTCGACACTTTTGAGTGGTTACTAATTCCGCTCTCGTGGTTTGGAAGGCACGGTAATCCGTTGATCCCGGCTGCTGTCTATGACAGCAGTATAGAGGTCTCCGGCCGGCTTGATAACTAACAATCAAGTTGCCACTCGCTCCTTGAGTTGGAAGGTCAGATGACAGCATCGTTGGATGCAATTGACAACATTTCGATTTTCCAAGTTGTATGAGTAGTATGAATCATTTCGCTAATTTGTTAACAAGAAACTCTTTGCCCCCTGGCTAGATGCTGGCCAAGAGCAATCCCATTTTTAATAAAAAAAAATAACCCAGATTTTTTTTTTGTCGGCCTATTTAGCCTAGTTGGTAGTGTCACTCCCTCCGAAGCTAGAGGTCCCGGGTTCGAATCCCGGTAAGGGCATTTGTTTCTGTGGTGAGCTGAGACCTTTGTTCCTGAGACTTGGATGTTGTCTATGTACTTAAGTATATATCTATTAAATATTTCGTCGTCTAGTAACCATAACACAAGCCTTATTGAGCTTACTATGGGACTAGTTCGATTTGTGTAAGAATTGTCCGATAATATTTATTATTATTTATTATTTTTGTGCTCGGCCTATTTAGCCTATTAATGTTGGTAGTGTCACTGCCTCCGAAACTAGAGGTCCCGGGTTCAAATCCCGGTAAATGCATTTGTTTCTGTGGTGAGCAGAGACATTTGTTTCTGAGACTTAGATGTTTTCTATGTATTTAAGCATATACAAGGCGGTCAGTGACAGATTTCCGATTTCAAAAATGTATTAAAAAAAAACCTAAAGAATATTAAGCAACGCTATTTATTCCCATAAAAAGATCATGAATGCGGTTTTTTTTAAATCACATTTTATAAGGGCGGACCTTTTTTTTTTTGAGGATTGTTTGCAATGTTGTCCTAGGAATATCTATATAATATAACATCCTAACAATATTGAAATCCGCGATAATAATGACTTGACATCCCAGTATTGTGGTAATGGTGTGGTTATGTAAAAAAGATAGAAAATAGTTTATTAGTACAGATACTAATAAACTATTTTCTATCTTTTTTTTAATAAATTAATAATCGGTCTACTCAAACAAACGTTAAGAGGGCGCAGTACGTTTGGTTCTCCATACAAACGTATTTATGCTCTCATTTTAAAACGCCATGCTTGAATAACATGTAACTTTGTATACACAATGGGATCCAGCTTGTCTAGGGCGGAAATTAGTTTCTGTTGCTTGAAATTATAATGGCGAAAAAATACAGCGATTATTAAGGTTTTCATACAAGCCGTAAAAAACTCAGAAAACCGCTGTATTTTTTTTCTTTTTCAATTTCTAGCAACAGAAACTAATTTCCGACCTAGGTATGCCGGATCCCATTGTGTATACAAAGTTTCATGTTATTCTAGCATGGCGTTTTAAAATGAGAGCCTAAATACGTTTGTATGGAGAACCGATCCACACCGATCGTACTGCGCCGTCTTAACAAATGGCAGGGACAGTATTTCCGAGTCGTGCATCCTTATGTAACTTTCACAAAGCAGAGCTGCTACCGCGAAACCAAAGCTAAAGAAGTTCGCGTGCATCCCTCTCTGTAGCACTTGCAAATTCGTGCGACAGAGAGGAAGATACACGAACTTAGATCGTTTTCGTTTCGCGGTAGCAGGGGGTCTACTCCGAAATTCGAAATACGAACTTCGTATGGTGCCGTCCCTTTCACTCTCCTGTCATACGCTATATGAGTAAGAGGGACGGCACCATACGACGGTCGGATTTCGAATTTCGGAGTAGACCACCTGCTTAGGACACTTTTTCGGGCGTACCAATAAGCATAGTCGTAGACGTTCAGAAACACGTCAATGTAAACGGCAAGGAATGCGGTGTTATTTCTGGACGTTTCCGTGTTGTGCGTTTGGCGGAACCGAAGCGGTTTGAAATTCAAATGTTGGAACGCGTGTTCCAAACTTGAATTCAGTTCGTTGTGCAAGAGGGGAGCGCCGCGCCGCTGGGCCAATTTTATTAAATCTTTCCGTTTCTATTCTTCACTCAGCTCATAGGAAGAGTCCCACTTTTTATCAGTCAGTTCATGTTTCAAAAATTCTAAGCCCACTGTCAAAATGACAGGAAAAAAGTAAAATGTATCATGATTCTATTATTATTTTATTTGCTTTTCATTAAATATATGATCAACGGGTATTTTGCTCTTTGCTTGATGCTGTAGAAGCCGCTAAGAATTTGCAGAGGAAGTAATTACAATGTGTTGAATAAGTTTAGTTGACATATATGTTGGAATTGAGCCGTCACAAGTGTCACAACACATTATATCCATAGTGACCGTTGAATGGAAAGTCAAAGTCAAAATATTCTTTATTCAAATAGGCCTAGCAACAAGCACTTTCGAATCGTCAGTTATAACATGTATTAACATATATATTAATTAATTATTTAGAGCAATTTATTGATGCTATTATTATTCTTTAAAATAAATATTGTATTGTTGTAGACATGTTAAGTAAGAAATTATTTTGTAGTAAAATTCACAATAGGATCGTCAAAACATAAATAATAATAATTATAAAAAATAGAAATCTAGACAGTTTCTAGAATAAAATCAAAATATCATATTAATATCTAACGCCATAATGATAATCTTCTAAATATATAAAAGAAGAAACTGACTGACTGACTGACTGACTGACTGACTGACTGACTGACTGACTGACTGACATATCAACGCACAGCCCAAACCGCTGGTCCTAGAGATTCCAAATTTGGCACGTAGGTTCCTTATAAGGTCTAGGGGTGCACTAAGAAAGGATTTTTCAAAATTCAACCCCTAAGGGGGTGAAATGGGGGTCCGAAGTTTGTATGGGGAAACAAGATTAGTTGGACTATATTATTCGAAACTTCACAGGAGTATTTCTAACGATAAATGAGTAAATACGTGTTTCAGGTTTTTTGAGAAATCAACCCCTAAAAGGGGGAAATCTGGTGACAAATTCTGAAAATCGACATGGGTATTGTTTTTATGATATACCGGGTCGCTGATAACGAAAACAACAATGATTTTAAAATCTCACGCGGAGGACGTGAAATACCATCCCCTCTGTTGGGGTGCGAGGGGGATGAAATGTCTAAATATTAATATGGGTGTCGTTTTTATGGTTTTTTGGGACGTTAATTACGAAAATGGCATCGGTTTTGTAATTTAATATTGTGGACATGAAAAATTTTGAAAAATTGTGCCAAATTTCAAGAAATAACTGACTGACTGAGAGACTGACATATCACCGCACAGCGCAAACTGGTGGTTCTAGAGATTCCAAATTTAGTATGTATGTTCCATATAAGGTCTTGAGGTGCATTAAGAAAGGATTTTTCAAAATTCAACGCCTAAGGGGGTGAAATGGGGGTCCGAAGATTGTATGGGGAATCAAGATTAGCTGGATTATTTTATTCGAAACTTCACAGGAGTATTTCTAACGATAAATGAGTAAACATGTGTTTCAGGTTTTTTGAGAAATCAACCCCTAAAAGGGGGAAATCTGGTGACAAATTCTGAAAATCGATATGGGTGTTATTTCCACGGTTTATTGGGTCGCTGATTACGAAAACAACAATGATTTTAAAATCGCACGTGGAGGACGTGAAATACCATCCCTCTGTTGGGGTCCGAGGGGGATGAAATGTCTAAATATTAATATGGGTGTCATTTTTATGTTTTTTTGGGACGTTAATTACGAAAATGGCATCGGTTTTGAAATTTAATATAGTGGTCATGAAAACTTTTGAAAAATTGTGCCAAATATCAAGAAATAACTGACTGACTGAGAGACTGACATATCACCGCACAGCGCAAACTGGTGGTTCGAGAGATACCAAATTTGGCGTGTAAGTTCCTTATAAGGTCTAAAGGTGCATGAAGTGCCGTGAGTTCCCTATGAAGATACGACTTTTTTTGATTCAATGTATTGTAGATGGTTTTATTGATCAGTGCCGTCCGATACGATTTCGACATAAATCGATATTTGAGCGTCCGAGAGGACTCTTAATAGGAATCCGAGGTACCTAAACTTTGAATAAAGTAACGGCAATATTGATTTTCTTAATTTCCGTCCCGATTTCGTTCAAAATCGATATCTGAGCGTCCGAGAGGTCCCTAATACGAATCCGAGGTAAAATTTGTGAAAGTGGCGGCCATATTGATTTTCTTTTTTTTCGTCCCGATTTCGTTCAAAATCGATATCTGAGCGTCCGAGAGGTCCCTAATACGACTCCGAGGTAAAATGTGGAAAAAGTCGCAGCCATTGATTTTCTTTTTTTTTCGTCCCGATTTCGATCAAAATCGATATCTGAGCGTCCGAGAGGTCTCTTAATACGAATCCGAGGTAAAATTTGTGAAAGTGGCGGCCATATTGATTTTCTTCATTTTCGTCCCGATTTCGTTCAAAATCGATATTTGATCGTCCGAGAGGTCTCGTAATACGAATCCGAGGTATAATTTAGAAAAAGTGGCGGCCATATCATTTTTATCATTTCCGTCCAGATTTAGTTCACAATCGATATCTGAGCGTCCGAGAGAATTCTTAATACGAATCCGAGGTAAAATTTGGAAAAAGTGGCGGCATATTGATTTTCTTCATTTCCGTCCCGATTTCGTTCAAAATCGATATCTGAGCGTCCGAGAGGTCTCTTAATATGAATCCGAGGTAAAATTTGGAAAAAGTGGCAGCCATATTGATTTTCTTCATTTCCAACCCGATTTCGTTCAAAATCGATATTTGAGCATCCTAGAGGTCCCCTAATACGAATTTAAGGTAAAATTTGAAAAAAGTGGCGGCCATATTGATTTTCTTCATTTTCGTCCCGATTTCGTTCAAAATCGATATCTGAGTGTCCGAGAGGTTTCTTAATACGAATCCGAGGTAAAATTTGTGAAAGTGGCGGCCATATTGATTTTCTTTTTTTCGTCCCGATTTCGTTCAAAATCGATATCTGAGCATCCGAGAGGTCTCTTAATGCGAATCTGAGGTAAAATTTGGCACTCCATTCATACCTATATGCAAAAAAGATTAATGTTACTATATAGGCGTGTGGGGTATCTATGGATTTGCTTTTAAAAACGACATAGAGGTTTCGATATTTTTTCCATTTAAATCAACCTTCAATTCCTTTTTAATGGTATGGTATTTATTTACGATCCGTGAGATTTTCGATAAGACTAGTACGGTTGCCAGTTTTTGTTGCACTTTTAGCACCAGCCAGGGGTTCTGTGTATGGTAACGGTGGGTACTCCCTACGGATGCGGTGCAACTTCGACCCCCTTTGTCAACTGAGTGGGCAACTTGACTGTTAGAAGTTCGCAAGCCGCTCGAAGGCCTCTCACTTGGCTTAACGATTGCAGCCGGGATCAACGGCTTAGCGTGCCTTTCAAAGCACGAGAGTCAGTTAGTAACCACTCAAAGCGGTCACCCATCCAAGAACTGACCTGCGCCCACATTGCTTAACCTCGCACACCGCACGCGGTAAACGGGTGCCGTTGGGCCACGAGCGCTCTTAATTCTTGATAGTTTGTGCCAAATTGCAATTCAATAGGTCCAGTAAAAGCAACTTGGTTGTAACAGACGGACTGACAGTAAGGAGTGTACACGTAAATGGAAGTGAGGCCAAATTTTCTTTTTGGATGCTCCAATTTAATATAATAATTTTTAATTGTAGGAAAAATAAATGTTACACATGATATTGAATTAGCCGTATTTCTGTACTTCAAAGGACCAGAGTTTATGTCCGCTGCGCGCTGCTTGGTCGTTTACAGACCTATTGGTGTTACTGTAGTACACAGATACTTTTACTAAGAGCCATTTAAGACATGCTTTTATTTCATCGGCCCTTTCCCCTTCGGCCTCTCGGAAATGTATGATAATAGTTTTCGATCCTCATTTTTGCCAAAATCAAATGAAATTCAACAGTTTGCCGGTTCTCAGAATGTATACTGACTTTTTATCTGTTCATCTGTTAATGAATCACAATCACCAAACTTCGTATAGCGAAACCCCAGAATGTAACAACTACTTTTCTGGAGACCGCATCTAAATCGGTTCAGCCAAACGCGAGATAATCGTGGACAAACATACGAACCTGTTTTTTGTAGACGGTTAAAAATTTCGCTTAGTACGCGGGCGAAGCCGCGGGCAAATGCTAGTTCATTAATATTTCAGTCACAATTAATCCCACGGTGTTTTATCATTCATGTAGTCATGTGTGCTATAATATGCTTTCGATATGAGTTGACGCTTTACTTAATTTTTAAATTGATTAATAGATAATTCAGTTATGCGTCTTGGAAGCTTATTATAAAACTTCACACCATTACCCATGAATGATTTTCTAATTTTCTGTAGGCGAGTAGTGGGCACCGCGAGTTTGTGTTTATTTCGAGGATTAATATTATGTATGCCACAGTTCTTCCTGAAATTTACAATGTTTTTATGTACATGAAATATAATATTTTTTTATAGTTCTCAATAAAAATTTTTATCATGGTATTGCATGAAAGTTTTTTTGGACGATAAAATAAGTTTCAGTTATTATAGTACATTGTGTCTCAAGAGAGCAAAATGGTATGTTTACGGCGAGGGTGGTATATTGAATCCTGAGCGTAGCGAGGGATTATATTGTAGAATCTTAAGCGTAGCGAGGGATTCAAGTGTTTACGCCCAAGGGGGAAATAATTTTGCTAACGTATGACACACTGCTTTTCGCATCGCCCATAAGGGCCGCTGCTAAAAACATAAAATGTGTAACAAATTATTTGGCTACCGAGTGGCAAATACTGCTTTTCACAATTTCTATGAGGAAAAGAGTAATTGTTGCCCTCAAATGAGAGAATAAAAGTACGACTGTGAAAATTTCATTAACCGATTTCGAAAAAGGAAGAGGTTCTCAATTCGTCGGAATATTTTTTTTTTATGTAGGTATGTTCACCGATTACTCAGACACTATTGGACCGATACCAAAATTTTTTTTTGTTTGAAAGGGTATGTTTTCTTGTTGGCCCCATTGTCATCAAGTCTGGATCTGACGTCGGGATCTTGGAAAAATCGAGGGCACTCCTCAAATGATTTAGCAGGAGAGGTCGAGAGTGAGTATGGAAATGGCTCGAGGCGTTTTTTTCTTTGTTAAAATTTTACTTGTTTTACAAGCCATCACCTATCCGCTGGCGTTCCAATGAGTCCAAACGAGACGAGCTTATCTTGAGTAGGAGTTGCTATGGCCGTCAGATCAGCTCGGTGGTGGGTGCTCTACTATATAAGCATTGTTCTTGTCACCGAACTTACATAAGTGAGTCATCAGCTCAATTGGTTGAGGACAACTGGTCTTCAATTATGTTGCAATATTTGTCCCACACAAATAGACATCACCCCCCAACACGGTGGACTGATGACCTGGTAAGGGTCGCGGGTGTCCGTTGGATACGGGTGGCGTAGGGCCGGTCATTGTGCAAGTCTTTGGGGGAGGCCTTGGGCAGCAGTGGATGGCCTTCGGCTGCATGACATGATGATGATGATGATGACAAACAGACATACTAACCTATGGGGCCAGTTGAAGAAAAGCTTGTAAATAACTACAACTTAGAAAAGTTGAAAAACCCCCGACATTTTCATTTCGAAGCTCAATATCTCAAAAACGGCTGAACAGATTTTCATGTCACATGGCTAAGAACAATCGGGATAAAATTGCCTATGACACGAAAAAAAATTAACGAAAATCGGTTCATCCGTTTGAGAGCTATGATACCACAGACAGATACTCAGATACACAGACAGACACGTTAAACTTATAACAGCCCTCTCTTTTTGCGTCAAGAGTTAAAAACATATTTTGTAGATAACTAGCTCTGTCCTCATTGGACTCTTCTATTGACCAAAATCAGACTTTACCAATGTTCTCATAATTTGACGGTTTCAACGGAGCCCCGCGGCGCGGGTTATTACTTTTGGGCGGTTTAACCTTCGTGCGTCTGAAGCTATTTATCAAACCTAGCCTACTCATCATTCGCACTCACAATTGTAATCTGATCATGTTGGCATTAAGATGTTCCACTTACGCCGGGCTTTTTGATTTTCTGGTGACCTACATGGAGTTATATAAATTTGTACGTGTATAAATTAATTGACAAAGGTGAATTTAGTCGAAGCGGCACAGATCACAGAAATGATGTACGATAGTCTTTATACAGCGAGCCAGTACCAGGGCAACAGAATCCGCAGGGGATAGGATAGGATGTATCAATTATCAACGCGGCGGCGCATTTGTGTCGCTCCGACATCAAAGGCCCAACGCATGAGCGGCTTTCTCTGAAACGCCGTGAAAAATACACTGGCACAGACTAAAGGACGAGCGGGCGGTACAGTCAGGCATGTTTCTCTAAAATTGGCTCTCACACGCCCCGGTATGTTGATTCACGCGGCTGGCACAGCGGTATCGTGCAACTTGTTTAAACGAGGCAACCCTAACTAGAGGACAGCGCGCGCTATGGGGTAGAGCGGTCGCATGGTTTTGTGTTTCCTAGCTGTCGAACATCGCGTTTTGTTCAATAGAAAACCTTCTGTACGCAAGTACTGTCAATTATTTTGTGGTTTAGCCCAGGGGCCTTTCAGCTCGAAGTACGATTTTTTCTATGGAAATGTTAGTTTAACTTGTTTGTACCAGATGTCACTGGGTGCTATCTCTATCGCACTTGCATATTGAAGTGACAGAGATGCAGCGGTCGTGCGGTTAGTTCTTATTAAATACACAACGGCGCTACGATCTATGTGGAGTATTTCACTGGTATCTCTATCTCAGTATATATATTGTACTTTGTGGTATGGCCTACCCAGCCATATAAGAGCTCACAATAAGGCAAATCCATAATTTGTTGGGGTCGCTGTAGTCGAAATCGTTGAGGAGGGCTAAATATGACTCCGTGAAATTGCAAATAAGGTTATAATTAATATTATAACTATTTAATATTATAATTTATCTCTTGAGATTGTAAACTGGCGAAAGATTGTGGAACGTAACGTACTACTTATAATTTAACTTCGACTCGCTGGAGGGAAGTCCTAGATATGATGTAGATATAGGTAATGATGGAGTCTAGGTAGGTTTGTTCGTTACCCTGTGCCCCGCTAAGCGGGAAAAAGGCCCGCGGCGCGGGACCGCGTCGACTCGCTGTTGGAGTGCGCAAAACAATTTTCAGTTCACAGTCTTTCTATAATTTATCTAGATTAATCTAATGATATTTTCAATTTTACGATGACATAACAGCTGATGCTGACTATACTAAGAAGGCAATTCACAGTCGACATATGAATGCTCTCAAGCTAAAATCAACGACCCACGGTCGGAGAAGTTTTAATTGGTACTAATTACTTCTATTGGCCTCGCTTTAAATGATTAAACTTTCTCGTAAGGAAATTCCAATTGGAATATACGTGCGTTACAATGATGACATACTTCCATACAAAGTTATATACTTAATTAAGGCTCGATTTGTCAAAATGTCGTCTTGCTTACTCACTAGTCTTAGCTCGATGTGTTTTTCTTGTCGTCCGCGCGCGGAAACTTAGGAAAATCGGGACAAAACAAGTTTTTTTTTTTATCAAAACGGATCATTATAAATTAATCTTGTATCAAGTTGTAGTAACTAACAGGGGCCTTTCAGCTCGAAGTACGAATTTTTCTATGGAAATGTTAGTTTAACTTGTTTGTACCAGATGTCACTGGGTGCTATCTCTATCGCACTTGCGTATTGAAGTGACAGAGATAAGATAAGATAAGATAAACTTTATTGGTACAAAGAGGTACAAGTCAACACAGTATGTTTGTAAATATTATGAAATTAAATAGTTACAACTACAATTAATTCACACACATTTAAATAGTACATTTCGATGCTAGTGCGGAAAGTATGTCATTTCTTGACATTTCCGCACGTGTATTGAACGACGTTTTTTAATACAGTCGCGAAAAAATAAGAAAAACAACAAGTAATATTTATAAAAACAATATCGAATGTTGCCTTTAGAAACTTAAAACATGCTTGCAGTAAGTAAAAACGCCTCTTCTTTGACAGGCGTTTCGGCAGCTATTCCGTTCCACTCAGACAACTTATTAAGAACGGTTTTTTAATATTCAATATTAAAAAATAAACGTGTTATAATGATGAAGAGGTAAGTAATAATATATGAAATGTGTATATTTTTCGTATTCTGATATTAACAGTAGGTTTTTATGTTGATTACGACGTTTAAAGGAAACTAATATTTAACACCCAGCAATAAGGAGTCATGCATTGGAACAAGCATAAATTTAAAAAAATTGGAAAAGTGAAAAGCACTAGTGCGCGAAAACCAACTTTCCGCACGCTAAACAGCTACGTAAAGTAGCACTTTTTGAGCAACTGTATTAAAAAATACATTTTTACAATGCCAGTGGTAATTCCATTATTTCATTGAAGTTATAAAAGTTCTTTGCGAGTAGCCACTACTCTAATTTAGTTTTGAAAGATCGGTAAGAGGGTAAGTTTCTTATGCCCTCTGGGAGGCGGTTGTATATTGCAGGGCCCGTGATGTATACTGATTGTTCCGACCTCTTCAATTTGTGGAAAGGTGTGACGAGGCGATCTTGATGAGCGTTGATTCGGAGGTCGTATGATGACACTACCCCTTTACGTTTAAAGTTATCGATGTTGACGTACGTGAAGAGCGAAAGCTGGAGTATTACCATGCTTGGTAAGGTTAGGATTCGTAAGTCTTCTTTTGTTAATACGAAGATTGTAGCGAAATAGCAACAAGTGACGTCATGACTTTTCTATGATAAAATAGCGTACATTTATTGTTCATTATGTATTTGAAAAATGTTTAAAACAGCAAAAATAAGTAGTAAGCGTGATGTTTCGAGTATTTTGGTGAGATTTATTTATTAGTATAGGTAATGTAAGAGTAATTTATTTTCATTGTTTTCAACATCCCAATTTGAACCTGCGACAACTCGACTCGTCCCGACCACAAAGTACAATATATATACTGAGATAGAGATACCAGTGAAATACTCCACATAGATCGTAGCGCCGTTGTGTATTTAGTAAAAACTAACCGCACGACCGCTGCATCCCTGTCACTTCAATATGCAAGTGCGATAGAGACAGCACCCAAAGACATCTGGTGCAAACAAGTTAAACTAACATTTCCATAGAAAAATTCGTGCTTCGAGCTGAAAGGCCCCTGGTCCCGACCTCGAGCCTCACACCTCACCAGTTTTTATACGGAAACTGTCAAAATTTGACAAATGACATTTGACAGTTTCCATATAAAAACTGGTAAGGTGTGATGTGACATGAGGACGAGTCGTTTTGTGAATTAGAGCGCTGGCAATAATCTGGGGGCCTACTCCGAACTTCCAAATCGAACTTCGTATCGTGCCGTCCCTTTCACTCTCATGTTATACACTGTATGACGGAAACACACAATTAAATCACTCACACTGTAACAACAATTTTATAATAGTTCTTTTTTCTTTCCAATGTGTCATACAATTACCTCGTAAGTAAGCTTATTAACAATATTGTTCACGATTTCGGTGTCGATACAAACCCGATAGGGTTTAACGACACTTTTCCGTTATACCAATGTATCAATTTTCTATTGTAAATAAATAAATAAATAAAAAACAGACGGCACGATAGGAAGTTCGATTTTCGAAGTTTTTTCATCAAAAGTTGTCACGCATATGAAGGTGTCAAAAGCTCTTACTCGCTTGTAATAAAGACTTTTGAACTTTTCAAATGCGTACCTACTTTTGATGCTGATTGTACAAAAGATTGGCCATCACCGTAATACGTAATTATTCTTAGTTCGAGATCAAGATCACGGCTAACTTTTCTTTGAATTAAAGGAAAAAAATAAAAATCTCATGCTCCGTGCAGTATTCGAACCTGCGACGTCTGGCATACACGGCCAATCGCTCTAGCCTCTGAGCTATCGGAACAACCAAGCTCGTCCACGAAATCCTTCACTAGTTCCCTCTTACAACGCCTTAGGGAGGCGTACAGCGACATCTACCGTAGAAGACTCAGGCTTCTATTAACGGCACCAACGTCTCTAATTACATTGAGAAATCGTCAGTAACGATGCGCCATCCCATACTAAATTAACTTTGTACTAAAGCAGTAACGCTGCTAACGTTAAAGAGACAAAAATAAAAATGTAATGCTCCGAGCAGGTTTCGAACCTGCGCCATCTGGCATACGCGGCCGAAAACTGTTTTAGTACAAAATTAACTTTTCTTTGTATATAAACAAATAAATAAAATAAAATATTGGGGGGCAATCTTACACAAATCGACCTAGTCACAACTAAGCAAAGCTTGTGGATTGTGTTGTTGTTTGTTGTGTATGTGTTGTTGAATTTTTTTTCTCTAATTGAAAATTTGATCGCGGTAACTACCACGTTAAATTGAAAATTATAAAAAAGATATTTAACGAAATAATTTGATTATTGAAAAAGAGATAGGGTTAGTATCTCGTGGGCGATCTAAGAACCACTATAGAACTTCAACTACAATACAGTCACTTCAATACAGATTCTCTCAAGAAAATTAAATTTCATGTGGCCTGCCTACCGCTTTTGAGTCTGCAGGCGTGAATATACGTCCGTATATTTACCCTTCCCCGCCCGTAGCGTTTGTTTACGGGTCATTCGTTAAATGGCCTCTCTAAGCCACCGAGTACATTTTTATCCTCAGCTATATATATAGCTATACATAAACTCATAAACTCACGGCTGCGGCAGCCAAAAGTGGTGGGCAGAGCGCATGAAAGTAGTCTATCACTTTTGACCCATAATATACAAATAATAGTCTTTTTTAACCGACTGCGCCAGAGGAGGGTTATGTGTTTCGAGATTATTGTATGTATAATTGTTTCTTGTATAGAGCGCTGGTGGCCCAGCGGCACCCGCCTACCGCGTGCGGTATGCGAGGTTAAGCAATGTGGGCGCAGGTCAGTTCTTGGATGGGTGACCGCTTTGAGTGGTTACTAACTGAGCGCTCTCGTGCTTTGGAAAGCACATTAAGCCGTTGATCCCGGCTGCTGTCTACGACAGCAGTCGTTAAGCCAAGTTAGAGGCCTTCGGGCGGCTTGAGAACTTCTAACAGTCAAGTTGCCCACCCACTTGACAAAGGGGGGTCGATGTTGCACAACGTCCGTAGGTAGTACCCACCGTTACCCTACACGTCACCCCTGGGTGGTGCTAAAAGTGCAACAAAAACTGGCAACCGTATTTGTCTTCTCGAAGATCTCACGGTTCGTAAATAAATGCCATACGATAAAAATAAAAAATAAAAATTGTTTCGCAAGCTCTCTGTGGTCTGAACGTCTCGATGGATTTTAGCTTCGGGGGTGTCGTTAGATTCGTATTTACTGTGAGGGTTACACTGGGTATATCAAAATAATAATAAAAAAAACAAAATGGCGGATTTTCGGCGCCAAATTCAATTGTTTGGCACGCTCTGCAGCCTAAACGGCTCGATGGATTTCAGCTTCAAAGGTGTCGTTAGATTAGTATTAATTGTGTGTGAGTAAATGTTGATAGTTTATTGGTATGGAACACCAAAAGCAGTCGGGTTTAATGAATAAAAAAAATATTTTAATTTCTGTTGTTTGTAACTGTGGAATGGGCAGCAGCATTCCTAGAGTGCGGTGGAGACACTGCGGTCGCCAACCCGCATGCCAAGCGTGGCGATTATGGCATTTACCCCCCATGAAATTGGGGGAGGCCTATGTTCAGCAGTGGACGTCCTAGGGCTGATATGGTGGATGGTGGTGGACCTAACTGTGGCTTTAAAGCCGTGAGTCCGAGACACACCGAATGCGCACGCCACGCACACGCGCACGCGCAAGTGCTGCGCACGCATTCGGTGTGTCTCGGCTTTTATAGGCCGTGCGCCGATAAGAGTGAGCGGTGGGAGAGTATACTCGTACCTGCGTGGATTAAGATTTTCGTCACGCTCTCGCAAGTGTGCGGGTGCGAGAGTGACGGGCGTATTATCCACGACGATGTGTAATAAAATGGCAACGATCTTTCGCCCCATGGAGACAGTTGGTCGTTGCTATTCCTAAACTATACTAGTATGCAATGCAGTTTGCTGGTTGCAAATGTCGAGCTGAGCGCGTCTACCCGGTCTCAAACTGCCTGACAGTTACTAATAAAAAAAAAAACGTAAATTCAGTTTTTCGGTGATATTGTCGATTTTTAATTTTCTTAAATCTAAACAAACCATCGTCATGGTGTCACCTCACCTATCGACATGCAAAATGTGAGCGTGATCTGTTGAAGGGTCTAGGAGGAGTACGGACTCATCGAACGAAATACAACAGTCGCTTAAAAAAAATTACCCTCTGTGTTTGGGCTAATATTTTCCAGCTTCACGGTTGCAGTCTCAATGAGTACCTAGTTGTACTGTAAAAGAAAAAAAATCATTCGACAATAAAAGCTTGTATTAAAAATAATTCTTTAACTATGTATATGCAGAAGTACGAACCAACGTACTTGTATGGTGGAACCGTTTCGGGGCACATCAATTTTTGTTTCTCTTTCTTATACTGATTTCTGTCCATGTTTTGTTGTTTATTGTCACGAATACATGCTTATTCTATTCTAATCTATTTTGGTATGGGGACGGGCACTTTGCATGTAGGACCGATGGCAGTTGGTAGCGAAAAGGTTCTCTAGTGGCGGCCACGTACAGCCAACAGCAATAGTAGATGATCACTTTAGTACCTTGTCTTTTCCACTGCTTTGACGCATCCCAACTGTCGCAGTTAGGGCATGCAATTTCCCGAGAATTTTGAATAGAAATCGGTACCGGGACTGCAAACCCTAGTCGCAGTATTATTACGTTAGTGCGACAAAGTACTAAAATGATCATCAACATTTGCTGTTGACTGTACCGCGCGGCGGAGCGTGGGTAGACCCCGCACAATGGAGGACTGGTGACCTGGTGAAGGTCGCGGGAGTCCGTTGACTGTCGCACTCTTTTTTTTTTATTAAAAATGGGATTGCTCTTGGCCAGCATCTAGCCAGGGGGCAAAGATGAGGCCGACGATGAAGCGAGCTCACCCAGAAGATTCCTTTTCACTCGTGCCTTAAAAAGGTCCAGGTTATATGAACTTGGAAATACAGACGCTGGCAGAGAATTCCAAACCTTAGAAGGGCGCATTGTGAAAAGCAAAGCGGTTGGTTCGAATTAGAGGAATTTCGACCAGGTAAGGATGGTAGCCAGCCGTACGTCTGGATGTCCGATGGAAGAAGGGGGAAGGCGGTATGAGCTCCTGAGCACACTCCCTGAAGTACAATTTGTAGAAGACGCACAGACATGCTACTTTGCATCTATGTGCTAAGCTCTGCAGCTTATTTCCCACTACCGTACTGCCGCCAATGAGCCGCCTGGCTCTGCGGTCCACCGAGTCGAGTGCGGCAAGTTGGTACCTAGCCGAGCCATCCCAAAGGTGACAACAATACTCCATGCAAGATCGAACTTGAGCTTTGTATAAAGAAAGAAGCTGCCCAGGCGTGAAATATCGCTCTCTCGGGGACGTCCTTCAGCTGATATGATGATGATGAATAGAACCCACGACCGCCGGATTAAACCTGGCGTGTCAGACTGCTCGGCCACAGTTGCTATCACGTCGTCTTCCGATTTTTTTTTTTTTATTAAAAATGGGACTGCTCTTGGCCAGCATCTAGCCAGGGGGCAAAGATGAGGCCGACGATGAAGCGAGCTCACCCAGAAGATGCCTATTCACTCGTGCCTTAAAAAGGTCCAGGTTATATGAACTCGGAAATACAGACGCCGGCAGAGAATTCCAAACCTTAGAAGTGCGCATTATAAAAGAAGATGCAAAGCGCTTGGTTAGAATTAGAGGAATTTCGACCAGGTAAGGATGGTAGCCAGCCGTACGATACAGTAATTTGCTTATAGCTCGCAAAGTGCCCCGTCAAAGCTGCCTTAAGAACATCTATTAGCTGACACTGATTCAATTTGTAACGTTTAAGTCCTATGCTTCCTAAATTTAAGACGGGTATATTTGGGCCATATTCAGCATTGCAGTAGGTTCGCGTAATTCTTGTGCACAAATGTAAAGTTCACACAATAAGTGCTAGAAAACTTATTTGGTCGGTACAGTCAAGGGCAACGATATGTATACATTATTTCACCTTATTCCATGCAGTTTGGCATATTTAAGAGGGCGCAGTACGCTCGGTTCTCCATACAAACGTATTTACCCTCTTATTTTAAAACGCCATGCTATAATAACATGAAGCTTTGTATACACAATGGGATCCGGCAGATCTAGGTCGGAAATTAGTTTCTGTTGCTAGAAATTGTAAAATAAAAAAATTACAGCGGTTTTTTGAGTTTTTTACGGCTTGTATGTAAATCTTAATAATCGCTGTATTTTTTCTCTATTGTAATTTCAAGCAAATAGAAACTAATTTCCTACCTAGATATGCCGGATCCCGTTGTGTATACAAAGTTTCATGATATTCAAGCACGGCGTTTTAAAATGAAAGGGTAAATACGTTTGTATGGAGAACCGAGCGTACTGCGCCCTCTATAATAAAATAAAATAAATAAATATTGGCGGACAATCTTACACAAATCGACTTGGTCCCAATCTAAGCAAAGCGTGTACTGTGGGTACCAGGCGACGATATACATACTTATATAGATAAATACATAGAAAACATCCAACACCCAAGAACAAATATCCGTGCATTTAGGCACAAATAATGCCGTGGCCGGGATTCGAACCCGGGACCTCTAGATTCGGAGGCAGTGTCACTACCAACTAGGCTAAACAGGCCGTCGAAATATATAATTTGTTTTTCAACTAAACCACAGATTAATATAATACATAGTTCGAAACTAAACTGGCGGCCGTTACACAGTTTTAAAACTTTTAACCGTTACCTCGCCCTTCTTTGCTCGGATGTTGAAGAAATACTTACGAACTAAATTTAGCAAATGTTATCACGTAGCATTCACAGAACAGTAAGCATGGCGGCTAAATGTGGAGCTGATGGAGTGGAGAGGGACTGTTTGGGCTGGCATCGTTTACGTAGCACAGAAGTGCCAGTCGTTATAATTATAGTAGAGTAGGATCCAGCGGCATTCGAACCTGGGAGGTTATTCGTGTACAGACAGTATGTTGTCATTTAAATGATATACAATCGACTGGTAATCACTACAAACTTTTATTGGAAAGAAAAACAAAATCATAAATATAATGCATTTTAAAATTAGTAACAACCCTATTGTTTCAACATTACCATTTAAGTATTTATGTTTCTAAATGACTTATATCACTGGCTTTCTTATAAGACAGAGTTGAAATATGCTGTTTTTTATAATTGATGTTTAAAATGCTATAACTCAAAAACGGTTACGAATATTAACATAGTTTATTTTGAAAAAGTATAGTACCAAGGCTAACCTATTCCCAGTTTACAGGAAAGTCCATCGTTTTGTTCCACCCAGTACCTATAATAAAATGGACAGGTTAACAGTTGAAATACCCCCGACGTTTTCATTTCAATGTTCAATATCTCAAAAACAGCAGAATCGATTTTGATGGCTACCGAGCCTATTGATCGAGTGAAACGATGAAACCTTCGACAACAACACAACCCAACAACTAACTACACAACACAATAAAAATCACAGATTACGCAGAGTAGACGTCAAATAATAATAACGCTAAGAGCGAGAAGGTCATATACTAAATTGAATAAGAGCTACAGAGAGGGATATATCATTTGTTGTCCTTGTAGTTCCGCTTTTCTTTATTTGCCTCAATGTCATCTACACGTCAAGTCAAATAGTTTGAGGCAAATAAACGATTACCCGGCCAAATTAAGCAGGTTGTTTATTGTAAGCCGCCAGACGTTTTAAGACTAGTTCTCAATTTAGCTACATAAGAGCTTTTCTGTCCCCCTTGGTGAAACTCGTATAGGATCTCTATAGAAATCCTTACTCTTAGCAACCGATTCTCGTGAAATTTTGTGACCAGGTTTCGATAATCAATAATCATATAGAATTTTTGGTCTAGTCAGGTTTTGGGAGTTTTGAAATTTAACAAAGGAATCGCGAGGTCTACAGCTTACAGCGGTTCTAATTAAATATCAACTCGTGCGTTTTATCTATTTGTTCAATTGAGCAAAAATGCAGGATGGTCACAATTATCAACAAAATTATACATACAACCATCCAAGACAAAAATTCTGCAAAATGTTGTTTTTGTTGACAAAATGCCTACATTTTTTGACGTGATAACGTCTTTAAAATCGTTTTAGTCGGGTGACATGTTCAGAAACTTGTGTCACACCAAAACCTCACGAGCGCGATCGCAGGTATAAGTGAAGTGCCAGTGAAGTAAGACGTTATCACGTAAACATCTCGATCGTAAACCTACTTTACAAACAACCAATTTTTTTTAAAATATAAAACACGTTGTTAATCTATCTTTCTTGTTACCTATTTAATAAATATTTAAAATTAGGTGACCATATTAGGTGTCATTTTTTACACAAATCGAACTAGTCCCATAGGAACCAATGTTTTTGCTCATCACAGAAACAAATTGCCCGTGACCTCCGTGAAACCCGGGACCTCCAGTTTCGTAGGCAGTGTCACTACCATCTAGGCTAAATATAAATAAAATACTATATAGGTATCTATAGTCTAAGTATCCAGTGCCTTGTGTTCTTTAAAAAAGTTTGTATATCTACTCTATGCAGCCGGCCTTCGTTCATAAACGGCCACCTTGATCGTGAGTGTTTCTAAATCTGTTTTGATTTGAAATTCGAACGCTCATCTGTGTCGTTCAACTCATAACGATTCCCGACTTGAGTCCAGTATAATTTGACCTCTAAGCCAATCACACTCACAAATCTTTGCAGGCGTACGTCCTGACGCTAAGAGGTCAAAAACTGGCGCGGCCTAGTCCGCGCGGTCAATAGTAAACTTGTCATTAGCTGTCAAATTTACTATTGACCGCGGCGTAGGCCGGTCCAGTGTGTGACACGCTTAAAGACTAACCCCCTTATTCATAAAACTTAACAAACCTCTGTTAACTAAAAGTTGTTTTGTCCCTTTCTCACAAACATAAATGTCAAAGTGACAGATAAGGACAAACCAACTTTAGCGGCTTGTTAACTAATAGAGGCTTGATGGACGTTTATGAATAAGGGGGTAAGTATTTATACGGTATTTCACAACACATTTTTTACGTTACCAATAAGCAAATGCAATTTTAATAGTACATTACGATACAAGGGTTGTAAAACAAAGAAAGGCCGATATCGCAGAAGTTTGAGGCCCGAGCCGCAGGCGAGGGTCATAAATATGCGAGAGAGGGCTTTCTGTTTTACGACCCGTGTTTTGTACACAAATTTACGTCACCACTTGGCCAAAAAGTGGGTTTTTCCGGACGCGCAGCGTGCGGAAAAACGCGTTTTTTGGCAAGGTGTGGTGTAAAGATTTTTAAATACAGAAACATGAAACAAAAGGACGCAGTTTGGCCATAGAAAATCGTGACGTCATCAGGCACAAATTCCTTACAAACTTCATATTCAGCGAGCGTTTTTGACGTTTCCTAAAAAGTTGCTGATTTGACTATCAGTGAAATACCGTATCTCAAATACACCGGGCGCAGCCGACGCTTCAAGAAATTGCACACTTATTTTTTGGAGTATAAATAAATAATCGTTTGATCGCAGGACTAACGATTACTTTTTTCACGTATGTAAGTAGGTATTGGCTATGTGCACGTCTGAAACGTCAAACGTCAAAGGTCCCGAGACAATATCAAAACTCAGAGATGTCAAATAATGACACATGAATATTTTATTTACTTTTGTAAACGAGAAAGACCCCGTATTGGAATTTTTACTGAAATAAATAAGAGAATAAATAAATACATACAAACGAAACGAATCGTAGGAAACCGTTAAGAAACCAATAGAAAACGTGAAAGTAAATTTGACAGTGGTCCCCGGTAAGTACACATTTCTGCCATGGTGTGCGCTACGATCGCCTAGCTTACCCCCACCACCTACTTCGCACATAGCCAATAACCCACCATTTGTTTCTCTGCGTGGTCGCATCAGCATCAGAACCAAAATACCCCAGAGAAGGCGTCAAATAATATACTAAAATCGATAAGGGCGACAGAGAGGGATATATTATTGGTTGTCCTTGTCATAGTTCCCCTTTATTTGCATCAGTGTCATGTCCACGTTCTGTCAAACGAGTACACGCCCAAATTAAAGAGGTTGTTTATGGCAAGACGCAAGAAGTTTGAGACCAGTTCTCAATTTAGCCGCGTAAGAGCTTTTCTGTTCCCCTTGGTGAAACTTCTGGGTGCTCAAGAGACGACTTTAGCAAAAACAGCTAGTATAGACCTGGTCCCAAAACGGTTCACACGTAGGAAACTTTATGAACAGTCTGGTCAGTTATAGATTTGTTTTGGCATCGGAATGCTGAGTTATGAATGCCAGGAATGTTTACATTTGTAACTAGCCGCTGCACTGGCGTTTATTTGTTTTAATTCCGGATTTAATTTTGTTATGAGTCCACAAGATAGGTAGACAGCATTATGAATATAATTTTTTTTTTATACAACGACGGTGGCAAACAGAACGGCTCGCTTGATGGTAAGCGGCCACCGCAGCCTACGGACGCCTGCAACTCCAGGGTTGTCACATGCGCGTTGCCGACCCTTTAAAATGTATACACTCCTTTCATGAAGAACCATACTGTGGTCCCTCGGGAAAACCTCGGCAGAGAGCTCATTCCACAACCGGAGCGTCCGAGGGAGGAATCTTAATAAATAAATAAAAACAAATATCTATGGGTAAAAGTAATAAAATAACCGCAGTTTTGACTTGACCATAAAAATATAGTAACTTCAGTCGTTGATTTTACTATTAGTCAACAATTCAACCTGTCAGTTTTGCATACGAGGAGCCAACCAGGGGCCTTTCAGCTCGATGTACGATTTTTTCTATACTGGGTACTATCTCTATCGCACTTGCATGTTGAAGTGACAGGGATGCAGCGGTCGTGCGGTTAGTTCTTACTAAATACACAACGGCGCTACGATCTATGTGCAGTATTTCACTGGTATCTCTACATTCTGCAGAAAATTGTGATTTCCATTCGCGTCTCGTATTTATACGACGTAGTTGTCATCTTATATAACCTAATCGTCATCGCGATGACTCAAATAAACTCAATCAACAACGATACGGGTGCAGCTCGATTACTTAATGACTTCAAATAATTCAAATATTACATGTTGTTCGTGTTTAACAAACTTCGCGCTAGGTTAAAAAGAGACGGCGTTATTTCTCTCAGTGTCTTTTAGAGTGTGCACGAAATTTTTTAATAAGCTCCATTGGATGCGTTCAGCTTTCCGACCAGGATTAATTTAACGATGCGTTCAGAATTAAGGGAATCGTGCTCACAATGAGCAACGGAGTTACTTATAGTTGCAGTTTCACTGAGTACTCAGTCCGATTTTTCATTTTCCGCAGCTTAGAGGTATTTTTCAAGACGAGTTGGTAACTAATGTGTTGATCTTTGTGCCTTTTATTACGTAAGAACTTTTTATGAGGTAATAGAAGGCGCGATACCTTTTATATGGGAAAAGTACGGATTATTATGGTATCCACTATCCAGTGAACGAAATTAAACCGATAGACATACACTACCGCTCATAAGTATTTAGCAAAGACTACAATTATATGGTATTTAGGCACCCGTACCTTTTTTTCCATACATCTGTATACAAAAATGACTTTCAGAAATACACTGCCAAGTCAAGACCCTTTTAAAATGGTAGTTTTAATATTGCAATGACTTAAATGACTACTAATTGCTGGTTCATAGAAAAGTGTAGAGACTGTAGAGTGATTGTATCTCTCTGCTTTGGAAGTGTATTTATGAGTCATTTTTAACCGACTTCCAAATTTCAAAAGAGGAGGTTATCAATTCGGTTGTATGTTTTTTTTTTTGTTTTTTTTTTTTTTTAATGTTTGTTACTCCATAACTCCGTCATTTCTTAACCGATTTGAAATATATTTTTTTTGATTGTATGTATATATATCCAAGTTGGTCCCGTTTTTGTCAAAAGGCAGTTCTGATGATGGGATCCATGAGGAATTGAGGGAACTCCTCAAATCTTTAAGGCAAACATATAGTGATTTTTGTGTTTTTATCAACAAGTCAAGCATTTGCTTCCAAAAATGTGACATTGGATGAAGTGGAACTGCTGATGATGATCAGAACAGAACTCTTCAACGACGAAAAGTTCACGTTTGGCGATTTGTCCTCCTAGCTGTGTTTGTTAAGCAAATTCTATTTTCACGATTAATTTTTGTCATGCTCGAGTTCTGATGATGGGATCCATGAGGAGTTGAGGGAACTCCTCAAATCTGAAAGGCAAACATATAGTGATTTTTGTGTTTTTATCAACAAATCGAGCATTATCATACAAAAATGTGACATTTGATGAAGTGGAACTGCTGATGATGATTAGAACAGAACTCTTCAACGACGAAAAGTTCACGTTTGGCGATTTGTCCTTCTAGCGGTGTTTGTTAAGCAAGTTCTATTTTCACGATTGATTTTTGTCATGCTCGAGTTCTGATGATGGGATCCATTAGGAATCGAGGAAACTCCTCAAATGTGAAAGGCACACAAATAGTGATTTTAGTATTTTCATGAACTAATCAAGCATTTTCATTCATAAAAGTGACATTTGATGAAGTGGAACTGCTGATGATGATCAGAACGGAACTCTTCAACGACGCGTAGTTCACGTTTGGCGATTTGTTCTCTTCGTTTTGTTTGTCAAGCAAGCAAGGTTTTTCCTTGATTTCATGAGGAATTGAGGGTACTTAGTCTTCTACCATTATAAACATACTTATAGCCATTTTTGTATTTTATTGTATGGAATCTAAGAGTGCACCAGCTAAGATTAATAATCTTTCACCGGACTCCCCCATTGAAGTCGGTTTTTTTTTCTTAAAAATTATTGTATACACATGTATGGGAAAAGGTATGAGTGCCTAAATACTTATTTGTGAGCGGTAGTGTATAGGTTCGGTCAACCTATTTTATTTCTTGACCACGTACCTTGTCTCAATGAAAATAAATATGAAATCTGCTAGAGATCTCATATTATTATCATTGTGACAAGGTACGAAAGTGGCCCAGAAATCAAATTAAATAAATTAATATTGGGGGACAATCTTACAAAAATTTACCTTGTCCTAAACTTAGCAAAGCTTGTACAGTCACCATCAAAAGAAGCCACGTATTTCTTAAATATTAACGATGCCATTAGAACCAGTTTTTAAAGGGAATTTGATGTTTGTATGGGACCAACTACGATTAAAGTACAACAAAAGCCGCAAATGAGGGTCAAAGGTGGATATTGTTCACGGAAACCAAAAACGCTTCATACTATTGACAGAAAATTATGACGTCACAACGCACGAGCCCCGTACTAACGTTGTATGAAAAAACAAGAAAATTGCTATTTTAATCGTGATACTGCGTTTAAGTATACGTAGTGGTTGTACAATTTCTTTTTTCAAATTAAAGGGAAAAATTGAAAAATTTAATGCTCCGAGCAGGATTCGAACCTGCGACATCTGGCAAACGCGGCCAATCGCTCTAGCCGCTGAGCTATCGGGACAACCAAGCTCGTCCACGAAATCCTTCAGTAGTTCCCTCTAACAACGTCTTAGGGAGGAGTACAGCGACATCTACCGTAGAACACTTAGGCTTCTATTAACTAATTTGTTATAATTAATTAAATTATTTTTTGTTGAAAGCATTATACTTATTAATTAAATTATTTTTTGTTGAAAGCATTATACTTATATATTTTGTAGAAACCTTCAAATCCCGCATTTTATTATTGTTCTGATTTAATTCTGTAAATTACATTTAATTGTGTTAATTTGATGTTGTGATTATTATTAATATAATAATAATATATAATAATATATAATAATATAATATTGGGGGACAATCTTACACAAATCGACCTAGTCCCAAACTAAGCAAAGCTTGTACTATGGGTACTAGACGACGATATACATACTTATATAGATAAATACATACTTAAATACATAGAAAAATTCCAAGACCCAAGAACAATTGTATCGTATGAAATGTCATAGTAGATGACACACCGCTTGCGTGGCGTGCACGCGTGCTGCGCACGCAAGCGGTTTGTCATCTACTATGACATTTCATACGATACAACGCGCACGCCACGCACACGCACACGCGCACGTGCTGCGCACGCATTCGGTGTGGCTCGGCCTTTAATGGAATTTCATACAAATCTTGCAGGCCTATAGGCCGGCAAAGTCCTCTTTTTTAATTTCCATTTCACATAAATTTGTGGCACAGGCATCATGACATTCTGCCACTATGCGTATAAAAAATAAAACTTATTTGTATGAGGTCGTAATGATGTGGTATGCAGTGTATTAAGGTATTTAAGGTGTATTCTCCGAGTAGTCTGGTAAAATGGTAAACTTGGGCCTAAGGCTCTGAAAGGCTGTTCCTTCCGGTACGTGGTCGCCACTAAAGAACCTTTCCGCCCCACTGCCATCGAATTGCTGGAAGCGAGTGGCGCGGAATCGGTCATTATGGCACTTTGGGGGAGGCCTATGTCCAGCCTTCGCCTTATAAATAAATATTAGGGGACAATTTTTACACAAATCGAACTAGTCCGATAGTAAGCTCAAAAAGGCTTGTGTTATGGGTACTAGACGACGATATATTTAATAGATATATACTTAAATACATAGAAAACATCCAAGTCTCAGGAACGAATGTCCCTGCTTACCACAGAAACAAATGCCCTTACCGGGATTTGAACCCGGGACCTCTAGCTTCGGAGGCAGTGGCACTACCAACTAGGCTAAACAGGCCGACAAATTATATGATGTTGTCTTATATGATGTTATCTTATATGATGATGATGATGAAGGCTCTGAAAATAAGCTATAAAAAATTCAGAGAAAAATATACGTGAAAATCGGGTGTGGCAGTTACAATTTCATTGTTAGAACAATATGTCAATATAAATGTCAAATAAGGCGATTTTCTTCTTATAATCGCTACCACAAAGTACAATATACAGACTGAGATAGATATACCAGTGAAATACTCTACATAGATCGTAGCGCCATTGTGTATTTAGTAAGAATTAACCGCACGCACACTGCATCTCTGTCTCTTCAATATACAAGTGCGATAGAGATAGCACCCAGTGACATCTGGTGCAAACAAGTTAAACTAACATTTCCATAGAAAAATTCGTACTTCGAGCTGAAACGCCCCTGATCGCTACTGCTTCTAAACTGTCTATGTAAATGCTACACTATTATAAGCCAACATAGGTAATTTAAGTGTACCTTCCAACGTGGGTCACAAGGTGGTCCGCTGGATGCGGGTGGCGCAGGATCTATCATTGTGGCACTCGTTAGGGGAGGCCTGTGTCCAGCAGTGGACGTCCCACCACCACCACCACCACCATATCAGCCCTAGGACGTCCACTGCTGGACATAGGCCTCCCCCAATTTCATGGGGGGTAAATGCCATAATCGCCACGCTTGGCATGCGGGTTGGCGATCGCAGTATCTCCACCGCACTCAAAGGAATGCTGCTGCCCATTCCCCGGTGGTCTTGGTCTTAGTTTTAGGACATTAGGACATACCCGGGTCCATCGTGGACGTCCATCGGCTGATATTACATATGTTGTTGATGATGAATTTGAATGTTTTCCAACTATCATATCATGAAACATTATGTATTAAATATTTTTTCTTTATTTGCAGGTAAGAAAACCGATACTCAATGGTGCAACCTGCGAATTGTATGTAAGTACATTTAAAGCAGTTTTTGCCGGCGACTTCGCGCGGAATTCGTTATCACTAGACAAATAATTGCTATTATATTATTTTAGGCTCTCTTATACAGACTTAACCCTCCTTTTCGACCCCTTTAGGAATATTCTCTGCGATAAGAAGTATTCTATATCCATTTTAGCACTACAGCATTTAATTTTATTTTTTGTTGGTATATATTGGATATACGCAGAACTTGATGTTGAAATATTGCATTTTTTTCAAAAAAAAATAAATATTAAAATTAAAAAAGAAAAACATCAAGACGTAGCTAACAAAAAAATAAGCACATGGACCAAAAATAGTAGCTGGAGTGCAAACACAAACGAAGAAAAACTTGCACAAAGTTTGTATGGAAAGAGCTTGCCCACCCCTTCGCCTTAAAATATCTCCACACCAAATGTCATCCAAATCGGTTCAGCGGTTTTAGCGCTAAGAGGCAACAAACATACCACCTAACAGCACAGCGCACTCCGCAGCTCTCAGAGTAACGATTTCTATAGAGATCCTATACGAGTTTCACCAAGGGGGGACAGATAAGCTCTTATGCAGCTAAATTGATAACTAGTCTTAAAAGTCTGGCGGCTTACAATAAACAACCTCTTTAATTTGACCGGGTAATCGTTTATTTGCCTCAAACTATTTGACTTGACGTTTAGATGACAATTACAAGAAATTATATATCTCTCTCTGTCGCTCTTATCCAATTTAGTATATGATCTTCTCGCTCTTAGCGGTATTATTATTTAACGTCTACTCTGGACACTGAGAAACAGCGCCTCTGGCGGCCTTTTGGTGGCAACAATTTGTTACCATACAAATTGAGACTTGAAGCAAACGCGTTCGTTTGTGTTTATGTTTTAAAAAATAAAATTACTAGAGGTAATGTACTTGGCTATTGGTTATAACTTCTCTTGAAACTCAACGATCAATGAATGGATCCGATAAATCAATGTACTGTGTATGTGTAGGCGCTATTGCTAAACGTGTCGACCAAAGAATTAAAACGGATAGACGCTTCAAGTGACGTTGAGTTGTGGTGCTTTCTTTATTACTGTCTAAAACCACTCGCTAGTTCCGCAGCTCACAAAACCACTAGTTCTAGGTTTTGTGAGCTGCGGAACTAGTGAGCAAACTGATGACAATTTTCTTTGCGTCAAAAACGATGATCAACGGATGACAAACCCTTTCAAAACGGGCCAATATAATTTAAAGTACTAAATTAATAAATAAACAGAGGAATTTAGGCGGCTCATACGCTAGTTTGCCACTGACGTGGTATAATAACAGTAAAGTTTATACCTTTAACTAATTATAAGAAACGCCATGTGGAAGATCGGTGTTCTCTTAACACAAGTATCTAGTATACTTGAAAAGAGACACCAGCAGTATAGTCTGACAATAAAGAGTAGAAATTAATTGAGGTCGCCACTGAGCTTTAACGGGCAACATTATACTAGGACTCGATGGATATTGATACTTGCTTATAATAATAATTAAATAAATAAAAAATACAATATATTCAATATGTTATAGTATATATAAGTACATGTTTGTTATAAAACATAATACAAAAATGAAAATAAATGATCTTTTATTAGTTTCGTCCAATTTATTGATTAAAAAAGTCATTTATCAAAGACATTGTTTTTGAGGACGCCCTTTTCTGTGCTTTGTGGGCATTCCAAATTTTTCGTTATTCTTATGTACTTGTTTCATTCACTACTTTCTTTACAGTACTGACTTCCCCCCGTTCATAGAAGTTTTCCCTATGTTATTTCCATTTTATTTAATTTCTACTCTATATTGTCAGACTATACAGTCACGGACTTTAATTGTTGAGCCATTTAGAGCTCACTTTATTTCAGCTCTAAATGGATCAACAGTTAAACTCCGTAAGTGTACCAGCACAGTCTTTTCCGCTCACGGGACAATGGTGTCCCGGACCTTTGGAAGGCGTGCGCGGAGCCGAAGTACCGAGTAGTACAAGTACCAACCGAGTACCACATAGCCAACACGTAGAGGCCCTTTTGACAATTTAATGAAATGCAAGGGGTACACCGAGCGGACGCTGTCCCTGCCCGTGTCATGGGACGCACGCAGAGACAGCACCCGCCAGGGTGTACAGGAACTATTGCTGGTTGATGGAATCTAAATGAACCGGGCTATTGGGTGAATATGATGGACTAATGGCTGGGCTATTGAGTGAGACAACTGATGTCTGCCTAATAAAACTGTCTCACATTTTTATCTCAGGCAGACGGTGACTCGCCGTCTGCTAGATGGGCCCCTATAAATAGCGACATTAAAAATGGCCTAAGGGCAACACCGGTGCAGAGGGCTGGGGGTAGAGAGGTGGCACTGGACTTTAAACATATAGCCAACTCGCCACTTAGGTGACCACATCCACCCCCGAGCAACAGCTCTAGCGACTCCACTCTGGTTAAGGCAAGCCAGAGGCGGGGGGCCTGTTCATACAACCAACCTACAGGACACCCCCAGGAGCACTCAGGTACATAGGGTCGCTGCTCCCTAACAGCTTGCCACAAGCTGCCCTATGTTGACTGACTGCACTGGAAATCCAGTGGGCGATGGGGTTGTCACATCCCTACGCCATTCCCAGCACAGTTATTGTTACTAAACCTAAGAAGATACTGAATAAATTCTTTTAATTTAAAGCAACATTAGGGACGTAGGTTTTGGCATTCTCTGGTCTATGCCTACCCCAATGGGATACTGGCGTGAGTGTATGTCTGTATGTATGAAAGTAAAAAAACATTAAGAAAATAGAAGCACTATAAGCCATTAACTATTGATCACAGGAGAAATACTTATTTTTCAACTGTGTAGGCCCCAACAACTTGTACGCTCTATTCTAAGCAAATCTGTGGTCTGGCGGCGTCCTACGACATTGTTGCAAATTGTGCCACTATTACCACCATATGGCGTTTAACAGACACTCAAATATGTTCTCTAATTAGTACAATTTAGAGTTTAGAATTGACTGTCCTGAAATTCGCGATTTTTTTCTGATATTTGAACTAGAAATTTCCTATAGGTACCTACGCGATATTTTATTGAATTAATACTGGGCTTTAGTAAGTTAGTTTGTGTTAGTAAGTAAGTTCTAAGCAGTCGATATAGCACGCGACTTTTAATCTGGGTTCGAATCCCGGCCCGCACTACAGAATTTACTAAAAAAAATCGTACGAAACAGCATTTGATATGTCATAGTAAATAAAATAAAAATAATAACAAATTTTACCAAAATATAAGGCTTAATTCCATAAATTAAAATAAAATGAATACATCGTGGTTGGAATCTCCTTACGTACATCTTAGTATATACTTATAGTACTACCTAGTTTATACTACTATGGGCTATAATAATTATATAGATACAAATGATACAATAGTTTTACAATAGCTGATTAGGAACCAAAACACACCTCACCCGGGTTCTTCTCAGGCTAGATGATGAATATACTCAACCTCAAGAATGACCCGTCATCGCATCAAGCAATAGAATTAGCACGGATGTGACCTAAGCAGACCGCTTCAGGACTGAATGGTCGTATAACCGCTGTGTAGTAGCGTTGTTTAAGACCATTATATGACTGTCAGGTTTAATTTGCGTGGGCGGCGTGATATGCAAAATTCAAGTGGTGACATAATTTGATCTGTCTCGTTTGTAGGCTTATTTATGTACAGTCGCCTCGGTGGTGAACAAGCGTACGGCCCGCCTGATGGTGAGCGGTCACCGCAGCCTATGGACGCCTGCAACTCCAGGGGTGTCACATGCGCATTGCCGACCCTTTGAAATTTTATACTTCCTTGAAGAACCCCATACTGTAGGTGTTGACCCTTGGGAAAACCTCATTTCGTTCCTCAGGGAGCTCATTCCACATTCGGAGCGTCCGAGGGAAGGAATTCCTCTGAAACCGTACCGTACGCGACCATTTAGGTTCCATTTAGGTTTCTTGCACAAATTAAGTACCTACATAGAAGAAAATAAACATAATTTTTGATATTTGTACAAAGGCGAACTTATTCAGATTCTTTATTTTAAGTGTTCCGTACCAAAATGGTTAAAATGAATCCTTGCGGTGCCGCTCTGTCTGTCTGTCGCATTGATAAATATCTCAGGAACTACTTATGCTATCGATCTGAAGTTTGGAATAAGTAGGTATAAAGAAGGCTAACGCCGATGCATGTAACATCATCTTGCTAGCGTTATTCCCAGTACAGTTGCATCCTGAAGGATGCCTGGGGTCCGCTACCGAATCCCAAGAATTGGCGTAGACACTAGTTTTTACGGAAGCGACTGCCATCTGACCTTCCAACCCGAGGGGGAAACCCGACCTTATTGGGATTAGGTTTGTCAAGTGTGTGGGCAACTTGACTGTTAGAAGTTCTCAAGCCGCCCGAAGGCCTCTAACTTGGCTTAACGACTGTTATCGTAGACAGCAGCCGGGATCAACGGCTTAGCGTGCCTTCCAAAGTACGGGAGCACTCAGTTAGTAACCACTCAAAGCGGTCACCCATCCAAGGACGGCATGAAACATCCATGCATGGAACATGTTATATAATTTTTACACAGTTTTTTATCGGCAGATAAATTTCGATTTATGAAGAAAAATATAAATACCCCTCCCCCCACTTACCTCCGAAATTTACCAAAAGAAATAAAATTATTACACGTCGTTTGTAGTAATTTAAATTTTACAGGAAATATATATAATTATATATTTAGATTATATATTTTTTTATTATCAAAAAATATTTCAAAATTAAGTTTGCAATGCTGAGACAGCAACCTGCCGCGAAGACACACGTTATGTGTTATATGAGAGATTTCCTCCTTTTGTATCTGTGTGTCTTTTGTTTTGTGCTGTTAATAAATGTCTTTCTTCTCTTTCTTTTTCGTGTTGAGATATTTTTGAACACCGTGTTTGCTCCGATATATCTGAATGTGGCTGCGTGTTTATACTCAACTGAATTATTGTAACACAAGTCACAACGCCTGCAAGTTGAAGACGGCAATGCGTGACTGACTTAAATTGCATCAGATATCATCACAGGCGCAATTCAGATTCAGATGGTTTATTGGTATAGTACATCGCTACAGGCCGGGTTGAAAGGGGTTGCCGGCCGAAGACATATAGACGGCCGAGCGCAGCGAGGCAGGATAGGTCTGAGGCGGGCAACCCCATATTTCCCGCCGAGGTATGTATAGTGCTTTTCTCAAACATGCAATGAAATAAACAACAAAAAAAAACAAAGTTTTATTTTTAATACGCATAGTGGCAGAATTTCATGATGCCTGTGCCACAAATTTATGTGGAATAGAAATTAAAAAAGAGGACTTTGCCGGCCTAGGCCTGCAAGATTTGTATGAAATTCCATTAACGACCTCTTGTCCTAGCCGCACCTGAAACGTCATACTTCGCAGCCTATTACAAGGAATATAACATCAATATTTCATTGCATGTTTGAGAAAAAAATATTATTACAAGTCATAATTTACAGGAGAAAGCAAAAGTAAAACTATCCTCGTAAGTCCTTTGTTTTTTCAACTGTAGTAGTCCTATCTACCCAGTGTACTACACCAAGTACAAACCAAGAGTAGTGCTTCAGACC
This sequence comes from Notocelia uddmanniana, assembly GCA_905163555.1. Lineage (NCBI taxonomy): Eukaryota > Metazoa > Arthropoda > Insecta > Lepidoptera > Tortricidae > Notocelia > Notocelia uddmanniana. The sequence continues at coordinate 3,731,894 of LR991052.1, forward strand.
CAGACGTGACTTTTTCGATTTCGTATAAATTCTTGCCATTGATTATGTTCAGTACGTCTATGGTTTTTACCGCATCCTTCATTTGTACTCGGTGCAGTACATTAGGCAGTTATTTATGCTATGCCGTTAAAATGTCAGGTCTGAATTAATATCGTGAATTTGTACTTGTACAAGTACGCAGGGGCTTGCGAGGATATACAGATGATTATCACAAAGAATGTCAAAGCAATAAATTTCACAAATATTAGTTATAATAATTAATAGTCAAATTCTATGTGTTCTAACAATGGGGAATGTCTGAAATTTTTAAAAGTCCATGATTATTTTTGTAATGGGAGGAATAACCGTCGCCATTAACAGAAAAAAGTTTCAGATTTTTCGGTTGCGCCATATATTTTATAAAAATACAAACATTTTATATCACCTCGCATCTGCCCCGTATCGGACTACTAAGACATTTCTAAGTCCGTAGAATATTTAAAAAAAAAACACCTGCTTGGATCTGTGGTACGCAATGACATTGACAGTTCACCATAGGTTGGCCGTATGACTTGAATCAGAAACTTTTTTCTGTTCATGGCGAGGGTTATTCCTACCATAAGAAAAATAATCATAAAATTTTCAGACATTCCCCATTATAGTACACACTAAGATTAAACAAATAAAAAAGTCATTTGATTATGTTTGTTGTTGTAGGTTTTAAATCTGATAGTGTAAGGTTGACAATCGCACGAGCCGCAGTTGGAAAGAGCGATGGACGGATTCCAGAGGGTTCAAATCCCGCCCGAGTTGATAAATTTTTAGGGTTCCGTACCCGAAGGGTGCAAACGGGACCCTATTACTAAGACTTCGCTGTCCGTCCGTCCGTCCGTCTGTCACCAGGCTGTATCTCAAGAACCGTAATAGCTAGACAGTTGAAATTTTCACAGATTGTGTATTTCTGTTGCCGCTATAACAACAAATACTAAAAATAAAATAATCATAATAATTAAGAGGGGCTCCCATACAAAAAACGTGATATTTTAGCCCTTTTTCATGGCTACAACTCGCCGAGCTAGATCTCAAGAACTGTAATAGCTAGACAGTTGAAATTTGCACATATTATGTATTTCTGTTGCCGCTATAACAACAAATATTAAAAAACCTGCCAAGTGCGAGTCTGACTCTTTATATAGATCATGCGGTACGGAACCCTTCGTGCGCGAGTCCGACTCGCACTTGGCCGGTTTTTATTCATTTTCGGTTGGAAGTTATAGTTTATTTTATTAAAGATGACGGAAATCACTTGAAGCGGGATTTTACAACACCTTTTAGTTGCCTAAATGTGAAAGGAAAAACTAATAAAGAGACGACGTCATAAAACTTACCGAAATGCGGCACGTTTCCGTAATGTTTTTTGGGTTCCGTACCCAAAAGGTAAAAACGGGACCCTATTAACTAAGACTTCGCTTTCCATCCGTCCGTCCGTCTGTCACCAGGCTGTATCTCTAGAACCGTAATAGCTAGACAGTTGAAATTTGCACAGATTATGTATTTTAATTGTGGCTACAACAGCCAATACTAGAATCAAACTAATAATAATAATTAAGGGGGGCTCCCATACAACAGAGTAGTTGCCGTTAAAACAACAAATACAAAAAAAAACTCAATAAAACAAGTGTTTAATGGCACCAGCTTTTAGCCTTTTTTCTGGTACGGAACCCTTCGTGCGCGAGTCCGACTCGCACTTGGCCGGTTTTTTAAAATAAACTACACCTGAACGTTTCTGATGTCATACATAAAATGTGGCTGATTTGAGTACCAGTTGACATCCCTATAAAATGAGTATTAAGAGCATCCAATTGTCCAATATTATATTCGGCCCACTGACTCTCGTAAACAAATTACAGGACCAGGGGGCCAATTCTCGGGTTCGATCGAGATGATCTCTATTAGAGATTCCATACAAGTGACTCTACCATTCTATAAGTCACGATAGACATGCAACTCGATCGGACCGAGAATTGGCCCCCAGTGGCCATTGAGAGCTGGGCCACTTCACAGCATCTCAAGGAAGTATCGGGATCAATACATAGCGAAACATAATGTTTGTAGCATTATCATAAAAGCGTTTGGGTTACAGATATTGCAGAAGACGATTTAAACCGGAATGTTTTGATTAAAGTTAACTATTATTAAGTAATATTACTTAACTTATTCGAGTGGCGTTTTGAAGGGTTATTTAAGGAGCGCGTTATGCGAGTTTAAGCAATGTTGGTAGCGGTCAACTTTTGCCGCCGAAAGCCTCTAACTTGGTTTAACGACTGCTGTCGTGGTCAGCAGCCGGGATCAAAGGCTTAGCGTGCCTTCCAAATCTCTCAGTTAGTAACGACTCAAAGCGGTCACCCATTCAAGAACCGACCCGGACCCACGTTGCCTAACCTCGCCCACGGCACTCGGTACGCGGACGCCGCTGGGCACCGAGCGCACCAATTTTATCCATTAAAAAAACGAGGCCGAGCCGATGTTACAATACTTACCTAACATTTCAAGCCCATCCTCCTGTGAATCCCCATAATGACGCTCGCTGTTATTAAAAGCGAGTAGTGCGAGAGACCGCCGTCGGATCAGTTAGTTCATCGACTTTCCAAAATTGAGCCCTCCTTTAACCTCCTGAAACCCAGCGTCCTACACATAGTACATAGGTCCCAATTAAGTTATGACTTTTTGTCAATTTGACAGAGTATAACTTATTCTGGCAAATTTTGATACCCAGGACTCAGGAGGTTAAAAATATGAACTGTACCGCACTTACTCGTATTCGTATTCATGCTGGTGAATGTACTATCGCCCAACGTTCCGGGTTAACACCTCTAGGATTATTTTCAAATGCACTCCACAGCTTTCTCTATTTAAATTATCTACCAATAGAAACGGCCAGCCTGCAGACAATTTTGTTGAGAAAGTGTCAAACCGTAGCGTTGGCCGATAGTACATTCACCAGCATGAATATCTCCCGCAACAATGGGTGCATTTGTATTCGCCACGACGCTATTTCGATACCGACCTACCGTTAGGAGTTTAGGACATATAATATTTAGGCGCGTTTGGTGTATTGCTGGATGATCTTAGGCGGTTAAATTTCAATTCCACATATTTTAATGATATCACTGCAACTGATATTGAAGGCCTACCGTTTAACTAAGACGATACAGTCAACAGCAAATGTAGATGACCATTTTAGTACTTAATCGCATAAACGTAATAATACTGCGTCAGTTGGGATACGTCAAAGTAATGAAAGTGACTAAGTACTAAAATGATTAATTGATCATCTACTTTTGCTGTTGAATGTACCTGCGCGGCGCAGGTTAAAAAAGGTGTCTGATAAGAGCTCATTGTACCGAACCGTTTGACAATGTGATTATTATCACATATTCTAGGATTTCGAAATTATATAGGTTTTGCTTAATTATTTACGAATATTAACGTCACACGTACATATTGTGATATGAGTGTATCGCGTGACAATAATCACGGTATCGAATCGAATATCGATATTCGATGAACTAAACAAAGCAGCGTCCGGCTCACCGACTATTACATGAATGCAGTGAGCTGAAAGCGAACGAATGAATGGAAGTGCATCGTTCACCGAGTGAATGGTGAGCGAAGGACTCGAGAAGTAGGACGAGTGTAAAGTTAAGGGTTACTCAGGACTGGCTGAACGGGAGAGAATCATTATTAGGGTTAATAACCTAAAGATAACCTATAAACCGGACTCTACAGCTAATTGGGATGTTGACAACAATAAATATAAATTACTCTTACATTAACAATAAATAAATGTCACAAAAATACTCGGGAAATATCACGCTTCCACTTATTTCACTGCCACCGAGCTAGAGTTCTCGGGTTCGAATCCCGGTAAGGGCATTTGTTTCTGGTGAGCGGAAACATTTGTTCCTGAGACTTGAATGTTTTCTATATATTTAGGTATATATCTATTAAATATATCTTTATTAGTACGCATAACCATAGAGAAAATAAGTAAGAATAGATAGCTAACTCCATATGACTTCATACATCATTTTTTACTTATTATTTCGTAGTCGACATCTAGCGTCAAATAGCGGAATTATCAGTACTGCTACTCGACAATAGACGCCGTAACGAACGAACAATCGAATGCTCAACCATTTTTCGCTAATATTATAACCGGATTAACCGGTACTCTGTTTTGAACTCATTCTGCTTTAAATATCAGCAGTAAATTGTTGAGAAATACACTTTTTGTCAGTAGCGACATACGTGACATCTAGTATCTTTATAGCAGTACTGATAATTCCGCTATTTGACGCTAGATGTGGACTACGAAATAACAAGTAATAAATTATGTATGGAGTTACCTCTCTATTCTAACTTATTTTCTCTATGGCATAACACAAGCCTTATTGAGCTTACAGTGCACAATGGGACTAGTTCGATTTGTGTAAAAAATTGTCCCTTAATATTTGTATATTTTATTTATTTATTTATTTTTGGTATTTTAAAGATTTTTAAATACATGAAGAACCAAAACTGGACGCTATTCTATCATAGATAAGTTTTTATTGTCGACTATTGTATTTCCACAACCATCAACTACTCGTTGAGACGCTCCGAATAAGCCTAAACACTACCCCCCTTATTCATAAACGTCCATCAAGCCTTTATTAGTTAACAAGCCGCTAAAGTTGCTTTGTCCTTATCTGTCACTTTGACATTTGTGTTTGTGAGAAAGGGACAAAACAACTTTTAGTTAATAGAGGTTTGTTAAGTAATATGAATAAGGGTAAGAGTATTTTCTCAAACATGCAATGAAATATTCATGTTATGTTCCTTATAATAGGCTGCGAAGTATGACGTTTCAGGTGCGGCTAGGAGAAGAGGTCGTTAATGCAATTTCATACAAATCTTGAAGGCCTAGGCCGGCAAAGTACTCTTTTTTAATTTCCATTCCACATAAATTTGTGGCACAGGCATCATGACATTCTGCCATTATGCTTATTAAAAATAAAACTGTGATTTTTATGGTTTTTATTTTAATGCATGTTTGAGAAAAGCACTATACATACCTCTGCGGGAAATATGGGGTTGCCCGCCTGAGACCTATCCGACCTCGCTTCGCTCGGCCATCTATATGTCTTCGGCCGGCAACCCCTTTCGTCCCGGCCTCTGTAGTAATGTACTAATCTTGTATAGTTTATGCATCATCAGATCAGCTCGGTGGTACCATAATATTGCATTGTCACCGAACTTACATAAGTATGCCAAATTTCAGCTCAATCGGATACAGGCAAGTGGCTAAAAATGGGATTGCAAATTTTATATTACGCAAACGGTTAGAACTCACGTATAAATTGTCACTCCGGGCGACATGTTTCGAACTATTCGGGAGTTCTTCCTCAGGACGAGTGCACCTGCGACGAGCGCGCCTCGCACTCCCGAAGAGTTCGAAACATGTCGCCCGGAGTGACAATTTATACGTGAGTTCTAACCGTTTGCGTAATATAATTTTGAAATGACTCACGAAAGTTTAAATTCAAGTATTGCAAATTTTGATAACAACTTACAAACATACTTACATACGAACAGTGCGAGTTAAATAAAAGCTTGTACTTAATAAGTTTTTGGTCAAAAATGTAATTTCTGGTACAAGCCTGGTACAAGTCGGCAATAAAGCGACTGTACTTTTTTCCACAATCATAAACTACCTGTTGAGTCGGTCCGAATGAGCCCAAACACGATGGGTTTATCTTGTGTAGTTTAGGAATTGCTATGACCACCTTCTGTCTCCATCATCAGATCAGCTCTATATCATAATAATATTGCATTGTCATCCGATTTATACATGCATGCAAAATTTCAGCTCAATCGGAAACGGGGAAGAGGATCAAATTTAACTTGCAAGATTTGATTACAGATAGACGAACAGGTGAAACTAAATAAAAACTTGTAAAAAGACGTCAATTGTCGCTATTTCCTTACAATCTTCATACTAAGGGTGGTATTTCACTCGTCCAATATCTTTGTCCAAGATTTTTTTTTTCATGCGTAGCCGTATTGATTTAACTGTCATCAGAATCTTTGATCAAATGTCGGGGTCCCATCCAAGTTTGATCAAAGCATCCAATTTCTTTGATCAAATGTACATTGGATAAAGATATTGGATGAGTGGAATACCACCCTTAAGGTTAGGTTCGTGCTTACATACTATGACGGCCGAAGTCGCGCACGAAGGGTTCCGTACCAACACCTCCTAATCTACATTTAAAACCACTATACAACACATTTAATCAAAAAAGGTCGTATATCCATAGGAAACTTACGGAACTTAGGCCCTCTTGTTTGGGAAAGACAGTTTTTCAGCAATAACTCAAAAACCGTAAAACCTATCTTGTTCAAACCAATTATCGTTGAAAGTATTAATTTACATCATCTTGATTTTTTTCAGTATTTTAATGATATTAAGACAGTGTCTATGTAAAAGAAACTCTATAACATAAGTGTTAAAGTAGAATATCCAATGGTATAAGAGCATATGTCAGTGTCAAACTTAAAGTAATTTACCTGTAACGTAATAAATAATTCATTGTAATATATAAGTAAATATTCTTCAAATTAAAGGGAAAAATTAAAGCTCCGAGCAGGATTAGAACCTGCGACATCTGGCATACGCGGCCAATCGCTCTAGCCTCTGAGCTATCGGAACAACCAAGCTCGTCCACGAAATCCTTCACTAGTTCCCTCTTACAACGCCTTAGGGAGGCGTACAGCGACATCTACCGTAGAAGACTTAGGCTGGGTTGCACCGACATACGATCACAGACTGATCAACGTTAAATATGGCGCCGGCAGCTGTCATCCCATAGAAACTTGTCAAACTTTCCATACATTCAAATTTTAACGAACACAGCTTACGATTACAGACGGTTTGGTGCAACCCAGCCTTAGGCTTCTATTAACGGCACCAACGTCTCAAATTACATTGAGAAATCGTCAGTAACGATGCGCCATCCCATACTAAATTAATTTTGTACTACAGCAGTAACGCAGGTTCGAATCCTGCTCGGAGCATTAAATTTTTCAAGTTTTCCCTTTAATTCGAAAATTTTCGTTAGCAGCGTTACTGCTTTAGTACAAAATTAATAAATATTCTTGTTAAAAAAAAACGGTTTGACGAACATACGAGCGAAAAGAGTAATCGCGTTAAGGCCGTGCATTGAAAAATATCGCGTTATATGAAACGCCACTCTGTCAGGGGTGGTTTACTACCGTGACGTCATCGCGCCGCGCAAAGTACATGCGGCCGCCGGCTCACACGTCGTGTGACTATTCAATGGTTGCGGCGCAGCGTTACGGATCGCACGCGCACGCGCTGCTGTACCGCTGTACGATCATAAAATAATCCGTTTCGTGTTAAATAATGATGATAAAACCACAGCATTATTATATATTGATTTAAACTTGCACGATTTTTACACATTATTATTGGTAAACGGGACTTAATCGCGTACAAAAATTAATCACCTGAGGTGTGCCCGACGTTTCGAATGTATCGCAACATCCGTGGTCACGAGCTGACTGGCTTCAGCGGGTATCAACATCTTCTAGCCGCACGGGTTTTCCGTACTACCCGCACTTGGTCTTTATTATTCACACTTACACAAGGGTTGTCACTCGAAAAGAAGAAGGGTTGTTGTTCGAAACGTCGGGCACACCTCAGGTGATTAATTTTTGTACACAGCATTATTGTATTGCAGCAGGTTGCACGTTGCGTGCAATAGAAAGAGGTGGCCACGTTTGGCATACCTAAACGGGGGATTTGTTAGCAGGGAAACTTCTGTAGGTACTTGTACTATTACTTATTCTGTGACTTTGTCCTGATTTCCTAATCAATAAGGACTAATTTTCAGATATGATGGGACCCGGGTATGTCCTAAAACTACGACCAAGACCACCGGGGAATGGGCAGCAGCATTCCTTGAGTGCGGTGGAGATACTGCGATCGCCAACCCGCATGCCAAGCGTGGCGATTATGGCATTTACCCCCCATGACATTGGGGGATGCCTATGTCCAGCAGTGGACGTCCTAGGGCTGATATGGTGGGTATATGTTTCTTCACAAAATGCGATAACTATTTGTTGCTATACACGTTATACGCGAAAATAAAATACTACGTCGTTGCGTAGTAGAGTACGTAAACACAACAAGTATTTCGAACTAAGTATTTATCCTTAATAATAATCGTATGGCATTTATTTATATTCGTACCGTGAGCTCTTCGGGAAGACAAATACGGTTGCCAGTTTTGTTGCACTTTTGTCACCACCCAGGGGTCGGCCACCCACGGTAACTGTGGGTACTCCCTACGGACGTGGTGCAACTTCGACCTCCCATTGTCAAGTGAGTGGGCAACTTGACTGTTAGAAGTTCTCAAGCCGCCCGTAGGCCTCTAACTTGGCTTAACGACTGCTGTCATAGACAACAGCCGGGATCAACGGCTTACGTACCTTGCAAAGCACGGGAGCGCTCAGTTAGCTTTAGTAACCACTCAAAGCGGTCACCCATCCAAGAACTGACCTGCGCCCACATTGCTTAACTTCGCATACGGACATTCTCCGTCCAGTATTCTCCGTCCATTTGTATACTTAGTAGTTAGGACGTACAATATGTATACAAGTAAAAGGCCATCAATCCAAGTGTCCAATAAATTGGATTAAATTGGCCGATTGGCCAGTCCGACTTGGTTAACAATGACTGACATATGAACGGGTACAGTCAACAGAAAAAGTAGATGATCATTTTATAACTATGTCGCACTAACGTAACAATACTGCGACAGTTGGGATACGTCAAAGTACTGAATGTGACAAGGTACTAAAATTATCATCTACTTTTGCTATTGACTGTACTATTCGCCTTGCCCGAACCGGTGTTAGCGAAGTCACCCGACCTTGCTATTGGAAGATTTATAAATACCGCTGTTGCCCGCGACTTCGTCCGCGTGACTCGTTTATATCGGACCTCCAAACTTCTGCGCCCATTTCACCGTGTATATGGGGATGTATGTATATAAAATACTTCATTGTATGTACATGAGTAAAACACCACAATAAAACAGTAATCACAAGAACAATTGACATATGAACAAAGGCGAGCTTATCCCTGTAAGGGATTTCTTCCAGCTAACCTTTGAGCAATTGAGTGGAGATTAAGATTTATAGGCAAACCTAGAATTAAACATGTACAACACAAATACAAGTTTATCTTAATAACATAAGTAAAAGCCAAAAAAATATATAAATAATTATATGGATAAAAGACAAAATATGAATACATTTACAACATGTTACAGGATATTTGAGGGATAAAAACTATCCTATGCCCTGCCCGAAATTCACCGGCAAAGCTGTTCAGCGGTATAAACCTTAACAGGGCGCAGTACGCTCGGTTCTCCATACAAACGTATTTACGCTCTCATTTTAAAACGCCATGCTAGAATAACATGAAACTTTGTATACACAATAGGATCCGGCATATCTAGGTCGGAACATAGTTTTTGTTGCTTGAAATTATAATGGAGAAAAAAATACAGCGATTATTAAGGTTTTCATACAAGCCGTAAAACAGTCAAAAAACCGCTTTTTTTTTTCTTTTACAATTTCTAGCAACAGAAACTAATTTCCGACCTAGATATGCCGGATCCCATTGTGTATACAAAGTTTCATGTTATTCTAGCATGGCGTTTTAAAATGAGAGGGTATATACGTTTGTATGGAGAACCGAGCCAGACCGAGCGTACTGCGCCCTCTTAAGAAATAACAGACACACAGATTGAACTCGGTGTTTACGCGTCAAAACACAAGACAATCATATTAAAATTGATAATAGTATGTTTCATTAATCATTAGCAATACGGTATTTAACTGATAGTCAAATCAGCAACTTTTTACGAAACGTCAAAAACATTCGGTTATTATGAAGTTTGAAGAGAAATGTGCCTGCTGTTATATTTACTTTACAATGCTAATAATTTAAAATTAAATTTAGTTTGAAAATAAATGAAGTTGGAATTTTGGTTTTGAATAATATTATGCTCGCGGTAACATTAAGAGTGCGCAGTACGCTCGGTTCTTCATACAAACGTATTTACCCTCTCATTTTAAAACGCCATGCTAGAATAACATGAAAATTTGTATACACAATGGGATCCGGCATATCTAGGTCGGAAATTAGTTTCTGTTGCTAGAAATTGTAAAAGAAAAAAAAAAGCGGTTTTTTGAGTTTTTTACGGCTTGTATGAAAACCTTAATAATCGCTGTATTTTTTTCTCCATTATAATTTCAAGCAACAAAAACTATGTTCAGACCTAGATATGCCGGATCCCATTGTGTATACAAAGTTTCATGTTATTCTAGCATGGCGTTTTAAAATGAGAGCGTAAATACGTTTGTATGGAGAACCGAGCGTACTGCGCACTCTTAAAGAACGACGTTTCGATACCCTACTTAAATCTCTTCATACTTATATATTATAGGTAAGTATAATAATATATTGGAACATCGACACGACATCGACACCGATAAGTGCTGTTATCGGAATCCCGTTTGCGTGCAGTCGCATATAATTTAGCGTAAATGCGAGGATAATTGAGGATTTGCTAATGGAATTTGCGGATAGGTCGAAGAGTGTCGGATATTTTAGCAGTATTATTTTACAACTTCGAGAAAGAGGTTAATCGTCGAATCCGACTCGGCTGGGCAGCGTTCGGGAAGCTACGGCACATCTTTTCGTCCAATATTCCGCAGTGTCTCAAGACAAAAGTCTTTATTTATTTATTTATTCATACAATATATTGTCACTAACAGCATACACTGGACATGACATATAGATAACGTACTAAGTGATAGAGAATTACATTATTATAATAAATGTGAACACTGAATAATAATAACAATACTTAAATAATGGTGCTTGAGGCCACAATAGTCTCCAGGTAGGGCCTGGCCGCGGCCACAAATCTAGGCTAGGCTTTGACCAGTGTGTGTTGCCAGTGATGACATATGGCACTGAAACGTGGTCGCTTACTATGGGCCTAATAAGAAGGCTCAAAGTCACCCAAAGGGCAATGGAGAGAGCTATGTTGGGAGTTTCTCTGCGTGATCGCATCAGGAATGAGGCCATCCGCAGCAGAACCAAAATGACCGATATAGCCCTCCGAATCGCTAAACTTAAGTGGCAGTGGGCGGGGCACATAGCACGTAGAACCGATGGCCGTTGGGGCGGAAAGGTTGTTGAATGGCGACCACGTACCGGAAGGCGTAGCGTGGGCAGGCCCCCCACACGGTGGACTGATGACCTGGTTAAGGTCGCGGGTGCCCGCTGGATGCGGGTGGCGCAGGACCGGTCATTGTGGAAGTCTTTGGGGGAGGCCTATGTCCAGCAGTGGACGTCTTTCGGCTGACATGATGATGATGATAAGCTCCAGCATTTTAATACCGGCTGTAGCCGAACGGTAAGGCAGGCGACATTACGTACGAACACTGGCCTCATACGAGTACCTACCTACACTGGATTTTACAAAAATACTTTTTTTTATGATAGACAGACCAGCGATCGGCCTTTGTCTCACCTGATGGAAAGCGGTGACAAGGCTTAAGATGTTGCTCACTGGTTCAGTAATAGCTTATATATTCACTATTTTGTCTTGTAGAGACTCAGATTGTATGTATCAATAAATACAGACGGCGGCAGCAAATTCCAGTCCTTAGTAATTAGGAAAGAAGAAGCTAATCGCTTCGTGCGAATAAATGGTAGGCTGACAACGTGCAACGTATGGGTATAACCACTCACCACGTCTGGACGTCCAGTGATGGAGTGGGGAAGGCGGAACTAAGTCATGTAATTCCTGTGCACTTATGTAAGAATTATCTATCATTTATTATCTATAAGGATACCGTCATTATTTATACCATGCTTCCTGTGTAAGAGACACGCTTATGTCGTACGCGCATTAGAAAATGACATTCGACACTCTTCGAAAAACCCCTAATGCTGGCTGGCCTGGCCTGGCCTGGCTTCAGCTGTAACCAACTTACACTTCTCCGAAGTTCAGAATATAGTCCATGTCGTTGCACTAGTTCTAATTGACCTAAAAGACGATTCGAAAAAACCCAAATGCCATGCACTTCCTCTTTCCAATTCCGAGACAGCATTGGGTCCATCTTGTGTCGCTCGCTACATGGCTTAAATTTGCTTAAAGCTCCATCGCGCTGAAAGTAATAAATGGATTTAAATATCATCCCAAACCTGAAACAGTGTTCTAAATAGCATATTAAAGTAAAAGTAAAAGTAGTTTATTCTTCAAATTAGGCATATTACATGCACCTATGAACGTCAATAAACTACCACCGGTTCGGAAAAATATACCTCTGCCACGAGAAGAACCGGCGTAAGAAACTCGGCGAGGTGTCATTTTTTCAAAACAATATACATTATATAGTTAAATATAAAATTACATTACTACAAAATAACTTAAATAACAATGCTACAGTAGAAAATATATTTTCGCGATAGATTACCCGTGCAGGACGCTATCACTGCCAAACATCCCTATCCATGATGTAATCGTTTATCTTATAATATGCTCTTGATATAAGTGTTTGTTTTACTGCAGATTTGAATTTAGAATTGCTAAGTTCATTAATGTGTTTAGGAATTTTATTGTAGAATTTGATACAATTTCCCAAGAACGACTTTTTCGCCTTTACTAGTCTATAGAAGGTTATTTTGAGTTTCCCAGTATTTCTCGTGGCTATTGGTTTATCAGCGTTCGTTGGAAAATTGCCCAAATTCTTCCTAACATACATTATTATTTCAAATATGTATAGGGACGGCAGGGTTAGAATATCTATTTCTTTGAAAAATTCTCTTAATGAATCACGCGACCCCAAGTTATAAATTGCTCGGATAGCCCTTTTTTGCAAAATAAAAACAGTTTCAATATCTGCAGCTGATCCCCATAAGATAAGACCATAAGTAATTATACTATTAAAATAAGCAAAGTAAACTAACCGTGCCGTTGCCACATTGGTAAGCTGCCTTATTCTCCTGACTGCAAATGCAGCAGAGCTCAACCTACTTCCTATCGCTGTTATATATCTCGATATTTATCTCGCGTGATAGTGTCAAAGCATACAGATTTTTATTTATTATCGTGTTTCCATCTTACAAACACTCGTTCATGTGGTATATATTATTATGTGAAATGTTAAATATGTTAGGAAAAATTTCAAACCACAAATACAAAAATATGTTCAGGTATCGCCTTCACAGTAGCTTTGCGGTGAAGGGAAATATCGTGAAGGAACCCAACGGGTCGGAATGGGTGGCCGGAATCTCCTCCGCTTTTAGTTATTTAACTTCCCGCTACGTCAATATGCTGCGCGCCCTACAAGAAGTACGGTAGGCCTAAAGATGATGTGATTGACCTAAAATATCTTGACAAATTTCACAATTTCGGAAAACTAACTCGACAAACACATTCTATATAATTATTAAACCTGCTCACAATATTCCACGCGAATCGGTTGATCAATGCGACCTGTGCAGGAGAACATCCAGAAATCAGGAATTCAAAGCATTTTGCCGACACTGAAATGGAGACCTTCGTTTCACTCAGCCAGTAAAACAACAACAACCAAATTGTTTTGCAATCAAGCAATGTAATCCGAAAAACGTTTATATGAAAACTGCTCGCTGTTTATCCTTTAAACGAATTCCCTCGTGGCATATGTTGTACACTCGGTCAAGAAAGTGGCCTGACACTTTTCGACTCTATTATTTGCATGTTAAAGTTCATATTTGGTAAACCAGTTTCTTGGCTTAATGTACGTTAGCGAAATGACTATAAACCACTACCCGCCGCGGTTTGCCATGGAAACCGCACACTAACAGTAATATGATCACCTGACGCACGTTACAGGCCTTCAGAGCTTGGGTGTTATTCACAAATCGATTCGACCTCACCTCACACCTCACCCGTTTTTATATAAAAACTGTCAAATGTCATCAAACATCATAATCTATGGAAATCCATATTAATTCTCACACTAGTCATACAATGACTTGTATAAAAAGATTATTGTTTTAATACTGCTGTCAGTATAATTCCTGAATCACACTGGCGCGGCCTGCGGTGGCGGTCAATAGTAAATTTGACAGCTAATGACAAGTTATTAAAGCGTGTCACACACTGGAGCGGCCTGCGGTGGCGGCCAGTTGTACACTATGACAATTCTAACAATCATTCAGACACACGCGGCCTTGATTGTCATAGTTTGTTTACTACTGGCCGCGCCTGTGTGTGACACGCTTTATTGACCGCCCCGGCCAGGCCGCACCAGTCTGTGAGAGGCTTAAATGATAGACAGATTATAAATTTATAATGCCGAAGTAGAAAAAAGTATTTACACAGTTGCTTTCACTGGCTATTCAGTTTAGCTGAAGTGAGAAAGCCAGAAAATATGACAGGCATTGGTCGTTACATCGCGACGTCCGCAATCCGCATGCGATGAGCTCGCGCTATCCTTATTTTTTCAAAAGGGGGAAAACGAGATAAAAACCGGCCAAGTGCGAGTCGGACTCGCGCACCGAGGGTTCCGTGTAACTAAAAATTTACGGTTTTCGCAATTTTCTATATCAATCTGTGCTATAAGACGTTGCTTTCAACCATTTTTTCATTTTCATTCAACCAAATTTCAAGATTCCTAGTTCACAGGAAGTACCCTGTAGGTTTTGATTCCCTTGCGAGTGTCGAAAATTTGCGGCATAAACGGCTGTAGCTTTTGATTTCGTTGGCTTATTTTTTCACAGCTCCAAGGGACAGTAGACCTGAGTATTTGATATAGATTCCAGCTTGATACGCGTTCCTGAGAAAAAGGGTCCAGACAGACAGACGGACGGACGGACAACAAAGTGATCTTATTAGGGTTCCTTTCGAGGTACGGAACCTTAAAAACGAGCTCCTCGTATTCGGAGGTCGACCTGTAACGACTAATAACCAATTAAAATGAGCCCAAAGGCGAAGTATACCCGGCCATGGGAAATTTGTGTAGCTATTCAGTAGTTTCGATAGTTCGGAACTTCGACTAGCGACAATGCTAATTGGTTACACGAGTACCGTTCGTTCTATAGAAAATCGAAAAGCAAATACTGGCCGCGGAACTTAGTCCCTCGGCAGTCAATATGACACGGAATAAGTAAATAGTACTTGGCGTTATAAAGCGTTTTTACGGCGTTTTAATATCCTCATGTCAGAAATGTCATAGTACTATACGGATATACTAAAATTTTAACAATAAAAACTAAACACGTCTTCCAGAGGAAGACCAGCGCTAGCCTGTGGCTAGCACATGCTGATTTGGGGCCATTTCGTGGCTGTTTTATGTGTTATTATGTTTTTGTATTTTGCTCTGTATTGCCATGAATAAATTTATTTCTTTCTTTCTTTCAAACAGAAAAAATATGATCATCATTTAATTAATTTTTAAGAAAAAAAAACCGACTTCAATGGGGGAGGCCGGTGAAAGATTATTATACTTACATGGTGCACTCTTAGATTCCTATACAATAAAATAAAAATGGCTATAAGTATGTTTATAATGGTAGAAGACTAAGTACCCTCAATTCCTCATGGAATCATGGAAAAACCTTGCTTGCTTGACAAACAAAACGAAGAGAACAAATCGCCAAACGTTGAAGAGTTCCGTTCTGATCATCAGCAGTTCCACTTCATCAAATGTCACTTTTATGAATGAAAATGCTTGATTAGTTCATGAAAATACTAAAATCACTATTTGTGTGCCTTTCACATTTGAGGAGTTCCCTCGATTCCTAATGGATCCCATCATCAGAACTCGAGCATGACAAAAATCAATCGTGAAAATAGAACTTGCTTAACAAACACAGCTAGGAGAACTAATCACCAAAGGTGAACTTTTCGTCGTTAAAGAGTTCTGTTCTGGTCATCATCAGCAGTTCCACTTCATCCAATGTCACATTTTTGGATGCAAATGCTTGACTTGTTGATAAAAACACAAAAATCACTATATGTTTGCCTTAAAAATTTGAGGAGTTCCCTCAATTCCTTATGGATCCCATCATCAGAACTGCGTTTTGACAAAAACGGGACCAACTTGGATATATATACTTACAATCAAAAAAAGAATTTTCCAAATCGGTTAAGAAATGACGGAGTTATGGAGTAACAAACATACAACCGAATTGATAACCTCCTCTTTTGAAATCTTGAAGTCGGTTAAAAATACATACGTTTACGATTGGGATAGGCAGAGACCAGAGAATGCTGAAGACGACGGTCCTTCGCTTCAATCACATCTGCAAACATTAATAACATGATAGTGACACAAAGAAGACGAACAAAGGAATCTTGATGACAGTTTTAAAACTAGGTATAGGTAAAAAACTTCAGAAAATGAACCTGAAATGAAAATGAAATGACCTGTTGTATGTGTAAGGTTAATGACCGTGTTACCTTGAAATCGTACATGGATCGAATGGCATCGTCACGTGGAAAAAGATTGGGAAAATAGTCTTATGTCAAGTGCATGTATAGATATTTTTGGACAGCTTGACATGCACAGATGCATCTGATGGTAAATGTAAATAAAGGTACGGCGCCAAATCTCCAAATTTGATAGGCACGAAGCCAAAACCCAGCGTTATCAACGTTCGACGTATGAAATCGGCTTAGTTCTACTATTCACAACGGTTCACCTCATCTCAGGCGGACCAGTAGATCCTCCTGCTACTTCAGCTAAACTCGGCTGACATACCCTCGGCTGGCTACCATCCAATGACAGCATCGTTCAAGTAAGTTGTGTAAACTCGGGTCTGTGACGACGTTGACGCGCAAACGAGACAACCCTAACTAGACAACAGAGCGCGCGCTATGCGGTAGAGCGAGCGCGTGGTTCGGTGGTTCCTAACTGTCGAACATCGGCTTTGTTCAATAGTAAACCTTCTGTACGCAAGTACTTTTAATTATTGTACCCGTAGGAGCTTTCCGTACAATTGATACCTAGCTCTTAAGCTGGCGAGGTGTCGAATACGTGAATAGAGATTAGCGCATCTCTCATCTCACGTTATCATTCATTATTCACCCTGGCTAGACCTTGGATTACGCGTTGTTATTGCGGCGAGCGGTGAGGTGAAAGGTGAAAAGGTGTGGCATTGGGCGGTGTCCGAAACCAAAGACCTTTATAACAGATAAATCTGTATATATATAACAAAGTCGTGGCAGTTACACCATTTATAAGTCAAGAACGCTGGTGTCGTTTTTTATTTAAATATAAATATATATATTTTAAGCAAAATAAATTATTTGTATTTGTATGATCATTGATTTTTTGGATTTGTATAGTACGAGAACGCGTATAGCAGGATTCTCATACATTTTGTATGGGACAGCCAATATGGAATAGTGGTTATGTGGGACTACCCTAAGTACAGTTGTTATGAGACTCGAGGGAATTTGCGCTGGTGCCAGAAGAGAGTTGAGCCGTAATGGGTCACCAATTGCACAACTTGCGATGCATACACACGATCGGTTGCAGTACCCGGATGGGAGTTATTTATAACTACGTAACACTACCTCCCAACACAATTAAATCACTCACACTGTAACAACAATTTTATAATAGTTCTTTTTTTCTTTCCAATGTGTCATACAATTAGCTCGTAAGTAAGCTTATTAACAATATTGTTCACGATTTCGGTGTCGATACAAACCCGATAGGGTTTAGCGACACTTTTCCGCTATACCAATGTATCAATTTTCTATTGATATGACGACCTGTTTAGCCTAGTTGGTAGTGACTCTGCCTCCGAAGCTAGAGGTCCCGGGTTCGAATCCCGGCCAGGGCATTTATTTGTGCATTTTTCACGGATATTTGTTCTTGGGTCTTGGATGTTTTCTATGTATTTAAGTATGTATTTATCTATTTAAGTATGTATATCGTCGTCTAGTACCCATAGTACAAGCTTTGCTTAGTTTGGGACTAGGTCGATTTGTGTAAGATTGTCCCCCAATATTATTATTATTATTATTGTAAATAAATAAATAAAAATAAAAAATGTGCACCCAAAGTCTCTGTAATCGTTACCACTGTTAGTGCCCCCACTTAGGGTACCTACCCCAAGTGCACCAAAGACTTAGTAATCGTAACCATTGTTCGTTAAAATCTGATTATACAGAGTGTAACCTGTAATAGGAGCAAAACAATAAAAAGGACGCTTCAGCACTAAGTATTTTTTTTTAAATCTAATGTCACCTCCAAAGTAATGGATCTTGGCACCACGAAATTATAGCGCAGCTGTCAATGCTGATTTTTTTTTTGTAATTGAAACCATTTGGGAATATTTGCTTAGAGCTCAATAGCGTGACGTTTAATTTTTAGCACTTTACTACAGACTACAGTTATAGAGCGCTCGTGGCCCAGCGGCACCCACCTACCGCGTGCGGTATGCGAGGTTAAGCAATGTGGGCGCAGGTCAGTTCTTGGATGGGTGACCGCTTTAGGTGGTTGCTAACTGAGCGCTCTCGTGCTTTGGAAGGCACGTTAAGCCGTTATTGATCCCGGCTGCTGTCTACGACAGCAGTCGTTAAGCCAAGTTAGAGGCCTTCCGGCGGCTTGAGAACTTCTAACAGTCAAGTTGCCCACTCACACGTGAGCCCTGGGTGGTGCTAAAAGTGCAAGAATAACTGGCAACCGTACTTGTCTTCTCGAAGATCTCACGGTTCGTAAATAAATGCCATACGATTAAATAAATAAGTTACAGGCCACATGCTGTATGGAAAGCTTGTCAAGTTTCTATGGGATGACAGCTGCCGGCATCATCCAATCCCATCCAAGCCCATCGCATCCTCTAAATCGCGTCATCGCTATGCTGATGCCGTAGCTGGTCGGTCTGTCGCAGCCAACCGGAAGGACGCGCCCTCAAGAGCGCGTGAAGTTCGGGTTCCTCCGAAGGAGAAGCCCTCTCGCACCGATGTGGATAAGGAGGGTTTTACAACGGTGTCGAGGAAGCGCAAGTCGCGCAAGAGTCAGTGTGCAGGTACTGCAGAACCGGTTGGTTCGGGTTTGCGAGTTGCCACACCGAGCATGGCGCTCTACGTATCGCGCGTGCACTACACCGCCACGGCTGATGATGTGGTGGAGTACGTTCGCCAGAAGACCGACTTCCCGCTGAGGGTGTTCCAGCTGCGTTCACGTCACAACGTGCACTTCAGTTCATTTGTGGTGCGCGTGCCGCGGCCGCTGCAGGAGACCATCGCGTGTGCTGACTTCTGGCCGAAGGGTGTCGTGTTTCGACGGTTCCGGGGCAACCTACCGAATCCTACACCGGAGACGACGATGCAACGGGGCCACGCCGTTTCGTCGCCTAAATAGATATTTTATAAGCTTAAGTTTCATGGCGCATTGGGTTAACTGTAAGGCCATGTAAACATTTGTAAGAAATAAATAAAATAAATGAAATAAAATCATATTTAACGTTAATAAGTAGGTGCAATTCACCCTTAGAATACTAGTACGTAGTTAGTGAGTCGATTACAGACAGTTTATGAATAGTTAGCTGGAGAGTTGCCAGCCACTGCCCTATTTTACTCCGCCACTTTAACAGGTAACCTGTGCACTTACTCATGATTAATTGACAGGCAATTTTCCCGAATTGTAACAATTTTTCACCCGATTTACTCTAATTTTACTATGACTCAACTATTGCTACCAACGTGGTATAGGGTGATTCAGGAGACGTGAGCAGGACCAACACTACATACATAGTAAAAGGCAATGAATCATTCACCATTGTATTTAAGTGAAACACCCATACCTTTTTCCTGTATTTAATTTTTGTTAAGTTAATGTTTAATTCTCTACAAACTTGGTCACCCTACAACAACTGGTTTATAAAGATTAACCCCCTTATTCATAACACTTAACAAACCTCTGTTCACTAAAATGTGTTTGTCCCTTACTCACAAACATAAATGTCAAAGTGACAGATAAGGACAAACCAACTTTAGCGGCTTGTTAACTAATATAAAAAAATGAAAATTAAAATGAAAATTAAAATAGTTTATTTGGTTAAACATTTACAGTGTAAAAACATTGTGTCTGGGGCCTCCTAGTAAGTATAATATACCTGTGGCAGGAGGCACCACTCTTCCAGTATTGGTTACAAGTTCAACCTTTTGTACTAAATCTAAGCAATTAAAAATGACAAACTAAGCTTACATTATGTAATACAATTATGTGTTTGAATGTGTGTGTGTGTGTGTGTGTGTGTTTTGTGATACAATATTATTCGTACAATCTGTCACTTGTTGTATACGAGCTGAGCTTCTGCTTCGTCATAAGTGAGTGGCTGTAGCCATTTGATTATTGCATTTTCGAGTTCGTATTTTAGCATTGGGTATATCAAGATTTTATCATTTATGGTGTTATACAAATACGTAGACTGTGAAGCAAACTGCCTTTTTGCGAACAAAGACTTACTCAAGTGTAGCTGGACCGCTCTTTGTTTCCTTCTTCGAGGGGCAGCAGATGATGGTCTATACTCAATGCGTGAGTGCAACTTAAGAATTGTATTTAATATGTATAATTTTCGAATGCTGAGATTGTTAGATATATTATATAAATCTACAGTCGGAAAACGGTATGGTTTCGAGTACATCACTTTAAGTAAACACCTTTGCCCTCTTTCCACCTCTAGGAATTTGATTTTACTTGCACCACCCCAAACTGCAATGCAATAAGTCATAATTGACTGAGCTAGAGAGGTGTAAAATTCTAAATATCCAATATAGGCTTGATGGACGTTTATGCACCCGGGTATGTCCTAAAACTACGACCAAGACCACCGGGTGATGGGCAGCAGCATCCCTGGAGTGCGGTGGAGATACTGCGATCGCCAACCCGCATGCCAAGCGTGGCGATTATGGCATATACCCCCCGTGAATTTGGGGGAGGCCCATGTCCAGCAGTGGACGTCCTTTGGCTGATATTGTGGACGTTTATGAGTAAGGGGGTATACTCGCACCTCTAACTGTTATGACAGCACTTTGATTACGAAGAAAGTAAATTGTCACATTGAGTGAGATACGATATTTCAAAAGTCATCGGACTCAGATGACATTCAATTTTACACGAATCACTTGACTGGTATTCTGATTGTAGAGTGACCATGAATTTCGTAAATATTTTAAAACATTTTGTTTTCAACACCTAAGATAAATGAACGTTAATTTCACTAATAG
Organism: Notocelia uddmanniana; assembly: GCA_905163555.1. NCBI lineage: Eukaryota > Metazoa > Arthropoda > Insecta > Lepidoptera > Tortricidae > Notocelia > Notocelia uddmanniana. The sequence continues at coordinate 3,753,259 of LR991052.1, forward strand.
TGGCACGAAGCAGTAGCTTATGATCTACTGAATCTGTAGTGTTGATCTTGCTCACGTCTCCCGAATCAGCCTGTATAATAAAACGTCCAACGCGTCAACTTCCGATTCAACACGACATCGAACGTAGATAAGCAGTACATGCGAAGTAATAACGGGATTTGAAATTTAAAGGCACCAAGCACCACCTTTGATGAAAATGAAACCATGCAAAGGTGCCGTAGGCGAAGTTACGAGATTCAAAGAGCTATTGCTGTTATAATGTAGATATTAACCCTCCTGTTACATAATTACGTGTTGTTAATTGGCCCGGCATACCTATGCGTTCCCGGCTTCATTAGTTTACGCCCTCGCTGTGCAAAGTTTGCGCTCTAGTGGGCTAAAATGTTTATTTCGCCCTCGAAATTTTAAACGTGCCCCGTTTATATCCAGTTTTAATCAAGTTTATGGGGCATTGTTGTTGAATATCGAGTGGCCGTATATTTAACGGACATTAAAAGCTTTAATTACTACGTGGAGGCGTGTTTGATATTTCAAAGCCCGCCCTTATATACTTGTGGTAATGTATTTTAATTGGGCGCCATGTTTTCAACGGTTCAGCTATTGATAAGGTAAAGCCCAGGTGTTATACCCAATTTAAAAATGTATGTACACTCTGACAGTAGACAATGTTTCTGCATTGCGTTACCGGCAAGCGGGCATTTTTCAAAACGAACAATGTATGTTTCATAAGCAACTGTTTGCATGTATTAGCAAATCATAATTAATTGAATTAAGTATACAATTAAACTTCTTAAATCAGCACCTTTAATGTACTAGGTGCACTTGCTTAAGATGACGTTCGTAGTAAACAACATTTGTATTGTCTTAACAATTGAGTTTGCTTTACATTGCTGGCAATTTAAATTTTGTTCGTAAACAAAGGAAATTGAAATTTTAGTTTTACAATAAAGCTAGGTTCATGGTTAGGTTTAGGAACTACGTTTCGATACTCTGCTTAAAGAAAAGCCCGCATGCCGGTAACACACTGTATATGTGTGTGAGACCTTTATATAACTAATATACATACAAAAAAAATCTTAAAAACTAGCACTCCACATATGCGGTATGTTACGCAACTTCGTAGATCTTCGATTTTAAGGTAGATGCTCGGATACAATACATGTCACTTTGACGCTTAGAGACCTTATGTTCTCTAACAAATCTGGATTGTAATGTTTTTACTTTAATGTTTGAGATGTTAAACTTTATTTATGTGATACTAATTGCGATCGCCATACGCTTATTAGCATTAATTATAGTTACAGAGCCCCATTAGCGTGCGTTAGATATTTTCTTAGTCACCTTGCTAATAACACTAACCACGCTCGGTGCACAGCATTTAGGGCGAGTTGCGACTGCTAACAGATATACATATGTAGGTATATAGGTATACCTGTAATAGGAGCAATAAATTTAAAGGACGCTTCCTTACAGCATCTGCAGTAACCTCTTTTGTCAAAAAAAATTAACTTGTTTTATGTGATGTAACAATTATTGCATTGAAAAGGCGATCATGTGTAGAGTCTGAAAAATTAGCTTCTGATCACGTCTCCGATGTCACCCTGTATTACAGCAGGCAGAAGGCAGGAGGCAGATATTAGATGATTGCCAAGTTTATATTTTACTAATCAATGTCAATGTCCAAATGAAAACTTATGTCCTTATGTTATTTGTTGTTATGTTTGTCATTTGATAAGACAGATGTTAAATAATACGCCGTAGAAAGATACAAATATAGAATTACCGAATAATATAGGATGTGGGGGCGTATCACCGAAAGGGAGAGTGATAATTTGACAGTTGCTCTGAGGATACCACATCAAGAATAACGTCCCCATTTTTTACTGACAGAAGTAGGTTGTTATTGGGAGTTCTAAAACTTCAAAATTAACTCTAAATAAATATTAGGACAATTGACAATCCTCAGACGAAGAAAAACAGATAGACGGAGCATTACGCTGCCGCTGGCGCTGTTACGTCGCCTGAATAAATTGTTTTAGTTTTTATGAATATTTTGCATTGTATGTATGTTAGTCTGTAAGGTACACGTGACATTATCACGGTTAATATGGACCTTTTATTGCCTGAAGCAAATAAATTAATTGCAATATAGTCGCGCCGGTTTAAAAAAAAAACATGCCGGTCGTCTTTGCAAGCTTGAGCTTGTTTTTATTTATTGGGGTTGGTATTGGTTAAAAAATTACTAGGTTTTTCGTAATATAGGTACCTTCGTTTTTTTTTGTAGGACAATCATACACAAATCGGTCAAGTCCCATATTAAGATTAATTTGTCAATTACAACTAACAGCCTAGAGACGCATCTTTAAGGAGAAAAACAGTAATTGAATTCATCACATCTATCTATACTAATATTATAAAGCTGAAGAGTTTGTTTGTTTGAACGCGCTAATCTCAGGAACTACTGATTCGAATTGAAAAATTATTTTTGTGTTCCATAGTGCATTTATCGAGGAAGGCTTCAGGCTATATGACATTACGCTGCGACCAATAGGAGCGAAGACGCGGACGAAGTCGCGGGCAACAGCTAGTTCAATATAACAGTCTTAAGAGGGCGCAGTAAGCTCGGTTCTCCATACAAACGTATTTATGCTCTCATTCTAAAACGCCATGCTAGAATAATCTTGTATGAAAACCCTAACAATCGTTGTATTTTTTCTCCATTATAATTTCAAGCAACAGAAACTAATTTCCAATCTAGATATCCCATTGTTTATACAAAGTTTCATGTTATTCTAGCGTGGCGTTTTAAAATGAGAGCGTAAATACGTTTGTATGGAGAACCGAACGTACTGCGCACTCTTAAAAAACGTGTTAGTAATTTAGTAATTCAAAAATACATTCACTTCATTTGGTGCAAAATCGGACATCGATAATTAATAGAATAATCGTGAGTAAATGATTAATTTTTAAAATTATAACACAGTCTAATTTTACCTAACATGATGGGTGTTAGTTATAATATTTCTATTCGCTGACCATCCTGAAAAATGTTAACCTGACTAAATTGAGAATTATCCGGCGACTGATACATCCTTTAAGACGATAATGATATATCATCATTAGTCGTGTTATAACATGCCTAATGATGATGTGGTGACGCCAGCGACGGTTTATGACGTTCCAGTGCCAAAAAACACCGAAAGGCCTTATACGCGATGAGATTCAGGACATGTGTCATTGTATCTCTTTTCCACCTATGTTATTGACTATGACTATTGACGACCTGTTTAGCCTAGTTGGTAGTGACACTGCCTCCGAAGCTAGAGGTCCCGGGTTCGAATCCCGGCCAGGGCATTATTTGTGCATTTAGCACGGATTTTGTTCTTGGGTCTTGGATGTTCTCTATGTATTTAAGTATGTATTGATCTATATAAGTATGTATATCGTCGCCTAGTACCCATAGTACAAGCTTTGCTTAGTTTGGGACTAGGTCGATTTGTGTAAGATTGTCCCCCAATATTTATATTTAAGTATATTATATTATTTATATTATGATGTCATCTTTCTCACTCATGTTTGCATGTGTGTATTGTGCCCTCCATCTTATCCTTACTTCATGTAAATACGCTTCTTGATTGACAATTCTTGGCAGTCGTACAATCAGCATCAAAAGTGGCTATGGATATGAAGGTTATAATAAATACTTTTGAGCTTTCCAACTGCGTAGCTATTTTTGATGCTGACGAAGTGAATATTGTTTTCCATCGGCTGAACTCGTACGTTCAGCCGATGGAAAACAATATTCACTTCGTCAGACGTGAGCGGTACACGGAGGGGCTTTCATTTTAAAACGGCATTACTCTACTTGTTATGCGACAGCGAAAAGGCATGTTTCATTATTTTTTTGTGTAAGAAGTCGGGTATAATTTCATCCCCGAGACTTCTTTGATCTATTCTGTAATATTAAAGAGATACTTTATTACTGAGCACTGAGAGATACAATAAAGGCTAAAATATCATGGAACAATTTATTCTCCATTATTACAAAATATTTATTAACTGAGAGCTACAAAGTGTTATATCAAAGAAAAAGCAACGATAAATTTCTTTTAAAAGACCTTTTATTTCTTTCAAGTATTCCGAATAAGGAAAAATAAACAACAAGTAAAAATTACGATAATGAACTTTAAATAGAGTGCCGTAAGATTCAATTTTGACGGGCCCGGGAGATGGATCCTTCAGGTCGCGTATTAACAAGTCAAAGGCTGTTTGTTGTTCGCAACGCTTACTTAACTAACCCAGCTGACCAGCGTGAACCTGAATCAAATACGCTAAGGTGTTACGGAACTACGGTCCAACTTATACTAGATCAGTAACAGTTGGATAATTCGTATTATGAATGTAGCTGCTTGCAAAACAATTTGACACTTTATTATAAAGTCAAGTGTTTGCGCGAAACGAGGGTCCTCATAGTTATCGGTTAGAATCTATTTAGGCTATTTTCTGTGTAAATCGACAAGTATCGGGACATTTTCTCTTCATTACTATCTTATACTTTGACGACCTGTTCAACCTAGTTGGTAGTGACTTTGCCTCCGAAGCTGGAGGTCCCAGGTTCGAAACCCGGCCAGGGCATTTATTTGTGCATTTTTCACGGATATTTGTTCTTGAGTCTTGGATGTTTTCTGTGTATTTATCTATAGGTATATAAGTATGTATATCGTCGTCTAGTACCCATAGTACAAGCTTTGCTTGGTTTGGGACTAGGTCGATTTGTGTAAGATTGTCCCCCAATATTTATTATTATACTTATTACAAGACTATTGCGCCATAACACGGCATTTCACTGATAGTCAAATCAGCAATTATTTACGAAATGTCCAAACGCTCGATTAGTATAAAGTTTGCAGGGAAATGTGCCATATGACGTCACAACCTTCTATGGTAAAAATGCGTCCTTTATTTCATGTTTATGTATTTAAAAATCTTTAAACATGCATATATCATACAGCTTCTTTATGCTATTTAAGAAACTAGAAAATAACCGGCCAAGTGCGAGTCGTACTCGCGCACGAAGGGTTCCGTACCAGAAAAAAACGCCAACAACTACTCTGTTGTATCGGAGCCCCCCTTAATTATTATTATTATTTTGATTTTAGTATTTGTTGTTGTAGCCACAATAAAAATACATAATCTGTGCAAATTTCAACAGTCTAGCTGTTACGGTTTTTGAGATCTAGCTCGGCGAGTGGTAGCCATGAAAAAGGGCTAAAATATCACGTTTTTTGTATGGGAGCCCCCCTTAATTATTATGATTATTTTATTTTTAGTATTTGTTGTTATAGCGGCAACAGAAATACACAATCTGTGAAAATTTCAACTGTCTAGCTATTACGGTTCTTGAGGTACAGCCTGGTGACAGAGGGACGGACGGACGGACGGCGAAGTCATAGTAATAGGGCCCCGTTTTTACCCTTTGGGTACGGAACCCTAAAAAAACCCGTAAAATCACAAAATTATCGATTTCTCGCAAAATCAAACTTCAGCTGAGTTTGATTTTACGAGTAATTTTGTATGATTTATTTATTGGTAACGGTTTTTATTTTTATGTTGTAAAATACTCTGTCAACCAACCCAATGGCGGTGACTGTTTAAATTTCTGGCTTAGATAATACAGCTAATATACAGGGTGACATCGGAGACGTAATCAGAAGATAATTTTTCAGACTCTACACATGATCGCGTTTATTTTTTCAAACTTTTACTAGAAAAATAATAACGCCATACTTACATCATGGTCACCCTATCACTTTTGACACACGTTGTATGAGTGATGACAAGACGTCGTGTGGTGTAGGGTGACCAAGTTGTATGAAACATTTTTTTTTCTTTTAAGAATTTGTGGAATAATAGTCAATATTGCAAGTAGTAATTGTGATTTCATCTTTATTGAGTTTGTCTTTCAATACTTCATCGAGTCGAATTGTTTCTGATCACGTCTCCGATGTCACCCTGTATAATAGTACATTAAACATAAAGGGTGGTAAAACAGAGAAAGGCTGAGATCGCAGATTTTGCGGCCCGAGCTGTAGGCGAGGGACCTATATATATGTAATCGAGGGTTTTACTTATTACCTCCCGTGTTGTGTACATCATTTTATTACTACACTTGGCCAGAAAGCGGCTTTTTCAGTACGCGTAGCGTGCGGTAAAAGCCGCTTTTTCGCTATGTGTGGCATATAATTTTACATGATTATGATTTACTATCAACGTATATCGAGTCCTAGGAACAAAATCTATCTTTTACTTTCATGTTCAAGTTTGATTTTTGTTTCTAATAAAGTAATTATCAATTTAAGATACGAGTAAAAAAGTTTTTCACCTCGGCGGCTCGAAAATGGCGGTTTTGCTGCTTGAAACCAGTGAGCAAAATGCAATTTTGCTGCGAGCGTGAAAACCACTATTCCAGCTTGAAACCAGTGAGCAAAATGCAATTTTGCTGCGAGCGTGAAAACCACTATTCCAGCTTGAAACCAGTGAGCAAAATGCAATTTTGCTGCGAGCGTGAAGAAAACTTACTTTTTATTTTTTCATATCGTAGGTTAGTTTAAGTAACATCATTCTCTCCATCACTATTCCTTTGCGTTATATGTTTTCGCCGCTGAGGGGAAAAGTTGTATGTATCACACGAGAGCAAAGATATTTGCATCTCGTGTCTTTGAGTCCCTCGCTACGCTCAAGATTCTAATCTGGAATCACTCGCTACGCTCGTGACTCAATTATAGAATCTTTCGCTTGCTCGGGACTCAACATCAACACTCGCAGCAAAAATTTACTTTGCTCTCTTGTTGAACAAATAACTATTTCCGCTTAAATTTCACTTCACAATGAAAACAAAATATGACACCGTTACCACCTAAACAAACAATATAAGCATCGTTTTCTTTAATCAGTTTATTGGAGTCATCAATACTTTAGTCGTAATTTGAGTGTAAAAGTTTTTAATAGGTTGTAAGGCGTCTGAAAGCGCTCTCGTGGCGTTTCGGATTGGTAACCGATAGCCGGCTATTTTTAACGTTACAATTAAATTTATAACAAAAAAACACCGACTCCAAATTTTGCCAGACCCCATCGTCTTGGTATATAATTTGAGGAGTTAAGATCCCGTCATCAGATCCAGACTTGGTGACAATGGGACCAACTAGAAAACACACCCTTTCAAACACGAAAAGAATTTTAAAAATAAGAATAAGAATAAGAATCGTTTATTCGTGACCATACAAATACATTCACAACAACATGAAATTACAGTACACCATCATTTATAGTATTGTCACGAAACGGTCCCATCTCAGCATAATGCAATAGCATGTATTACGAGAAGTGCCCCGAGGAATTATCCAGATTAATCCCTGCCGCTTCCTTCCGCCATCGCCCAACGCGACAAAATTTCCATCCTCACCACTTAGATGGTTGGCAGTCCTCAACTGTGCCCTGAAATTTCTTGCCTCGCACAGCTAAACTGTGGAATGAACTGTCGCCTGCGGTATTTCCGGACCGATTCGACCTTCAAACCTTCAAGAAAAGAGCGTACTCCCATCTTAAAGGCCGGCAACGCACCCACAACCCCTCTGGTGTTGCGAGTGTTCATGGGCGGCGCTAATCGCTTACCATCAGGCGATTCGTCTGTTCGTTTGCCTCCTAAAAAATATTCCGACGAAAAATATTATCATAAAGAATAAAAAATATTCCGACCAATTGAGAACCTCCACCGTTTCAAGTCGATTAAAAAGGGGTATTATAATATTAGTTTAACATGTAGGTACACATGTATATCTTTGTATCTGTATAACTGTGCGTCTATGTCTGTCTGTAGCATCGTAGCTCTTAAATGGGTGAACCGATTTGACTGAGGTTTTTAATTTACATATATAAACTCACGTCTATATTCCCAAGCAGGTAGGTATAGTACAAATTTTCATGGCTATATTATAAAATGTATAAATGCGAAAGTAACTATGGCTGTCTGTTACCTCTTCTCTCTTAAACAGTTGAACCGATTTTCATGACAATTTCTATGGAGATTGAAGGTTATACCTAGAATAGTTTTTATCCCGGATATCATCACTAAAAGGGGGTGAAATAGGGGGGCGTAAGTTTGTATCCACCACCACCATATCAGCCCTAGGACGTCCACTGCTGGACATAGGCCTCCCCCAATTTGATGGGGGGTAAATGCCATAATCGCAATGCTTGGCATGCGGGTTGGCGATCGCAGTATCTCCACCGTACTCTAGGAATGCTGCTGCCCATTCCCCGGTGGTCTTGGTCGTATTTTAAGGACATACCCGGGTCCAGGGTAAGTTTGTATGGAACTACAATAAAAACGAATTCCACGCGGAAAAAGTCACCGGCAACATCTAGTTGTAATTATATTATAACACACAAAAATAACCCACTGAGCTATATCGACGACCCGGGTTCTCCTACGAATCTCCCCATTTCGGTTTCGATCTCGTAGGAAAACTCCGAGCATAGCTCGCTCCATAGCCCTCTGAGTGATCTAGAGCTTTTTTATTAGGCTCTAGTGGCAGTGGGCGGGGCATATTGCTCGTAGAACCTATGGCCGCTGGGGCAGAAAGGTTGGCGACCACGCACCGGAAGACGTAGCGTGGGAAGACCCCCAACAAGGTGGACTGACGATCGGGTCAAGATCGCGGGAAGCCGTTGGACGAGGGCGGCGCAGAACCGGTCATTGTTGAAATCCTTGGGGTAGCCTTTGTCCAGCAGTGGATGTCTTTCGGCTGATATGATGATGATGATGAATCAAAAATAAAAATAAAACTAGCACATTAAAACAATGTTAACCAAAAGAGCAAAGTTAATTTCAAAATTGGGTTCTCTGAAACACGTTAAAATGCCTCAAACCTAGTTATCTCGGCCCGGTGCAAACTCAATAAAGTCCGTCGAAATTGCAAGTGGAAATCCGCACTTTCCGTCCTAGAATGTGCGTCACCTGCGCTCTCTAGGGCGTACGGGCATTATTACGGGAATATATTAAGGGCATGCAATGAATAATATCACGTTTTTTGGGCGTTCGGACCAGATTAGGAAACAATATTATTTAGATTAGATTTAGATTAATTATTTCAAGATGAAAACTACCATCGACCATATCAGCCGAAGGACATCCACTGCTAAACATAGGCCTCACCCAATTTCATGGGGGGTAATAAATGCCATAATCGCCACGCTTGGCATGCGAGTTGGCGATCGCAGTATCTCCACCGCACTCCAGGGATGCTGCTGCCCATCCCTCAGTAGTCTTGGTCGTAGTTTTAGAACATACCCGGGCGAAAACTAAATAAGATAAATTGTATTATTTTTATCATGATCGTCAATGACAAGAAATTATTAAAATAGGAATTAAGTTTAAAATGTCAATACAAAAAATTTTATCTCCTACAAGAGTTCGTCAGTACCATTTCACAAAAATAAACAATCTGACTATAATTCCCACAAAATAAAAATGGATTTTCAGTCATATGATTCTTGACTATATCGTCATAAGATAGCACAGGGAAAAAATACGGAACGCCCCTCCAGTTTGTCTAGTTTTTAACGTAAGCATGTACATTACATTACGTACACAATACATCAGGCATATTAATTATACCAGAACAATGTATGTAAACAAATTTCATACTACTAGGGACAACTTCGAGTCGTGTCGTCGGAAATTGGTCACGTTATGAAACGGTCTATTTTTTGCAAAGTTCATTCACAGACATGACTTTAGGTAGGTCTTACAAAGAAAATATCTATCGAAACAATAGAGTATCACAGCACTAAAAAGAATTTTTTTACGTTCATATCCAACCATACGAAATACTCGCAAAAAAAATAACTTTAGCTTATTTATGCAATTTTAGGGATTTTTAAATAAATAAACATGTAAAAAGAACGCAGTTTGACTATAGAATGTGACGTCATTAGGCACATTTCCCTACAAACTTCATACTAAGATACTAACCGAGCGTTATTGACGTTTCGTAAAAAGTTGCTGATTTGACATCACTGAAATGTATTGTTCAATAAGTTGGCATATAGATTGTAGGTGATAAATCAAGTCCGCTAAACGTCAAAACGCCAGCGCGGGAAATGCATCTCGACTGTCAGTTGCATCGTGATCGAGTCCCTTACGATTTGTTGCATTACGTTGCAGCCCACTTGATGTCTTACCGAAGTTTTGTTTTAAAACTCGAGAGTCGCTGTAAGAAAACTCTATTTAAGACTCTCGAATTTAATGACCTAATTATGTAATCTTGCATACAATAATTTTAGTACGACAGCAAAATAATTTGATTTAAATAAAAAATCTATATATATGCAGGGTGATTCGGGAGACGTGAGCAAGATCAACACTACGGATTCGGTAGATCATAAGCTACTGCTTCGTGCCACTATTAGTTAAATTAACGTTCATTTATCTTTGGTGTTGAAAACAAACTGTTTTAAGTTATTTACGAAATTCATGGTCACTCTACAATCAGAACACTTTAGTCAAGTGATAAGTGTCAAATTGAATGTCATCTGAGTCCGATTACTTTTGAAATATCGTATCTCACTCAATGTGACAATTTACTTTCTTCGTAATCAAAGTGCTGTCGTAACAGTTAGAGGTTAAAGCTGGGTTGCACCGACTTACGATCACAGACTGATCAACGTTAAATATGGCGTTGGCAGCTCATCCCATAGAAACTTGTCAAACTTTCCATACATTCAAATTTTAACGAACACAGCTTACGATTACAGACGGTTTGGTGCAAACCAGCCTTAATCTTAAACCAGTTGTTGTAGGGTGACCATGATTGTAGAGAATTAAACTTTAACTTAACAAAAAAAAATTTGTTGTTTGTAAAGTAGGTTTACGATCGAGATGTTTACGTGATAACGTCTTACTTCACTGGCACTTCACTTATACCTGCGATCGCGCTCGTGAGGTTTTGGTGTGACACAAGTTTCTGAACATGTCACCCGACTAAAACGATTTTAAAGACGTTATCACGTCAAAATAAAATACAGGAAAAAGGTATGGGCTGTATGTTTCACTTAAATACAATGGTGAACGATTCATTGCCATTCACTATGTATGTAGTGTTGGTCCTGCTCACGTCTCGTCTCCTGAATCATCCTGTATACAGAATACGGGCACCAACGTTGTATATATGGAAATCCATGTTCATTCTCCCGCCAGTTATAATTGTCTAATGGTATAGACTTGCATTTCTATAAAAAAAAATTGTTTTAAAACTGCTATATCAGTCATTTAATTGACAGTGTGTAACGCTGGAGTAGAAAAAAGCATTTTATAATGTCCATAATAATATCGCGCCAGGTTTTTTTTTCTCCATTATTATCTGTATCAGTCTCCAGACTATGATCAGATTTGTTGTGCGGGAACTGGTGATCGTAGATTTCGAGGCCAGTGCCTCATTCCCTACTCGTACTTAAATAATGTGGTTACGTTTGAGTCTCTTAACCACATTGACATTGTCAAGTAATCCAGAAGCTAATTGATTGGAATGGTGGGGGGGCGAGCTATGTGTTGTGCCTTATAGCGCTCCACTTCCGATGCTACTGTTGGCATTCTCACATATTCGTGAATTTCATTGTTCCTTGCGAACCATGGAGCATTTGTAATGTTACTTAGGATGTTGTTTTGAACCCTTTGTAGGCATGCTATGTTCCTTTTACTGTCTACTCCCCATATTGCGATGCCATATGACCAGATCGGTTTCAGAATAGCTTTATATATTAGAAGCTTGTTATCCAGTGAGAGAACTGTGTGCCAGGTGGATTTATGCTTCTTGTACCGCAGTCTTATGTTCAAGTTGGTACATATGTACGCACATACGTACAATGTTCATATGTATCACCCTGAACACGACGTACGAGACACCCAATTCCGCTTCACATAATGTCTCATTACTTAGATAGGTATCCATGTTTACTAATAATCCTAATAAAATGTACATAAGGGCGTATAACTCATGTGTGTCTTCTACATATATGTCACAAGATATTAGAACGTTTCGCTAATGGAATAACTTATTAGACAAACCCTTTGCGGGCGATACGTAAACATAAAATAAAAGGATTTCGTTTTTGATATTCATGACTTTTTTGCATACTCTTGAGCCGTGCACTATTTATTTAAAGTAGCTTCCTGCTCCTCAATCCTTTACGTCGCAATTAAATAAAAAATAGTTCGTGCCTCGTTGGGGATTTGTGGAGCAAAAAACTGTCTGCAGATAAAACGAAAAATTGAAGTTTGTGTACTTGTGTAGATTATACTAGACATTGCGAATTAAAAATTAATCTGGCTGGATTAAGTAATTGTACAACTACACTACAGCCTAATAAATAAACTAGCTGTTCCCCGCGACTTCATCCGCGTCTTCGCTCCTATTGATCGCAGCGTGATGCTATATAGCCTAAAAGCCTTCCTCGATAAATGGACTATCCAACATAAAAAGAATTTTTCATTTTGACCCAGTAGTTCCTGAGATTAGCGCGTTCAAACAAACAAACAAACTCTTTAGCTTTATATAATTAAGTATAAATTGGGATAAAAGTTATTCATAAAACTCAATCAGTAATCGTTACATTAGAGAATCAGGCGGCCGAACGATTTTTTTCTCGTCTATTGGCAGGCCTCGGCTAATCTCGCCCTGCCAACCACCTCGTCTGGCAATCCATTACCTTCTTACGCTACAAGGAATTATTGCTATTTGAAAGATTTTAAAAAGCCTGTTGCATTCTTTGTTAAAAAGCCTACTATTATCTATTGACAGATGAAGAATTGTAACTTTACTGCTTACGCAAGCTCCATCTTGACTCAAAATATTGTAGTTAACAAAACATACAAATAAATATTTTGACTTAAAGACTGGCCTAAAAAATAAAATTAAAACACTTATTGCATGTTCTCTAGAAACTTCATACCGACAGTGCGATTTAGACGTTGCCAAGTTGTAAAGTTGTTAATTTTACTATTAGTCAACAATACGGTATTTCATAACATTAAAATAGTACATTACGATACAAGGGGTGTAAAACAAAGAAAGGTCGATATCGCAGAAGTTTGAGGCCCGAGCCGCAGGCGAGGGTCATAGATATGCGAGAGAGGCTTTCTGTTTTACGACCCGTGTTTTGTACACAATTTTACGTCACTTCGCCAAAAACTGGGTTTTTCCAGACGCGCAGCGTGCGGAATAACGCGCTTTTTGGCAAGGTGTGGTGTAAATGTATTTTTTACTTTACCAACAAACACGTCATACGAAAATAATCGGTTAAAATAAAACTTCAGCTTATTTATGCAGTTTCAAAGATTTTTAAATACATATATATACATGAATTAAAAGACGCAGATTGACCAGAGAAAACTGTGTCGTCGAACGTTTTTGACGTTTGGCAAAATGTTGCTGATTTGACTATCAGCGGAACGCCGTATTAACATCCCTATTATGTCGTCTAAACTATTAGCAAAATGTGTAAAACGAACACATATTTATGAATTCGCGATACGAAGGCGAATTAGGCTGGGTTCTATAGTTAGTTCTTAAGTCAAAAAACAACATAAATTAAGATACCAAAATTTGATCTGACATTTGATCTTACATTACAACACCCCAGCTTGTATTTTTGTATTTATAAAGTATTGATATCCTACTTGACTACAAGCAATGAATTATATTATATTTATTATAAAACAAGATTTTTATGAGTAAGTTAATTAACAGTAGATTTTTATATACTGAGAATCCAGGATTTAGCTAAGCGAACCATGTTCGATTTATTATCTAAAATGAATATATATTTCTTGTAGCGGATCCTAGACTAACTAAGACTTAAGTACTGAATAAACTTTTTGACGAAATCATTCCAATGCATTCCCCACCGACGCGCTGCTTTATAGGAATTCTATTTTCAAATTCGGAGCAAATTTGTCTTCCAGTATTATTTAATCGTATGGCATTATACAATATGCAAATTATACAATTATAATTATGCACGCCAGATTGAACAATCTTCATTTGTGTTAAATGTCAACTGTCTTGTTGTATTAGCCATACCGTACAGAAGTGCTCTAAGTGTGTATTGGAGTATTTGGAGCTAGAAACTGTAGTAAGGGTACGGCTTAGCGCATGCGCGCGTAAGGCGCCCAAGGACAGAACAGAACACTCCGCGCCTCCCTCAGTCAACCGCGAAGCACCGCCGCGACCGCCTGTCTCACTCCATGCCCTACGATGCGAACTGCCGCAGTGGCACTCGCGTAAGTCTAGCCGCCGCATGCCTGACCCGGAGGCCCCTCCGCCAGTGGCCCGAAGAGCCACCATAACCTCCGAAGCCCCTCGGCTCCTGCGATTCAGTCTCGTAATTAGATTTGTCTAGCTGATTGGCGAACGCTTTCGCTTCCAAATTCTCGCTTGCCCTATTCGTCTTACGTTTATGTGTAGACGCTTTTTTTGTTTTGCGTGACATGAGAACTTATGTAACTTGGTGCAGTATGCGATGGTCTGCCGAGTGAGTTGTGTAACGCCGGTGACATGACTTGTTGGGAGAGCGTAGGTCTGCTCGGCCCGTGCGCGCTTCTCGCTTCCTCAGAAGCAAGGGTGAGTTTAAACCAACCCGAGGCCTTTGAATCCTTTCAAACACGCCTCAAACTTTCGACTTCGCCAATTTTCCGAATCGACGAGCCGTTAACGAGGCCGACCGAGATAAAACTTTGTTATCAGTTGTTATTTATTTTACAAACAAAATTAAAAACAACGGTCGTTAACTAATGTACTTTCCGGGAATCGATCGTGCACATTAAAATTAACAAGCAAATGTCTAATGACGAAGGTTGGTGAGCAGTCGCGTCGAAAGCGCGGAGCCGACAATGGTGTCAATAGTGCTCTTGACGACTGAAGAGGTGCTCCAGAGAAATGGCTTCTGGTATTGCCTGGACTCGCTCTGGGTCACCGAGGAGATGGAGCCGTTCGAAGAGGTCAAACCCGAGCATCTCTTTGCCAAACCGCTGTCCCGGGACTATTATTACGCGAAATATCCGGAAATACCGCGAAGTGAATCCGACGAGGAAAACTCCTTGTCGATAAGTGGATTTCAAAGCAAGCATTATCAATGGAAATCAAAGATATGCATCAAAAAGTCGAATGAGCGACGGAAAAGCTTGGATCAACTGAACACAACTAGATCTAATCAGGGATGTAATTTGAGGCGGTCTGCCTCGCTAATAATCCGGCCGAAGCCGCCGGCAAACTCTCTAGATCAAGTTAAAAACGACGATCGCGTCCGCAATTTCTTAGAGCGTTTGCTTGAAAGTGCCCCGCCGCCGTCGCTACTCGACCAAGAGACCATTAGAAACACAATCTACAACTCAAGACTATCCCTCAATTTCAACGACACAGAACTACCCGACTACGCGGATTTTGAAAATGGAATGCTGAACGAACGAGTCGCTCCTACATCCACTCTGAAAAAGCCGAAACGCCGAGTCAGTTTCAACACGGATTCTTTCAAAACTGACTTCGAGAACTGTGAGTCGTGGTATGAAACTATATACGGGGTTTCTGAGCTCGTGAATACCGGATACAATGAGTTGACTACTGCTGACGATTCGTGTCTAACTGAAGGATCTCAAGCCCAGAGCAATATCTCGTGGTCAGAACTCGTGAGTATGTGCGGGATAAGCTCATCTCTGCGTTGGAGCAAAGAATCTCTAAATTCCGAGGAAGAAATACTGAGCTACTCCCACCACGCAGAATCAAAACCGTTCGATGAGTCTTTAGACAGCGATGAGGAACTGGGCTACACGAAATTCGTGATTCACAAAATACACCAGACATTAAAAATCGATGACGGCATGCCTGATTCCTCGCCCATGAGAGACTTGAGTGAGCCTGAAGACCTTTGTGTACCTAGTGTCGAAAAGTCATTTTACCAATCCATGTACAGATTAGCTCCTATAGACGATACGGTAAATGCTTACTAATAAAACACTGCTTTTTCACTATTCTTTTCATTGCAATCTCCTTTACTGTTAGAATTTTTTCGATGTCTTGTATTTACTAGCTTTTATTGACTTTGGTGTTGTGTTCACTTGCTCTCTTTCGCACTTTGCGAAGTAGTTGTAACGACATAGTTACATGCAATCGTTAAAACTTTATTGTCATTTTTTGGTGTTCAACCTATCAACGGTATGTAGGTACGTTTTGTTATTAATTGGTGAAGGCCATTTTGTTTGGTTCAGCTTGTTAACAGTAACTTTCTTTTAAGTATGTAATTATATTACATTATTTTAACTTGCCCAAGGAAAGACTTTTCAAGGAAAACAGTACCTTTTTGGCGACGTCTATAAGTCGCCATTATTGGCTTAATTGTTTATATATTTATTTCTGACCATTTTCTGACTCCGGTCCACATATAAACAATAACAATGATACTTGGCAAATAATTAAAATATGTCGTTACCTACTGAAACTATCTTAAATCAATCCAGGACATGCACATTAAACAAAAAACTCTAATTCTCTAATGCTTCGTGATTGGTCGAAATATCCCATAGTACAGAGCCAATTATGGACACTGATGATTTTCTGTTTGTGTTTAATGACTAATGAGGTTGTTTCATAAACGTATCTGTGGAGTTTTTATTTTAGTAGTCTCATAAAAAATATCGTATACAATAGTTACATAAATAGTTTTTGTAATCTCGTATCTTAACGCGGTACTAGACTTTAATAGCCCGCATTATGCAACGATTATATAAAATACTATTGAAACACTTTGGGGACTTATCAATGATATCCATATATTGAAACCGGCCAAGAGCGTGTCGGGCCACGCTCAGTGTATGGTTCCGTAGTTTTTGTATTTTTTTCAAAACTATTCAACCTATCAAGTTCAAAATAATTTTCCTACAAAGTTTTTATAAAGTTCTACTTTTGAGATTTTTTTCATATTTTTAAAACTTATGGTTGAAAAGTTAGAGGGGGGGGGACACATTTTTTTTTACTTCTGGAGCGATTATTTCCGAAAATATTAACATTATCAAAAAAATGATTTTAGTAAACCCCTATTTATTTTTAAATACCTATCTAACAATATATCACACGTTAGGGTTAAAATGAAAAAAAAAATCACTCCCCACTTTACGTATAGGGGAGGTACCCTAATAAAATATTTTTTTCCACTTTTTATTTTACCACTTTGTCGGCGTAATTGATATACATATTAGTACCAAATTTCAGCTTTCTAGTGCTAACGGTCACTGAGATTATCCGCGGACGGACGGACGGACAGACGGACGGACAGACATGGCGAAACTATAAGGGTTCCTAGTTGACTACGGAACCCTAAAAATGCTAAAGTAACTCTGTCTGTCTGTTACCTCACGCTTAAGAGTCGCCAGCACGCTCGGCTGAACTCGATTCTCTAACGTGCTCGAACGCTAATGTACTTTGGAAGGCACGCGAAGCCGTTGATCCCGGCCGCTGTCTATGACAGCAGTCTTTAACCCAAGTTCCCTAACTTCTTCGGGCGGCTTGAGAACTTCTAACAGTCAAGTTGCCCACTCGCTTGACAAGCTTAATCCTAATAATGTCTAAAGTACCTTGGATAGCAGTCGCTTCTGTAAAAACTCTTGGGATTCGATAGCAGACCCCGGGCATCCTTAGGGATGGAACTGTCCCGGGATAACGCGAGGATGTTACTGATAGTGACAATTCTGCAAATAGGCATCTTATCCCGTTTACTTGGGGTCGGCGCATGTGTCTCCTACCATACCTCTCTATCGCCCGTCATCTCAGCGGGCCTATGATGGTTGCCGTTTTATCACTTATCGTCGTGGGTAAGACATTCGTCACGTTCTGACAAGTATACGAGTGCGAGAGTGACGGGCGTCTTATCCACGACGATAAGTGATAAAATGGCAACCATCATAGGCCCGCTGCGCAGTCCTACCTTTTCACGTCGTTTCCCACGCAATCCATTCACCTCTTCCGTGATCCCTTCTTCTACATCCCAAATATGTAGGTGTCAATATTCGATATTGTGGGTGCCAAAACATGTTTTAACCAATTATGGAAACTTTGTGACGTGAAGGGACATAATTGTTCAATCATGACCGCTGCGTTATACCCTTCTCAAATGTATGTATTTTTTTATATAATATTGTCTCCTCAGCTCACTGCATCCGAGCGGTAAGGCTCGCGAGTTTCGACATTGAGATTGTGGGTTCGAATCCCTGGGAATTGGGTGATTCATTTATATATATTCCTTTGACGGACGGCTACGGATGGTAACAAAACTGACCGTCAAGTCAATGCTAAAGATTTTTTTTTTCACGAATCCTACCGGTGACTTTAAATATAATTTCAGGAAACCCTAACCTTCCTTCTATTTAAAAGTAGCCCTTGGCAGAATGAAGAACAACGTTTTCAGAAAACGGTTCCGATCCCTAAAAGGTCCAGTTTACCCTCTGGGTTGGAATAAGGGTTACCAGATCCGATTTCCTAGTTTTCGGGACAACAGCATTACAATTTCGGGACATAACCTTAAAATTCGGGCCAAAGGTTTATCTTAAGACTAAGCAAGGAACGGCCCACGGGCCGCCTGTTGCCGAGCGATGATACAGATTGTCCCAAATACAACACGTCACAGGGACACCGGAGGTAGGCCAGTTATGGCTTCAGTAAAAGTCGCTCGGTTTTCGAAACATTGCCAAATTACTACTATTTGACGACCTGTTTAGCCTAGTTGGTAGTGACTCTGCCTCCGAAGCTAGAGGTCCCGGGTTCGAATCCCGGCCAGGGCATTTATTTGTGCATTTTTCACGGATATTTGTTCTTGGGTCTTGGATGTTTTCTATGTATTTATCTATATAAGTATGTATATCGTCGTCTAGTACCCATAGTACAAGATTTGCTTAGTTTGGGACTAGGTCGATTTGTGTAATATTGTCCCCCAATATTATTATTTATTATTATTTAGCATTCACTTAGATAGCCCTTGTGTTTATAATTTGTACTTTAACACGACACGAATAGTTAATTTAGATGATAGAAGCGTTTTATGTCGGTTTCAAATAATACTGGATTGACTACCTTTATCTATGTATGTATGTATGTACCGAGATAAGAGCCATGGGACATATTTTTACTTTTTAATCACCTGATGGTAAGTGATGTTAAAATGTGTAGTGGTTGCGAAGTAACTTGTATGCACCCATATTTTTGCACTGGACTGTGCATACAAATTTTCCCCTGTTGTATCGTAAGCCAGGAGTCCGCTTTACCTAATTTCAAGGTTCTGCATCGTATAAGGGTCTCCCCAAACCTATCGACGCGGAATCGGCAATAGCCGATAGAAAAAAGTTTTATGTCTACGCATTAACGACGTTGACGCGGCGACCGAGCCGAAACATGCCTATGTAGCTCTGATTGCGTGGACATGAAGCTTTTTTCTATCGGCTTTTGCTGATTCCGCGTTGATAGATGTGGGGTGGCCCTTGTTTTCCTCCCAACCCAGAGGGAAAACTAGATTTTGTGTACCTCGCGTAATTCTTCTTGGACCAAAACAATACATTTCAAAATAATTTTATTTCGTAGGTACATAAGTTTCTTTGAAAAATCCACTGGTGTAAGCCGAGGGGTTACATAGAACTACTTGGCGCAAAATAACTACCGTTTCAGCGCTCATTATAAAATTTATGAAAGCGTTAGTGTTAACTGTTAAAAACTGTATTTACCATGTGTTTTAGTTGTAGTCTACCACACCACACTCCATAATTCTAATGTTGATGACCACGTTTGCTTGAAATCTTTATCATGGTGTCCCTTTTTTCATAGAATGCATTGATTCGCAAAATTATTCATTTCATAGAAAGCGTTTTTTTCGAAACCTTTATTTGTTTAGGTAGGATTTTTAATTCATTGTGTAGAACTCATTTAGGTCTACCAGAAAAGTAGGTTACGTCAGGTTAGAACTGCGAACCATTGTGAAAAAAAATGCTTTCTATGAAATGAAAAATTATGTGAAACACATACATTCTACGAGACTTCTGCCTGCGGAATAACGTGCAACCCTTTATCATAGCGTTTTATTTAGCACCTACACTGAGAGAAAACATATTGTTCGAATTAAAGACGTGATATCTAAAAACGTGAATATCAAATTCTATTAACTTTTAATATTTTTTTCTGGGCGTTAGAAAATAATATAATCTTAATAAAATTTTATTAATTTCATAGTATAGAAAATGCAAAACGGTTTTGCTTCATCGTGAAATTAATATGGACCCGGGTATGTCCTTAAACTACGACCAAGACCACCGGGGAATGGGCAGCAGCATTCCTAGAGTACGGTGGAGATACTGCGATCGCCAACCCGCATGCCAAGCGTGGCGATTATGGCATTTACCCCCCATGAAATTGGGGGAGGCCTATGTCCAGCAGCCCTAGGGCTGATATGGTGGTGGTGGTGGTGAAATTAATATTCTTTTCAAACCACATGCTCGACAATGCCGAATTATAGGTCATGTAAACCCTACCGAAAGCAAGACATTAAATCCCTTGGTATTTATTAGCCGGGTTATAATGTTGTACTGAATTTCATTATAACCCGCTGGTTAATAATATGATTTCACTTTTCATAAGTCTTATTACTATATGCATAAAGTTTAATTTTGCTAAACACAATTTGTCCTAGGCCATGGCCTACTTGATTTGACAAAATAAATGAAGTTTGCCTCCGTGTGAACCCCGGTCCGGAGGAGCGCGGTGTTCGAAATTCGAATTTCGAATCTAGGACCACGGCTTGTGCTTTCGAATTTGGAACGTCGCGCGCCTTCATTTGTTCACGCGTGACGAACAAATCGAGTTCTTGTAGGTGCCTATAAAAGATTTAATTTCAAAAATAATATTGAAAATGTCGAGTGATGAAAGTGTTTTGACTCCTGAGTTTATCAAATTAGATGCCATAGGCATTGTCAACAATCTGCTGCCAGAGAAGTCAAAGGAAAAATACCTAAAAGCCTACAACGATTTTGACAAATGGAAAGCTGTAAAAGGCGTAAAGTCTGTGTCTGAATCAGTGCTTCTGGTCTATTTTGAATATTTGTCAGCTACAAAGAAGCCAAGTAGCCTGTGGTGTATATCTACTGAGCCTGTTTTTTTGTCTCTCGCATAAGGTGTGAAAAGTAGAGTATACACCTCGGGGATAAGACTGTTTTAGTCTTGGGCGGTTGAACCCCTCACTGCACTCAGGACTCGGTCTTAATTCCCTCGCTACGCTCAGGAATTAACTTATAACTCCCTCGCTACGCTCAGGAGTTAAATTATGAGTCCTTCGTTACGTTCGGGATTCAATTCGCTCCCGTGACATAAAACAGTGCTTTATCCCCTTAGTGTATAATCTACTATTACTCCGAATAACAGAGTAGTACAAATTCTATAAAACTTTCCTTGAGTTTATAAATGGTGTAGTAGCAGCAGTACGTAAGATTACTAAATATTACAATACAAATAGTTATAATAATAGTACATTACGATACAAGTGCTGAGAACAGGAAATTCGCAACGAGTGGTGATAAATTGAAACACGACCGAAGGGAGTGTATTAAATCGACACGAGTTGCGAATTACCTGTTTGCACGTGTATCGTAGAACGTTCTACAGTACATATGGCTCTTTAAAGTTTCGACATATGCACGTAATCTGCTGATTACCGCACTCGTGCGGTAATCTAGCACCAAAGGGAATGCAATACCGGGATACCGGGATCCCGAAATACCGGGATCCCGCATGCTATATGCGATATTAATCCCGCACGTAAATTATGCGGGATCCCGCGGGATTTGCGGGATTGAAGAGCGACATAGTTTATACGTGCTACTCGTAGCGCGGGCACGCGCGTGCTGCCGAAACAACCGGAATTTCTTCGCGGCAGAGCCTAGATGCAACGGCGGGGGAAGGGGGAGCCGTAGAAGAGTATTTTGTGCGAATTTGTCTATTTTTTAGCTAGTTTGAAATTGTTATTACGTCATAACGCATCGAATTTTGCCGTTTTGAAACATGACGCCATCATGAGGCGTTTGAAATAGGTGACGAGCGATTTAAGGACAAAGTGGGTACTTTCCGAGCTGTGTAGTGAAAAATAGCTCACTAACTTGCGGGATCCCGCCAATACCGGGATCCAGCGGGACTAGAAATCTCAATCCCGCTGAATACCGGGATTGATTAATTCATGCGGGATTGCATTCCCTAAGCACCATGTGTACTGTAAATATAATATTATATATTTTTTGCTGTTAGTGAATACTATCAGTAAAACTTATTTGTAACCTTTAGTATATAATCAATCACCTTGTCCTGGGATTTTTATAATTTTACTAATGATTACGGCGTTGAGTGGGGGTGCGGCTTGCTTCCTCTCTAGGCGCTGCCTTCTAAGTTTTTCCAACCACTGGACGTCGTGATTAGTCCTACCCTTTCGTAGGAGGTGCCTCCATACCGGTCTGTCCAGTCCCAGGAGCTCCCAATTTCTTGGATCGATTTTGAAGTCCTCCATGTCACGCTTGCACGAGTCCGCACCCCCACTCAACGCCGTGTTTGTTTGCAACCGTTGTGGCAAGCAATGTAGAGCCCGTATCGGTCTGTTCAGCCACAAGAAAAGATGTGGCTCCTGAAACAGCAGCTGTAACAAACATCTGAAAAGATGAAAAGGCCAATGATGATGATGATGGACTAATGATTAATATTTTTTACTTATTTTCTACAAAAAAAATCTCACCGTGTAATTTCAAAATTTGCGTAGCCAGCCACTATTGTTGAAAGCGATTACCATCTGACCTTCCAAGAGAAAACTGGACCTGTGACGTCGTTGACATCCGTGATATTCTATTAAAGCTACCAGGGACCCATCAATAGCAAGCACGTCAATACAAAAGCCGCATTCAAAGCGACCAAACGAACGAACGGATTGACATTTTTATTTTTCATGGAAATATCCTCGGTTACAAAAACTCGTTTGCATTCCGCGGAGCAATATCGGTGTACAATTTTCAATTCGGAGAACGTTGTAAAACGTGTGGTCTGTTTTGTGAAAAAACTCACGTAGACAACATTTACGTACGATATTTTTTATCACCAGACCTTAACTTAATGAGAAGCGATATAATCGCGGTACAATATGGTATTACACTGGTGGTCAAATCAGCAACTTTTTAGGGAACGTCAAAAACGCTCGGTTGGTACCTATGAAGTTTGAAGGGAAACGTCACAATTTTATACGGTCAACGTGCGTTATTTTTTCCATGTTCATGTAATTAAAAGTCTTTAAAATTGCATAAATAAGCTGATGTATGATTTTTTTATACTGTCAACGATTTCTTAAATGACAAAAATGCTTTTAAGCCAGTGATAGTTAAATCCCAGTCCGCCACCTCCAGCCAGCCGGCAGTAGCCATCAGTGATAGTTTTAATATACCTATGCTTCACTTAGCATATTTCCTTGTATAAATAGCTCTGTTGTTGCACTTTATGAAACATGATGCTGTTTCTCGCCGAAGAGTCTATTTAATCTTTGATATTATTAATTTCCGGCAGCCTTGAATATGTCATGCTCGCTTAAAGGGCTTTGCTTACGGCGGCGTCGTTGATCGGGTCGCCACCTTCCCTAACTGTGAATGGCTGTGAGATACGCGTCATACTCGTGATCGGGTGCTGTTTGTGGAGTCCGGTCTGTTCATGCTTGCAAGGGCATAGTAAATATCTTAATACTAGTGTTATTTTATTGTATGAAGATTGACGACAGACATAATGCTGTTCTGGATTAGTTTTATTGTTATTGACGCTTAGAGACCTTATACATCTCTAACAATATTAAGTTTACTTATTTTAATTTTAGCGCTTAGAGATCATTTACATCTCTAAGGACTTTGAAATAATTGTTATTAAGTAACATTGTCAGTTTTTTATATTGTATAAATTAACGGTTTGACATGTAAAACTGCCCTTGTGGCCTATTTGCAGAATAAATATTTGATTTTAATTTTGACTTTTTATTGGAAACGTACAAATAATTTTTTTGTGTTGTGAAGTACCATATTCTAATTGTGTTTTCAATTTTGTTTTAACCGCAACCGCATAACAATATGAGAATAGCGTTATAATATCGATTTAATCTTGACGTCATGAAAATGTACCTAGCTTGTTAAATCAACCATTAAATTTAGGGAGAACAGCGTAAATGTATACGCTTATACCAGCACCGCTATTAACGCATCTCAAATATCTTGTATGACAAATTATGTTATGTTATCGTACAAAAGGCGGACTTAATGCCATATGGCATTCTCTACCAGTCAATCTTAAGATAAGGCAAAGCAGAAAAATTGTAAGCGGATTAATATGTAATGCCAAATGGATACGTTTCGTCACACAACTGACATGATGGACGTTTCGTCACACAACTGACAGGATAGACGAGACTTAAACATCACTTCAGTTTTCAGTTAACCTTAAACATACAACTTTAAATTAAATGGATGCGTTTCGTCACACAACTGACAGGATATACGTGACTCACATTACTTCAGTTTTGAGTAAACCTTAACCGTACAACTTATGCCTAGGTATGTGGTGTTGTGTTCCTGGTGGTGACTAAAGTCGCCAGAGCTCACGAGGATGCACTGTGTTGGGAGTGAGGGACCTGCATTCGTCTTTAGCTTTCAATATAAGGAAACCGCAATGCGCTGATGTAGAGACAGCGCATTTAGGTTTCGTAATATTCAGAGGGAGTCGCCAGCGTTAATAGGCTACGGAAGAAGCCTAAGAAAATAAGCGACAGCGTATTTTCTTCCGACTTTAAAATAAGGACCTTCTGTGTTCGTCTGTATCTTTTAGGTCGCGCCTAATCATACGTAAAGTGGCGATTTCTACTCAATGCTCGTAAAATTTGCACTTTCCGGTCACGGAAAGAACAAAAACTAAAACTATAGTAAAAGAAGCTTTCGTTCACGTATTTATAGCCCTTGGATGTTGGCATTGTGTCAATTTTTGGCTTTACGCCCTATGTGTGTAATGTACTATGTTCACCAATATTGCCGTTAATTACCAATCTATATTCTTTTAACGCATCATCTTAATAGTCAGCAGTGGAAATAGCTACTTGTACGAATAAGTGAAAATTATCTACATACGGCTGCATAGCAGAGCAATAAGATCTTATCCCCCGCCCACCAAGCTACGAATATTTAAAAAAATCTAAATCATAACAATTATTCCGCAATAAGGCCACTATACAAATAAGGGCATTATACAAATCAAAATCTGTCGTTTAATAGTTTCAATAGAATAATAGGTATTAAAAATAAAATTAATTTAAAGGAATGCAAAATTAAAATAGTCTTAAATTAATGGTATTTCTTATCATAAAAGCCATCTTTACTAATAGTTATTATGTTTGTTACAGCCACCGGAGAACGAGCTGCAGAAAAATTCAGATCGTGTTTTGTCCGAACACGAATTGCGAGTCCAGAGGTCCCTGCAGAAGCTCAATGTGCCAGAATGGTGAGTACATAACATACGATGCATGTCTTTGATTAGGAGCTCTGTGTATGGATATTACTAAAATTATCCGATGTGGTATTGGATTTTTTTCAGATTTGGTTTTTTTTTTGTTTTTCGTACGCAGCACTATTAAGTCTGATTGAAAAAAGAAACCATTTTTATTTGTCAGTTTTGTGACGAGCCCTATAAACTGTTTTAAAATCGTTACAAAACAAATAACTTTTTGTGATTATTT
Organism: Notocelia uddmanniana; assembly: GCA_905163555.1. Classification (NCBI taxonomy): domain Eukaryota; kingdom Metazoa; phylum Arthropoda; class Insecta; order Lepidoptera; family Tortricidae; genus Notocelia; species Notocelia uddmanniana. Next base: position 3,779,131 of record LR991052.1, read on the forward strand.
TTTATAAACAAAACTTATAATAACTGTACCTTGTACGCATTCGTGATTCTGAGCCAGGAAACACCAAATTACTTGAATATGAAACAAATTTTATCATCCATCTCTTTCCGATTTGTCGTATTATGTCGTCTTCCCAACGCGCTGTTGGTCTCCCTCTTTTTCGACTGCCTGCTGGACCGGGCCAAGATGTTAGGCGACTCGTCCAGCGGTCATCAGTCATTCGTGCGACATGTCCTGCCCACCGCCACTTAAGCTTTAACGAATGGCTAAGGGCGTCTGTTACTTTTGTTTGCTTCCTAATTGTGGTGTGGGGTATTTTATGCATTTTCTTAATATTTAACATGCTCCTCTCCATACTGCGCTGACATGTTTTTATTTTATTTTTGACCCGTAGTGTATATTTCCACGTTTGGCATGCGTAGGTAATTGAGGGAAGTATACAGGAATCTAGGACTTTCTGCTTTACTTTTTTAGGCATTGAACTTTTCAGTACTTCCTTTAGACTCCAAAATTTTCGCCATGCACCTGTAACTCTTCTTTCGACTTCTAATTCGTTGCTTTGCTTGTCGAAAGATATCTGCTTGCCGAGGTATATGTAGTTATTAACATATTCCAGTTTTTCGTCGTCGAGGTATATAGGGTGCTCTACAGAATTCGTCATGATTTTTGTTTTATTTAGATTTATTTTTAAAGATAGAGACCATTGGAGAAGTCTGGAGGAGGCCTTTACCCTCACAGAAGGGGTTCTTGCATGACATTTATAATATTTATATTTAATTACCATAATATTTTATCAATGAAATGTAATATTTGAACTTTAAATATTTGCATGTGATTTTTAATATGATATTACATTTTTATACTCAATATTTTTACATGTATCTTTCGGTTTTATGAATACAGTAGTTAAGTATAAGTACCTAGTTCATTATGTAATTGCAAGAAATAAAAGGCTTTTTTTTTTTTTTTTTTTCTTTTTTTTTTTATTTTTTATTATGAAACAAATTCGCCGTTCAAAGCAAAAGTCCGCCGGTCAGTGGAAATGCCCGTAGGAAATTGAAAATCGCGAATTGCAAAGCGAATTCCTAAAAGCACTACAGTTTAGAAAAGTTAAATTACAATAGATCTGACATTCTCAACCAAAAGGTCCCACTTTGTCTATGTATTTATTCAGAGCTTTAGCTGTTTTAACAGTAACATACAAATGAGGAACGATATACGTAGAAATACGTAAAATACAATTTAGCTTAAGATATATCCCTAAACATATCAACATGCAAACAATTGACTAAAGGTTAAAAAATGGTCGAATATAAATAAAAAAATAACAACAGTTTATTCCAATTTAGCCTTACAGGTTCAGGTTCAAATCAGGTTCAGTCACCAAATGCTTCAACCAGCTCTTACAACGCCTTAGGTAGGCGTACAGCGACATTTCTAGAAGAATCAAGCTTTGTTGACATATGGATGGATAGAGAATTTCGCACGTGCGAATCCTGCTAGGAATACCAAATTTTAACCTTTCATCTGAAATTTAGTTCGACTGTAAAACTCACAATACCTTAAATTCAATTTGGAATAATTATTGCCCGTTTTAATTTAATCATCATGCTTCTATTATCCCGTGTACCCGGGGTCCGCTTCAGCGCCTAATGCCATGATTTGGCGTTGGCACCAGTTTTACTAAAGCGACTGTCATCTGACCTTCACACCCAGAGGGAATAATAGACCTTGTTGGGATAAGCCCGGACCGAAAAGCTGCTGTAAAATAGCAAATGTCTTTTTTTTATTTATAACTATTTTGACAAACCCAGTACGAATTCGGATATGAACCCACAGCCTCGGGATTAAATATCGCCTGCCTTACCGTCCGCCTTCAGTGCCATTATTATTTTGCTCATATATTACAAATGTTTTTGTGTTCTATTCAAAGACAAAGGAAAAATCGGTCTCTAATTGGGCGGATGTTCAGGATGTCTTGAGTACCGGACGTCTACTAAAGCGTTGAGACGGATCTACCGATCCGCGAAATCCGGGATGTGCTCACGTATATCCTGGAGCTCAATACGGTATATACTCGATTCATATTTTATTCCATGACGGTGACAAACGAATATACGACGTTTCTAATGGTAAAGAGCATCTTCTCTATTTTTGTTAAATAACTGACAAACGCTTTTTATTACCTACCTGTTAGTTACTCCTCTTGGTAACGGCAAGTACCTCTCAGTAGAGATTATATTATTCAGATCAGTAGCGTGAGAGTTTAATGAAAAACATCTAATGTTTTTATTAACTCAATCAGGCATTTACACAATCAGGTGCAGGTACTAGGTACCTTAATTTTTTTTTTCTAAATGAAGTGACTTCAGAGTCATGTGCATTCTGATCTGGTAAAAAGCTCTGATTTGTCAGTTTTGTAACGACATATAAACTGTATTAAACACCGTCACAATAGATTCTTCTTTGCAGGCACACTAACGAAATTAACAATACTCGTGATTTTGAGTATGTAAAACGCGCCTTTAAGAAATATCTAAATATAAAGTAATAAGTACACATATTGCTGAGTTTAGATAGATCCTAATTTTTTATTACGCATTTAGAGAGGAATATATTTCAAATTAGCAAAATATTTATATTCGTTTTAATTCAATACATTTGCATCCGCAAAAGCCGTACAAGTATTGATTTTGCGGATGTTCAGTCGAGACTTATGTTATGCGGATGTTTCGCTTTACATGCTCATCTGCTACATCCCAACACGTAATACGCCAGCGAGCCTTCCTTCGTAATCTCATAAGTACTCAATGATAACATATAGCATTCAATTATATAAACTATGCAACCGCACCGCAATACAAGGATTAATATCAAATTCCGTTGGTAATGCATTATTTATTAGTATTACTTAACTGTGGTTCGAGTATAACTGCACTGACATTGGTTAGCTGATTAACCAGCAATCGATATGATATCGTTTTTATTAGTAAAGTGGTGATACATGTAAAGTGGTGTTGGTGCTTATACTAAGGTATTGTCTGCAGAGTGATCTTACTGCTAAAACTGATTTAGGCGAATATAGCCTTAAAAATTATGCTCCGGTAATCAAGTTCATTTTAATAATTAGTTACAAATCGCAAAATGGTTATACCTGCATTTAGTTGGTTATAAATATGACTACTATACAAATTAGTATAACTTCATTGACCGAATGAGCAAAGTGTCTCTGTTTCAGCTTGGGCAAAAATGCTTTTGTATGTCTGTCCGAATTTCTGGCTCTGAAACTTGCGACTCGGCGTGAAGACATTTTTTGTTATAACGAATCATTAATACGAAAAATGACGTTTTATTTTTTAAAACATCCAGAAGCGCTCCTTCTGCATATCACTTATAATTTAAAACCTATAGCAAATTTTTTTGCCATCATTCACGTCACGGGGCATTTAAACCCTATTCCCTGAACGTGAATGCGTCATTTGGCTCGTGTCTTTTTGAGTTTTACTCTAAAACAACGTGAGCTGCAACAGGTCCAACTATCTAATCATAGTTTTGATTTAAATATATTCCATTGACGGATGGTTATGTTACGACTAGTTATGAGGTCGTCACATGTCTGAACGTTAATGTCATACGCATTCGTTTCGTCACATAACGGACAAGTTAGACGTGACGTGACTTCCCGACTTCAATTAACCTTAACTGTAAAGCTTTAAATGGAAACATAAGCATTTACTTACTTTCTCATGTTCGCGTACGAAACACAACTCTCAGACTTTCATGACGACTCACAATAATACATTACTTTTACCGACAAAATTAAGCCAAGAATTTTTCATAAAATAAGTTCCAAATAGGCTTATCAGAGACAAACTGCTTATAAAAAGCGAACAGTCCTATTTCTTTAAGTAAATATCTTGATTGAATTTTGCCGCGACACCGAGGTCTTGATATTTTTATTTTTTCCGATTCAATTTCGTATAAGTTCTTAATAGGTTTAGGGACTGAGAGCCGCGGAGTCAATCTGGAATACACTTTGCATTCCATTTGATTTTAATGTATTTAGCACATTACCGGGTCAAAATCAGGGACAAGAATTTCTGACATATATTTTGGTACAGGCTTCTATTGCTGACTGGACCTTTTCCCCCAGACATAAACTAATGAGGGGTTCCAATGAGCTCAAACACGACGAGTTTATCTTGTGTAGTTTAAGAGCTGCCATGCTACCTGGCATCTGCGGCCCTGGACTGGCACTCTTTTAGGGAGGCCTATAACCAGCAGTGGACGCCATTCGGCTGTAGTATGATGATGATGACCACCTTCTGTCTCCATAATCAGATCAGCTCGGTGGTGCGATAATATTTCTTTGTCACTGAACTCACATTTAAGCTCAATCGGTAAAGACTAAATGATTTAAAATTCAGTAGCGAGATTTGACCGGAACAAACATACTTACAAAGTTAAATTAAAGGTTGTAAAAATTAGGCGTCCCTCCCTGTAGACGATGCTATGGTTTCATCATCATCATCTTGTCAGCCGACGGAGGTCCACTGCTGGACATAAGACTTCCCCAAGGAGTTCCACAATGACAGGTCCCGCGACACCCCCGCATCCAGCGGACACCCGCGACTCTTAACATGTCATCATTTCACCTTGTGGGGGGCCTGTCCACGCTATGCCTTCCGGTACATGGTCACCTTTCCGCCCCAACGGCCGTCGGTTCTACGTTCTATATTCTCTGCCAACTGCCACTTAAGTTTAGCGATTCGGAGGGCTATATCGGTCACTTAGTTCTGCTGCGGATGGCCTCATTCCTGATGCTGATGGTGTACGTTGATATAAATAATCGATCAATTTACTTGCCTGTATGAGGTTATCAATTTGTTTTTACTTAAAAGACAAAAACACCATACTCCTCCTAGTGTAATCCAAAAGGAGCATTAGATTTATAATAAAAGTCCGGTATATAAAGAGCATTAAACATTATACCTTTTAAGAAAAACCTGACGAAATTATTAATTCGAAAATGCTATTACAATACGCAAGACTATTTAACTGACACTGATTTATGACTTTTCTCAAACATGCAATGAAATATTGATGTTATGTTTCTTATAATAGGCTGCGAAGTATGACGTTTCAGGTGCGCTAGGACAAGAGGTCGTTAATGGAATTTCATACATATCTTGCAGGCCTAGGCCGGCAAAGTCCTCTTTTTTAATTTCCATTCCACATAAATTTGTGGCACAGGCATCATGACATTCTGCCACTATGCGTATTAAAATTAAACCTTTGATTTTTTGTTGTTTATTTCATTGCATGTTTGAGAAAATCACTATACATACCTCGGCGGGAAATATGGGGTTGCCCGCCTTAGACCTATCCGGCCTCGCTTCGCTCAGCCCTGTATATGCCTTCGGCCGGCAACCCCTTTCGTCCCGGCCCCTGTAGTGGTACCCGTTATACAGGGTGATTTTTGGGTCGTGATCCGGAATGATTGTACATGGTTAAGAATTCAAAATAGACAACATCACAGTTGGTATGACGGTTTATAAGTCAAATAATACTCTTTGTCTTCAAATTCTAATGGAAAATAATACTTTTTCATACAACTTGGTCACCCTATCCCACTGTCAACTCTCCATACTATCCGTCAAAGAGAGAAGGGTAACCATGATTTTTTGAGATTTTGTATTTTTGTCATCAAAATAAATTAAAAAAGAAATACGTTTGTTTCGTGTCACTAATTTTTTTTTGAAATGGCTAACAGATACCAAGTCGTAAAACTTATTCTTGATCCACGACCCCAAAATCACCCAAAAAAATCCACTTGTATTTTCTATGTTATACAAATAAATACTTCGGATTCTGATTCTGATCCGCTTTGGTATCTACTTCCAAGATTTGGCATAGGCACCAACCCAAGGGGGAATACTAGACCTTGTTGGGATCGACCGGACCCGGGTATGTCCTTAAACTACGACCATGACCACCGGGGAATGGGCAGCAGCATTCCTAGAATGCGGTGGAGATACTGCGATCGCCAACCCGCATCCCAAGCGTGGCGATTATGGCATTTACCCCCCATGAAATTGGGGGAGGCCTATGTCCAGCAGTGGACGTCCTAGGGCTGATATGGTGGTGGGGGTGGTGGTTGGGATTAGATCGGTCCTGACGATGTTTTAATGACTGAAAACAAACGCGCTCGCGTTCCATAAATGTTTACAAAACGTGCGTGCCGGGGGATACCACTTGTTAGAAATTTATGATCGGTAATTTTCTGCAAACAAGGACACGAATGAAATATTAAAAGAAAAGATATTCCGTGGGAAAAAATCAGCCTGTATTGACAATGTAAGATCGATATCGCCTTCAATTCCACGTTAGCACGTAATTAAAATAACGTCATACAAAGTGAAGAGCCGTCAAGTTAGGATTAGAACGTGCAGCTTACACCGCTTTATATGCATGTAAAATAGTCATCGTGCATAGCAGTTTGTACCTACAAAAAAGGACATACGAAAAAGTTCTAAAATATTAGAGGCGGGTTTTGACTTCCTATGCTTTCGAGTGCAGGTGATTTTGATATAATTGAAAATGTGAGGAAGATTGCACTATCCTGATTCTAAAATTAGGTTAATTGTACTCATTATTTACATTTTAACATGTCCCTTTAAAGGATGGTTACGGATAGTCACAAAAATGAACCTCAATGTCAAACGCATACGTCACAAAACGGACATGTTACACGTGACTTAAACATCACTACAATTAACCTTCACCTCCAAACTAAAAAGGCACCTTAGATATATTTTATTCACAAACAATTCATCTTTTTATTCAAACCAAAGTGGCCATCATTATATTTATGATATGATGTCCGTACATCAACTTTTTTCTTTGCGACAATTCATACAACAGAATATAATAATACAATTGTAAACGAGTCCTCATATTCCTTTGACTAACTGACCGCCTAGTTGTTTTACCAAACAAGCCCAAGCTTACGTTACTGTTTACGCCATTCTAACATTTAATTTTATATAAAAAGTATTGTATTCGCTTGCATTGAAATGGACTTCGTTCACTTCGGTCCCCAACAAGCGTATAAAAGGATTAGCCTTTTACAAATGGCAGTGAGGAATCCTGAAACCCTACGCTTTGTACTTCTGTAGCCATTTAGAAAACAGAGCCGACTCGTCTAAGGACTGGCTACTCGTCTTTTTCTATGCCATTCCATTATACGGAAAGTACCCAAATGGGTCTTGTAGATTCGTAACAAGTATTCCCAAACATCAACAATTTCACTGCAAGACTTCAATCTTAAATATACGCCAGAAACTGATGAAATTCCCTTTATAGTGGTGAATACAGTTGAAATACAATTTTAATTGCGAACATTTTGCTCACAGAAGCGTGCAAAAACAGCCTAATATCCTTGTGTCGGGCTTGTGGCATACTTATTAACAAAGTAGGTAAGGTATGAGTTATTTAATTAATACATAACATCAGTCATTATATTAGATTACTAGTTAAAGATTAAAAATAAATAAATATAATTCCATTATTAGCTACAATCCACAATATTGTCACCATGCCACCACCATATCAGCCCAAGGACGCCCGCTGCTGGACATAGGCCTCTCTCAGTTTCATGGGGGGTAAATGCCATAATCTCCACGCTTGGCATGCGGGTTGGCGATCGCAGTGTCTCCACCGCACTCCAGGGATGCTGCTGCCCATCCCATGGTGGTCTTGGTCGTAGTTTTAGAACATACCCGGGTCACCATGCAGTTTCATCAGCTCTAATCATCATCCTCTCCTCCTCCTAGCCGTATTTGGCCACAGCGACTGCTTTTAACTGCTGAGAGCGTCGCTGGTGCGCTCTCAGGTGACTGACATAGCCAATTTTTGCAGCAAATGTGCGGGGCTACATTCGCTGCAAGTCAGCACCCCTCCGACATATCACATATGTAATTGTGTCGTATCACAACAGCTCTAATATCACTTACCTAAACAAAAATTTTACCTAATTTATATTTTAATTCGGGCATCTGAGAAAAAGATACAATTTTTTTTAAATTGAAACAACTGTTTGGAAAGGTTAGTAAAGAATGCCGTTGAAATAAATTATAATTACTAAAGTGCATAAAATTATCCGAGTACGACTGCAATGTCAAGATAACTCATAGAAGATCCTTTTGAGCATATCTATTTCTGTTAATTAGTCAAAGAAGGCTTGTAAATTATGTCCAGCCTTACAATTTGATAGGCTAAGTGACTACTTGGAAAACTTTGTTAGAGTTGAAACAATTGCTACTACGAGCGAGGCTTTCATTTTAAAAGTCTTAATGCTCGAAACCCTGAGCGCGGCGCAGCGTCGTTGCGGGCCGGAGGCGGTTTTTCAGTAAAACGAAAGCAGTTCGGGGCACGTCGCACTAAACAACCGCGCGGTATTCGGTAGCGTGTTAGTGCGCAGGCGGCGTGTGTGACCGAAGAAGCAGTAATCAACAGTTAACATTTTCAGAAAGATCAAAAATGCAAAACCGCCTGCGTCCCGCGCCGCACCCGCTCTGTTTGTTTCGAGCTTAAAACATGTTTTACTCTAATAGACATGTCTACTTTTGGATATACAAGGGCTAATTCATGACGTGTTGTTGTGTATAGATATTTTTGGGCATGTTATCTCCCCACCAGTAGGCAATACATCACGTGGTGTATAATGAAGGATTTCATAAAGGTTTCGTATTTAAATATCTCCTTTCAACCGGATATCGGAAATCTGTTCAAAGCAATATTGGATCTTCAAAGAACTTTTATAAATCCGCTTCGAGTCAGTTGCAATTGCATTCCTAGGTTTTATTTAATATCAGACTGAACTGTAATTTAAACTCATTGGATTGTAAGTAAGCTGACTACAACTATTTTTAACTGACTTCAAATAAAGGAAAGAGTTACTCATTTCGGCTGTAATTTTTTGGTTTGTTTGTTGCGCTATTTCTCCTTCACTTATTATTAGGTACAACTTAATAAAGATGACATTGGGCCTCATAAGAAGGCTCAAAGTCACCTAAAGAGCAATTGAGTGGGCTATGCCGGGAGTCCTCTGTGTGATCGCATCAGAAATGAGACCATCCGCAGTAGAACTGAAGTAACCGATATGCCTAGGTATATTCCCAATCGATAAACGCAGTGGCAGTTGGCGGGGCACATAACACGTAGAAACGATGGCCGTTAAAGCGGAAAAAGTTTCTTGGCCTTTCGATTGGCAATTCATTAATTTTACTAACGACACTAATTTTAACTTCAAGTCTTCATTAGCTTACAAAATTTCAGCCCGTAAAACCAACAAAAGACGCATAGGTAATAAAAAAAGAATCGGAATCTCATGAATCTTTCCAACAAATAATTTGGTTCTCATTATCTTATACATTCATCCGTCCGTTTTGTGACGAGGTACAAGCCATGTTTGAACATAACGTCACAAAACCGACTCCTGTTTTGGGCACAGTTTGAAATACTATAAAGCTCTAATTTGTGTCTAGCTAGTAGCGAAAGAGAATTGATATTATAGTATGAATGTAAACAAATATACCTATAAAAACCGGTTAGAAATCACCTTGACACTTTACATGAATATTTTACTCGCTCATTCATGGTAGCGGTCAAAGCGACCACGGTCGTTCTAAATTGGCCCTTATGTCTTTGACGTGGTTAATATTAGCTTATGCAATAGGTGACGTTGCACCGACCAATGCAGTTACGGCACTTAATATCAATTTAGTCTATGGTTATATTGGTTACGTGTTGTAAAGTGTGGGACTACGGGCCTGCTGTTCTAACTACGAGCATAGGTTGGTCATGTTATGATGAGACGTGTTTTGAGAAACTTTGATAAATTCTTTATTGATAGTTTATGTTGTTATCGACTGGTTAATTAACCTGACTGGTTAAGGAATGTGTCCATCGTTATCTGTCAGTCGATCAACTTTTTTTTGTTACGTGACAGTGACGAAATCGCGTCACTTTTCGAACCCGCTAAAAGATATTAACTCAGCTGATTTTTTAAAGATAAAAATGACAGATGTACCCCTTAACGTTACTTCGAAAAGTGACGCAAATATACGGAGGCTATAGTGACAGAGTTTCTTAGAAAAAAAACCGGCACCGAGGGTTCTGTAAAAAATATTTTTATATGATGTAACTAAAAATTTACGTTTTTCACAATTTTTCCTTTATCTGTGCTATAAGACGTTGCTTCGTGCCGAATTTCAAGATTCTGAGTTCACGGGAAGTACCCTGTAGGTTTTGATTCCTTTGCGAGTGTCGAAAATTTGCGGCATAGACGGCTGTATCTTTTGATTGCTATGGCTTAAAAGGTTGATTTTTTCACAGCTCCAAGGAACAGTAGACTTGAGTATTTGATATAAATTCCAGCTTGATACCTCTACGCGCCCCTGAGAAAAAGGGTCTTGACAGACAGACAGACGGACGGACAACAAAGTGATCCTATAAGGGTTCCGCTTTTTCCTTTCGAGGTACGGAACCCTAAAAATAATTTAAACATGCGTAGGTAGGACATTTCGTACCATAAATTGAGTTTATCATTGTCAGAAAACAAATATTTAGATGATTTAAGCCCTATACAAGCATAGCTATAAAGCGTCATTCAGGTAACGTAACCAGGGCGAAAAGTAACAACAATGGTAGGCTTCGCAGTATTTTCCCCTCTTGAGACTTTTATACGAAGCGTATTTCCTCCCCCAGGTACAAGAACGCGCCGGCGCCCCGCGAGGGCTTTCTCCTGCGCAAGCGGCTCTCTGACGCGTCGAGCGCGCGCTGGTCGGGTCTCAGCTCGAAGACTACATCGCTGGGCAGCCTCGGCGCCAACGCACCCCCGCCGCCGCAGCTCTCTCCGCACACCACCAGCTTCGGACGGTGGTCTACTAGCAGGCTCAACTCTAACCAGGTAAGACGCTTATAAGGAAAGAAACAAATATTCGTGCCAGTACATACATAAGAAAAAAAACACATACATCGCCATGAAAAGGTCTCGCCTCATCTTAAAGCTCACTCAAGTAGCCGCCGCTAATCTGCTTATAGTTCCCAAAGATCGTTTGTTATCATGGGGCGAACGATGTTGACGCTTGTCATCCTATAGATAGACGGCATCAGCTCTGGTGTCTCAATGGACCTCTAACAATCTACGTGTACTCGATTTTTCTCATCTACAGTACATAGAGGGGCCTTTCAGGTAACTTTAGAGGCCAACGGTGCTCGATATTGTTGGCTTGTATAGATATAGACGCCACCAGCTTCAGATGTTCCAAAACACACATATCTCCATGATTATTCGGCTTACGCTATCATCATCAACTGCCACACCACCCCGCCTCTGTACGCCCCACTCCTACGCAGTATCGATTCGGTTAATTAGCTGCGATTTTGTTCACTGGCAACAGGTATGGCAGCCGATAAGTTGTTACTCATTTAGCGCCACGGAGGGGACACGTGGGTGTTGGTGTCAATTCCTGCGGACGTGAGTAACATCGTCCCCAAAAAAACTGCTTTGCACAGGCTCTCTTGGATGAAAGGGAATGGGAATTATCGGCTTTGTGCGAGTTGGGTTTACTTACACCGTTGAATTTCTTCCAAGATGTATTGCAGGTTGACCAAAGATGTTTTCCTTCACTGAAAAGCTAATGGTAAATATTAAATGGCCAGTCGTACATCACTTACGTTCCGAAAAACACATTGGTATAGTCAAGAGTGGAGCAGCAAGAGTAGATGGTCGTTTTATTACCTTGTCACTACTTTGACGCATCTCAACTGTCGCAGTGTTCAAAACAGATTCAAAACATTTATTCGTAACAAGCACAATATTAACAGTAAACAAAAGCATAGACAACAAACAAAGCTTAGTCACGAAAGGGAATCTACTCAGCATATGCAGGCTTTACAGCCGACGCTGATCTTCCTTAATGTTACGTTAATGCGACAAAGTGCTAAAATGATCATCTACATTTGCGATTGTCTGTACGAGCTGCGATTCGGACGCGCGACCGCCGCTAGCTCTCAGAGGCTTACGCAAATTGGACAGTAAAAGTGCCTTCGTTAGTTGAACAGGTCATTAGCAAAGAGGCAATACGGCGTACACAAACTGCAGCTCAAATCTGCATGTTTGGTGACAGCGTGTGTATTTGGTCAGAGATTCACAACCTCCAGAGACTATTTCTCCGTATGCGTAATTTGCCGAAGGTTTATTTATGTGAAAGGTTTTTTGCACTAACTATTATTATTTTAGTGTTTTTAAAAATTGATCTCTATCAAGAAAAATATGGCCCGTATTTTTCATATAAGTGTCAGTTTTGTGACGAGCCATTAATATTTTATAAAGAAACCTCACAAAACTAACTTAGACTACCTATACTTTACTGAAAACCCAAAAATTTCCTGATTTTGATTGCAGTAATTTAAGTGAAAACGCAAGCTATAAGTATACTTACATAAATAAAAGGAAATAAATGCTTCCTTTATACAGTATTTTATCACTTTATCAGTCTGTATATATAACCTAAAAAGTCGAACGAGTTTCAAGTGGTTTGTTCGTAATAAAAATATGGCCGTATTTAACTTATGTAAAAGTTAAGAATCACAACTGAACAACGCTTTGCGGAACTTCGCTGCCACATCGCAGTTCGTGTTTGAATGTGTCAAACTTTTATTTTCTTTACCATGACTCTGACCTATTTCGAAAAGTTGATGTAAGCTACAACATTTGATAAGAGGTTTTGAGTGTGTGTGCGCGCGCGCATGTGCATTGCGTGTGTGTGTATGTACATCATGTGTATTCCTTGTGCTTTTCACCATTAATTATGATTATAACAATTAGTGTGTAATTATTTTTTACCGGACTGCGACGAAGCCCCTTAGGAGGGTTATGTGTTTGACCAGTATGTATGGTTGTATGTATAGGTATGTATCGTATATCCGTTCCAATATCTCCAGGTAACTACTAAATGGCTCTACCAATTTTTATAAACGACACGTGTACGTCATGTCATTAGATTCGTCTTAATGACGCGAGTGTCACTTGGGTACATCAAATGCTCATGCATGAAAAATATTTGGCCTGACCGGGATTCGAACTCAGGACCTTCAGCTTCGCATGCAGGGTCACTTATGATACCGGCTTTATTAAAATATTTGTTACCAATCCTGTAACATTTTTAGCTTTCCGTAGCCAAAATGACGAAAGTTTATTGCGAGTGGATGCACTAGACCCTAGGTCCGTGGGGTCCGAGGGCCCATGACCTTTTTAAAGTAGTGGCAAAAAGGCTAGTACACACCACTGGTGACAAAGGGCTGGCAGCTTCGGACAACGCCATCAGCATTGCTATACAGCGAGGAAATGCTGCCAGCATCTTTGGCACGATGCCGCGGGGCCCGGGGTGACCCCTTATTTTATAGTACATTACGATACAAGTGCAGAGAACAGGAAATTCGCAACGAGTGGTGATAAATTAAAACACGACCGAAGGGAGTGTTTTGAATCGCCACGATTTGCGAATTGCCTGTTCGCACGTGTATCGTACAACGTTTTACAGTACATATGGCTCTTAAAAGTTTCGACATATGCACGTAATCTGCTGATTACCGCACTCGTGCGGTAAAGTAGCACCATATGTACTGTAAAATTCTTTATTTTGTAAGTTTTTGATAAGTATAGGTTATTTTATTATTTTAATTTAACATTAAATGTAAATGCACTAGTGTAGATGTAGATGAAACTTGTACAAGTTGTACAGTAATGTAACAGTTAAATATAAAACAATACGCGTAGGAAACAAAAGGCACTCGGCTGAATTGGATTTATTGTGGTTTGCATTCAACCGACGGATGTTAATAAATAGTTTTATTCTTTTTAGGGTTCCGTAGTCAACTAGGAACCCTTATAGTTTCGCCATGTCTGTCCGTCCGTCTGTCCGTCCGTCCGCGGATAATCTCAGTGACCGTTAGCACTAGAAAGCTGAAATTATTACGCCGACAAAGTGGTAAAATAAAAAGTGGAAAAAAATATTTTATTAGGGTACCTCCCCTATACGTAAAGTGGGGAGTGTTTTTTTTTTTCATTTTAACCCTAACGTGTGATATATTGTTAGATAGGTATTTAAAAATAAATAGGGGTTTACTAAAATCATTTTTTTGATAATGTTAATATTTTCGGAAATAATCGCTCCAGAAGTAAAAAAAAATGTGTCCCCCCCCCCCCTCTAACTTTTGAACCATAAGTTTTAAAAATATGAAAAAAATCTCAAAAGTAGAACTTTATAAAAACTTTGTAGGAAAATTATTTTGAACTTGACAGGTTGAATAGTTTTTGTAATTTTTTCAAAAAAAAAAAATGTGACGGACGGAAAACTACGGAACCCTACACTGAGCGTGGCCCGACACGCTCTTGGCCGGTTTTTTTATACTGCGGCTAATAAGCATACGAGTATATAGGTAGGTATAGGCTATAGAGCCTACCTGACGGCAAGCAGACACCGCGGCGTATGGACGCTCTCGATTCATAATTCATCATCGTTATTCCCAGTACGTACAGTTGCATCCTGAAGGATGCCCGGGGTCCGCTACCTAATTCGAAGAATTGGCGTAGGCACGACTTCTTACGAAAGCGACTGCCATCTGACCTTCCAACCCAAGGCGGAAACTAGACCTTACTGGGATTAGGCTTGTTAAGTGAGTGGGCAACTTGACTGTTAGAAGTTCTCAAGCCGCCCGAAGGCCTCTAACTTGGCTTAACGACTGCTATCATAGAGCAGCCGGGATCAACGGCTTAACGTGCCTTCCAAAGCACGGGAGCGCTCAGTTAGTGACCACTCAAAGCGGTCACCCATCCAAGGACTTGTAATCCATAATTTTATACCGATATTAGGAAACAGAGTGAAACTGAGAGTGTCTTAGTAAATCTTCCGATGTCTTGTTACAAATTAAACTAAATTGTATAATAATAAAAGTTGGTACTTATTTGTTATATGTACGAGTAAGTATATTCAGTGCAATTTGCCATTAATTCTCAATCATTAATGATCTTTTACAGTACATATGGTGCTATATTACCGCACGAGTGCGGTAATCAGCAGATTACGTGCATATGTCGAAACTTTAAAGAGCCATATGTACTGTAAAACGTTGTACGATACACGTGCGAACAGGCAATTCGCAAATCGTGGCGATTCAACAAAACACTCCCTTCGGTCGTGTTTTAATTTATCACCACTCGTTGCGAATTTCCTGTTTTCTGCACTTGTATCGTAATTTACTATTATGCAATAGTTTTTATTCACAATAAAAATCACAATCGCGGCAGAATAAGAGAATTGACATGTGCCTGTTTTCAAAATTAAAAAAAAATGCCGTTGTACAATAATGTATCGAAACATATTTTTTTATGTACTACGAGGGTGGCAAACATGCTTACGATCTGCCTGATGGTTAGCAGACACCATAGCCTATGGACACTTGCGACTCCTGAGGAATCACAAGTGCGTTGCGGACTCTTTATTATTGGTAAACGGGACTTAATCGCGTACAACTAATAATAAAAATCAAATAATAACAAAAATAATAAAAAAAACATTACCTAATATAATAATATATGTAAAAATTTAATGTGTGTGTATGTATGTATGTATAATGTGTAAAAATCGTGCAAGTTTAAATCAATATTACGAGTATGTATGGAAATCCATTATGATTTTCCGACCAAGTCATATGATAAATTATCTATGGTATAGACTTGCGCCTGTACATAAATTGTATAGTTTTAATACTGCTGTAAGTCATTTAATTGACAGATTACATTGCTGGAGTAGAAAAAATATGAAAATCCAATGTTTTCACAGTATGGTAAAGTTATCGGAATACACAAAACATGTAAGAATACGCTCCCTCTGACGTTCACACGTCTATTGTCGAGACTGAGCCTCTTATACGAGTATGTTGCTCCTTCCATCTCGCCGCTTGTGCTAGTTTTGCCGATTGTGATAACCAGACAAAGAGATATTTTTACGGGATACGTGCTGTTGGTCCAATCGTATATAAAAAGGGAAAGATTTTTTTAATCGGTATGCTTAGTATAATTTAAGCAAAACAATCGAATACTATTCGATCACGTTAAACGAGCATACTACTGGGTACTGGCGATCCGTTCTGTGAAAACATGCGAGTATGTTTTAGAACGAAACTTTCGATTCGATTTGCGTTTAGTCACTACGTTTTTAGTTTACTTTTGTTTGATCGGAATTCCGGAGATTACCCCCTATGTAGAAACTTGTGACTTTTTCATATTTATAATATTAACAACAACAAGAAGGGCACTTTTACAAGACAAATTGTGTATCTATAAATTATGAATAAGTAATTCAATATTCAAAATAAAAGAAAACTCATGTTACGTACCTACTGAAATTTTATATGGCCAATAAAAGAAAAAAAATTGTCAATATATTAGGAAATCTGATTTGTTCGAGACATACATGGGTACTCGTATATGAGGTCTCTCAGCGTCAAAGTAAAATATAATAAAGTATAAGTAATAATTATTCTAATGCCAACTATACAGGGTGGCCCATTCAAATCGGTCAGTATGGGAAAGTCTAAAACTATAAGACATACGAAGATTTGTTCTTAGGAACCATGTCACCGATTTTACAAGTAGAGAGGTACAAACAACCATAGAGACAATTTTACATGCCTGAACTTGTTGAATATTGTAACGGTGGTCACTTTGAACACCTACTATGATAAATTAAAGTATGTGAAAAAAATGCATTTTATTCATTTTAGACATTATGTTTCTTAGAGACATTTACTGCTTAAGACCTACACAAACGATATCTGAATAGAAATAGTGTAAGTTTATTTTTTCAAAACAACCGGGTTCGATTCCCTAGCTGGGTACAGTGTTTTTTTCAAATGTATGAATGCAGTTTTTCTTTTTATCAATATCGGTCACATGGTTCCTAAGAACAAATCTTCGTATGTCTTATAGTTTCAGACTTTCCCATACTGACCGATTTGAATGGGCCACCTAGTATATATCCTCACGAGATGTATAAGGTCTCTGAGCCGTCTAGATAACAAAAACAATACAGAACACTGTGAAATCTCATGTCAATTCCGCTGAACGCCACATAAAATACCAATATTTATTTACACACAAATAACAATAAAATTTACAAAATGTAGAACCGGACAGATGAATACCGATACCCAACATCACAAATAAATGAATGTTTCTGCTAAATGAACAACTGAATACCGTTATTTGGGAATTGTGCCGCGGGGCGTTCATACTGCATTCTCGAATACTACCCGGTCGCAATATCTGCGTGGCTGGCCGTGAGACGTCATAACAGGTAATTCGGTGTATTGCATGTAAGGGCTTCGGGGTATAATGCGCGGATGCACGCGTGCGCCTACACTGGTAAAATAAGTAACTGGCGCGGACGCGTGCTATAGTACATTTCGATGCTAGTGCGGAAAGCATGTCATTTCTTCACGACTACCGAGGGATGCCACAAGCCGCAGGCGAGTGGCAAGACTCGGGACGAGTGAAGAATGACATTTCCGCACGTGTATTGAACGACGTTTTTTAATACAGTTGCGAAAAAATAAGAAAAACAACAAGTAAGGAATTTGAAACTTTTATATTATTAATTCTGTAACATCATTTTTTTTCCAAATGCATGTTCTATAAGACATTATCAATTGTAAATATAAAACATTGTACTATTATTACCTAAGTATCGTTATTTACGATTATTTATGTATCGTATATTTATAAAAACAATATCGAATGTTGCCTTTAGAAACTTAAAACATGCTTGCAGTAAGTAAAAACGCCTCTTCTTTGACAGGCGTTTCGGCAGCTATTCCGTTCCACTCAGACAACTTATTAAGAACGGTTTTTCAATATTCAATATTAAAAAATAAACGTGTTATAATACTTATAATGATGAAGAGGTAAGTAATAAAATATGAAATGTGTATATTTTTCGTATTCTGATATTAACAGTAGGTTTTTATGTTGATTACGACGTTTAAAGGAAACTAATATTTAACACCCAGCAATAAGGAGTCATGCATTGGAACAATCATGAATTTAAAAAAATTGGAAAAGTGAAAAGCACTAGTGCGCGAAAACCAACTTTCCGCACGCTAAACAGCTACGTAAAGTAGCACTTTTTGAGCAACTGTATTAAAAAACAATTTTCGATAGGCGTGCACCCGCGCGAGTTAGCGGAGGCCCTAAGGCCATTAGTTTTATTTTAGTTCCATTTAGCGTTCGTAATGGAATCAAAATTGAAAACTTTGCTTGTAGGGCGTGTACTCCTACTAAGCTGCCGACAAAGAACTGTTCCACTTCGAAAAATCAAGGGTAAGATATAACTTTGCAGGCGCCTTTTGAGCCCTCATCAAATCAAAGGCTAGAACCGATGCTGTTCCCGAGGGGTGAACAGAAAACAGATATAGTGACAGGGTTATATTAATTGTGCTCTCGGATTTGGCACATTTCCGACCGAATATTGCATTGTTATCTAAATGCAATGCTGTTTATTACCGCGATTAAATGCTTATATAGTTAGTTGAGGCAAGTGCCCGATAATTTATCTGTAAATCTACAGATATCATGCAACTAACGATATCTTATACGTTATCAACGCTACAAAGTCAACCCAGTTTGTTGCAAGGACGTAAGAAATGATCTCAGCAAAATCTATTATAATTTCCGTGTACATTATGCAGCCAGCCAAAGAAGTAGCTGCGTGGAAGTGTTTGAAAATATTTACACAAGCTCTTATTGACTTAAGTATGTATGACTTAACTACGTACGTTTTGACATTCCGGACCGTTCTGCTGATGTCCGAAAAACGGGGTTTCATTAAAAAAAGTGTTGTACCTTTTCTTTTCTTCATATTCGAGTTTTTTTGTTCTAAGAATAATCTTATCGTCTTTAAACAAAAATTTTCAGGAAGTTGTGTTTTTTATTTATTTTGTATGTGGCGTCACAAAATGGACAAATAAAAAAGTATGAAAAATAGGGGCCACATTTTTGATAAAATATATCTGTTAATAAGTTTATAGGTAACATTTAAAATACTGTTGAATGGGAAAGGTGTGAAATGAAATAATAATATTTAATATTCCGATGTCGTCGTGTATAGTTTTTCATTCCGACGCCCCATGCGGTTCGCGATAATTTAATCCTCGCGCATTTTCCTTCGTTAGTGTTCATTGTTACTTCCATTGGAGCATATGAAAGTGTTCAGTACACAGAAATAGTATTTCCGTTAAAATCTAACCGAGGAAAACAATATTATCCAGCCAGCAATTTAAATTAGCGTCGAAAATTGGCCGGATAATTATGAGTAAAGTATGAGTAAAGTTCTCCGTCACCAAGACAATTAACTGACCATTCGTGCACTTTATACCCATTGTAATAAGGGTCAAGAATGGTCAGTTGTCGTATTACGGTATTTGCTAATCGAACGTTTGAAAAGCATTAAAGGTTTTAACCTTAATAGCTATTTGCTCAGGGTCACAGTTTAACACGTGACGTGTATTCTCGAAAGGGGTAGACAGTTAATATGTGGAATTGAATGGCAAAAAAAAAATGTGCATAGTTAAGGACTTAATTATGTCTAGGTACATTTTAATTGATTCCTTTGTGTTGCGATAGTTATTAGTCATACAATTTGTATGGGTAACTTTCGTAACACAATGGAATCAATTAAAATGTAGACATAATTAAGTCCTTAACTGTGTACATTTTTATAGCAATTCACGGTTTGAGCAATTGTATGCTTAAAGATGGATGAAAAAATAATATGTGACATTTTAGTGAGGCTGCTGAAGAGGAGAGAATTAAACATCGTAATTTCAACCGGGATGAGGGTTTTAAGATTTCATCTTCGCGGAATCCAGTTATTAGTAAGTGCAAGCGTCAAAATACTTCTTCCATTAAATTAACGGATGTTGTTAGTGTTGTGTGTGTCGGGCGAGTCACAACCCTTGTGTAAATGTGAATAATAAAGACCGAGTGCGGGTAGTGCGGAAAACCCGTGCGGCTAGACGATGTTGATACCCGCTGAAGCCAGTCAGCTCGTGACCACGGATGTTGCGATACATTCGAAACGTCGGGCACACCTCAGGTGATTAATTTTTGTACGCGATTAAGTCCCGTTTACCAATAATAATGAGAGAATTAAAGATTGAAAGAAGAAAGAGGAAGCGCTACTAACAATATCAAATATCCAACGGGATATATTAAATAAATAAATATAATTCTTATAAGCTCTGATACTGATGGAAGCTACATTGTTATAAAGCAATTAGACAGAGTCCAATTTAAAAAAATACAATCGCTGGACAAGTGTTTTTGTAATAAAATAAACATTTAACCCTCTTTAGTTGTCATTGGTCTACGGGCATTTAAAATAAATAAAAGTTGCAAACGCCGCCCGCGGCTTGCAAACAGAATGGTACAATAAATAAACGTTTTATCGGAATAGTAAATTATTCTCTGACAATGTGAAACCGACCTTCAGCACTTCTGATAGGGCTCCTATCTCATTAATAGATTGATTTGCGAGTCTGTCGACATTGTAGTAGGAGTTGGACTGTAGTGGAATGAGATATATTTGAATTTGGAATTAGTTGCGTTTACTAAGGAATGTGATGAGAC
Organism: Notocelia uddmanniana; assembly: GCA_905163555.1. Lineage (NCBI taxonomy): Eukaryota > Metazoa > Arthropoda > Insecta > Lepidoptera > Tortricidae > Notocelia > Notocelia uddmanniana. Next base: position 3,799,886 of record LR991052.1, read on the forward strand.
TGATGAGGCACATTGTTTTGTTTTTAGTTACGTAACGTTCGGTTACTTTAGTTAATAGAACACTTATATCGTTGTCTATAACTCCTTAGCATTTTCTCAGCACATCAATTTCCAGTAAACCATTTATTATTTACTAGCTGTTGCCCGCGACTTCGTCCGCGTCTTCGCTCCTATTGGTTGCAGCGTGATGTTATATAGCCTAAGCCTTCCTCGATAAATGGACTATCCAACACAAAAAGAATTTTTCAATTCGACCCAGTAGTTCCTGAGATTAGCGCGTTCAATCAAACTCTTCAGCTTTATGATATTAAGTATAGATTAAAAGTAGAGATGTAGTGAAAATATTGTGTGTTTGTTTGAACGCGCTAATCTCGGGAACTACTGGTTCGAATTGAAAAAATATTTTGTGTTGGATAGTCCATTTATCGAGGAAGGCTTTAGGCTATATATCATCACGCTGCGACCAATAGGAGCGAAGACGCGGACGAAGTCGCGGGCAACAGCTAGTATACAATAAAAGCTCGGTATAAACTGGAGGCCAATTCTCGGGCCGTTAGAGATGATGTCTATTAGACATATCTCGATAAAAAATGGCGGATGTCGATCGAAAACCCATTTGCGTATTCTCAAAATCTCACACTCGAGATATGTTTACTCCCAGCGTTAGAGATGCAACGAGTGGCCGGTAGCGATCGAGAAAACATTTTTGACAGTTGATCTGCCAATAGCGGTAAACATTCACAAATTAAATAGTTGATGGACAGTTTACAGTAGCACAGTTTCATTTTGAATAGACATCATCTCGAACGGACCGAAAATTGGCCTCCTGGCGCTTTAAACACGTGATATATATTGTGATATATATCGTGATACATATTATTCGTTTATAAGGGTCGGTGTCTCTTGTGGGACGCTATGTGCGTCAGTACGTTTGCACCGTCCCACCTGAACAATACGGTCAGGGCTGCTGGGTCGGTCGCTGAGCATGCGGCTAGGCTTAAGCATTCGAAATACAGTGCCCTGGAACCATTGTACGATTTCGTGCCGATTGCGGTGGAGACTGCGGGTCCTTGGGGGATGGAGCCTAAAGCCTTTAGCATTTTTTTTAAAGTGTGTGTTTTCTAGTTGGTCCCGTTGTCACCAAGTCTGGATCTGATGACGGGATCTTGGAAAAATCGAAGGAACTCCTCAAATTATATATACCAAGAGGATGGGGTCTGGCAAAGTTTGGAGTCGGGGTTTTTTTGTTAAAAATTTACTTGTTGTCCCCAGACATCGCCTTGTTCGTCTACACGCAGCAGCATCCGCGGCACCAGCCCGCTGTGCTCGCCGTCTACGAGGTCTTCCTTCAGCGCTCGACAGCCGTACCTAGGCTGGAGGAGCCAGGAGCGATTGAACACTCCGCGCACACCGCACGAGAGGTAAGGAGCTAGGATCGGTTGAACACTCCGCGCACACCGCACGAGAGGTAACAGGTTGCACACGAATGCAGGAGAGGTAAGGGGCTAGGAACGGTTGCACATGGCTGGAGCTCCGCACGAGGCGTAAGGAGCTAAGAGAGGTTGCACACAGCTGGAGCTCCGCAGGGGAGATAAGGAGCTAGGAGCGGTTGGCTTGAGCCCCGCACGGGAGGTAAGGAGCTAGGAGTGGTTGCACATAGCTGGAGCCCCGCAGGAGATGTAATGAGTCAGGAGCGATTCCACACCGCTGGAACCCCGAAGGAGGTAAGGAACTGCCCACGCTGCGCCTTCCGGTACGTGGTCGCCACTCGAGAACCTTTCCGCCTCAACGGCTATCGGTTCTACGTGCTATGTGCCCCGCCGACTGCCACTTGAGTTTAGCGATTCGAAGGGCTATATCGGTCACTTTGGTTCTGCTGCGGATGGCCTCATTTCTGATGCGATCACGCAGAGAAACTCCCAGCACACACAAAAATTTGTGAAAACCGTAACGTTTCTCAGATATTTTCGAACTTTAGGGAACATACATTTATGAACTCGACTGTACAACCCGCTTACAGAAGCACAGACGGACGGCCAACGCCTTAAGTAAATAGGGTTCCGTACCCTTTGGCTTTGAGTACGGAGGACTTTCAACAAGTATCAGAAAAAATCAGCCGATAATCAAATAAAACTTATCGTCTAGACGTAATTGGTATAATCCCTAGCCCGACGATAACGCCACGAAAACAAATAAGCAAAGCTTCAGTACATCAATAATGCATATCACAAACAAAGTGAGAAGTGTTTGTCTGTCAAATCTTTATCGTAGAGAGAGAAGGCTCGTTTTCGCCTGGCTTGTAGAAAATGTATTTTCACTGATGACTTATATGCACCCTCACATCAGAAACCGTTTTCTAGTTATCTGTGGCCTTTTTTTTTTCGTGGGGAAAACCTGCGATCCATGTACCCAGTCATCGGGGAATGACTGGGCTATGTGGTATTTCTATCCACTAGAAACTCCACGGTGACCGCCATCTGCGCTCTAATGCGGAGGACTCCAGGATCTCAGTACTGAACGCACTGGAGACCCCCTTGCGCTTTACTCCTTATGACTCCTATCAATTCTTCCCTGGGGTTGATAGTCTGGTACTGTGGTCCCCGCCACGTGGTGTCCTCGCGACCCCGCAGACCCCCTTTAGTCGCCTTTTACGACAGGCGGGGGAGACCGTAGAGCTATAGAGAGAGAGTAGAGCTATTCTTGCCCGAGTCCACACGGTTGGAGTTACCTTTGGCCTAATGTGGCGGTCATTAGAATCATAACTGTATGTGTAAACAATAGTTTTATTTACTAAAACCGCAAGACACCAAAACACCCATATTGTAAAAAGCCATCACTAGAAAGTTTAATTGATTATCGACTCTATCTCCGTAAGCAATAGGTACTTTACGAGTGCACTAATTGAAAAATAGCGGTGCATGTGCCGTTCTGCTTGTACCATTTTCAGGAGTACAGGTAAATTTCGACCATAAACATTTTGCAAAAACCCGAGTTGAATCTGGTAGAATGTTAACTCATGCAAGCCTTTGTCTACGATTTAGATATCTTTTTATGACGGACGATAATGGGGTAGTAAAACTTCACAATCGGACAATGGATCGGACATAAACACAAACAAAACGTGGTCGAAGTGGCCCAACGTTGGCGTTGAATATAGCGATTTTCACTTCTCGATCGAGATGCACTAGTGCAACATTTCATCGAATGGTTCGGAAAATCACAGGGCGAAGCTCGGATTAAAACCGGGCATGTCCTGAGGGGAATCTAATGGAAAGCTGTGAGTAATTGAGGATTTGTTCGTCTTGTTAGGAAAATACAGCTAGTTCCGGATTAAACTAGCTGGATTAATTGCTTGTGCTGCGAATACTGATGTTTCAAGTGCCATTTTATTCTTTTTAACTTGTCCCACCGCCGGCGACGGGCGATAAACGAGTAGAATTTAATACTAGAAACGAGTGGGCGAGCGGCGAGATGCGAGTGTTTTTTGTAAGCCAGCGGTGGGACCAGTGCCTTAGCACCCTACTACGTCAGTAGATTTTTGAGTTGTATATATAAGTGCCATTGCGACCTGCATGCAGGATAAAGTTCATTTATTAAGATGTTCAACTGATTCAAGACGATTTAAATAGACTCAACAATTATTGTAAGATTAATAAGTAAACACATTACCTATACATAAGAATAACGTAACTACTACGTAATTCATATAAACTAAATGAACATTCACTTCAAATAGTAAATAACATCAGAGATCTGGGTGTTATTTTAGACGCAAAGTTGACACTAGACACACCACCACCACCATATCAGCCCTAGGACGTCCACTGCTGGACATAGGCCTCCCCCAATTACATGGGGGGTAAATGCCATAATCGCCACGCTTGGCATGCGGGTTGGCGATCGCAGTATCTCCACCGCACTCTAGGAATAGACACACACATCGACCATATTCTCAAAAAAGCATACCGAATGTTGGTTACCAAACCCTTCAAACAGGAGCTCAGCCTGACTTACCTTTTTCAATGTCTAGTTCGTTTTAATATTGAGTACGCGTCAGTTGTATGGAACCCTTTTTATAATGTGTATTGCAATAAGGTAGAAATGATTCAAAAAAAGTTCTTGCGACGCTTTAATTCTAAACTGAAGAATCCACAGTACTCTTATGTTGAGCTCAACATGCTATCATTACGGGACCGACGTTGCATCGCCGACGCACAGTCATGCTGCGTGACATATGCGCAGGCGACTTGGATTGTCCAAGTCTCCTATCAAAAATATACTTTCGTGCTCCTCTCAAGCTAACGCGGCCCGCACACCTCTTCGGTCTTCCGAAGAGAAAGACTAACGCCGGAAAACGTGCACCTCTACCTATATACAGACTGTGCGACCACTACAATAAATCTCTTCTCGAAATTGATCTCTTCTCAAAATCGCGCGCCCAGTTCAAGGCAGCAGTCACAAACTTACACAGAAGTAAAAATACAAATACTTAGGTAACTTCTTCCTTCCTGTTAAATTAGTTTAAAATAAATAAAATAAATAAATAAAGCATGTTAGTTAAGTATTAAGTGGTATTTTACGTTCTTAGTGAGATACGTACAAACTTAATTGCAAATAACTAGGTAACTTCTTCCTTCCTGTAACATTAATTTAAGCACATACATATATACATAAAATAAGTCTCTCTCAACATTGGTAATGTTGTGTCCCGCTTGTTATTTAAGGATTTAGTGCTATTTTATGTTCTCAGTGAGATACGTATTGGCTATGTGCGAAGTAGGTGGTGGGGGTAAGCTAGGCGATCGTAGCGCACACCATGACAGAAATGTGTACTTACCAGGGACCACTGTCAAATTTACTTTCACGTTTTCTATTGGTTTCTTAACGGTTTCCTACGATTGGTTTCGTTTGTATGTATTTATTTATTCTCTTATATATTTCAGTAAAATTTCCAATACGGGGTCTTTCTCGTTTACTAAAGTAAATAAAATATTCATGTGTCATTATTCGACATCTCTGAGTTTTGACATTGTCTCGGGACCTTTGACGTTTCAGACGTGCACATAGCCAATATGGAAGCATCTATATTTAAGGACATTTATGTTACTTTAAGTTTTGTTTATACAATATATGTTTTCCGTGTTATCTGTTATCTCCTCAATAAATAAATATTTCATTTACTAGGGCCAAAGTTCGTGTTTTATGCTTAGTGAAGCATTTAGAAATAAAACCGGCAGTTTAATCATTAGCAACATAAATAATAATTATGCAGCAAGCCTCTTGGATAAGGATACTAAAATAATAAACAAAACAATCGTGAGTTAAGAGTATGCCGTTTTAGAGAACTGGGTTAATCAAATTCACCCAGTTTTTCCTGTTACCGAGAGCCGCTATAATCTAGGTTCAAATTCAAATATCCACTTTTAGAGAATTATACGTATTTCTTGTTAGAAAAAAAGAATTTAACTCTAAAAAGCTTTTAATTATCAAGCAATTTGAAGCTATACCGATGTTAGCATGCAAAATTATCACGCTCGCCGAGTTCAGCGTTATGCCATAGGGGCCAGCACACGACCCCGCACAATTCCCAATTCCCAATGACATCGGTTAAGGCCGAGCCACATCGAATGCATGCGCAGCACGTGTGCGTGGCGTGCGCGTTGTATCGTATGAAATGTCATACTTAGTAGATGGCAAGTCGCGCGCACGTACACGCCACGCAAGCGGTGTGCCATCTACTATGACATTTCATACGATACAATGCGCACGCCACGCACACGCGCACGTGCTGCGCACGCATTCGGTGTGGCTCGGCTTTCTATTGTTGTGAGTCACGGCTAAATAGCGATACGACCTGAGCAAAAAAGTTTATTACATCATGACAATCATGAGTGCTTACAATTGGCTAAGTAAAGTTTTTTGAAGAGGTGCAAATTATATTTTTTTTCGATAGTCGTAGTCTTAAGGGTTGAGAAACTGCAGTTCTCATATTTTTAGGACCTATAGTTATTTAGAAATATTTTTTTAAGTGGAAGAGATGACATTTGGCCGATTTAATGGCGGACAAGCCTAGTGCCTTTGTACTTCAAGAAATAGAAAAAAAAGCGATGTCATCTGTCACCGCTGTCACTGTCAAACTCGAAATTGAAATAATTAAAAGGTTCTGTTTAACTGTTTCTTTCTTGCGTATTTGGTGTGATAAGGGATATTTTCAACGACCTCAGCACAAATCCGGCCTTTCAATTTTGCCGCATTCCTCCACGACCTTAGCACGATATTTGGACCACGATTAATCTACTTACGACTACTTAGGCACTGCTTCTTGGATAAAGTTTCCTGCATTTATTTACGACGACTCTTGCCCTGACTCTTGGACTTGATATTGTATTTCTGAGGCTTCGCCTTTGGTCGCAAAATGAGTGGATACGTGCGAGCAGATTCTAGAAAATTGCCACACATGGACTTATCATGGTTCCTGATGGCTCGCAGAGCAAATTCTTGGAGGATATAAAATGTATGACACCAAAGCTATGAAGAGAGATGAATTACTTTAAAAAAACTTGTGGTAAAGGAGATTGAAAGGAAATTGGGGGTCCAAATTGAAGAATGTGGATTAAAGTTGATTAACTTATTTAGTGGAGCTTAGCTTTTGAGTGTAGCAAGTATTTTATTGTAGAAGTGATATGCCCAAGTACAACGAAACCCACCAAAAATTATATAGATAATTATAAAATAAAGGAAAAGTTTTTGGCTCTATTTCAATTCCAAATGTTAGCAACTTGGTACAATAAATGTGCTTTTTGTATTGCTGATCCAGATTTTGAGAAGTAACAAACCTTTTCTATTCATTAACACGCTTCTGAAGTTTTTTGGCCTAAGAATAATCATTTGTACATTTATAAATAAAACAAAACAAAAATTATTGCATTTTTATTATACTACCCTGCATAATTTACATTGTTTCGCTAAACAATAATAAAATATCTATTAACCAATAATATGATTTAGGAACACCAAGGTACATTTTGGGGTTTTTGATTATTTTCAAAATATGTCTTCGTCCCGACATGTCTCTACCTCCTGTTATGATCTCTTTAGTCGGGCTTGATGATAATGGGCTAGACGGTTCATATAATGATGGTGATGGTGTTAGCTAACGACTTGGGTTGGAAGATGTGGGCTGACTTTCCATTAAGCTTTCAACTTTAATATTGGCGGAACAGTGTATACTTCTTACTAATGGTTTCACCAAAACATCTTTATTATTAAACTCCATTTCAGTTTGAGTCGAAGAATCACACTGAAAGAATACAAGCAAATTAAGTATACACACATGCTCTATCATAATACCTTTAAAATAAATAAACATAACTCTTAACCCTTTCAATGCCATTCATCATGAACGGCAGATACACACCAACTAATTTTCCATAAGAGATAGAATATGAACCTTAGTGTAAAGCATGAAGATGGCTTGACTATACTACCTTCTATATACAAAAATGTATATTTACATTTGCATGTGACATGTTTCCATATTGCATAAACTGAGTTAAATAGTAGGCAGATCTTTTGAGTTATCCAGAGTATCTCGGGTTCTGTTGGTTTCATCAATCAGAATTTCCTAAAAGTAAATAAATGCTTATTAAGTATATACCAGCAAACAATTTTTTATTTTAAAATATCACTATTTAAAAGAGTGCCACAATGACGTAAATATTATATATTTATTTTTATTTACAGACAACAAAATAGTAATTGCCTTGCCACTTCTACAACATTAATTTCAACTTCATATCCCCACCTGTTCCATAGAAAAAGGGTCTGTAATTAATACATTAACAATTACCACGGTATAAAATATTTATGATACTGAAAAAAGGCCAAGTCAGAAGTACTCGCAACCAATGAGGAGATGTATGGATGTGATTGGGGTGAAAGAAGTATATAAATAGTTTTTGGCATTCTCTGGTCTCTGCCTACCCCAATGGGATATGGGTGTGAGTATAAGTATGTGTATGAATGTAAAATAATGGGCCTAGTTGATACTTACATTCTCAACATGCTTTGGTATAAATAAATAAATAATATTGGGGGACAATCTTACACAAATCGACCTAGTCGCAAACTAAGCAAAGCTTGTACTATGGGTACTAGATGACGATATACATACTTATATAGCTAATACATACTTAAATAGATAGAAAACATCCAAGACCCAAGAACAAATATCTGTGAAAAATGCACAAATAAATGCCCTGGCCGGGATTCGAACCCGGGACCTCTAGCTTCGGAGGCAGAGTCATTACCAACTAGGCTAAACAGGTCGTCAAATTTGCTGATTGCGTATAATCAAAATTGCTGTCTTTTTCAGGTGTAACTTGCCAGATTTGTTTTTGTAGCAATCTTCCTCAATCTATAAACAGAATTAAAGAGCTTTTACTGTGTTCCAAAGTATTAATTAAAAGGGTTCATATTGTGCATAAAACTTAAATGTAGTTATATTTTTATAATAAATGCGGTCAGTCCCAATTTCAGAGAAAACCCAGATACACTTATGTGCATCCTAAGGGTCCATTATAATTTATTAGTTACTACCATTCATAACCCATGCTAAGACAATGATGATGATGAACATATATATGCTTATGTTGGTGGAAGATACTGATGAAGAAAAAAACAGAAGACCTGTTAAATGTATAGCGAGCTGGCCGCAAAAAAGAGTTACGACCATAGGAATTTAAGCCTAATTAACACAAATAGTAATATAATATACCTACTTATTGATATGTTCCTCACAGACACACAAGATCCGTTTCGGGCAATTTCTCCCCAAAGCTTGGCAAGTTGCTTGTAAACACTTTGGGATACTTAAATACGCCGAATTTGGAAAGTCTCGTCTGTATTTCAAACAAGAATGCACAAAGCATTGGAGTATATCTCTGTAATACTCCATTTCCGCTCGACTGTTTTCGGGATCTGAAGCTATTATGTTGCAGTCCAATACTTCACGTAAGGTTACCGTAAAGCCAGAAAACGTTGTCCAAGAAGCAGTGCCTAAGTAGTCGTAAAGAGATTAATCGTGGTTCAGATATCATGCTAAGGTCGTGGAGGAATGCGGCAAAATCGCAAGTCCGGATTTGTGCTGAGGTCGTTGCAAATATCCCTTAAAAAACACTGATCACACCAAATACGCAAGAAAGAAACATTCAAACAGAACCTTTTAATTATTTCAATTTAGAGTTTGACAATGACAGCGGTGACAGTTGACATCGCTTTTTTTTCTATTTCTTGAAGCACAAAGGCACTAAGCTTGTCCGCCATTAAATCGGCCAAATGTCATCTCGTCCACTTAAAAAAATATTTCTAAAAAACTATAGGTCATAAAAATATGAGAACTGCAGTTTCTCAACCCTTAAGATGACGACTATCGAAGAAAAATATAATTTGCACCTCGTCAAAAAACTTTACTTAGCCAATTATGAGGAGTAACTGCAAAGGCCGTAGCAGGATAAGGGAAGAAAAAATGCCCTTTTGTGATTAAGAGCTGGTTTTTTTGTTCTACAGTTACTTACTCGTACATTTACAACAGGCGATCCTCGTGCGGCTTTCTCGCACAAAGAATCGCTATTGCAATTAAAGCGGGAATGCTGCCTGCATGATGGGCACCCTGCCTAAGGGGCCTAGATTTTTTATAGGTTAGTTTTAATTATTTTTAAGTTAGAGTAATTTCTATTTTTAACCGACTTCAAGATTTCAAAAGAGGAGGTTATCAATTCGGTTGTATGTTTTTTTTTTTTTTTTTTTTTTTTTTTTTTTAATGTTTGTTAATCCATAACTCCGTCATTTCTTAACCGATTTGAAAAATTCTTTTTTTGATTGTATGTATATATATCCAAGTTGGTCCCGTTTTTGTCAATAGGCAGTTCTGATGATGGGATCCATGAGGAATTGAAGGAACTCCTCAAATCTTTAAGGCAAACATTTTTGATGATGGATGGATGGATGGATTTTTGTGTTTTTATCAACAAGTCAAGCATTTGCATCCAAAAATGTGACATTGGATGAAGTGGAACTGCTGATGATGATCAGAACAGAACTCTTCAACGACGAAAAGTTCACGTTTGGCGATTTGTCCTCCTAGCTGTGTTTGTTAAGCAAGTTCTATTTTCACGATTAATTTTTGTCATGCTCGAGTTCTGACGATGGGATCCATGAGGAATTGAGGGAACTCCTCAAATCTTAAAGGCAAACATATAGTGATTTTTGTGTTTTTATCAACAAATCGAGCATTATCATACAAAAATGTGACATTTGATGAAGTGGAACTGCTGATGATGATCAGAACAGAACTCTTCAACGACGAAAAGTTCACGTTTGGCGATTTGTCCTTCTAGCGGTGTTTGTTAAGCAAGTTCTATTTTCACGATTGATTTTTGTCATGCTCGAGTTCTGATGATGGGATCCATTAGGAATCGAGGAAACTCCTCAAATGTGAAAGGCACACAAATAGTGATTTTAGTATTTTCATGAACTAATCAAGCATTTTCATTCATAAAAGTGACATTTGATGAAGTGGAACTGCTGATGATGATCAGAACGGAACTCTTCAACGACGCGTAGTTCACGTTTGGCGATTTGTTCTCTTCGTTTTGTTTGTCAAGCAAGCAAGGTTTTTCCATGATTTCATGAGGAATTGAGGGTACTTAGTCTTCTACCATTATAAACATACTTATAGCCATTTTTGTATTTTATTGTATGGAATCTAAGAGTGCACCATCTAAGATTAATAATCTTTCACCGGACTACCCCATTGAAGTCGGTTTTTTTTTCTTAAAAATTATGTTATTTCATATAGTACTATTGTGTTTTAAATATCAAACTAAAATGACTGATAGAACGTTAAATAAGGCTTTTTTAGATATGACATTTAGAGTGGTCACTCCTTCAGAAAAGTAAAAAAATTTTTTTTTAATTTTTACTTACGTTTTTTTTATACAGTAAATGTTAAAGATAGATAGTCAATTTTCTTACAGGACATATATACTATTTAACTAACCAAAATGAAAAAAAAGATAGTATGATAAAGTTTAATAGTTTTAGAGAAAAGTCATATTTCATGAATTCGGCTTTTATTTTTTCCCGCTTGAACCACTGGGAATTTATCAACAAAACTTGGCACAATAGTACTACTAAATGTAAGTAACTGTAGAAAAAAAAAACAGCTCTTTATCATAAAAGGGCATTTTTTCTTCCCTTATCCTGCTACGCACGCAGAACCGATGGCCGTTGGGGCGGAAAGGTTCTCGAGTGGCGACCACGTACCGGAAGGTGAAGGTGAAGCGTGGGCAGGCCCCCCACACGGTGGACTGATGACCTGGTAAGGGTCGCGGGTGTCCGCTGGATGCGGGTGGCGCAGGACCGGTCATTGTGGAAGTCTTTGGGGGAGGCCTATGTCCAGCAGTGGACGTCATTCGGCTGAATGATGATGATGATGATGATGATCCTGCTACGGCCTTTTGACTACAAACGATGATGTGTATCTATAACGATTTCTATGTGTTAAAATCAAAATATACCGGCATTTGCAGAAACCATATTGGCCGCGTTGGCTACTCGCTCGCACTATCGTTTTGCCGTGGATTTATACAGGCTGATTCGGGAGACGTGAGCAAGATCAACACTACGGATTCAGTAGCTCATTGGCTACCGGTTCGTGCCACTATTAGTGAAATTAACGTTCATTTATTTTTGATGTTGAAAACAAAATGTTTTAAATTATTTACGAAGTTCATGGTCACTCTACAATCAGAATACTTGAATACTTTTACGTGTCAAATTGAATGTCATCTGAGTCCGATTACTCTTGAAATATCGTATCTCACTCAATGTGACAATTTACTTTCTTCGTAATCAAAGTGCTGTCATAACAGTTAGAGTTTTAATGTTTATAAACCAGTTGTTGTAGGGTGACCATGGTTGTAGAGAATTTATTATTATTTCCGAAAATATTTATTTAATCAAAATATGTTTAATAAAGACCTCATTTTAAAGGACCTATCCATCAAACCCGGTTGTTGGGCTAAGCCCGTTGTTGCGGAAAGAAACATCCCCACTTTACGTGCCATTAAAAACTTTTTGATTTTACTACTTTGTCTGATTTATTGATGTATATATCCATGCCAAATTGCAACTTTCTAGCACCAACAATCAGAGAGCAAAGCCTCGGACAGACAGACGGACATGGCGAAACTATAAGGATTCCTAGTTGACTACGGAACTCTAAAAACTAGTTACTTCAAACTAAAGTTGAAGGGCTCCCCCAATACAAGAAACGTAAATTTTTCGATCATTTCTACTCGAGCATAACAAAAGTCGCAAGTCCGTCCCCATATGGAGTATTGCTGTCACCTCTGGGCGGGAGCACCTGGATACCAGCTTGGGCCTTTTGACTCGCTCCAGAGACGTGCTGTGCGAATCGTAGACGATCCCAAGCTCACGAGCGATATTGAACCGTTGAGTTTAAGGAGAAATTATGCCTCCTTGTGCGTGTTCTATCGCTTATATAATGGGTTGTGCTCCGAAGAACTGTTCGACATGATGCCTACGGCCGCTTTCTACCATCGCACCGCTCGCCGTCGGCAGGGCATTCATCCTCACACCTTAGAACCTAAATGGTCGCGTACGGTACGGTTTCAGAGGAATTTCCTCCCTCGGACGCTCCGATTGTGGAATGAGCTCCCTGCCGAGGTTTTCCCGACGGACTACAGTATGGGGTTCTTCAAGAAAGGAGTGTATAAATTCTTAAAGGGTCGGCAACGCGCATGTGACATCCCTAGGAGTTGCAGGCGTCCATAGGCTGCGGTGACCGCTTACCATCAGGCGGGCCGTACGCTTGTTTGCCACCGAAAGGGCCTTTATTTTTCCCGTTTAACCTCAAACAATTCATTATTAAACGACAAGCAACTTAAAATGATGGTAGAGAGATCATCAGTTTTAGATGAAATTAAAACCTCACCCATGTCCTCATAGGAGGGAAAGAAAAGAATATAACCATTACTAACACAACGATATTTATCGAATTTAACAAAGAAAACCCTTCCCATTCGAGCGTGAAATCGAGTCTTATCGACAACGGAAAATAACAATGTGTCTTTGACACTGTTCTACACTGTCTGTTACACGAGGGCTTGGATCACACAAATAAAGACATCTATCTAAAATTTTTAGACGAAGGCGAAATCGTGCGCGCATTTCCAATATTAGTACAATATTACATAGCACTGTTTAGCCTAGTTGGTAGTGTCACTGCCTCCGAAGCTGGAGGTCCCGGGTTCGAATCCCAGTAAGGGCATTTGTTTCTGTGGCGAGCAGAGACATTCCTTCCTGAGACTTGGATGTTTTCGATGTATTTAAGTATATATCTATTAAATATATCGTCGTCTAGTACCCATAACACAAGCCTAGCCTATAGTGCTTACTATGGGACTAGTTCGATTTGTGTAAAAATTGTCCTCTTATATTTATTATTATTATCATTATGTACTGTGTAACGTACTGAAAATGGCGTTCAATTTGTTTCCTTATCCCCAGGTTAGCCTCATCGCTGCTCCAGCAAGCAGCGGCCACCAAGGCCTCTGAAGAGATCCAGTCGTCCATCAAAGAGGTGACCTCGGCCATTGTACACTACGTGTCGGGTTTGGAGCCTGCCAACGGTGAAGCAGAGAAGACTTCGCCTCGTTCCATTCAGAAGCTGTTCTGGCTTGAGAGTTCTTTTGTTGGTGAGTGTGTTTGTTGTACCCTTGTTTTTGAGCTCGACCTTCGCTAGGCGCTTTGGGACACCTCCCAGCTCCGGGTAGCGGCATCCGGGACGGGCTGCGGGCCGTCATCAATGGGCCAGGAGCCCGCTACGGCGTCCGGTGCTACTGTATCACGTGCAGCTGGTATCCATCTGTGTCAAATTATACTACGACGGTGACTGACAAGCACGCGGCGTATTAATGCCTGCCACTCCAGCAGGAGTAACAAGCGATCCACCCTCGGTTGGTTTGAGGAGAAGTCCCTGGCTCTCTACCTAAACACAGTTTTCGGGGGTTTTAGAGGTTTAGTCCTGAGATTAGGAACACAATACCACGACTTACGTAGCAAATATTGATGTTAGGCTGCGGTCTTCCGTATTGTGGACGATCTTACCCAAGAGCTGCTCCAAAAGTGAACGTCCGCTTTGCCCTAGTCTGTAAAATATAGTTACCAATTACCATAATATATCCGAAGACAGTTTGAAAACAAAACCCAATAAGGCTTATATGACGATAGAGATATGCATTGAAAATTTAAGAAAGCGTTCGAATAGTTCGATTCTCAAAAAAATCTTATTGTCACACGGTTCAAATAGGATACTCAACGGGTTAAAATAAGATGGAATTTTACACGAATATGTTCGCATTGGCAAGTATTTCTCAACACCAATATTGTTCGATCGCATTTACATTGTCAACCATATTTCCTCCGAAGTCCGGAGATAAAAATGCATCTTCTGAGACGGTGTAGCGGCGCAAAGGAAATGAGATGGAAGTGCCCCCTTTGAGCATGTCCGTTCAGGATTCAATTCTTTAGTTATCCAGTTGATAGTTGATAGTACACTTCAGAAAGGAGGGTCGTCATAATTGTCGTGTTTCATCTTTGAACGGGGAAAATGCTCTTAACTATTTGTTACTTTTTATCGACAACATAACTTGTGTAGTTTCCTTGTTGCTCTCAACTTAACATCTTTGATTAAATTTCTTTATTTAGTGCATTGTTTAAAACTACCAAAACTAGTTAGTATTTGCGGCTGCGTCTGCTTTTTGCGAAGGACGTGAGCTAATAAATGTTAAGGGACAATCTTACACAATGCTGACGAGCCTCATAGTAAAAATTAACCTTTCGACGCTAAGTAACAGAAATGCGAATGACCAGATACGCTAATTACTTGACTCGGTTTCGCAAAAGACCAGATACGCATATGACTAGAGATCCATTTCGCGAATGACTCGATACTCAAATTACCAGACAAATCAATTTACGCATAGTACCAGAGACGCATATGACCAGAATTCCATTCCGCAGACAGCGGACATTGTGAGATGATCGCATTCATCCTCAATAGATGTAAATACTTAAATAGAAAATGCTATATCTAAGATTCAGAAACAAATACATAGATGTTCATCACCACAGTCCTTATCACATATTCGCCCTTGGGATTCGAACCAAGGACCATTAGCTTCGCAGACCACTGTACTAGGCTAAGCAGGATGTCACTTGACATTTAACATACCGTTGAAAGAATCCGGAGATTAACCCCACATAAGATGTACACTCGCAGAGTCACATATTTCCAATTTTTCGGAGATTTCGATTAGGCGGAGATAACGGATTTCCATTTGCTACGAACCTGACATACAACTTTTGCTTCATGAACTCTCATAATATTCTTCATGCATACGCGCTGATTTAGGGTAGTCTTGACCTGGCCTTTCTGCAGAATGTCTCCGATTTGGTCAAAGTACGTTCGCCCCCTTCCAACTTTTCAATCCACTCCTCCTTCATACACTTTTTCTCAATCTTCTTTCACCCATCCTCTCTACATGTCCAAACCGTCCTAATATGCCATCTAGCATACATATAAAATATACTATTTTTATAATACTTAAGTATACGGTAAACCTGTACGGCAATCAACTTTGCGTAGCTAATTGAAAATGCTGTGCGGTGTTCCGTTCGACTTAGATGGGTCATTGTGCAGTTTGCACAAACTCCTGCGGACAAGACCCTGCGGAGCGTGCCCTAGTCCAAAGGGAATTGATAATGTCGTTGCACAATAGACCGGTCCTCGTCACGGGACTATGCAAGCTGTTTTATCTTGATACTTATTAACGTTTCGCCTGAGAATTTACTCCGTGTATAACTTACAATACAATTACAATTTATTATGGGTTTTAACACTTTGGAAGATTTAGAACAGTAACATAATAACTTCATAACTTGACTGTCACATAGGTTGGTTAATAAACTCGTCATGATAGGGTGTCAGTGATAAAACTCCCTAAGTAATAGACCTGCGACCCATCATAGATTGTGAATATTATAGTTGTATAAATAAACTAGTTAATAATTGGATGTAGGGAGAAGGATCCGACCCACAAAGAGAAACTATTGACGTACATGACTTTTGCTTTATCCGGAAAGTTCCAATTTCAAATTCTACATAGTGTGAGATAGATCCTTTTCCATAAACAACGTCCGATTAGGTGAATTAATAGAAATACAGAGTTGGAACGAGTAACCCGATTTTGACAATACATTTTTGAGGTTATAAGCCTTGGTTTTTAACCTTGATCAAATTCTACAAAAAGATAAGATTATGCCATTGTTTTTAAAACATAAAGTAGTAGGAATACATCACCTAGAACGAAATATAAATGTTTATTATTCGGGTAATTGTTTAGTTTCTGGAATTATTACATATTCGCTCGCTTTGATATTGTGTTAATTTCGATGTCGAGTGAGACTTGATTAAATTAGTGGCAATGTCACAATTAAAATCACTTATTACCGAGTTACGATATAAAGTAGTTAATATAATAATCAATAATATCTCAAAATTAGACCGAATCAAGCAAACTTTATATGATATTTTAGTCTCCAAAAATGCTTATGAATACACCATTAAAGTTTGTTGGGTTACTCGTTCCAATACCGAGAAACCGTAACATATTCTAGGAGGATGGAGGATATACTGTGCGAATCTTTAGGTCTCGCAAGTTCACAGTATAGACACACAGGTAGATATCACGATATCAGACAGACCGAGTTGAAAGTCAGTGTGTTCCTTGTGGTGAACTTGCTAGACCTAAAGATTCGTTGTATCGTAGGCATTTTTCCCTTGTGCTGTCAACACAGAACATCCTCTATCCTCCTAATATAAGTTACGGTTGATGTCTATGAGGTGTGTTTCTGTGCTTGTATGTTTACTACCACCTTTATAGAGGAGAACATAGATCCAATAGTGTTGTTATACGTATTTAGAGCCCAGTCGAGCCTCGAAGACTTGAGCCGTTAAGGCTAAAAGGGCGTAAGGGCGCAGTACGTTCGGTTCTCCATACAAACGTATTTACGCTCTCATTTCAAAACGCCGTGCTAGAATAACATGAAACTTTGTATACACAATGGGATCCAGCATATCTAGGTCGGGAATTAGTTTCTGTTGCTTGAAATTATAATGAAGAAAAAATACAACGATTATTAAGGTTTTCATACAAGCCGTAAAAAACTGAAAAAACCGCTGTATTTTTTTTCTTTTACATTTTCTAGCAACAGAAAGTAATTTTCGACCTAGATAGGCCGGATCTCATTGTGTATACAAAGTTTCATGTTATTCTAGCATGGCGTTTTAAAATGAGAGCATTAAAAACGTTTGTATGGAGAACCGAGCGTACTGCCACGTACTGCGCCCTCTTAAAGCTTACTCACAACATTATACGCCAAAGATATACCTATATCGAACGATTATCCGTGGATTATACTTTGATTATACTATTAGCAACGTCAATAGTTCGTGCGTCGATGTTGTCTAAATAATTACACATTTACCGCCTTCAGGCATGTATTATGCCGTACCAGTCATTAACTGACAGCGAGCATGCCTGATTAACTAATATAGGAGACGAGGCTTGGCTTTCATGTCGTAAACGATGAGAGTATTTAATTATATTGTATTACGAACAGGTGTGGTATGCCTTGATATCAAGTTTAGAGTAGAACTCCTTGTTTCTTTTTTATGATGACTTAAGTTTACCATTGTTTTGAAGCAACCGCCCGTAAGGATTGTCATGCTGTCAGTTGTCATATCGGCTGAAGAAAGTGATAACTGTTGTAATGGAGCATTTGTGGCAATGGGCGTGCGTGAAACCCGTGCTTGTACCTATAATATGGGCGGACATCGAAAACCGATTTTTAGATTGAAGTGTCACGGCAGTCTATGTGCTAAGTTTTTTTTATACAACGTCAGTGGCTAACAATAAGCTGACAGCCCACGTGATGGTAAGTGGTCACCGTCGCCTATGGACGCTTGCAACACCAGAGGCGTAACTCGCGCGTTGCCAACCCATGACAAAAAAAAATTCACCTTTTTTGAAGAGTCCCATGCTGTAGCCCATTGGGCAGGGAGCTCATTCCACAAGCTAAGTATTCTCGGTATAAAGTACCTATTGAAACGTATTGTACAAGAACTCAATGGCTCCAAGGTGTGGGGATGAGCTTGCTGGCGATGGCGAGCGGTGCGATTGTAAAAAGGAGCCGCGCATCATGCCAAACAGTTTTTTAGAGCAAGGAACAAGGAGGCAAAGGCCCTCCCGAGACAAAGCGGTTCAAGGTCGCCTGTCACGCGGGGATCATCGAGATTAAGTCTTAGGTTAACTATCTAACAGAGATGAACGAATGTGTTTTCATTGAATTGAAAGCTGCTGTCAAATGTATGAGAACGCAGTTTTGCACATCTCGGATACATACATAAACTTTTTTCGGCCTAGATTCCGTTCGCCAAGTGTCATGTCAAGGGATTGACTTACGTACATCGGACGTTTGTAAGTCGATCCCTTATGACTAAGAACCAGAACCTCTAGCATGGCTGTTCGGTTTTCTTATCTCCTGGTAGTGCTTGGCAGTCCTCATAGGACCTTCGTGTAGAGCATTCGCCCGTCACAGAATTTAAATAAGATTTGTTTATTTTTTTTCCCAGGTACGAAGCCTCTGGACTCTCCGCAGACACCCCTGGTGGTGTCAGAGGCGCTGCCCCCGCCGCACCCCCGACCCCCTTCGTCGCTCCGCCTCGACCACCGAGCCGCGCCTGGTGAGCGAGCGTGACAACACAACACTACCCACTGCAGGTTTAGATACAAACATTCACTCCACATTCCGAACGGGAACCGCCATGTATAACGCACATTCAGATCCAATCGATGCATTTAATCGCGCAAATCTAAACCTGCAGTGCCCATAGTTTTAATTTCATGTGCGTTCATTTCTGTCGTAACGTATTTAGTTCTGTTATAATGCCATTCTGGCTAAGCGTTTCGAGAAATTGTATTTTCGGCTTCCATAGACTGTGACTCAGGACCATTTTTATGTATGTTATTTTTGTTGTGACAGTGCACTTTGGCATCATATTTCTGTATGTGTTGTACGAGTGTCTTTGTATTGTGAATTTGAAGAACACGTGCTTGTAGTAAGTAGTTTTTATGATTTTTATTTGGCCGTAAGGGTAGCAAAGCATAGAAGAGTCACTGCCGTGTTGGGCGCGCTCTAGGGTGATGTTAATGTGTCACGCACGGATAGGGTCACCTCTTTGTGTTTCTAGGGTTGTCACATGTAATTGAATACAAAGTGTACGTTTGTTATCAATGTTTAAAGGGAGTGTCTAACATGGTTTCTTAGGAATGCCAATTAATGTGTCACCAAAAGCAAACTTTGAACCTGGAGTCGCCCACGCCGCTCTTTCGTTAACCGAAGTTTGATATGACGATGAAAGTTACGTCATAATTGGAAATTTAACGTAAATATTTGTTATTCTTACGGCTCATATACGTCTTACGCACCTTTTTGTTGCTGTTAGTTGAACGCTTCACACGTTCGACCATTTGCGATGTTGCCAGTACAAACTATACGAATGGCATGGCCTTCTTAACGGAAGCCAAACACGTAAAGTTACTTGTATTAAATATATAATTTTTAACTAAATAATTGTTATCTACATTTATGCAAACTTGATGCATTTTTTTATTAAATCTTATCTTATACCGCCCCTAGGTTAATCTGTTGATGGTTTCAGAAATATTAGTGGATAAACATTGACACACCTATGTTTTAGTCAATAGTTATTATACATTTTGTTATAGAGTTAATGCCATAATGTAATTTCAGTATCACGGTAACCAGTTTTCTTAGAGACTTCATCCAAGTGTACAGAGTATTTATTATTCGTTTGTTTAACCCTAAATTTCTTTTAGTTGTTAGTTTATTGCTAGCTAATACTTTTGTAAATAATATTATGTTGCTATAGTTTTGTTTGAGGTGCTATTATTTACTTTGGTTTGCCTTAAATTTCAAGGTCACAAATTATCATTTCGTTTGATGCCCCATTTCAACGGTTTGCAATTCCGACGGTGGTTAGTCAAGACTTTAGGTAAATACAAGTTTCTTCTGCTTAAATCACCTCGTAATTTATATAAGAGACTTTTGATAAGTCTCTAAGTAAATTATACAGGTTCTGATTGTGTAAGTAAAACATTTTTGCACCCGATATGTACCGAGAACGCGTCTGAAATGCGTTCAACCGAAAAAACGAACCTACATATGTATGACATTTGAATAAAAATGGTTATTTTTAAACAGATTCGTGGCAGTGTATAGCTCTCTAAACTTCAGTATAGATACATAGCTGTTTTAACCAAAATATGCATATAATATTTAACTTCATTAGTGCCGACTACCTTTATCATAGAATCTCGGTCCCTTGTATGTTATAATTGTTAAACACGATTAATATTAGTGTAATCGTAATATAATTTCTTAGTAATTACCTATTGTTAGTAAGGTATATTATAATTATAATTATCAATAAATATATTCGTTTTTATTTTATTGTTTTTCGTTTTATTTATTTTGTACTGTTGAGTTGTTTTTTATTGGTTAGCACAGCACTTTGTTCTCATTTAAATATCTTCAAGAGACGTCACAGTCGGTGGCTGATGAGGGGTAAGTCCATTACATATAGCTAACTATTACACTATCTCTTTTAACTAACGTGATAAGCATTGGTCGCTGAGAACAGTTGGTAACTCAAGTATTTATTCTGTAAGTAAACCTCAAGCATTCTATAAGTTGATACTCGAGTCAGTAAAGTGTTTGTTCCAGTTAAAGGGGTAAAGCCCCATCTAAGCTAAATTACACACAAACTGTTTGTAATACTTATGGTAACAGTTTATACAAACAACAAACAGCCGTTTCAATTTTGAAGTGCAAAATTTACTTGTTTTTCATAATTAGCAGGGGTCGTACTTTTCGTGCCGGTGACGTCACGCTCCATATAGAATGATTTTAATTAGTCTTATTGTAATCAATCAATCATTAGTCATTAATCAATAACCATGTATACCTACATACACTTTTTACAATTATGTCCCTATTACAAACGCAATTTGCCTGTCACATCACAACTTTAAAGTATAACATTAGGTAATACCTACTGCAAGTTTTTGTGACTGGTTCATGAGTAATACCAGTTATTACCAATAATTAATCAAACCTCGTCATCATAGAGAGATTACGCTCATATTTAGATTCAAAATTTCTATAACCTGTTATAATACTTGAAATACTACGAAATCCTCACTTGCTTATAAATTAAAATTCTAAATATGAAAAGAAATCCTTAATAATCTTCGGATGCAATGGGACGTATAAGAAAAAATACAATTATAAATGCATGATTAAATGATTGATGATTAAATATTAATAATTACCATAACACCAATTGGAATCAGCCTATATGCAGTGTGACGTCAATTTTACGTCATCGGCACGAAAAGTACGACCCCTGATAATAATTAAATTTTGGATTATATCATATTCAGAAAAATATGTCAACAAAAAAGAGTCAGTTTATATTTTTAATCATAAAACTGACATTAAAAAGTAGAAAAAATAAAGAATATATTTTCTTTGCCAAAAGATTGTTCTTTAATTATAAAAAAGTAACAAAAATAACTGAAAAATAAAAAGATTTTTCTGTCTTGAGGTTGATTTTATAATTCGCTTTTTATTATAGAGTGACTTCTAACTACTATTAAGTAAGTTAACTTAGTTTTTGATTGATATATTATACAGGGCGTCCCACGGCTATGCCACATGGAGGGAAAGTACCTTGAATATTGTAGATGGAACATTTTACTGAAAGAAGACATTATTTTAATTAAAAAAAACAATTTAAACTGCATTCATACATGTTTAAATAATTACATAGTTGAACCGGGAATCGAACCCGCTACACGAGAAAAAAAATACCCTGTAGCTTTATCACGCCGCTCGAAAGTCTTCATCATGAGGATTATTTTTTGCTAAATAACATAGTGTCAGAAATAAAAGGAAGACTATGAATTTTAACATTTGATGTGAAACTTTGTTCTGAAAAATGGAAAGCTGACATTGCCGTAAGGACAAAAAACTGACATTATCATTTTTTAAAGTACCTATTACTTTCCTGGATCGGGACAAATGAACAAATAAGATGGCCATCAAGATCCCCAGATCTAACACCGTTAGATTTTTTTAATGGGGTTATGTACAGTCACCAGCACCAATATCTGCCACAACAAAGCGCGCATAAATATCTGACACGACTCTATGTGTAGGGCCGTTAGGACGTGTCAGATATTTTTGCCGCCTTTGGTTAGGCAGATATTAATGCTGGTGACTGTACTTATAAATAAAATAGTTTACAAGAACTACCATGAAAGTGTCCACGAGCTACAAGCAGAACTTAGACGTATTCATTCTAAATATCCACCACAACATGATCAAAAATCGACAAGGAGCGAAATAATCAAAAGATTGCGACTTTGTATGAGACATAATGGGACTCATTTTGAGCATTTGATAAATTAAATTGATTAATTTTGAATTAAAAATGTTAAAATTCATGGTCATTATTTTATATCCGACACTATGTTATTTAGCAAAAAATAATCCTTACGATGAAGCTTTTCGATCGGCATGGCATGATAAAGCTACAGGATAGTTTTTTTTCTCGTGTAGCGTGTTCGATTCCCGGTTCAACCATGTAATTATTTAAAAATGTATGAACGCAGTTTAAATTGTTTTTTAAATTAAAATAATGTCTTCTTTCAGTCAAATGTTCCATCTTCAATATTCAAGGTACTTTCCCTCCATGTGCCATAGCCGTGGGACGCCCTGTATAGTAACTAGCTTAGTACAGTCAGCATCAAAACTAGCTACGCATTTGAAAAGTTCAAAAGTATTTATTACAAGGGAATAAGCTTTTGGCCCCTTCATATGCTACTTACTTTTGATGAGATGTACTCGTATACCATCGACTAGCTTTCAGTGACCATAAGTTATCAATTTAACTCTTACTAACTCTTACTTTTCTGTAACTTTTTCTTCCTTTCGCTTCATACCAGGTCTTTTCAAAATTATAGAAGATTTGGCTTTTATTAGATTTTTAACATTAGCAGCCACTTATAGTGTTCATTATGTAGACTCAAGACAATTAAAAACGGGTACATTTGTACGCAAATGTTGTACAAAACGTACCTGTTTTCATTGCGCTTTTTTAGTTCAAATTTATTCCATAACATATAGTTATTTATTACGGAATCCTATTCGAGTCCTAATTATTAACATTTTAGAATCTCACATTGTCTTTCATCAATAAAGTTTTGAAAGTAACTATCTCTATAATGATTCAGGTCTTAAAAAGGTTAAATCAAGAAAAGAGCGTACTCCCATCTTAAAGGCCGGCAACGCACTTACAACCCCTCTGGTGTTGCGAGTGTCCATGGGCGGCGCTAATCGCTTACCATCAGGCGATTCGTCTGCTCGTTTGCCACCTATGTCATAAAAGAAAAAAAAATCAAAAAGACAGAGCCTTAATAAAACCAAACAAAATGTAGGTGTTTCAGAATGCTATATTGACACCAGATGGCTACACTTTGGAGAGGTTTAGCTGTAAAGATCCACCAATCAAATTCAGCTAGACATCTTAACACAGTGCTGCCAGCTAATGTCATAATGCATTCTGAAAAATCCCTGTTAAATTTATACACAAAATAACTTCTTTTTTTTCATTCAGTCCGCTAGTCTTAGATCATTCAGCCATCTAAATTTGAAATGGCAAGCTAATTTAAATATTCCAAGTTTGAATATAAAGCCAACTAATCAGACCAAAGATCCTGGTAGCTTCATCTATCCCTTCTCCTTGTAACAACGAGATTGGATTGCAGACTGGCAGGACTCGCAACGATCGCTGGTCACGATCGGGCGTCCGTCACCCGGGTCCACCACGTTGGAAGACGTGCTGGACAGCTTGCTGGGTCTGCCGTCGCAGCCGACGAGGATCCCGACTCCGCAGCCAAGTCCGAGGAAATCTTGCAGCCCATATTACTTGACGGGCGGAAGGGTAAGATTTGTGATCACTTGGCATGGACGTTTTTACTGAAAAGTGCTAAGTCTTACTTTTTGTACAATTATTTGGATATTCTTTTCTTCGTCATAGTCAATATTATCTCTCTACTCTAAATATATTAGTAATTATCTGTAACCTCAAAATTACGAAGCAAATAATTTACAAAAAACTATAACTATTACTTTTTTGTAAAAATGTCCTCCTTGCCTCTGGGTCAATTTTCACCAATACATACTACCTAGGGCGTCTTCAATTGCCTTACTTTTTCTCACAATTTGGAATTTTTGTTTCTCCTGTTCAGAATCATTTCATCATGTCAGAAAAGTGTCCCCCATTTTTCATTTTTTTAGTTTTCCCTTTTGTGACGGCCCATTCAATATGTATAACTTAACGTCACATAAGGGAAGAAAAAAATTGCAACACCTTGTTTCTCCAGACGACTTTGTCTGCTTAGAATCATAATATGCACTTATCGACAAATATTACACGTGAAATTGAAAACGCCTATTAGGTATAATTTCAGGTACAATATTCGTAAGATAAAGCTAATCAATTGTCTTTACTTGTCTATGACAGCCGTTATCATATCAATTGGTCAATTAAGAACCACCAATTAGGAAACCGTGGAGATCTACGGGTCTTTGCGGGACGCTTAACGGGCTTAGAAAAGATAACATACCTATTTGTCGAACGTGTCTCCATAAACGACGAACTCCACCATGTCTGAGCATCATCTCTGAGTTAACACAAACTTTAATAATACAACTTGTTTTTGTTGCATTCTCGCTTTATGCACGATATTAAATTGAAAACAGAAACCTTTTGCTGTATGAAACTTCGTTTTCAAATAGAATGCACTGCGAATTATTTAAATTGCATAGAAATTTAATTCCGTGTCAAAAGTCACTTTTATGACAAAAGGCCTTTGATTGCGAGTGATTTCGTTTCTATTTAAGCTGTGCGAGTGTTTTATGCAGTTTCTGCTTTATGACTTGCAAAATATTATGATGAGGTTTGGGATATGTGCTTTCCGAGATTAAACAGTAATATTAATATTAACGCTGTTATGACGTGACTGTCATGTCGGTTAGACATATTAAATGGTTAGTTCACCACTCGATATGTCAGTTGCGTTATTACAAGGTTATATCAACTGTTAAATCTTCCAATGAGTTCCGATCCCATAAACAATCTTTAATAGTACAAGTTATAAATATAAGACTTGATTTTAATCTTATGGGATTTGTTTATTACTGTCTGCCATGCGATGGTCAATTTGTATCAAAGTAATTTATGCAAGTGCCGTGATAACATCCGCTAGAATAGGAGTGCACATACATCCAATTATCGCGGATAATGTCGCATCCCAGTTTCCGTAAACACCTTTGGCTGTATGTCTGTGTAAGTTTTTATTGCGTAATAAATCAAGTAACAAAGCTAAAATATTTCTTTTTCGTTATTATTGTAACGCCTTTGTTGCGTCACGCCGTGTTCGTCACTCACATAAGATTAAGGGCAGTAACAATATGGAACATGACGTAAATTTAATTACTAATGATTTTGTTCAAAAGATAAAAATTATCATTATACTTTTGGTATGTACAGAACTACAGCTATGATGCTCTATACACAGAAAATGTTCGTCCATGATGCAAATTTTATGAGTGACACTGAACGCTTGCATATATGCTTAAATAATAATAATAATAAATAAACATTGGGGGACAATCTTACACAAATCGACCTAGTCCCAAACTAAGCAAAGCTTGTACTATGGGTTCTAGGCGACGATATACATACTTATATAGATAAATACATAGAGAACATCCAAGACCCAAGAACAAAATCCGTGCTAAATGCACAAATAATGCCCTGGCCGGGATTTGAACCCTCTAGCTCCAGAGGCAGTGTCACTACCAACTAGGCTAAACGTATCTATCTCAGCAATAGTTGTTGTAGTAGTATAGTTGAATAAGGAGAACATCTATATTAATAATTCCGTGCAGGGGTACGGTAGACCCGAACGAGACCCGTCTCAAATTGAAGAACGTATAAAAATAACGATTTCGAGTTGAACATATGTATCCGCAAAATTCGGATTGTCGCGTATTTTGCATTTAAAAGTGTTAATTTTATAACAAAAGGTCGGCCATATTAAATTCGTTGGTTGGCAGCGTCGGGTCGGGTACGTTCGGAAATCGTGAACTATTTTTGCGTCCTGTATGTTGGCCAGGTTGCTGGGCTGCGTTCTGGGTGATGGGCCATCAACGCCCAATGTGTGGTCCGGCAAGCCGCGTCTGCAGCGTTTTGTTTTTGAGTTTTCAAGCGTTCTATACACCTATCAGCCTAGCTAGCACGATAACTTATACCGTCACGTTATATGGGCGAAATGTATTAAAACGTCACATAAAACTTAACGGTATAATCTATCGTGCTAGCTAGGCCGATTGTCACAACAACCGCCTTCAAAGCGAATGTATGGGGCCTGTTACATGGTTATTATTATCACGTGATACATTCATATCACGATAAGTATCACGTGAATATTGAAGCAGAATCCATACAAATTTGAAAACTGCGATAATATTGACACCCCAGTATTGTGATAATATTAATCGTGTAAAGGACACCACTTGAATGTTTGCTGAGTCTGTCCGCCATCTTAAAGCTGCGTCTCTATTTTGTTGTGACAAACTACTAGGTGACTTATGGCTTTTAAACGTCTAACAAAAATCTATCCCTATCTCGCTCCATCTTATAACTTAGTGGTACTGGGGGTCTACTCCGAAATTCGAAATCCGAAATCCGAACGTATGGTGCCGTCCCTTTCTCTCATATAGTCTATGACAGGAGAGTGAAAGGGACGGCACCATACGAAGTTAGGATTTTGAATTTCGGAGTAGACCCCCAGCTCATGCCGTTCGCCGCGCTCGGACGTTAGAGGCGCTACCGCGAACCGAAAACGAAGTATCTGCCTCTCTCTCGCACATGTATATTCGAACGACAGAGAGGAAGATAGTTCGTTTTTGGTTCGCAGTAGGCCCTCAGGCGTTAACTTTAAAACGAATAGGGTATTTTACTATAAGAGAAATAAAATTCAAAATGTAATAAAAACCAGCCAAGTGCGTCGGAGTCGCACACTGAGGGTTCCGTACAACTAAAAAACAAATGTGATTTATCAATATATTGATATTTTTGGTAAAATATACTTCATAATAAACAAATCACCTAATTTCAAGTTCATACGTCGATGGGAAGTTAAAAAATTATATGTGTGACAGACAACACACGGAATGTTCTTTGACTTTCTTCTACCGTCCGCCGCGCTCGGACTAAAGTGCTACCAACCGAAAACTAAATATATATGCCTCTCTGTCGCACTTGCATATTCGAGCGCGGAGAGGGAAATACTTCGTTTTCAGATCGCGGTAGGTCCTCTGGTCTGACGGCTCCTATTCCTGGATGGTGCGCGTATCGGAATGTGAAATACCATTGGCAAAACGGAACAAGTTGTTAAATAGCTTCCATTAATTGGAAAAAGTATTACCAACTGTTATTATTATCACGCGAAACACTGAATATTGAAGCAACATCCATAGGGGCCTGTTACATGGTTGTTATTATCACGCGATATACTCATATCACGATCCGTATCACGTGCAATGAATATTGAAGAAAAGTCCATACGATGTTGAAAACCACGATAATATTGACACACCAGTATTGTGATAATATTAAGAGTTTAACAGACCCCATACAATTTTAAAAACCGCGATAATATTGACACATAATATTGAGTGTAAAGGGCCCCACTTAAGAGAATTTGGCGGAGAATAGAGAGCCTACCGCCAGTAGCGAAACGAAAACGAACGAACATCGTGTATTTCCCTCTGTGTCGCTCGATTTTGCAAGTTCGACAGAGAGGGAGATACACGAACTTCATTTGTTTTCGTTCGCGTTAGCAGCTCTGACTTCGCACCAAAAATACTGACTGGCACATCAATATTTAACAATTGCACATCTGAACTGAATTTTAATGAACGATTAGTATTTTAGCTATACAAATCAGTACTGATTACGGTGTCAAATTTTTTATGTGCCTTTAAATACTACCCTTATAAAAATCCTTAGGACTTTGCCCGTGACGTCGTCAGCGTAATCTTTTACTCCCTATTCCATATGTTAATCCAGACTACAGACTATATTTCTATACGAAGTTGTATCATAATCCGTTGTTGTAATGTTTTTATTTTATACATTTTTGTACACTATTTCTTTCGTCGTTTGCATAACTGTCACGAATAAATGTTTACTTTATTTCTTTCTTATTTATTTCACCCGAGCGAAGCCGGGCTTTCATCTAGTTTATGTATATTGTAACAACTGTATTCTGACCCTATTCACGCAAATCCACCGATTAAATTTCGTACCTCTCCTCTTGTTTTCAATATTGGCTAAAAGCTGCATAGGTCGATTGTGGCCGACTGGTTGCGGCTGGTCGGTCGTCCCTTCCCATCCCTGAGCGTGTCACAACTTACAAATTTGTGCCCTCTAGTATATCCGGCTTGTCCGGGTCATGCTTGCTTCCTGGCTGGGTGTGGTACCTTTTTTCATATTCATGGACAAATTTAAACGACCCCACTAAGAGTTGATTCAACCAGCGTTTCATTCGGACAGCAATGACGTGGAGGTGTCGCAAGAAGTCTGCCTTCCCAAGACCTTTAATAAAATCAATGGGCGCACGACTCGATAGGCTAAATCAATATATTATGGGCCGTATATCACAACCTCATTGAGTAGTCGTTTTTCGGAGTAAAAATGAAAAAAGCACAGACAAAAAGCGTGAACAAAAATCTGTTTTTCGTGTGTCCAAAACAATATCCTGTGTTATATTATGAAACGAAGTCTCTATACTATAAGCTCGCCCGGCACGCGCGGCCTCGAGTTGAGTGCGGATGTCCCTCGACGACCAATTTAGCCTAGCCGGTTGTGACCCCTCTCTACGAAACTGGGGGGCCAGGTTCGAATCCTGGTAAGGGGTCAGAAATGTATAAATATTTATTAAACATATCCCGTCATGAATTCTGGTCAAAAAATAAAATATACTTATTTTCCTTACATTTCTTAAGACGGCGCAGTACGATCGGTGTGGATCGGTTCTCCATACAAACGTATTTAGGCTCTGATTTTAAAACGCCATGCTAGAATAACATGAAACTTTGTATACACAATGGGATCCGGCATATCTAGGTCAGAAATCAGTTTCTGTTGCTAGAAATTGTAAAAGAAAAAAAATACAACAGTTTTTTACGGCTTGTATGAAAACCTTAATAATCGTTGTATTTTTTCTCCTTTATAATTTCAAGCAACAGAAACTAATTTCCGCCCTAGACAAGCTGGATCCCATTGTGTATACAAAGTTTCATGTTATTCTAGCATGGCGTTTTTAAATGAGAGCATAAATACGTTTGTATTGAGAACCAAACGTACTGCGCCCTCTTAATTATGTGTCCGTTTTGTGACCGATCATATAAACTGTACGCAAAAAATTAAAAAACTGAATTTTAGGAGGAGATTTTTTTCAGACAAATCCAATTTGCTGATATGAAGAATAAAATGGTACACTCCGTGTGGTACCGGGTTGGAATAGCACCACCCCCTTCAACAAGTAAGGGGTGGTGTCTCCGTTTTGTGACGTATCATATAAACTGTACGCAAAGTCACAAAACTAAGTTTTATGGCGACATCTTTTTCTTCACCGTAACGAATAAATTAAATACGAACAAATTGATGTCTTAAAAGTCTACTAAGGGAACCGGGTTGAAGTGTATTGTGTGCGATGGGCTAGCAATCTATCACTGCATTGTCACGTTATCTCCATCTTTTAACCTACAAATTTTTGCCTATGCCTCTTTGGAATACAGTCGTGAGTTATGTGGTACACTTTAAAACGCAACCTATTAATCAACATGTTTTAATTAAAACACGTTCAACTTGTCACAAAGCGAACGTGCAGAACACGTTAGTCTATCGTAGACTCTCAGTTCTAGATGCTAAAGAATAATTAATACGCGCTTAAGTGAAAAACGCCATGCGCTCTTGGACTAAACTTAGATGAAGTTTCCGTCGACGGAAAACTTGAATATCCCGCCCACTTTTGTTCACAAGAAACTGTTTAAATTAAGTGCACTCATTTCGCATTAGCCGAGTGCTTCCGAGGTCGTAAGATATTTCATTTTGAAGATAGTATTTTACTTTTCTGAAACTGTAACTATATATAACCTATGCAGATGCTAGGCAAAGTGACGGCAGATGGACTAAAGTGTCAAGAGGGCACAGTACGCTCGGTTCTCCATACAAACGTATTTATGCTCTCATTTTAAAACGCCATGCTAGAATAACATGAAACTTTGTATACACAATGGAATCCGGCATATCTAGGTCGAAAATTAGTTTCTGTTGCTAGAAATTGTAAAAGAAAAAAAAAACAGCGGATTTTTTAGTATTTTACGGCTTGTATGAAAAACCTTAATAATCGCTGTATTTTTTCTCCATTATAATTTCAAGCAACAGAAACTAATTTCTGACCTAGATATGCCGAATCCCATTGCGTATACAAAGTTTCACGTTATTATAGCATGGCGTTTTAAAATGAGAGCGTAAATACGTTTTTATGGAGAACCGAACGTACTGCGCACTCTTAACGAATTGGGAGCCACTTCTGGGAAAAAGAAGCATCGGTCGTCCACCAGCTATTAGGAAGATCACATGACACACACCACACCACACATTAGGAAGACACATTGGGATTAGGAGGACGTTAGGAAGATCTCGGGTCGCGTCTAGATAAGATTGGCTCAGGTCCGGGACGAATAGCGTCGAAGTGAGGAAGTGAGATGATCACCAGTGGTCGATTACGTGCTGAAAATGGTGATGATTATTACAACCTATGTATGTATTGGGGGGACAATCTTACACAAATCTACCTAGTCTCAAACTCAGTAAAGCTTGTACTACGGGTACTAGACGACGATATACATACTTATATAGATAAATACATACTTAAATACATAGAAAACATCCAAGACCCAAGAACAAATATCCGTGAAAAATGCTCAAATAAATGCCCTGGCCGGGATTCGAACCCTTGTAGTTCTTCTGCACTACCTGTTTTCCCAATTTTAGTTCAGTGTTTTCCCGCTACCCAAAGGTAGTCTGGTAGAGATCGCTCAGAGCGATAAGACCGCCTGTTGTTACCATTTTGCTAAGCAAGCTACTGTACAACTTATCACTAAGTGGTGCAATAAAGAATATTTACTATTCACCTTATTTATTTCTTTTTCTTAAGTTAGATTTTTTACAATAAATTTATACAAGTAAAATATTAAAATATACATACAAAATATAAAAGCATTATAAAAAACCTAACCTAGGGTGCCGCCGGCAGCGAGGCGGGCCTAAGGTACCGGTGGTTAGGGCGACAGAGAAAGGGACCTCCGGACTATCCGCGCCGTGTCCAGGAGTACCGCCTTCTGTATTTGACCCTTGACCCAGCCATCTAACGAGAGTCTCTTGAGATGTTGGTCGAGACTCTTCGCAATTAGACCGTTCACAGAGACGACTATCGGGACAATAATCGTTGAATCAACATCCCACATGGCGGTTACCTCATGTGCCAAGTCTAGGTACTTGCTGACTTTATCCTTCTCAGCTTTCACGAGGTTCTCGTCATGAAGGATGGTGATGTCAACGAGTACTGCCTGGCGCTTCAATCGATCTGTCAGCACGATATCAGGCGTGTTGGCAACAATAGTCCTGTCCGTGATGACAGATCGATCCCAATAGAGCGTTGCACGACCATTTTCAAGAACTGGCGCAAGTGTGTACTTATAATACGGCACTTCGAAGTCCACAAGACCGTATAAAAGAGCAAGCTGCTGGTGAATAATCCTGGCCACCAAGTTATGTCTGTGCAAGTACTCGCCGTTAGCAAGATGACTACAACTAGAAATAATATGCCTGAGTGACTCTCCGGGACGGCGGCATACCCGACAAATGTCGACCGTACCGTCCTTCAGGATATATTTCCGGTAACTACCGGAAATATATCCGGAACAACTGTTCGTCATGATAACCTCGTCCGCAATTGCACAGACAAAACCTTCAGTTTCCCCAAAAAGATCCCCACAACGTAGCCAGTTCACCGATGCGAGCAGGTCTACGTCAGGCCCCGTAAGGGCCTTGTAGAACCGCCCATGTAGCTCCTTACACTTCCATACCGCCCTGCGGTCCTCGGCGCTTAGTACTTTAAATCTGCGCCAGTTCTCATTTGCCTGCCGTTTATTATTATTATTATTGTATGTCTTTTCCGCTCACGGAACAATGGTGTCCCGGATCTTTGGAAGGCGTGCGCGGAGCCGAAGTACCGAGGTACCGAAGTACCAAACGAGTACCACATAGCCAACACGTAGAGGCGCTTTTGACAATTTAATGAAATGCAAGGGGTACACCGAGCGGATGCTGTCCCTGCCCGTGTCTTA
The DNA here is from genome assembly GCA_905163555.1 of Notocelia uddmanniana. NCBI lineage: Eukaryota > Metazoa > Arthropoda > Insecta > Lepidoptera > Tortricidae > Notocelia > Notocelia uddmanniana. The sequence continues at coordinate 3,832,670 of LR991052.1, forward strand.
TTATTATTATTTATTTATTTATTGCAATACCATGGTTTACAAGGTGTTATAATAACAGATTAAAATACTATATATAGCGTGGCAATACGACCAGCTTTCTGGGCACACTGTTATACCCATCGGCACTGATTTAGAAGATATTTATTTTATAGGTATATTATTGATTTGTTCTTTTTAGTGTTTTCGGTGTTTGATGAAATTAATAATGTGTTTTACAAAAGTTAATATCTACCACGACATGACCAGGCAGCGAAACTTTAGTGCCGGTGACGTCATTATGACGTAAACTCACATGTAGGATGATTTTATATAAACAACATTGCAACACCCCAATGATTCTTAATCATGCTATAACGATAATGTAAATATTATTGTTTATTAATAAAAATGACAAATATTTACATAAAAAATAATGTAAATATTAAAATAATGATGACATGGATGATACGAAAAAAAATTTTTATTGGGTAATGTAATTGATACAAATAATATTATTTCCATAAGTAAATGAAAAACAACAAATTAAATTTTGTTGGATGTCGAAAAGTATGCAGAAAGCTTAAAATTAAAACATAACAACGCATCTGCTTCCTTATTTAAATACACTAATTATAACTTTCGAATATCCCGCCAGTTATACAAATATTGTTGAAGTGAACCGTTCTTCATCTAAATTGATTTCTTCTATAATTCAGATAAAACACTCTGTATGTAGCTTGACGTCAAACGTCTGTAATCGGCACCAAAGTTACGCTCCCTGGACATGACAGTAAAGTGATTCACTCACTCGCCTTTGGCAACTCTGGTTGTCAGGCATCACTCGTTCTCCTTAGCGTTGTACCGTTTATACGAATACGTATTCTAAATAAATCCCAGGTATGCTCTGGCACTTGATCCCTCAAACTAAGAAATAATTATAGACGGAGCATTACGCGTCCCGGGTATGTCCTAAAACTAAGACCAAGAACGCCATGGGATGGGCAGCAGCATCCGTGGAGTGCGGTGGTGATACCGCGATCCAACAACCCCCGCGTGCCAAGCGTGGCGATTATGGCATCTGCCCCCCATAAAATTGGGGGAGGCCTATGTCCAGCTGTGGACGTCCTTGGGCTGTTATGGTGGTGGTGGTGGGGAGCATTAGGAATAACTGAGTTGAGCCGCTTTTTAAAACCCCGAATCCCGACCAGCCATTGCCATTGCCGGCCAAGGCATTTATTTGTGCACTTATCACGGGTATTTGTTCTTGGGTCTTAGATGTTTTCTATGTATTTAAGTATGTAATTATCTATATAAGTATGTATATCGTCGTCTAGTACCCATAGTACAAGCTTTGCTTAGTTTGGGACTAGGTCGATTTGTGTAAGATTGTCCCCCAATATTTATTTATTTAAAACCATGCCCAATAAGTAGTTAGCTTGTATATGTATACAGATTGATTTGTATATGTGTGTGAGAGCGTTAGCCTTAGCTAAACGGTTGTCACTGGGTACCTATGTGAATAAGATAACGGTAGTAGCATATATACTGAATTTAAGACTGCGCAGTACGTTCGGTTCTCCATACAAACGTATTTATGCTCTCATTTTAAAATGCCAGGCTAGAATAACATGAAACTTTGTATACACAATGGGATCGGGCATATCTAGGTCGGACCATAGTTTCTGTTGCTTGAAATTATAATGGAGAAAAAATACAGCGTTTATTAAGGTTTTCATACAAGCCGTAAAAAACTCAAAAAGCCGCTGTATTTTTTTTCTTTTACAATTTCTAGCAACAGAAACTATGGGCCGACCTAGATATGCCGGATCCCATTGTGTATACAAATTTTCATGTTATTCTAGCATGGCGTTTTAAAATGAGAGGGTAATTACGTTTGTATGGAGAACCGAGCCAGACCGAGCGTACTGCGCCCTCTTAAGAGGAAAACTATAACAGCCAAGAAGATGAACTGGTAAAACAAATATGCGTACAATTTCTATCGATATGTTTAGACAATATTGTTACAACAGTCGGCGGTTAAGAAGTCAATCCTGACACCTGTCATTTCCATACAATTAATAACCTAAAAGTCACTTTGAGGTTATAAACCGTATGGAAATGACAGGTGTCAGGATTGACTTCTTAACCGCCGACCACTAAAGTTGTGTCAAACACACAGTAAATATAATTTTGTGAACTTTTACGTGTATGAGAATCAATAGTACCTACACGTGAAAAAAAACGGATCATTCTAAATAATAATAATAAAATAATAAATATTGGGGGACAATCTTACACAAATCGACCTAGTCCCAAACTAAGCAAAGCTTGTACTATGGGTACTAGACGACGACATTCATACTTATATAGATAAATACATACTTAAATACATAGAAAACATCCAAGACCCAAGAACAAATATCCGTGATCAGTAGATCCATTGACTAGATCCATAATGTATCTACCGAGATATTTTTTTCTCGATTGATCCAATTTTCAAAAGTGTGGATCTACTGAATAGTACTTTTCTCGCTAGATCCGTTGAATGGAAAGATTAAAAAATATAGATTTACTGAGAAAATTCATTCTTTTTAGATCCAAGTACGGATCTAAGTATGAATATTATGCTGATTTGCTATTTAGATCTACTGAGAATGATCCAACCTTCACGTCTAAGCAGGAATAATAAAGAAAATCTGAGATACCTAATAAGACTAATAAGGAAAAGGTACAACTTTAAGTGTACAAGCCCAAGAATACGTTCCAATCGCACCCGATTATCATTGTGTCGCGTGCACACCCTTGGCTCAGCGCCAACGGAAGAGGGATTGGAGGGCATGAATCAATACGATGCACATGTTGTCACAGTGCATCAGTGTTCAGTGCCGGTATTCATTTAATATTTGACTGAAGGGCTTCCTTTTTAGACCCCGTTCCCACTTGTCGGATTTCGGACCCGGATTATTATCGGGTGTCGGCGCCTCATACAAATTGGTGTCCGGCAAGTGGGAATAGCTTCATATAAAATATTCTGCCGCTACGACACACGACGAAAAATCGTCCCGACAGACGACATAGTGGGAACGAGCTCTTTTGCATAAAACACGACAGCGGCAAACAAACATACCTACATGATGGTAAGCGGAAACAGTAGCTTAGGGATGCTTAATAGGGTCGGTTGCACCAACCTACGATTGCAGGCCGATCAACGTCAATAATGGCGCCGGCAGCTGTCATCCCATAGAAAATTGTCAAACATTCCATACAATCAGATTGTAACGAACACCGCTTACGATCACAGATGGTTTGGTGCAACCCAGCCTTATGCCGACCCTTTATAGATTTGTACATTCGTTACGTTGACAATAGGCGAATGGAAAGCACAGAGCGCGGCGCAGCGTCGTTGCGGGCGGTTTTGCGGTAAAGCGAACGCGGTCCGTCGCACCAAATAACCGCGCGGTATTCGGTAGCGCCAGTGCCGGAATAGCCCATAAGCAAATTAAGCAACTGCTGAGAGCATCACGTCTAGAAGGGCACCATAAACATAAAAAGTAAACGTGTTCTTACACGGGCAATATTTTGAACAATTTTCGCCCGTCAACAGTACACGCGTCCTTCTCTGGCCTGTAAGTAAAAGTGAGACAACCGTACTGTTGACGGGCAATAATTGCTCAAAATATTGCCCGTGCAAGAGCACCTTAAGGCTCTTTGAAAATATCCACTTTACGTGTAGCGGGGATGCAATTTTTCCCCAACACGTAAAAGTTTTAAAAAATATTTTAGATTTTATTTTACCACAATCCGCACCAAATTGCAGCTCTCTAGCACTAATCACAGAGCAAAGCCTCGGACAGATAGACGGACAGACAGACAGACAGACGGACATGGCGAAACTACAAGGGTTCCTAGTTCACTACGGAACTCTAAAAAAGAACGACGATGCTGCAGGAAAGGCTCGAAGCTTTATCGGTATTATATATAGAGTCAGACATGCTAAAAACATAGGACAGAAGTATAATATAAACTACTAGCTGTTGCCCGCGACTTCGTCCGCGTCTTCACTCCTATTGGTCGCAGCGTGATGTTATATAGCCTAAAGCCTTCCTCGATAAATGGACTATCCAACACAAAAATAATTTTTCAATTCGAACCAGCAGTTCCTGAGATTAGTGCGTTCAAACAAACAAACAAACTCTTCAGCTTTATAATATTAAGTACAGATTTTGCTCGCATTTAATACCCGTAACAGTCGCAAGTCACATTACAATACGAGTGAATAAAATATATTTTTCTCAAACATGCAATGAAATATTGATGTTATGTTCCTTATAATAGGCTGCGAAGTATGACGTTTCAGGCGCGGCTATGACAAGAGGTCGTTAATGGATATTCATACAAATCTTGCAGGCCTAGGCCGGCAAAGTCCTCTTTTTTAATTCCATTCCACATAAATTTGTGGCACAGGCATCATGACATTCTGCCACTATGCGTATTAAAAATAAAATTTTGATTTTTTTTGTTGTTTATTTCATTGCATGTTTGAGAAAAGCACTATACATACCTCGGCGGGAAATTTGGGGTTGCCAGCCTTAGACCTATCCGTATATATGTCTTCGGCCGGCAACCCCTTTCGTCCCGGCCTCTGTAGTAATGTACTATTTTAAGATAAAGGTTAAATAAATAATGGTTAGATTTTTATTGTATGTAATATTTACCAACTCCCCTTATCTCTACCGTCTTTCATAAATATTCTAAGGTATGTAATGATCTATTTCGTTGTAATAAATACGAGTACGTTGGTTTTTTTTTAAGACCGATAGTAGGGTACTTTTGGATGGAGGAGGGGGGCCCACAGGCGTGGATTGCATCATCATCATCATCATCATTTCAGCCGAATGACGTCCACTGCTGGACATAGGCCTCCCCCAAAGACTTCCACAACGACCGGTCCTCCGCCACCCGCATCCAGCGGACACCCGCGACCCTTACCAGGTCATCAGTCCACCGTGTGGGGGGCCTGCCCACGCTACGCCTTCCGGTACGTGGTCGCCACTCGAGAACCTTCCCGCCCCAACGGCCATCGGTTCTGCGTGCTATGTGCCCCGCCCACTGCCACTTAAGTTTAGCGATTCGAAGGGCTATATCGGTCACTTTGGTTCTGCTGCGGATGGCCTCATTTCTGATGCGATCACGCAGAGAAACTCCCAGCATAGCCCTCTCCATTGCATCAAGTAGTCCTAATCCGGCACTGACCACAATGAATAATAAATACACACAGCCAATACAAACATTCCTGGTCGGTCATCTCGCGAACGAATACTTTAAAATAATGCATTATGCCAAAGGAAACGGCCGCTTATGAAAAACAGTCAAAACAATTTTTCTCAAACATGCAATGAAATATTGATGTTATGTGGCTGCGAAGTGTGACGTTTCAGGTGCGGCTAGGACAAGAGGTCGTTAATGGAATTTCATACAAATCTTGTAGGCCTAGGCCGGCAAAGTCCTCTTTTTTAATTTCCATTCCACATAAATTTCTGGCACAGGCATCATGACATTCTGCCACTATGCGTATAAAAATAAAACCTTGTTGTTTTTTTCATTGCACTGCATTTTTTTTGTTTATTTCATTGCATGTTTGAGAAAAGCACTATAGATACCTCGGCGGGAAATTAAGATATTATTAAGATTTTTGAAAATTTCACTCCGTTTAACTCAAAGCCAAAATTATCGTTGATGTACTACCCTTTTTTCTCTGATTTGTATCAAAGGTATGTAGTTGATTATTTTAGGCATAAGAAAGTATTTCAAGCCCATTATGTTGCAAAAAAACTATTTGAGAAATCTATGAAATAAAATAAGTTATGATTTTTCTAATCCACCAAGGTAGAAAATTCGAAAAATACACCTTTAAAAAAATGTATTTTCTAAACTATGAAAAATCGATTGGGGGGTTTTATGGGGTATTTTCAGATACACCTAGGTGTTAGATATTTAAAAAAAAGTTGGGTCTCTCTACATATTTGGACCATTATGTCTATACATAGTCAGCCATGCTAAAAACGTTGGACTTATAAGTTAACTAATTTCCGCGAATTTAATACCTGTAAAAGTCACAAGACACATTTCAATAAATAAACAAAGAACGCTGTGATTTTTACTGTACGTAATACCAACTCCCCATATCTCCATTGTCTTTCATAAATAGTACATTACGATACAAGTGCAGAGAACAGGAAATTTGCAACGAGTGGTGATAAATTAAACGACCGAAGGGAGTGTTTTAAATCGACACGAGTTGCGAATTACCTGTTCGCACGTGTATCGTACAACATTTTACAATTTTTACAGTACATATAGCCCTTTAAACTTTTGACATATGCACGTAATCTGCTGATTACCGCACTCGTGCGGTAAAGTAGCACCATATGTACTGTAAATATTTTAATAGTACATTACGATACAAGTGCAGAAAACAGGAAATTCGAAACGAGTGGTGATAAATTAAAACACGACCGAAGAGACTGTTTTAAATCGACACGAGTTGCGAATTACCTGTTCGCACGTGTATCGTACAACGTTTTACAGTACATATGGCTCTTTAAAGTTTCGACATGTGCACGTAATCTGCTGATTGCCGCACTCGTGCGGTAAAGTAGCACCATATATACTGTAAAGTACGTAATGATCTATTCCGTTGTGATTACTACTAGGTTACTCATGGATAGGGAGGGGGGCCCCACAGACAGTGACGTATATAAGGGAGGGGGGGGGGGGGGGGGTCTGGGGGGTCCCCCCCCCCGTAAGGTCTCGATAGTACACTGGTTATTCCTAGAGCCGGAAAGGATTTTTTCCCCCTGACATACACGTGCGGAAATGTATTTTTCACTCGTCCCGATTCATGCCACTTGACTCGCCCTATACTCGTACTCAGTGGAATCGTCATTAAAATCGCTAAGCACGAATACCTACTTCTGGTTTATAGTATGGATCAGTGAGGGTAGTGTTAACAGTCTAGATTGGCAGCATCGAATAATTTGAGCCCGCGGTTACGCGAGGAACTACGAAATTTCGCAACTTGTTCTAAAAGTCATAAACCGTGCCTTTTCGACAGCAAAATCTGACCATCTTGGAACGGCCATAGCTTTGTCCCTAAAAGGGCTAAAAGGCTTACCTGCACAGTTAGGCTTGAATTAATGTAAATTTAATGAACTTAAAAAAATACTACATTTTGCGATCGACAAACTTACTGTTTAAGACTTTTAGCTTTTAGAACATGAATAAGTGAAAAAGGTTTGCAGAGTTTTTTCGTGGTGCACACCAAGCTCAAGTTTTACGATGTTGCAAGATTGGATCATCACTTCCCTCATTGATCCATATATCATATTAAATAAAAGCGGCCAAGTGCGGTTTGGGCGGCGCGCAGTAGAGGGTTCTGTACCGCGAGGCAGTTTTTCGGCGATACCTAACTTAGACCTATCTTTTTCAAAACATTTTTCAGTGAAAGTATTTAATAAGAAAAATAAAACATGTGCCTATGATTTTTTTCTTATTTTTTGATTCCACGGTTCGAAAGTTAGGGGAAGAACACAATTATTGTGACTTTTGAAGCGATGATCTCCGATTATATTCACTTTAATCAATAAAACTGCTGAGAAACCTCATATTTATTTTTAAAGATTTTTTTATACTTTTTTAACTTAGATTTTTTTTAGATGTTCAGTTACTTGTATGGAGTGCCCATTTTTTGGTTAATTTACTACGTAGCGGCTTACAAAACATCTTTAACCCACATTTTATTTCTTTGTTTATTGTGTGTAGTTTTTGATTAAAATGCCTATCAGATACGGACAGACAGACGGACATGACGAAACTAGAACTACATCGTGCTTTAGGATGTAAAACTTTGAGTGTCATATAGTAGGGTTACTATTGCTCGTGGCAAGATCTCTCAGGACTTATTTTCCGCACTTCTATCAAAATGTAAGGTACCTTATTGTCTTTAAATTTGCGTTTTTGCGTTTTTTGGGTTCCGTACCTCAAAAATAAAACCTTGTTTCTCACAGGCGTGGTATAAAAAAACAGGTGTACCAGAATCAAATATTTAAAAGCACGCTTCCTTAGAGCATCGGCAGCATCTCCCATGTCCCAATATATATATATTTTTTTTTCTATCCGAAGAAATTTTGATCTAAATTTATGACCTCCAAGTAATAGATCTTGATTCCACGAGATTGTAAGGCGCTCAATGCAGTTTTTGAATATATAATAGTTTTTGAATTTTTTATGTTTAATAAAAGGTATTTTGGGTAGGTATTTCTTATTAAAAAAAAAGAGTTTTTCAAACATATTGTTATAGATTTCTACATACAGACTAGACTAAATAGTAGACTGTTACATTTTTTTGCTCCTGTCCTGTTACAGGGACAGTTGTATGGGAAATACAGTAAATTGCTGTTAAGGTCATGAAATACTGTATTTATGTACATACAAATATTATTTTATATAATAAAACGGATTTTTTGTTTTTTTTTTTTTACAATCCGTACAGTATCACCATGTTAAATATGAATATTAACATGTGGCAAGTACCCAATCCTTACTTGGGTTCGCAGTAACGATACCGTACGTCAGGGTCTGAACTGAACACACGGATCATGGGTTTGCTGTAGTTGCGTTCACGAGGAGCCCGGATTCTTTAGCACCTAATCCAACATTAGGCGTAGACACAATTAGTTTTTACCATAGATAATAGAAAAAAAGGAAGATCTCTATTTCCATACATTGCTACATGACTTACGCAAAACTTTATTATCGTCGCCGCGCTGGTACCTCGTAGTTTATCTTATTATTACGGATGGCGCTGTTTTCAATCTAAATTCGTGCTATCTATAGAGTTAGCGACGAAACAGCCTGTTCAATAGTCAACTCTAAGGTTAGATCCAAAACTTCAGCGTGCGGTTTCATTTTGATTTGGTCGAGTGGTTCGGGTATTTGACTTACTAGTCTGAGGGCCTACTCCGAACTTCGAACTTCGTGTCGTGCCGTCCCTTTCACTCTCGTGTTATACACTATATGACGGAAAAGGACGGCACGATACGAAGTTCGATTTTCGAAGTTCGGAGTACGCCCTCTGAGTATTCGGGTTCGCGTCTTGATTCGTGATTTCTTTATGATCTCGGTTTTCACGAATGCGACTGCCACCCTGACCAGACCTGGAAGGTCACGCATAGAGAAAACTAGACTTTATACAAACACGCAAGTTATAACGCGCATACAATTGTTATGACCTGGTTCAGTTACTGTTTAAAGTTGTACGTTGTACAAGTCACTACGGAAACTACTTAATTAAACTTTCTCCAAGTAAAATAAAAGTGGAGCTGCGTTCTGCGTCCTAGTACGCGACTTCAAAGGGTAATGTACTCGTAATTAAGACTTCAGTGTCTCTAAACCTGTCTTGGAAACTGTCCTAGAATAACTTGACGACTAAATAAAGCAGCTGTACCCCAGCTGTAACGATAAAGCAGCAGTTGGGCCCTATGGCTAATGAACAGGGCTCGAACTTATCATGCCGATGACGTAAAATTGACGTCACACTGCGTATAGAATGATTCCAATTGGTGTTATAGTAATTATTAATCAATCATTTAATCATGCATTTTGACGGTATTTTTTCAAATAGGCTGTATTTGAAAAAATACCGTCATAAATGCAGAGAGTTTACGTTCATATTTAGATGCAACATTTCTATAACCTGTTATAAAACTTGAAAGAATATGAGTTCCTCACCTACTCGTACTTATAAATTTAAATCCTAAATAGTAAGAGAAATCCTTTATACTCTTCGGATGCAATAGGCCGTATTTGAAAGAAGGCCATTATAAATGCATGATTAAATGATGGATGACTAAAAATTGATAATTACTATAACACCAAATGGAATCATTCTGTACACAACTTTACGTCATAGGCACGAAAAGTTCGAACCCTGATTATTACGTAGTGAAGCATATATCCCACCGGCGTTAATTAAGACACCAGCCCGGCTAGTATGATAGCTTATACCGTCACGTTTTATGTGACGTTTCAGTACATTTTTGCCATATAACGTGACGGTATAAGCTAACATACTAGCCGGGCAGCTATTGACGTGCCAATTATGCGGTCGTGGCAGTCGCTCCCGTACCGATCTTACTACAAGCCATTTCCTTAAGTGCCGCACTTAAAATTTGGACGATAATGATGAAATAAAACAAATGTAACTGGCTGGCAAGGCACGCGCTTTCAATCTTATATTTTTCTCAAACACGCAATGACATATTGACGTTACGAGTATGCTCGTTATAATAGGCAGCGAAGTATCACGTTTCGAGTGCGGCGAAACGAACGGCCAATTATGGAATTTCATACAAAACTGGGGGCCTAGTGATCGTCTTTTGTTTCCGGAGCGCGAGGGCGGGCCACGCGGCGGGCTCTGACAGCTGCAAGCTGCAACGCGTATTAGCGGCAAAATCAATTTGTCCACGAATTGCTTTTTCTCGGCGTCTGAAATAATGTAGGTATTATTTCGGTGAAATAAATCATCGTGAGTAAACAGCTCTAATTCCAATAAGGGCTTGATTTCTGTCTTAAATGGAAGGCCAGACTGCAGTCGTTTTCGTAAAGTTAGTGCTTACGCTAAAACTTGGGATTTGGTAGGTACAAAAGCGGGCCACGGCTCCTTTGGAAACACCTTTAAGATGGTAATGAAAAACTCAAACTCAAAATGATTTATTTGCAAATATAGGTATATAGTCATGGTCTTTATTATTAACAGATTCGCTATATTTTTTGAAGCTACGAAGATAGCATTAAACTTTAAAAATTACACCATGAGACAGGAATCTTCACAAGATTCCCATTTAGCTTGGGCTGTCAAACGCGACTTAAGTTGTTATATTCACTGTTATTTTTGTGTCCAACCGTGGCTCACAGCAAACAAAACTTTAATACAATTTTTTATCAATTCGTACGGCGTCAGTCGCCCGCCGCGCCGCCCGCCGCCCGGCCGTTGGCGCCGTCGGTTGGTGTGTCGTCCTACAGGCAGGGCCTACTCAATATTCGCTCACGACCCACCCATAGTTTGGGAAACCCTGCTTTAGAACATAAATGTTATACCCCATCCTTTATTATTTATTAGATAACAAAGTCTTGGTCTTTTATTAACGCATTCGCTGCCACCTGCGCACATGTGCGTTCACTTCTATGCAAGTTTGTGCCTGAGGGGCGTGGCTGGCAGTGAATGTACCTACCTCCAAATATGGCTCTCCGAAATTCTGGCAAAGTGACTTTCTGCTAAGCTTAAGCCAAACAATTATAAGGTACTTTTGAAGCGCTAGCGCTAACATTAGATCTCACACAGATTCTCTTGTACTTTGAGCATTATGCGAATTAGCACTTGCGTCCAATCTAACGAAGAAAACAACGCGCTTACCGCTTTTTCTCTCTAGGATTGTTTTTATATGTAGGGGTATATTAACCCATGTTCGTTTTTAGCCACGCCTAAACGACTTTTTATTTAATAGAAAACTACCGTAGGTTTCTGACACGTATTTAAAGTCGAATTTCGCTCGACATATTTCGTAGCAGTACGTGTTTCTTAATCATGAGCGCTCACGTCAGCGCGTCTAGTCTAAATCACTCTTCCCACGTTCCAGAGCCCGCGCTACGAGCAGTTGGCCAGCAGCGGGCACAGCAGCATATCCCCCGCGTCACGTTTCCTAAGCACACCCAGCGAGGAGCCCAGCTCCTTCACGGACCCAAGCCCAGACCCAGACCGACCAGGTAGGAACGATATGTAAGTCCCGCCGTTCCAATTTTTACTTACTTCATCCACAAACACACACACAACCCTGGACCCAAGCGGAGCCAAGTTGCAGAGGGGACAGCTCCTTAAAACTTGGTACGCCCTGATCAGTTCCCTTGCACCGAATCTTTGCCTGCCCCCTCTGAAATCCTGGATACGCTTTTGGAACTGCTGCATGTAACTGTACCCTGGCTTCCAGGCCCTGTAGATAGTGTCCGTTATATGTTTCTATGTTTCCTTCGGCATATTGCGGTGTGATGAGGCTTAATGAATGTTTATAAACTCACATCGCGCTGGTGAATACTTAACCGCTGTCACGACGACCTATCTCAAAAATCTATGAGGAGTTAGGCCTGCAGTCGATGACAAGCGGTTGTGAATTCCCTAGATGTCAATGAGCTTAGAATGCCGATGCCTGGTACATGTTACTATTTAAATGGTTCTGAGTCCATGTTCACGACCATCTCATCAGAATATTTATATTAACATAAAACATTGATGTCAATTTATACGTGTACCGTATAATTTCAGGCAAGAATTCAGTTGATAGCCCCGCAGAGATGCAGGATTCGCGCCGTTCGCGCTCAGCGACTGGCGAGACTCGGCGCAGGAGTGAGCCCTTCGCGACCCCGTGCGGGTCGCTCGACCGGCGCACCAGTCTCGATGCGGCACACCGCCCCGAGCTACAGTCCACCCACCACGAATCCCGCGCCTCCCTCGCGTCGATACTCACAGAGGACAGCGCAGACGAGGCCTTTGTCAAGTGCAAGTTCCCCAAATGCAACTCACGCGCGCCTCTAGCGGACGCGAAACGACACTACAAGACTTGCCATAACTGCACAACCATGTACTGCTCCAAGGAATGCAGAAGAGCGCATTGGGAGAAGCATAGGAAACTCTGTCTGCATTCCAGAGCGAGCGCGCTCTGCAGGCAGATCATATCGGCGGCGAAGGAGGACGCAGACTCCCTCAACCAAATAAGTACTATAGGACACAAAGGATACTTGTGCCAGGGACGCGGAGTTGTCAAAGTTTACTTCACGAGCACCGACGCTGCTGAGAAGTTCGTCAACCACGGATACCAGTACTTAACAGAGCCTGAATTCGTGAAATGGACGTCCCTGCAACCGAACGAGATGGGTATTGAACTGTACACCGAAGTAGTCAGGCTATGTAAATCGTACAACCCCGAAACTAGGGTGATCTTATACGTGGCAGTTTGTATCTTAAGCGAGGTGCCGACTAAAGGCGCTGTAAAGTGGGAACGGCAGATGGTCTCCCGATGCGCTAAGCTTCGTCTCAGCAAAACTGTCACAACACATATCCAGGAACAGAATCGCCGGCGTTATAGACGGGACAGCAAAACCAGCATACCGGATGATAGGGAAACCCTCATCCTAACATCCAAATTGGGAGTCGCAGGGGAAAAGAACGCAGCCACTGCGCACAAATTTCGAGAGATCTCTTTCCACAATATTGTACATGAACTGGAGAAACGAGGGGTAGCTTTGAAGAAGCACTTCCCTGAAGTGTATTCTAGATTAGCGGCATATGTTGACGGCTCGAGTGACAGGTTCATACCAATGACCATTTATCCTAAAGACGTTACGAATGGCAAGGCATTTATGTGCATAATTATGCCTGACACCGACGTGGAAGCCACCACGCCGGTTGACGGTAAAGTGATTACAATCGATGTGGGGATCGATCGCTCTAAGCACCAGCTCTCTACACCGATGTAAACTAATCGCTCCCACAATTCTCATAGATCCAAAAACAGAGGCCAAGCTTCTATACAATTAGTTCGTTTACCTCAACTACAGTATACATAGATAGAGGATGTATACACCTATCTGCCAAGTGAATGCTGCCAATAAAATTAAAGCGAACGTGAGATCGTCCCACATTAGCTTTGCCAGAGTATCATGACACAAGTTGATTAAACAAAATCTAAAACTCAATCAAAGCAGTTGTAATCGTTATGAAGTAATGTGCTTTTAATATTCGTACTTTGTGGTGGACTGTATACTGCGTTACTGCATCTAGACTTTTGGCCAATGAAAAAGCCTATTTCTCAAAAGGTCTTGTGGATTTTAGTGCGTGTAGCCGAAATTCTGTCAATGAGTGAAGGCGTTTTACCAATTAGTGTGTGCACAGGTCGTGGGTACGACATAGAACTTCGAATTGCCTGTGAATCTCCAATAAAAAGTAATCAGTTACAATGGGAAACGATATGTTCCGGAGTGTACCTATACGGAGTCGTGGAATCAGCCATCTGTAAAAATAATAGTCTGATAAGAATTAACTTGAAATGGCGCACTGTTGAAACCGATCGGTGTAATGGAAAACTCGTTGAGAGTTCATGCGTTGTGAAGGGCTAGTTTTGAAGGAAATATTCGGCAACGCCACGCAACTTGGTTTTAGTATTTCTATGGGAACGTGTTTGCTACAGTGGACTCGCCGATTCGAGGACATGGCCCGGACGAAATTTGTATAAAGTATGCAGTCGTGATTGTTTCCAATTCTTCATGATCGTATTAGGCCATAGTTATACAAGCGGATTATAAATATGATTGTTTTACAAATTTAGTAATTTATCATGTCGCTTGTGCCTTTCAAGTCAGTGTAGGTATTTTAAATGTGTAAAAATCGTAACGGCCGGAGCGAAATTAACTGTTCTTTGGGTTTAGAAATCATATACTATGCTGTCGTATGGATTTATTGTTGTGCGACATTCAATTTGGATTGAACTATCTGGTGGTAGGATTACAAATCAGCACAGCAAATATCGAATTATGTATTTGTTTGTTGTTATGGAATGCTTACATTTGGCAGTATCTGTCGAGCGCGATAGTAACTATGTAGGTTTATTCTGTGTTAGTCTAAAATGGTTGCGCTTAACGCCATAGGTAAAACTTGTATCTCCCTCACATTCATGGGATATAAAGATAAAGATGCTGCGTCCACGGTAGACGTACGCATCAATTGTAAGGCGTAGGAATTCTATATGGAAGCAATGTTTTTGCCCAGCGTCGTTTAATGTCGTCGCTAGATGATGGAATGAAGTGTCCAGCGGCGGATATTATTTTTATATTGTTTAATTAGCGGAACTAAAGTGCTTTATGTAGCTAATGGAAATATACATATAACGCAATTTCACTTTTTTTCACGTGTTCGGAATATTCCGACATTGATCCTAATAGAGTCCATGCGTCGTTATCAAATAATTTGGCAATAAGGTCCATACCTACTACTATTGTAAATGCGAAAGTAACTCCCATCTTCAGGCACCTTTGAACGGATTTACATGAAATTTAGTATGGAGACACATTGAGACCCCGTAAATCATCCCTATGGCATAGCGATAATTGATGCTGCACCTGTGATTAATGTAAGTATATTTCCTGTAACAGCATATTTGCCTTTCGATTTTATATAGGCGTTTTATCCCATTATTACGATTAAATTACGATATAACGAGTTCTACGCGGTTGAAGTGGCGGGAAAAAACTTATTTGTCTACTATGTATTTGTATCTAGTAAGTTTTTAGTTTTATTATATAGTTGTTATACAAGGTGGGCTCTCTAACTGGAGCAAATATTTAAAAGGACGCTTCCTTAGGTCATTTTCAGTAACACCTGATGTACACTATTTGTTCAAAAAAATTCTTTTCGGAGAAATTTTGATCTAAAGTTATGGGTTATGGTTATGATCCCCGAGTAATGGATCTTGATACCCCCGAGATTATAGCACATCAGTCAATGCAGTATTTAGTTAAGGTAGTGTCAACTTATGAGCAGGGCTCGTACTTTTCGTGCCGGTGACGTAAAAATGACGTCACATTGCATATAGATGATTCCAATTGCTGTTATGGTAATTATCAATCATTAATCATCAATCAATCATAATTTATAATGGTTGTTTTTTAAAATAGGCCTAGTGCATCTAAGAATGATGCATCTAAGAAGATTAGAAAAAAAATCTTTTGTTATTTAGAATTTTAATTTATAAGCAGGTGAGGAACGCATAGTTTTTCAAGTTTTATAACAAGTTATAGGAATGTTGAATCTAAATATGAACGTAAACTCTCAATGACGACGAGGTTTCTTAAATTGTTGGTACTAACTGGTATTACACATGAACCCAGCCCCGGTTCTAAGGGGGGGCAAACCGGGGCACTAGCCCCGGGCGGCAGTTTCATGGGGGCGCCAAATTTGGCAATTTTAACAGCTTTTCTCAAACACTGAAGGGAGGACGCGCCACCATCAAGGTTTTGCCCCGGTTCGAAAAAATCGTAGCTCCGGGGCTGCATGAACCAGTCACAAAAAGTTGCAGTAATACTCAGTGTTGTACTTTAATAGTTGTGATGTGAGAGGCAAATTGCGGTTGTTACAGGGGCATAATAGTAAAAAGTTTATGTATACATAATTATTGAATAAATGAATGATGATTAAGTGATTACAATAACACTAATTAAAATCACCTATATGGAGGCGTGACGTCACCCGGCACGAAATGTACGACCCCTGCTTATGATTCATATTTTTTTTTTGCATTTTTTTGTTTTCAAGGATACTTTTGGATTTTTCTTTCTAATTTATTGACATTTTAAAATAATTTGATATAAATGTCACTTCAGAAAAGTATTAAAAATATACGTAAGCCAACTTTGAAGAAAAAAAAGTTCAAAAAATGAAGATTTATTACAACTGAGGCCACTTGGATTGCAAATAATTGCTGGCCCGCTAAATAGTCCACCGTTTAATTGATTGCTCCTTTTACAGGGTCCACCCTGTTTTTTATTGTTTTTTTTTTTAATTTAAATAGTTATATCAATTTGACTTTTTTATTGACATAATTTATTCTTTAATTAATCATGATTGACTTTTGTATAGAATTCTATCTTGTTAAATATTACGCCTAACTTTGAATCTAAAAGTGACCGTATTGATATTGTTGCCAAATTATATTGCGAACTTAGCGTCGGCGGACTTCTATATTATAATCAACACGGAAAAAATCTAGGACGCAATCCTAAATTTAAGTTGAGACTTATTCTTTCTAAATTCAACCATGGATGTTATTTAAATTCCTATTTGTGGGTACCTACATTTTTTTTCTCAAAGACTAGTAAGTTCGGGTATCTTATTTGTGGTATATCTAAACAACACTTACAATAAACTTGTTTAGGATAATTTTATAAATATTAATTGCACTAAAATTACTTGATAGATAGTTTAATTTTAGAGAATGATTATACAATGTTGTAATGTGTGTTAAATACATTTTAATTATTAATAAACATGTGAAGATATGTAATATTAGAATTTTATGTTACTACTTAATAAGAAATGTGACAATAGTTTTTAAAATTACTATTTTATTAACTGTGTAGATGCGCATGAGATTGTTTCATATATTTAAATTAAATATTATATATGAGCTATTAATGTTTCTTAAAAAAATAGTATTTTTTGTACAAGTTAAGCATTTAAACGTTTGCGTACTTATAAGTACCTATAGCTAAAACATGTTCAATCTTATATTTTACTTGTAGATGTCATTCTTAACGAAAACTTTCCTTTTTGTCTTTGTCAATGAGGTGGAATTTTATTTGCGTCGTTAAAGAGATATCGCCTTATTAATAGTACATTACTAGAGGCCGGGACAAGCGAGGCCGGATAGGTCTGAGGCGGGCAAACCCATATTTCCCGCCGAGGTATGTATAGTGCTTTTCTCAAACATGCAATGAAATAAACAACAAAAATATCTAATTTTTATTTTTAATACGCATAGTGGCAGAATGTCATGATGCCTGTGCCACAAATTTATGTGGAATGGAATATAAAAAAGAGGACTTTGCCGGCCTAGGCCTGCAAGATTTGTATGAAATTCCATTAACGACCCCTTGTCCTAGCCGCACCTGAAACGTCATACTTTGCAGCCTATTGTAAGGAACATAACATCAATATTTCATTGCATATTTGAGAAAAACATTTTATAAATCTACGTTCCTACATAAATTATCTTAAATCTGGGTTGGCTGGAAACGTTTTCTTAGTAAGTGCATTTTTCTTAATAACGACCGCTATTCACTTTTTAAATTTGTTTTAATATTTACGGTGAATATCTGGCACATATCCACCTATTATCCCAATAAAAGAAAAGTTTTAGGAAAATATTGTTGTATTTAGACAAGAATACAAGAGCTACAATTTTTTTTAATATTTAAGGCGTTCCTGCCATAAAATGTACACTTACTCGTATTCAAAAAACTATCTATCCAACTTGGGTGTAGACAATCAAACATTGTCGAAATACGCTAAAAAAGCAAAAAATAAATAATAAAGACGATCTATTTCATTGAGTGTCAAAACTTAAAATACCACCTAAATTATTCTAGCACTCGACTTCTGAAACGCGACTCTGATATGAAATGATATTGTGAGAGATCCCTGAACGTCTTCCCCAAGAAATCTTTGGGCGACGTACAGGTTTTCTGTCTAACTAAACTGCCCGGCTAGTATGAATGTATGATAGCTTATACCGTCACGTTTTATGTGACGTTTCAGTACATTTTGGCCATATAACGTGACGGTATAAGCTATCATACTAGCCGGGCTGATGTTGGTTTGAATGGACGATTAACACCGCACCCCACTTGCGGGCAGCGCGCTGCCGGTTAGATACGAAATCTAGCTTCTAGGTTTTCGAATTCCTTTGACTCTGGTGCGCGCTGGCCCCGGTCGTTCGGTGTGATTCGTCCCGCTCGCTCGTGCTTGTTGCATAGGACGCCCTCCTTCCTCTTAGCGGTCGTCTGCATCGGCACCCCGGAGGTGGGTGCGAGCTGAGTGTAGTCTAAGTGACAAGAGAAACAAGCCTTCTCTTCAGAAATCTTTACTCTCCCTGTCTCTTATTACTACCATTCCATGATTTCCACGCTGTCTCAATTATGCAGGCGATCTATAGGTATGAAAAGGTAGGCCAACGAGGATATCAATGATCCCATGAGAGAAAAAAGGAACTATATATATATATTGATAGTGACGTATCAAGATGTGTATATGAAATACGTGTCACCTCGTTTGACAACACGCCATCCAACACCGCCAACCAAGGTTCGCTCCGCATTTTGCTGTTATTCGTGCCGACATTTTGCAAAATGTGGAACTAACCTCCGGCTACATAGTTGGTGTGTATAAGGGCGTAATGTCTATCGTTTAGCCAACGCTTTAGTGTCTAAGGGTGGTATTCCACTCGTCCAATATCTTTGTCCAATATACATTTGATCAAAGAAATTGGATGATTTCATCAAACTTGGATGGGACCCCGACATTTGATCAAAGATTCTGATGACATTTAAATCAATATGCCTGCTAATGAAAATAAAACTTGGACAAAGATATTGGATAAGTGGAATGGGCCTACGTCAAATAAATTTGATCAAAGATTGGACAATGATATTGGATGAGTGGAATACCACCCTAACCCTTTGGCCTGGAAATGTCGGTTGGTAGTACACGATTAAATAAATACACTACAAACGATGCAATTTGTCACATGACTGACCGAGACGGAGTTATAGTTGAAAAGAGACAGCAATGCTCATGTTTCATTTTAACTCAATAACCTTTCAAATTGCTTGGATTTGGTGACATATTTCATTTAACTATCATCCATATACTG
The DNA here is from genome assembly GCA_905163555.1 of Notocelia uddmanniana. Classification (NCBI taxonomy): domain Eukaryota; kingdom Metazoa; phylum Arthropoda; class Insecta; order Lepidoptera; family Tortricidae; genus Notocelia; species Notocelia uddmanniana. The sequence goes on from LR991052.1 coordinate 3,852,181, forward strand.
TACATTAAAATCTTGAAACGACGACCATGGTACAAGTACTGGGATGTTAACTGTCACATTACCTGTACGCACATTAAATAGCCAGTTGTTGTGATAAATTGCAATATATAGTGTAGTGTGCCTAACACTGCATTGCCGCGATTAAACACAACTGAGAATTACGGTCAAGTAAATTATTTCTTTAAATAGGCATAATAAATAAATTCATTATGTTGATGATAATGAAATAAATAATGAAATGTCCTCCTCTTACCTATTAAAAACTCGCCGATCCTTTTCTACGTGTTTAAAGTTCTTCGTTATAAATTTCGATAACTTCTATAGTTATATTATTAAGGTGTCAAATCTCGTTAAACTATAAGTCGTACTTCTTATTAAACAGCACAAAATGTTAACACTGTATCGCAATGATATTTTAAGTACTTAAAATATCATTGCTGTATCGTAAGATAATGGTGTAAGTGCCAATCGTTATAATGAAAATAAGAAACGGTCGTTATAATAAAAAACGCTCGTTGTATAGATGAAAATATAAACTGTTAAAAAGTATTGCAATCATAACCACTCTTACAAGTGCTTAATACCACACATAACCTACGCAGTGTCAGCGATTTTCGGATGCAATCTAAAATAGCAATAACAATTTGTCGCAACAACCCACAGAAGCTTAGCTGTGGTTAGGAGGAGACATCAATACATACTTTTCATTAAAACTACAGTCAGTTGTTGTGACAAGTTGCTGCATGTATAGTGCTCATGCTACGAATACATGTGTGAATCGCGGCGAGACAGGGCATACGAACTATATCTGCCGCAATCCTATCTGGCACTCAGGGCAATAAAAGTCCGGCGGCGGGCTACGCAATGAAATTAACAATGGCTGCTTTTCTTTCTTTTTGACTGACTGGGGCTTTATTGGCCGTGCCAATTACAGTGATAGGAGTGCGCGGTGGCAGAGCATTCTGGGGAAACCGCCGAAACGACCATGCGGGCGGTTTAAACACTGTAATACTCTAACCCCCTTATTCATAAAACTTAACAAACCTCTGTTAACTAAAAGTTGTTTTGTCCTTTTTCACAAACATAAATGTCAAAGTGACAGATAAGGACTAACCAACTTTAGCGGCTTGTTAACTAATAGAGGCTTGATGGACGTTTATGAATAAAGGGGTAAGAGTTTACGCTCAGTGAGATTCGTTTTCAACTGAATCTGGAGTGTGACTGGTGTGAGCGGAATCTTGCTAGTGGGAGTTTCGTCGCTGGTTCACTAAACCTAGCCTAGCTGAGATGAGTCCAACAAGAAACTGTCGGACTGACTCTATACCCGGTATGCGGCGGTACCGGGACGAATAGAGACTAGGGTATATAATGTGTATTGTATGTGTCGTCGCGATCGCGCGGTGGACGTCCCCGCCGGCGGCCGCCCGGTGGGAAGGCTGAATAAAAAGCTTAATACACAACAAGTCAAACTCGCAATCGCAACTCAAATTCGTGTTTGAGTTGGACGCCGTAAGCGCAGCGCAGTTTAAGCCTCTCACAGACTGGCCCGCGGCGGTCAATAGTAAACTTGTCATTAGTTGTCAAATTTACTATTGACCGCAAACCACTACCGCAGGCCACGCCAGTGTGATATAGGCCTTATACTGTTAATATTATCACAATACAGAGATGTCGATATTATCGCGTTTTTCAAAATTGGATTTTGCTTCAATATTCACGTGATATGAGTGTATCGCAACCTAATAATAGTAATAATAACCGTGTAAAAGGCCGTGTAGCGATGGACGCTGTGATGAAGGTGTCTGGGTTGACACAATGGAGCGATCGGCATACGTTTTACTGCCCTTAGTGCCAGCTAGGTTTGCGGCAGGTATAGTGACCCTGCGCAAGATCTGCGCGAATGCTGCCATCTTAGCTTCAGTTACGTACGGGTACGGTACGTGCCACAGATAACAGAATGGTCGTTATATTTGTCATCATTCATCAAGAGAACAAATGATTTTTGATATTATGCCTAAATGTGGTTTGATTACCTTCGCGATATTTTTCGTCTGCCTGCGGACGGCAAAATATAGTATACACTACCGCTCATAAGTATTTAGGCACCCATACCTTTTTCTATACATCTGCATACAAAACTGACCTCAGAAATACACTGCCAAGTCAGTCCCTTGACAGTTTTGCGTGCATTTAGCATTTTTTAGTTTTGACTTATTGAGCCTTAAATCGGTGCCTTTTAAAATGGAAGTATTTTTGCAATGACTTAAATAACTATTAGTAGTAATTAGTTGCTGGTTCATACAAACACTTTTCTATGAACCAGTGTGAACCAGCAATTAGTAGTTAAAGTCATTGCAAAAAGAAAGCTACCATTTTAAAGGGGCTCTGACACCGATTTAAGGCTCAATAAGTCAGCTAAATAAAAATGCAAAACGCACGCAAAACTGTCAAGACACTGACTTGGCAGTGTATTTCTGAAAGTCATTTTTGTATACAGATGTATGGAAAAAGGTATGGGTGCCTAAATACTTATGAGCGATAGTGTATGAAACACTGACGGTGTTATCGGTGTTTCCATATACCATAAAATTGTTTCAATACGTTCAATGTAAAAATTAGAAAACGCTATTAAATATAATCTTGCTGTTCTATAGTTTAATAATAATTATGTTTAGTGTTACACACTGAAGTGCCCTGCTTTTTTATCCAATATATTGGTATAGTTTAAGAAATAAATATTTATCTTGTAAATTCTATGGTTGTCTAACTGTGAACGTGACTTTTACATAGCGCCCGCAAGATGGCGCCGCGATTGGGGCATCTTGTATCTAGACATCCGGCTTTATAGAAACTTAAATTCCTATTTATTTAATTCGTTTGCTGTCCTCGTGCAAAATTGTGACATATTTAATGTATAGGGTATCGTATCGCATCAGAAATTAGGCCATCCATAGTAGAAACAAAGTGATCAATATAGCTCTCCGAATCGCTTAACTAAAGTGGCAGTAGGGGACACATTGCACGTAAAAGCGATGGCCGTTGGGGTGGAAAGGTTCTTGAGTGGCGATCACGCACCGGAAGGCGCTGCGTGGGTAGGCTGGTAGTGGACTAATGACCTGGTAAAGGTCGAGGAATCCGCTGGATGCGGTTGGCGCGGTACCGGTCATTGTGGGACTTTTTGGGGGAGACCTATGTCCAGCAGTGGACGTCCTTCGGCTGATGAGGGTATCAAGAGACGCTAGGCTAGTCAAAACGTATCATTCATAATAATTTCCTTCTTTATTGAAGCGGTTTGATTCAAAACTAATATCTTTTTAATAGGACAGCGACAGAACCTCCACTTTTAACAGGCTGTGAGGTCTTACACCTTAATAGTCGATAAAACATTAACCTATTCTGTCTTGGAGATATTTGTGTAAAGTCCATTACACGCCATGCAATTTGCCACAACAACCTATAGAAACGCAGCTATAGTTTGTATGAGACTGAAATCATTTTAATGAATGTGTTTTGGGACAAATTACTAGGTGTATAATGGCCTTAAACAAACGGCACAGAACAATTTCTTACGTTACAAATGACATTTAACTTTACGGTCGGTTTGGTCAACCTCTATGTAGGTATAATTTCTGTATATTTAACCCTTTCATTGCTAAACACGAAATGTACATGCTAATAACCTAAGCATGTTTATTAATAATATGTTAACAATATTATTGACGAGCCAATGTCGTTATAGGTGCCGTATCGATATTATTGTGGGTCTGATTTTGACTTTAGTGGAAGTTAATTATTACATATGACCTTAACCTTCGTAAATGAGACAATCCTGTCAATTCAATAGATCATTTAACCTGATAATGGCATGTCATTTCCATTTCCATAAATGACATTCAGCAGGATTAGCTCTAATCTATTGCTGTCAAAAGTATTTCCATTTTTAAGCAGCTACACTCATTAAAAGATCTAAGATTTTATCGTAATCTAATCTAATTTGTCATTGTTAAATCTACCTTTAATGATATAAATATACTCTTGGATGCCTCATATGGAAAGGTTATTGTATTGTACTTATTCGTAATGTTGCCATATCAAATTGTTTTTCATAATCTGGAAATAAAGATTTTTTTATCTAGTTGTCCCTATATGTACTTAATTATATGGCCCCAGCTAGAACGTGTGTTTTATTTATTGTTATCACCTGCCTGCGCATTCAACTTAACACCTAACGTTTTGTCACTAACAACCTAGAGACGCATTATAAAAGATTGCAGCCGATAGGAAGTCGAGGGCTACCGTTATTATTGTGATCAGCAGTTGGCACTATTGTTTGAATAAGGTCCGTAGGTGTCAAAGATTATTACTAGAAGCTCTGTGAGCTGTAGACCTAGTAGAAAAAAAAAATTCACCTCAGCTGCTCGAAAATGGCGGTTTTGTTGCGTGAAACCAGTGAGCACAATGCAATGTTGCTGCGAGCGTAAAAAAAACTAACTATTTAATTTTTCATATCGTAGGTTAGTTTAAGTAACTTCATTCTCTCTATCACTATTCCTTTGTGTTATATGTTCTCGCCGCTGAGGTGAAAAGTTGTATGTATCACACGAGAGCAAAGATATTTGCATCTTGTGTCTTTGAGTCCCTCGCTACGCTCAAGAATTTAATTTTGAATCACTCGCTACGCTCATCAACACTCGCAGCAAAAAATTACTTTGCTCTCTTGTTGACAAAAAAATATTTTTTTGAAATTTCAAATTGAAAAAAAGAAATCTATAATTATTGAACCTGCTCACAAAATTTCACGAGAATCGGTTGAGAAATGCGACCTGCAGAGGAGAACATCTGGACAGACAGACAAACAGACGTACGAAAGATTTCTGTCAAAAGCTGAAACGGAGAAGCTTCGCTCGCTTTTCTCGCTCATTATAGAGATTATGGGCGTGAAAACAAAGTATAACATGTCCCCATACAAAACGATCTGACAATGTCACAACCGCAACTTTGCATTCAGTATGGGAATGTGACCCCACAGTGGAAGCATGGACTCCTAAAAAGAAGGTTCATGAAAATACGACCCCAAATTGGGGTACCCGGATAGGGACGTGTCAATTCAAATTTTATACCATAAACCCGTACAGTAAAAATATCAAGCATGCCGCAGTGTTACGCAGTCCCTTTCAGTTCCCTCTTTGTTCGAAAAATTCGGAAAGATAAAACAGTCTCAAACCACTGACATTCATTAAACCATAACTGACTACCTGTTTAGCCTAGTTGGTAGTGACTCTGCCTCCGAAGCTAGAGGTCTCGGGTTCGAATCCCGGCCAGGACATTTATTTGTGCATTTTTCACGGATATTTGTTCTTGGGTCTTGGATGTTTTCTATGTATTTAAGTATGTATTTATCTATATAAGTATGTATATCGTCGTCTAGTACCCATAGTACAAGCTTTACTTAGTTTGGGACTAGGTCGATTTGGGTAAGATTGTCTCCCAATATACGAGTATAAGAATGTCCCCCAACTGAAGAATTGGAGTTGTGAAGCACTGGAACACTGTCCATGTTGACTCACGGAAGTGCATGCTATTAATGTAAAAATATGTAGGTATATATATTGTAATCCAAATGTAACTAATTTTATTGTTACTTTAATCTAGTTTGTGTGTTTATTTGTTATTCTGTTTATTTATTTTAATATAATTTAAAGTCAATGTAATGTTTTTAGATATGGACTGTATGGTTCGAAATAAACGATTATTATTATATTATGATTATAACTCATATTTGCCATAATTAATCTCAAGTATCGCAAAATAATCAGCATTCAGCACATTATTCTAATTAGAAATAAACCCGCGTAGGCCACAGAGACCTCACGCTACGAGTACACTAGCGCCTCTGCTGACGAATTCAGATGCGATAGCCCTTTTATCAAGGCAGTTGTTGTGACAAATTGATATGTGTGTAGAACGTTTTATGGATAGATTTTGCAATCTTGTCGCGGAGACGTCACAAAAGGGTAATTTGTGTAGAAATAATGGTAAGTTGGGTTATAATTGGTCCTCAATACCTCTAATACTGTCACGATAGCAAACAAGCACATCAACTACCTGGTGATAGGAGATTCCGCAACCTATGAATTGTTGCGTACTTATTCTCTTGACTTGAGTGAGTAAGAGAACTCTCCTTCAATTCAAAATAGTCGTGATACACAGATATTATATATTAAATATTTCCAGTAAAATGAGTTTTATACAAATAAAATGTTTGTAAATAAAATATACCTACCACATGCTAAAAACATTGCGAAAGGATTGCAAAGTCGCACTTTACAGAAATGGGCCTACCGTTTAATTAAGACGGTTCCTGCGCGACGCGAAATGTGGACCCAACCACCGACTTGCAACATGACATTACAACTGCGTAGTGATTATATGCTCAGTGACAACTGCCTTGGACCAAGGTCACTTTATGAAAGACATGTTGTCATTGTTGTCAATCTTGTAGCCAGAGCTTTATACTTTATCTTTAGATCCCCATTTGTGATATGTGTTTAATTTTGTTCCAGCTGTGACGTATAAAGATTAATAGGTCGTTGAATAGATAAATTTGATAACAGATTTTTGAAATTGCTTGATTTATAGATATTAGGCACTCAAAGGAGTGAACAGTGATAATCTGATAATAGTGATACTAAATGATATTGATGACTGGATATTGATGGATGAGTTTGTTTTTACGCCGTTAGTATATAAAAAATCCACTTCAAATCGATTATACATAAAAGTTAGCAGCCTCTGCGCAGATTGTACGCCACAGATTAACTTACAGTTATACAGTTGTACGCCGCGTTTCCGAACGGAAAGTCTTTGACCTTTGGCCGAATGTCACTTTTGACATTACTTTTTTCTAGCCTAGCCGTATCTCGGTTGCACGGCTAATAAATTCAAAGTGAAATAATCATACATTTAAACTAAATTCTGTTCAGATTTACAAAATGATATCGCAGCAGCTGGTTTACGCGGCAGCGGTGCCCGTGGGGGTGGTGTTAGCCGTCGGACTGATTCGTAAATGGAGATCTAGAAAATGGGCTAAGTGCTTGAGTAACACTTGTTTGAGGGGTAAAACGTTCCTAATTACGGGTGCGAACAGCGGGATAGGCTTTGAGACGGCCAAAGCTTTAGTTAGGCGGAAGGCGCGGGTCATTTTCGCGTGTCGAGACATCATAAAGGCGAAGGAAGCTGTCACGCAAATCAGAAAGACGCAGCCAACCGGTGGAGAGCTGGTAAGTTTTATAGAGAGGCTAAGGCCACAAGCTGGTCTGCCCTGTTATAAAGCGAGCGATTCATTGGCGACTAACATTGTTGATGCCGCATCAAACTTAACTGCCAATGGAGGATCTAAAGTCCACATTTAAAAACCAGTCTAGCAAGTTGGTTCTCAAACTCTTTGTGCATGCTATAATAGTTGGTGGAGTGTACAAACTTCTTGTTATAGTGATTTGTGTAGTCAATCGTTATCCACCTAAATATCGTCACTACTTTTAAAAAATCTCATATCTGATTTTTTTCTTTTTTTCGTTTATTTTCGGTTTATACTAATAAAAATACACCTCGTATGATGCACAAACTCCAACGACGATAAATCGTCATTATAGTAAGTATTTGTTAGTTAAAAAAAATCGTATCTAAACAAATTATAGTCACTACTTTGAAAAAAACTCGTATCTGATTTATTTTTCCTTTTTCCTTTCTTTGCCGCGAAAAACTATGCTGCACTTAAGCAGTACACATCTATAAGACCTGGAAAGAGAGCAGCAGGTGACCCATGTGTGGTAAAAGCCATGGCAGGGTAAGGGAACCAATAGCTTTTCCGCCTGATTTTTTTTCTGATGATAGGTCACGCCGTTAGTACGTACTATATTAAATTTCAGCATTCTCCTCTTCTTATTTTCGAACAAAAAAACCAAATAAGAAAAATAATTTTTCATGAATATTTCCGCTTCAATAAAACGCATTACTTCGTGCTTTACACATTTGATACACTTAGCAGAGACCCTATAATATGTCACTATAAACTGCATAACATTCCATATAAAAAAATAAAATTTCACGTGTTTACATTTTTAATTATTTATTTTTTATAACTTCTAAGATAGAGACACCTGTAATTTTTTTTTACTTATAATTGCCTTTTTAATGAGCTATAACTTATATTTCCTTCAAGCTTCTAGCATTGGTGCATCGTAACGAAATCTGTAAAATAAACTTGGTAAGTCTCCTGGACGTAATTAAATTGAAATGGAATTCATCATATATAAACCTTCTTGCAAGTGTGTATGATAGAATTGTGACTGGCCTGATGCAATAATCTCTTAATGATCTCACTTTGTAACAAAATTACGTTGGTCCGTCGAAGCAGTCCATGAAATGTTAAAAGAAAAAAATCTGCTACTTAGCCACACTTTAGACAACAAATGTTCTTCGACTTCTTTAATTAAAACATTTCCTTCACCTCTTTTTTCATTCATTCTTTGTAAAATAATTTCTGTCGTAGAGTCATCTAATGTATTCTTTTTGCCATAACGATTCAAACATAAAGATGCAATGCGAAAATTAAATATAAGTTATAGCTCATTAAAAAGGCAATTATAAGTAAAAAAAATAGAGGTGTCTCTATCTTAGAAGTTATAAAAAATAAATAATTAAAAATGTTAACACATGAAATTTTATTTTTTTATATGGAATGTTATGCAGTTTATAGTGACATATTATGGGTCTCTGCTAAGTGTATCAAATGTGTAAAGCACGAAGTAATGCGTTTTATTGAAGCGGAAATATTCATGAAAAATGATTTTTCTTATTTGGTTTTTTTGTTCGAAAATAAGAAGAGGAGAATGCTGAAATTTAGTATAGTACGTACTAACGGCGTGACCTATCATCAGAAAAAAAACCAGGCGGAAAAGCTATTAAGGCACAAGAAGTTGCCTTACCGTGTCATGGCCTTTGAGGGCTTTAAAATATACACCTCACAGTTCTATTGAGTTTAAACTTCGCTTTGATGACATCTGGACTGTTCTACCTCAAAGATTCCATGATATTTCCGAAGATCAAGCGATCCTCTGCTATATTCTGGACCCGTCCCCAGTAAAAAACGAAAGTATGATGATTTGCAATCTCTAAAGCCGATTTTGCCAAAAGACTTTCATGCAGATTACGATAGTTTATTGCATGTATAGTAGAGAAAAAATAATTCACCCGATCTTTTTTTACGTAGGCACGTTGTTATTTAAGTTCGTCTATTGTTACCTGAAGAGAGGTTACTTAGTTCATTTAATAAACATAAAAACATACATTTCGTTTCATTTTGTAGCATAAAATTCAAAGCAAAATTATCGTAACTTAACAACTTTCAAACAATACTAAAACAAAATTCTTGTATCTTACGAATAACTGTAAATTTTATAAAAAAATATTTGAGTGAGTTATTCGAATGTTTGTGAAATTAATGACTGGCTATCAAAGTATCTCATGAACCTAACAAGAACTTTTTTGATCAATCGCAATAATTTATAGAATGTTTATTGTTCCTCCTAGAAACTTGATGATTTTCAGATACGAGTTTTTTTAAAGTAGTGACGATATGTTGCATTAATGAGAGTTATTTAACAGTATTCCGTATGCCAGCCCAATGAAGGTAGGGGCACTTCACTTTAATTTCATTATTATTATAACCTTTATTAACTGAAGGTACAATTTTGGTATTAAGTGAATATATGTATAATTCTATTAATTCTACAGTACATTTGTGACTCCAGTTTGCCATTTGGCAAAGGTCTCCTCCAGTGATCTCCAGTAAAGTCGGTCTTGGGCTGATGTCTGCCAGTTCGGACCCGCTATTAAGATTAAATATTAGTATTAATATTAGTTTTATGTCATCATCCCATCTTTGGTTTGGTCTACCTCGCTTTCTAGATCTATCCCTTGAGTGCCACTAGTAAGTTTATGGGCCATTTGCCTTTCTTGTCCCTTGCCATGTGTCCAGCCCATTTCTATGTCGAAATTTAATTTCATACATGCCAAAAATTTCACTTGAACAAACTGGGATTCCAACATACAACTACCATATAACAGCTGCATGCACATACCACTAGGCTGTACTGACTGACCATACTTTAGAGAATCTTTATCAGACAAGTGAAATGAAGGTCTATCTTTCAGCTTTGGCAAATGTGCTTTGATGATGGCAGATTTCCCGCTTTCTTCTCTATAGGTCTCATTTCACAACCAATTCCTGTGAAATTTTGTGACCATATTTGATATTTATATAGAATATTATCCTCAATTTACTTTTTGGAAATTTTGATACTAAAAGAAAAACGCAAGGTCAACAGCTCAGAGCCACTAGTTACCATTAGTAAATAAATAAATAAGAATTGAACTTGAATCATAATCCCTTCTCAGATCCCAATACAACTGGATCTCGCATCCTTCGAATCCATCGAGAACTTTGTAGAAGTTATAAAAGCTGGTTTCTACAAGATAGACGTCATGATCAACAACGCCGGCGTGGCAACACCGATGCATCTCGGTCTGAAGACCAAGGAGGGCTTCGAGATAAATGTGGGGGTCAATCATATTGGACACTTCTATCTCACCAATCTGCTGTTGGACCATTTGAAACGAGCGGCCCCAAGCAGGTGAAGCTTTGCTGTATTTTACGCTCTCTTAAAGGGTCAACCAACTTTTCCTTGTTACGACTCCGGAGCCACTCTTTAAAACCAACATTTTATAGGGTTTAAATCTACCAAACATGAGTTTTAGCAATGGTTATAAAGCCATTCTGACATGGGTCTGGAGCAGAGGCGTCACTGGCCCATGTAGCGCCCTTGGCACCCCCTAGTAAGTGGGGTTCCGTGGCTAGCGGCGCTCGGCGCCCCCTAGGACCACTGCGCCACCGTGCAACGCCCTCTCTGCACCAGAGGTAAAGACGCCTCTGGTCCGGAGCATGCTAGAAGTCAATGTTATAACATTTTTTCTAAGAAACTTGTTGTCTTGTTGTCTCCTCACTGGCAGGACAGAATATCAAAGAAAAGTTGATTGATCCAAAAACTGGTTGACTAGCACTATAAAAATATTGTCAAGTAGCCAATTAATACAGCTAAACAATTGACAGTCCTGACTACAGATGTGCAAGTTGCGGAAAGTTTCCATATTATTCTATAAATTCTCGGAATTTTCATGAAACTCACTAGAAATATAGGCAATTTAAATTTAAAAATGGAATGTTTCAAGTCCCATACAAAAATGTAAGAAATTTTCCGAATTTTTCCTACGTTAAATTTCCGAAACATTTCGCAATTTTGGAAAGTTTTCCTTAGGCACATCAGTAGTCCTGACCAGGGCTCATACTTTTGGTGCTGTATCTTAACCTTTTCAGCATTCAGTCAAATACGCTGTCACTCACACGCCATAACATGGTAATGTCAAACGTGAAGTTGCATCCTGTAGCAATACGTGTAGGTTGATATCGCATTGGACGCCATGACAGATATATGCGTCGTTGGCGCATCCGATGGTGCGATGCATACGTAGTTGGCGTCGAAAAGGTTAAAATTTTAAAAATAACTAATAAAATAGCCTTTTATTCAGACATTTCGTTTTCCAAAGTATTTCATTATTAGTAGTTATTTAGTCTGTTTGCCTTTTGGCAAAGGCCTCGTCCAGCATTTTCCATTTGTGCCGGTCGATTGCAAGTCTTAGCCAGGTCCTCCCAGGGTACCATATTGTAGCAGCCCAACTCCATTTGTCCTATCTACTCATCATATGTGCCGCCCACTTCCATTTAAGAGGGCGCAGTACGCTCGGTTCTCCATGCAAACGTATTTATGCTCTCATTTTAAAACGCCATGCTAGAATAACATGAAACTTTGTATACACAATGGGATCCGGCATATCTAGGTTGGAAATTAGTTTCTGTTGCTAGAAATTGTAAAAGAAAAAAAATACAGCGGTTTTTTGAGTTTTTTACGGCTTGTATGAAAACCTTAATAATAATAATAATAATAATACATTTATTTCGGAGTAAGGGTACATCCATATCTGTTAGTAGCATAATTAACTTAAAGGCTATGTTAGTGTTGGTAATTTAGTATAAGTACATACAATCACTTTTCGCAGCTTATTTGTGGCCTATGGTACTGCATCCAGTGACAGAATATTGGACTGTCATAAGCTTCCGCAACTGCGCTCAGGAGGCCATTGGTGCTGCCGCGAACACGTCGCATCAGGGACGCGACTCGCTTACGCATAATAGCATGAAAGTCGTCCGTGCGAGCCTCCGCGAACATCCCCGACGCACTACAGTAGCGCGGCAACCCCATCAGCCTCCTAAATGCATTGTTATAGAGGACGCGCAGGGCGCTATAAGCTGTCTTCGTATAGTTGACCCACAGGCTACATGTATAAAAAGACTGGCAGTAAGCTCTAAACAATGTTAGTTTAACATTTGCTGTGCATTTTGCAAACCTGCGGATCAACATATTGCTTCTCACTGACAGCGCCCTGCGCTCCCTTTCCAAGTCCGAATCGTCCTTTAGTGACGCGGTGACCCAATGACCTAGGTACTTAAATTTGGATACTATTTTTAGCGAAACCCCACCCAGCTCGACTGGTGGTACAACACTGTAGGTTTTTGTGCCTGCTTTAAAAATGAGTAGTTCGCTCTTACTAGCATTGTACCTGAGGCCGTGAGCCGCCGCATACCGCTCACAAATAGCAAGCAGCTTCCGAAGCGCGCAGACCGATGGGCTCAGCAACACCATATCATCAGCGTAGCTGATGTTATTAAAACACTGACCGCCAACTGAACAACCGGCCCGGGTGCTGCTGAGCTCGTCGATCAGCTCATCAATATAAAAACAAAATAGTCTAGGTGAGGTCCGTCCTCCCTGTCTAACCCCACACTGCATCCTAAATGAGTCTGACAAGGAGCCCGCCCATCTAATCCTGTTATTCTGGTTGCCATACCAATATTTAAATAGCTCCACCAGTTCTCCAGGTACAGCAGCATCATATAGTTTCCTCCATAGGACATCGTAAGACACCAGGTCGAATGCCTTGGACAAGTCCAAGAAACACGCGTACACTGGTGTCCTGCGTTTCGTGTAGTGTTGGACAGTATGCTTGAGGCACAGGACTGCTGCCTCTGTCGACAGACCGGGCCTAAAACCAAATTGCGCGTCGTGAAGCGGCACAAACTTGTCAAGTTGCTTGTCAAGCACACCATCCATCACTTTACATACTATGTTAGCCAGTGAGATTGGCCTATAGTTATTTATATCAGACGAATCGCCCGTATGATTTTTAGGAACAGGGACTACAATTGTCTTTATCATTTCGTCTGGCAAATAACTATGACCCATGCATAAAGTGAAGAGCATGGCAAGTACTCTGGGCAGATGGACCCCAGCATGCTGAAGATGTTCTATGCTAAGTGAATCATGCCCAGGTGACTTTCCTCGTGTCATGCCCTTCACTACCGCTTTTATGTCACTGGCTGTGAACCTCATCATCGAGTTAGTGCCCAGGTCAACGGGTTTGGGTGGATCTCTTGACGACCCGAGTGGTGATTCTACTTTAATAATCGTTGTATTTTTTCTCCATTATAATTTCAAGCAACAGAAACTAATTTCCAACCTAGATATGCCGGATCCCATTCTGTATACAAAGTTTCATGTTATTCTAGCATGGCGTTTTAAAATGAGAGCGTAAATACGTTTGTATGGAGAACCGAGCGTACTGCGCACTCTTAAGTTTTTTAATAGGGTGAATTGCAAAAATATTGTACATTCCAAAAAGATATAAAATGTCTCCGACATTAAAAATCTGTAAAAAAATAAATGTTATAGTTACACGCATTCCAAATACTTTCTTATATAGCGTCACTTATAAGCTAATCGGATTTTTATACTATTATAGTAAATAATTACTAAAAGTATTTTTTTAAAAGCAATAACTAAAATATCGTATTTCTTCTCCCATACAAAATGCATTTGTCCCACGACACCCCACGGTAAACAAAAATTCATAACTTTAGTTTAAAATGGACTTGGCGAGATTTTTTTGAATTGGTAGCTTAACACTTAGATATATTTCTAGCAAATGATATTTTTTTACTATTTAACATATATTTAATCAACAAAATTTGTTTTTGAAGTTCAGGGACAGATTTCGTTCAATTGTGTTACACACCTGTGTTACGCCATATTAAGCGGTTAAAGGAAGAATGTGAACGCACCCGTAATATTATTACGTCTGGCCACACTTAGGCTAAGCTGACGCAAGCGCAGGAGTCGGCAGCCATATTGGTTTTTGTGCGATGGTCAACGTAAGTGTGTTCCTGTGTTTTGTCGCAAAAAAATTACAAATTAGGATTGCAGCTCAAACAGGTAAGCTTATAGTTTTTTCCTTTGTGTTTATATAGTACGGTAGATAAATTAGTTGGTTATAAGCATAGCATTCACAAAGTCCTGAATTATTTGTCACTTTTTTTCTACACGCGGTGGAACACATTGCAACATCAGTTTCGGCTTCCATTGTGTGATTTTGTGTCACGTAACACAAAAAATTTGACCTAAAGAGGCGTTTACACTGACATTTGTAACCAACTTCAGAAAAGATGAATGTTTACAAAAAGTCTTGATGAATTTGTCTTCTCATCCGATTGCAATTTTTGTTTTTATTTGAAAGAAAATCCAATCAGGCCTGTTGGTCGAGATATAAAATAAAGTTTTATTTTGAAGTTTAAGACGACTGGATGGATGTAATTAGTATTTGCTAATTGGTGTTGAATAAAATACATACCGGTATTGTTTTTAGGTTATAGGTATTTATGGCCAGCGAGACATGTATTTCAAAACAATACGGTAAAAAAACATACCTGACAGCTTGAAATTGGCAACGTGATTATAAGTCAAATATTCATATGGACTTAAAACAAATAAATACCTTGTGACACGGCGCGGTTACGGTACCTAATCTTTTTTTTTACGAGATTCTTAAAAATAACAATTGATAGCAGGACGTTTTTACCCAGATTATAATGCTTACATAAAATTTACATAAATACTGATAAAATATAGGTATTATAAAAAAAAGTCTCAAATAGAAGATAAATTTAACTCGCTATAGCTTAAATCATATTCTGCCTTGAAAAGCGGTTACGATTTTCATGTCACAAAATAACAAATAAATATAATTTATTTGAATTAGCTGTACTGCAAATTATACACCGTGGGCTCGAGTAACTGGAAAGAGGTTTACGTTTCTGAGGTTATAACGAGTTAAAAAACATATTAGAAAGTTAATGAAATTCGGCCAAAAAAAAAATTTATTTCTCTTTTTGCATTGTTCTCGTTTAAATATTCAGAAGTAATGTCATTTTGTATTAAACACATCAACTTAAACAAACTTTCACCGTTATTTTCGAGTATGGGAATGTTTGAGATTTTATTGATTTTTAATAATTTTTATGTAAAACATTTTAAGTCGTAACTCTGTAAAAAAAGCTGTTTCGATTGTGATATTACCACTGATGTAACTAAGTCTAAACATAGTAATTAACACGAATCACAGTGACAAAAAACAATCCCGATACTAATCATTACTTGAAACAAAAAACTGCGAGTAGTTCGTTTAGTTGATGTTGTAAATACAAAATGACGTTACTTCATATTTGGTAGTAAACAATACCAAAAAACAAATAAAAAAAGTTTTTTTGGCCGAATTTCACTAACTTTCATATAATTTTTTTAACTCGTTATAGCCTCAGAAATGCATGGCGAACATCTTTCGAGTTACTAGAGCCCACGGTGTATACTATAAATAAAATAAAATAAACTTAAGGAATACCTATAAATACACCATATATTATTATTATTGGACTGAAAATAATGATGATGATGATGATGATGACATATATTATATATTCAAATCGCAGACTACGTTAGCTGTTATCATAATCGAAACGTCAAGGAAAATATTATTATATTATGTTACACGAGTTAATTTTTAATTTCTATTTAATAACTAACTCGCGGAAGCCTAAGAGAATATTAAAAATGTATTTTGATTTTGCTGAACAGTAACTTATTTGCAGGAAAAAATGCCTTTGACGGCAGCCGAAAGACAACGAAAGTATCGACAAAAATTACGCGATGAAAATCCAGAAAAGTATAAACTTATGAAAAATAAAAATTGCGAAAGGACAAAGATGAAATACAGAAAAATATGTGAACTTACACCAAAAGAACGTGAGGAGAAACGCAAACAGTGGAGAAGACGCAAAGGAATAAAGCAAAATAAAGTCCACAAAAATGTAGACACAAAGGTCAGAATGCAATATGAGCGCAAGTTCCGTTATTTTTTAATGAAAAAGAATACAGAATTAAAAAATACCATTGAACTATTAACGACAACAAAAAGGAATCAGGCAAAGCTAATCACCAGGCTAAAACAGAAAGTGACTAAATTGAAAAAACAAGCTAAATCTCTTAATAAAATAGAAGAAAACAATCAAATAGTGGAACCTGAAACAATTGAACCGACAGAGGAGGTATTAGAGCAAACTCCAGGTACTAAAACTAATCAAATGATGGAAGAATCATTTACTACAATTTCAACGCCGGAAAAGCAAATAGTTAAGAAGGTGTTATTCGAAAACGTACTACTGAAAGACTCACTTAGACAGCAGTATAACCATGCGAACTCTAATTCCGAACGAAAGATGTTAAAGAAGGTTGTAGATAATGATATTGTTCAAAAATACAAAATGAAGACTATATTAAGTGAATGTTTGGGTCTAAAAGGAAGGATAAGAAACAAAGTCAGATTAAATCAATACAAACTGAAACGTCTTAAGGAACTCACAGAATTTTACGAAAGAGATGATATTAGTCGTGCTACAGCGGGGAAAAAGGAATATAAAACAAAGCAAAAAACAAAAAAGCAAGTTAGGTATTTACATGACACCTTAAGAAAATTACATAAAAAATACAAAAGAGAAGGAGGTAAATTGTCGTACGCCACATTTACACGTTATAAACCGTTTTACGTAATAAGTCCGAAATTGTCGGACCGAAACACTTGCGCATGTATGAAACACTCCAATCTAAAATTTATCGCCAATAAATTGAAACAACTGGGCTTGATTATAACTGCTAGTATATCCGACTTAATTTCAAAAATTTCGTGTGATGTAAATGACCAGAAATGTATGTATCAGGAATGTAAGAGATGTTCAGCAAAGATCTTCGAATTTAATTCATCCCTAAGAAATGTAAAAGACATGGTCTCTTGGCACAGGTGGACTTTAAAAAAATTTACATATTCTAAAAATACTTCTGAAAGAAATACAGAAGAAAAAACAACAAAAAGGATGGTCAAAGAAGAAGTAACGGGATCATTGCAAACTTTGAAACAAACATTCATAAATCAATTAAGTTTGATTAAAAAACACGTATTCAACGTAAAACATCAGTCTGATGCGTTCACGGACTGCAAAAAAAATCTTACTGAAAATGAGATTGTACTTCATTGTGATTTTTCGGAGAACTATGTATGTAAGCTTTCTGAAGAAGTGCAATCAATGCATTTTGGCGCGTCTAAACGACAAGTTTCTTTACATACAGGTGTCTTTTACACCAAAAATCAAACAATATCCTTCTGCACTATATCTCAAAATACCAATCACAGTCCCGGTGCCATTTGGGCTCATCTTACACCAGTGTTACAGTATATTAAAGAAACGTTTCCAGCTGCTCAGATAATACATTTTTATTCGGACGGGCCCACGACTCAATATCGGCAAAAGAAAAATTTTCATTTAATGAACACGAAAATTTCGGAATATGGATTTACGAAAGCGACATGGTCATATTCCGAAGCATCTCATGGAAAGGGGGCTGCTGACGGTATCGGAGGATCAACCAAAAGAGCACTAGATAGATATGTTGCACACGGTAAAGATATCCCAGATGCCGAGACTGCTTATAACCTTTTGGTAAACGAAAACTCAAGCAAAACCCATTACTTTTACGTACCTGAACAGAGTATAGATGCCTTGATAGAACGTCTTGATTCAAGTACCAATTCACTTATTCCTGTTCCTAACACGATGACCGTTCACCAAGTGATTTCAACATCCAATCCAGATATCATAAAATATAGAAAATTAAGTTGTTTTTGCAAACCTGACTTCGGGTTCTGTGAATGTTATGACCTGAAAGAGCATAATTTGAAACAAAAACGTATTATTAAGAGAGACGATACAAATAAAACATCCAAGACCAAAAATGTTGATTCCTCAAATGAAGAATTTAATCTTCATGAAGACACAAACATAGCTGATATTCACGTTGAGCAAGTTTTAGATGAAGAAACTGGACTTTTTAAGCCACGCGTTGATCCAAGTAACATATTCATTACCTCGAGTAATAAAAATACCAGTATATCTGAAATGCACGTAGAACAAGGGTTGAATGAAAAAACTGGAAATCTCGAACACTGCACTGAACCAAAGAATAAAATTAATATTTTGTCTATGATAATTATAAAGCCTCCGCAAAACACAACTTCAGAACAAATAACAGCGTCTAAAAGTAAAACTAACTTTGCAAACATAAAGCTCGAACAAAATGAAGAAAACCAAAGATACGTATCAAAAAAAGTAATAGCAGCTGAAGACAAAAAAGTGACAGTACTGTCAGAAATTCGGAGAAGACCAGAAAATACCGCTCATTTTGATTTGAACAACTGTGAAATTTTGAACGCGAGCAGTAAGAAATCCGAAAAAGAAAATTGTTTATACGACAATCGGGTCGCACCTTCGACTTCCACAAATATTGTATTTGAAATTAATAAAAAGACTAACGAAAATCTTGTTATGAACAAAGAAACTACTAATACCAGTTCTTTAATGAAAGATGAAGACTGCGACTCGATTGATTCTCGTGAAGATACTACACAGTTGCTTAAAAAATATAAAATAAATGACAGTGTGATTGTTCGATACTACCAAAGAAAGGTTTGGAAATACTTCGTTGGATTTATCAAGGATGTGGAAAATGAAGATGGTGAACAATTTTTCCATGTACAATTTTTAAAAACGGTAAAGAAACCTAATTTGAAATTTACGGTCTTAAAAAAAAAGGATGATGATTATGTCCCGTACACGTGTATTGTAAAGATAATAAATTTAACACAAAATCCACATAACTCCAAAGAGTATTTTCCAACAAATGATTGTGATACAGTGTATTTTTAAACAAAATCATTTTCTATGTAAGAGGCTTGTTTACATAATATGAGTCATATGTAAAATAAATTACCTACAGCCTTGGCCAAAAGTATTGAGCACCCCTTTTTTCCCTTAAAAATTGTATTAATCATTATTAAAAAAAAAAAACTACACAATGATGTAAAATTTTAACCGGTATATAAAAATCTACCAAACTTTAGTTCATGTGACTTTGAATTAGTTATTTACATTAGAAAACTGAAGCCTAGAAAAAGACGGATTTAGAAGGTCGGATTAAAAAAAAATACATGCAATCATGTTTACCATCAATAAAATTAACTGTTCATGTCGAAAAATTTAGAATTTTTAATAATAAAATATATAAATGTCCGATTGAAAGTTTGTATGAAAAACGCGTTGGTGCTCAATACTACTGGCCAAGGCTGTAAGCATTACTTCTTATGCTATTTGTAATAATTTCTACAACTTAATAATAAAAAAAACATGTTTTTTATTGCTATTTTTACTTATTTTTGTTGTTTTTAGATTGAGATTTTTAATAACTTTAATTGGACATTAAGATTATGTTAGTAATTTGTTTTTTGGTGATTGTTATAATAATTTAAAAAATTGTACATTTCTAAAAGTGAAGTGTTGACAATTTGGCTTGTGTATTACACTACGATAACTCCTTACGGTTACTTACATTGACCAACGAATGAACGTTTTAAAAGTTATGTAACAGAGACGATGTAAAATTAAGTAAAAAAATCGTTTAGAGCCAAAGTAAGCAGATTAAGAGAATTAATCGTGGTGCAAGACGGAGAGACTGTGTTATGTTTGATAACTTTGTGATACTTTTTATATTTTATAACTAAACATTAAGACTGTTACCGTTATTTCAATAGTTTACATTATTTAAATAATTTAAATAATAATATAAATAGATCTCATACTTACCGATAGGGATGAAGCCACGTACAAAACAAGTAAGTACGAGTAAATAAATATCTCTCATTTAAACAACCACAAGCGTCCCTATCAATAAGCATTAACTTAGAGAAAATCTAATGTTCTTAGACTGCATTTACCTATAATATTTACATTATTATGTTTTTATAGTATACTTGTACCGGTATCCACTGTTCCGTCTGTTCCTCATTCCAATAAAAAATATTGATAATACAAGATTTAAAACTTCAAGTAGTGCTTAAACCATGATACAGTGGACATAATAAAGTTGTAGTGTAATAGTGTTGAAATAAATAAGTCATTGTCACTATATGTACTTCCATATATTAGACGACTACAGTACGAAGGCATTATCAAATTAATCTTCCTTTGTAATGTAGTGACCTAATTTTGATCTCAATATTTTGTACGGGTCTAAAGAATTATATAATTAATGAGACTGATTGATTGATTTTTAATTAATTGACTATCAAGCAACTTTATGTGCCATGCAATTATAGTACTCTAGCCCTAAATAATTAAATGATTATGGCTACAATAAGTTCGCTTGCTAGAAAATACATTGCAAATGTGCAATAAATCATCCGTACGATTGCGTTTCGTTTATTTTTTTTTGTATTTTCTGAATAAATAGTGTTTTATTTCTATGAACTGTTGTTTCAATATATTTATTTTTCCTTATTAGGTACCTAATTCATGGCTTCAAAATGAGCTACCACTTTTCAGTCTGTTTTTTGGTAAGTAAAAAAAAATCCTAATTTAATTGGCTCAATCATTATTGGTATTTCCTCAAAATGTTGTCGTTTTGGATTGGTATTTAAGTGTCCCTAAATATTGATAGGTATTCAGGCTCTCCATTGACGCCAGGCGTAGGTGACAATTTTTAAATTTTTCAAAAGTGTAATTTTAAACATGAGATATATTTAAGACCGTTAGATCTCTCCCGCATCTTCCCTCAGTACCGCAGGCTCGGTACTATTTAGATATTTACCAAAAAAAAATATGATATTAACTTTAAAGGAAAATAAAGCTTTTGAAATCAGTACTTGTGAAATCATCCTTATAATTTCCATTGTGTTATTATCGACATTTTTGTGTTACTTTTTTGTGAATATTCCATTGTGTTACGTACAATTTTTTTGCAATTCACCCAATAAAGACACAGATCACAGATCATTGCAGTTAATATTTACAGTTTTTAGTCTTTACGCCATAATAGTTTAAATTAGACCCAGTGTCATGGGAAAGTTCACTTTATTTAACCTAACCTTAAATTTGTAGGTATTGAAGATTTATGATTGGCACTCTCCACGTGATCAATACGTATACAGCACTTAATTGTTTATACAAAATTGTATAATATATTTATGAAAACATATCGTAAAAAACTTAAGTCAAAGGCTTGGGGTGATATACAAACCGACTCGTTACTCACCTCTCATTTCAGATCTCACCCGTTTTTATCATGACATTTGACAGTTTCTACAGGATGTTTATATTTATTTCCGTTCCTTCTAGCATATAGCCGTGTATAGCCACAGAAGCGACTTAGCATAATTAGTTTTTTAAAATTCAAGAAAAATATATTTTATATAGAAAACTCCCGTGAGTTAAAGACATATTAAATATTATTATTTTCACTTTCATACAAAATAATTAATTATATCACCAAGAGTGAATGAAAATCGGCCTTAAGAGTTAACGTGGAGTTAAGCAAAAGTTAATGTCAAGTATGACAATTCGAAATTCGAATGACACGCACGTCAACATTGTTTAATTAATTGTTATGGGTCTTTTACACTGTACTATTAAGGGTGTTAATTAACGAAAATGAATTCTTGAATATCTTCAAAATTGTACGAATTAGGATACTAGTGTCAGGATTGTGCCCTCGCAATGAACGGAATTCAATAAAAACACCCTGTATATAAAAACGGGTGAGGTGTGTGGTGACAGGTGAGGACGGTTTATGAATATGTGGGCTGTTGTATGTTGTTGTAGCGTGTTCAAATAGACATTAAATATTTAAAATGTATAAATCAAACAAAACAAATGCCCAAATGCTGAACACACTGTAAGTTTTTTACCTATACTTAGTTTTCTTAAGTCTTTATAGTCTATAGTAGTAAGTCAATGCAGTTTATCTATATTCGTGAGGTGTGAAATAAAGTATTGTTATATGTTGTGTTTATTTCAGAATCGTGATTTTGTCCTCCACACTGCATGAAAAAGGGAAAATCAACTTTAACGACCTGAACTTAAAGCAGGAAACTGAACTTGCGATTCAGGTAAGGATTGCCGTTTCAGCCCACACAAAACCCACCCTTGGGTAGGAAAGAGCGGCCATTCTAGGCGCCAGGGGCCATGCCTAATGAGAAAAAAATCAGGGAAAGTAGGTAATATCATCATTCGCGTGCCCTTTTCCCTATTCGGCGCAGCATATTTTTATTCTTCCATATCTCCCTATCGCCCGTCATCTCGTCAATCATATCCTTCTTCTTCATATCGTCTCTCACCCAATCCACCCACATTTTTCTTGGCTTACCCATTCTGTTACATCCGTCCACATTCATGCCTAATACCTTTCTTGTCACATGAGATTCATCCCTCCGCATAATATGCCCATACCACCGTAGACGATTAGCTCTCAACTTATCATCTATGGGTTTTTTATTTAACATTCGATTGCTCTTTGCCAGCATCTAGCCGGGGGGCAAAGATGAGGCCGACTATGAAGCGAGCTCACCCAGAAGATGATTAAAATGATTCCTCAGATATTTATTCCAGAGTCTTGGATCTTTTTTATTTTCTGTTGTCTAGTAAGTAGTAACTGAGCTCTTACTACAAGCCTCCGTAAGGCTTAATTAGAAAAGTGAACTGATTGAAAGATTCGTTGCCGCCAGCGATACCCGCGATAGCTCAGTTGGTAAGAGCGATGGACGGATTCTAGAGGGTGACAATTTTTCAATGTTTCACTCCGATTGGAAAATAATATTACTCGTATTATCCTGCTTTTGGTTAGCCCGACTATCAACCCGCCTTTACCCGGACACTTTATTTCTTGTTCCGTTCCAGGGCAAGCTGAAGACCCGTAGCAACCCTGGCTATTGCAATTCGAAGCTGATGAACGCATATTTCGCTCGCGCTCTCGCCGACAAGCTGAAAGATTCCGGGGTCGACGTGCACACCGTATGCCCTGGATTCTGTTACACCAATCTGTTCAGGTAAGCTAAATTTCCATCCAGGGACTATAGGTATCCTATAGTCTCTGGTATAGGTGGGCACCGGAGTTGAGCAGTTGAGAACATGTCATATACTATTTCAAGCAAACATGGTCATTAAGGGTCCCCGCACGCTCGACTGAACACGATTCTTCATACAAACGTAGTTTCGTTCTCATTTTAAAACGCGGTGCTGTAATAACATGAAACTTTGTATACACAATGGAATCCGCCATATCTAGCCCGGAAATTAGTTTCTGTTACTAGAAATTGTAATAGAAAAAAAATGAAGCGAGTTTTTTGATTTTTCTAGGTCTTGTACGAAAACCTTAATAATCGCTGTATTTTTTCTCCATTAATTATAATTAAAGAATTTCAAACAACAAAAACTAATTTCCAATTGTGAATACAAAGTTTCATGTTATTTTAATGAGCTCAAACAGGACGGTTTTAGCTTGCGTAGTTTAAGAGTTGCTTTGGACATCTCCTGTCTCCATCATCAGATCATGTCGGTGGTGCCATAATATTACAAACTTACATAAGCGTTTCAAATTTAAGCTCAATCGTTTGAGGATAACTGCTTTAAAATTGTTCCAGAAGTATAAAGCACACCCGCCTTTTTCATATAAAAGTAAAACTTTGAATAAAAGCATTTTATATCTTTTATTATAGAAAATTCAAATGTTTCTCAATAACATTGTCGTTAGAAATAATTGCACTTTAAAAAAAGGCATTTGGTCCTTTTATTGCGAACCTTAATAATCGCTGTTTTTTTTTTCTCCATTAATTATAATTAAAGAATTTCAAACAACAAAAACTAATTTCCAATTGTGTATACAAAGTTTCATGTTATTTTAATGAGCTCAAACAGGACGGTTTTAGCTTGCGTAGTTTAAGAGTTGCTTTGGACATCTGTCTCCATCATCAGATCATGTCGGTGGTGCCATAATATTACAAACTTACATAAGCGTTTCAAATTTAAGCTCAATCGTTTGAGGATAACTGCTTTAAAATTGTTCCAGAAGTATAAAGCACTCCTTTTTCATATAAAAGTAAAACTTTGTATAAAAGCATTTTATATCTTTTATTATAGAAAATTCAAATATTTCTCAATAACATTGTCGTTAGAAATAATTGCACTTTAAAAAAAGGCATTTGGTCCTTTTTATTGCGAACCCGATTATTTTTAGGGTTAAGTTTTCTAGGATAAATAGCTACTTCGAAATTATATCTGCTAAAGTTTTCTAGATGTTTATATACATTATTCTATTTTGCGTCAATGTGTAGTTTTGTAATTTAAAAAAAAAAAACATAATTTATTTAAAAGTTTCAAAGAAAAATAAGGGGTGCTTAATACTTCTGGCCAAGACTGTACATACACTTACTTACATACAAATATTGCAAGTCAAATTTTGATTTGACTTGCAATATTTGCTTGAAAAAAAAAGATATCCCCATATTACTAACACTATCTAGACTATCTAGTGAAAGTAGTGAAACAGCTTTTTTTCTTTGACTTTTCAACTCTATATCTGCTCTGTGATATATGTAATACGTGTTTTAAAATTGTCTTTAGTACAATATGTTATCTAAGTTCAACAGCTTATGCTGACCCCCTTTAATCACTGTAGAGATAATTTTGTATTCATGCTTATAGTTGATGAAGGAGGTAATTTTGGACTTTATATGTATATTTAAAAGGTTCAATAGTCGTATTTGGCGTTCGCGACCGTACCCTCATTGGACTTCTCATCCCGCCAATTACATCAATTTACTCGACGAAAAATAACAGAGCACGTTATTTTAATATTGCGGGTTTAACCCTTTATAAGGCAGAGGGAATATTTTTACCACCATACACGAGACAAAAGACAATCTATATGGAAATAATTAGAGTCCAAAATTAAACGTATATGTAGATAGGATTAAGAAGACAAAATATAAGCTTGCAATTATAGCGTGGTAACTATCGCCCACTTCACATATAAATTTTAGCCCATAGTCGATCCCTGCGACACTCAGAAAGAGGCAAAGGGCCTACTCCGACTTCGAAAATCGAACTTTGTATTGTGCCGTCCCTTTCCGTCATATTGTGTATAACACGAGAGTGAAAGGGACGGCACGACAAGAAGTTCAATTTTCGAAGTTCGGAGTAGGCTCTCTGATTTAAGTGGCCTTACATACAAATTTTTAATTGTTTTTAACTCAAATTAGAACAAAAATATTGATAATTCCAATAAACTAATTGAAGGGCGCGATGCTTTTTTTAAAGTTATAGATAGTATGACGAAGTACCTTTTTAGGGTTCCGTATCCGTACCAAACGGAACCCTATTGCAGTCACTCGCGTTCTTCATTTTTTTTCTATCTATTGACTGATCTTGAAATAATATGGTGATAATGTTTATTATTATACTACGTATATTTTACCAACAAATACCAATATATTGACTAATCAGATTTGTTTTTTAGCAGTACGGAACCCGCGGTGCGTGAGTCCGACTCGCACTTGGCCGGTTTATTGTTTTATTGTGTGTAGAATTTAAGCGGTAAAACAGTTTTTCTATTGAAATTTCTCGATTTGGAAGTGATTGAAACGATTTTTTTCTCTTAATGATAACTAAAAAAAACCTGTAATATAAAAGTAAAACTTTGAATAAATCATTATATATCTTTTATTATAGAAAATTCTAATATTTTTCAATAACACTATTATTCATTGACGTTACAAATAATTGCACTTAAAAAAAGGCATTTGGTCCTTTTATTGCGAACCCGATTATTTTTAGCGTTCAGTTTTCTAGGATAAATAGCTAATTCGAAATTATATCTGCTAAAGTTTTCTAGATGTTTATATACATTATTATATTTTCCGTCAATGTGTAGTTTTGTAATAAAAAAAAAACATAGTTTATTTATAAGTTACAAAGAAAAATAAGGGGTGCTTAATACTTCTGGCCAAGGCTGTATGTATGATTTTTTTCTTTTTTGGTAGGGATGTGGGCAGCTCGTAGTGATGCGCCACAGGTCTAACGATTAACTGAGTCTGTTCCTGAGGTATGGGAGGAGTGACTATACTGACGCCCGACTGACGTTACGCGTCGTTTGAGGTTCCGTAAACACACCCCTAGCGCTCCCATACCTCAGGAACAGACTCAGTTATGCGTTAGGCCTGTAGTGGTACATTTTTATCTATTACGGGCCTTAAATCCCCAGTAATAAACCCATAGTCTTTTATTGACTAATATCGGCCTGTTTAGCCTAGTTGGTAGTGTCACTGCCTCCGAAGCTAGAGGTCCCGGGTTCGATTCCTGGTAAAGGCATTTGTTTCTGTGGTGAGCAGAGACATTTGTTCCTGAGACTTGGATGTTTTCTATGTATTTATGTATATATCTATTAAATATATCGTCGTCTGGTACCCATAACACAAGCCTTATTGAGCTTACTGTGGGACTAGTTCGATTTGTGTAAAAAAAATGTCCCCTAATATTTATTTATTTATTTCAGGGACTCACTGCGATGGTACCACTACGTTTTGATGGCACCCATCGCCCTGTTCTTCATGAGGTCCTCTCAACAGGCAAGTATCTATATATGTCAAAGTGAATTCATTAACTATAATTGTATAAAAATACTGGCAACCGTTCAACTTAAAAAGAAAATCAAATTAAAAAGAAAGTTAGTAATGTCTTATTAAGTAAAATTAAAAATGCAATGCAATAATTTTAATACATACATTCTACAAAAAACCCCTTAGTATTGTGGGTTTTTACTGTATTAGTTCCGCTGTATTGTTGTGCCTACACAGAAACTTTGCCTATCTTTTAATTTGTTTTTTTTTTGTTAGTAGAATACCAGTGTACCTAATTGTGATTCGTAGTTGTTATAAATTGGAGCCTCGACTGCCAACAAACCGCATTGTGGTTTGGCAGAAGTGTGATTACTTAAATTTGTTTTATTGGTGTGAATAAAGAACATTATTATTATTATTAAAGCGCATCTAGTTTACTCTGATATCTTTGGAATCAACCTCTATATGAAGCGTGACGCCAAACGACGGTAAAATAAACCCCCAGTAATAAATAAATTATACGAAAAGAGGCGGCTTCTTTTACTAATAATATATATAACTCGATAATAAGCGGCGAGTTCAATGTTCAGTTTCACAACTGCCACAATGCATGTTAATTACATGCGTACTCACATAAATACTAACACTATCTCAAGGCCAAACGTTTTTGAGATAAGACAGTTGACATACGCGGTCAGACGCCTATAACCAATCGGTTGTTAGATATTTGTTTATATTCATTATAGTCATTTATTTGTTTGCCACATAAGTACACATAAGTTATACAAAAAATTGTTATATAACAACAAACTCAAAACTTGAAAATAATTCACTAATTAAATTCTTACTCGTATAATGTATTAAGGAATTAATAATTGTGTGCACTGCAGCAAAACAAAAAGGTTCCAACTCAGTGTGAAATTTTGTTCGCATACGAGCAAAGCACTGGTATTCTGTCAGAACACAAAAACATATGTGTAGAATAAATACTGACGGACAAAACATACATGCATAAATAAAAAGAACAAACATATCCGAAATGGTGTGTGATAATGTAACCTGTGCCTACTTATAATGAAAACAAAGAAAAAGGAAAAGAGAAAGGAAAGTGCATGAAAGAAGAGTATATATTGTTTTGGTCGTTTTGAAAGTACAGTCACACAAAGGAGTTTGTATTAGGTGCCGATGGTCTTTCATTAGAAGAACTGCTTAATTCATCATCATCATCATCATATCAGCGGAAAGACGTCCACTGCTGGACATAGGCCTCTTCTAAAGAGTGCTACAATGACCGGTCCTGCGCGACCCGCATTCAGCGGCCTCCCGTCCTTGGATGGGTGACCGCTTTGAGTGGTTACTAACTGAGCGCTCCCGTGCTTTGGAAGGCACGTTAAGCCGTTGATCCCGGTTGCTGTCTATGATAGCAGTCGTTAAGCCAAGTTAGAGGCCTCCGGGTGACTTGAGAACTTCTAACAGTCAAGTTGCCCACTCACTTGACAAGCCTAATCCCAATAAGGTCTAATTTCCCCCTCGGGTTGGAAGGTCAGATGGCAGTCGCTTCCGTAAAAACTAGTGCCTACGCCAATTCTTGGGATTAGGTAGCGGACCCCAGGCAACCTTCAGGATGCAACTGTACTGGGAATAACGCTAGGAGGATGATGATGATTTACTTCAAAGCTCACTGTCTTCGACGTTAAAGACATCACACTTTGTTAATTTTAGGCGAACAAACCAGTTTCGTGGACGTAACTTTTGGAAAAGTTAGAGACGTGAATAAGGAACAGTTATATGTAGATTAAAAAAAAATAAGAGCATACACAACATACTGATACTGATATCGAAAATAGCTTTTTTGGACCATGTTTGAATAAATCATTAAAAAAACTCTTGCAAATGTACAATAAAGATTAAAGAACCGATAATCCTTGGTGTCGTCTACTTATAGTTTTAACGGAGGAATAAATCAAAAATTAAAATTCTTGTAGGTTATTTCATAAGAGATGTTCGGAGTTGAGTTTGATATATTAGACTCCTGGCTGGCTAGCTTATTCGACCCGGGTATGTCCTAAAACTACGACCAAGACCACCGGGGGACGGGTGGCAGCAGTGGAGTGCGGTGGAGACACTGCGATCGCCAACCCTCATGCCAAGCGCAGCGATTATGACATTTACCCCCCATGAAATTGGGCGAGGCCTATGTCCATTAGTGGCTGTGTCCTTCGGATGAACAATTGAGATTAGTTGCAGGAGAAAGGACCGCATTGCTCGCCTATCATGGCTACGTAACCTCAGTCTTAAAATATGGCATCCTAATATGGGGCAATTCAACAGATGCTACCAAAGCCTTTGTTATTCAAAAAAAATGTATAAGAGCGGTTTGTGGGAATAGACCTAGGGATTCCTGTAAACCTTTGTTCCAAAGGCTGGGTCTGCTTACACTGACTGGCTTATACATTCTCGAGTTGGCGTGTTATGTACGAAAAGAGCTCTCATCGTACAACACACCAAAGTTCAACCAACGACTTAGGCAAAGAGACGAGAGTAAATTACTAATGCCCCCATGCTCAACCGCTTTATTTAAAAATAATTGTTATGGCATGAGTATAACCGTATATAATAAGATACCAGAAGAGCTGCGTAAGCAACAAGACAGATTATTTGTAATAAAATTAAGAAAATGGCTGACAAATAAATGTTTTTATACACTTAGAGAATTTATGAACGGATAAAATGTATCATATTATAACTGTATCATTTAATTTGGAAAAAAAATGTAAAATAATTTGTAATGTAATTTTTCTTTCTATTGATAATGGAAATCTAATGTATCGGTAAAAAAAAAGTTTAGTGTCAATGTATATAATGTTTATACCTGAATAACTACTATTGTTTATTTTAAGCACAATATTTGCATGCCTGCTGTTGGCTAAACATGTGAAACTTAATAATACCTATGTCACCTTCAAAGCTACCATGTTTAAGCAAATAAATCATTCATTCATTCATTCATTCATTCATGTGGTGGTGGTGGTCGTGAAATAACCTGGTGGTCTTTGTTCGGGCTACGAGTCTTACTTCTCGTAACATCACGAACCCCAAGATCTACATTTTCAAGTACACCACTACAGACGTGTACACCAATCATAGCATGATCCGACATAATGTCTAGTTAATACTATCTATACGTCAATAAATGGTCAGCAATCCATAGTCAACAGGCAGGCCGTAAGCTTCTATACGACATTTCTATAAAAAACTAATGAACGAAACCCTTATATTACAATGTATTTTTCCCAGGGCTCCGAGACAGTGGTATTCTGCGCAACCGATTACAGTATAGAGGGCAAGACTGGCAAGTTCTACCGCGATTGCGCCGAATACACCTCCAAATACCCGTTCGACAAGGATGTCGAAACCAAACTGTGGCAAGCTACCGAAGACATGGTCAAGGCGAGGAAACCATTGTGAGGCCAAACGGCATCCGATCAAACCCGTAACGACCCCGTACGCGCAATGAACGCTCCTCAACGACCGCAAGACCTCAACATACGTCCGCCGCAAATCAAAACCAAGCGTCAAGATAAACCCAAAGAACCCCGCAAGGTGGAGAAGCTGAAGCCTTGGCAGGAACGTCCGAAGCAAAGTGATGTGAGACAGGAAGGTCGACAGAAGGGCCAGGCGAGCTGCAGTCGGCAAAAACGGCAAATGCCAAGTCAAACGTCTAAGGACTAGCGGTAGGCGGTGAACAGGCGTAAGTAATCACGTCATTTTCATACTAGATCTGACCTCTTTATAGAACAAGCGTATCACGATATTTTCTCTTTATAAAGACACTTGACTACTAACGGGCGCTTGAAGACTATGTAAATCTGACCTTTTTATAGAACAAGCGTGGCATATACAACAATGAGATTGCCCTGGGACTTCTGTTGATCAAATGAATGTAGCGTTGGTGTATTGATGGAATATTGAGGTCTTGGTCAGTAATTATTGCCAAAATTATTTATATGGGAAACTTTTGGTGTCGTGGCGATTGTAATTTGTGTTAAATGTGCTTAGTTTAGATTTAGTAAAATACATATTGCATGTTTTATTTATTGTTTCGTACCGTTATGACATGATTGTGGCAAATTCAAAAACAATTCAACGAAATTATGAATTATTATTAAATTATAATTCGTTATATCACATACAGGACCCACTTCGTAATATTTTATATTTACTGGCGAACTCTTTCTTATAAATATTCTAAAGAAGGATTCCACTTGTGATTCACGAAATTTATTGTATAGAGATTGATAAATTGGAATAATATATACATGTTTATTCTATATATTGTGCAAGTTACATATGTTATGGAATGGGTTTCAGTTAGTACAAAAATCCATAGTAAAGCAACCAGTACTAAATTGAGTGCGAGTCGTTTTTGGAGACCGCATTGTGTAAAAGTAAACATATATGTTTTGAATAATAGTTTCTTACTGTGCTTCTATTACTAGTCATAAACACTATGAAGATAAAAAAATAGTACATTACTACAGAGGCCGGGACGTAAGGGGTTGCCGGCCGAAGACATATATAGACGGCCGAGCGAAGCGAGGTCGGATAGGTCTGAGGCTGGCAACCCCATATTTCCCGCCGAGGTATGTATAGTGCTTTTCTCAAACATGCAATGAAATAAACAACAAAAAAATCAAAGTTTTATTTTTAGTGGCAGAATGTCATGGTGCCTGTGCCACAATTTATGTGGAATGGAAATTAAAAAAGAGGACTGCCGGCCTAGGCCTGCAAGATTTGTATGAAATTCCATTAACGATCTCTTGTCCTAGCCGCACCTGAAACGTCATACTTCGCAGCCTGTTATAAGGAACATAACATCAATATTTCATTGCATGTTTGAGAAAAGTATCTATTTATCGAAAACTATTGCGTGTTCGATTTTCTTTATTTACTTTGCGATTACGATGGGTACTATATGCTAATAGAACGGTTGAAACCTGACCTTTGCCTTCCTCCACTATGTTTATAAATATATAAGCAAATTAGTTCTGATTTTACAAAAAGGGAACCGAAACTATTAAAAGATTGAATAATAGCAATTTACGACCCGTGTTTTGTACACAATTTTACGTCGCCACTTGGCCAAAAAGTGGGTTTTAAGCGCGCTTTTTGGCAAGGTGTGGTGTAAATTATATTCTTATTGAAGGTTGAACGAAGACAGTAGAGGAACCTAAATTGTTGTAAATTAAACTTAAAGTAAACATGTTATGTATCCTTGACAATAAGTGAGCTTTTACATTTATATACGTAAAGTTTTAAACTTATACACGAAGACTTTTCGACCACTCGAATTAAACGTCACAACGAATATAGAACGTCACATCACACATGTAGCTTCCGATAATGAAGAGTGGCGCTAACTTTTGATAAAAACAGAAATGGCTTCAGCGAATGTCTCATGCTGCGACTGTATGAGAAAAGTAATTTACAGTACACATGGCGCTATATTACCGCACGAGTGCGGTAATCAGCATATTACGTGCATATGTCGAAACTTTAAAGAGCCATATGTACTGTAAAACGTTGTACGATACACGTGCGAACAGGTAATTAGCAACTCGTGTCGATTTAAAACACTCCCTTCGGTCGTGTTTCAATTTATCACCACTCGTTGCGAATTTCCTGTTCTCTGCACTTATAGCGTAATGTACTAATTCCAATCCGTTACCACTGCTTTGTTATTCTGATGTCCTTTTGGGTCTTGCACAAGTACTGCGATCCGACAGGAGACTAGTTCTGTTTTTATTTTTTATATTATGGCTCCTGATGGTAACAATCACATGCATATTGTTGTTGAGACGGGAGCCGCTAAGTATCGTGCGAAGTGACAAACTGTGCTATTTTATTGACTGGTAACGGATGGGAATAATTATAGTACATTACGATACAAGGGTTGTAAAACAAAGAAAGGCCGATATCGCAGAAGTATGAGGCCCGAGCCGCAGGCGAGGGTCATAAAGATGCGAGAGAGGGCTTTCTGTTTTACGACCCGTGTTTTGTACACAATTTTACGTCACCACTTGGCCCAAAATTGGGTTTTTCCGGACGCGCAGCGTGCGGAAAAGCGTGCTTTTTGGCAAGATGTGGTGTAAAAATAAGCGAGCTATATAAATGTAACGAAAATCTATATTACTTATTCTTTTATCTACTTTACATTACATTGTTTTATAATTGTTGAAAAGTATATCATAATAATTTCGTGTTGGTGCAATTATTATTCCATTACTTTAGTGGGATCATTTATGTCATCTGTGCATAATATAGTGCCATATAGTGTAAGGGCCACGGATATATTGTTGACGCCGTTAATGAACAATAATTCGGAATCTACTTAAATACGTAGTAAAAATCCAACTCGCAGGAACAATTTTTACTGCTCACCACAGAAACAAATGCCCCTACCGGGATTAGAACCTGGGACCTCTAGCTTCAGAGACAGTGTCACTATCAACTAGGCTAAACAGGCCGACATATTGTTCACAATACTTTACAAAAATCGATTCATAATCTAGTAACTTGACTACATCGTCGAAAACGAAAATAATCACTGAGATTACATAAAAAAAAATGTATGTTGAAATCCGGTAAAATAAAAGTGTCGGTCGAAAAGTTGATTGTCCAAACAATATGTGGTCATAAAATTTGGTCCTTACCCGAATGATGATGGGCACCGAAGGTATTCAAGGCCTGCTCCGTGTGTGTGTCCTTTTTGTAGTCATTATACGAAAAATAAAGCCGTATTTGTACTTAAGAGGGCGCAGTACGCTCGGTCTGGCTCGGTTCTCCATACAAACTTATTTACCCTCTCATTTTAAAACGCCATGCTAGAATAACATGAAAATTTGTATACACAACGGGATCCGGCATAGCTAGGTCGAAAATTAGTTTCTGTTCCTAGAAATTATAAAAGAAAAAAAATATAGCGGTTATTTGAGTTTTATACGGCTTGTATGAAAACCTTAATAATCGCTGTATTTTTTCTCCATTATAATTTCAAGCAACAGAAACTATGTTCCGACCTAGATATGCCGGATCCCATTGTGTATACAAAGTTTCATGTTATTCTAGCATGGCGTTTTGAAATGAGAGCATAAATACGTTTGTATGGAGAACCGAGCGTACTGCGCACTCTTAATCTGACGTGACGCTCTAACGCGCTCTGACGCCTAACAGTATGAGCCGTAAGGTCAGAGCACATCAAATAAATGTGACTCAAACCATACTAATTGTATGACACGTATACCGTTCTGACGCGTCACGGCACGTCAGAAAAATATGAATCCGGTTTAACTTGATGGTAGCTGGTGTCTAAGTGTATGTCACATAACTGGGTGAGTTAATGTTAATAGGAGAATTCATTGTTAGCTATGAAATGCGGAATATTGGTGTGGTGGAATGTGTAAAAAGAGATGTTTTTTTATAATGAAAAATACCGCAGTCATACGAAACGTGATGTGAGGATAGCCGTGTAAGGGTGCGCTTCCACTGAGGCGGAGCGAAGACGTGCAGAATTGACTAATATTATATTTTGATAATAATAATAAGATAAAATATAAAATTGTCTGACAACCTGCCTGTGCTTCTAATCTGCTAGATATTTTATTATAATATGAGAAATAGAAAACAAAACTTTAAAGGTTAGATTTTGTTTAAAAGGAGTTTTTTTTTGCATAAAACATTATAGCTGCAACCGAATAACAAAACTAGGTTAATAAATAACTTAAAAATTACACTTTTTGTCTCTGCTAAAAATGGGGAATGTCTGAAATTTTTAAAAGTCCTTGATTATTTTTCTAATGGGAGGAATAACCGTCGCCATTAACAGAAAAAAGTTTCAGATTTTTCGGTTGCGCCATATATTTTATAAAAATACAAACATTTTATATCACCTCGCGTCTGCCCCGTATCGGACTACTAAGACATTTCTAAGTCCGTCGAATATTTAAAAAAAAAACACCTGCTTGGATCTGTGGTACGCAATGACATTGACAGTTCATCATAGGTTGGTCGTATGACTTGAAATCAAGGACTTTTAAAATTTTCAGACATTCCCCATTCGCCAAACTAAAGCCGCCATTGCGAATGTTAATTGTGACGCCCGTTTACGTAACGTATCAAAGTTATCTAGAATTAGATTCATTATTATATTTTAGTGCCAATAAATTATTCGCATAGTTTAGCAGAATTAGTAGTAGAAAGATACCACCACCACCACCACCATGTCAGCCAAAGGACGCCCACTGCTGGACATGGGCCTCCCCCAAATTCACGGGGGGTATATGCCATAATCGCCACGCTTGGCATGCGGGTTGGCGATCGCAGTATCTCCACCGCACTCCAGGGATGCTGCTGCCCATCCCCCGGTGGTTTAGTAGAAAGATACGAATAACAATAATTATAGTTGTTTTAATGAATACAGACACTTATTTATTAGTTACTCTATTGCTCATGTGTTCAAATAACCTGAGTGAAATGCAAAATATAACTACATAATTAATTTTATTGCCGTGCGATGTCACGACGCGGCGGCTAGCGTTTTCGAGCGGAAATTATAAAACATTTTTTTTTTAACTATTTTATCAACTTCATAAAAATAGGAATAACGTGGGCATTGAAACGTAGGGCTAGTTATAAACTACTTTTCAAAGTAGGGTTTAAGACCCTATTGAATTAGTCCATTTAATCGAAGTGGAGACGGACGGAGCGCAGGGGGTCTACTACGAACTTCGTATGGTGCCGTCTCTTTCACTCATATAATGTAAGGCAGGAGAGTGAGAGATGGCACCATACGAAGTTCGTATTTCGAATTTCGGAGTAGACCCCTAGGAATTGCTTTGATTGGTCAATTCTGCGGGCCTCCTCTCCCAATCGCCTCAGTGGGAACGCAGCTTAATGTGTAAAGGTCACATCGGGCACCAGATCAGATGTTGGAAACTTCCGGCGCTTGTAGCGCTTATTATTATATTTGAGTGTCAAAACCGTTTACAGTGCTCATATTCGAACGTCAAAAGCGTTGACAGTGCTGTAAAATGACAATATGTGCTACGCGCCATAATCCCAAAACCATATCACAGAATGGATAATTCCAGCTTGTTACCTGGTAACGAACTGGGAATTTATTTCCCTTCAGCTCTGGGAATTCTTTTCCAGTCGCTACCATGAAAGTGAATTCTGCTGAATTTACAGTCAGCCTTATATAGTTAGTACAGTCGGCTTCATAAGTAGCTTTGGGTCTTTGTCGCTTTCACCTGTTGGAAATTTAGTATGACAGTTTAAACACAACGTTAAAGCGACAATGTGTCAAGGTGTTAAGCCCCTTGTGAGGCCGACCGTACCAGTCAAAGTAGCCCTACACTAGCGTAGATATGTTACGTTACGATATATTTAGCTATCTTGGCTGTAACTACAGGGTGATTCGGGAGACGTGAGCAAGATCAACACTACGGATTCAGTAGATCATAAGCTACTACTTCGTACCGCTATTAGTGAAATTAACGTTAATTTATCTTTGGTGTTGATAACAAAATGTTTTAAATTATTTACGAAATGGATGGTCACTCTACAATGAGAATACTTCAGTCAAGTGATACGTGTCAAATTGACTGTCGTCTGAGTCCGATTACTCTTGAAATATCGTATCTCACTCAATGTGACAATTTACTTTCTTCGTAATCAACGTGCTGTCATAACAGTTAGAGGTTTAATTTTTATAAACCAGTTGTTGTAGGGTGACCATGATTGTAGAGAATTAAACTTTAACATAACAAAAATTAAAATACAGGAAAAAGGTATGGGTGTTTCACTTAAATACACTGGTGAACGATTCATTGCCATTTACTACTTATATGTATGTTGGACCCGGGTATGTCCTAAAACTACGACCAAGACCACCGGGGAATGGGCAGCAGCATTCCTTGAGTGCGGTGGAGATACTGCGATCGCCAACCCGCATGCCAAGCGTGGCGATTATGGCATTTACCCCCCATGAAATTGGGGGAGGCCTATGTCGTCTCCTGAATTACCCTGTGTATGATGCTGTATCTGTACATGTAAGTAATGCACATACCGCAAATAATCTCAAGCCATGGTTTCACTAGGGGACTCGCGTGGTACGAGACACGTGTCGAGCGACGTCGGGTGAAGTCGCGACACGTGTCTGCTACTTAATTCCATGTCGCGCGTTATCGGAAATGGTTAACGGATTCTCGGGTCATTCCTATCCG
This sequence comes from Notocelia uddmanniana, assembly GCA_905163555.1. Lineage (NCBI taxonomy): Eukaryota > Metazoa > Arthropoda > Insecta > Lepidoptera > Tortricidae > Notocelia > Notocelia uddmanniana. The sequence continues at coordinate 3,889,518 of LR991052.1, forward strand.
TTACCTCCGGTAACCACTGGGAATATATTCGCCATTTGTTTACGGTGTTAACTACTGGGTCGTGGTTTGTACAGTGTAATCCATCTATTTGTTAAGACTGCGCAGTACGTTCGGTTCTCCATACAAACGTATTTACGCTGTCATTTCAAAACGCCGTGCTAGAATAACACGAAGCTTTGTATACACAATGAGATCCGGCATATCTAGGTCGGAAATTAGTTTCTGTTGCTTGAAATTATAATGGAGAAAAAATACAACGATTATTAAGGTTTTCATACAAGCCGTAAAAAACTGAAGAAACCGCTGTATGTTTTTTCTTTTACATTTTCTAGCAGCAGAAACTAATTTCCGAGCCGGATCTCATTGTGTATACAAAGTTTTAAAATGAGAGCATAAATACGTTTGTATGGAGAACCGAGCGTACTGCCACGTACTGCGCCCTCTTAAGACAGATAGATTCGAAAACAGATTCACTGAGGTAAGCTTCTTATACATTAATCGTAGTCATTACAGGATTCACAAGTTTGTTGCTACTCGAAATATTCCAGTGGGCCATTTCAAGACACTACTACAATAGTCGGCCTGTTTAGCCTAGTTGGTAGTGACACTGTCTCCGAAGCTAGAGGTCCCGGGTTCGAATCCCGGCCAGGGCATTATTTGTGCATTTAGCACGGATTTTGTTCTTGGGTCTTGGATGATCTCTATGTATTTAAGTATGTATTTATCTATATAAGTATATATGTCGTCGTCTAGTACCCATAGTACAAGCTTTGCTTAGTTTGGGACTAGGTCGATTTGTGTAAGATTGTCCCCCAATATTTATTTATTTATTATATGGTAGTCGCAGCAGCAAAAGTAAATTATTCTTACAATATCATTATCAAAACTACATATTTTTGCCATTTTAAATATTTTTAAATAAGTAAGGGTCAAAAAAGACTCGACTATGTTAATGGTAACAGACTGGGAATACGTTCCCGGCTGTTACTAGTGGTAACAAATTGATGGTAGCCGGTCGTCGGGTGTCGCGGGAAATATGTCCCCTAGTGAAACTTGGTCTGAACCGGTATATGTATAAGATCTATTTTAGATGTAAGATGAGATCAATTGATGTGTAACTTAATACGAGTGTATATGTGTACTGTGGAGATGCCAGCGCAGCGGTGGTAGTTTTAGGAATAATACTGTAAGACTAGTTATTTATTAAACATGTTTGGGTCTAACTCGGGTGTTTTATTTCGGGAAACATACATACACGTTTGCGAGACTTCCTGACTCGTGGGAGAGGTAGGTCATTAACACGTTCACTATCATCATCCTAGCGTTATTCCCAGTACAGTTGCATCCTGAAGGATGCCTGGGGTCCGCTACCTAATCCCTAGAATTGGCGTAGGCACTTATACGTCCACTGTACAGTTAGCGTCATATAGCCGAATAGTTTCGGAACACCATTATATGGTGTTCCGAAACTATTCGGCCACTTTGGCTGCTACGTACTATATGACGCCGACTGTACCCATACAAAACGATCTGACAATGTCACAAGTCCAACTTTGCGTTCAGTATGGGGATGTGACCCCACAGTGGAAGCATGGAGTCCTGAAAAAAAGGTTCGATCATGACCACATTGGGGGTTGGACTACGAACGTGTTAAGAGAGATATCAGCTAGGCACTAGTTAAGAGTGCGCAGTACGTTCGGTTCTCCATACAAACGTATTTACGCTCTCATTTTAAAACGCCATGCTGGAATAACATGAAACTTAGGTAAAACGGCGGCGGCGGCGGGGGCGGTTGTAGGTTGAAACGTAGGTCGGAAATTAAAGTGTAGACACGAAAAAACCTGGTCATGCATGATATGGCAAATCTTTAAAATTAATTTGGATTTTCAGGCACCGCTTTTTTTAAATAATTTGTGGATATCAAACTACATAATAAAAATACAATCATAATATAACGTTAAGTTTTCTGTGTCTTTCAGCATTATATATTTCACCGTACCCATATTTTGTTGAACAGCGGTTTCTGATAATCTTCGCTCGCTTCCTGCTACAAAGCTACAATTGTATTTATATTTTTACGAGTTGTTTTAAGCTGATTTGAATTTCATCTTTCCGTAAACATACTTGTTTGAACTCTTTTCTACTTGAGGCAGTCAGGAAGACTTTCTACTCCAAGCATTGAAAGTTGTTTTATATGGGAGGCATTTTTCTGTAAAAAAGGATAATAAACCAAAATTAAAATAAAATCGAACTACGTCAATCTAAAGTCGACTAGAAAAATGTTAGCTATTGTGAAAGGATGATGTAATAAGGTAAAATTTGAAATATCCAGTTAAATATAAAATAAAAATATTAACAGGAAAACTTGGTACAGACTGTCCGAAGGCGCTGTTCAATAAAATACAGGTATGGTGGAATATATAATGCTGAAAGTCACAGACAACTTAACGTTATATTATGATTGTATTTTTATTATGTAGTTTGATAACCACAAATTATTTAAAAAAAGTGCTGCTTGAAAATCCACATTCATGGACAAGATTTACCATAACATACATGACCAGATTTTTTCGTGTCCACGCTTTAGTTACTGTTGCTTGAAATTATGTTGGAGAAAAAATACAACGATTATTAAGGTGTTCATACAAACCGTAAAAAACTCAAAAAACCGCTGTATTTTTTTTCTTTTACAATTTCTAGCAACAGAAACTAATTTCCTACCTTGATATGCCGGATCCCATTGTGTATACAAAGTTTCATGTTATTCTAGCGTGGCGTTTTAAAATGAGAGCATAAATACGTTTGTATGGAGAACCCAGCGTACTGCCACGTACTGCGCCCTCTTAATTATCAGTTGACATGTCAAATTATGTTATAACGCTGTCAACGTGGCTGCTCTAATTAGTGGTATATCGGGGATACAACCGTAACTTACATTATAAGTACATAGATACATACATATAGTGCCTGTCTCGACGACCCCATCTGAGACCAGCCTGACTACATCGACTCCAACATCTTTAACCTCGTAAGCCCTATGTTTTTTCAACTGTAGTAGTCGTAACTACCCAATGTACTACCACAAGTACAAACTAAGAGTAGTGCTTCAGTCGCAGACGTGACTTTTTCGATTTTGTACAAATTCTTGCCATCTGTTTTATTCAACAAGTCTATGGTTTTTAGCGCATCCTTAATTTGTACTTGGTGAAGTACATTAGGCAGTTATTTATGCTATGCAGTTAAAATGTGAGGTCTGAGGAATTATAGTTATTTTGTACTTGTACAAGTACGCGAGGACTTGCGAGGTTAAACTCTCCGCGTGACAGCACAAGAACATATCCCGCCAAAACAACGCTTAGTAAAAACAAACAGGCACCACACAAATCGCCCCACTAATCTCACTAGATTGGCGATTTTAGATCCGAGATCAGATCACCGTAACGTAAACGCCTTATCAGGGTGTTCGTAGCTTTAGAAACATGCTGAGCTCAACCCAATAAAACAAACATAGTCACGCCCGTGTCCAATTGGGGGAGACCAGCGAATGCCAAACAGGTACTACGATGCTTACGTACTTCTTTCGCTTCAATAAATAATAATAATCGTATCGCATTTTTTTTTCGCTTTAATCACGTCCATATATCCCATACAGGCATACATGCTCGTCGTACTTAGTAGGTTGCCTAGGTATGGGAACAACTTTGTTCATGCCAGAAAAATAGCTATGTACCTTATACTTTAGTCAGACGACTGAGGATCTTTGCAAATGAAATTGCTTATTTCGCGTGAACTAAGTTGATCATAGTAAAAGCACATTAGAAATCGTTTATTCCCAGTAGTCCCGTAGAAGTAGTTCCGTGGCGGAACTAGTGAAACCTTTTTCTTACCAATAGTTCCGTTCCCAATGTACAGTTGTAGCTTCGACGGCCGCTGCCGCGTTGTTGGGTCACAGTTCTGCTAACACTCCTCCTAGCTTCGCTCGTCTTCGTACCTAACTACCACTCTGTACCGTTGACGGAACTATTGGGAAAAAAAGTCTCACTAGTTCCGCCACGGGAATACTAGGGGCCAATTCTCGGCCCCCTTGGGAATGAACTAAACATAGGTTATATTATAGCAGTAAAACAAATCCATACAAACGTCAGATATGACACTCCCGCAAGACACACGTCATTACTCTAAAAACTTAGACTGGGTTGCACCGACTGACGATCACAGACCGATCAACGTTAAATATGGCGCCGGCAGCTGTCATGCCATAGAAACTTGTCGAACTTTCCATACATTCAAATTTTAACGAACACAGCTTACGATTACGGACGGTTTGGTGCAACCCAGCCGGAATCTCGGGAGTTTTACGGTAACGTGTGCCGCGCAAATCCGGGTAGGGTATTTCTCCAACGGAGCGCAGGGCTAAAAAAGTCTTAAGAGACTCTAGTTGTAGCCTTAAGAGTGCGCAGTACGCTCGGTTCTCCAGACAAACGTAATTATGTTCACATTTTAAAACGCCATGCTAGAATAACATGAAACTTTGTATACACAATGGGATCCGGCATATCTAGGTCGGAACATAGTTTCTGTTGCTTGAAATTATAATGGAGAAAAAATACAGCGATTATTAAGGTTTTCATACAAGCCGTAAAAAACTCAAAAAACCGCTGTATTTTTTTTCTTTTACAATTTCTAGCAACAGAAACAAATTTCTGACCTAGATATGCCGGATCCCATTGTGTATACAAATTTTCATGTTATTCTAGCATGGCCTTTTAAAATGAGAGGGTAAATGCGTTTGTATGGAGAGCCGAGCCAGACCGAGCGTACTGCGCCCTCTTAAGCTATATATCTAATGTAGGAAATGCTTCAAAAACATGGGTAAAATCATTCTTTTTATTTTCATCACGACTGTAATATTTTTTTGTAATAACCTGTGCAGATAAATGAGTCATCAGGAAAAGGTTAACAAAATACTTCCAATCACCATTGCATTTATTGATTCGAAAACAGATTCACTGAGGTAAGATCTTTAGACAATAATACTAGTCATTATTACTGGATTCACAAGATTGTTGCTACTCAAAACACTCCATTGGGCCATTTAATGAAACCACTACAATGTGGTAAGAAAATTCGAAATTGATCCCATATTTTTGCTGTTGTAGCAAAAATATGGGCTCCATTTCGCATTTCCTTTAGGGGATCCCAGAAAAAGTCCTTGACAGTGCTATAGTATAGTTCGGCAAAACAAAAACAGCATCAATGCCTAGTATTTTATGCAACAGTTTCAAAACCTAATTATGTATTATGCATACAATATTTTAACTACAAAAGCAAAATAATTTGATTTAAATTGAAAATCGAAATGGTGGCAGAAAGGGGGCATTGACGCGAGCCTCCTTTAAAAATAAAAAAAAACAGGTGTAGGTATAATATGAATGGAAATCCATTATAATTTTCCCATTGTCCTGTCTATGGTATAGATTTGCAATGGTATATAAAGTTTAATGTTATAATACTGCTGTCAGTCAGTTAATTGACAGATTACAATGCTGGAGTAGATTTTTTTATTCTCCAGCAACGTTACAAAATTAGGTCTTGAAATTCTCGAGCCTTTAATAACAAAACTGGCTACGCTTGTATTGCGACAGGAACTAATTTTAAGAACCCTTTAATGTAATTATTGCATAAAATACAATTGCAATGCAACAAAACCTGTATATTATGAAGCATATGAAGGCTCTACGGAACATGTCCACTTAAATTTCATAACAAAAAGCAACCTAACTGATAAAGGCATAAGGTGCAAGTTGCCTTTGAAATTTCAAAGGACTAGACATGCTCTTTCCATGGACCCTTCATATTGTCATTTATCCCTTTTAATTGAATACACACAACCTACTTTAAATATAAGCCACTACTACTTTAAATATTATTGTTAAGCTCTTTTAATATATCTAACTTAAGTTTTTTTTTTACAAAAAACTAGTATCGCTTTAGAGCGAAATATGATACGCAGAAGAAGTCCTTTTACACATAAAAAGTAAGAGTGTTATAGACACTCGTGTTAAACTATGATCATTATAAATACAAATTGTGAGTTAGAAAATATGTATCGTGGACAATCTTACACAAATAAGCAAAGCTTGTAAAATTTTATTAGTAACTTCATTACAAGTCAGTCACATCGTAAAATATATTCGCCACTAAATGAAACGATTCAGATAATAGTATCATTTATAAAAGTGAAAATCATAAGTGCTCGAAGGACGGTTACATATAAGTACTTGAAAACAACCATTACCATGAAACCATGATACAATAATGCATGGTATGGTATAGATAGCACTCCGGGGAAATTTAGTAGTGTGGGTGACACAAGCCTACGTCATCACTTGTATCGATGGTTCCGCCGGCGTAAGTGTGATTTACTGTATTGCCAGTGTTGTATTATGATACTCCCCGACCCCCATGTATACCTGTGAGTATTTAATTAGATTATTACGTTAATTGTTGGTAGCTTGACCTATATTGTTTGCTTAGACAAACAAATGACAATTGCAATGCGTAAATAATATATTTTGCATGATTACGGCAGAAAATGTTCCTTCATGAGTCGTTTTGTTACTATAGAGTGGCAACACGACGGTGACGTACGCTTGTGTCACAATCCGGAGTGGCCGACCTTGTTTCCATAGACCATGACCATAATGTTCATCAATAATTTTGTACAAAGCAGTAACTGTTAATTAAAATTCATAATTTCAACTTAAAGAGAAAAATAGTGATCAGAGCAGCTCCCCTAATGGACAATTGGCTGTTATAAATGTTATATAACATGTAACAAGGATAAGCCTATGTAACACAATGATGTTGAAGAAAGATAGCTGCTGTTATATAACATTTTTAACTCCTGCACCATAACAGGGAACTAGTGAAGGATATCGTGCCTGAGCTTGTTTGTTCCGATAGCTCAGTGGCTAGAGCGATTGGCCGCGTATGCCGGATGTTACAAGTTCAAATTCTGCTGCTCGGAGCACAATTTTTTTCAATATTTCCCTTTGAGATACGTCGTTCAGAATAGTCTTCGAAGTACATTTTTTGAAATGTACAAATATTTGCCAAATGTACAAATATTTGCCAAATGACTGTCCTTACTCCATCACCGTCATTTATTTCAATAACAAAAATACATATGAGTTTGAAAATTTTAAACTTAAGAGTGCGCAGTACGTTCCGTTCTCCATACAAACGTATTTACGCTCTCATTTTAAAACTCCATGCTAGAATAACATGAAACTTTGTATACACAATGGGATCCGGCGTATCTAGGTCGGAAATTAGATTCTGTTGCTTGAAATTATAATGGAGAAAAAATACAGCGATTATTTAAGGTTCTCATACAAGCCGTAAAAAACTCAAAAAACCGCTGTATTTTTTTTGTTTTACATTTTATAGGAACAGAAACTAATTTTCGACCTAGATATGCCAGATCCCATTGTGTATACAAAGTTTCATGTTATTCTAGCATGGCGTTTTAAAATGAGAGCGTAAATACGTTTGTATGGAGAACCGAGCGTACTGCGCCCTCTTAAGTAGGTACACATAAAACCACAATAAAACACATGTCATCAGATTAAATTTAAAATAATAGGTACGGTGGGCGTATAATGGTTGCCGTTTTATATCACATATCGTCGTGGGTAAGACGCCCGTCACTCTCGCACTCGCATTCTTGTCAGAACGTGACGAATGTCTTATCCACGACGATAAGTGAAAAAATGGCAACCATCATACACCTGCAGGCAACATTTTATCAATTAAAATACTTATTAAGTTATTTTGATATATAAATACAATGGAATGTTTATTATGGTCCACCGGGCCACCGGGGGATGGGCAGCAGCATCCCTGGAGTACGGTGGAGATACTGCGATCGCCAACCCGCATGCCAAGCGTGGCGATTATGGCAAATACCCCCCGTGAATTTGGGGGAGGCCTATGTCCAGCAGTGGACGTCCTTCGGCTGATATGGTGGTGGTGGTGGTTTATTATGGTACAATTTTAATGTCAATAATTTAACAAATAATGAATTGCCATATCAAATTATTCATTTTAAATTAGAATATACTTAAAAAATCTACTTTTTGGGTGCAATACGAAGAGTATACAGTCCCGGTATTTCCCGGGATATTCGGAAAATGACGTACAAGCCGGGACTGCTGATATAAAAAAGATCACAACCTCTCACGCAAACCAATCACCTTTCAAATAAACTTAAGTCTAAACCAAAAAATTGTCCAAGCTTAACCCTTTGAACGAAGTGATCACTCAGTCGCCAATTTATAAAAAAATGATGTAACGTTTAAACCAATAAAAACAATTCATAATAGCTTCTTTTTCATCGTGGCGGAGAAGCTGTCTCTATCCCATTTTCAAAAATAAAGGAGACATTGGTAGCTGTAATAATTACAGGGGTATAAAGACTCATACTCTCAAACTCTGGGAGTGAGTTCTAGGCACACGAATAACAGCGATGATCAACATCACCGAAAACCAGTTCGGCTTTACGGCGGGAAGATCCACTACAGAGGCTATACAGACCCTTAGGATATTTATGGAAGAAAAATATACTAAATAAAGATAACTTGTACTATATGTTTTTTATAGACTTAGAAAAGGCTTTCGATCGGGTATCTAGAAAGCTTGTATGGCAGTCGCTGAGAGCGAAGAAGGTACCTGAAGCACACATTGCTTTGGTGCAGGACATGTATCACGATATTAGCACACAAGTCCGCAGCCCCGCAGGTGTGAGTGACCCGTTCTTGTTCAAAGTTGGAGTACACCAAGGTTCAGCTCTGAGCCCGCTTCTGTTCAACTTAAAGCCTGCCACAAACTGGGGCGGCCAGTTGTACACTATGACTATCCTAACAATCATTCAGACACACGTGGCCTTAATTGTCATACTTACAACTGGCCGCCACCGCAGGCCGCTCCAGTCTGACACGCTTAACGATGGACTACATATATGACGCAAGATATTCAAAGGGAGGTACCGTGGAATATGCTTTATGCAGACCTTCAATATATGGCTATCGGAGATTTGGCCTGAGAATTAACCGGACGAAAACAGAGTTTATGGAGTGTGACTTCGGTGGTACAGAAGAAGTGTGCTGTAACATCACGATTGATGGCAACTACCCAAGTCAGCCCGTTTCAAGTATCTCGGCTCAGTGTTAGCTACCGATGCGCGAATCGATGAGGATGTAAATCACCGAATCGACGTGGCTTGGTTGAAATGGAGAACTTTACCTGGCGTTCTGTGCGATCCTAAGATGCCCATCAGGACTAAAGGTAAAGTATATAAAACAGGAGTGAGACCTACTTTGCTATACGGTTCCGAATGCTCGGCTACTTTTTGAAGAAACATGAACAACAGCTCCACACAACGGAGATGAAAATGCTACGCTGGGCCGGTGGCGTAACGCGTATAGATAGATTGCGGAATGATCACGTGAGAGGTTCCTGCAAAGTAGCACTAATAACCGACACAGTCAAAAAGAGCAGGCTCAGATGGTATGGTCACGTGATGAGGCGAGACGACAGCTACTCCGTTAAAATTGTACTCAACATCAACAGCAAACGAAAAACAAGAGGCAGACCTCCAGCCTCGTGGTGGTCTACAGTCGAGAGAGATTTAAGAACCCAAAATATCCCACCGTTGACAACCCCGGACAGATCGACCAGGAGCAGACGCACAGGAAGGCCCGACCCCAAATAAAGTTGGGAGAAGGGCAGGGTGAAGAAGAATTTATTTTCATGATCTAAGTACTCCTTCACTCCGACCTTTTTAGTGGCTGTTGGCGTGGTGGGCACGACGGCACACAACCACTTTATAGGTTCTTGGCGTTCAAAGGGTTAAGTTATGGAAGATTCACACCAAACGGCCGGAGTAGGCGCGCACGCCACCAGGGTCAAAGGTATTCAAACACTCCATACAGAAGCTAGACTTCGTATCCAAAGGGCAGCGGCAGAGCCGGCGGCAGCCGACCGGCTGCCCGCAACCCATTCAAATATGAAATCTAATTTCTGTATGGAGGGTACGAATTCCTTTGACTCTGGTGGGGTGCGCGCCGACTCCAGCCGTTCGGTGAGAATCGTCCATTAGGCTTAATATTTTTAAAATAAAGTCGAAATTTGGTGATGATTTTCATTCTTCGACTATACTATGGACATTTGTGGTTTGGATGGACATGGGGTTTATTTAAATGGGGTAAATTTTAGTTCAACTAACAAACCGAATTGTTGTCTCTTCTCTTAGACAGTCTGAAGACCGCTTTACACTTGCAAGAACTTGTTTTTTTTAGGGTTCCGTACGCAAAGGGTAAAAACGGGACCCTATTACTAAGACTTCGCTGTCCGTCCGTCCGTCCGTCTGTCACCAGGCTGTATATCAAGAACCGTGATAGTTACGACAGTTGAAATTATCACAGATGATGTATTCCTGTTGCCGCTATAACAACAAATATTAATAACCGGCCAAGTGCCAGTCGGAGTCTTTGCCGTTTTTATAGATAATGGTACGGAACCCTTCGTGCGCGAGTCCCACTCGCACTTGGCCTTTTTTTTTCTCATTACATTACGCTCCCTCTACCGAGGTAAGATAAGTACGATCAAATTCTGCTATGTTAATCAAAATGTCATGTAAACGAATGAATTACAAATGTAAATCAGCCCTTATCTTTAATAATTAGTATCAGTACAATAGGCTAGATGAGAAAAAACTGACATTGCCAACCGAATCAGTGTTTAGAAAGAATCTAAAGTTAGTATGGGGCTAACTACAATCTTAGCAATACAAATTTTAAATAACGTTATTAACGTTATGACAAACTCAGTATCTCTGTTAACACACTCAGTGTTCCAACAGACCCATCATACATTGTAAAAGTTAAAGATCTACATTTAAACATGTATTTTCATTTTCATATATTTATGATTACAATCACTATTAATAATACAAATAGGTACAGATATTTAAGCATGATATTCCATTAATATGTATCGTACAATTACACCATTTTAGTAAATATTGATATGTTCTTAAGAAAAAAATGTATAGTTCCTTGATATGCATATAATTAGATACTTTTCAGCGTCAGAAACGTAGACATAATTATATATATTTAATTGACTATTCGTGAACCTTTTTGCAACGAGATAAGGTCTACTAATCTATGGTCAGTTAACAGTGATGCAACATAGAATCAGGCCTCTAAAAATTAAAACGATATAAAATAACGATAAGGTAATATCGTTATCTTATATCGTTTTTAAAATTTCGTTACTCAAACTCAGAAATCATAACTTTACAAGATAATTTTATAATAACGTTATGATCTCTACGTTATGAAAATGTAGCTGTCAAATGTTAGTCAATAAATAAACGTCAGAATAACGTTCTACTCGTCATATCGCTTTACATAATGACATTTGGTTTATAACGATATAATGGATACCGCTATAAATGCGCATCAATATTTTTTTTATGTAAACGTTTTGAGCGTGATTGTAACTATAACAGGGTATCTAGTTTTTCTAGCAATGGATCCCTTTTACATACATACATACATATAATCCGTTTGCTACGATCCTGACATACAACTTTCGCTTTATCAACTCTCATAACATTTTTCATGCATGTGCGCCGATTTAGGGTTCACTTGACCTGGCCTTTCTGCAGAATGTCTCCGATTTGGTCGGAGTGCGTTCGCCGAGGGTTCCCCTTCCAACTTGTCCATCCACTCTTCCTTCATACACTCGTTTCGTTAATCCTCTTTCATCCCACCTATCTACATGCCCAAATCATCTTAGCATACCTTTCTTATTTTTCGTCACTAAATCTTCATTCATTCACTCCTTTTAGAATTTCAAATATGGACCCTTTTCGAAAAGATAAAAAAGACGAGGTTAAACTGTTACCAGCTTTTACTAACTTCACGCTGTGATTTGACATTCCATATGAATAGTAAGTGTGACGGATAAGCTAAAGTAAACTTTCCTATTCACAGCAGAAGATTCAAATTGGAATACTTAATTTATTATGAACTCCAAATAATCTCATGGCCTAAACTATACTCATCATGGTCCTACCATATATTGGTCCTCAAAACAAAACTACCATAAGTACAGTGTATAATCATCTTCGTGATGGATGTCAAAAATAAAAATATATAATTAAAATTTATAAATGTCTTTTAAAAAGTAAAACTAAAACTTATAATAGTGTAAAAAGAGATCTGCGGTGATGTAAACAGCAATTATGTAGAATAAACCGATATTAAGGGTGGGTTACACCAAACCGTTACAAACTTAACGTGACAATCCGTGTTAACGGTATCGAAAAAAACGTTAAATATGTACAACAGTCAAAACTGTGGACGGCAAAGACCTTGATATGGAAAAGATCTTCTCACTTTATCTGTGGCTCATGTACACATGTACCTTGAGAGTAAATGCGTGTAAGTAGAAATTAATTATTACAAGCCATCGCCAATACAACCCATTTTTAAAGCAAACTATACAACTATAAAAAATAGTAAAAATAATCATTTCATTTTCCAATGTGTAAAGCCCCATTAACCTACACACGTGCAAAGAATCGCATGCAAGTTTGTAGTAGTTTATGCCGCTGTAATAATGATAGGCTATTAGACACTCGCCTCCGGCTCGTTTCATTATTTGATCACACGAGTGTTTTAAGAGGGCGCAGTACGCTCGGTCCTCCATACAAACGTATTTATCCTCTCATTTTAAAACGCCATGCTAATAACATGAAACTTTGTATACACATTGGGATCCTGCATATCTAGATCGGAAATTAGTTTCTGTTGCTAGAAATTGTAAAAGAAAAAAAAAAATACATCGGTTTTTTGAGTTTTTTACGGCTTGTATGAAAATCTTAATAATCGCTGTATTTTTTTTTCCATTATAATTTCAAGCAACAAGAGCTAATTTCCGACCTAGATATGCCGGATCCCATTGTGTATATAAAGTTTCATGTTATTCTAGCATGGCGTTTTAAAATGAGAGCCTAAATACGTTTGTATGGAGAACCGAGCGTACTGCGCACTCTTAAGAGCTGATTATGTACAGTTGTATACACTAGTCTAAACTTGTACGTGTTCTCATAACTACACCATATGTGATGTTGTTATGGCCTGCGCGTGGAAGAGGGCAAACATTTCTTAAGATTTAAAAATAGCTTGTAAGGACAAACGCTCTGTAGTAAATAATGTAACTGCAAACTCATCGTACGTAATGCTACTATAACGACCTTCGCAATATATTTAAACTGGCATGTTATTCTTGCACGTGCGTAAAGGTTTAAGGGTGAATACCGACTCGAGATTTGTCAGGTTTTTTTTAATATGCCTAACAAAAATGTTTTAAAAAACCTCGCACGTTTGAACGCACATCGCTGGCTGTTTTGAAATTTAACGTTGGTTCAAGTTACATTTTAACTCAAGTTTCACAATTCGGAGATGACTGATAACTGCTGCTAGCGCCATATTTTACATTAGGCCACGAAAGTACTGACAGCTCAGCACTTGGGAGCCTAGCGAGTCTAATTAAGTCTATTTAAGTTTAGTGACGAAAAGTACTTGAAAACAACCATTACCATGAAACCATGATACAATAAGACATGGTATAGATAGCACTCCGGGGAAATTTAGTAGTGTGGGTGACACAAGTCTACGTTATCACTTGTATCGATGGTTCCGCCGGCGTAAGTGTGATTTACTGTATTGCCAGTGTTGTATTATGATACTCCCCGACCCCCATGTGTACCTGTGAGTGTTTAATTAGATTATTACGTTAATTATTGGTAGCTTGACCTATATTGTTTGCTTAGACAAACAAATGACAATTGTAATGCGTAAATAATATATTTTGCATGATAACGGCAGAAAATGTTCCTTCATGAGTCGTTTTGTTACTATAAAGTGGCAACACGACGGTGATGTACGCTTGTGTCACAATCCGGAGTGGCCGACCTTGTTTCCATAGACCATGACCATTACCAACATTTGTTAGGGTGGTATTCCACTCGTCCAATTTCTTTGTCAAATCTTTGATCAAAGTTCTTTGACGTAGGCCCATTCCACTCGTCCAATATCTTTGTCCAAGTTTTTTTTTTCATGCGAAGCTATATTAAAGAAGCTATATTAAGCTATATATATTTATGTATGTATATTTATTTATGAAGATTGTGTTATTCGTTTATTCTGATGTATGCGTATGTGTTATTTTGAATCTTCTTGCAGTTCTTCTGCACTACCTGTTTTCCCAGTTTTAGTTAATTGTTTTCCCGCTACCCAAAGGTTGTCTGGTAGAGATCGCTTAAAGCGATAAGACCGCCTGTTGTTACCATTTTTTTAGTAAGTCAGCTACTGTACATCTTATCACTAAGTGGTGCAATAAAGAATATTTATTATTATTATTATTAATTTAACTGTCATAGGAATCTTTGATCAAATGTCGGGGTCCCATCCAAGTTTGATGAAATCATCCAATTTCTTTGATCAAAGATATTGGATGAGTTTAATACGGGGTGGTATTGTACTCATCCAATATCTTTGTCCAATTTCTTTGTCAAATCTTTGATCAAAGTTCTTTGACGGAGGAACATTCCACTCATCCAATACCTTTGTCCAAGTTTTATTCTTTTTCATGCGTAGCCATACTGATTTAACTGTCATCAGAATCTTTGATCAAATGTCGGGATCCCATCCAAGTTGGATGAAATCATTCAATTTCTTTGATCAAATGTATATTGGACAAATATATTGGATGAGTGGAATACCTCCCTTAGTTATTATTTTCAAGTAGGGTTGTAAATAATATTATTTTCATTAAACTATACTAGACGTTAACAATTTCCGCTCACGGGAGAATGGTGTCCTGGACCTTTGGGAGGCGCGCGCGGAGCCGAAGTATCGAGGTACCGAAGTACCAAAAGAGTACCACATAGCCAACAGATAGAGGCCCTTTTGACAATTTAATGAAATGCAAGAAGCACACCGAGCGGATGCTGTCCCTGCCCGTGTCATGGGACGCACACAGAGACAGCACCCGCCAGGGTGTACAGGGACTATTACTGGGTGATGGAATCTAAAGGAATCGAATTATTGGGTGTGACAAAAGACGTCTGCCTAATAAAACTGCTCATTTTTATCTCCGGCAGACGGTGACTCGCCCTAGTCGCCCTGTACTAGATGGGCCCCTATAAATAGCGACATATAAAACGAATTAAGGGTATTATTATTAATTTGTAAAAGGCGCTAGCAGCTATCATCCCATACAGCTGAAACTTCGCAATACCAACACATTCCAACGGAATTAATCTACGATTATCCACGGCTGTTTATCTACGTAGAACGAAACGTGTATGATAGCCGCCATATTGTGTCAAAAAGATTTTGACGACTGGCCGAGCTCTGATTGGCTACATATATATTTATCGTTGGATGTTCACAGTAAGTTCCATTGCCACGGTGTCATTAAATAATAAAAAAAAGAAGTCAAAAATCTACCAGCGGGTACAAATTAAATATGGTTGCTTACGGTCTATATTTTTGGTTCGTGAGTTGGCGGTCTGAACCCCTACTAGTCTGTGCGATTACCAACGGTTTTAAACCGGCCCGTACTCGTCAGAAAATACCTAAACTAAATTATACAAACAACTCGAATATTAATCGTATCCTAACCTTTCAGAAAATCGATTATCAATCGACCACAGCCGCTTTCGTTTGACGAAATGCTTTGTATAACCATATATCTTCTTTGAAGCGACACTAACCTAGTCTTTGCATTCAGATCCCGATCCGCAAAAAATAATTTATTAAAAAAAAAACAAGATATTTTTACACAGGGCAGCAATAAAGAAAGCGCACAATGCATATAGTATAGATGCATAGAGCACAATGCATAGAGCGCTCGTGGCCCAGCGGCGCTCGCGTACCGCGTGCGGTATGCGAGGTTAAGCAATGTGGGCGCAGGTCTGTTCTTGGATGGGTGACCGCTTTGAGTGGTTACTAACTGAGCACTCTCGTGCTTTGGAAGGCACGTTAAGCCGTTGATCCCGGCTGCTGTGTACGACAGCAGTCGTTAAGCCAAGTTAGAGGCCTTCGGGCGGCTTGAGAACTTCTAACAGTCAAGTTGCCCACTCACTTGACAAAGGGGGGTCGAAGTTGCACCACGTCAGTAGGGAGTACCCACCGTTACCCTACACGTGACCCCTGGGTGGTGCTAAAAGTGCAACAAAATAATGGCAACCGTACTTGTCTTCTCGAAGATCTCACGGTTCGTAAATAAATGCCATACGATTAAAAGAAATGCATATTTATTGCCACCGCTTTAGGCTCGTGCAACAATGCGCAACACGATTTTTACTGATATTTAACAGCCTCTATCACTTTTTAACATTGACAGTCAAACAGTGATAGACGAGTGCGTCGATTGAATTGATCATTTTGACTCCGTCGATCGATATGATATGAGTGACTGAAATTGAACAATCTATCATACAAATTGATTTTTTGTATTTTTCTTCCACCAATTGACCGTATATACCTTTTGATTCATCGATTAGGAATACAACACATACTACCCAAAAAATACTAATAATAATAATATTAATTAATATTATCAATAACAAATATACATATTTCTGGCCGATCAGCGTTCGATACTGCTTTTAATCCTTTTTCAGGCTGTACCAATCAAGAAGGCTATAGAAAAAAACAAAATATACATACAAAATAGTTACATTTTGGTCATCATTTCAACAAAAGTTTAATCTGATAGAGCGGAGCGTGGCGGAGCTCAATCTTATGCCACAAATGTAAATCGCTTGTGCGTCTAACTACTCCTCCGAAATAGCGCCGACCTGCTTCAAATTTGACAAAATGACTAAGTGGATAGCCTTGAGTACATACAACTGAAATCATAAAAATCTGACCGACCACGGAGGAATAATAACCGAAAACAAATTACGCTCCGCTCAACATTTGCAACCACCAGAATGCATTGCATACCTAGTTTAAGCCTTAAATCGGAGAGCTAAGATTGAAATTCTAGTGACACGCATGCGTGGTCGCTATATCGCTTCTGCCTAGATGAGTTGAATAGAATAATATCATCGATATTACTCCTTATAACTGGCCAGTAAGAATAAAATAAAAAGGCGCTGTTAACTTTTCTACGTTCACTCACGCGCAAGGATTCTTGCAAGGGATAATCGCCTTTATCGTTTACTACGGAATGTATTTGACGCGGTTCAGTTCTCGGTGAACCTAGAGCAGCAGGTCGCTCGGAGGTTGGCGGTCCCGCGGTTACCGTGCAGCGTTAAAGAGTCGGGGTTCTCAAGCATACCCATTTCTTTTTCGGCGACTTGTTCCAATTCGACCCATCTGGAAAGAATGTTGAAATTGACATAATTAAAGAATGTGTGTTGATTTTTATTTTTTAAATTACAATGGTGCAAGCTGTTGCAGCAGATGATGGCAAAGTGGTAAGTATGGACGGAGATGACGAGTGAAACAATTGACAACATTAAAAAAAATTAAGCAAGCTTTTTTCCGATGAAATCAAATAGAGGATAAAAAGTTAAGTAAAACCACATTTTTAAATTCTCGAAATATCCCAATTTCATATAAATAAATCAATTTCAAAAGTTCCTCATTCTAAACGAGAGTAAGTGTCAAGTAAGGCGTCACAGCGTAACAAATCAAACATAAGCACTGATACTAAGACAAATGAACTGCTATTCTTTTTGTGCGCTGTGACTGTCACAATTTCATAGTAATGACGACATTACTACGATATGGGCTTTCTTCACATTTTCGTGAATATTTGGAAATTAATAGCTATAAAAATAAAAAATAAAAATATTTTGGGCTTTCTTGTTACCAAATTAACGAAATGAGTTAAGATTTTATACTACTTAAAAAATTGAAATGTTGTCAATTAATAATAATAATAATAATATTTTTATATTTTACATTTGATAAATTTATTGTAAAAATCCTAACCTAAGAAAAAGAAATAAATAAGGTGAATAATAATAAATATATTGGGACAATTTTTTACACAAATCGAACTAGTCCCACAGTAAGCTCAAGCTGTGTTATGGGTTACCAGACGACGATATATTTAATAGATATATACATAAATACATCCAAGTCTCAGGAACAAATGTCTCTGCTCACCACAGAAACAAATGCCCTTACCGGGAATCGAACCCGGGACCTCTAGCTTCGGAGGCAGTGGCACTACCAACTAGGCTAAACAGGCCGACATAAACCATTTCAACTTCAATCAATTAACCATTTCAACGCTCTGTCAAATACAAAAGCTGGCACTCACACGCCATGACATCGAAATCTCAAACACGAAGTTGAACCCTATTGAAATGCATGTAGGTTGATATCGCACCGCACGCCGTGACCGATATATCCGTCGTTGGCGTTGAACCGATGGTGAGGATATATGGGTCTTTGGCGTCCAAAAGGTTAAGCGCTGGTCGGTAGCATACTGATTTATTGGAATAATAGGTGCGTGGGCGCAGCCACGCACACATGCATATATAGCATGAGAAATGTTAGCCTATATAATAAAGTAATCCCTAGAGTCGGAAGCATCCACAGCCACCACCATATCAGCCCTAGGACGTCCACTGCTGGACATAGGCCACAGTTTTTACACAGGACGATAGGACACAGGATGTTCGGAATAACGATGTAGGAACTTTAGGAAGTGATAAAATGGACTATTAGGAAGAGTTTGGACACTGTATGTCTCAGTCCAATCTGTGATAGTCTTTTTTGAAATCGAGTTTCTCTAAGTTTTTAATTCGTCCCAAAAATAACATGAAACTTATATAAAACGAACTATTAGATAAAGCAAATTTAATTAATTTTAAAATTTGCTTCATATAAGTGTTTTAATGCCTGATTGTGATTATGTGCAGTTGCATACACTATTAATCTACATCCATATATTAACCCTTCCAACGCTTTCATATTTGAATGAAGTGAACAGTCAGACTCAGACTCAAAAATTGATGTAACGTTTTAAGCAATAAAAACAATTCATAATAGATTTTTTTCATGATCAAAGTACGGCTTCAGTCAGACCTTTTTAGTGGCTGTAGGCGTGGCGGGCACGACGATACACGACCACTTTATAGGTTCTTGGCGTTCAAAGGGTTAAATCCTCTTTCATGTGTTTCATATGCAACCATTGAACCGGCGCAAGCATGTCTACTGACCACTTTGGCTTAGTTTATAGTGACCATGCCTAAGAGGACCCGGGTTCGAATATCGTCGTATGTATATCGTCGTCTAGTATAGGTCGATTCACAAGAGCTGGCGCGGAAAATGTATGAAACTGTCATTAATTTCATAGGCATTCCCCACCAGCTCTTGTGAATCGACCTATACCCACCCATAGTACAAGCTTTGCTTAGTTTGGGACTAGGTCGATTTGTGTAAGATTTTCCCCTAATATTTATTTATTAACCCCGTTATTCATAAAACTTAAGAAACCTCTGTTAACTAAATTTGTTTTGTCCCTTTCTCACAAACATAAGTGTCAAGTCAATGTGACAGATAAGGACAAACCAACTTTAGCGGCTTGTTAACTAATATAAGCTTGATGGACGTTTATGAAATAAGGGGGTAAGTATTTATTTATATATAAACGAGACAGCCCCGCGCCGGCGCCTACACCGCGCGTGTACAGGCCCGGGCCTGCACTGTAAAATTGTACGTGATCTCATAACTACATGGTCTATCATGTAGTTATCGTCCACGGGCGGGCGAGGGGCGGTGTATATTGTTAAGCTGGTATTTGCGAATGTTTTTGAACACATTAAACAGGATTTTTCCCATGTAGGTGTAGATAATAGTACATTACGATACAAGTGCAGAAAACAGGAAATTCGCAACGAGTGGTGATAAATTAAAACTCGATCGAAGGGAGTGTTTTAAATCGACACGAGTTGCGAATTACCTATTCGCACGTGTATCGTACAACGTTTTACAGTACATATGGCTCTTTAGAGTTTCGACATATGGATGTAATCTGCTGATTACCGCACTCGTGCGGTAAAGTAGCACCATATGTACTGTAAAGGGGATTTACTAATTTTACTATGTGTGTAGATAAAGGTGCCTCACCGCTGCACGGCCATAGTGAACGCTTCCACGACGTTGTTGTCGTTCTTGGCCGACGTCTCGATGTGTGACGCAATCTTGTTCTCGGCGCACCATTGGCGCAACTGCTCGTGGGTCACCTCTCGCTCCCGCGACGGCACGTCTGACTGCAAACCAAAAAAGGCTTTTGTCAATATACACAAGAGGGCACTGCTTTTCGAGTGTATGTGAAATATATATCATTTGATATTCATATTCATATTCATTTAATCGTATCAATCATACATCGTCAGGTTACAGAAATTTTTAAATACATTAAGTCAATAATGAATAATTAAACGAAGCGGTAATAAATACATAATGTCAATAATAATAATAATAACAATAACAATAATTCATAATTAAACAAAGCGGTAATAAATACAGAATGTTAATAATAATAACAATAATTAAAAGAAATGGTACTTAGTGGCACACAAAATACAATAAAGATTACTTAATTAAAGCTGGTCAGCCAAGAATTCTGCTACCGAATAATAAGCCTTTCTCATTAGTAGGGATTTAAGTTTTAGCGTAAAACCAAGACACGTCTGACAGTTTTTAATGGCTGTCGGAATTTTATTTTATAACCGCGGACCCAAGACTCTCATGCTATTGGCAGTTTTTCTAAGTCGATGTCTCGGCACCTCCAGGTCATATTGCCTGCTATCCTGGAATCGATCACTCGTCCATTTCTTCCTCGAAAATGCCTCCAAATTCTGCCGGACATGTTTGGCTACCTCTAGAATGAATAAGGAGGGAAGAGTCAGGATCTTAAAATCGACGAATAGTTGGCGAGCTGGTGTATCAGGAGAAACCCGTGCCATCTTTCTTATTATTTTCTTCTGGATGATGAAGGGTCTGTCCCTATCCGCAGCCAAGCCCCACAAGTCTACTGCATATGATAGTACCGAATGACAGTATGCATAATATGCTCCTAGAAGGTTTTCTTTAGACAAAATGGGTATAAGGCGAGATATTACATAATATGCTGAGTTGAGTTTCTTGCACACCTTATTAATGTGATCCTGCCATTTGAGGCCAGAGTCAAAAATTATGCCCAAAAACTGAGCTTGCGCTACCATCGGAATAGCTGTATTATTGACGAATAAGGAGTGCAAATTGGTGGTAGTAGCCAGACTCTGCCTTAGACTAAATTCCAGCAGGTTTGTTTTTTTCGAGATTTAAGAGCATCCCATTCATCATGAACCATTCAGCAAGGTTGCCAATTACCGATTGGACATTGGTTACTAATCGCTCTCTACTATCAGCATTTACAATTGCACATATGTCATCAGCATACATTACAAAACGCACTATTGGTGAATCAAAGGGAAGGTCGTTCATTAATATAGGGACCAAATTATTGCCTACATTGGACCCTTGAGGCACTGATCTGTCACCTATTTTGCCAAGGCCTGACTTTTGATTATTGACGTCAGTGGACTGAGCCCTGTCACACAAAAATGAATTAATAAGATTGAGCACTGTCCCCCTAATGCCATAATGCTCGAGTTTGCTCGCGATGAGCCCGTGGTCAACCAGATCAAAAGCGCGCGATAAATCGAAGAAAACAGCAACTACGTGTCCCCTATTTTCCAGGTGGTCCAACACTTTTCGTACCAAACATCTAGCAGCACTGGACGTGGATTTTTCTTTTTGATAGGCATACTGCTGTTCACAGAGCGAGTTGTTCATCTTTAGGAATTTTATCAACCGATTACATAATCCCATCTCAAACACCTTCGACACCGCAGGCACTATGGAGATAGGCCTATAACATTTTTGTTCTTTTTTGGAACCCTTTCCCTTATAAACAGGTGTTACTTTTATTTTTTTAAGTGAGGTAGGATATTTACCAGTTCCCGCTGAGTTATTAAAATGATGACATAATACATGTAAGAAATTATCAGGCAGGAAACGCAAAACATAAGTAGGTAGACCGTAGATGTCTTTGGTACCTTTTGGTTTTATCTTTTTGATAATTTCCAGTAGTTCCCCCACAGTGAATGGTGCAAAAAACATAGTTTTCACTACAGAGGGAACAGTTCTACGTAAATGGTTCATGGCATTTTTGATATTAGGCCTCTGTGGGGTATCCCGCACAACTGACAGGTAATATGAATTTAGTGAGTCAGCAAGCTGCGCGTCGGAGCAGGCCGGGCCGCATAAAGCGTGTCGCAGCACTCCCAGCGCGTCCTCACTTTTCGACTCCTTATTTTTGTGGGATTTGATCATACGCCACAGTGCCTTAGAATAGTTGGGTGAATCGGCTATAGATTGGTTAAGGTGAGTTTTTTTTACCCTCCTTAGCAAACCACTATGCTTACATTTGTAGGTCATATATAAATTATTTAATTCTCTATTTTCGGGAAAGTACCTCAGTAGCATGGACAAAAGTAGAAGAAAGTCTTTACTCTCATATGTTTCACGATTACACCATTATATTAAATAACCCCGTATTTTTGAGGAACCTACTGCGGTCTCTTGGGGAAACCGAAGCTCTGTCTAAAGCGGTTCACGGAAGCAATTTATGAAACCATGCTTGGGTGAGATGTCACGTGTACAGAGTCAGAGCGTTCCTTGGAAGAAATTCTCTAAAACCATACGTTAAAGGAGAAACTTTGCCTCCTTGTGCGTGTTCTATCGCTTGTATAATGGTTTGTGCTCCGAAGAACTGTTCGATATTATGCCCACGGCCGCTTTCTATCATCGCACTGCTCGCCTTCGGCAGGGCATTCATCCTCACACCTTAGAACCTAAATGGTCGCGTACGGTACGGTTTCAGAGGAACTTCCTCCCTCGGACCCTCCGGTTGTGGAATGAGCTCCCTGCCGAGGTTTTCCCGAGGTACTACACTATGGGATTCTTTAAGAAAGGAGTGTATAAATTTTTAAAGGGTCGGCAACGAACATGTGACACCCCTGGACTTGCAGGTGTCCATAAGAGGCGGTGACCGCTTACCATCAGGCTTGTACGCTTGTTTGCCACCGACGTGGTATAAAAAAAAACTTAAGTTCCAAGGATACGAGTAGACGAAGAACGCTAAGCTGTGCTGTATCATTTAGGTGGGGAATTGCTACAAAATCGTCTATCCACGGCCAAAACGTACGCTAAAGGAGATCCTGTAAAACTATACCATTTAGACTCCAGGGAGTGTTGATGAACTGGGTGATTTGGGTTAAATGTCACCACGGACTCAAACACCCTTCTGCTGCAAGCCTTTGGCAAAACGAGGCAGTTGTTCAAGTCCGACAAGTTTCGCTCACCTTGTTACCGACAAGCCACCGGTCTTCAGCGCTATCCTATACCACCGGTATCCAGTCTAAACGTCCTCACCTTGTTCCCAACAAGCATGAACGGGAACTTATCGATGCCGTTCTTGACGCCCGCGTAGTGCAGGAACTCGTTGAGCCACATCTTCACGTTCTGGAAGGAGACGCGGTCGTCCACGGAGTAGGCTAGGATGCAGATGTCGGAGCCGCGGTAGAAGGGGGTCCGGAGGGACTTGAAGCGCTCCTGGCCGGCTGTGTCCCATACCTGTAAACATGTTTAAAATTCATTTGTATACGTTACACGTCCCTCTTCAGATCACCGACTTATGTATGTGTATGTGTAGGTACCAAATTATGAACTCTATCGGTCCAGAGGTTTCGGAGTAAATTCAAAGTCAAAGTCAAAATATTCTTTATTCAAATAGGCCTAGCAACAAGCACTTTCGAATCGTCAGTTATAACATGTATTAACATATATATTTATTAATTATTTAGAGCAATTTATTGATGCTATTATTATTCTTCAAAATAAATATTGTTGTTGTAGACATGTCAAAGTAAGAAATTATTTTGTAGTAAAATTCACAATAGGATCGTCAAAAAATAAATAATAATAATAATAGAAAAATATATAAAAAATAGAAATCTAGACAGTTTCTAGAATAAAATCAAAAATTGGCTGTGACAGACGGCCGGACAGACGCACGAGTGATCCTATGAGGTTTCCGTTTTTTCTTTTCGAGGTACGGAACCCTAAAAATCAACTTCACTGGCTACCTGCTAGATATGAGCGCCGCGCCGGCGCGCCGCCGTCGCCGCCACTTCAAGTCGGCGCGCCGCCGCCGAGTGATATACGCGGCGCGCCGGCACAACAAGTTGCGATTTGCTTTCTCGCTCGCACTCGTTACGTATCACACCCGCGTTCGTTCGCAAGATGGCTTCAGTCAATTCAAGTATTTGGCCATGATGTAAGGATAAATAGTTATCCTCTGTCTACGTATTTTACCGAGTGAACACGTGTCTGCATATTAATTTTTTTAATTTAAGATTCCGCAGTAAGCTCGGTTCTCCATACAAACGTAGTTACGCTCTCATTTTAAAACTATGCTAGAGTAACATGAAACTGTGTATACACAATGGGATCCGGCATATCCATGTCGGAAATTAGTTTCTCTTGCTTGAAATTATAATGCAGAAAAAATACAGCGATTATTAAGGTTTTCATAAGAGACGTAAAAAACTCAAAAACATGCTGTATTTTTTTCTATTACAATGTCTAGCAACAGAAACTAATTTCCGACCTAGATATGGCGGCTCCCATTATGTATACAAAGTTTCATGTTATTTCAGCAAAGCGTTTTAAAATGAGAACGAAACTACGTTTGTGTGGAGGATCGAGTTCAGCCGAGCGTACTGGGGACTCTTAAGTTAGTGTGAAATTAATAAATATGATGGTTTACATACGCGGTTACTGTATTAAAATAAATAAAACTTTCTTTATAGCCACAAAAACGAGGTTTTTTTTCACAAATTGCTCCCTAATTAAAATCGAAAGCTCAAGGTCACGCCGCCGTGACACCGCCGCCGCCGCGGAATTTTGCCTATCACGCCGCCGCCGCGGAATTGGCCATCGGCGCTCATATCTACTACCTGCACATTTTTCTGTCTTGTCATTTTCTCACGTGGTCCACTTGTATAGCACTCGTAAATAATTCATACGCAAAAAGTAACGACTCCAATTTTGTACTTCGCCATGCCACACACATGAAAATTGTACTGCTTACCGATAGCAAATGAGGTGGTTACTAATATAACCAAGTCACTCGCCTTCAATGCCTTCAGGCCTATGATATTTGAGGAGTTCCGTAGATTCCTCAGGGAACCCGTACTGACCTTCAGTTCCTTATCATAAGTTTCGCTACAAAATGTGTTTTTCAACGAGTATTAGCAACTACGTCAACGAAATTTCATCGGAATCTGGGAAGCGCCTACATCATTGAGGTCATTGAGGAGTTCCATATGTATCTCATCACTAGTTCCGCATCACCAAGTTTGTGGTTCCCGAGAGCCAATACTTGGTTTATTGCAGAAACTACCGAAATCGGCATAAGCGTGCCTATCAATTTCGCGGATTCGTTCGATTCCTCTTAGATCCCATCACCAGACTTTCAACACGTTTGCTACAACGACGACCTGTTTAGCCTAGTTGGTAGTGATACTGCCTCCGAAGCAAGAGGTCCCGGGTTCGAATCCCGGCCAGGGCATTATTTGTGCACTTAGCACGGATTTTGTTCTTGGGTCTTGGATGTTCTCTATGTATTTAAGTATGTATTTATCTATATATTTATATAAGTATGTATATCGTCGTCTAGTACCCATGGTACAAGCTTTGCTTAGTTTGAGACTAGGTTGATTTGTGTAAGATTGTCCCAAAAAAAATTAAAATATTACTATATGGGACTACTTTGAGGGTGCCTTGAAATAGAAGAAGACTAATTTATTAAAAAACTAAAAAACCCGATTGCGTTTCTGTGTTAATCGTAATTTAGCGCCAAAAATCCGCCATTTTTTTTTATATTTTGATACACCCATTGTCCATCTCACAGTAAATACGAATCTAACGACACCTCTCAAGCTAAAATCCATTGAGCCGTTCAGGCCGCAGAGCGTGCCAAACAATTATACATACATACATGCATACTCGCGAAAAACATAACCCTCCTTCTGGCGCAGTCGTGTAAAAAATCCACAGGCAAGGTAAACTTCAAGCTTATGTGAGTAAGACAAAAAAATTTACACTATCTGTAGTTGTGTCACCTGTCACTTTTATTATCGACAAACGTTCACGTACTAACAGTTTGTTTCATTGCCACGTTGTATGTATTATGTACAGAATAAGACAAAAAAAATTACACTATCTGTAGTTGTGTCACCTGTCACTTTTATTATCGACAAACGTTCACGTACTAACAGTTTGTTTCATTGCCACGTTGTATGTATTATGTACAGAATAAGACAAAAAAAATTACACTATCTGTAGTTGTGTCACCTGTCACTTTTATTATCGACAAACGGTCACGTACTAACAGTTTGTTTCATTGCCACGTTGTATGTATTATGTACAGATACTTGTGCATCCATGCGCGGGAACAAAGTAAGCTTTCGTGTTTACTCGTAAGGCCGTCATTAATAAGCAGAGGTCGGAATTTTCGCGGCAAAACATAAGACTGTCGCAATATAGCTTTTATGTCAAACACATTTTTACAGGTAAATAATAATAATAATTTATTGAATAAATGAAGTACACAATGCTGCTTACATTGTTTTTTATCTTAAAGGTAGGTAGGTACTTACTAATAGCAACACACCCAACCGACCAATGGCAAACCCGACATGCCAAATGCCATAAGGTCTACAAATGGGCATATAGTTGTGCTGGTACTAGGCACCTACATAGTCGAGTGCGAGTGAGTAAGCATCCTCTGCTCCCCGTACTAGTATTGAACTGTATCACGGTGGAAACAGGATTCACCAATCTCGTTATTCACGACTTTTATATAACGTAATTTCAAAAGTTAAGTAAGGTTTACAAATTTAATAAGTGAATAAGTGTATGACTAAAGCTACCCTAAATCTTGTACTTGTATCATTTTTAAGCAATTACTTTAAGTATGCTACTGACATCTGCTCTTACTCCATTGGATATTCTACTTTAACACGCATGTAATAGAGTTTCTATTATATAGACACTGTCTTAAAACCGTATGTTTCTAATAGAAACTCTATAACATAAGCGTTAAAATAGACTATCCAATGGAATTAGAGTATATGTCAGTGTCAAACTCAAAGTAATCGTACTGTACCGACTACAATAGAAGGAAGGAGGTACTCAGTTCGTCTGCAAGTTTGCTTGTTCTTTTTTTTATTCACTATGCTGTGCGATAGAGATAGCACCCAGTGACATCTGGTACAAACAAGTTAAACATTTCCATAGAAAAAATCGTACTACGAGCTGAAAGGCCCCTGACATTACATCATTAAAGATACAATAAAAGTAAAAATAAAATAAAACAGTATAATGTATAAGTTCATGTAAAAAGTACATCGTCATTTACGATTTTAGTCTCGAGGCACAGACAGCCAATATCGGTCAACAGGGCTCTCTAGGTCATCGCAGATTGCCTTCAGAAGCCCATAGAAAAATTCTTACTTCGAGCTGAAAGGCTCCAGAAAAAAAGACCAATCAAAGACAACATTTCAAATCACTCATCATCTTTTTTTGAATGGTGTATTAACTAAACTTAAAGTTCAACTCTCCACTAATGTTAAAACGCTATCGACCAATACAGAATACTGACCCTAAGTCCATTAAGGCGAAAGCTTACTTTATTGATAAAAACAATATTAAATTATAACGATATTACATATTTATTAAATCACGCTTGATATTGAATATAAATTATAATATACATAACCTTACAAGCAAATATAAATAGACCCCTGGGCAAAGTTAGTAGGTGCACTCCACAGAATCGTGGAGGGCCACTTGACATTGGCAAAGTGCCTTAGCAGCAAGACGCCACCAATAACAAAAAAAGAGGAAATATAGTCTGGTGGATGCGGGTGGCGCAGGTTCGGTCATTGTGACACTCTTTGGGGGAGGCCTATGTCCAGCAGTGGACATCCTTCGGCTGATATGATGATGATGATGAAAGCAAAAATAGATGGTTTTAATTGTGAGGCGGACCGCGTGTAACAAACAGCGTCACAAATGACTATGTTACACTATCTATCAAACGAAAAAGCGTAGAATTTTTTTATGCGTTACAGCATTATTTTTTCAGAACTTCATAGTTTGGAAAATAGAAGGCCGAGGGACACACGTCATACGACTTTGACATCCAATATCTCACCATGGCATCAAATATCTCAGATCGTAATTTTACATCACTTTTCTGTAGCGGTTCATGGAAGCCTCAGCCTCTGAGTAAATCGGCTGTGATATATGGACGGATGGACAGACAGAAATTGAAAATATAAGGGTTCCGTTTTCCACATTTTGGCTACTGAACCCCAAAAAAGGTATCCCGTGTTAATCCCAGGCAAAGACCTTATACATATGTATATACATAATATAACACTAACAAGACCAATATTTTTGAAAACCTTGGCAAATAGAAATAGAAAGAAATAGAATAGAAATAGAAAAGCTTTATTCATGGCAAACAAACAGACAAAATGTTACGAAGTTTTACAATTTTTAAAGTTTACCATGAAATGGTCCCGCCTCAGCATGGTGCTGACTCAGGAGTCAGCGCTGGTCTTTGGCGGCAGGACCATTGATTGGTCACGATCTGTTCGGCACAGCCAAGTTCATACACATGTACACATTCCATAAACAATAAATAATAATAATAATAATCGTCATCACCATCCCCCATGATGAGAACCTCGTGAAGGCCGAGAAGGACAAGGTTAGTAAGTACTTAGACCTGGCACACGAGGAGGTAACCGCTATGTGGGATGTTGATTCGACGATCATTGTCCCGATAGTCGTCTCTGCAAACGGTCTAATTGCGAAGAGTCTCGACCAACATCTTAAGAGACTCTCGCTAGATGGCTGGGTCAAGGGTCAGATGCAGAAGGCGGTACTCTTGGACACGGCGCGGATAGTCAGGAGGTTCCTCTCTCTGTCGCTCTAACCACCGGTAGCTTAGGCCCCGCCTCGCTGCCGGCGGCACTCTAGGTTAGGTTTTTTATAATGCTTTTATATTTTGTATGTATATTTTTATATTTTACATTTGATAAATTTATTGTAAAAAACCTAACATGTGAAAAAGAATAAATAAGGAGAATAATAATAAGGCAAAAATGCATGTACGTGTAAGCAAACCCGACTGTACCACACGGCCTTATACAAAAATTGAACGCATCCAGGTGTCTAGCTCGAAGTTAGTCTGTGGCTTAAAGTACGATTTTTCAAGGATGTTAGTTTAACTTGTTTGTATCAGATGTCACTGGGTGTGCACACAAATAAAAATGAACTTTACATGTAAGACAAAAGACTGTTAAAGGGCCTCTTCAGCAAACATGGAGGGTAACACCATACACTTGCTACCCAAAAGACCTCCATGCCGGGAGAGGTGAAAAACCTGGGTAAATATGCCCTTATAAGAAGCTTAGCATTGCTATGCAATAATGTATACTCGCGCGAGCGCATAATAAGCATTTAGAATAAAGCGCATTATAATTATTATAAGGGTTGTATACATTCGCTATAAGCAATAAACACTTATTCATGAATAGCAGCTCCGTAACTCTTTTTCCTGAACCAGCACTAATCACTTTTATTACGTTGGGGAAATGCGTTTTGCATCCCGTCCTGTCAGGGAGGACAGGTATGATGGACTAACCGCGGCTAGGTAGCCTTGGACTACCGTCTAAAACCACCAACGAAATCCGGCTCCGCCTTGTATTGGGGCGCCGCAGGATCGCTCTTGGCATTCAACCGGGTACAACCAGCCCTAATCCCTAGTATGATGATGATTTTTCAGTTATCGCTCATAAGGGACATAGGGCTTGTAGAAGAGTTCTCCATTTGTAATGATCTAGCACGGTTTCTTTCAGTTTTGTTAAGCCGAGGTTATTGTGTTACACAAGCAAGATATCCGCAAGAAAAAAAATAGTTTGAAGTTGAAAAGTATTTATCATGGGCATTATGGGCAACGGAAAATATTGCACTGGTAATGTTGGTTTTTTGAATTTAGTGCAAAATAAAACAAACAATAATTCACTTCAAAACCTAAACTAAATATACAACAATAATTCTTAACTCACCTGCAATGTGTACTGCTTCCCATTCACCTCTATAGTCTTATTCATGAACTCAACCCCGATAGTGTGAAAGCTATGGTCATCAAAGTGATTAGAGATAAATCTACTCATCAAACACGACTTTCCCACTCCGCCATCCCCCAGAATCACAATTTTAAGCAGACTGTTCTTCGGGCCGCTCCTTCCGCACTCTCGATCGTTTTCCTCGCCCATTTTTAGAATATAACCATTATATTTCAAGCTAAGTCTTTTATTGGTACAACCTTGAACTGAAGTAAATTACGGGTGTGTAATTAATGACTCAAAATTCTCGGCGCAGTTGGGCTTTATTAACGCGATGGAACGCGAGTTTTGGATATGACTACTTCTTTGAGGAGTGGTAGATATCAAAATCGTAATGTTTTTATGCTCAGCTGATCGCTTTTACGAATTAATTTTAGCTATAATCAAAACACAAGTAATATAGTGACGTTCAAGCTCTATACTGAAAGTGAAATGTCAAATCATGAAAAGTTTGAGTTGACGCAGATGGTGCTTAATGATTTTCGATGGGCTAATAAGTACCGCCGATTTTAATTAGCAAGCAATAATTATTTGTTAAAGATTCCGTTGTAATTAACACTATTTAAACTTAATTAAAAATGTCAAACGTTCTTCTTGAACTTAATCATGACTAGTGCCATCTGTTGATACTTTATAAGCCCATAGTTACTGTTTACAAAAATATAGTTAACGTTTTACATAATCGAAAATCCCATTCTAGACAAGTAATATAAAGGAACGCCATTTACCGCTTTGATAAAAATGAAAGAATTATCTAATTAAATTTAGTGAATAAAATCGCTTAATATAATACAAGGTTTCTGACGCCATCTACCGAAGGAAGTGTATATTAAACAACTGGAGTTTGATGGCGTGTCGTAGTAAATCACTATTTTACCGCTAGATGACCAACCCCATTTCTATACAACGCACTTGCTCGCGAGGATGTCACGTTCGAGCCGTGCGCTTGACTGAGTTCTGTGAGTTCATTTCATTCCGCTTTGTTTTGCGGAGACGTGAGCACGTTATGTTGCAGTCGTTCGCCGCATGCCGTTTGCCGTATACAATGTTTTCCCTATTAAATCTTTATTTTGTGTGAACACAACTTTCTTTTAACAAGTTTCGTGTTAACTTTAATTAACCGCGTGCGCGTGTGTAACTGGTAAACAACTTTCCGAGTTGAAACGTCGATGTCAAAATACTTGTCGGTGGCATTTAATGGGAAAGGTGTGCCGCGAGACCTGTCGGGTGGGTGCTGGCTTGGCGTCGGGAGGCAGCTAGGATGTTAGGAAGCGAGGTGAGTGGCGTTAGACGTGGTGCGGGGCGCGGGGGGAAGTGCATTCACCTCTGACCCGCGCGAAGCGAGCGTCGCTCAAGGTCGGTGCGCCGAGTGAAGGTCGTCGCATTACGAGGGTACGCACCCCTGGCCTGGCGCTGTGAAAAATCCTTTGACGCTGGCCAAACGAAATTAAATCTTATGTCTACGCGATAAAGAAATGTCAAAGCATTTTTCACCCTGTATTTGACTTTGCTTACAAAGCTCAAGTTTAAAAAAACTTCAGATAGGTAATTAGTGTTGTTTAGCTGCTTATAATAATAACAACAAATTTAATATTTATATGTTGAAAGTTTCAATGCTGTTGCTGGAAGTTTTTTCCCTATTGAAATCCAATTCGATTTTCAGATTCGCCCTATCGAATCGCATTTCAAAGAACAGTCCACGCAGCGGCAAAACAACTGGCCGAAAATTGTAGCAAGATCTATGAAAATCAAACCGAATCTGAACCATTTTTTTGCCGCTATTTGCGTTCGTGTATAGTTTTTATGTATTGTGTTTGTTTTTGTGCTAAGCGAAAGTATATTATAGCATTGTATACTGTAAAAGTATCATATTATATGACGCAATCTTATTCTTAATCGAGCAACATGTCCTTACAACTGGTTTTAGCAGAAATGAAGGTTGAAATACGAGTCCTTGCAAGCTAGCGTTCGTTCACTTTGTTGGCGCTTAAGAGGGCGCAGTACGATCGGTGTGGATCGGTTCTCCATACAAACGTATTTATGCTCTCATTTTAAAACGCCATGCTAGAATAACATGAAAATTTGTATACACAATGGGATCCGGCATATCTAGGTCGGATCATAGTTTCTGTTGCTAGAAATTGTAAAAGAAAAAAAATACAGAGGCTTTTTGAGTTTTTTACGGCTTGTATGAAAACCTTAATAATCGCTGTATTTTTTCTCCATTATAATTTCAAGCAACAGAAACTATGATCCGACCTAGATATGCCGGATCCCATTGTGTATACAAAGTTTCATGTTATTCTAGCCTGGCGTTTTAAAATGAGAGCATAAATACGTTTGTATGGAGAACCGAACGTACTGCGCAGTCTTAATTGTAATGTGAATCGTTATATTTGCGGCACTTCGAGAGTTTTTATTCTTCCAATATTTTAAATGTTCTGAACTCAAACTATGACAATAGTATTGATATAATTCCATTGATTAAAAGATCCGATGATTGTATTAATCAAGTTGAGTTTTAGATAGTAAACAAATTGCTTTTATTGTGTATTTGCGGTGTAGAAATGTAGGATTACTAAAGAAAGGCCTTTAGTAGGCTTTTAACGACTTAAGTGTGTAATTCCTTACTGCCAGTGATACACGCAATGTTTTTCATCAATTTCCGAGGTTATAATTAGGTATTTTCAACAAAAAGCAAATAAATGTAAACAATTTGAAAATATAAACCACAAATATGAGTTTAGTAGAGCAGATCCGCTCGTTTAATTTTAACGCTTTCGGTGTTAAATGCCCTAAGATTTCTGTACATCTGATATTCCCACTAATGCACAAATCAGTTACCTACTTTAGACAGACTGATAAGTGATATATGACAGGTCTTAAACCTGTCAGTTTATCCCTTTTCATAACCGCAAATTGTACCGAACTGATGTTTGTGACGTTTTGGTTTACTTGTATGGAATTTGACATTTTGGTGTGGCTGCAAACGGAGACAGTTCGCAAAAGTTGATAAAGGCCGTACTAGGTATTGGCTATGTGCGAAGTAGGTGGTGGGGGTAAGCTAGGCGATCGTAGCGCACACCATCGCAGAAATGTGTACTTACCGGGGACCACTGTCAAATTTACTTTCACGTTTTCTATTGGTTTCTTAACGGTTTCCTACGATTCGTTTCGTTTGTATGTATTTATTTCAGTAAAATTTCCAATACGGGGTCTTTCTCGTTTACTAAATTAAATAAAATACAAAGAATATAATACTCACTAATGAGAAGAACGATAACTCCATACAAAAAATATTACACCCTCCCGAAACGTCAAAAAGTCGTTTATACTACTAGCGACATCGCTTTTGAGCAGTGAACTAAAAGGTGGCTTGTTGGTAGGCAGGTTGCCTCCGGAGATTGGGGCCCGGGTTCGAATCCCGGTAAAGAAATATATTTTTTATTTATTTTTTACTTCGGTTTCGTAGCATTGTATTTATCTATATAGATTTAAATAAAATGCAGCTGTGTATGTGTGAAAAAATATTTATTTTGTAATATTGTTGATTTTCTCTTTAAAAAGAGATATTTTGTTCGCCTCTTCCGGCAAATAGATCCCGATTGTTAGGCTAAGGGAAATAATGCAATCGAACTTATTCTTGATCTTGGGCAGCAGCTCCACATTTAGCACACATCGTGTATTCATTTGTGGATTTAATTACATCTTCCATCTAACAACCACTGGAGAAAAACTGAAGGTGGAATAATCCACAAACGTGACGCAAGTGGGTACTATCTTCCAAGGCCCAACTAAAGTCCAGTATAACACACAAACTATAATTCTCTTCTTTGCTTTGATTTTATACTGAACACTGAATATAATGGAATGCATTTGCATGCGTTGTCGCTGTCGGGCAAGACAACGCGACAAGAAGAATATATTAGCCAAAACTGAATTTAATACACAATTTTCACAAATAGAATATTGTTCGTGTTCGGTCTTCAATCGTTCAACTTTATTACCGAGAAGAAAAGTAGCTGTAATGTTCCATCGATGTTAACTTATGCTTGTGGATTTCTATTACCAACAGCATGCCACAAGAAAAGCAAAAACAACGTTTGTAAATATAATTGTTTGTTTTGTTGAAATACGTTTTGACAATATTTATGATATGGTAGTTTGACACAAGTGTTATTTCAATATATGAAGTTTCCATGGTAACCGAACCATAGAGTTCACTTGCTATCCTTCACAGTAGCGCTACTATAAAAATAAACAATACATAATTTAACACAGAATACACAGAATTAATCATGAAATGATATATCTTGCGCGACTAAAATGCAAGAGCAAATTTTACATAAATTAAAACGATTTTTCAGATGCATGGCACCATTGATAAATCAAATTAAGCCCCACCCAGACGTTCCAGCATTGCAGTTGTGGGATCTATAATATAGAACGAGACAACCGAGGTCTATAATCTTCCTATTTTGCTCTATCTTATAGGTTGCTTCCCACGGCAGACTGCAAGGTGGACTGCTATGTTGCACTGTCTGGATGCCCTTAAAGTATTACTGGTAACAATTTAATTTCACTGCAACTTACACATACGCAATTACGAAGCACCCTACATGTCTTAGCGTAGTTAATACCCCTTGATAAAATATTCATGTGTCTTTATTTGACATCTCTAAATTTTGACATTGTCTCGGGACCTTTGACGTTTGACGTTTCAGACGTGCACATAGCCAATGTATTAGTGTTACTCACTCTGACACTAATTAAACATAGTCGCACATTGGAAATATGAACTATATTGATAAGCTGGGATTAATTAGATATAATTAATCTTTATTCAATATAATTACGAAAAACCATTGACATGACATGACACAATAATAACAGTGACAAGTGGAACAAATTTGAGTATGAAATTAAAATAATATAACACCTATTCAGCCTGTCATAATGTAAGCCTGTATAGTCTTTATTCTAACACTCCTCCTTAATTTCATACCTCTGATAGTCCCATACTTCTCGCACACAACGTGAACTTACCCTTTAATAGGGGTTTCGTAAGTACGTCTGCCACCATTCGCCCGGTCTCCACATACTCTAATCGAACATGTCCATACTCAACCGCTTCTCGTACATAGTGGTGACGCACATCAATGTGTTTTGTGCGTTGGTGGTGCACAGGATTCTGCGCAATGGCAATTGCTGACTGGCTGTCACTGTAAATAGTCAATTGCCTCTCTTGCTCTCTAGTGATCTCAGCAACAAAGCGTTTTAAGAATATTGCCTCTCTGGCTGCTTCCGAGATGGCGACATATTCGGCTTCTGCAGTAGAGAGTGCTACAGTTCTCTGCTTTTTGCTTTCCCAACAAATCGCTCCTCCTTTCCACAGGAAGACCAATCCAGTGTATGACCTTCTGTCATACGATGTAGCATGACTTGCATCAGCATACCCCATCAATCCTTTCCTGTCAGTTTTGCTGTACGTAAGTCCGTGACTCTTGGTACCCTTCAAGAATCTGAGCACCCGTTTCGCTGCTGTCCAATGCTCCTCCGTAAAGCAGGTGTTAAATTGGCTCAGATGGTTCACTGTATGAGCTATGTCCGGTCTCGTACAGACAGATAAATACATTAGTGAACCAATCAGATTTTGGTATGGTATGCCAGCATCCGGTTTGTGTGTTGATCCTGGTTTCTCCAGTTTTTGTCCAGGTACAGATGGCGTTGATGCAGTCTTACAGTCAACCATGCCAAAGTTCTTCAAAATCTTATCGACATAACTTTCTTGGTCGATTTTGATTGAAGTTTCGTTTTGGGTAATCCGAATTCCCAAAATAAAGTTCGCTCGACCGAGATCTTTCATCTCAAACTTCTTCATCAGGTCTCTTTTAAGACTTTGCAGCTCCTCGTTGTCATTCCATAAAATGAGAATGTCATCTACATATACCGCAAGTATAATGACTTTCTTTCCGTTTGATTTTATATAAACGCAAGGTTCATTCTTGGATCTCGTAAATCCCAGTTGTAACAACTCGTTGTTTAACTTGGTGTTCCACGCCCTAGGAGCTTGCTTCAATCCATAGAGCGAGCGCTTCAGCAAACATACGAAGTCAGGTCCCTTTTCCTCAAACCCTTCTGGTTGTTTCATGAACACAGTCTCTGATAAGTCTCCATTAAGGAACGCCGTTTTCACGTCCATCTGATCGATGTTGAGACGATAAGCAGCTGCTAATGCTAAAAGTGTTCTAAGGGAACTGTGTCTTACGACCGGGGAGAAGGTCTCATCATAGTCAACTCCGTATCGCTGACTGAATCCTCGAGCCACGAGGCGAGCCTTATATCTCTTTCTTCCCTCCCCCTCGTCTTTGATCTTAAAAATCCATTTAGAATCAACGACGTTGCATCTCTCTGGCCGTTTGACTAGGACCCATGTCCCGTTCTTCTTTATCGCACTCAACTCTTCTTGTATAGCGGCTGTCCACATCTTACTATCACTTCTTGATAGTGCGTCACGAATCGTACTGGGATCCTGTTCTGATTCAGTGGCTTGATATAGAAGATAGTCTGTAAACTGAGTAGGTTTCCTTCTTCTAAGGGGGTACCTACGTTCCTTCTCCTGTAAGTCCTCCTGAGATTCTTCATCCATAGTTGAAACTGATTCACAATCTTCAAACTCCGCCAGGTCAGAGTCTATATTTGGCTCATTTTGATTGCTATGTTCCTCTCTAGGTACATCACAGTCTATGCCAGAAGTCTCGTCTTCTTCGTGTTCCACTCTAGGAATGTCATCGTCCACTGTAGGAATATTATTATCTTCCAAACTTTGGCCAGAGTCATGTGAAGTTTCTCTTTCATCATGTTCAGATGACGATGACGGTCTGTTCTCAGGCTCTGCGGTGCTTTCACGTGACAGTTGCTTCTCTAGACAGTCTTCAGACAGATTTAGCATCACCTCCGGATGCTGTTCTGTTTCTGAACTCTGACGTTTTTGAGGTGACGGTTGCTTCGTTACATTGTCTTCAGACAAATTTAGTGTCACCTCCGGGTGTTCATCTGTTTCTGAACGCTGACAGTGCATTTGGTTTTCCAAGAATACTACGTCTCTTGCCTTGAAAACTGCGCCAGAAGTGGGGTCAACTAATCTATAAGCTTTAGAGTTATCACAGAAGCCAGTATAGATCAGTTCTCTGCTTTTAGGATCCCACTTTTTTCTCTTTTGTTGAGGAATGTGCATAAAGGCTTTGCACCCAAAAATCTTCACCATGCTGAGGTCACATTTCCTCTGTGACCACTTCTCTTCTGGTGTCTTATTCTTCACCGCTAATGTCGGTGAACGATTTTTCAAAAATACTGCATGGTGGACAGCCTCTGCCCAAAACCGTTTAGCCAAACCGGAATCTTGGAGCATGCTTCTAGCTTTCTCGTTAATCGTTCGATTTGCTCTCTCTGCGACTCCGTTCTGCTCTGGCGTATAATCAACTGTCAGCTGATGCTGAATCCCGAATTTTTTCAAGTATTCATCCATACGTTTATTGACAAATTCCGTGCCGTTGTCTGTGCGAAGAATCTTCAGTTTCCTTCCACTTTGTACTTCGGCGAACTCCTTAAACTCTATAAATTTTTCAAAAACTTCGCTCTTCTGTTTTAAAAAATAAACAAACGTCTTACGAGTAAAATCGTCAATAAATGTTAAAAAATATCGCGCCTTGCTGACAGAAGAGACCTCCATAGGTCCGCATACGTCAGAGTGTACTAAACCTAGTACCTCAGTGCTCCTCGTAGCGTTGTTCCTTTTAAAAGGTTGCTTCGTTTGTTTCCCCATGATGCAGGGTATACACTCAAGTTTAGTAGAAGTGTTGGGAAAACTTACCCCTGTAGCCATCTTATCTCTGAGTAATTTGAGATTTTTCATACCGAGATGCCCCATCCTACGATGCCACTGCATCAGCTGGTCACCTTCAGTAGCTGATGAAAGCGCAGAACCCTGTGAACAGCACTTGATTTTATAGATGCCTCGTTCTTCCACACCTTTCACTACAGCCTTTCCTCTAATCTCACATTCATCACTCTTAAAGATGTCACACCCTTTTTCTGTAAATACCACCACATGCCCTTTTTTCGCGATAGCATTTACACTCAGTAAATTAGAAGCTAATTTAGGAACATACGTTACATTGCTAATGGTTAAGTCTATTGATTCGCAAACTACCGTACCTTCGCTTTCACCCAATACCTCGTTACCATCGGCACATGTCACTCTCAAAGGCTTAGAAGTATATTTTAAATCCTTGAACCACGACTTGCGATTCGTCATATTTGTCGACGCGCCCGAGTCAATTATCCAGTCATCCGCGTGTAGTTTTGCCGTAGTGCCAAACGCATAGGCTTGCAGCGCTTCCTTCCTTTGTTTTGGATTCTCCGGACAATCGTGTGCTTTGTGAGGTCCGTCACATACGAAACACTTAATCCTTCCTTTAGCCTTCTTCTTAGGTGCACTCTTGCTATTATGCTTATTTGTCAGAAGTGCCGATGTTGATTGCTTCTCGCTAGAGCTTGCCGAGTATGTATCTTCCATTTGAAAAAGCTTCGTTTTCACATAATCGGTAGTCAAATTGATGTTGCTGTTCTCTATGGCCAACCTCATCGGTTGAAACTCTGGGGTAAGGCCTTGAAGGAGCAGAGCTGCCAGCAGCTCATCATCAATCTCCTTCCCTAAGTCCAGCAGCTCTTGTGACGTAGTTAAAACAGATGTCACATACTCACGAATCGTTGAGAATTGTTCGAGCCTCATGCTCACTAGTTTTGTCAATAGCCGGCAACGGTTGTTTAATCCTTTGTCCTCAAAAGCACTTCTTAATGCCTCCCAAGCGTCCTTTGCTGTTTTAGTGTTTCGGACGTGCACCAAGCAATGAGGTCTGACCATTAAACATATTTTTGCACGCGCTCTCTGGTCTCGCTTTGTACCAGAAACGTCTGTGGCCGCAGGAGTGGTACTTGTAAATTCCCATAAATCATCGTGAATTAGATATAATTCCATGAGGAATTTCCACGTTGCATAGTTTGTGTTGCCATCTAACTTCTCCAGCGATGGCAAACCACTGCTGCCAGAACTGCAAGATGCAGTTTCTCTATCGCCGCTTCCGCCCATGTTTTGCATGTTGGGCCTATTACCTATTAGTGTTACTCACTCTGACACTAATTAAACATAGTCGCACATTGGAAATATGAACTATATTGATAAGCTGGGATTAATTAGATATAATTAATCTTTATTCAATATAATTACGAAAAACCATTGACATGACATGACACAATAATAACAGTGACAAGTGGAACAAATTTGAGTATGAAATTAAAATAATATAACACCTATTCAGCCTGTCATAATGTAAGCCTGTATAGTCTTTATTCTAACACAATGTTCCGTTGTAACTTATTTTGGCTGACCATATAGTCTTCTTAAAGTGTGTCACACACTGCAGAGGCCTGCGGTGTGGCCGTTGTTTACTATGAAAATCAAGGCCGCGTGTGTCTGAATGATTGTTAAGATTGTCATAGTGTACAACAGGCCGCCACCGCAGGCCGCTCCAGTGTGCGACACGCTTAATACTACGGATATGTTGGTATTATTAAATCTTAGTTATAAACTCAGCAATAACATATTCATTACATTGTCAACTTTTTCATTTGAAACTTCCAGTGCTTCCACAGATAATGATAAAAAATTCGTGTAGAAACTCGAAAGGCGAAAGCTACTACAGACAGTTAATTTTTCAAGCTAAACTTTAGGGCCTGAATTACACTGGCGCGGCCTGCGGTGGCGGTCAGTAGTAAATTTGACAGCTAATGACAAGTTTACTATTGACCGTAAGTTTGACCGCCGCGGCCAGGCCGCGACAGTCTGTGAAAGGCTTAAGACCTAATTGCAATTTAAAAAAAAACATGTTTGATTTAATATACCTCCTTTAGGCGCCTTCCTGACTTGTCGATGCGGGGGCGGTACGATATGAGATAACTGTCAGCTGTCAGTGTCAACCGATACTAATGCAGTACTGCCCCACTTCTGCGCATGGTATTACTACTGCGCAAACGTATTACTGACAGTATTTCGTCAAGTGAGGAAATCTCACATCGGTAAATTCACGTCAATGAGCAAAATACCTATGACATGTCGCACCCGCCCCGCCAAGTCAGGAAGTCGCCTTAGCGTGTAAAGCTAATGACAGTATTGACAATCACATACTTACGAGTGAACGGCATACAAAGTCAAAAAAGTGTCAATTGGTGTCAATGTCAATATTGATTTTGTAAACAAATCAAGTTTTTGTTAAATGGTTTAATTCGGTATTTCCACTGACTCTGGCAAGGGTCCTCGAGGCTGCCATTTCTCTTTTATATTAATAATCAATATTGATTTCCATTTAATAATCATAATCATATGGAATGAAATAATTAAGTGCAGGAATTGAGTGTAAGAAAGCTCTATCATACCATCACATCATGCTCCTACCGTTCCTACCTAAAGTTGAGTGTTTCGTACATTGGTTTATATGATGAACCCAGTAGTGGTACGTGTGTCGTGTGGTAGATACGGGCCGGGTTCGAACCCGCGACTTCAAGACTGAAAGTCGCGTGCACTGCTCGGCAACAGCGGCTTCAGAATCAAGCTAGATAAAATGGTTTGTTTCCTAAATATTATCGGCAGGCAACCTTTCAAAAATATTATCATCATCATATCAGCCGAAGGACGTCCACTGCTGGACATAGCCCCCCAAAGAGTTCCACAATGACCGGTCCTGCGCCACGCGCATCCAGCGGACTCCCGCCAGGTCATTAGTCCACCTTGTGGGGACCCTGCCCACGCTTTCCGGTACGTGGTTGCCACTCGAGAACCCTTCCGCCCCAACGGCCAAAGGTTTTACGTGCTATACGCGTCGCCCATTGCATTTAAATTCAGCGATTCGGAGGGTTATATTGGTTACTTTGGTTCTACAGCGGATGATCACATTTTATTTGCCCTTATGTTGCCGGAATTGGAACCCAGGACTGTCGCGTCATTACCCTACCCACTATGCTAAAACGGTCGATTAATTCAATTAGTAAATTACTATCTAATGGGATTTGTAATTAGTTTTGCTAATCAATTCTAATCAGCTAAAACAAGTTATTGTCTGCTATCCTACCCGCCATTGTAATAAGTAGTCATGACTAATCTTACACACGTGACGTGACGTGACTACATTTAATACAAATGGACCGCATGGGATGAGGCTCTAGGGCGCTATCTCGAAACAAAAACGAATGGAGTTTGAATATCTCCCCCTCTGTCGCTATATGCAAGTGCGACAAAGAGGAGATACACGAGCTTCGTCCGTTTTCGTTTCGCGGTAGCAGCCCTTACATTTGGCAGCCTTCTCGAACGAATCTGTGTAGCAGACTGGAATCCTTCCTCTAAATCATGTGACTTACACGGATTTCATAATTACCTATTTGTTTTGACATACAACGAGGGTGGTAAACACAAAGTACAATACTGAGTTACTGAGATAGAGATATCAGTGAAATACTCCACATAGATCGTTCGTGGCCCAGCGGCGCCCGCGTACAGCGTGCGGTATGCGAGGTTAAGCAATGTCGGGCGAGGTCAGTCCTTGGATGGGTGACCGCTTTGAGTGGTTACTAACTGAGCGCTCCCGTGCTTTGGAAGGCACGTTAAGCCGTTGATCCCGGTTGCTGTCTATGATAGCAGTCGTTAAGCCAAGTTAGAGGCCTGCGGGCGGCTTAAGAACCTCTAACAGTCAAGTTGCCCACTCACTCGACAAGCCTAATCCCAATGAGGTCTAGTTTTCCCGTCGGGTTAGAAGGTCAGATGGCAGTCGCTTCTGTAAAAACTAGTGCCTACGCCAAATCTTGGGATTAGGTAGGGGACCCCAGGCATCCTTCAGGATGCAACTGTACTGGGAATAACGCTAGGAGGATGATGACTCCACATAGATCGTAGTGTCGCAATTTTATACTATTCGTATAACGGCAATATGTTGTAAAAGTTTAACATGAGGGAACTACCATATTATATGTAAATCTAACAGTATTTGCTTAATCTACGGCACGACAAAGTTATCCGATGGAGTCGTGGGCGCCGCCGTCAGTTTAACGGTAAACTCCTTTGGTATACTCGTACGAGCACTTTAGCTCCAGTTCTGGTCACCGATATATACATATTTGCTTAGTGTGTAGGGAATAACATAAACACATCTCACGTAATCTATGGACGCCCCGTATTTCAGAGTCGACTTTGGAAGAAAGATACATTTACATACATACATATAATCCCGCCTGTTTCCCAGAGGGGTGGGCAGTGATCACGGATTTCCATTTGCTACGATCCTTGACTGACATACAACTTCCGCTTCAAACTCTCATAACATTGCATGCATCCGTGCCGATTTAGGGTACTCTTGACCTGGCCTTTCTTTTACAAACAATAATATTATAATATCACATTATGCCACGAATCACGAAATGGTCACAACTCAGCGTAATGCTGGCAGAGCCATCAGCGCTGGTCTTATATTGCGACCATTTAGTGAGATCACGGCGAAGTGACGAGACGCACACGCACACGAAATCACAAGAACACAAATAGCGTAAAAAGAAACAATTAAGTAAAAAAAACATTCAAAATGAAATCTAAGAAAAGTCCTCATTATAATGAGGCGAATGAGGGGAAGAGGTGTCGGGTTTTTAAGCCTAAGATTCCAGGCCGCACATGTTCTTAATATATAGTCTGTCTGTGCCATCAATATTTAAAACTATATCATTATTTTTAATCTGTATTTATACTGGAGTTACAGGTCAAAGAATACTAGTTAAGTTAAGATGACGATGTCAGCTCCAGTAAACTTCTAACTACCACAATCTTCTTAAATCTATACTAATATTATAAAGCTGAAGAGTTTGTTTTTTGAACACGCTAATTTCAGGAACTACTGGTTCGAATTGAAATAGTACATTACGATACAAGGGTTGTAAAACAAAGAAAGGCCGATATCGCAGATATTTGAGGCCCGAGCCGCAGACGAGGGTCATAAATATGCGAGAGAGGGCTTTCTGTTTTACGACCCGTGTTTTGTACACAATTTTACGTCACCACTTGGCCAAAAAGTGGGGTTTTCCGGACGCGCAGCGTGCGGAAAAACGCGCTTTTTGGCAAGGTGTGATGTAAAAATATTTTTGTGTTGGATAGTCCATTTATCGAGGAAGGCTTTATGCTGTATAACATCACGCTGCGACCAATAGGAGCGAAGACGCGGACGAAGTCGCGGGCAACAGCTTGTGTAAATATAAAACTATATCTTACTAAGCCAATAACGTAACATGACATAACACGTGAAGTGAAATTAGGTCACGGCCCAAAACATACAGAATAACAGAAACTTAACATTTAACACTCAAAAACTTATATAATTAAATTAATTAACTTTGAGAATAGGGTCTAAGGGTGGTATTCCACTCTTCCAATATATTTGTCCAATTTCTTTGTCAAATCTTTGATCAAAGTTCTATGACGTAGGCCCATTCCACTCATCCAATATCTTTGTCCAACCAAGTTTTTCTTTTTCATGCGTAGCCATATTGATTTAACTGTCATCGGAATCTTTGATCAAATGTCGGGGTCCCATCCAAGTTGGATCGAATCATCCAATTTCTTTGATCAAATGTA
Source organism: Notocelia uddmanniana (assembly GCA_905163555.1). Taxonomy (NCBI): domain Eukaryota; kingdom Metazoa; phylum Arthropoda; class Insecta; order Lepidoptera; family Tortricidae; genus Notocelia; species Notocelia uddmanniana. Next base: position 3,933,668 of record LR991052.1, read on the forward strand.
TATTGGACAAAGATATTGGATGAGTGGAATACCTCCCTAAGTGAGTTGTGGGTGTTGGACGGGCAAACAATCACTGCAGCATCACATTATCTCTTATCTTTAAATATACAATTGCGGAAAGGTGCACTGAAAACAAGGTCCGAAATTATCAGGTTATTTATGATCTTTGATAATTATCGAGATAATTACCCTATAACTACCGGATAATTATCCCTGGAACTCTCACCAGAAATTGACATTGACGGTGACTTTTAGCCAGCGCCTTCGGAAAGTATAAAAATCACGATAATTATGACAATAACTATCATTGATAATAATTATCCTTTCGAAACCTGACTGAAAATTCTCATGTGCTGTGCCTACCTCTTTTGGAGATATCGGCGTCAGATTATGCATGTCAATTTAGTTCTCGTCTCAACCATATTAATTTTACGAGTACAATTGATGTAAACATTGTAAACAATCACATTTAGAAAGAAAGAAAAACACATTTATTGCATCCTGTGCGCTATACAATATACAATGTATACATATGCACGGAGAATTTCAGTAACCCGACAGATTTCAACCATGAAGTTTTGATGATATTACTTGTAATAGTACATTACTACAGAGGCCGGGACGAAAGGGGTTGCCGGCCGAAGACATATAGACGGCCGAGCGAAGCGAGGTCGGATAGGTCTGAGGCGGGCAACCCCATATTTCCCGCCGAGGTATGTATAGTGCTTTTCTCAAACATGCAATGAAATAAACAACAAAAAAATCAATGTTTTATTTTTTAGTGGCAGAATGTCATGGTGCCTGTGCCACAATTTATGTGGAATGGAAATTAAAAAAGAGGACTTTGCCGGCCTAGGCCTGCAAGATTTGTATGAAGTTCCATTAACGACCTCTTGTCCTAGCCGCACCTGAAACGTCATACTTCGCAGCCTATTATAAGGAACATAACATCAATATTTCATTGCATGTTTGAGAAAATAATGTTATATGTATCAACATAGGTCTAATACTATCACCACCACCATCACCATCACCACAATATCAGCCGAAAGACGTCCACTGCTGGACATAGGCCTCCCCCAATTCCATGGGGGGTAAATGCCATAATCGCCACGCTTGGCATGCGGGTTGGCGATCGCAGTATCTCCACCGCACTACAGGGATGCTGCTGCCCATCCCCCGGTGGTCTTGGCCGTAGTTTTAGGACATACCCGGGTCCGGGCCCGGGTCTAATACTACCATATTAACTTAATTTCTGGAACAAAAAAAATCAAGTAACGTTACTATACTTTCTTGTGAAAAAATCTCGACTAATTAATTATCCAAATGTGATTTGTTTACATAAATTGTACTATTATTTTATAATGAATAGGAAAAGCTTGAGCATTTTTTACGGTTAATTTGGCCCACCCCTTAAACGGTCAATTGCAGCTTCCTATTGGATAAGGTATCTTTAGGCATTTGCTGCTGTTGACAGCAGACGATTCTGTTCCCCCACCGGCAGGGTAATCGCGCAACTTTTCGAACTTACGATAGGTAAAACAAACTGTCATAATATATTTACTATGGATAAAGACATTTAGATCTACCTTATACATGCTCGGAAACGTTGTAATTGCCCCGCCGGTCAATACAATACCTACCGTAAAATCGTACAACATTGCACAGACGTGGAATTTTGCCCACCGGAAAATTATGGTTTATTATTACTTATTACAGGTAAAATTTAAGACTTCGATGACACTTATTTTACTTGATAATAACTTAACAACGGTATTGTCATTAAATATGTTTTTAATCAGTGTCTGGCATCTTAATATCAATTTTTTTAGATGAATAAATGCTATGTCAATATAATATTCAAATGAGGCGGTTTTCTGCTTAAAATTCGCCACTGCTTTTGTATGATTGACCGCTCTTGCGGGAAAATAATGGATTAATCTAAAACTTCATCCAAATCATCTATTGTATTTTTAGAAAAAAAAATATCCGCAAGTTTGCCCGCGGGCGATGACAACAGCATAACAAACGTCGAGCAATATTCGCGAACAAACAAGTAAAAATTTTGCTGATAGTTTCGCCTTAAGAGGGCGCAGTACGCTCGGTCTGGCTCGGTTCTCCATACAAACGTATTTACCCTCTCATTTTAAAACGCCATGCTAGAATAACATGAAAATTTGTATACACAATGGGATCCGGCATATCTAGGTCGGACTATAGTTTCTGTTGCTAGAAATTGTAAAAGAAAAGAAATACAGCGGCTTTTTGAGTTTTTTACGGCTTGTATGAAAACCTTAATAATCGCTGTATTTTTTCTCCATTATAATTTCAAGCAACAGAAACTATGGTCCGACCTAGGTATGCCGGATCCCATTGTGTATACAAAGTTTCATGTTATTCAAGCCTGGCGTTTTAAAATAAGAGCATAAATACGTTTGTATGGAGAACCGAACGTACTGCGCAGCTTAAAAGTGCTTTGTAGCGTGTTCCGTAAAACCCTTTATAAGTAGTTAATGGTATCGGGGTAGAAATAGATTTCTAGTTACGCCATATTGTTGAAACAGTTTGGCAAGACCACTGTTTTACTGTGGCACTGATTAATTATAGATTGATGTTGCGTTTTGCAATTAACGTACTAGTTAAAATTTGCAATTCCGATGTTCGAGAGACCCTAAGCCTAGTGTTTATGTTATGTCGGATATATAACATACTGCTTGCGTGGCCGGTTATTCGGTTATAAGAAACGCTTCGCGTCGTCGTCCTTACGTGAGACGTATTAATTTTTAGGAATTAATTTTATATGTATTTTAGTCTTTAAAGTAAGGTAATACGGGCCTTAGATGCCGGAAAGAAACGTGCTCAAGCTGGCATGGCTAGGCTGTAGTTGAGGAATTTATATTTAAAACCTGATTTGTCACAAAATATAAAGTTTGTCTGTTTGACAAGTTTTGGGTGCGGAACTGCGGACTGCGGTCGTCAGTAGTTTAGTTTCGCCTGGCGGTTCTTCCCCGGTCTCCCTGGCCACGGAATTGGATGATTCTTGGGTACTAAGAAAAATCCTTTACGGGTTACAAATATCTTCTATAATATTACTATCTGAAAAGCTATTAAAATACCACGACACAAAAAATATATGATAGTGGTTTCATTTTGAACGATTGTCGATCCTATTGAGACGTTCCTTTCAGGGCCGCTTTGTTCTTTTTTATCTATATAAAAATAATATATTATTGACTGTTGGACCGAAATAGTGTGTGCACTAGTTAATTCGATATGTCTTGTTTTTTTCTCGACCGCAGCAATTTAAATAATTTAGAATGCAAGGCGCACACGACCTCGCATTATTCCACCGAAATAGAACTTGTTTTGACGCGGTTTTACAATACCTATTGGCACTGGCGATTGACATACCCAGTTACTTAAAATAAAATGTAGAAAGAATGATAGATTTCATTGTTTAAATTAACAAATTCAATCTTTTTCCTCGTGCGAAGGGATCAAATAGCCCGAAAAAAAGCAAAGTGCAAAATGTTGGCAAAAGAATAGATTAAATTTTCAGAAGGTCTTTGGCGGTGAAAGAAACTGTACAGTAGGATCCCTCAGTTCTGTGATGAGTCGTCTAAGGGTAAAGACCAAATTTGTGTGCCATAGCATAAGGTCTGGTTATTATTCCCACGGAAAAAATGTAAACAAAGTTATGTCATTGTCAAAGTGACATATCAGGGGTTCTTAAAGCACGGGTCGGTAATGCAATAATATGTGTATATGTGAATATTGACAAATATTGCAGTATCGTGATATAATTGGAGGAAATCCGGATATTTTGAAAACCGCGACACCTAAGGGGAGTCGCTTCAATAATACTGTCCTTAAAAACGCGCGCGTTGCGATTATATCACGATATTATCTGTCGCCAACCATCAAATTTTGTGTATTTTCGCAATTGCTACTGGTTCTGTGATCGAATTAAAACTAAAATAACTTGCCCAATATTTTATTAGTATACCACTGTTTCTTGCAATTATTACCCATTAATAATATCACAATACTGGGGTGTCAATATTATCGCGGTTTTCAAAGTATTTTGGATTTTGCGTCATGATTCATTAATATTCACGTGACACGGATCGTGATATGAGCATATCGCGTGATAATAATAACCGTGTAACAGACCCAGGGGCCTTTTACACGGCTATTATTATTAATTAATACACTCACATCACCATCCATATCTCGTGAATATAATGAAGCAAAATCCATACAATTATGAAAACCACGATAATATTGACACACCAGTATTACGATAATACTAAGCGTATAAAGGGCCCCATAGTTACAAGGTATTCTTGACTATTACAGAGTATATCAACTTAATACTAACGCGTGATAATTATTGCTGTGTGAATGTTCCAATCAATACTGATTATTGCTGACAATACTGACACATCAGTATCATAAGTAAAAATAACTGTATAAAAGGCCCCTTCGAATTATGAAAAAATAAAGCAAGCGACCCACAGATGAATAACCCCGGTGTATCGCAGCAGTGATACCAGTGCTAAAAAAATAGTCTGCACATAAATACAGTCTTATATTTTTTTATAAGCCTAACGAAGGATTTTTGTAAAAATGAATATTTGCTTCATCAAAATTAATTCGACTTTCATAATTAAAGTGTACTTTATTGTAATAAGACGGATTCTTCTATTAACTCTGAAAATTATAAATCTCCTCATTACTGAAAATGTTTTTTGTTAACAGCAACACCATTGTTTACATTTTTTCCATGGGAATAATAACCAGACCTTAGTTAAGGCTTATAATTCGTCTACAATCTTAATTCATTCCTTCGTGTCACGAACATTTTACATACAATTTTAAATGGGTGACTTTCGTGTCACAACGGAATCAATTAAATTGTAGACAAATAAAAACCCTTAACGATGGTCCAAAAATTTGGTCCCTGAACGGCGGCACATTCGCAGGGTACGTTGCTATTTTATGGTCGAATTGTGCGTCTTGACAACTGTGTTGAGTTCCTCATGGCGAGTAGAACACCAGAGCTCCCGAAGATGCGCTTCTTTGAGAAGGGTGGACCAGCTTTTGTCTAGTTGACAATAAAACAAACCCTCAAATCAATCTACTACTACTACTAGCGACTACAGCCTACGGTGCTTACCATCAGGCAGACTGTATACTTATTTACCACGAACTAGTCTTTTATTATAAAAGTTTATTATAACTTACAGCATGTTATTATGTGAAAACAAAACGCCTTTTGTCGACGCCTATACTCTCTACTTTTCCCCCTAGCGTGGGTGCGGACGGTGACCTTGCGAGCGGCGGAGACTTTTATAATTTCGTTTAAATACAAGCGTAACCAACAGAGGCCAATGTTTCGGGTCGATTTCCGGGCAAAGTAGCATAAGTTTACGAGCTAAGTTGTGTAACTGTGAACTTATATTTCTGTTTTTGATTTCGTTCACTTTGCCCACGGATTTTAAAGTTTTCAAAGTCAAATAATAGCAGATTTTTTTATAAGCATTTTAAATTGTCAGGCGTGTCATATTTAATGACAAAATAGTATCAGAATTAAGTCACCAGATACAATATAATGTAAATATAACTGAAATGAACAATAAGGACACTGAATTGTTTTACCTTAATGACGGTGTTTTCTAACTTTTTCCATACTTTTACATTATGCCTGCAAATAATAATAGTTAATATTCTTTATTGCACCACTACATAAGGGATGCTACAATAGCTTATTAAAAGTAAAATGGTTAGAACAGGCGGTCGCTATAAACGATCTCTTCAAATCAAGTCAACCTTTGTCAAAAATATCTTTGACAAAATACTACATTAATAGATATTATAATTAACTGAAACTTTGCCCTCCTACGCTGAAGGCAAAAAATAAAGAGAAACTAGTACAGACGCCATCAGATACATCTGCACACTTGTTTCATAATATCTGGACATGCATTCTAATGCTTTGGCAAGATATTCGTGTTATGTATGTTTATGTTATATTATATTATATCTCCCGATGTATGGGCCTTCCTTTATGAATAACTCACAATGCCACATTAGGGACTTAATAAGGAATTAAGTAAATACTGATATGTTACTTCAAATAGTTCATTACCTAAAAAAAAATAGTTTTTAATTTCTTATTACACAAGTCTTGAGTGATAGAATCTAGTCCAAATAAAAAAAAACAAAAGGTACACTGTTCAGAGACAATGCCCTGCTTTTTTGTTTTACATGGGGAAATACATTTACGCATCCCGCCTAGCCAGGGAACTAGGACAGGTATAACGGACTCCCGGGAACCGCCCGGACTACCGTCTAAAACCACCAGGGTATGCCCATCATTCAGCATTAGTGGCGGTGACACGGGGTCGTCAAGGCACACAACCGCGAACACCGCCTGCTGCGTCAGCCGAAGCTGTCCCCTCTCGGAACAGGCTTGCGCCCCCCACCCGACGGCAAGCGTGCAGGGCGACACTACACACTTGCCGACCAAATGACCTCCACGCCAGGAGAGAGTGAGAAACACCGGATTCACTCCCTCAGCTCCCCTTGTAACTTTTTATAGAGGTTTTCTCCCTCGCAGCCACCACCCGGCCCCGGCCTGACGGTGGTAACCCCCGCTCCCGACTATAGCGGCCCTCTGCCGAAATCAGGGTTACGGGTCCGTAATTCTTTAAACAGGCATACGGCATGGCCTGTCCCTTTCGCCGCACCAGACACTCGTGGAGGTTACCCGACTAGCGCCCCAGAGACAATGCCCTACTCTGAGTCCTCAATTACTTAAGAACACATTAAGAGGTCCATCCGACGTATTGCAGTCTTAACCATGAACGCAACTGTTAGAACGAGTCTAGTCAGGAACTATTTACTAGTCTTTTCGTCAGGCCTCAGTTAACACTAGTAACATTTTCGCTGCGCTCGCCTGGTCTGCCATTTACAACCGATCACGAATCACTACCATCTATCTCCCACTTTACGTTGACCCCGACATCCGTAACAACCAAGCGCGATTGAAACCTGGCTTACGCTGGCCCGCCTCAAGCGAGCGGGGACTATAAGTCGGTAGGCGTGGACAATGCTTTGTACCGTGTATATACTCTCACTAGTTACGTGTGTGTGAGTGTCGGCCGGTGACCTTGCTATCGGCGGAAGAACTGTGACTCAGCCGCGTCTGCCGTTGGGGAGCAGGGACCTTAACTGATTCACAATGCTTTCAGTACTGGCGGACCAGTTTACGCGTACCGTATTTATAGTTATATTTGTTAGGAGTCGGGGCCTAGTTATAATGGCGACGAGTGAGGGATGAGGGATTAGTTGTGAAAAGGCTGTTACGCGACTTACAATGTCGGTTCAAATAAGCGCTGGCTAGTATATCTAGAACCGGGCTGAAACCACAACTACTACTTGAGCGGAGATTAGACAAGAGTTATTTACAATGGTCTTTCTCTACAGCCCGATTCCCGCTCCGCTCGCTAAAGCCCCAATTACATTTGGAATAACTTGCATAGATTTTAATTACATTGCATGATTGCAGTATTTGACCGTACTCGTTAACTTAATGTTGATTACAACTTAAACTTTGTTAGTTTTAAACAAACCTTTTTACAGTAATAATGGCGTTAAGATGCAGCGTTCCATTATACTTTCATATCAACCTTTTTCTTTTAAAAATGTAGTATATTATTTTAGTTACATAGAAAGTTATCACAAAATACGAAAGATGAATACCTAATTAAATAATCATTTACTTAAGTGGAATTAATTTTTCGTAAATGTCCCATTTTTTAATACGCATGAATGTATGTATTGATATTATTGATAATGATTAACTAAAACAATAATACGCTGAAGTTATTTTGCAGCAACGGATATTTCTCCGAGAAACATGTACCTATAAAAAGTGCACTGAACCGTTCTTCCTTAAAATAAGAACAATTTTAAACTTGGAATGCAAGTGCACTAGCGGAGCGCTCTATTTCAAAAATCGAACGCGTAAAACTGTTTATTTACATTTAAACATGGCGGTCTCCGTGACATTTGCAATAACAACGAAGAGTTGAACTTGTTCGATTCCGTGAATATTTTTATTTACTTACTGGGTTGCCCCAACCAACTTACAACTAGTGGTTCTGTGAGCCGTAAACAACGATTTTTTTTTTCATTTTATAGAATTTCAAAAAAATTACACGACATAAAAAAGATCTGTATAATACGGTATTTCACTGATAGTTAAATCAGGAACTTATTACGAAACGTCTAAAACGCTCGGTTGGTATGAAGTTTGTAGGGAAATGTGCCTAATTACGTCACTATTTTCTATGGCCAATCTGCGTCCTTTTTTCCATGTTTGTGTATTTAAAAATCTTAAAAAATTGCATAAATAAGTCGATGTTTGATTTTTTCCGAGTATTTTCGTATGATTTGTTTATTGGTAAAGTAAAAAATAATAATTTTTAAGTGTTGTGAAATTATTCTTAGGCTTAGGTAGCGGACACCGGGGATCCTACAAGATACAACTATACTGGGATAACGCTAGGGTGATGATGATGTGTGAGTTTCTGTGTATCCGATATGCTTACGTCAGAGCGGAAATACACTGGACTGACATTCAGTTCAAGATTTTTGATCATCATCAGCATATCAGCCGAAGGACGTCCACTACTGGACATAGGCGTCTTCCAAAGAGTGCCACAATTACCAGTTCTGCGCCACCCGCATGCAGCTGACTTTTGCGATTTCCGCCAGGTCATCAGTCTACCTTGTAAGGGGTTTACCCTCGCTGCGCCTTCCGGGACGTAATCGCCAAACGAGAACCTCTCCGTCAATCGGTTCTACGTGTAATGTGCTCCGCCCACTGCCAGATTTAAGATTTTTATCGTACTTAAATTGCTTAAAGACGAACGTTTCGGATCAGTTCCATATATACGTTTTTTGGGCAAAGTAAGACATAGAAAAAAGTGTGTTTAAGGATTGGCGGTGAATATTAGTTTATTTGTGTATAGTTAGTCTTATAAGTGAAGTTATCCTACAAAAAGGAACTAACGGATGTTGCCATAGTTCATATTCGGGGGGATGTGGACTGAAAAAAAAAATGTACACACATATATTCATATTCTCCTTTGGAAGCCTATGTCGAGCAGTGGACGTCTTTGGGTTGATACTTAATGACATTTATTCACATACAATAATTCATGGAAATCCCTTTTTGTGCATCTTGAGCTGTAATGTAAGACATAGATTAATTGGATTTTTTTTAGACTCAAATGCTTATTGAAGTTATTTATTATCAATTGTAACTGGCCTAAATGTGGCGAACCAAAGAAAGAACAACTGACTGAAATCTTTAATATAGCAAATATCCCTTATATTTTCCGGGTATTTTAGTGAGTTTCTATAAAGTAAGAATGATTGACTTGTGTGCTGAATGAGTGAGTGGAGACATGTGTTTATGTAGAAATGGCTCATATATCAAACCACACAAGTACTAACCATTCGTTTTGTTCATTCTATATTCCAATCTTTGTTTCCCTATAGAATCAAAAGGATTTTATAAAGTTATTTTGTACCTTCAGGTCGGTTTCCTAAGAAATGTCAAGCGACGGAATGCGGCCGTTGGAGCGAAAGCACACGATCGAGTTAAAACGACGGGTGGCTCGGAAGAAAGCTTGCATTACGTTTAGCTACCTGTCATGGTCGGGTTATAGTCTAAGGCGCACGGCGACTGTGTTGCCAGATAACTCTACTTTTAATTCTATAACTTGGACAATTTGTGTTGGACGTGATTCTGGGTAACTTTAAGTTACGAGATTTAAAAGTGATATAACCCAGATGAGAAGTAGAAGTGCCATCTGTAATCGTACGCGTTCGTAAAAAACTAATTGTATGACAAAATTGCCAAGTTTCTTTGGGATAAAACGGCCGGCGCCATTTTCAATGTTGATCACTGATCAGGGTGGAAGCGTAAATGGGTGCAACCCACCCTAAATAGCTAATTAAGCAGTCGATATGACAAGGTCTATATCACAGTTAAATGTTCCAAATTATTCCAAACCAAAGTGCTAGTTATAGAAAGGAGGCATAAAGTACTTACTTTCTACAAGATTATTCTCAAAGGTTCCCGAACAAATTCCGTCGATTACTACCATATTTAAACGCCAGTCATACTCGTTCTATTTTATTACTGTCTAATGTAACTTGTAAGTCACTAACATGCCTCTAAAAGGGACAGCCCATAAAAAGATAAAATATACGTACATGAGCTAGGACCAGTTTTCCAATAAATTTGTTGTGTTCTTAGCGCAGAGGTAGACGTGTTTTGACGGCCGATCTCAAGGTTACCAACCGCTCCAACTCAATATTTAATGTAATGTATGTATGTATACACATGTAGGTAATTCATGCGGACAGGTGGTTCGAATATCTCAACTCTTGTTATTGCTACCAAGGATTTTTAGACTACATAGATCCCTAATTCGATCCGTGATTTTTCTTTTTTGCTGCGTCTTGCGTTTGTGCCTAGCCCAGCGTGTGTGAGCGAGGCGCTCTGGTGTTGAAATGAAAACGATGGTTGAAAGACGCCCTGAACTCCTGAACGATCAACGAGTTCATTAATACCTTCGTTTGAAAAGATTCCCGGGTTTGATAAAATGTTAAGTCTTTTTAAGTTTTTTTGTCGTTGGCGACCTCCAGCTACAACTTTTCTTTCTTTCTTTCACTATGATTATTCGTTTATTTTTGATGGCTTTATACAAAATAACAGATGACTACGTTTCAATAACCAAAGCTCGAAAGTCAGCCTTAAATTTTGAACTAAATTCGATTCTGTATCGCCAACGTTTTTCCACGGCGAATTTTTGAATTGGCGACCTTTTCAAATGTACAATGGCAACACTACTTTCTCAATCCCTGAGCGAGGTCGTTATACCTGGCTATGTCAAAAAGTCTTAACAAGGCACGAGGCTTGCTGGGTTATAAGGCTTTTAAAATTGGGAGGGCAAGCGTGATACATCCTTGCGTTTCGCAACGGTCCGCTTGTTCGCGGAACATGACTCACAGGGTCCAGGGACATTGGGGAAATTCGAATTCGGAACAACGATAATGGCCTTTCGAAATGAAATGACGTACGTAAATTCGGAGCCGTTCGGTATTGAACCTTGTAAGTTGGTAACACTGTAGAGTTTGGAGGTGCTGTGGATTTTATATACTCATATGACCACTTGCTCAGGCTAATGATGGTTCAAATTTGTGACGTTTGTGACCTCGAGAGCGGAATGTTTTTTTTTTTACATTTTATAAACCAGGCCTACCATTGGTCATTGAAGCGTGGCTTAGTGATTAATCCTATCTTGTTCTCATACCAAGGCTTGTTACCAGGAAGAAAAGGATGAATATATGTTTTAAAATTCTGCGTGGGGACATGTTTGGTGGTCCGATAATAGATACCAAACCGTTCGGTTTTGTATCTTATGTTCCTAGTGATGGCAATGATGATTTATGTTTGCTTTGCTCTAGATCTAAGTAGAATTTCATATGAGTCCAATGATGGTCTAAGTAGCCTGAAGCACAGAATAAGTAATACTACAACATGAAGTGTCAAATCGCCAGATCAATATAAAAGAGAAAACACACACCTATGCATCCCTTTCCCGAAGAGATTAGAGCTATAATGCTAAATTGTTGGTTAGATTATAGATTATAAGTGCCGTTAAATCCTTTCACACTAAATAATAAATAAGTATTTAAAGATAAAAGTAGGAATGTTAAATTTAAATCCATAAAAGCGGGCAAAGTTAACAGCTTTGGCAAAGAAACCATGTTCTCAGTTACAAATTTTAATCAATTAGAAAATTATAAAGAGAAAGCTGAGTGATTACTAGACTTTATGACGGTTAATTATTTATATAAAAGGAGTGTATTAGTAACTATTCTTGATCAGTCTTTTCAACCACATACAAATAACTACTCCAATCCATTTAAAAACTTTGCCATACAGTATAAATGGCAAAATAATATCTTAGGAACACCAAGATGATGTGTTCTACTAGCTCAATATTTAGTAATAAAATGGAATTTAAAGATAAATGAAACATTTCAACAGTAATTTGTGCCTCAAGGAAGCAAAATTATATGCGACGGAGGCATATTGAATCGTAAGTGAAGCCAAATATATTAAAGTAGAAGCTTGAACGTAACGAGGCATTCAAGGCTCAAGACAAAAATGTTGTTAACGAGTGGCAAACATAATACAAATACACTTTTGCACACCACACAATACAGTTACAGAACATGAAACTTAAAGTAAACAGAAATGTTGTCCTCAAATGAGGGAAGAAAAGAAAAGTACAAAGTACCCCAATTTGAGGGAAACAATGACACTTTTCTTAACGGCGCGAATATAATTTTCTTGTTTAAAAACCAGGGTGTTACATGCATGCAACAATTCGATGGATTTTTTAAATGTAGGACCTGTTTTGGGAAAAGTTGTCAAGGCTCGACTTTTCTAAAGCTTCTTAACGAACGGTACATGTACCTAATTTTGGAAAATAAACAACTCGAAATTTGCTGTCCATAAACTAGAAAGTGTTTACGTAAGAAATCCATGAATCCCTTAAGTCAAAGGTGTTTATGGAAAAGTTATCAAGCCCCGGTTTTATAAAGCTTCTTAACGAACGGTAAACCTAGCCTTTCCAGTTCCTTCATAAACAACCTAAATTAAACAAACAACTCTTATACAAGCAGGCCTGAAGGGTACCATTCCCATGTTGCGTAATATCCCTCGAGCAGCTCGTTTTCGTTTCCCCGGTGGACGATTCACACCGAACGGCTGAAGTCTGCGCGCACCCCACTAGAGTCAAAAAATTCGAACCCTACATACAGCAGTTAGATTTCATATTTGAATGGGTTGCGGGCAAATGTTCGGCTGCCGCTTGGATACGAAGTCTAGCTTCTGTATGGAGCGTTCGAATTCCTTTGACTGGTGGTGTGCGCGCCGACGCCGACCGTTTGGTGTGAATCGTCCATAAAACATTTCCGTTAAGCGGCAATACACTGGAGAGATTTAGGATTGGTTTAACTCTATTACCTATATTGAATCCTTGACTTTATGTTTTCTTTGCTAACCCTTACAACGCCAAATATAATGTGATATATCTCAACATGAGTCACGGGCAGGTAGAAATTATTTTTTAGAGCCGCTGACTCATCAAAAACCTTCTATTAAGTTTCGACTGTGACCTCCATTCGTGTTATTTCGTGACTTCAATGGTCATCATCTGCCTAACTAATATATATATATATATGTATAGGTATATATTTATTTGCGGCCTCTCTTGTATCCTAGACTAGGTCGGTCTCTAAGAAGTTTTTGTTCCTTGATAGAAATAGGATCTATTGGCATCAATGTATATCAAATATTTTTTTGACAAAAATGATAAAAATAATTTTTAAGAAAAAAAAACTGACTTCAATGGGGGAGGCCGGTGAAAGATTATTATACTTAGATGGTGCACTCTTAGATTCCATACAATAAAATAAAAATGGCTATAAGTATGTTGTATGGTAGAAGACTAAGACTTAAGATGAACATGACTAATTTTTGTAATGAAATAAAACTTTAAAATATTGCATGAAAATTAAATTTAAGATAGAATTTATGTTACTAAAAATTGAATAATACTTAGTCGCATAAATTGTAAATATTTTGCATGCCATACTTAATGGCTGATTAAGGAGGTGCTGAATATTTTGTACTAAGATCATTACAACCCTTTTTCTTGCAAAATAAAGTAATTGTATTTAAGTACCCTCAATTCCTCATGGAATCATGGAAAAACCTTGCTTGCTTGACAAACAAATCGAAGAGAACTAATCGCCAAACGTGAACTACGCGTCGTTGAAGAGTTTCGTTCTGATCATCATCAGCAGTTCCACTTCATCAAATGTAACTTTTATGAAGAAAATGCTTGATTAGTTCATGAAAATACTAAAATCACTGTTTGTGTGCCTTTCACATTTGAGGAGTTCCCTCGATTCCTAATGGATCCCATCATCAGAACTCGAGCATGACAAAAATCAATCGTGAAAATAGAACTTGCTTAACAAACACAGCTAGAAGGCCAAATCGCCAAACGTGAACGTTTCGTCGTTGAAGAGTTCTGTTCTGATCATCATCAGCAGTTCCACTTCATCAAATGTCACATTTTTGTATGATAATGCTCGATTTGTTGATAAAAATCACTATATGTTTGCCTTAAAGATTTGAGGAGTTCCCTCAATTCCTCATGGATCCCATCATCAGAACTGCATTTTGACAAAAACGGGACCAACTTGGATATATATACTTACAATCAAAAACAGAATTTTCCAAATCGGTTAAGAAATGACGGAGTTATGGTCTAACATTAAAAAAAAAACCGAATTGATAACCTCCTCCTTTGAAATCTTGAAGTCGGTTAAAAATGGTTTTGTTTTGCTGTACGTATGTAAAAATGGTTTTTTTTATCTGTGAATAAGGTTTTATTGCTTAGGAGTTATAAATAATCTTACCTTTCAACAAATTGAGCTATCTCAACGTTTTAAGATTATTCCCAGTAAGCTTGATTGCCACTGTCATTGTATTTAAAAAACCGGCCAAGTGCGAGTCGAACTCGCACACCGAGGGTTCCGTAAAAAATATTTTTATTATAAGATGTAACTAAAAATTTACGGTTTTCGCAATTTTTCCTTGCGTTGCTTCGTACCAAATTTCAAGATTCGGAGTTCACGGGAAGCACCCTGTACGTTTTGATTCCCTTGAGAGTGTCGAAAATTTGCGTCATAAAAGGCTGTATTTGCGTTGGCTTAGAAGTTTGATTTTTTCACAGCTCCTAAAGACCTGAGTATTTGATATAAATTCCAGCTTGATACCTCCACGCGTTCCTGGGAGAAAGGGTCTTGACTGACAGACGGACGGACGGACGGACAAGAAAGTGATCCTATAAGGGTTCCGTTTTTTCTTTTCCAGGTACGGAACCCTAATAAAGGCCAGTTTTATGAAATGTTTGACATGATTTCAACTCGGAGCGAATGCTGGGAGGATGATAAATATGATGATGAACGAAATTATCATTAGCCCCACCTCTATCGCGGCTTATCCTATTTCACTCTAAACGTCATAGCTATTTGTAAATGACTATGAATCATAATTATTCGCATTACATTCCAATGCTGTCCCAGAACCGAAATGTCATATGTTGCTTTCAAACACCAGTCCTTTTAAGATCTTTCGCTTTAACGTAGCACTGAGAGGACATTCCTTAAAGAACTTAAAACTAGGTTATCTAAGATCGTAATACAGCGGGTTCCATGCATAACGAGAGAGGGACGGTTGTTTTTGTTAGAATGAGATAAAGTAGGTGTGAATTAAGTCAGCGTTTTAAGATTACTCTTTATATGATTGCAAAATTTTGTGTTGACATGTCGTTGAAATGTCAATAAAATGCTCGCCCTTATTTTCCTAATTTTTTTTTCTCTTAACCCTTTGAGCGACTTAGGCAGTCTAACTAATTAAAAAAACGTCTGCGTCTAACTAATTTTGAATTTAGAACCTAGTTTTTTTATAGGTATAGTTGAAATTACTTAATTTTTTTGATTGACATTACGCTCCTTAGGTTAATTGGTATTTATGAAATATTGGAGTAATTGTTTACCATTTATTCTCTTAGTTATGTGTAAAAACCCAGCACGACCATTATTGAACTAAAAAAAGCATCTTTCAATGCCTAAGAATCTCGATTTTAAAATTCCGCACTAAAAAGGTAAATTTAGTAATAATACTATTACCCCCTTATTCATAAAACTTAACAAGCCTCTGTTAACTAATAGTTGTTTTGTCCCTTTCTGACAAACATAAATGTCAAAGTGACAGATAAAGACAAACCGACTTTAGCGGCTTGTTAACTAATAGAGGCTTGATGGACGTTTATGAATAAGGGGGTTAGTATTTACGGGAATTTAAACTTCTTACTCTATAAATTTCTAATCACACGGGATGAGCGTTCCAATTCCAACTTTTTTTTTAATTATTCTCGTATATCTTAAACCAACCACGCGGTGTATTAGAACCAAATATATTTTGTACATAATAAATTCAGACTTCCTCATACTGACACATCGTAATGCTCACCCTGTATAGAAATACGAGGAACCTGTTATATTTACCCCCGGGATTCATCTATGGGCAAAAAAAACAGTGAGTCATAGGCGGGCAATCTTGCCAGCCGACCGCCAATTACGGCGATATATTTTAGGTAACGGAAAACTTGCTCATTTTTTTCAACTCCTAGCCTAGCTAGACTAATGTAATATAGCTCGTTTCTAAATGTCTTGAATAGCTACTTATTGTTTTTCTATCGCGAAATTACCTTAGTATCCTGAACTAGTAATTTTTAGCAATGTGCAAATTGCAGAAATTGCAGAAATGTTCTCGGAAATTTCCGAGAAATTACATGAAAGCAACTTAGAAAGTTCTCTGTGAGAATATTCCCATGAGAACTTTAACATTTTGTGTAATATATAATATTACAAGCCACATATTACTAAACCAGGCAGGCATAATATTTAAAATGGCGTGTGTCTACGTCGGTCCTGACACGATAAGATTGTTTATTTAAGTTCCAGAGAATATTCTCCATAGAAGTTTCGCAACTTATGAAACTTCTCCTCGGTGCATTGCTAGTAATTTTACAAGACTGACAAGACTTCCTCAACTGCCTGACCTTAATGATCACAGTTGACAGCGATGTGCCTAAGCCCATATTAAAAAAAAAACACAAAAAATACAACGCTGACAACGATGTACCCAAACGCACGCAGTATTTCACGACCAACACAGCTATTTAGAACTTTGTAAATGTCAAATATATCATTCTAGTACCCATAACACAAGCCTTATTGAGCTTACTGTGGGACTAGTTCGATTTGTGTAAAAATGTCCCCTAATATATTTTTATTTTATTTAAATAGTAATTCCTAAAACTACGACCAAGACCACCGGGGAATGGGCAGCAGCATTCCTAGAGTGCGGTGGAGATACTGCGATCGCCAACCCGCATGCCGGGCGTGGCGATTATGACATTTACCCCCCATGAAATTGGAGGAGGCCTATGTCCAGCAGTGGACGTCCTAGGGCTGATATGGTGGTAAATAAATTCACATTTTGTTACGTCCATATTAATCATTTACAATATATGGGTAATGGGTTTTTCAATAAAAGTAAATTTTTAACAAAAAAACCGACTCCATAAACTTTTTCATACTCAAACTCGGCCCTTCCTGCTATATGATTTGAGGAGTTCCCTCGATTTTTCCAAGATCCCGTCATCAGATCCAGACTTGGTGACAATGGGACCACCTAGAAAACATCGCGTTTCAAACAAAAAAAAAATTGAAATCGGTCCACTAGTCGCCGAGTAATCGGTGAACATACAAAAAAAAATTATATATTCCGACGAATTGAGAGCGTCCTCCTTTTTTTGAAGTCTGTTAAAAAGATTCTCAATTGACGTTCAAATGCTTCGTCAGATTGCTCAGTTCGTAATTCAGCGGGTAGGCGCTCATAATACGTGGAACCTATGACTCGAGGGTTTTATTTGAAATGCAATACATTGCTGGGGGCCTGCCCACGCTACGCCTTCCGGTACGTGGTCGCCACTCGAGAACCTTTCCGCCCCAACGGCCATCAAAAAAGGCCCCCCACACGGTGGACCGATGACCTGGTGAAGGTCGCGGGTGTCCGCTGGATGCGGGTGGCGCAGGATCGGTCATTGTGGAAGTCTTTGGGGGAGGCCTATGTCCAGCAGTGGACGTCTTTCGGCTGACATGATGATGATGACATTGCTGGGATTGATCTTACTAGTCTTACCTCGCTAGCCCGCGGCCCTGCCATGTAATGAAAACTATATGCAAGTCTTGCAAATATAAACCGGCCTTTTAATTATTGCTATTCTCGATGTAACATACGACAAAGCTGATCCTCGTTTAAGTTGAAATTTCTGTACGGGTTCAGAGGAATTTCCTCCCTCGGACGCTCCGGATGTGGAATGAGCTCCCTATACCGAGGTTTTCCCGAGGGACTACAGTATGGGGTTCTTCAAGAAAGGAGTGTATACATTTTTAAAAAGTCGGCAACGCGCATGTGACACCCCTGGAGTTGCAGGCGCCCATAGGTTGCGGTGACCGCTTACCATCAGACGGGCCGTACGCTTGTTTTCCACCGGCGTGGTATTAAAAAAAAACATCTGATCTATTCTCACTAATGCACAAATCAGAAAGTTACAGAGACAGACAAGTGACATCTGACAGGTCTTCACCTGTCAGTGTCTCCGTCTTCATAACTGAAAATTGTAATGTACTTATGTACGTTGTGCGTTAAGTTAAGGCGCAGGGTAGGGCAAGCCATTCTCCATACAAAGGTTGTGCAAGTTTTTTGCGTTAGTTTTGGAATTACAGCATTTCATTTTATTTTTTGTTGCTACATAATGGATATACGCAGAACTTGATGTTGAAATTTCGCATTATTACAAAAAAAATAAAAATAAAAAAATACGAAAAATAAATAAAATTAAAAAAGAAAAACATCAAGACATAGCTAACAAAAAAATAAGCATATGGACCAAAAATAGTAATTGGAATGCAAACACAAACGAAGAAAAAGTTGCACAAAGTTTGTATGGAAAGAGCTTGCCCACCCCTTCGCCTTAATATGGGATTTAAAATACTGGTGTGCTTTCAAATGGAGCCAAATCGTTAACAGCCGAAAAGAATCGTACTATCTGTCGCATTCTAACACATTTCGGTGCACCATAAGGATTTAACGAAACAACTATATGAAAAACCGGCCAAGTGCGAGTCGGACTCGCGCACGAAGAGTTCCGTACCAGAAAAAAGGCTAAAAGCTGGTGCCATTAAACACTTGTTTTATTGAGTTTTTTAATGTATTTGTTGTTTTAGCGGCAACTACTCTGTTGTATGGGAGCCCCCCTTAATTATTATTATTGTTTTGATTGTAGTATTTGTTGTTGTAGCCACATTAAAAATACATAATCTGAGCAAATTTCAACTGTCTAGTGTCTAGCTATTACGGTTCTTGAGATCTAGCTCGGCGAGTAATAGCCATGAAAAAGGGCTAAAATATCACGTTTTTTGTATGGGAGCCCCCCTTAATTATTATTATTATGTTGTTTTTAGTATTTTTTGTTATAGCGGCAACAGAAATACACAATCTGTGAAAATTTCAACTGTCTAGCTATTACGGTTCTTGAGATACAGCCTGGTGACAGACGGACGGACGGACGGACAGCGAAGTCTTAGTAATAGGGTCCCGTTTTAACCCTTTGGGTACGGAACCCTAAAAATCATCTGGCTTAATACTGCGGGTCTGCTTTTCTCTGATGTCTGTGCGTTCGACATTCAACATATATGTATTAGAATTCTTGTTTTGAAATTATCAAAACCGGTTCTTTTAGCTGTGTAACGGATGTATTTGAGTATAAAGTCGATTCACAAGAGCTGGCGCGGAATGTATATGAAATTAATGACAGTTTTATACATTTTCCGCGCCAGCTCTTGTGAATCGACCTATATTTTAATTTGTATCAAACCAATGCGGCAGAATTATTTATAAATGTTTTCGGTATCGTCGTTCGAATGAAATAATTGTTACAGTTAAAACAATGTCTTATTGTCATCATTATTATCATCTCTGTATTCATCTTTTGTCTTAGATTAGGCTTTTACAATAATAAAAAGTAAAATATAAAACAATATTTACAAAACATAAAATCATTATAAAAACCTAACCTAGGGTGCCACCGGCAGCGAGGCAGGACCTAAGCTACCGGTGGTTAGGGCGACAGAGAGAGGAACCTCCTGACTATTCGCGCCGTGTCCAGGAGTACTGCCTTCTGTATCTGACCCTTGACCCAGCCATCTAGCGAGAGTCTCTTAAGATGTTCGTCGAGACTCTTCGCAATCATTATTATTATCATCATTAATATCATCATTATTATCATCAGCTTTTATTTGTCCCACTGCTGGACACTCATAGTTGAGAGGGATCGGAATCCCCAAGCTGGCTCAGTGCGGATTGGAGACTTCTATTCACAATACACCTTTGAATTTCTTCGCAATTTTCCTCGCGATCCTTTCACCGAAAATATGGTTTAAGATCATTATTCTCAATAAGAATTTACAAAATTCACTTACATGAGAATTACAATATTATATAAAAAAAACTTTTAGTTAGAGCTTTACAGTACAACACCAATAGGTATTTTTGACATAAAGCATGAGCCTTGGCACACTTGTTATTGTTACTTAGGTGGCCTAGAGTTGAAAATCCAACGGTAAATAATGTAAATATCAATAGTACATTACTACAGAGGCCGGGACGAAAGGGGTTGCCGGCCGAAGACATATAGACGGCCGAGCGAAGCGAGGTCGGATAGGTCTAAGGCGGCCAACCCCAAATTTCCCGCCGAGGTATGTATAGTGCTTTTCTCAAACATGCAATGATATAAACTACAAAAAATCAAAGTTTTATTTTTAATACGCATAGTGGCAGAATGTCATGATACCTGTGCCTCAAATTTATGTGGAATGGAAATTAAAAAAGAGGACTTTGCCGGCCTAGGCCTGCAACATTTGTATGAAATTGCATTAACGACCTCTTGTCCTAGCCGCACCTGAAACATCATACTTCGCAGCCTATTATAAGGAACATAACATCAATATTTCATTGCATGTTTGAGAAAATAATATTGTATTACGTGCTCTACATAAGTTTCCAAAAACTCATTGGTAGGTACAGTCAACAGCAAAAGTAGATGATCATTTTAGTACCTTGTCACTTTTACTACTTTGACGCATCCCAACTGACGCGGTATTGTTATGTTAGTGCGACAAAGTACTAAATGATCGTGTACTTTTGCTGTTGACTGTACGAGCCGGGACTCGAACCTACGACCGCCGTTTGACAGCCGCATGCTTGAAACGTAGCTCTTTTATCTTTATACAGTATTTGGGTGACCGAGCTTTGCTCGTGATTTTCCGTGAAAATACGAGCGTTCCCGAAGATGAAACTAAGCTAATAGATCGATTTTTGGTTTGAGATAGACGGTTAACAGTTTTGAGTTATCTATCGCTGAAACACTGTCTTGCCCAAAAAAATGCTTTAAGTGCCGTTAGTTGCCTATGGAGATACGACCTTTTTAGGGTTCCGTACCCAAAGGGTAGAACGGGACCCTATTACTAAGACTCCGCTGTCCG
Source organism: Notocelia uddmanniana (assembly GCA_905163555.1). Classification (NCBI taxonomy): domain Eukaryota; kingdom Metazoa; phylum Arthropoda; class Insecta; order Lepidoptera; family Tortricidae; genus Notocelia; species Notocelia uddmanniana. Next base: position 3,955,010 of record LR991052.1, read on the forward strand.
TGCTTCTGTCTGTCTGTCCGTCTGTCACTAGGCTGTGTCTCACGAACCGTGATAGTTATACAGTAGAAATTTTCACAGACGATGTATTTCTGTTGCCGCTATAACAACAAATAAATACTAAAGACATAATAAACTAAATATATTAGGGAGCTCCCATACAAAAAAACTTTTACAAAGGTCTCAAAATGTATGCGAAAACTAAAATCCAACTCGCACTTGACAAAAACTTTACTGATAAAAAAATATAAAATACATTGTTAAATTTAAAAAGGTTAATAATAAAGTCTCTAATGTTGTATAGATAATATAGCACGGAACCCTTCGTGCACGAGTCCGACTCGCGCGTGTCCGGTTTTTAATTCAAAGTGTTGAATAGTGGTATTTAAATGTGGAATAGGTGACGGAACTGAACCATTATTTGTGCGTGATCCGACACGCACTTGGCCGGTTTTTTTTTAAATATGCAGTAGGTTGCACCGAGACTGAGGCCACGAGCCCGCATGCCAGCACTCAATTAGTTAGTACCAAGGTGTTCAACATTTACTACACTGACTTGGGCAGTCGACGTCAATAATATGTGTGCATTTTTGTACCTTATTCCATTGTGATAAGGCAAAAAGTGTTCATATATTTGATACCGGACAAGTCTCGGATATTTCTGGTGTTGCCACACTTAAGTTGAGCCATAAATGATTCGGAATTGGAAACATTGATTTGAATTTATACGTTGGCTAACTGTTTGAATTTGAAAGTAGAATTTCGCAATGTAACATAAATTGAGTCATAAATTATGATTTATTTGTTTTCACGCAATAAGTTTTGGCTTTAATTTTCTCTCTCACTTAATGAAATAGTCTGGAACTTGCTATAAAATAAATTTACAAACTATATAACAGCTGTTTTTATTGAATTCCGTTGATTGTGAGGGCACATTCCTGAGGTGAAATAATGTAATCTTCTCTTAGAAACTGGTATCCCAATTCGTACTATATCGAAGATATTCATTTTTGTAAATTAACACCCCAGTGTAGTCAATGATATTTTAAGTTACTTAAAACATCATTGAGTGTATTATTAACCTTAACAATTAAACAATGGTCGAATTTCGAATATTGTGATACTGATACCCAGGGAGCGAAACTTTGGTGCCGATGACAGACGTATGACGTCAAGCTACATACAGTGTTTTTATCTGGATTATTGAAGGAATCGATTTTGATGATGGAAGCTTAACTTACAACAATAATTTTGTTTTATTTGAGATTACAGGCATTATGTACAGTATATGTATTGTTTTGTTTGAATTCCAAGCGTTCTGCCTATTTTTCTACAACCCACGCAATTTAATTTGTTATTTTTCATTTATCCTAATATATTTTTTACAATTACTTAATTAGTAAAATATTTTTTTCTTATTGTCTTTGTAATTATTTTAATATTTTCATTATTTTAAATATAAACAGTCGTTTCTAATTAATAAAAAATTAAATTTTCATTACCATTAATATTAATATTAGGGGGACAATCTTACACAAATCGACCTAGTCCCAAACTAAGCAAAGCTTGTACTATGGGTACTAGACGACGATATACATACTTATATAGATAAATACATACTTAAATACATAGAAAACATCCAAGACCCAAGAACAAATATCCGTGAAAAATGCACAAATAAATGCCCTCGCCGGGATTCGAACCCGGGACCTCTAGCTTCGGAGGCAGAGTCACTACCAACTAGGCTAAACAGGTCGTCATTATTGCATTATTAATAATCATTGGAGGGTCGCAATGTTGTTTATATAAAATCATTCTATATGTGAATTTGCGTCATAATGATGTCACCGGCACCAAAGTTTCGCTCCCTGCTGATACCTGACATTAACTTTTGCCACTTTTTCCTTAGCTCCATGTTAACTCTTAAGGTTTTGCATTCACACGTGGTGATGTAATTAATTATTTTGTATGAAAAAGAAAGAAAAAAAATATGAAAGTGAAGTGACCTACGAGCAAAAGCTAGTTACCAATAAATCGCGGAAATACTCGGAAGACATTAGTCATCACTCATCAGGCTTCAACTTATTTTTGCTACTATAAAGAGTTTTAAATACATAAACATAAATAAACTTACGCTGTTTGTTACCTTTTATGTATTTCCCTGCAAACTTCATAGTAAACGAACTGAGAGCCGTTATTAACGTTTCTTTAGATAAAAGTTGCCGAATGGACTCGGTCATCCCTGTTCGAAAATCGAAATTCAAATGAACGCGTTCTGAATTCAAAAAAAGCAATTGTTTTAATAACACGTGTTGTTTATAGTTTATAGTAGAAAATTCCGTGAATGAAACGTATTTAGCGAGTCGCCGGGTGCCGTTAGACAGGGCTCGGGGGTCAACGAACCCGCAACTAGTTTGTAAAGCTTGCCCTCGCCGGGACATGAGCATCCATCCCTTTCTAGTGTAGTGCGTCTCGCTTGTTGCGATTTGTTGTGTTTGTAAGTTGCTGTGTACGATTAGCTGGTATGCTGGTAAATAGTGGAGGCCAAATATGTAAACAATAAGCCACGATATCCCGCCAACCCGCATGCCAAGCGTGTAGATCAGGGGTTCCCAAAGTGGTCCAGGTGGACCCCCAGGGGTCCACAGGAGACCCGACGGGGGTCTACGTTGGCGTGACAAAAACATGGGGGGGTTTGGGAATATGGTACAAATGTGTTGTAGGGGGACCAGAACCAGTTAACTTTTGAAAGTGGTCTATGAGAAAAAAAAGTGTGTAGATTTGCCCCCCATAAAATTGGGGGAGGCCTATGTCCAGCAGTGGACGTCCTTGGGCTGACATGGTGGTGGTGAAGCCACGATATGTAGGGTTTTCTTGTAGTTTTTCTCATTATGAGTCATCTTCCTACGTGACGTGGGTTGCGATGCGAGCCTCGGCGAGCATCGCAAATAAAGACGCCACGAGCGTTTTTAGACCACTTATACACCGTTGCATACAATACTTTTTCTGCGATTACTAACTGATTCGAAACATAAAGTAAAAATATCTCACGAAAAATTTCCATTCCTTCCAGCAATAATTATTGCGAAAAAATTGTTTACGAAAAAACTAGGGACGGTGGGGGGATGTTTTTCCTAAGCCCCCGGACAGGGCGCCTGGCACCGGAGTGGTGCTCATTCAATCGTACACGGTCGACTAAGTAGCACGCGTTCGCTTCGAATAATTTGCAGTCTCGGACATACTTGTATGAGAAGTCTCGGGAATCCCGGGACTTCTCATACAAGGTGGATCCGGGACTGCAAATTGGTTTCGAAAATATTACAACGTTTGTTCCTCGCCGCTACAACGGGTCACTATTGTCGTCATTAGCCTTTTCCATCATTACTCCGTAAGTATACATTTAAATTGTGAAATTATAATGAAAGCTTTTCATATTGTGTTAAGTTAGTGAGGATTTTTATTTGAGTTCGTATTTTATTTTTAATCGTACAGCTCGACATTTATTGTTCTAAACATCATTGTCCTCAACGTCATTCTCCTCAACATCATTCTCCTCAACAACACTGCACAGCATAATACCTAGTTGGTTACTAAGTTATGTTACTGTCATAATCCTTATCTACATGAAATATACTAACGAAAGTTAAATAAATTATATATTAAAATGAAGTACACACAATCAGGATTTACATTTATCAATTTCATTCAAAATGGCCTCCTTGGGCCTGAACACAGGCCTTCAGACGACGAGGCCAGTCATCAATAGCGGCACGCACGGTTGTCATATCTAATTCCGTCACTGTCTTGACTATGGCCCGCTTGAGGGAGTCAAGATTTGTGTGGGGTTTATTACAGGCTTTCTCCTCAATAACCTGCCATATAGCATAATCCAGGGGGTTGAGGTCCGGGCTGGAGGAGGGCCAGTCTTCGTGGGCAATGAAGTCAATTTTGTTGCTTCGAAACCAGGCTTGAGTTGTTTTTGCCTTATGTGCAGGGGCTGAGTCTTGTTGAAAGACCCAGGGCTGGTTTTGAAATAGAGAGTGGCTTAAAGGCTTCACTATTGGTTCCAGAACGGTTTCCTGGTAAACTTTAGCCCCAGTTTTGACACCTTTTTCACAGAATTTATCAATTTCATTCAAAATGGCCTCCTTGGGCCTGAACACAGGCCTTCAGACGACGAGGCCAGTCATCAATAGCGGCACGCACGGTTGTCATATCTAATTCCGTCACTGTCTTGACTATGGCCCGCTTGAGGGAGTCAAGATTTGTGTGGGGTTTAGCACAGGCTTTCTCCTCAATAACCTGCCATATAGCATAATCCAGGGGGTTGAGGTCCGGGCTGGAGGAGGGCCAGTCTTCGTGGGCAATGAAGTCAATTTTGTTGCTTCGAAACCAGGCTTGAGTTGTTTTTGCCTTATGTGCAGGGGCTGAGTCTTGTTGAAAGACCCAGGGCTGGTTTTGAAATAGAGAGTGGCTTAAAGGCTTCACTATTGGTTCCAGAACGGTTTCCTGGTAAACTTTAGCCCCAGTTTTGACACCTTTTTCACAGAAATGGACCTGTGTTAACCCTGAGTATGACACACCTAACCAAATCATGACATAAGAGGGATGATGGCCTCGTTGCACTCTCGCAACAGCTACACTCGCTTCTTGACTGTTTTTTGCATACACTCTGTCATTCTGGCGGTTACAACATTCTTCAATGGTAAAAATTTTTTCGTCTGTAAATAATATATTTCGCTGGCCATTTTGTGCGTACCGCTTCAGAGCACGCGACTTCTATTCAGCCTCATAGTCTTCAATCGTCCATTAAGCAAATGACCTTTCCGTCTACGATAAGCGTGTAGTCTAAGGTGATTGATAACTTTTTTAAGGGAGCTTCTCTTCACAGACATCTGAATTGCCAACAACTTTTGCTTCCGAACGGGGTTTCTTGCGATTCTCGCCTTCACTGCCTTTATTAGAGCTGGGGTCCGAACGGTGCGTGGTCTTCCAGACCTCTTACGGTCATCAAAGCTCAGGGTACTATTGTACCTATTAATGGTACGATAAACGAATTGTTTGTTGATTTTCAGATTTTGAAGCAACTTCAAAATCACGTTTGGCGGATGCCCGCATTTGTGCAACGCAATTACAGCGACACGATTTTCTTTTAGACCCCAATCCATTATAAATATGACGAGATAAGTGTTGTGTGTGCTATAAAATTATAACTGACAACCCGCCATTATATGTCATTTTTTATTTTTTCGGTAGCATTTGTTTTAACGCAAGAAAAGAGTTTGCAAATCGAGTAACTGAACTTAGTAACCAACTAGGTAAATAATAACTCTTTAAGTGTCATACTTACAAAATTTTCAACGGGTGAACGCGACAGCTTATTATGAGGCCGACTGTAACTCTCGAGAGATCTTGCTGACGTACAATATTAGATAGATTTATCGGATAGAGAATCTGTACTCTGTACTTATACATCCTTTTAGAAATATTGAACTCCAGGGTAACAGTTTTTGATATCCAATTGGATACACTAAACATGGATCGTGTTGCGTTGTTGACTTTTAATCTAGTGAAAAGGTTTACTTGAGTTGCTATAGCACGACATGTATCACAAATATTTATCCCGCGCCTTTCAAAGTGGAGGTTGCATGCTCCAGCCCCGGGCTCGGCTCGTATGCTTAAATCATTTGAATTGACCGAATTTTATCAAACTTGTTTGTTCAAAAAGCTACTTTAAGACCCAAGTAATAAGGTTTCAAATCTAATGACAGTTTTTTCAAAGTCGGACGTTTTATGTAATTTTAACACATTACTAGGTTTTAAAAAAACGGATGTATACGGAATACCAGTTAGCTTTTAAGTGAAGTAAAAACGTTAAAAGAATATCAGCTCGTAGCAAAATGTAGTTTTCCCTCTGAGTTGGCAGGTCAGATGGCAGTCGCTTTTGTAAAACTAGTGCCTACGTCAAATTCCGGCATTTTGTGCCAAAGCGGACCCCGAGCTCCTATAGGCTACAACCGGGAAAACTTGAATGAAGCAGAAATATTGAAAATTTAAAAACATATTATATTTTCGACATCAACGGATTGAAGTAGGGCTCCCAATCCGGGATTATCCCGCAGCCTATGTCCAATACAATCTCGGTATCCACGGGACTACAAATTTTCAATCCCGTGGGATCTCGGTATTTGCGGGATCCCGCATAGAAATAATAATTTTATTGTATAAGTTACATAACGAAATCAACGAAATAGTCAAAAACTACCCTTTTATTTACTACTCGTTATGTTTTTGTTTTAACTCGCTCATTTCGCACACTCATAATGTTTTATTTAGTTTTAAGTTTCTCATGTAAGTGAATGTAAATTCTTAATGAGAAATAAATAATCTTAAACCGTTAGTTAAAGGTCAATCAGATTGTGCTTGGCGATCAAAAACTCAAAATGAAAACTCACAAAAACATAAAATTGAACTCACAACATTTTATTTTATCTTAATGGCTTAAAGAAAAAAAAACATAAAAATTTTAGATAAAACAATATATTCGCTTGTTGCCGGCCGATGACATATAGACGGATAGATCTAAGGCGGGCAACCTCATATTTCCCGCCGAGGTATGTACCTATATAGTGCTTTTCTCAAACATGCAATGAAATAAACAACAAAAAAATCAGTCTTATTTTTAATACGCATAGTGGCAGAATGTCATGATGCCCGTGCCACAAATGTATGTGGAATGGAAATTAAAAAAGAGGACTTTGCCGGCCTTGGCCTGCATGATTTGTATGAAATCCCATTAACGACCTCTTGTCCTAGCCGCACCTGAAACGTCATACTTCGCAGCCTATTTATTATAAGGAACATAACATCAATATTTCATTGCATGTTTGAGAAAAGACTGTTAAAACTGTTTAAAAATACACTCCTTAAAGTTTCAGAATAACATAGGCTCATAGGTATACGCTATAACAGGCAAAAGTAAGAGTAAGCTTCACTCAGTTGAAGCAGAAATATTGAAAAATTGGTAACATATTATATTTTCGACATCAACAGATTGAATTGAAGATGAAGTGAGGTGCAGTTTATGTTTGAGTGCATTAATCTAACTTTTAGGCTGAAATCAAGATTAGGCTAGGAATCAAAAACGAGCCGCCGGCTAGACGCCGCCGCCGCGAAAATTTTGCTGGCGCGCCGCCGCGGACTGTTTCGCACCCGGCTCGCATGTCTAGGTGCAGACCACATTTTACACATATTAGCAGTAGACAATACTGCTAAAATCTGTATGCTTTTATTATATCACGTCGGTGGCAAACTTAAGCGTTACGAATTGACTGATGGTAAGCTGTCACCGCAACCCATGGACGCCTGCAACTCCAGGAACGTCACATGCGCGTTGCCGACCCGTTAAAAATGTATACACTCCTTTCTTAAAGAACCCCATACTGTAATCCCTCGGTAAACCTCGGCATTCCACAACCGAACCGTCCGAAGGAGGAAATACGCGACCATTTAGGTTCTAAGGTGTGAGGAGGAGTGCCCTGCAGACGGCGAGCGGTGCGATGGTAGAAAGCGGCAGTAGGCATCATGTCGAACAGTTCTTCGAAGCAGAACCCATTATTGGCTATGTGCACGTCTGAAACGTCAAACGTCAAAGGCCCCGAGATAATGTCAAAACTCAGAGATGTCAAATAATGACACATGAATATTTTATTTACTTTAGTAAACGAGAAAGACCCCGTATTGGAAATTTCACTGAAATAAATAAGAGAATAAATAAATACATACAAACGAAACGAATCGTAGGAAACCGTTAAGAAACCAATAGAAAACGTGAAAGTAAATTTGACAGTGGTCCCCGGTAAGTGCACATTTCTGCCATGGTGTGCGCTACGATCGCCTAGCTTACCCCCACCACCTACTTCGCACATAGCCAATACAAGCGATAGGAACACGCACAAGGAGGCAAAGTTTTTTCTTAAACTTAAAATGTGTCAAATAAGATCTGCGCATCACTTCACACAAGGCGCTATTTTGTAGCTGTCGAAAATACGTGTACAATTCTGTACCTTATTTAATTGTAATAAGGCGAAAAATGTATACGTACATAATTATATCATCGAAGTACGCTCAATTAAATAAATATGTATCAATTTCCGACCTTACGTCTGGGTAGTAGGATTCAAATTTGTGCACATGTTTTTGGAGTTAATCGAAATAATTGCTAACTAGAGCGGTTTATTATAGTTTCGATGTTTGTCTACGACGGTTTGAACAGCTGTTTTCTTCTACAAAATAACGTCTTCAGACTAATTTAGCTCTGTTTCGAAACTGTGTTTAATAAATTAAATATGTTTCTGGGAAATAAGAGTTTGTGAGAGGGAGGACTCGGCGGAACATTTCGCTCATATACATATGTGGCAGCCCAACCGAGTATCGATTTTTTATGATTGACTGACCAGCGATTGGCCCTAGTCTCACCTGATGGAAAGCGATGACAAGGCCTAAAATGTTCACTGGTTCAATAATAGCCTATTCACTCTTGTCTTGAAGCATCCCTGATTGCATGTATAAGGAAATACAGACGGCGGCAACAAATTCCAGTCCTTAGCTGTTCGCGTTAGGAAAGGAGAAGCGAATCGCTTCGTGCGAATAATTGGCAGACTCACAACGTATGCATGGGTGTAACCGCTCACCACGTCTGGACGTCCGGTGATCGAAAGGGGAAGGCGGAATTAAGTCATGTAAATGCCCTGTGTTAAGAGTAAAGGAGCCAAGGGGGGGGGGGGGGGGGGTTATTTTGTAAGATGCAATCTCAAAAATAGTTACTGATTGGATATTCAAATTCACCTTCCGCTATTATTGGGATTATTTGGGATTAGGTTTGTTAAATTATAAGTGGCAATGGGCAGGTCACATATGTCGCACAACCGATGGCCGTTGGGATAACTGGTTCATGAGTGGAGACCGCGTGTCGGCAAACGTAGTGTAGTAGGACGCCCTGTAGCTTGAGTACGCAACTTCTCAATCATCAGCAACGGCTTAACGTGCCTTCCAAAGCACGGGAGCGCTTAGTAACCACACATCCAAGAGTTTACCACGGCCGACGTGGCTGTTATGGGAGGTTACTCCCATACCGCACACGGTACGCGGGCGCCGCTGAGCCACGAGCTCCCCTTATTACCAAAAAAATCTGTATATTTAAAAAAAATACCTTCGTAGACGTAAATTGTATATTACATTAACAAAAAGACGCAAGAAAAAGTTGATGATAAAAAAAACGGGTCATTGTCTATGATGTCTCATAGAACTGAAAATATAACCAGGAAGTGAGTCTGTTCACCTCTTGGCTCAAAACAAATAGTATAACGTCAGTAAAATTCGTATAAAGAAGCGACTTTCTAGATTGGCAACAATTCGCGTAGGTTAAAATCACTAAACTACTCGTACTTATATAGTCTGATTTTAATACATGGTTTTGAATATTATTACCATAAGATAAGTGCTAGAATATTTTGGTGGCTGCATCGTCTAGACACCCGCGACCCTTACCAGGTCATCAGTCCACCGTGTGGGGGGCCTGCCCACGCTACGCCTTCCGGTACGTGGTCGCCACTCGAGAACCTTTCCGCCCCAACGGCCATCGGTTCTACGTGCTGTGCCCCGCCCACTGCCACTTAACTTGGATGCGGGTGGCGCAGGACCGGTCATTGTGGAAGTCTTTGGGGGAGGCCTATGTCCAGCAGTGGACGTCATTCGGCTGACATGATGATGATGATGATGATGATCGTCTAGACATGACCTTTTATATAATACCTTTGGTATTGTCTTTTACTAGAACTTGCATAGGACATTTGTTTCAGTGGTGAGCAGAAACATTTGTTCCTGAGACTTGGATGTTTTCTATGTAGTAGTTTGACGGCCTGTTTAGCCTAGTTGGTAGCGACTCTGCCTCCGAAGCTAGACACCCGGGTTCGAATCCCGCCCAGGGCATTATTTGTGCATTTATCACGGATATATGATCTTGGGTCTTGGATGTTTTCTACGTATTTATGTATGTAATTATCTATATAAGTATGTATATCGTCGTCTATTACCCATAGTACAAGCTTTGCTTAGTTTGGGACTAGGTCGATTTGTGTAAGAATAAGATTGGCCCCCAATATTTATTTATTTTATATCATCATCCTCCTAGCGTTATTCCCAGTACAGATGCATCCTGAAGAATGCCTGGGGTCCGCTACCTAATCCCAAGAATTGGCGTAGGCACTAGTTTTTACGGAAGCGACTGCCTTCTGACTTTCCAACCCGAGGGGGAAACCGACCTTATTGGGAATAGGCTTGTCAAGTGAGTGGGCAACTTGAGTGTTAGAAGTTCTCAAGCCGCCCTGAGGCCTCTAACTTGGCTTAACGATTGCTATCATAGACAGCAACCGGGATCAACGGCTTAACGTGCCTTCCAAAGCACGGGAGCGCTCAGTTAGTAACCACTCAAAGCGGTCACCCATCCAAGGACTGACTTCGCCCGACATTGCTTAACCTCGCATACCGCACGCAGTACGCGGGTGCCACTGGGCCACGAGTGCTCCTTTTATATATACATATATATCTATTAAATAAATCGTCGTCTAGTAGCCTTATTGCGCTTACTATGAGACTGTTCGATTTGTGTAAAAAAACGCCCCTAATATTTATTTATTTTATTTTAATTTTAAATTGCACATACCTACAATGGAGCTACATATTGTGGTTCAAGGAAGCAGCGGTTCGTGGCTTCGAATCGCGAGAAGAGAAATGCGTCTTGATATATCAAATGATACGAGTATTCGCGTACCGCGTACGGTATGCGAGGTTAAGCAACGTCGGCCGGGGTCAGTCCTTGGGTGGGTAACCACTTTGAGTAGTTACTAACTGAGCGCTCCCGCGCTTTGGTGCGTTAAGCCGTTGATCCCGGCCGCTGTATATGATAGCCGTTAAGACAAGTTAGACAGGGCCTTCGGGCGGCTTGAGAATTTCTAACAGGCTTCAGAATTTTTAACAGTCAAATGTGTCTTCCTACCATCATCCTCCTAGCGTTATTCCGAGTACAACGTGACGTTTACGTTTCCCGTTATTTCCTACCAAACGTCATACTGTAGTGCTTATAGTCTCCGAGTAAATCGGCTGTGACACACGCACGGATAGTATGATGCAAGTGATGCAACTATTGGTTACGTTTTCGCCACTATGGCTACTGAACCCTAAAAAAAGTAGGTAATACCTATATTTTAGCCCGCACAAAACTTGTAAATACCTATATTGGTGGCCTTGACTGTACTTTCGAACCAAAGTTCCCCAAAATCGCGCCCGTGTGTGTAAATAAATTTTTTGGCCGATTGAAACGAACGTCTCCGTTCCAGTTTGGGCAAAAATGCTTTTATGATATGTCCGGAATTTCGGCTGCTTCCATCGCGAATAATTATGAGCAGGTTTGATAATTATATAGAACTTTTTGGTAGTTAGTTTTGGGACATTTTTATAATTGAAAAAAAGCAACGTCAACAGCCAACAGAACCACTAGGTATTGAATTACTGATGCCAAATTACCTTAATATAATAATAAAATATAAAAATATTAGGGGACATATTTCTAACACAAATCGAACTAAGTACTGCCATGGTAAAAATCAAATCATTCTATAATCAACCTTTAAAATTAAATATTTTAATTTTAAAGGTTGTGGATTTGTGGTATCAAAAATATGAATATATTCATTTTAAGTTAAAAAAATCATTTAAACATTTGTTTTTGAGGTTTTTATTTTTATTTTTTCTAGACGACGATATATATTTAATAGTTATATACTTAAATACATAGAAATCATCCAACTCTCAGGAACAAATGTTAAATATGTTATGTATGTGTCAAATGTTGTTGTGTATGTGTTCAAATGCCCTTACCAGGAGACGAACCCGGGACCTCTAGCTTCGGAGGCAGTGTCACTACCAACTAGGCTAAACAGGCCGACAGACGACCATGTTGAGTTACACGATTGATCGGCATGTCCAAATGATAAAACTTTTTTTATCAAAGTGGGTGTTCGTTAGAGCCATCGCGACGCGCCATGCGTCCATTTTACGGCAGATGCGACGCCGACGCCCCTTCAAAGTAGACTCCGATTTTAAGCGATTTCGCTTCATTAGACATATTTGCGGGATTTTCTGAAGGCGTATGCCAATAAGCTGCAATCGACTGATGCCCTGAAATGGACGATTCACACGAAACGGCCGGAGTCGGCGCGCACCACACCAGAGTCAAAGGAATTCGGACCCTCCATACAGAAGCTAGACTACGTATCCAAACGGCAGCGGCAGCCGACCGGCTGCCCGCAACCCATTCAAATATGAAATCTAACTTCTGTATGGGGAGGGTTCGAATTCATTTGACTTTAGCGGGGGGGCGCGCCGACTCCAGCCGTTCAGTGGCTCGCTCAGGTTTCACCGGATTTATGCGGCAGAGTCATTGAACACTGTCGCCTGCGGTTTTCCGGACCGATACGACCTTCAAACCTTCAAGAAAAGTCCCAAAACTCCCATCTTAAAGGCCGGCAGCGAACTTACAACAGCTACAACCCCTCTGGCGATTCGTCTGCTCGTTTGCCTCCTATGTCATAAAAAAAACTGGACCACTCAGATTCGTGCAACCGTGGGAAACCGAGGCGGACATTCGAACGATGTCATATTTCGTAAATACGTAATGGCATACATGAGCCTTCCAATAAAAAAAATCAGCAACACTTCACAAACAGCCTGTTTATCCCATTTCAACATCGACCCGTCCTTATTGGAAAATCCCATATAAGTCAATTAGTATGCCAACGAATGATAGATGTTAGCCAGTCAGCCTTGACCTTGTATAAAAGGTATTCATTTAGAAAACACCCAAGATAAACAGGTACAGTTTTGTTTTATTGCAGTGTAAATTAGTATATAAAGGTATATTCGCAAGTGCGTTTTGCGAGCGAGACGTCGATGCGGGCTGGGCCTAATGCCACTTTTGATTACTGATTGCCTTTTTCCTGAGGCAGTGCCTGGTTGCCTTTGGCATTGGCCTGCCCCAAAGTTCTCCAATTGGATCTATCTATGACTTTCCTCCTCCACATCGGTCCAGCAATGTCTTTAAATTCATCCTCCCACCTTTTTTTCCATCTGCCTTTTGTTGTCTTTCCATCTGTTCGATGTTAACTAAAACGAACGTGCCTGGTGACGCCGGACGGCGACAGCATTGTGTAATCACGTTACTAGGTGACTGTGTTGACTCGCAAACGTGACAACCCTAACTGGATAACAGAGCGCGCGCGCTATACGTGCGAGCGGGTGCATGATTCGGTGTTTCCTAGCTGTCAAGCATCGGTTTTGTTCCATAGAAAACCTTCTGCACGTTAGTACTTTTCTTTGAGCGGAGAGCAGCGGAGGAAATCCTCCTCCGAAACGGCTTAACCGATCTGAGGGCCTACTCCGAACTTCGAAAATCGAACTTCGAATCGTGCCGTCCCATTCCGTCATGTACTGTATAACACGAGAGTGAAAGGGACGGCACGACACGAAATTCGGAGTAGGCCCTCTGCTTCAAATTTGGTGTATAACTCTGAAATCAGACAGGCGACTATTGTCGGTAAGGAAAAATGACGAGGTATAAAAATTTCTGATGTTTATTGTCAAGAAATAAAAAAATACAATCACGCTTCGCACAACATTTGCAACCAGCAGAATCCCACTAAAGGATGATTCACAGTAGACCGTTCCGTGTCCGGGCCGGCCCGTTTTCTATGACAGCAAACGCAACGGCCGGCGTATTTCCATAGAAGAAAACGGGCCGGCCCGGACACGGAACGGCCTACTGTGAATCATCCTTAATACATACATACATACATACATATAATCACGCCTGTTTCCCATAGGGGTAGGCAGAGATCACGGATTTCCACTTGCTACGATCCTGACATACAACTTTCGCTTCATGAACTTTCATAACATTCTTCATGCATGCGCGCCGATTTAGGGTACTCCTGACCTGGCCTTTCTGCAGAATGTCTCCGATTTGGTCGGAGTACGTTCGCCGAGGTCTTCCCCTTCCAACTTTTCCATCCACTCTTCCTTCATACACTCGTTTAGTCAATCTTCTTTCATCCATCCTCTCTACATGTCCAAACCATCTTAGCATACCTTTCTCAATTTTCGTCACTATATCTTCATTCACTCCACACCTCCGTCTTATAACGGTGTTTCTCACTCTATCTCTCAAAGTAACGCTACACATACTTCTCAGCGCTCTCATTTCCACTGCATTCACTCGACTCTGATGTTTCTTCTGCCACACCCAACTTTCACTACCATACATTAGTGTCGGCACCAACACTCCTCTATGCACGGCCAGCCGCGCCTTTTCTGACACTTTCTGGCTACTCATAAAGGCGTGAAGTGCCCCATTCACTCGATTCCCAGCTATCACTCTCCTTTCAATATCTCCTTCATGTTTACCGTCTCTCGTGAACAAAGTCCCCAAATACACAAACCCATCCACTTGCTCCAACCTCTCTCCATCTACAGCAATTTCACAAACTGTCATACACTCATCTCTTTCAAATACCATCACTTTCGTCTTGCTTACATTCATTTTCATTCCTTTTCTCGCAAATAATCTGTGCATGCTAGTTACCATCTTCTGTAGCTTCTCAGCCGATGACGCTAATAAAACCTGGTCATCGGCGTAGAGTAGACATTTGATAAGCAACCCATTCATTTCCAACCCACATTCATCGTCTTTCAAATCTTGCAAACAACTGTCCAGAAATAGATTAAACAGCCACGGTGACGCTACACATCCCTGTCTAACACCCTTTTTGATGCTAAACCATTCAGTGTAGGACCCGTTTACTCTCACGCAAGCAGAGGAATCCTCGTAGAGAGATTTCAGAGCTTGAATGAGATGGTCGCTCACTCCATATCCGGACAGTACCGACCAAAGTTCATTCCTCACCACTCTGTCATAGGCCTTCTCCAAATCCACGAACGCGCAATAGACCTTTTGACCTTGGGCCAAATATTTTTCGGCTATGCATCGTAAAGAGAAGACCTGATCCGTACATCCCATACCTTTCCTAAATCCCGCTTGTACATCCCATATTTTCTCATCGGTTTCTTGCATTACCCTTTCAATCAACACTTTCGCATATAATTTGCCAACGATGCTGAGTAAGCTAATGCCCCTGTAGTTCTTGCAGTCAAGTTGTGAGCCCTTTCCCTTGTACAGTGGCACGATGACCGCCTTGCACCAATCTTTTGGAACTATGCCGGTATTAAAACATAAGTTGAAAAGGCGATACAACTGACTTGCTACGACGCCTTGCCCAGCCTTCAGCATCTCGACTGAAATTCTATCATACCCCGCTGCCTTTCCTGGTTTCATTCCTTTCAAAGCTTTTACAATTTCATCCATACTAATACTACACTCCTCATGTGGCAGTGCATTATCATTCACTCCTGACGTATTTTCCTCTTCTCTCTCAAACAAACCTTCAAAATATTCCTTCCATCTCCCTAATATGCATTCCTCATCATTCAATAAACTTCCATGCTGGTCTCTAATCGAGGTTAGCTCTGAGGTCTGAGTTTTACCTCTGGCTAGTCGAATGGCTTTCCAGAAAAACTTTATGTTTGCCCGAAAATCCTGAGACAACCTCTGATCCATCTCATCATTCTGTTCATCTTTCTTTCTTTTAACTACCTCCTTTACCAGAACATTCAACCTTTTATAGTTACTTTTCCTTTCACTCACGTCTTCAAGCGTGGCTTTTTGACTTCTTTGGTCAGCTCTTATCGCCAACCAATCTAGCCACGCTTTCTTCTTCTCACTTACTGCCTTTTGTACCTCTTTATCCCACCATACATTCTTCTTCTTCTTCCCTTTGCTCCTTTCTTTCACACCACATACATCCCTGGCTGTACTTACAAGCTTATCTTTAAAACCATTCCATAGTTGATCAATCTCGCATATATCATCTATCTCTCTAAGATTTTCCTTTAGTTTATGAATATACTCATCAGCCACACTTTCCTCTTGCAAATTTTCTACTTTTATTCTCTCCAGAACACTAGTGAATATACGAGGTCGATGCCGCCATCCTTGAAACAGCCCTTTCATTCGGCTCATCACCAGGAAGTGATCTGTATTTATTCCGGCCCCGCGATACACCCTAGTGTCCAGAACATTCTTCCTCAATCTTTCGTCCACTATCACAAAATCAATCATACTCTTTCTTACGTTCTCCGCCTCACGCGTGTACAAATGAATCCATTTGTGGGCAAACATTGTATTTGTCACAAAAAGATTTCTCTCGAGGCAAATATCTAACAAACTCTCACCATTCTCATTCACTCTCTCGTCACCGTGAGTACCCAGAACCTTTTCAAATCCATCTCGCTTTACCCCTACCCATGCATTAAAATCACCTAACATAATCAACCTTTCATTATCCTTACATCTACTTGTGACATCCCTTAATTCCTCCCAGAACTGTTTTCCCTCTTCCTGGGTCGACTGTGATGTTCTCGTACCCAGGTTTACAGGGGCATATACCCCAACAACAAAGATACGAGTCAGTCCTAATTTCATTCTGACCCATATTAATCTGGGACTCACGCATTCAAATTCATTCACACACTTGGCAATCCTAGCTGAAAGTATGACACCAACCCCCTGACATGCTCTGTCTGAAACGGTCACTCCAGACCAGTACGCTGTATAGGGTCCATGTTTCGTGGTGTCACACCCTTTCCGTTTTGTCTCATTTACACAAAGAACATCAATCCTCTTTTTATCCATCATCTGCCTTACTTCATTCATTTTTCCTTCCATTCCTCCTCCAACATTCAACGTAGCAAAACGGCACTCCGTGAGCCGCTTTTCGCCCCCACTGGAAACGTGACGTGACGGGTGGCGGACCGCGTCGCCGCCATGCGGATGATTTTTATTTTTTCTAATCTCCATAGCGTTCCCACGAGTAAATAGGGAACTAAAGGTCCATCACAGCAGAGCCCTATACTGTGGTAAGGTGGATTACCACTGTGCCCTGTGACCACCAACACAGACACCCTCCGTTCGACACCAGACTCCCCTCTGGCCATGCATCCCTTGGCACGGGTCGGCTAACACCTTGGATTAGGGGTTTTATATCGGGGTTTTCCTTCCCCTAGACAGGTTGCAGGCCAATGCTAACGAGGCCCATCTCCCCGGGTTGTATTTCGGAGTTACCTTCTCCTAGACAGGTTGCAGCCCAATGCTAACGAGGCCCATCTCCCCGAATCATCCTTAATCCTTAATATTATAAATGCGAAAGTTTAGATGTTTGGATGTTTGTTGCTCAATCACGCAAAAACGTCTGAACAGATCAAAATGATTTTTTGTATACTAACAGTATGTAATCTGGATTGACTTATAGTATACTTTTTGTCCCGATAATCACCCTCAAAGGGATGAAATCGGGGGTGCAAATATGGTCTATGAAACGGGGTGATTTAAATCCTCATAAGCCATTATAAGCTTTAAGTTTCAGCCAATTGGGAGTATAACGGCGTGTCAATAATTTTTAGCAGAATTGGACGTATTGTAAACAAGCTGACTTTTCGATATGTCAAAGCCGAAATATCATAATTCCTTCTGATTGATGACGTTATTTTTGAGCATAACATTTTAGCAATTAGGTCTATTATTGCGTGTAAATCAAAATAAATTTGCGATACTTTGGAATTGTTTGTCTTCATATGCTTAAATACAGAAACAGCTGCTTCAATGCAGTCTTTGTATCGTCAGTGTACAATTTAATTTTGTCGTGTATTATTGTTTACGTAATTGGTGACCCTTCACACTATAATAACTGTTTGATATAAGAGATCACAAGTGATCTTCAAGGGTGATCAAGGGCTGGGCAGCCCAATCGTCACAAATTACAATCTATATACTGAGATAGAGATACCAGTGAAATACTCCACATAGATCGTAGCGCCGTTGTGTTTAGTAAGAACTAACCGCACGACCGCTGCATCCCTGTCACTTCAATATGCAAGTGCGATACAGATAGCACCCAGTGACATCTGGTACAAACAAGTTAAACTAAAATTTCCATAGAAAAATTCGTACTTCGAGTTGAAAGGCCCCTGGATGTATGCTTATCCGTATACATATAATACAGCTGTAGAAGGTCGAAAATCTGTACATTGAAGATATTGGCTAAATCAATGGAGCGATTGGAGGGCCCTTGGCATCGAAACAGAACACATTTCAACAGTTTTAATAATTCGTGTCTGTTTGTCTATCGGTTTATATGTCTAGGCATTGTGACTCTCGGCCTTCAGCCTCACGTGCATTGCCGCTCTGCTTCGGGCCTTCGGCCCTCAGCCTTACACTTTACTCTGTGTGAATGATCGGCATGAGGAGCCCGCTCTGTGTGAATGATCTGCCTTTGGACTCGCATGCCTTGCCCCTCTGCATCAGTCCTTCGGCCCTACATAAGGAGCCCGCTCTGTTGGGATTCTCGGCCTTCGGCCTTGCGTGAATTGCCACTCTGCTTCAGGCCTTCGGCCCTACATGCGTGCCACACGGCTCAGAGCCTTCAGCCCTCATCCTTATATAAGGAGCCCGCTCTATTTGAATGCTCGGCCTTCGGCCTCGCATGCATTGCCACTCTGTTTCGGCCCGTTAGTCATCAACTTTACATGAAGAATCCAGTCTGTTGAGAAGCTCGGCCTTCGGCCTCGCGTTTCTCGCCTCCCTGCTTCAGGCCTTGGGCCCTCAACCTTACATAAGAACACCGTTTTGTGTGAATACTCGGCCTTTCGCCTTGCATGTTTTGGCACTCTGCTTACGGCCTTCGGCCATCATACTTACATGAAGAACCCGCTCTGTTGGGACGTTTTACGGAAGAACTGCGTAGCGAGACTTTTATCATTGTACATGCAATATTTTACGGGCTTCATTCGTCTAGAATCGGTACATTTGATATAAATAAGCTTAATCATTCGTTTTGAAAGCACGAGCACGTAGCACCAACTCCCGTTACAATCGGACACTTTTACTTGACGTTGTCAGACGATTATATATACCTAGGACAGACTGTCCAGTTAGGTCCAAGGTACCCAGTTAGTGAAGGGCCAACTTCGAGAAAGGGGTAAATCGTCGAATCCGACTCGGCTGGGCAGCGTTCGAGAAGCTACGGCACATCTTTTCGTCCAATATTCCGCAGTGTCTCAAGACAAGGCTCTTTGATCAGTGTGTGTTGCCAGTGACGACATATGGCACTGAAACGTGGTCGCTTACTATGGGCCTCATAAGAAGGTTCAAAGTCACCCAAAGAACAATGGAGAGGGCTATGCTGGGAGTATCTCTGCGTGATCGCATCAGAAGTGAGGCCATCCGCAGTAGAACCAAAGTAACCAACATAGCCCACCGAACCGCTAAACTTAAGTGGCAGTGGGCGGGGTATATAGCACATAGAACCGTTGGCCGTTGGGGAGGAAAGGTTTTCGAGTGGCGACTAGGTACCAGAAGGCGCAGCGTGGGTAGGCCCCCCCACAAGGTAGACTAATGACCTGGTGAAGGTCGCAGGTGTCCGCTGGATGGGGATGGCAAAGGTACAGTCATTGTGTCACTCTTTGGGGGAGGCTTATATCCAGCAGTGGACGTCTTTCGGCTGATATGATGATGATGATGATTCGTTTTGAAAAAAGGATTACTATTAAAATTTTCCGTGCGCGGTAAAGAGCATTTCATATTGAATGTAATCATTTCTTAAGGGATGTGGGTGAAAGATGTATGGGAAAACAAATAATTCTAAAGCAAGAATGAGTTCTACGCAGACGAAGTCGCGGGCAAAAGCTAGTATATTGCATACATAGTAGTTACATTGTGGCGCGGCAATGCAGCGCGAACGCTGGGAAGGCAAGATACATACAGGATGATTCAGGGGACGTGAGCAGGACCAACACTAGGTACATACATAGTAATAAATGGCAATGAATCGTTCACCAGTGTATTTAAGTGAAACAGCCATACCTTTTTCCTGTATTTTAATTTTTGTTTAGTTAAAGTTTCATTCCCTACAATCATGGTCACCCTACAACAACTGGTTTATAAATATTAAACCTCTAACTGTTCTGACAGCACTTTGATTACGAATAAAGTAAATTGTCACATTGAGTGAGATACGATATTTCAAAAGTAATCGGACTCAGATGATATTCAATTTGACACGTATCACTTGACTGAAGTATTCTGATTGTAGAGTGACCATGAATTTCTTAAATAATTCAAAACATTTTGTTTTTAACACCAAAGATAAATGAACGTTAATTTCACTAATAGTGGCACGAAGCGGTAGCTTTTGATCTACTGAATCTGTAGTGTTGATCTTGCTCACGTCTCCCGAATCACCCTGTACATATATGGCGTGTGGCGTGTGTGGCTATGTCCAGCAGTGGACGTCTTTCGGCTGACATGATGATGATGATGATGATATATGGCGTAGTACGCGGTACATATATGTACATAAACTTGAATTTCGAGCCGCGCGCGAATCCCATAAGCTGGTGTGAGTAGGGTTCGAATCCTGGTCTAGGCATTTATGTGATGAGTATGAGTAATTGTTCCATGAGTCTTGAATGTTTTGTATGTCGGCCTGTTTAGCCTAGTTGTTAATGACACTGCCTTGCAGCTTGAGATCCCGGGTTTGAATCCCGGTAAGGGCATTTGTTTCTGTGTTGGGCAGAATTTGTTCCTGAGACTTGGATGTTTTCTATGTATTTAAGTATATATCTATTAAAGATATTGTCATCTAGTAACCTATAGGCCATAACACAAGCCTTATTTAGCTTTCTATGGGAATAAGTTCGATTTGTGTAAAAGATAGTCCTATAATATTTTTTTCTCAAACATGCAATTAAATATTGATTATATGTTCTTTATAATAGGCTGCGAAGTATGACGTTTCAGGTGCGGCTAGGACAAGAGGTCGTTAATGGAATTTCATTCAAATCTTGCAGGCCTAGGCCGGCAAAGTCTTCTTTTTTAATTCCATTCAACATATATTTGTGGCACAGGCATCATGGCGTTCTGCCACTATGCGTATTAAAAATAAAATTTTGTTTTTTTTTTGTTGTTTATTTCATTGCATTATTGAGAAAAGCACCATACATACCTCGGCGGGAAATTTGGGGTTGCCCGCCTTAGACCTATCCGGCCTCGCTTCGCTCAGCCGTCTATATGTCTTCGGCCGGTAACCCCTTTCGTCCCGGCCTCTGTAGTATAGTAATGTACTATTTATTTATGTATTTAAGCGCGCCCGCGTGGGACTCGTTCATAAAGCCTATTGGGTTTCTTGGTTCGCGTCGTTTGCAAAACGCTCGAAAACAGCCAGTGTGATAAGGCCATTACTGCCATTACAGGCATTTGCGCTTTAAATTTATACCAGAGGTGTAACGTTTGAATACTTTGAATGCCAAATTTGAAATTCAATTGCCGTTCGTGTCCGTTTTGGGTTGGATACGAAGTGTAAGAATTGTTGATATGGATTAGAGGAAATTGTACTTTAACATATAGGTCATAACGGTGTTTTACGTTCGAATACGAATGTGTTGTTGTCCCTGTGGCTGCTGTTCTTAAGGACCTTCATATACCACAGAATAAATAGTAGTACTTAAGCAGAGAAGGTCGTCTGCCTAACATATCCAAGGTTTAGCTTCTAATAAATTTAAATAAAGGCATTGCGGTTTATCTCGTAAATATACAGGGTGATTCGGGAGACGTGAGCAAGATCAACACTACGGATTCAGTAGATCATAAGCTACTGCTTCGTGCCACTATTAGTGAAATTAACGTTCATTTATATTTGGTGTTGAAATCAAAATGTTTTATATTATTTACGAAATTCATGGTCACTCTACAATCAGAATACTTCAGTCAAGTGATACGTGTCAAATTGAATGTCATCTGAGTCCGATTACTTTTGAAATATCGTATCTCACTCAATGTGACAATTTACTTTCTTCGTAATCAAAGTGCTGTCATAACAGTTACAGGTGTTATATTTATAAACCAGTTGTTGTAGGGTGACCATGATTGTAGAGAATTAAACTTTAACTTAACAAAAATTAAAATACAGGAAAAAGGTATGGGTGTTTCACTTAAATACAATGGTGAACGATTCATTGCCATTTACTATGTATGTAGTGTTGGTCCTGCTCACGTCTCCTGAATCACCCTGTATACCATGTACTCTAATAGTAATAATTTAATAAACTATCGACACTATCGAAGAACAGCCATATGTAGATTTCATATGTACAAATGGATAAAGGACGACAATAATATCGAAAATAGAGCTTTTTCGAAGCATGTTTGAATAAATCATATAAAAATAAGTATTCCTTCTCAAATTCGGCTAGTGCAAATGTAGGTAGATACTCGTAAATTATTAAAGAACTGATAATCGTTTGTGCCATAAATATTTCTGTATGATATGATATGAGAGGAATATCCACTCATCATCATCTCCCTGCCCTTATCCCGCTTATGCAGGGTCGGCGCAACATGTTTTCTTCTTCCATTCCTCTCTATTATTCGTCACTTCAGCGCTTACTCCTTTCTTTCTCATATCCTCTCTCACACAATCCATCCATCGCTTTTTTGGCCTTCCAATCGCTCTTCGTCCTTCTACATCCAACCCTAATATTCTTTTATCAATATGACATTCATCCCTCCTCATTACATGCCCATACTATGCCTACTGCTCCTCATTTTCTCTGTCACGGGTGCCACTATCAAACTTCCCCTTATATACTCATTTCTAATTCGATCTTTCCTCGTCACTCCACACATCCATCTCGGGAATATTTACTCAATGCTCTTCAAAAACCGACGTGGAGCTTAATTAGAAAATACTGAAGTGTAATAGTTGGAAATAGTGCAGCATGTATGACGTGACGTCACAGATAGTGTTGTGACCTTTGAATCGTTATCGGTCGACGGCACGTCTCATGTTCATATTGTTCATTGGCGCGTAAGGACGTCACGGCGCAGTGGAATGTGTGAAACTTCCTTTGTTGAGTTGCTAATCACCGTCAATCTTCTAGCGCCATCCTAGAGGCCCCGGGGGCCCGCTCTAAGACCTAATACCAAGATTTGTCATAGACACAGTTTCAGTTTCACGTATACGTCCTTCCAAACCAGGGGTAAAACTCATCGTATCCTCGTAAGTCCCCGATTACTTGTACAAGTACAAAATAACGATAGTACTTCAGACCTGACATTTTAACTGTATGGCATAAATAACTGCTTAATGTACTTCACCAAGTACAAATTAAGGATGCGCTAAAAACCATGGACATATTGTATAAATCAAATGGCAAGAATTTAAACGAAGTCTAAAAAGTCACGTCTGCGATTGAAGCGCTACTCTTAGTTTGTACTTGTACACTGGGTAGTTATGACTACTACAGTTGAAGAAACAAAAGACTTACGAGATTATTGGGAGACCGGTTTCCTCACGGGGTTTTCGTACATAAGTTTATTGAAACACCCAGTGGCGTGAGTCTGAATAAGAACCCAAGCTCATTTGACAGTTTCCATATAAAAACGGGTGAGGTGTGGGGTGCGGACGAGTCGGTTAGTGAATAGCACCCCTGTATGCTTACGTCAGATGTGAGCTAAACAAAATGGAGAGGTGTTCACTTAAAAAAATATTATTTTTCGTTTATCAGGTAGTTGAAACAACTGATGAAAAAAATATCTTTTCTTAAACATGCAATGAAATATTGATGTTATGTTCCTTATCATAGGCTACGAAGTATGACGTTTCAGGTGCGGCTAGGACAAGAGGTCTTTAATGGAATTTCATACAAATCTTGCTGGCCTAGGCCGGCAGAGTCCTCTTTTTTAATTTCCATTCCACATAAATTGTGGCACAGGCACCATGACATTCTGCCACTGTGCGTATTAAAAATAAAACTTTGATTTATTTGTTGTTTATTTCATTGCATGTTTGAGAAAAGCACTATACATACCTCGGCGGGAAATATGGGGTTGCCCGCCTCAGACCTATCCGACCTCGCTGTGCTCGGCCGTCTATATATGTCTTCGGCCGGCAACCCCTTCCGTCCCGGCCTCTGTAGTAATGTACTATTAAGTACAATTTCAGTGTTGAGCTAAATTTGAATAGTGCTTATCCAATTTGTTTTTGAACTGGTTGACATTGTGAGCCGAAACCACATCATCTGGTAGTCTATTCCAGGCCTTCACCACCCTGTTGCTTAGAAAGTGTGTATGGGAGTTGCTGTGTGACCTGCGAGCGGCTGGCTTTAAGTGATGGCCTCTGAGTCGCGTGTTGTTGTTACGTTCAAATGTTTTATGGAAATCTTTGAGATCATAATGCCCAGATGTATCTTGTATGTCTCGATCAGGTCACCACGTTCCCAGCGCTGCTTGAGATTTGTGAGATTCAGAGAGCGCAGTATTTCTTCGTATAATTGGTTTTACTTTTAACACCACCATAGCAGCCAAAGGACGTCCACCGCTGGACAAAGGCCTCCCCCAAATTCACGGGGGGTTATATGCCATAATCGCCACACCTAATACCTAAGTAGCAAAAGTTTTTGCAGAAAACATTGAATAACTGTCGAAATAATACCTAAGTAGCAAAAGTTTTTGAAGAAAACATTGAATAACTGTCGAAATACTTTATCACGAGTGTTGTTCAGACAATTTTGATATGTACCTACGATAAAGTATGAATGCAGATAAGCGAGAGTTGTGTTATTGAGAAATACACCAGAAAACGTGCTAATGATAACATTATCAAATAAACACAAGTGGCCCTGTTCTTATTGCAACCGAACGTTTAACTATGAACATTAATCCGGATACACATTTATGATTGAGGACTCCTTTTTCCGCACTTAGTCCGTGAATGTCGGACCATTGTGCGTTATGTGAACGCCGGTTAGGGATCTAGCCAGCCTAACTCCGACCAGAAGCGCTGGATCCTCCTGGTGTCACCACAGGCTTCGCGGAGTGACGGTGCGTTCAGTGCCGGGTTAGCCTATAAGCAAATTAAGCAATTGCTTAGGACCGATATTAAGTTACTTATGGATTGGTTGGGGGGGGGGGGGCATAGGCGTGGTTTACTTAGTTCATCAAGTAGACTTAGTCCAGCACTGGGTGCGTTGACGATTCGAGTCTGTTGTGCAGCTACACCTTCGCATTCCAGCACGGCGAGTACAAGACGGCGCGCGAGATAGACTATCCGTCTCTTTTCGTGTGTGCCGAATAGATAGAGGCGGATAGTCTATCTCGCGCGTGATATAGCTCGCGCGGTGTCTTGTGCTAACCGTGCATAGGGGAGCTGATTCATCGGCTTACAGTACAGGCCATTGGATACACACTTGTCGGATGTGTCGCTCTGGGACGCTAAAACGCCTGACGCAGCATGCACTGTCACGGCAGAGCGTCAGATGAATCTGTACAAGGGCCCTGTAACAGGAGCAAAAACTTGAACGGTCCACTATTGAGCAAGCCAGCAATTATTTCCAAGTGGTCCCAGTTGTAAAAAAGTTTTTTTATTTTTTATTTCTTTAATGATAGCTTACGTAATTTTTTATACTTTTCTGGGAGTTATTAATAACTATTTATTTTAAAAACCCGAAAGTAAAATAAAAATAATCCTTTTACAAAAAAAAAACAAACTACTTCAAAAACTACATTGTCTGGCGCGCTATGATTTTGGGGTCGTGATCCGAAATAATTATACATGGTCAAAAATTTAAAGTAGACAACATCACAGTCGGTATGAAGGCTTATAACTCAAATAATTTTCTTTTCTTTACAATTTTTAATGGGAAATAATACCTTTTCATACAACTTGGTCACCCTACCCCACTGTCAACTCCCCATATCATCCGTCAAAGAGAGTATGGTAACCATGATTTTTTTGTGATTATATATTTTTTTTATCAAAATAAATTAAAAATAAAATGCGTTTGTTTCGTCTCACTACATATTTTTTGAAATGGCTATCAGATACCAAGTCTAAAAACTGGTTCTTGATCCACGACCCCGAAATCACCCTGTATAGCGGTAATATCTCAGCCGTCATTGTAAATGTATCTTGATTTACAATTTGCATTCCTTGAAGGACATAACCTTAGACCAATTTTTTTCCGAATTGAATAAAAATAATAATCTATATTTAAAAGCCATTCTTGTATATATCTATATTTATGTATTTTTATCGTGATCTCTAAAACGACGCTAACGATTTCGATGAAATTTATATTCGGGGGTTTTCCTTTCAGGGGTTTAAATTACAAGTTATAGTTTCAATACAAGTTATAGTCTAGAAAATAGTCTTAAATACCTAGATAGTCTAGTCTTAACTAATAAAGAACTCATAGGTGTTTCCTAACTTTGCTATGCTATATTTTGAAAGAATTTGGCGCACAATTTGCCACATTACCAACTTACGATGCCCTCACTAAAAGTTACGTCGTTGAAAAATAATAACACACTCCATACAAGTTCACATGTCACGTACAACGTCTCAATTCGAGTTAAATTCACAACAGACGTCTGCGCACGTTACCAACTTATCCTAATAGGCGGCGGAAAAATATGGAACTAACATTATATACATACAAACTGCAACCTGTCTTTTGAGGACAGTACTGCCAGCGGCCGCATTTATAATTTTGCCGCGTCGTACGACCGTGCTAAATCAAAGAGACTCATCTTAGTATAGAATCGGTGTAGACATACAACTTTTTGTCGCGTCAAAGTTGTATAGTAATGACCGCCCGGCCTTGTCTAGGCCGCGATGACGCCATTTCGCGTGCAGACGTACTTTTATTGGGACACGAAATTTGTTGACCCGCTCGGGCCTTCGTGCGTCTCGTTGGTACGAGAGGGACGGATGATGTTGACTATTCAATTTAATTATAGAACGGCTGACGGCTTTTTCAGGATTGTGTTAAGTTTTCTTAACGATTAACTGATTTTTTAAAGCCATACATTTAAATTTGCCTTTATATTTACGCCTATCAACATGAATAATGTCTCATACATTTAAAGAAGTACTAGCTGTTGCCCACGACTTCGTTCGCGTGGGATTTTTTTATATCGTACCTCCATATAAACTTATTCCCCATTATCACCCCCCCTTAGGGGTTTTGTCGGCCTGTTTAGCTTAGTTGGTAGTGTCACTGCTTCCGAAGCTAGAGGTCCCGGGTTCGAATCCCGGTAAGGGCATTTGTTTCTGTGGTGAGCGGAGACATTTGTTCCTGAGACTTGGATGTTTTCTATTTATTTAAGTATATATACATATTTATCTATTAAATATATCGTTGTCTAGTACCTATAACACAAGCCTTATTGAGCTTACTATGGGACTAATTCGATTTGTGTAAAAAAAATGTTCCCTAATATTTATTTATTTATTTAGGGAATGATTTCCGGGATAAGAACTATCTTATGTATATTTCACCCAAATCGGTTCAGCACTTTAAGCGTGAAGGGGCAACAAACAGACAGAGTTATTTTCGCATTTTGAGATAGATTAGTTAGATAAAGCTTAGTTTGCCTTTGTAGATTTGTCAACTGTTGTAATTCTTGTTTTATTGTTGTTTACAATAAATAAATTTTACATACATACTCGTACATACATTAGTTTGGTTTTGGAAGTAGCTATGGAGTGTAGTTGCTACAGTTTGTAAAACGTACTAATTATTTTTATGCATATAATATATATAATAATAATAAATAGTTTATTCACCAAAACATTCTTACTACACATTCATACACTTCTGCCAAACCACAGTCCGGTTTGTCGGCAGACGAGGCTCCAATTATTAATATTTACTTACGTACTAAATTTAATAATCACAATGCGAAAGAAGGTAAGACTAAGGTTTCTGGATAGTCACACTAATAGCCTAGGAATTAAGGAATTATTTTATTTAATTACCTCCACCACCACCATATCAGCCCAAGGACGTCCACTGCTGGACATAGGCCTCCCCCAAATTCACGGGGGGTATATGCCATAATCGCCACGCTTGGCATGCAGGTTGGCGATCGCAGTATCTCCACCGCACTCCAGGAATGCTGCTGCCCATCCCCCGGTGGTCTTGGTCGTAGTTTTAGGACATACCCGGGTCCTTTACCTATTTATTTATTTTTTTATTATTTTTTGAATTACCTATTTATTATAAATGTTGAATTGCATTTTTTAATTTACTTGTTAATACATTACTAACTTTCTTCTTAAAAAGTTTCTTTGTGATACACTTGTTTTTTATATCTGAAGGTAAATCGTTATAAATTTTAGGAATTAGGTACTTTCTACATCTTTTTCCGTAATAATTCTTAAAACTAGGTACTACTCGTAGTAACTTATCAGCATACCTGTTCCGGGTTAATCTTTGATTACTTACTACATTTTTAAACTCATCATTACAGAGTTGCTCCAAGGCTAGCGTTAAGACTGCGCAGTACGTTCGGTTCTCCATACAAACGTATTTATGCTCTCATTTTAAAACGCCAGGCTAGAATAACATGAAACTTTGTATACACAATGGGATCCGGCATATCTAGGTCGGATCATAGTTTCTGTTGCTTGAAATTATAATGGAGAAAAAATACAGCGATTATTAAGGTTTTCATACAAGCCGTAAAAAACTCAAAAAGCCTCTGTATTTTTTTTCTTTTACAATTTCTAGCAACAGAAACTATGATCCGACCTAGATATGCCGGATCCCATTGTGTATACAAATTTTCATGTTATTCTAGCATGGCGTTTTAAAATGAGAGCATAAATACGTTTGTATGGAGAACCGATCCACACCGATCGTACTGCGCCCTCTTAACACTTACCCTCTCATGAACCGGCAGCATTTTACATTCTAAGAAAAGCTGTTCATAATCACTACTTTTACATTTTATTTTTGTGTTTTTGTTCACCATTAACTTCATGAATCTAAGCTGTAACGCCATAATTATATCTAAATATAAATAAATAAATAAATATAAATAATATTGGGGGACAATCTTACACAAATCGACCTAGTCCCAAACTAAGCAAAGCTTGTACTATGGGTACTAGACAACGATATACATACTTATATAGATAAATACATACTTAAATACATAGAAAACATCCAAGACCCAAGAACAAATATCCGTGAAAAATGCACAAATAAATGCCCTGGCCGGGATTCGAACCCGGGACCTCTAGCTTCGGAGGCAGAGTCACTACCAACTAGGCTAAACAGGTCGTCGATATGTTTTAAACGTACGTCCGTAGCTTGCCAGTCCATATGACAGTAGTGAGTCGACTAGCGCATAATATACTGTATACATTGTGGCCCTGTTTAAACCTTTCCTTTTCTCTAATTATTCTCAATATACAAACTTTTCAAGCAACGTTTGAGAAATTTGTTCTCTCAAGGGCTCTTGTCAATTTTCTCGGCTCTGGAAAGTAATTGGCACCGTCGAAGGTCTGGAGGCAAGTCTATATATACATGTTGACGAGATATAAAACCAGAGCTGCTATGTTGTGAAACTGTGCTACTACCGCGAAACAAACACGAACATAGTCCGAATACCTCCCTCTCTGTCACTCGAAAACCTGAAGCGTAATGGACGATTCACATCAAACGGCCGCAGTCGGCGCGCACCCCACTTAGAGTCAAAGGAATTCGAACCCTCCATACAGAAGTTAGATTTCATATTTGAATGGGTTTGGGCAGCCGGTCGGAGCCTGCCGATGCCGCTGCCGTTTTGATACGAAGTCTAGCTTCTGTATGAAGGGTTCGAATTCCTTTGACTCTGGTGGCGTGCGCGCCGACTCCAGCCGTTTGGAGTGAATCGTCCTTAAGCGTAGATAATGTAAAATGTTAGGTAGGTATTCCACTCATCCAATATCTTTGTCCAATATGCATTTGATCAAAGAAATTGGATGATTTCATCCAACTTGGATGGGACACCGACATTTGATCAAAGATTCTAATGGCATTTAAATCAATATGGCTACGCATGAAAAAAAAAAATTTGGACAAAGATATTGGATGAGTGGAATGGGCCTACGTCAAAGAACTTTTATCAAAGATTTGACAAAGAAATTGGACAAAGATATCGGATGACTAGAATACCACCCCGTATTAAACTCATCCAATATCTTTGATCAAACAATTGGATGATTTCATCAAACTTGGATGCAACCCCGACATTTGATCAAAGATTCCGATGACAGTTAAATCAATATGGCTACGCATGAAAGAGATAAAACTTGGACAAAGATATTGGATGAGTGGAATGGGCCTACTTCAAAGAACTTTGATCAAAGATTTGACAAAGAAATTGGACAAACATATTGGACGAGCGGAATACCACCCTTAGTTAGAAGTCAAAGATATGTTTAAACTCTTGCACCCTATTCCATTGTACCTACCTTTTTAATTATAGATTATAAATATTATAATTTATGTACTTAGTTATTACATATGTGGCGTCAATTCCGCCAAACAGGAACAAGGGATTATTCTGAGAATAGTTCATACACTTTTGACTTTCTTGAGTAAAAGCCGAGTCCGAACCTATTGTCGCACCGATTTTGTTTTTATAAGGGTAAAAACGGGACCCTATTACTAAGACTTCGCTGTCCGTCCGTCCGTCCGTCTGTCACCAGGCTGTATCTCAATAACCGTAATAGCTAGACAGTTGAAATTTTCACAGATTGTGTATTTCTGTTGCCGCTATAACAACAAATACTAAAAATAAAATAATAATAATAATTAAGGGGGCTCCCATACAAAAAACGTGATATTTTAGCCCTTTTTCATGGCTACTACTCGCCGAGCTAGATAGCTAGACAGTTGAAATTTGCACAGATTATGTATTTTTATTGTGGCTACAACAACAAATACAAAAATCAAAATAATAATAATAATTAAGGGGGGCTCCCATACAACAGAGTAGTTGTTGGCGTTTTTTTTCTGGTACGGAACCCTTCGTGCGCGAGTCCGACTCACACCAGGCCGGTTTTTTTTTGCGACGCTAGTAATTTTAATTTTTTATTAATTAATCTGCAGCATCTAGTTTCACTATGGAGAGGTTTCTGTACCATTTCGTATGTCGCTTTTAGACCTCTGCAACTCAAAAGCATCCGTCAACAACACAGATCGGCCAAGTGCATGTCGGGCCACGCTTAGTGTAGGGTTCCGTAGTCGCCCAATGAACTTAATTAAAAATATCAAATAATAACAAGCAAAAGGGCTGCCTTTCATACGCATTTTACTAAGGGGAGACTTTTTACAATTACTCATATCAAAAACTGCTTAACTGTTCATGTCCGCTACAGTTTTGTTGATTGTCTTTATTAAGCTTTACTTATTTTTGTACCCATAGTTCATAAGTTAGAGGGAGGGAGATACATTTTTTTTCTTATGGAGTGATTATTATCGAAAATATTTACTTTATAAAAAAATGTTTGATCTCTATTCATTTTGAAAGACAACACCCCTCCCCCTCCCTCATTGTGGTTGCAGCAAAAAAATGTTCATCCTAACTTTACGTGTAGCAATCTGTCCAATCCCAAACTAAGCAGAGCATCCAAGACCCAAGAACAAAATTCGTGCTAAATGCACAAATAATGCCCTGACCGGGATTCGAACCCGGGACCTCTAGCTTCGGAGGTAGTGTCACTACCAACTAGGCTAAACAGGCCGTCAAATTGCAGCTTTCTAGCACTATCAATCACAGATAGTCTAGTCATTTTACGGTTTTGAAAAACATTAATTAATAATAGCCTGTTTTTTTTTTCTCCATTATAAATACATATTCTAAGATACTATATTTATGAATCCTATAAACTTTCCACCCGGAAGTAGGTACAAAAAAACATCGTCAAAAAAACGCCGATTTTTTAAATTAAAAATAAATATACTGGTTTTTATTTGTCAACATAACAATATTATTGTTTTTAACTAGTGAAAAGTGAAATCCGTCAAATTATTTTCACGTAAAGCCGGTAAATTAACAAGATGCAAGGCTTAGGTGAAAGATGCCCTAAAGCGATAAAAAGAATTCGTAATAAGTAGTACTGTGATTCAATTCTCATAAAAAATATTAATGAAACAATCTTCCCAAAAATCCTATTGATTTTTATTTTGGTTGCATATGCGTATACATTTACTCCGATAAACTATTGGGAAATATGTTTATAGAAACAATTTATGTCTTAGTTTAACATAATAATATAGATCATTAAACTAATACACAAATCCTGCAAAAAAAGTTTACGTAAAGCATAATCCACAGTTAAATAGTCCTTTTTAATATGGCAGCTGAATATGAACTCTTTGCGCTAATAATTAGGATCACATTCGCTCGCACTGGCGCGCAACGAGTGTTTCGAGGCGTTCGCATTCAAGGCCGCGCTTTTCGGGCCCTACGACACAAGAAGATAGATATTAGATACCTATAAGTATTACCTACGCATATAATTTGTATCGTTTCTTACCGCACTCTTCGAAGTAATGAAGAAATGACTTTACTTTGTTATTATATTATTATACCTACGTTTTTATTGTAACCCATCAAGAGAAGAGCCCTTTTAAACCTTTCCTAACGTATTTAAAATAAGTGACTAGGCTCAATTGTGTCGTTCTCTGAGAAAATGAACATAAATGCGATTGGCGCTTACACCATTCATTACTAATGATGCGCTAGTATAATGATTCACGGCGTAATAATGGCGTAAGCGGTAACGCACTAATAATGTATAAAAATAAACATTGTAGTAAAAAACAAACCAAGAATTTTATTACATCAATATTTTTTTGATGCCATCATAATTATTTAGTGTCAGTAATATATGTCATTACCAACATTGACAACAAATAAAGTCTACTATAAATAAAATAGCTAGAACAGTTCCTAGTACGAGATCCAGCTGCAAATCTAGACACGCGGTAGCGTGTCCAGCCAAGTTCACCCCAGGAACTGGCGGACAGCAGCCGTGTGTTATTTATTTTACACGAATCGTTTGGAGCCACTTTTGACCCCCCAAGAACTCAAAATCTATCTAACATAAAAACAACTAGAACCCCAAATTTTTTAAATATAGATTTAATAGTTATTGAGATATTAAATTCCAAAAAACTGCATTTTTACCACTGACGGACAGACTGACTGACTAATAATCAAAAACCTAACCCACTCCCAGGTGACCTAGAAAGCTAAAATTTGGAATGTAGGTTGGCAATTGTGTGTGTACACCAGAAAAAAACAGAAAACAGTAACTTTTTAACCGACTTCAAAATTTCAAAAGAGGAGGTTATCAATTCGGTTGTATGTTTTTTTTTTTTTATGTTTGTTAGTCCATAACTCCGTAATTTCTTAACCGATTTGGAAAATTCTTTTTTTGATTGTAAGTATATATATCCAAGTTGGTCCCGTTTTTGTCAAAACGCAGTTCTGATGATAGGATCCATGAGAAATTGAGGGAACTCCTCAAGTCTTCAAGGCAAACATATAGTAATTTCTGTGTTTTTATCAACAAGTCAAGCATTTTCATCCAAAAATGTGACATTGGATGAAGTGGAACTGCTGATGATGATCAGAACAGAACTCTTCAACGACAAATAGTTCACGTTTGGCGATTTGTCCTCCTAGCTGTGTTTGTTAAGCAAGTTCTATTTTCACGATTAATTTTTGTCATGCTCGATTTTTGATGATGGGATCCATGAGGAATTGAGGGAACTCCTCAAATCTTAAAGGCAAACATATAGTTATTTTTGTGTTTTTATCAACAAATCGAGCATTTTCATACAAAAATGTGACATTTGATGAAGTGGAACTGCTGATGATGATCAGAACAGAACTCTTCGACGACGAAAAGTTCACGTTTGGCGATTTGTCCTCCTAGCTGCGTTTGTTAAGCAAGTTCTATTTTCACGATTAATTTTTGTCATGCTCGAGTTTTGATGATGGGATCCATGAGGAATTGAGGGAACTCCTCAAATCTTAAAGGCAAACATATAGTGATTTTTGTGTTTTTATCAACAAATCGAGCATTATCATACAAAAATGTGACATTTGATGAAGTGGAACTGCTGATGATGATCAGAATAGAACTCTTCAACTACGAAAAGTTCACGTTTGGCGATTTGTCCTTCTAGCTGTGTTTGTTAAGCAAGTTCTATTTTCACGATTGATTTTTGTCATGCTCGAGTTCTGATGATGGGATCCATGAGGAATTGAGGGAACTCCTCAAATCTTAAAGGCAAACATATAGTGATTTTTGTGTTTTTATCAACAAATCGAGGATTTTCATTCATAAAAGTGACAATTGATGAAGTGGAACTGCTGATGATGATCAGAACGGAACTCTTCAACGACCCGTAGTTCACGTTTGGCGATTTGTTCTCTTCGTTTTGTTTGTCAAGCAAGCAAGGTTTTTTCATGATTCCATGAGGAATTGAGGGTACTTAGTCTTCTACCATTATAAACATACATTATAGCCATTTTTATTTTATTGTATATCTATCTAAGAGTGCACCATCTAAGTATAATAATCTTTTACCAGCCTCCCCCATTGAAGTCGTTTTTTTTTCTTAAAAATTATTTATTAGTATTATTATTATTTATGCTAGTTACCTCGGAACTCCGTCATTTATTAACCGATTTGGAAGATTCTTTTTTTCCTTGAAACTGCATACTTCAGGGGTGGTCAAATAGTTATCAGGTAAGAATCTGATCATAGGGTCCTGGAGAAATCAACTCTTTAAATATTTGAGGTGAACCTATAGCGATTTGGGTATTTTGTATAGTAACTCGTGCATTCGCTCTTAAAAAGCACCATTTGGCGATGATTGACCAAATGTAATGATATCCCATCAAAAACATAAATTGCCAAAAGCCTTAACTTGGCAGTTTTCTATGCAGTTTGTTATAATACCATAAAAATTGTTGGATATTTAAGAAAACTGCTTAACTCAAAATGCACTAAGCCGCAGTAAATTAGTTTTACTGTAAACAGTCTAACGTATACGGAATGAAATTTGCACAAAAATTTGATACAAAATTTTAGGTGTAAATGATTAACTTGATATTATCTTTTGTTTTCTGTAATATCTGTCAAAGTGTTGTACAAATCATTGGCATGTAAGATTTGTGTAAAAAAAATATGGCAAATCTCAAAGAAATGCGTCGAAAAAACCATGTGTGATTTTCGCGACACACATCCAGACTGGCCGAAGTCGAGGATTGTTAAACATTTTATAGAAATGGGGGAGAGCCGTAGGACGGTTTATAATATATTGTCATCCTATTCCCTTCGACATAAGACGACTAGAAAATCAGGTTCGGGTAAAGTGTGTTTTTTAAGCCGATCTTTGAAAAGA
Organism: Notocelia uddmanniana; assembly: GCA_905163555.1. Taxonomy (NCBI): domain Eukaryota; kingdom Metazoa; phylum Arthropoda; class Insecta; order Lepidoptera; family Tortricidae; genus Notocelia; species Notocelia uddmanniana. The sequence continues at coordinate 3,990,485 of LR991052.1, forward strand.
AGCCAACTAAAATAAATAACGGCGGGTCGGGTAGTGAAATCCTACAGAGAACTAGGATTTTTTTTAAACTGTGATCGCTAAACAGTGAAAAAGTATCTACATGATATGGGCATTGCGAAACGAGCAAGAAAAGTAAAACCCATCGTGTCCGAAAACCAAAACTTACCCAGAAGTCCAGAAGAGTCTTACAACTTTGGTCAAAAACATATTCTATGCAAAAAATGATGTAAAGTGCATTATGGACGATGAATCCTATTTCACTTTAGACGGCAATGAATGCCAGGGTAACATTTATTTCCAAAACGCCAATAACCCGAGTGAAGAATCAGTAAAATATGTGGAGCAAACTAAGTTTCCAAAAAAGGTTTTGTTATGAATTGCAATTAGCCCTCGTGGCATGTCGAAACAGGTGTTTTTTGAATCTGGTTTAGCAGTCAATGCTGAACGATACATGCAGGGTTGTTTGCCGATTGTACGTTACTTTATGAAAACACATCACAGAGGTACTAATGTTGTGTTTTGGGCCGATCCAGCATCTAGCCATTATTCAAAAAAGACCCTGGCTAAAATGGAGGAGCTAGGAATCCCATATGTACCAAAGGATTCAAATCCGCCTAACGTACCACAACTTCGCCCGATCGAAGATTTTTGAGCCAATCTAAAAAGGCGTGTTTATGCGAATAATTTCCGGCCAAAAACTATACAGGCTCTAATTCCAAAACAATAATAAATTAGAATTAAACGAAATGCCAACATCGACTTACACAACAGCCATGGATAAAGTGCCAGCAAATTTTCGAAAAGCAGCACGCAAAGGCCAAATTACTTTTTACATAAAATTTTGTTAATAGATTGTTTATAAAAATACATAACATTATCATTATATTAAACATTTTTTTATAAGGTTACAAATATTGTGCAAATTTCATTCCGCATACGTTAGTGCCGGACTTGGCACCATTTCAGAGAATCTACGGAACTTGGCACCCATTTAGATCTCAATTCTTTTGTCGGTGAAGACAACAACCAAGCATGGCATATTCTTAATATTGAACTTGGCTCCCATTTTCACATTTATGTTTTTGATTGTATAACTGTACCTCAGCAGGAACTGTTATTCATTAAATTATGAAATGAGTATCAAAAAAAAATTAAAGTAAATTAGCCTTTATGTCAGTTAAATGAGTTCACTATTAAAGTATTGCACATTACCTTGATAAAGAAATAGGTAAGACTAGAACTAATAAAAGACGGTTAGTTCGTGTCGCGAATGGCTGCGTGCGATGCGTGCCGTGCGGTGCGGTACCTACGATACGAGGCGGCTTGCGGTTATTTCCCTGCCGCTGCCTGCGGGCTGCGACCGACCAATCACGTTAACGCTGCGGCTCGCGAGCGGCATTTTTAAAGCTAAGTTTACGGGTGGTTGTAAATAATTAGTTGCAATGTATTTTATAAAGCGATTTGTACATTATTCAATGAAAGAGTGGTGATAGTAAAAATCCCAAAACTTACTGATCAATTTGCATATTTTTTTATTGCCAAATAGAAATTACCCCCTAAAACCCACCCTCCGTTGTTGTTTATTAAACGATTGGTATGCAATGTTGATGTCCACTATAATTAATAAATAAAGAAGAAACTTAAAGCCAATTACTATTTTTAGTCAGGCTAATATGGTAAATGAAAAAAATGTCAGGGGCTAACTAAATATAAATGTATCATTCCTTAATTTGATTAAAGCGATTTTTCATCAGTAATACAAAGCAAATAATAATTTAACAAAATAAATAAATAAAAGTTTATTAACAATTTAAGCCAATTTATAAGGAATTTATTAATTTTTAAATATTTATTTAAATATCTAAATTACTTATATTTTGTCGGATTATATCTCAACATCATAACTAGAATTATGATATATCCGTTACGCAGGAAAACTTGGCTATTATGAATTATTTCCATTTCGCCATACTAGCGGACCGTAAAATGACTAGACTAAGAGCAAAGCCTCGGACATACAGACGGACGTAGTGAAACTATTAGGGTTCCACGGAACCCTAAAAAGATCGCCAATGCTCCAGTAAGGGGGTTCCTGTACCTCTCCATAGTGAGACCACAGCAGGATCATATCATTATATCATTAATATAAAGGCAAGCCACAACATCGTATTGGCATTGGCAGTCTATATAATTTTCTAGTCTGGTTGAGCATAGCCGGCCGGTGAGCGGACTCGAAAGGCGAAATGCCTGGTACAACCGGATCTTTGAAGGCCGCTCCCCACCGCCCCTTGCTAGTGAGGTGGCATTGCTGTGTCGATAATAAGGTTAAGTTTTTAATCGATAAAATAAATTAAACAAGGTTGTTTTAGAGCGTGTCTATAAAAACAAACACTTGTTTAGTAGTATCGAGATTGTTTAGGACGCTTTTCTTTGGATCCATCAAACCGTTTAAGCACAATAGATTTATAGCTTGAAGCAGTATATCAACTAGTCTCATAAGACATTTTTGGACTTGTGCTCCGTTGGAGCAATAGGGAAAGGCGCGGCACACGTGACTGAAAAAAAACTGAAATGCCCTTAAGTTTACTGTAATAACTTCTGTCTGTGTTGTGGGTGCGTCAAATCGGACTTTTGTATTTATTTGTTTTACTGCTATAAGCTTTTTTTCAGTGGTTTATGTAAACATTTTATGGATTTAACATGTGATGTCGATAAATTCGCCTTAACCTTGGGAGTGATCTCCCCGCTTATCTACATTGTCCGAGTTAAATGATTGCTTTGAATTGTGAGTTGAACTCTATTCCCTTGCAATAAGGGTAATGCCTGGCAGCCAGTTTCCAAAATAAATTGAGCTAAGCGAGTTACCATGCACATACCTTAACACATTGTAATGAATATATAAGTACCTACGCGCCAGCATGAATGACTGTTTGCTTTTAAGCGGCCTTGTCCGCCATATCACGTAATTACCGATACGACGGTGTCAATGGCACTGTTTACGAAGATAGCGCTTATCGTGCCAATGGATTGCAGTTTCCTACCGTCTTGTGTTCAATGTAAACGACCGGTAATGCAAACATTATTGAGTTAATTACATATAGTTTAGATATGACGAGAGAAACTTTAGGTATTAGCCATGTAGACGCAGCTGAGTATTGTGTGGATTAACTTAGTGTACAGCATGAGTATTTTCATCATTTACATTTATTTATGCACCACATTCACCATAATATCAGCAGAAAGACGTCCACTGTAGACATAGGCCCCCAAAGAATTCCACTATAACCGGTCCAGCGCCGCCGGCATACATCGGACTCCCGCGACCTTTACCAGGTCATCAGTCCAACTTGCGGCGTGACGTTGATATCACATCACATTATTCATAATGAATAACTCTAACGAATATGCTTCCGCATCCGCAGATAGAAAAATATGCATGCAGGCCGTATTGAACATACATAGATTATGGTTCGCTTCTTTCCTGAGTCAATGGTTTTATATAGTAAAGTTTCATAGAGTGTGTTGATTCGCAGAATTGTTCATTTCATAGAAAGCTTCTTTCCGACACCGGTAACTTTTTAGGTCATTGTGTAGAACTCATTTAGGTCTACCAGAAAAATAGGTTAGATTAGGTTAGAACGGGGCCCCTTGGTAAAAAAAAATGCTTTTTATGAAATGAAAATTATGGAAAACATAACACATTCTAAGAAACTTCACTCGTTCATGGTTGTATTATACCTTGTTAGGTACAACTATGGATAACCCTTTAAAATACTAAGACTTATAAAAAACTTTTCCATTCAAGTAAACCGTTTGTGAGATATTAGCTGTCAACATCGTTGAAAGCGTCCCCCCACCCCCTACCTATAACCTCCAAACTATGAAGTTTTAAATTCTGAATTAAGGTGATGTACATTAATACATAAATACAACGTGTTTTGGTTTGAACAAGAGGAGTCAAACAGTTTTCATGTTATCGCTGAAAAACTGCCTCGCCGAAGCAAAAACTTGTAAGTGCCGTGAGTTTCCTATGGTGACCGGACCTTTTTGATCACAGTGTAGGATAGTGGTTTTAAATTAGGACTAGTATTAGAAGGCACGGAGCCCTTTATTGTGCGTGTCCCGACAATGGCCGCTTTTTTTTTCAACTGTATGACTTGCCTCCTGCATCCGCCTCATAACTAGTGTAGAAGTCTCGATATCGATAGAGCGGCTACCGAACGGCCCCACCACTGGCCGCAAGGTCGACATACGTGTACAAACAGACCGTTTCGAAACCTTCCGAATACGAGCTTGCAGAGGCCGAAGGATACGTTTCGATACAGTATTCTGCATCGATAATATCTACGCGGACTGGGTACAGTCAACCTCGAAAGTAGATTGAGCACTTACAAATGATTAAACCATAGTTCAGGCTTTTAATTCGTTAACAATTATTTATTTATTGCTACCGTATTGCTGTAGTATTAGGGTTTAAACATGTCCATGCACTTGTGAACCCCACTGTACCATGAATATATATTCAAGGATCATGTCCAAAATATGTCCACTGTTGGACATAGGCCTCCCCCAAAGACTTCCACAATGACCGGTCCTGCGCCACCCGCATCCAGCGGACACCCGCGACCCTTACCAGGTCATCAGTCCACCCTGTGGGAGGCCTGCCTACGCTTGGCCTTCCGGTATGTGGATATACAAGGATACTTAACCAACATAATATAAATAAAATAAAATATACATAAATCTAAAACAGGCCCTTGAGGCATTGTTAACAATTTAATTCTAGTCTTTAAGTACAGATATTGCGAAGCGTCAGGTTGACGGACGTTACTGGTGACAGCAGAGCTAGGGACATCCTCGCACAACTTATCAGCATTGCGATACAGCGAGGAAATGCCGGTGCAATGCCTCAAGGGCCTGTTATAGATTTAAGTACAGAAATTGCGAAGCGTCTGGTTGACGGACGTTACTGGTGACAGCAGAGCTAGGGACATCCTCGCACAACTTATCAGCATTGCGATACAGCGAGGAAATGCCGGTGCAATGCCTCAAGGGCCTGTTATAGATTTAAGTACAGAAATTGCAAAGCGTCTGGTTGACGGACGTTACTGGTGACAGCAGTGCTAGGACCATCCTCACACAACTTATCAGCATTGCGATACAGCGAGGAAATGCCGGTGCAATGCCTCAAGGGCCTGTTATAGATTTAAGTACAGAAATTGCGAAGCGTCTGGTTGACGGACGTTACTGGTGACAGCAGAGCTAGGGACATCCTCGCACAACTTATCAGCATTGCGATACAGCGAGGAAATGCCGGTGCAATGCCTCAAGGGCCTGTTATAGATTTAAGTACAGAAATTGCAAAGCGTCTGGTTGACGGACGTTACTGGTGACCGCAGAGCTAGGGACATCCTCGCACAACTTATCAGCATTGCGATACAGCGAGGAAATGCCGGTGCAATGCCTCAAGGGCCTGTTATAGATTTAAGTACAGAAATTGCGAAGCGTCTGGTTGACGGACGTTACTGGTGACCGCAGAGCTAGGGACATCCCCGCACAACTTATCAGCATTGCGATACAGCGAGGAAATGCCGGTGCAATGCCTCAAGGGCCTGTTATAGATTTAAGTTAGTTTTATATTATTTTGGTTGTCGACCGAGTGCCCGTAGGGCTCCGTTTCCGCTTCGAAAAAAAAAAAGATTTAGTATGTCCACTTGTTCTCCTCTATAGGCCGCATCTTTCAAACGATTCTCGTGAAATTTTGTGAGTAATTTCTTTTTGTCAGGTGTGTCTGGGAATTTTACAAAGTGAAAGTAAAACTTTATTGTGCAAGTTGGCCGCAATTGCACTTTTACGAGTCAATATCTACTAGCGTTTCTGAAAAAGAACCGCTGCCGAGGGGAAACGCCGAAACTAACTCGATGTTCAGTCATTTTCACCCAAAATATGCTTAAAAAGTATTACCATAATAATACTCAACCGAAAAAAAACGGGAAAAATATTTACAATGCGTAGTTCAACATGAAAATATGTCGAAACACATTTGAGAGAAGCTAAAATGGAAATAGAGATACAATAATGGAAACTACCTCCACTAGACTATAAATTAAATCGTTTGATATGCTTTCTTGCAAGAACTGCTGTAAACTAATTTCTAGAGTTTTTTGTTCAACAAGAGAGCAAAGTAGATGTTTGTTGTGAGTGTTGATGTTGAGTCTCGAGAAAGCGAAAGATTATATAATTAGAATAATCGCAAAATAAGAATCTTGAGCGTAGAAAGAGGGACTCAAAGTCACGAGATGCAAATATCTTTGCTTTCGTGTGATACATATTTTGTACAACTTTTCACCTCAGCCGCGATAACATATAACGCAAAGAAGAGTGACAGAGAGAATGAAGTACAAATGTTCCATGTTTGTATTACACCCCGCAGTATGAAAAAATGATCTGCGAATAACCTACGATATGGAATAAGTTTTTTTTCATGCTCGCAGCAAAATTGCATTTTGCTCACTGGTTTCAAGCATGCAAAACCGCCATTTTCGAGCCGCTGAGGTGAAATGAAAATTACATATACGAATCTCAATGCTATCTGTTAATTACAAGAGCATAAGAGCGAATAGATATTTTTGCTTTGGTGCCGTGTATGTATTTATGTTATGACTCTTACTGTACTAAAAATATACGAAAGTACTACGTACTTTTCATACAATTATCCGTATTGCTTCGCAAAACATTTTTATGTTGTTGCGTTGATTCCGTTTAGATAGAGGCATTCGGGCTTAAGAACTAATAACAGTCAGACAGGGGGGAGGGGGTGCAATATCATTATCACTTTTGATTGTTTGTAAGGAGCACCTACTACCTGCTTTAGGGTAGTATTGGTATTCCACTTATTCAATGAGCATTTGATCAAATAAATTGGATAAGTGCAATGGGCCGCCGTCATTCCATCATTAAATTTGATCAAACAATGGACATAAAATAGGGCAAAGATATTGCATAAGTGGAATGTCACCCAGAGGTCAGGGTTAAGGGGCCCGGCTCGATGACCTTCGATCTGTAACTCTCAGTTTTCTTGTGTTTTATAGCGTATTAAAAACAACGAGATTTACCGAAATACATAGACAGTATGATTCCCATATTTACTTGAAAACTCCCCGTTTGCGACATATATGGCATCAAAATTTGGCAATCACCTACGTAATAAATACATTTTTGTCAAACTGTGGAATGAACTGTGTTACTTCCGGACCGGTAAGACCTTCTAACCTTCAAGAAAAGACGCGCTTACAACCCCTCTGGTGTTGCGATTGTCCATGGGCGGCGCTCATTGTTTACCGTCAGACGATTCGTCCGCTTTTTTGTTCGCCTCCTATGTCATAAAAAAGTAAGAAAAATACTTTTTGTGAGTTTCCGATATTTCGGCATTTGCTAGCATTATTTTCCAGGATTAGGTAACTGACGTGTTGCGAGTTTTAGTTGTGGTCTACCCCCAGTTCATACCGATCTACTCTTTTGCTTCGCTTTTTTCGCACAGTGTCACAGTTACAACCACCAACAATAAACAAATGAAATATATAGGGAACACACACAAAGTAATATAAATAAGTACATGGTAAAAATACCCCCTACCCTAACCCAGCGACTATGCTCAGCCTGCATATGCTGAGTGGGTTACTTTTCGCAACTTAGCCTTTGTTTTTTGTGTATGTTTTTATTTACTGTTTCATTGTGCCTGTTGCGAATAAATGTTAGAAACTGAATCTGAAATACCCAGTTTTGAACAGTGACATGACCATGTTCGTTTAAAGTCGTGTAAGAAAAACGTGAACGTGACTTAAAAGATTTAATAAGATATTTTTTATCTTTCCAGACCCAGAATGGCAGAGCGTAGCACGTCCTGACACCACCCCAACACAATGTAAACAAACAAAGACTGCAACTGCCTTAGAAACAAGATGCCACATATTTTTCTAAAGGATTTTTGAGAGAATTTTTGAGGAATTTTGAAGGTGAAGGGAAATGGCGACGGAGGGAGAACCGGTCAAAGTAGAAGGCGGACACGTCTCTGTCACCACTATTAGCATGTCGGGGCCGGAGACAAGCAATGGTAAGTCAAAATTTGTACATTATTATTAGTATAATTTCTTTTCCGCTCACGGGACAATGGTGTCCAGGAACTTTGGAAGGCGTGCGCGGAGCCGAAGTACCAACCGAGTACCACATAGCCAACACGTGGAGGCCCTTATGACAATTTAGGTAATGAAATGAAAGGGGTACACCGAGCGGATGCTGTCCCTGCCCGTGTCATGGGACGCACTTATGATTAGTATAATAATTACTAGTAGTATTTATTATTATTAGTACATTTATTGTCGTGGCATGGAAGGAGGCCATTTTACAAGATTCTCATCAGATCATAAAGGGTTTCATAACTCCTTTGTTGTACTATTATTACTTGACAAATAAAATATTAAGGGACAACTTTTATGTTTTTCTATCTTATTGCAGGCCAATTCTCGTACAGCTCGAGCGGGGTCCGGATCAGCGTGTCCTCAGATCCCCATGACGAGGACTCCACCGACGCCGAGATATCAAAGATCGACTTCTCACAACACCAATACGAGGTGAGTATGTCTACTGGCCAGTTCTCGTATAGCTCGACGGGTCCGGATCGGCGCGCCCTTGGATCCTCACGACGAGTACTACTGACGTCGAGATATCCAAGATCGACTTCTCACAACACCAGTACGAGGTGAGTGTGCCTGCAGGCCGGTTCTCGTACAGCTTGGACGGGATGCGCATCCGGATAGGCGTGCCCTCGGATCCTCACGACGAGGACTACTGATGCCGAGATATCCAAGATCGACTTCGCACATTTTTAAGTTCTCGTACAGCTCGAGTGTATGTGTGTATATTTTTTACTGTCCTGACATACCGTATTGTATTGGCAGGTGAACATGCGCAACAAGAAGAAGCGGTCATCGAGCGGACACGAGCCAGGGGACTCGGAGAGACCCATGTCCTGGGAGGGAGAGCTCTCCGATTCAGAAATGGTCATAGACACCAGTAACATGAGTGAGTATACGCTTTATAAGCTATCAAACTAACATGGGCTAACATAAATAAACTTTTTTTATACCACATCGGTGGCAAACAAGTGTACGGCCCGCCTGATGGTAAGCGGTCACCGCAGTCAATGGACGCCTGCAGCTCCTAGGGATGTCACATGCGCGTTGCCGACCCTTTAAAAATGTATACACTATAAACTACTCGTAGTCTCAATAAGGCTTGTGGTATGGATACTAACTAGACGACAATATATTTAATAGATATACAGGGTGACATCGTAGACGTAATCAGAAGCTAATTTTTCAGACTCTACACAAGATCGCGTTTTAAATGCAATAGTTGTTACATCGAATAAAACAAGTTTATTTTTTCAAACTTTTACTAGAAAAATAATAACGCCATACTTACATCATGGTCACCCTATCACTTTTGACACACGTTGTATGAAGGATGACAAGACGTCGTGTGGTGTAGGGTGACCAAGTTGTATAAAACATTATTTTTTCTGTTAATAATTGGAGAAATAATAGTAAATATTGCAAGTAGTAACTGTGATTTCATCTTTATTGATATTTCTTTCAATACTTCATCGAGTCAAATTGTTTCTGATCACGTCTCCGATGTCACCCTGTATATTTAAATACATAGAAAACATCCAAGTCTCAGGAGCAAATGTCTCTGCACACCACAGAAACAAATGCCCTTACCGGGATTCGAAACCGGGACCTCTAGTTTCTGAGGCAGTGACACTATCAACTAGGCGAAACAGCAAACAGCAGGCCGACAACAACATGGTCATTAACTTTAGAATCACTGTCAACAACGGGGTATTTGTCGGCCTGTTTAGCTTAGTTGGTAGTGACACTGCCTACGAAGTTGGAGGTGCCGGGTTCGAATCCCGGTAAGAACTTTTGTGTATGTGGTTGGCGTAAGCATTTGTTCCTGAGACTTGAATGTTTTCTGTGTATTGAGTGTATTATGGGACTAGTTCGATTTGAGTAAAAACTGTCCCTAAACGAGTAATATTTATTTACCATGTACCGAAATATCGGGAACTTACAAAAAGCTCGAACCAAGCGCTTTGCATCATCTTTCATAATGCGCACTTCTAAGGTTTGGAATTCTCCGCCGTCGTTTGTATTTCCGAGTTCATATAACCTAGACCTTTTCAAGGCACGAGTGAATAGCCATCTTCTGGGTGAGCTCGCTTCATCGTCGGCCTCGTCTTTGCCCCCTGGCTAGATGCTGGCCAAAAGCAATCCCATTTTTAATTATAAAATAGCTTGCAACTTTAGAACAATCACACGCATGTTGCCGACTCTTTCTTCATATGAGCATTCGTTGTATTGACTGCTAGAAACAAATGTAGTTTTCCATTTTAAACAGCGCATGTGACGGTAGCGACCTTACTTACCACCAATTTCTTCTAAATTAAGCAATAACCTCCAAATCTAAACGTCTTAAGTATGTACTGTTTGTGTTCTAACTAAACAACAGTAAAACTTGTAAATTTGTGTCTCAGACGACCCACCAAGCTCCCCCGACCTGCAGTCTTCACGGGACTCCATCGACACGCTCCGAAACGTGACCATTAAGAGCGAACCCCTGAAGGAGCAGTTCCAGAGCCTGGATGACCAGAGAGTTCTGGATCTCAAGTACACGCCGCTGCAGCAGCGGAGCCTTAGCATGAACCGGGTAAGACCTGGGTCTTTAGCCACTGGTGTATAGTGACCTTAAAGAATGAGCCAATGAAGCAGCAGTTCCAGAGCTTGGGCGACCAGATAGTTCCGGAGCTCAAGTACCACCTGCAACAGTGGAGGCTCAGCATGAACCGGGTAAGACGTGGGTTGCATAGTGACCTTAAAAAGTAAGGCAATGAAGTAGCAGTTCCAGAGCTTGGACGACCAGATAGTTCTGGTCACTCAGCACCAGCGGAGTCTCGGCATGAATCGGGTAAGACCTAGCTCTTTTGACTACTGATGCATAGTGACTTAAAATAGTAAGCCAATGAAGCAGCAGTTCCAGAACTTGGACGACCAGAGAGTTCTGGATCTCAAGTACACCCTGCAACAGCGGAGTCGAAGCATGAACCGGGTAAGACCTGGGTCTTTAGCTACTGGTGCATAGTGGCTATAGAGTGCGAGCTCTGACGCAGTTCAAGAGCTTGGACGACCAGAGAGCTCTGTACCTCAAGTACACGCCGCTGCAGCAGCGGAGCCTCAGCATTACGAACCAGGTAAGACCTAGCTCTTTAGCTACTGATGCATAGTGACCTAAAATAGTAAGCCAATGAAGCAGCAGTTCCAGAACTTGGAAGACCAGAGAGTTCTGGATCTCAAGTACACCCTGCAACAGCGGAGTCGAAGCATGAACCGGGTAAGACCATGGGTCTTCTGCTACTGGTGCATAGTGGCCATAGAGTGCGAGCTCTGACGCAGTTCAAGAGCTTGGACGACCAGAGAGCTCTGTACCTCAAGTACACGCCGCTGCAGCAGCGGAGCCTCAGCATTACGAACCAGGTAAGACCTAGCTCTTTAGCTACTGATGCATAGTGACCTAAAATAGTAAGCCAATGAAGCAGCAGTTCCAGAACTTGGACGACCAGAGAGTTCTGGATCTCAAGTACACCCTGCAACAGCGGAGTCGAAGCATGAACCGGGTACGACCTGGGTCTTTAGCTACTGGTGCATAGTGGCCATAAAGTGCGAGCTCTGAATCAGTACCAGAGCTTGGACGACCAGAGTTCCGAACCTCAAGTAGCACCTGCAACAGTGGAGGCTCACCATGAACCGGGTAAGACCTGGGTCTCCAGCTACTTTTATACAACGACGGTGGCAACACTTACGGCCGGCCTCATGGTAAGCAGAGACCGTTGCCTATGGACACTTGCGACTTCAGAAGAGTCACAAGCAAATGCCTGTCCTCTATTAACTTGAGGATGACCTTATTGAGTGGCCGACTGAGATGAAACAGCAGTTCCAGGTCTATACGACCAGAGAGTTCTGGACGTCGCACACCCAGCAGTTGAGTGTTAACCAACACATTTTGGTAGCATTGAAAGTAAATCTGGGATAGTTCTAAGGCCATGTGCAGCACCACTCCCTTTTCTTCCCTTAGGTGTCGTAAGAGTCGACTATGGGAACCAGATTGAAGTGTGTTGTGGGCGATTGGCTAGCCGCCTGTCCCTGCAATATCACATTTTCTCCAGCTATAAACCTGCAATTGCTAAGAGTGGCACTGTAAATACATTTTATTGCCTCCCCCTTACTGGGAATATGGGCGTGAGTTTATGTACAGTCACGAACTTTAAAAGGGTCACACGTTCGGTCTCCGTCGACTCGCTGGCGGGTCAGAATTGCCAAACATCACAGGTGGTTTTCCCCATGTTTTACATTTCCGATTGCTATTTAGGAAATGTATAGATTTCCTAGGAAATAGATTTAATATAATTTATATCACACATTTCCGGGTGATTATAGGAATTACATACAGATCCTAGGAATTGTATACAATTACGGATTACATACATTTCCGTTAACATATATGTAAATATAATTAAAAAACCTCTTCTCAAATATACTACGAAACTAGCGGGTCACAAATTAACGAGCGTGACTGTATGTAGTTCTAAGGCAGAGCAGGCACGTCTTTTGAACAATGAACTATTCCAGATATCGGTGCTGACTGAGAGCGCGCCACTGCGTCGGCCATCATCCCCGGCCGCCAAGATGGAGCAGAGTCCACTGCTTCAGCCCCCGGGCGAGATACAGAACCTCACCATCAAGAAAGAGAGCCGGGAGCTGTCCGGTAAGTCACTTGGAATAATATTACCATCTTTTGTTTGACTTGCAATGTTTGTATGTGACCGGGGGGCGGGCAGCAGCATCCCAACCGAGCGTGGCGATTATGGCATATACCCCCCGTAAAATTGGGGGACGCCTAATAATCATTTATGTTAATTGTGATTTCCTTATAGGCATTATTATTGCGATCTAGATATTCATACCTAATTTCAAATTAAAGAGAAAAATTTAATGCTCCAAGCAGGATTCGTACCTGCGACATCTGGCATACGCGGCCAATCGCTCTAGCCTCTGAGCTATCGGAACAACCAAGCTCGTGCACGAAATCCTTCAGTAGTTCCCTCTTACAACGCCTTAGGGAGGCGTACAGCGACATCTACCGTAGAAGACTTAGGCTTCTATTAACGGCACCAACGTCTCAAATCACATTGAGAAATCGTCAGTAACGATGCGCCATCCCATACTAAATTAATTTTGTACTAAAGCAGTAACGCTGCTAACGAAAATTTCAAATTTCATAGTAAAGGGATTAATTGAAAAATTTAATAATACATAATTTTTAAGAAAAAAAAACCGACGTCAATGGGGGAGGCCGGTAAAAGATTATTATATTATTAGATGGTGCACTCTTAGATAGATATACAATAAAATAAAAATGGCTATAATGTATGTTTATAATGGTAGAAGACTAAGTACCCTCAATTCCTCATGGAATCATGAAAAAAACCTTGCTTGCTTGACAAACAAAACGAAGAGAACAAATCGCCAAACGTGAACTACGCGTCGTTGAAGAGTTCCGTTCTGATCATCATCAGCAGTTCCACTTCATCAAATGTCACTTTTATGAATGAAAATGCTTGATTAGTTCATGAAAATACTAAAATCATTTGTGTGCCTTTCACATTTGAGGAGTTCTCTCGATTCCTAATGGATCCCGTCATCAGAACTCGAGCATGACAAAAATCAATCGTGAAAATAGAACTTGCTTAACAAACACAGCTAGAAGGACAAATTGCCAAACGTGAACTTTTCGTCGTTGAAGAGTTCTGTTCTGATCATCATGAGCAGTTCCACCTCATCCAATGTCACATTTTTGGATGAAAATGCTTGACTTGTTGATAAAAACACAAAAATCACTATATGTTTGCCTTAAAGATTTGAGGAGTTCCCTCAATTCCTCATGGATCCCATCATCAGAACTGCGTTTTGACATAAACGGGACCAACTTGGATATATATACTTACAATCAAAAAAAGAATTTTCCAAATCGGTTAAGAAATGACGGAGTTATGGACTAACAAACATAAAAAAAAAAAAACAAAAAAAAAAAATTAAACACAACCGAATTGATAACCTCCTCTTTTGAAATTTTGAAGTCGGTTAAAAAAAACAACACAACACCAATACAAGTTTCATTTAATATAATTTTTCGTTAACAGCGTTACATTCACTGCGTAATAATAATAAGCATTTGGGCTGCCACTAGAATTTTTTTAGCTTATTAATACATGTTTTTAATTAAGTCTCCAGTTGACGAGCAGTATGGTTACGGGAAGTGGACGACATTTTATAATTTCGTAAGCAACAATGATAAATATATTAATAAATTAGCTTACTCGTATCTGACATACACTGGCCTGCCATAGAAGGTATAACAGATTTTGTTCAAGAAAGCTTAAAGTTAAAAAATTACAGCATTTGAAAAGAGAGCGTTTTACTTTTTTGTTTTCTTTTTCATCCATCTTTTAAAAGGAGTTTGTCATAAAGGAGTTTATATAACAAAACTAAATTTACACCTCACCTTGCCAAAAAATGCGTTTTTCCGCACGCTGCGCCCAAAACCCACCCACTTTTTGGCCAAGTGGTGACGTAAAATTGTGTACAAAACACGGGTCGTAAAGCAGAAAGCCCTCTCTCGCATTTTTGTGACCCTCGCCTGCGGCTCGGGCCTTAAACATCTGCGATATCGGCCTTTCTATGTTTTACAACCCTTGTATCGTAAATAGCTATTTCTACATAATGTTTTTTCTATTTCAAGTTTCTAATTTAAATAGTACAGAAGTTATTGTCACGTTTATGAGTGTTATACCTTCTTTTGCCGGCCAGTGTGAAGTGTATGTCGTTGAGGGTTGTAATTAACAACTCAAAAGTCGGGTGATTACTAACTCTTTATTCAAAGGTTACATCGTCTTATTGGCTATGTGCGAAGTAGGTGGTGGGGGTAAGCTAGGCGATCGTAGCGCATACCATGGCAGAAGTGTGTACCTATACTTACCGGGGACCACTGTCAAATTTACTTTCACGTTTTCTATTGATTTCTTAACGGTTTCCTTCGATTCGTTTCGTTTGTATGTATTTATTTATTTCAGTAAAATTTCCAATACGGGGTCTTTCTCGTTTACTAAAGTAAATATAATATTCATGTGTCATTATTTGACATCACTGAGTTTTGACATTGTCTCGGGACCTTTGACGTTTGATGTTTTTGACGTGCACATAGCCAATATAGGCTGTTACAGTTGTCCTTAGGTATTATGGGTAAAACTTAATTCATTATATTTATGGCTATTAATTGGTATCGAGTATTATGTTACAAGGTTTTATTGGTAATAAAATGTGAAATGAAATATGATATTAATCAGGTGTTCTATTCTAATACATGCTCATGTAAACGCACACAAATGCGTGTGTTCATATACATACTACAAGTGTAGATATTTTTGTCTACAAGAAAGCGTGTTCTATCCTTGTGAGATGTTAAGAAAGTTAGCGTGTTGGTCATTAACTCAACATTATGTCTTAGTAAGGTCCCTTTTTTTTCAAGTGTCGAAGCACAATTTTATTATGTGTCGGGTAGCCGCTTATTTGGGCGGACGGGAGTTAGTCTACCCTACATTTTAGTAACATTTATTTAACAAGTCATTTGTCCTACCGTATCTATGAATTCTACGCACTCTATGGTAGGCGAGACATAGCTGTCACCGTTCATCCTATCAGAATTCGAGATTTGACTTAGATTAACAATACCAACAGATCCGTAGTATTAAACAAGATGATTTTTACATAGTTGTCTCTTTGAATACTTATGGTTAAGATGTGTTAGAACGGGACAGATATTAGCGATTTGACGACGGTTGAAATTCAATTCACGTGTCCTGTGCGTTATTGAAGTTTTAACGGTTAGAAACTGCATTCTCACCGTGTGATTTGCAGTGTGCGGTCAAAAAGAGTTTAGAAAGTGCTTATATATACTGGTAAGTAACCCAAATTTATTTTTACGAGATTTTATTTAAGTTGTCACCAAAATTTGCTATAATTTTTACGCCACTTGCTATCCGTTCGAGCTGAAATTTGGCATGCTTATGTAAGTTCGGTGACAATGCAATATTATGGTGCCAACAAGCTGATCTGATGATGGAGACAGGTGGCCATAGCAACTCCTAAACTATACAAGATAAATGCATCTTGTTTGGGCTCTTTCGAACCGTGTCAATGAGTAAGTAGTTGATGATTGTTGGAAAAAGTCTGTCTGCTGTACAGTCTGCCATAAAAGGTTTTACCAAAAACATTGTTGTACCTAATTCAAAGATCATAACACGGTTTTTACGGAAGCGATTGCCATCTGACCATCCAACCCAAGGGGGAAACTAGACCTTATTGAATAGAATAGAATAGAAAATCAGTTATTCGTGACAATTACAAAAAGGAAGAAGCACAAAATAACAACAAAAAAGAAGAAGACATGTCACAAAATGGTCCCAACTCAGCATGTAGCTGGCGTGACCGCAATCTGATTATTTGCATATTTTGTGTTTGGTCTTAAACTTTCTGACTGTAGTGGAAGTAGCTAATTATAATTATTGGTTTTATCAATAAAGGTGGTTTTTACAGCAAATTGTTAACTTAGATCAATAGAAGTAATAACTACCCTCCAAATAAAAAAAAAAGTAATAAATTTAATTCCGATTACAATAAAAAAGAAACAAATAAATAAAACCAAAGTAATGTAGGAGTTCTCTCGATTCCTCCTAGACTCCATCATCAGACCTTCGCCAAATTTATATGGGGCCAACTTGAGGGTAAATGCTTTTGAAACAAAAAAGAATTATCAAAATCGGCCAACGTGGTCAAGAGTTATCGGGGAACATACATAATTTAAAAACATGCAGACGAACTGAGAACCTCCCTCCTTTTAAAATCGGTTCATAAGTGCTTAATTGATAAACTTTATTTAAACACTAGCTGTTGCCCGCGTCTTCGCTCCTATTGGTTGCAGCGTGATGTTTTATAGCCTAACACTTCCTCGATAAATGGACTATCCAACACAAAAAGAATTTTTCAATTCGAACCAGTAGTTCCTGAGATTAGCGCGTTCAAACAAAAAACAAACAAACTTTTCAGCTTATATAGTATATATTAAATAAATGTTTCAGAACTGAAGTGCGAGCCTTCAGTGGGCATGGACAAGCTGCTGGGCGCTCTCCACGGCTCCCCACTGCTGGGCAGACTGCCCAGGGTCCAGTCTAGCGCTAGCACCGACTCTGCCGTACACTCCATGTACACACATAGGTAAGAACATATTGATAATAATCATCAGCCTATATACGTTCCACTTCCCACTTTAGGGCAGGGTCCTCTTCTCATAGTCGAGAGGGAACGGGCAGTAATCTCCACGCTTTCCCAGTGCGGGTTGGGGTTCACACACATGCATTTCAAAGGACCATGGACAGAAATGTCCCCACCCATCAACAGAAACGAAACATGTCTCATAAGTCTCATTTAATATATCTTGGCAACCCGATGATTTTTTTACTATGACGTCAACCACCGATGACTTAAATAGCTACTAATTGCTGGTTCATAGAAAGTGTAGTGTGATTGTATGAACCAGCAATTAGTAGTAATAATGATAATCGTATGGCATTTATTTTCGCACCGTGAGATCTTCGAGAAGACAAGTACGGTTGCCAGTTTTGTTTCACTTTTAGCACCACCCAGGGGTCACGTGTAGGGTAACGGTGGGTACTCCCTACGGACGTGGTGCAACTTCGACCCCCCTTTATCAAGTGAGTGGACAACTTGACAGTTCTCAAGCCGCTGAAGGCCTCTAACTTGGCTTAACGACTGCTGTCATAGACAACAGTCGGGATCAGCGGCTTAACGTGGCTTCCAAAGCACGGGATCGCTCAAAGCGGTCACCCATCCAAGAACTGACCTGGGCCCACATTGTTTAACCTCGCTTACCGCACGCGGTTCGTGGGCGCCGCGGGGCCACGAGCGCTCCAAATGCAAGTAAGCAAGTCATTACAAAAAAAAAAAACTACCAAGCAAGTCATTGCAAAAAAAACTACCATTTTAAAAGTGGGGTCTCTGGCACCGATTTAAGGCACAATAAGTCAGCTAAATAAAATATGCAAATTCCACGCAAAACTGTCAAGGGACTCTGACTTGGCAGTGTATTTCTGAAAGTCATTTTTGTAAACAGATTTATGGAAAAAGGTATGGGTGCCTAAATACTTATGAGCGGTAGTGTATGTATGGGGTTTTCTTGGAAACCGTAGTTTGTTTTTTATATATATTTTGCTTATTTCGTTGACACTTCCAGTAGCTATGTGGTGGTGATTGCGACATCTTTATGATGTTTTAATAATAATTATTAAGTATAAATATTATGTATAACAGTTAGTTAAGTAGTATTATTATAATCTGGGTCTCTTTAAGACAAGAGTGAATAGGCTATTACTGAATCAGTGAGCAACATCTTAGGCCTTGTCATCGCTCTCCATCAGGTGAGACTAAGGCCAATCGCTGCTCAGTCTAGCATAAAAAAATATATATATAGGTGTAAAAGAAAATATTCATATTATTGCTTGTAACATAATGTTTCTATAACTTACTTCCACCACCACCATGTCAGCCGAAATACGTCCACTGCTGGACATGGGCCTCCCCCAATGCCGATCCCCCGGTGGTCTTGGTCGTAGTTTTAGGACATACCCGGGTCCCAAAACTTACTTCCGGTAACTGTCAAAGAAAAAAGCGAAAAATTCCATTTTCCAAAAAAAAAACCCATGCATAGGGCGATCATAGTCTTAGTAAAAAATCATCAGGTTGCCAAGATCCATTAAATGAGACATGTTTCGTTTCTGTTGGTGGGTGGGGACAGGACATACACCACGTAGTTTTTTGCTTAAAAACTATACCTAACCTAATGAGCCGTTGCGACGCGATATGTACTCATGATTAAGGACCGCAAACCGGTCTGAAACATGTCGAGCGATATTCGACCTTACAGACATGAGCGACCCGTTTCATTATATTTTAATACTAGCTGTTTCCCGCGACTTCGTCCGCGTCTTCGCTCCTATTGCGTGATGTTATATAGCCTAAAGCCTTCCTCAATAAATGGACTATCCAACCCAAAAATATTTTTTCAATTCGAACTAGTTTCCTGAGATTAGCGTGTTCAAACAAACAAACTCTTCAGCTTTATAATATTATAGTATAGTTGTCTCACGGGAATTTTCTATATAAAATATTGACAAAAATCTTGTTTTCAGTGTGTACAGCAGTCCGTCGGCCAGTCCGCGCGCCTCTCGACATTACACTCCGTCTCTCTCTCGCAACAACAGCGACGCATCGCACTCTTCCTGTTACTCCTATAGTTCAGAGTTTTCGCCCACACATTCACCTGTGCAGGTAATAATACTGTTTACTTTTGCGAACTTACACGGGATCTCTTCCAGTTAACATTGTTGGCGACTGTACTAACCAAAACTCTTTTACAGGGCTTGTAACCGGTTAATTTCTCCATACAAAAAACCGGTTAGGAATTTCGCTCTTTCGTTTACTATTTCATGTTTAATAAGGCAATCTAATAATACGAAGTCATAACCCAAATACATTACACAGACCTACATAAAGAGCATAAACTATTTAAAATTATTTGGCTATTTCGGGGTTTTTGAGATTAACCGGTTACAACCCCTGCTTTTTTTAATACGACTTTGCATGCGATGGTTTTAAAATTAATGCACAGCGAATTGACGAATATGTACAAATGTGATGTTTTTTTTTGACATAGAATTTAGGTTTACCATTTACCAGTCGAACCAAGCAAGCAAGCTTTGCATCACCTTTCAGAATGCGCATTTTAAGGTTTGGAATTCTCTGCCGGTGTCTGTATTTCCGAGTTCATATAACCTAGACCTTTTTAAGAGGGCGCAGTACGTGGCAGTACGCTCGGTTCTCCATACAAACGTATTGATGCTCTCATATTAAAACGCCATGCTAGAATAACATGAAACTTATATAGGTCGGAAATTAGTTTCTGTTGCTAGAAAATGTAAAAGAATAAAAATGCAGCGGTTTTTTCAGTTTTTACGGCTTGTATGATAATCTTAATAATCGTTGTATTTTTTCTCCATTATAATTTCAAGCAATAGAAACTAATTTCCGACCTAGATATGCCGGATCCCATTGTGTATACAAAGTTTCATGTTATTCTAGCACGGCGTTTTGAAATGAGAGCATAAATACGTTTGTATGGAGAACCGAACGTACTGCGCACTCTTGAGGCACGAGTGAATAGGCATCTTCTGGGTGAGCTCGCTTCATCGTCGGCCTCATCTTTGCCCCCTGGCTAGATGCTGGCCAAGAACAATCCCATTTTTATTAAATAATTAAGGTTCCGCTCTATGTTTGTCCGTCTGTCAGAGAGTACATACATAAATACATAAACTCACGCCGTTATCCCATGGGGTAGGCAGAGACCAAAGAACGCCAAATACTACGGCCCTTACATACTTCTTTCGCTTCAATCACATCCATACATCTTCTCATACAAGCTCTTCGGTTGCGGGTACTTCTGACCTGGCCCTTTTTCAGTATTTGTCAGAGAGTATCTTATCAAATATTTGTATACGGGTTTAACGCGAAATTTATTTATTTACGGGTTGCACCGGTCATTTTTGTGGCAGAAACTGACGTCCCAGCATGTTCTCAACGGAGATATGGATACACAACATTTAACTACCAACTAACTTTTATAAAAATGTGAAGGGTAGAACTGAAAAAAGTTTTCTGCCCGCTCATTATGCTACTAATTGTCTAAGGCACGTCACACAACACTAAATATATATTATATTTTTCATCACACTTGCTCGAGAAGGGTCTTACTGTACGCAGGCTTACAATAAGACCCTTACGACCCTTTTAAGAGGCAGCAGTTATAGCCGATTTGGTTGAAGTAGTCGATTTCTTCAATTTGGATTGGTGCTAGAGTTATTTTTGTCCTCGCAGATGTGTTGAAAAACATTGTGATTACGCCGGGCGTCAGAATATTGCAAACTCGAGTCATTTTCCGCTTACGCCCCTAGTTAAACAATGTACTATTAAGAATGTGTATAAAGCGCGAGAGTTTAAAGTGTTCTAGTATCTTTTGAACCGTACAGTATACATAATTGAAATTTGGAGAGTAAATAATTAAATATACATATTATTACTATGGCTAGAGGGACTAACTACAAATTGTAAATCCATACTAATAATATAAATGCGAAAGTAACTCTGTCTGTTTGTTACCTCTTCACGCTTAAACCGCTAAACGGATTCAGATGAAACGTGGCAAAGAGATACTTTAAGACCCCGGGAAGGACATAGGATAGTTTTTATCCCGGAAATCATCCCTTAATGGGATGAAAAGGGGGATGGAAGTTTATATGGGAGAGCTATAATTGATATAAATCGACCATTGCAAACGTTATTAACCCCCGACGCGGAACGCAAACGGGGTGTGTTATTATTTTAACATGTGTATCTGTGTTTCTGTGTGTGTGTGTGTCTGTCTGTGGAACCGTAACTCTTAAATGTGTGATCTGATTTAAATGCCATAATCGCCACGCTTGGCATGCGGGTTGGCGATCGCAGTATCTCCACCGCACTCTAGGAATGCTGCTGCCCATTCCCCGGTGGTCTTGGTCGTAGTTTAAGGACATACCCGGGTCCAATAGTGTTCTACAGTGAACCTTTAATAAGGCATAGGCGATTTAGCGACCACATACGTGTCAATGGAATTAATTTCTTAGTACTTTGATTTAAGTTTCAAATTAGATTGCATTTTCTTAAAACTATTTTGTTCATATATTTAGTTTTTTGTAAAACCATCTAGATTGTTGGTGCCATATGGCATATGGTTGGTGCTATGCGATGTAGTCTCTTTCTAACTGATGTGGCTCAAAAGAGACAATATATTGCTGTGCTTCAAGCGAAATATGAACGAGCACGTGAGCGAAATTCGAATGATGATTTTTATTCTGTACATTTATTTTTAATTGAGTTAAAAAAAAGGACGAGGTTCTCAATTCGTCGTATTTTTTATTATTATATCTATTTTAGTAATCAAATCTAATCCTTAAATGGGCAGGCTACGATATAAGGCACAGCGCAAAGTCAACTCATTCATACTTGTAGTAGCGTGACTTTTATTTAATTTATTTATTTAATCGTATGGCATTTATTTACGAACCGTGAGATTTTCGAGAAGACAAGTACGGTTGCCAGTTTTTAAAAACCTGCGTGACTGAGGAACCTCCACCTTACAGATATAATAATATAAATTATAATAAATAATTGTTAAAATATGTTATTAAAAATGGTTGACGTAAACTTTTAAAGGTGCTTAAATCTGATAAAGTATATAAGTGAAATTTGTAAGTAACTGTTGTATTGTTACATTACCATGTATATACAGGGTGTGGTCTGTAATAGGAGCAAAAAATTCAACGGCTGCTTCCTTAGAGCGCCTTTTTTTTTGCCTGGGGAAATGCATTTACGCATCCCGCCTAACCGGGGAACTAGGACGGTTATGACGGACTCCCGGGAACCGCCCGGACTACCGTCTAAAACCACCAGGGTATGCCCATCACGCAGCATTAGTGGCGGTGAAACGGGATCGCCAAGGCACACAACCGCGAACACCGCCTGCTGCAACAGCCGAAGCTGTTCCCTCACTGCTGAGCACACAGCCTCCCACCCGTCGGCAAGCGTGCAGGGCGACACCACACACTTGCCGACCAAAGGACCTCCACGCCGGGAGAGAGTGAAAAACCCCGGATTCACCCCCTCAGGTCCCCTTGTGACTTTTTATAGAGGTTTTCTCCCTCGCAGCCACCACCCGGCCCCGGCCTGACGGTGTCAGCCCCCGCTCCCGACCATAGCGGCCCTCTGCCGAAGCCAGGGTTACGGGTCCGTAGTTATTCAAAAAAATAAATAGTTATTAATATAGCTCCAGTAGAGTAAAAAAACACTTATAAGCTATATTTGCGAAAAAATAATAATAATAATAATAAAATCATTTGGAAACAATTGCTGGAGAGCTCAATAGTGTACCGTTTAATTTTTTGCTCCTATTACAGGCCACACCCTGTACATATATTGTGTTTTGTGAAATAAAGATAATATGAAAACAAACAAACAAACAAACCTTACAGATCGCAGCCATAATAGGAATAACACGACTGCTCTGTAGGTGTTAGTTGAAATTTTCACAGATGATGTTTTTCTGTTGCAGCTATAACAATAAATGCTAAAAAACAGAATAAAATAAATATTCACGGTGGCTCCCATACAACAAAAATGATTTTTTTCCTCTTCGTGCGCGAGTCCGACTCGCACTTGGCCGGTTTTTTGCCATTTCCGTTGCTCTGATTAGTGTAGGGTGGTAGTCCACTCATCCAATATCTTTGTGCAATCATTGATCAAATTTTTGGACGTAGGCCCATTCCACTTATCCAATATCTTTTTCCAAGGTTTATTTTTTTCATGCGTAGCCATATTGATTTAAATGTCATCAGAATCTTTGATCAAATGTCGGGGTCCCATCCAAGTTTGATGAAATCATCCAATATCCTAGATCAAATGTATATTGGACAAAGATATTGGATGAGTGGAATACCACCCTAAATGGCATCGCGATTTTTCTATCATCAAAGCTTGTTAAATTAATTGCCGCGACTCGTGATGATTCCAGAGCCGGCACCCGCACGTGGTGTACAGGGAACAGAACCCCGTGTTCCCGGGATCGCCGCAAGATGATGAGGAGGCTGAGGACCGTCTCCACCACCACCAGGGGATCAGCAGGCAGCAGCTCATTAACAGGTAACCAGAGACTAGTATATTACCCTCGCGGAAATATTTGTTTGTGTGTTGTTTGTTGTGTTGTTTGTTATACGGGTCGGTAAAATACCTTCATATATTCCTACAAGTAAATTTTTAACAAAAAAACACCCACTCCAAACTTTGCCGGACCCCATCCTCTTGGTAATTTGAGTAGCTTATTTTTTGCCTTACCCCATCCTCTTGGTTCATAATTTGAGGAGTTCCTTCGATTTTTCCAAGATCCCGTCATCAGATCCAGACTTGGTGACAATGGGACCAGCTAGAGAACGCACCCTTTCAAACAAAAAAATAAATTTTTGAAATCGGTCCACTAGTCTCCGGGTAATCGGTGAACATACATATAAAAAAAATCGACAAATTGAGAACCTCCTCCTTTTTTAAAGTCGGTTAAAAATAGTGCAAGGTTGTACAGTTTTTTTATACCTGTCATAATCTTTATTTAATTTTACATGTAAATTGCTAAAATAACAGTTTCCAAATAACGTTACCAGGTTTAAATCGGGCTCGTAAAAACCCATGAAAGAAACAACATTAGCGAAGCGAGATATCGGAAAATACTTCATTTTTTATTTGATTTCGATCCCGGAAATTGCTCATATAGTTTGGTTGGGTGATGGTTGGAAATAGTTTATTATGTATCTATAAAAAAAACCTTATTGCAGTTATTAAATTCAGGAAACCCGAAATTTTTAACCGCGAATTTATATGGACTGCTCGTTGCAACCCATACAAGTTGTAGCACAGTAGTGGTCTAAACAACTTATTATGCAGTAGCAAAACGCCCCCATCTTTGCCTACAACACTGGCCAGTCACACCGGTCCGTAAGATATGGTTAGGTAGCGGACCCCGGGTATCCTTTTTTTTATATTAAAAATGGGATTGCTCTTGGCCAGCATCTAGCCAGGAGGCAAAGATGAGGCCGACGATGAAGCGAGCTCACCCAGAAGATGCCTATTCACTCGTGCCTTAAAAGGGTCCAGGTTATATGAACTCGGAAATACAGACGCCGGCAGAGAATCCTTAAGGATGCAACTGTACTGGGATTGTGATGAGGATGATGATTAGAATGAGCCTATCGGGCACAGTTATAGTACCTTAGCGGCTTCTACATGCCATTCGACATGTTGTCTTGTTGAACTACGCATTGTAATTGTTTTTCCTTTTTTTTGTATTCATACACACGATTTACTTAAAAAATATAAATAAAAAATGTTTATAATATTAATAATAATAAGAAATAAATATTATGGGACATTATTTTTACACAAATCGAACTAGTCCCATAGTAAGCTCAATAAGACTTGTGTTATGGGTACTAGACGACGATATATTTAATAGATATATACTTAAATACATAGAAAACATCCAAGTCTCAGGAACAAATGTTTCTGCTCACCACAGAAACAAATGCCCTTACCAGGATTCGAACCCGGGACCTCTAGCTTCAGAGGCAGTGTCACTACCAACTAGGCTAAACAGGCCGACAAACTTAAAATAAGTAGGTTAAGTATTATCATTGCAATCAGCATATTTCTGGGAGAAAATGGCTGACTTTCTTAGAGTTTGTCTCGGCGTTTCTTTTTGGCAGTGGTCTTCTTTTTCAGAAACGCTAGTATATTTTGAAATAATATTTAATGTAAATTATAATTTAATGTAAAATTAGTATAATTTAATGTAAAATTAGTATAATTTAATGTAAAATTAGTATAATTTAATGTAAAAGTGCCATTGCGGCCTACTTGCAGATTAAATTTCATTTATTTTTTCCACCAATAGCAACACTCCACATATGCTTTATATTCGGTTACTAACAATTTGTTAAATCTTGCTCGTGAGAACCTCTTTATTTTTTCCTACATTCAACCACTATTGCACATATCATTCGGCTAGTCATATTGCCAGAACCTTTTGCAATACGTGGCGTACATTCCACAACAATCTGACACAACTCAACTCAGGCCAAAACTAAGCAAAGCTTGTACTGCAGGTTAAAGCCGACGATATACAAACTTAGACAGATGAATAGATACCTAAATACACAGAAAACATCCAAGCACCAGGAACAAATATTCGTGCACATTACACAAATAAATGCCCTAGCCGGGATTTGAAGCCGGGATCACCAACACAGCGTCATTGGCAACTAGGCTAAAGTGATAGTCCTTCCACATTTTTTTTACAGTTATTTACATGTTTATAAATGTTGTAAAAATAAACTCGCAGAAGTTCATTTGAAACAACGAATATTATAAAAATACTAATGGATAAGCAAAAAAATTAAAAAATATCAATGACATGTTTATTTTTTGTTTTGTTCCAGCCCGTGCCCTATATGCGGTGACAAAATCAGCGGTTTCCACTACGGCATATTCTCCTGCGAATCCTGCAAGGGTTTCTTCAAGCGGACGGTTCAGAACAGAAAGAACTACATGTGTCTCCGCGGAGGGAACTGTCCTGTCACGGTCGCCACAAGAAAGAAGTGCCCCGCGTGTAGGTTCGACAAGTGCCTTGGCTGTGGGATGAAGCTCGAAGGTAAGTAAACAATAGTAGCATAAGTAATAACAGAACACGAAGAACTACATGTGTCTCCGCTGTCCTGTCACGGTCGCCACTAAAAAAATGTGTCCCACGTATAGGCTTCAGAGGTGCCTTGGCTGTGGGGTGAAATTGGCAGGTTTTAAAGGTATCACGATATAATGGGAAGAACTACTTGTGTCTCCGTTGAAACTGTCCTGTCACGGTCGCCACTAGGAAGAAGTGTCCCGCATGTAGGTTCCACAAGCTGAAAGGGAGCAATTGGGATGGCCTAGAGATGAAGCCTGAAGGTAATATAAATAAACCCAGTACGCTGAGCGGGTTCCAATGAGTTAAAACACGACGGGTTTATTTTGTACAGTTTAAGAGTTGCTATGGCTACTTTCTGTCTCTGTCATCAGACCCGCTCGGTGGTGCCATAATATTGCATTGTCACCGAACTTACATAAGTACGCCAAATTTCAGCTCAATCGGTTGAGGATAATTGTTTTAAAATTCTGTTGCAAGATTTGACCCGAACAAACATACATACACACATTGTAAAATATAAGCTCGTCAAATTCCAAATTTTTCCGATATATTACACTTGACAAATAATGGTATAAATATTTTGATATGAAAAATATGAAAATTTTATTTGAAAGCTGGTGATCTGTTGGGCTATTTCAGTGTATCCGTGTGTAACATACGTTCTTACAAATTCCCCGTCTATATTTCAGCTATAAGAGAGGATAGAACGCGAGGCGGTCGCTCTACGTACCAGTGTTCGTACACGCTGTCGGGAGCCGTGTCGACTGGCTCTCTTCTGTCCGCCCCCGTGCCACCGACGCTACGGCACGCTTCAAGTCTAACATGCGTAAGTTACACTACCAGGGATCTGAAATTAGGATACTTTTATACCTACACTTCGGCCTCAGTACCTACACCGCGTTGTTGTTAAGTAGCATGGAGGCGGACTCATTTTAAGTTTACAAATAAATTTGCCGGGATTTCCCGGAATACCGAAAATTAGGTTAACGTAAACACATACATATTCCGTAATCAAAACACAATACCTATGACGTCCTTAAACGGAACATCCTATTTTTTAAACCTTTTCGTTATGCTTTATACAATTCCGGAATCCGGGAAACTAAATAATAGAAATATTAATTTTAAGAAGCCCTTAGCTTTTTCCGGGATATTTTTAGTTGTATAAAAGTATGAGAATTTCCGATGCCTGTATATTACAGTACTAACGGTGGATTGCATCGAACCGTCTGTAATAATAAGGTGTTCGTTAAAATTGCATTGGATGAAAACTTTGACATGTTACTATGGGATGACAGCTGCCGGCGCGACAAAGGGCTTAATAAGGGGCTACACGCGTTTTTCTTCGATGTTTGACGAGTTGTGAGTTGATATTACTCCGTCTAAACTATATGTATGGCACAAACAGTTATCGTTTTTCAATCCTTCATCTACACTTTCAAGAGCCGAGTTTCGAAAAAAGATTTCTTATTTTTTTTTAATGATTTTTTCAAACATGTTCCAAAAAAGCTATATTTTCGATTATAGTGTATTGTAGTAAGAAGATTATAGCGATTATAGTAAAACTAAAACACGTAAACTGGACTGGTGTGATCTACGATTGTCTCATAAACTAACGTTTTTTTTAGAATTATAAATATGCAGACTGAAAAAGAGTACAGAGAAACCTGACTCTGCATACAAACTTCTATGGAGAGGGAGTCACGTTTCTCTGCAGCTGACTGTACATTCCTTATAATGCATAGAAAATTTTACGAAAATATCCTCACGCGTTAGTTAACCCTTTACCAGGCCAAGGGATATATTCCATCCACATCTTATATCGGTTACGGTAGGCAGGTTTTAACTCCAAACCACCTACAAAATATTATTTTATGATCTTCATTCACAACACGCTTCTAAATTGCGTAATATATCTTTGGCAGCCATTTAAATTCACTTGAACGCTAATTTCAGTAAACTACGGAGAAATTCGAACACTTTCCATAATTTCTATGAAACAGAAGTACATAGGTCGAACAATTTTTTGATATTTTGTAGAATTTGAGTGTTGAAAGCTAATGTAATAACATTGCTAAATATTCATGCATTATTGTGTATTGTGTATGACCAGAATTATGATGTGGGTTGACATTATCCCATGGCCTTATTAGAGTTTAAATGTGTGGGAGCTATTTTTCCCATGGCCCGGTAAATTGTCTTGTCATGTCATAAAAACTCACGTAAGTAATAAAACAGTTTTTGTGTTCAATCTAGAGCGAATTCATGTACCTAGCTATAAAATCTCCTTTTAAAGACTTTCCCTGAATATTATTATTATTTACCTAGAATTTGATAAATAATTTGTAAACAAACCACTAACATCACTGGTCAAGTGGATTTAAATTGCTGCTAAAGATATATTATTGGATTTTGAAGTGTGCCATGAATGAAGATCATAAAATATTGTTTTCAGTGATTGATATAATGTTTCGTAGGAGATTTGGAGTTAAACCTTGACTATTATAACCTATATAAGATGTGGGTGGAATATATCCCTTGGCCTGATCAAGAATATAATACGACAAAATCTAGTATGACAGTTCATTACTTAGCCAGGCGATGGGATAACCGTAACCCACATTTTTATTTCTGGTTTAAAGGAAGATCTCCGACTTTCATAAATACATTTGATACAAGGCGTTCAATACGGTTGCAACAGCATATAAAGTACGTATAAATACACGCTGGTTCTTCGGGGCCTGGTAAAGGGTTAACGAGTATCTGATTTTTGCACGGTACTCCTGTAAAATTGTCATTTTGCTCTTACCTCAGTATACTTCGGAGGTATCGATATGACCCCCCTATCCATAATTTACGTAACCGGCTTACAGGTTTTACGAAACAAGTGTTTATAAGTGTTCTCTGTTGACAGGTGAATGGTCCCGGATCGTACAGTCGCGGCGAGTCGAGTAGCAGCCGTCTAACGCCAGACATACCCCCGTTATTGCAGGTAATGTTTACTGTTTACTTACCGACTCAATAGAAGGAAGGAAGTACTCAGTTCGGCTGCTTGTTTGCTTGTTTTTTTTATGTATGTATGTTCCCCGTTAACTCTTGAGCACCTTGGCCGATTTTGATAATTCGTTTTTTTTGTTTTAAAGCAGGCACCCTGACATTGGTCCCATATAAATTTGGTGAAGGTCTGATGATGGGATCTAGGAGGAATCGAGGGAACTCCTCGAATTTGATAGGCACGCATATGCCGATTTCGGTATTTTCTGTAGGTAACCAAGCATTGGCAAACGGAAACCACAAATTGGGGCATAGCAAGTAAAAAATTGGAGTTGGTTCTTTTTTGGTATAAATTATAATAAAATATTAATTGTATAGTCAAGTAAGTAAAGGAGCGTCTGTGGCCTAGCGGTCGTCGGCCGAGGTCAACTCTTGAATGGGTAACTGCTTTGAGTGGCTACCAATTGAGCGCTCCCGTGCCTTGGAAGACACGTTATATTACTCTTATTGATGACTTCATCATGCAATGGGAAATGTGAGTTCTTATATACAAATCTTCCGCCCTCCCCAGGAAATAATGGACGTGGAGCATCTCTGGCAGTACAACGAGACGGAACTGAGCCGGCTCGGCAAATCCGGCCTGAGCCCGTCGGCCAACCCGCTGCTGGCGGCCTCCGGCATCACGGCGCACAACTCCAGCCCCGACTTCCTGGCCGACCTGTGCAACATAGCCGACCACAGGCTGTACAAGATCGTCAAGTGGTGCAAGAGCCTGCCGCTCTTCAAGAACATCTCGGTGAGTAACGAGGTTATGAGTGCCCCGTACGCTCAACCGAACTCGATTTTCCATACAAACGTAGTTTCGTTCTTATTTTTAACGCCATGGTGAAATAACATGAGATTTTGTATACACAATATCTAGGTCGGAAGTTAGTTTCTGTTGCTAGAAATTGGAAAGGAAAAAAAAACAGCGAGTTTTTTGTTTTTTTTAGGTCTACCTTAATAATCGCTGTATTTTTTTTTTCATTATAATTTCAAGCTACAGAAACTAATTTCCGACCTAGATATACTGGATCCCCTTGTGTATACAAAGTTTCAAATAATTCCAGCATGCCATTTTAAAACGAGAGCGAAACTAGGTTTGTATGAAGATTCGAGCTCACTGCGGACCCTTAAGGGAAACGTGATTCACTAAAGCAACAAGCCTCTCAAATAAAAAACTGGCCAAGTACAAATCGGACTCGCGCACCGATGGCTCACAGAAACCACCAATGGGGAATGCCTGAAAATTTCAAAAGCCCTTGATTATTTTTCTAATGGTAGGAATAACCGTCGCCATTAACAGAAAACAGTTTCAGATTTTTCGGTTGCGCCATATATTTTATAAAAATACAAACATTTTATATCACCTCGCGTCTGCCCCGTATCAGACTACTAAGACATTTCTAAGTCCGTCAAATATTTAAAAAAAAAAACACCTGCTTGAATCTGTGGTACGCAATGACATTGACAGTTCAAGTCAAACGACCAACCTATGATGAACTGTCAATGTCATTGCGTACCACAGATTCAAGCAGGTTTTTTTTTAATACTCGACGGACTTAGAAATGTCTTAGTAGTCCGATACGGGGCAGACGCGACGTCCCTATTGTGACATAGCGAAGTACAAAATTGGAGTCGGTTTATAGTATTGGTATAAAATTATTTACATTTGTCCACAGATCGACGACCAGATATGCCTGCTGATCAACAGTTGGTGCGAGCTGCTTGTGCTCTCCTGTTGCTACCGCGGTGTGGGGACGGTGGGGGAGGTGCGCGTTGGGGGAGGGAGGGGCATCACGCTACAGCAGAGCGCCAAGTAAGCACACCTTACATTTGTTGATGGACCACACCACACCATCATCGCCCTACCGTTATCCCAGTATAGTTGCATCCTGCCCGGCTAGCACAACTTGGCGCGCGAGCTATCTCACGCGCGAGATAGACAATCCGTTTCTTTCTGTGTGTACCAATTAGAAAGAGGCGGATAGTCTATCTCGCGCGTGAGATAGCTCGCGCGCCAAGTTATGCTAGCCGTCCTGAAGGATGCCCGGGGTCCACTACCTAATCACAAGAATTTGCGTAGCCACTATTTTAATTGTAACTGCCGTCTGACCTAACCCAAGGGAGAAGCTTGACCTCATTGGGATTATATTGGGGCAACTTGACTGTTAGAATTTCTCAAGCTGCCCAAAGGCATCTAGCTTAGCTAGACGATTGCTGTTATAGATAGCAGCCGGTATCAACGGCTTAACGATGCCTTTCAAAGCACGCGAGCACTCACTAACCATATGCGCGCTTTAATAATAATAAGACTCTCCAGACTCTCGTTAGATGGCTGGGTCGAGGGTCAGATACAGAAGGCGGTACTCCTGGACACGGCGCGGATAGTCCGGAGGTTCCTCTCTCTGTCGCCCTAACCACCGGTAGCTTAGGCTCGCCTCGCTGCCGGCGGCACCCTAGGTTAGGTTTTTTATAATGCTTTTATATTTTGTATGTATGTTTATATATTTTACTTTTATAAAATTATTGTAAAAAACCTAGCTTAAGTACGAAAATAAATACAGAGATAATAATAATAATAATAAATTGTTGTTTATTTAGGTATGAACCCATTTTTTACAGTTTAACAATATTTGAGACTAAACATTATACATATATTAAACAATTGAAAATATAATATTAATTAAAAATGTTCATTGTAACAATGCCATTATTGGCGCCTTATTTTTACGGTAGCAGGTGGTGTACACCACGTTAACAATGTTGTTCGTCGATTCGCTCACTCTCCTGACAAAGGACCAGTGTCTCTTACGCATTGTTGCATAGAAGTCACCCACTCTGTTCGCGGCGAACATACCAGACGCACTGCACCGCCACGGTAGCCGTAACATTGCACGAAACGCGTTATTGTACTGTACTCTTGAGTCTGTTGAACGTCCGCTTCGTGCAATGGTACCACAGGTGACTAGTATAGAACGCCTGGCAATAAGCCCCAAACAGAGTTATTTTGACTTGGTCAGAGCAGTGAGCGAACCGGCGCGCCAACATGTTACTACGCATGGCAATGGCCCGTCGCTGCTTTAAACAGACCACAGCACAAAATAATTAACGGAAGTTTCATCCAATTCTAAAGAAAGCTTAGAACAAGAGTTAGACAAGTTTCTAAGGAAACCATTCTATGGGAGCCCAGCAAGGGCATTCTTTGAAAGTGTACAGGGCCGAGTTGTCATCATTCCCGCAATGATGGCAGGCCGGCGTCGGCTCCCTCCCTATTTTATTTACACAAGTAACGACCAAAGTGGCGAGCACGTACCGGAAGGCGCAGCGTGGGTAGGCCCCCCACAAGGTGGACTGATGACCCTGTAAAGGTCGCAGGAGTCCGCTGGATGCGGTCGCGCAGGACCGGTCACTGTGGCATTCTTTGGAGTAGGCCTATGTACAGCAGTGGACGTCCTTCGGTTGATATGAACGACCAAAGCAAACATGTCCGGCCATTCCCTGTTTAATTAGCCTGTAAGTCAGACTCCAGCTTCTCCGGACAAGCCAGCTGTCGAAGGACAGGAGGAATCCCCGTATGGTATAAGGGGAGGCCTCAAGCTGGGTTTTCCATCGATCCCTCTCATTTTGCCGCCATCCGCCGTCTTACTCCCACATCTTGAGGGGCCAGGCGTTCCTCAGCTGTTCTGGTCTCCACCCGCTGCCTATATTTCTCCGCCAGCAGTAGAGCATCTGGCTCCCACGGCAGAGTTCCGGCGAGAGCGCACGCCGCCGCATGTCCCCGCCTATTACTAACCGACAATCCACTCTGTCCACCTGGTTGGACAAAACTTAAAAGGGTAGTTAGAAACCAAGCGAGGCGACGAAGCTCCGCTATGCGGGGCTCTGATTTATTGTCGGTTTGCCTTCGGGCATCTGAAGCTGACTAACAATCCTGACCTACCTACTTTTTGACTTAGTGTTAGATTAGTAGTAACAAAATAGGTAGGTTAGGCTCGTTAGGTAGCTTCAGATGCTCGAAGGGCAAACCGCCAAGAAATAGTGGCCCCGTGTAGCGGGGCTCCGTCGTCTCTAAAAAGGAATTGATTTCGGATTGGCAGTGTATAGCTGTGTATATAATAAAAGCAGTTGGTTGGCTAAAAGTCCATATTACTTACCCACCAGCTAGGCTGGTTGTTGGTTAAGAAAATAAAATACTAACCGTCCAACCAGGTGGACGGAATGGTTTGCCGGTTAGTAATAGACGCATGTCCCACCGTCTTAGAGCCCCATATTGCTTTCTGGGCCACACGTTGAGGTCTCCTAAGTGGGGCCCTCTTCCTCTCCGAGAGCCTTTACCATATCGGCGCCCCGTACGCAAGCTCCGGATAACATTAAATTAATATTGGGGGACAATCTTACACAAATCTACCTAGTCCCAAACTAAGCAAAGCTTGTACTATGGGGTACTAGATGACGATATACATAAATATATAGATAAATACATTAAATTTAAAAACTTCCAAGACTCAGGAACAAATCTGCGATCTAGTGCTAATCTTTCCTTGGCCATACCACCTCACAAATCCCGTTCCTATGATAAATCCCTTACGGTACACTCTGTCAAATTATGGAATTCGTTACCCCCGTCACTCAGGCAGTGTCAGTCCGTGGCCTCGCTGAAGGGGAAGTTGAGGAAATTGTGGTTGTCGAGTACTACTTGACTGGATATTTTATTTCGGTATTTATTTATTATATATTTATATGTAAATATATCTATTTGTATTAGGTACGTATTTTTATTTTCTGTTTTTATTGTAAATATATTAAAATTTTGGTTTTTTATTCATATAATTATTTATATTATAGTGTCATTTGTCTATATAATATTATGATGTTATTAAGATAAACTTATATCCGTGTTGTACATGTTTAATTCTCGGTTTGCCTATAAATCGTATCTGCCCTCAATTGCGCAAAGGTTAGTTGGAAGAAATCCCTTATAGGGATAAGCTCGCCTTTGTACATATGTCAACTGTTTTTGTAATTACTGTTTATTGTTATGTTTCACTCATGTACAATAAAGAATTTTACATACATACATACAAATATCCGTGCTAAATGCACAAATAATGGCCTGGCCGGGATTCGATGCCGGGATCTCAGCTTCGGATGCAGTGTCACTACCTGCTAGGCTAAACAGGCCGTCGCATTGGCAAAGAGGCGCCGACAAGGACCCCCCGGGCCACCCAAGTGCAGTGCAACCTTAACCTGACTATACTTGGTGGACTTACAATATTAATGTTTTCGCAGAATGGGTCTAACTCCGTGTATTGAGCGTATGCTGAGCTTCACCGACCACCTACGACGGCTGAAGGTCGACCGATACGAATACGTCGCACTCAAGGTCATCGTTCTCCTCACCTCCGGTAAGTAGAAATAGAAGTTCACACTAGTATTATAGACGCGAAAGTGCGTCTACGAGTGTCTCTCTTTGTTCACGCACCTACTCGCGACATCTAGCGCTCAGTGACGATACTACACCTACCGGCCCTCCCATACAGAAAATTTTCGCTCTCATTTGACACGATATACGGCACGATAAGCGCACGTTAATTTTTAAACGATTTATAATTTTTGTACAATTTCATTTTGCGCAATAAACGCATTTCGGAACTTCAATAATAAATTGCTTCATTGAATGAACCCTGGAAACCACCGAATCCTGCACACTCTTGTTTCAGGGTTCCGTACCCAAAGGGTAAAACCGGACCCTATTACCGTCCGTCCGTCCGTCTGTCCGTCTGCCACCAGGCTCTCATGAACCGTGATAGCTAGACAGTTGAAATGTTCACATGATGTATTTCTGTTGCCGCTATAACAACACATACTAAAAACAAAATTAAATAAATATTTAAGTGAGCTTCCATACAAAAAAAATACTATCGAGCGAGATAGTCATATACTGAAATGAATACTTCTACCTATGTCTGACGAAATAAATGAATTTGTATTTGTTTGTATTTGTAATAAGACCGACAGAGAGGGAGATATCATCTGTTGTCCTAGTCATATTTCCGCTTTTCTTTATTTGCCTCAATGTCATGTTAGAAGCAAATAAACGATTGACCGCCCAAATTAAAGAGGTTGTTTACATTAAGCCGCCAGACGTTCAGGACTAGTTCTCAATTTAGCTGCGTAAGAGCTTTTCTGTCCCCCTTAGTGGAACTCTTATAGGATCTCTATAGAAATCCTTACTCTGAGTTCTGATTCGTTTGAATTGTAACGTTGGCAGGACTGATGATTGCTTTACTGCATGCAAATGTCGGCTAAGGCGACGAACCTTTTGTTACACCGACTGCACATATATTTACGACTTTGTACGTTCCAGACGCCCCGGAGCTGCGTGAAGCGGAGAAGGTCCGGGCGTCGCAGGAGAAGGCGCTCGCCGCTCTCCAAGCTTACACGGCCGCGCACTCGCCGGACACGCCCGCCAAGTTCGGAGAGTTGCTTCTGCGCATACCGGAACTGCAGCGGACTTGTCAGGTACATACAGTGGGCCTATGATGGTTCCCATATTTTACCGACTTCAATAGAAGGAAGGAGGTACTCAGTTCGTCTCCATGTTTGGTTGTTATTTTTTTACGCATGTATGTTCCGCGATAACTCTTGACCACGTTGGCCGATTTTGATAATTATTTTATTGTTTCAAAGCTGGTACCCCGATATTGGTCCTATATAAATTTGGTGAAGGTCTGATGATGGGATCTAGGAGGAATCGAGGGAACTCTTCGAATTTGATAGGCACGCATATGCCGATTTCCGTATTTTCTGTAGGTAACCAAGCTTTGGCTCACGGAAACTACAAATTGTGGCATAGCAAGTACAAAATTGGAGTCGATTTTTTTGGTATAAATTATATCACTTATCGTCGTGGATAAGACATTCGTCTCGTTGTGACAAGTATGCGAGTGCGAGAGTAACGGGCGTCTTATCCACGACGATAAGTGATAAAATGGCAACCGTCATACGCCCGCACATTTCTCTAAGTAGTAAGTATGACATCTTAACTTAAGAGTGCGCAGTACGCTCGGTTCTCCATACAAACGTATTTATGCTCTCATTTTAAAACGCCATGCTAGAATAACATGAAACTTTGTACACACAATGGGATCCGGCATATCTAGGTCGGAACATAGTTTCTGTTGCTTGAAATTATAATGGAGAAAAAATACAGCGATTATTAATTCGATCATACAAACCGTAAAAAACACAAAAAACCGCTGTATTTTTTTTTCTTTTACTATTTCTAGCAACAAAAACTAATTTTCGACCTAGATATGCCGGATAAATACGTTTGTATGGAGAACCGAGCCAGACCGAGCGTACTGCGCCCTCTTAAAAACTTTATTTAATAAAATAATCCTCAAAAAGCCAAACAGTATAAGACAACCTATTAAAAAAGCATATATTCATAAGCACTCTATATTATGTCCTCTTGCGAAGAATAGGTATTTTAGCTCACCTAATTCCGAACACCGGCAATAAACTTACATATTTCATGTCGTTCTATAATATTTTAACACTATATGTTTTGTTACAGTTCTTCATGCAAGTCGGCAAGGAAATGCTGAATCCAGCGAACAAGAACAAAGATGGCGACGGCCCCAGCTTCAATCTGCTGATGGAGCTGCTCCGAGGTGACCACTGACAGTAGGTTTGTTAAACCGGGCCCGTACAGGGTATCCGTGAGGTCGGGGCTTTTCGAAACTGCTGATATATGGTATAAGACATAGACAAAAAGAAGGAGGAAACCTTTGGCGTTAGCAGAATACTGAAATGACAGACTTTTGCTCAATACTGTGCCCATACAGGGTATCCATTAGTTCGGGGCTTTTAATCGGGCGTGATGGTCGATATTTGGTCTTAGAACAGAACAGATGGAGAACATTTCATTGCTTAGAAACTACTGACATCGTGACAGTAGTTTGCTCAATACTGGACCCATACAGGGTATCTATTAGTTCAGGGCTTATAAAACAGGCGTCATTACCATGCTGGCGTGGATATTTGATCTTATAATAGTCAAAAAGAGATAACATTTGCCTGCCTTGAGGCTACTGACATGATGACAGTAGTTTGCTCAATACTGGACCCATACAGGGTATCTATTAGTCCAGGGCCTTTAAAACTGGCGTCATTACCACGCTGGCGTGGATATTTGATCTTATTATAGACAAAAAGACAACAGCTGGCTGGTGAGAGACTACTGACATCATGGCAGTAGACTTTTGCTCAGTTGTATTCTTGATTTGATTTCATGAAACAGTATTGTAGAATGATTTGCTTGCTCATAGCGGAGTAATGTGCCGTTGACGGCAATATTCCGAGATTTCCGGCAACACACATGTGACAATAAAACTACATTTTACAGCATTTTGCGATTTGAATAATGAAAGTATCAGTTATTTTTATATAATAACATTGCTGACAGTGGGAATATTGGCAAACATTCGGGTAGAAGGGGAGTAAGAATTAAGTAAAAAAAATCAAAGACAATGAAGCCCTGTAATAAATGTAATTCCATATGGAACTATGACGGCGCCATATGTATTTACAACAAAATTTCGTTGACCAGCTCTGCTGTCTGTAGACAAGCCCTTATTTGACCAAGCAGAAAAAAGGACTTATACAGAGATTAAAGGTCAAAGCAAGGTATAATATTGGAAAAACTATCACTGCTTGGTCAAATCGATAGGTAAGATAAATATTTTTTAATTTTTTGTGGAGCAAATTTGAGTATTATTTAGGACGGT
The DNA here is from genome assembly GCA_905163555.1 of Notocelia uddmanniana. NCBI lineage: Eukaryota > Metazoa > Arthropoda > Insecta > Lepidoptera > Tortricidae > Notocelia > Notocelia uddmanniana. The sequence goes on from LR991052.1 coordinate 4,028,935, forward strand.
ATGAATTGAAAGACATGTAAATAAATAGATGTGTAGTTGAATTTGTGATGCATGTGGCGTTATATTTGTTTAGTAAGCCAGAAAAGTGTTCAACAACTTTTCGACTCCATAATTTGTGTATTAAGGTTCAATAATGCTTGACCACTCTTGGCTTAGTGTACTATTTGACAGTTTCTAATGAAAAGTGCACATGCATAGAAATGTGACACTTTCAATATCAGAATGATAATAATTTAAAACAATATTGAAAGTTTAATGAATCAACGAACGTCCGATTTTTACCGCGTTATTATAATAGTCTTGTAAACTGTCAAATTGCTCATCCGAGTTGTCAAACTTTATTTCCGTAGCACGTGATCAATTATGCCTGGTAGTCGAGTTCAATAAAATTTGCACGAACAAAGTGATCAAAATTATCCGAACCCTATTGTTGAGAGCATAATGTTGTTCAGATAGTTTTGTCCGATATACATGAAGGTATGAAGAGGCTGTATGTCGGTTGGACACATTAAGGCTAGGTTTTTATGAAGATCCGTATTGTTATATGTAATGCTGAGGACTTGCAAGGGTCCCCGCAGGGAAAAGAAGTCATAGTATAGAAAAACTTTTATTTAATAAGTAACTACCTATTTTAAACATTGTAGCAGGGGAGCCGAAGTGGGATTTTGGAATTTACTCAAGCGCGGCTTATTAACGTATGAGCGATAACTTATTAGAGGTTTTCGCTGATACAAGCAATATGCGTTTATGTTGCAGTAAACGATGGTGATACTGCTAAACGCTTAAAGTGGCCAACTATAAACTCAGTACCTACATTGTCTACATAACTTACACAAAGTCTAGCGGATCTTTATAAAACCGACCCTAATTGGTCAATTAACGAGTCGATATGACAGCCGTTAAATCTTCCAAACAAAAAAAGATTTTATATGTCTATGTACAACTCACGACTCATCACATTGCGTAGGTAAGTTTTTTAGCCATTAAAAATGAATGCCGTTATTTTGTATATATTTGTGAAAAAACTAATGATATTTTCGTAAACTTTAATTAGATACATATATGTTTTGATACGTATATCATAGATTAGGCTAATCGCTGCTATATGCCTGGTGAAATTTAATATTTACATATATCTATTTATTAAGTGCCATACGCGTTATATTTGCCAAAACAATAAATACGTGGCGATATAATTTGTATTACAGTCTAGTTGATAAGTATAGTTATAAAATAATTTAATATATCTAATAATACAGCTAGGAATCTGGTAAATATTCTCCTACTAGTATCTGTCAGTGTCTCACAACCTATTTAAAGTCGGTGACAAAATTAGAGATCATAAATGTAATCAAACAGCTGTCAATTTCGAAACGACTTCCCTTTTTAAAAACCTCTTACCATTACCACTACCATAAAATTGTTGAAATAAACGAATTCTGCATTAAAAAGTACCTTAAGTGGCGACAATTCCCTTAATTTGGCAATGTTCGGCAGGATGACCGAATAAATTGACTGTCATTTTGTTTTTTTTTCTAACCGAAGTCATTTCGACAGGTGCCCAGGCTTGAATTAGGGACACTCCGGCTTAAGGGTTAAATGCGAAAGTCGAAACTTGCCTCAGTTTAATATAAGGAACATAAATTTCTATTTCTGCTTGCCATATTGTCTTTTTATTATTTCAATAACTTTTCATATTGAATTAAGAAATAAATCTTAAGAGTCGCCATCACGGTCAATTCCTCATACAAACGAAGTTTTGTTCTCATTTTAAAACACCATAGTGATTATTAAGGTTTTCATACGTTTAAAGGTTTGTATGATACAATGAGTCATACAAACCTTTGAACGTACGTAACCGTGCTGACGACTCTTTAAGAATTAGTTCAAAACTCACATAATAAATAGTATTTCTATAGCTAGAAATTGAGTTGAGTAGTTCCCTGGTGTGTTAACGCTAGCCGCAATTAGTGTTGTTTGCGCACTAGTGCGTTAGAATTATTTTTAGTTATTAATTGTATTCGCATGTTTTTTTATCTACTACAATAAATTTTATTTTTATTTTTTTATTATATTAATGTGAATGCGCTCACGGGCGTACTTAGTGCATGCTTAAGTTAATATCATAAAGTGAAATATATTTTTTAGAGATGATAATATTTTAACCACAAATCTACATATAAGGATGAGTAATATCTGCATGTTTTAAGTATTATATTATTTACTAATACCCTTTTCAGTATTACTTTATAAATTATTTTTTTATCGTGTTCATGTGTTTACTTCGCTCACTTTTTGAATTATCTTTACTATTTTACTTATTGACATACACATTTTTACAGTTTAACTGAGATCCTCCTTTTTTGCCACATAAGGTATTTTTTTGTTATTTATATAAACAACTTGTTAAATATTTCGATTTTTTCGAGAATCCCCACAACAGTTGCAATATTATTCTTGTCATTACATATATATATATTCCCGTTCTATTTTCGTAGAAGTAAGTCAATGGGAGCAATTAAAAAATAACTTTAATTTGTATATAATGTTCAGTAGTCTTTAATATACAGGGTGTCCAATAAACAGGGGCAATTTACTCGGTTACTTGATGCTTTAGATACTTGTAAATGACACATATGCGTGCGTAATATTATATTACAATATACAAAAATTGAAAAAAAAAACAACAATTAGATGGACAAAAAGTCCATATAATTATAGAACCTGCTCACATAATTTCAGGAAAATCTGATGACAATTGCGACCTGTAGAAGTGAACAGCCGGAAACACGAAAGGCTTTATGTCCAATCTGAAAGGGAGACTTGTCAAACTTGCTATACATCAGAATTTAAACGGTTTGGTACAACCCAACAAAAAAAATGGTAAAATAATCTTGCCCTCGCAATTTTAACGTAACTAGAACAAGAATAACATAACGTATATTTTTGCAAGATTATCGTATAAACTGTTCATATCATAAAACAATATCTACATAAGAGTATAGAGGAAAATTCAATCGTAGTATTTTTGTAGAGACATTTATGGGGGGTGCATTGGTGTGGGAAGCCACTTGGGCTGTCACGCTAGCGGCGTCCTACCTCAAATGGCTCAGCCCTCTTGAGGTGAGAGGTGAGGAGTTGAGGTCGAGTCGGTTTGTGAAGAACACCCCTACAAGTATGCGGGCGCAGTGGCGGACTCTCAGGAGCGTCAATAGCCAAATACAGCCCAATATGTATGTATATTTGTGTGACAGCGCCCAATATGAATTCGTTGCGTTTGGTGACACTTGGTTCGTGGGGCACCTGCACAAGGTGCTTGGCAAACGGCTGAGAGAGGCAACAGGCGAGCCTCGCACGGGCAGCTTTCTCGCGAAGAGAATTGCAATCGCATTCCGGCGCGGGAACGCTGCATGCGTGATGGGCACATTATAAATACATTAATTCAATCTATTTTAGAACGACATGCACTATAAATACTAGAATATTAACCCCTGAAGTACCATGCTAATGCATTAATATAGGTTTTATAACAAATACACGTTACAAAAATAGTAGCGAACAATGTAACGCATTAATTGGTATCGAATTGTGACAAGAAATAAGACGATCAAATAAGAATTGTCGTCATATTTGTCATCAGTGAGAGGGCTGTGCCTGAGCACACTGTCCCACTACTGATAGTGGGACGTATAGGCTGTTGATGGTAATGATATTTGTTAAAAACAGGTCATATTTATATTAATACAGGGTGATTTTGGGGTCGTGATCCGGAATGATTGTACATGGTCAAGAATTCAAAGTAGACAAAATGACAGTTGGTATGACGGTTTATAATTCAAATAATTCTCTTTGTCTTCAAATTCTAATGGAAAATAATACTTTTTCATACAACTTGGTCACCCTACCCCACTGTCAACTCTCCATACTATCCGTCAAAGAGAGAAGGGTAACCATGATTTTTGAGATTTTGTATTTTTGTCATCAAAATAAATTAAAAAAGAAATACGTTTGTTTCGTGTCACTACCATTTTTTTGAAATCGCTAACAGATACCAAGTCGTAAAACTTATTCTTGATCTACGACCCCGAAATCACCCTGTATATACTTGGAATCATCCATTGTAACTATTCGCGCTTTAAGTTAAAATCTCCGGAAATAGGGTAAGCGTGTCAAGTCAGGAAGTCGCGTAACACTAATACCGTACCCGTTTTGAGTCAACCTGTGTAATTAAGGACCTGAAAAATTGTATTTGAGGTATGTTACCCTGTGCCGTAAAGCGGTGATTACGCACTGGCCACATGTAAATTATACACCGCGGGCGGAATGGAAAGTTGAAAACATTGCGAGTTCATTTTACCGCCCAAGGCATGTAAAATGTTATCTGAAAGTCTGACTTTCAGTACGCTTTAGTTGTAGCGCCTCTATTACGTACTTAGTATATATATATGTCGCTTATTATATGTATGTGTGTGTTATGTGTTACGTGCTTAGTATGTGTCCCTCTCATGAATGAGAAGAAGGTGCCCCGGAGTGGGACGTATATAGGCTGTATATAGGCGTGATGACGTATATATATGTTGCGAATATATGGCTCACCGGCGTGTGCCTTTTCAGTAGATACATATATTATTAACTCATATATATATAAAACGAGTGTAGTACGCTTTGTCTAGCTGGCATGATCGCGTTTATGTCTTAGCGAAAGCAATGTAAGTCAGGTTGCAGAAAACTCTCTGCAGGAAATTGTTACGAAAATATAGCGTTCTTGGTCGTTCTTTTGACTGGATCAGGAAACAATAAGGGCTGAGTTTCAGATATTAGATTCTCCACTGTAAGAGAATGATTGTTCTTCGATATGAAACATGGATGCCTCATATTTTCACGAAAGAAAAAATTCGAGCTGTAGAGTAAGAAACTGAGTAGTTGTTTTCCTGTTTTCCTCGGCTTACTCGAACAATTCATTTTTAAACGACGCAACCAAGTTATAATACTATAAAACTTCACAAAGTCAAACATTTATCGTATCAAGTTCTTCAAAAAAAGGCAAGTTAAAAAAACACTAGAGTATGCACCTCGTTTTAGGGTGCCATTCCACCAAAGATGTAATATACTTAAAATCATTTGAATTGGCCGAATTGTATCTAATTATACCTTAAAAAAACGATTTTACCGTCCAAAGGAGAAAGTTCAAAAACATCGACTGCAAAGAGAAGGAGTGTAATGTTTTTAATAATTTCAACTATACTTGCTAGTGAAGAACTAATGCTATACAGGGTGGGAAGGAGTATACCCACAAACTTTAACCATAGATTACTGGTAGTATTACGAGTAAATAATGTTATATCAATATGGGTCCAAAACTGCCTCATTAACTTACTTAATTTCTGGAACAAAAAATTATAATTAAGGACAGTACATTCTTGTGAACGAAACCTTAGTCTAAAGAGTGATAGATAAAGAAAACTTCACACTTCACGAACGACTCCCGACGTTTTAAAATCTGGTTAACGGCCAGTACGTTATTCACCAAAAAAAGTTTGCACACTTGCCGACTCGTTGATAGAGAACAGAAGTAAAACTAAAGACCAAGCTAATAATAATAAGTTGATCACTTTTCAGTATTACCGATTCTGATTAAAGATATCTTACGCAAAAGTATGAGTGTCTAATTGTATCTTAGTTTGGTACACAGCAATCGCTATCTACCATTAGACATTTACATTCATTTCTCTCAATACCTAATGAAAACTTTTTGCTGTTTAAACTCAACTTTTATTTAAAAAAATATTCGTAGTCAAAATTATGGCAGATGTCAGGTAAGATTGATATTCCACATCCGTATTGCGTGTGTGCTTGTGTGTGTGGTGACGTCACATAATTAAGGCGTGTTACCCTTGAGATTTATTAACTTGAATATTACTGAATAAAATTAATATCTTGAAAATTAGGCTTTATCCAGCAATGTTTATATTACTTTTTTTTGTCAAAATTGGCACTAGAATCGTTGGTTAAATCTGTCGGTATACTCATTCCCACCCTGTATACCTACGTCTAACATAAATGCGATCATGCTATCTTATACGTATATGCTCCCCATTCATGTTTTGTAATGTAACGAGCGGAAATCTTTTTCTAACGAAACGAGTTGGAAAGGGGTTTGCGCGTGTATTAAATGTTACAGAGTTTTGGGAAGGGCTCCTGTAGTAATAGGCTTAATCGAAAATTTATTCTACTGTTATGTCAGTATAGCAAGACCCAAGTAATAAGGCGCGCGGATTAAGCAATAATGGCCTCTCGGTCAACTACTTAAGAGCTTTGACGCGCGCCATATTAATTGGGTTCTCCTATAACAGGTTTTTTTCAGTCTTGATTCACACGGGGTTGAATGTCCTGTAGGGGAACAGTATCCTGTACATACGACATTAGTTTTCGTTTATATTTCAACTATTCTAGTATATAGTTGTATGACGATAAAGCAATAAAATTTTACATATTTCAATGTTTTGTTATTAATAGGCAGGTCCTCTGAATAACCAAGTTAAGATCGAATATATCGGCCAAAAATCTGATTCCATGACGATTTCAATTGTATAGTATTTGAATAATAATAAAAATCGTCTATACCGTAACTTAATATATTTACCTGCTTATTCTTATACTTGACATAATTCATAACGTGTAATTTTATTTTAATAGTATTTATGAAAATACTTTTTTGACATGTAAGATGGTTTTATGAATAAATTGAATATGAATGTTCGTGCAACTAAACAAACCTCAAACTAGAATGTGATTTGCATCTTACAAATGTAAGTGACAATAAAGAAAAACGAATTTTAACGGCATTGTTATAAGTTAGTTTTACTTTTATGAGGTAGTCGTTAAGCCTGATTCATATTTGTCTGAAGTGACGCTGGAGAGTTATATCGGTGTCATGCATAGGGTTACCAGACGTCCTGCATTTTTAAGGACGTACCGATTTTCAGCGTTGATATTTTAATTTTTACCAAGCCCATTCGGGACGGAACATTGTCCCGAATTTTGAGAAATCAGTACCGAAAATCAACAGAATTGTTATTGCGCTCTCGAAAATATGTAAAAACAGTTGATTGTTATTGTATTTAATGTTAAAGTACAAGTCGAGTATGCTTGTACCCAAGGGCGTAATTTATAATGTTCAATCTTTTAGTTCGTATAGTATTTTATTACGAAGTGTAAAGAAACGTTACTTTTAAGACATAATAAACCATCCCGAATTTAATGCTATTAGCCCGCAAATTAAGAAATCGGTTCTGGTAACCCTATGCATATAGAACGGTTAGCGACTGAAGGACTTTGTATCCATGGTCAAGAATAAATTTAAAAAAAAGAACGGTTAGATTCAAATCCCTCTGATGTGGTGTTCGTGACGTCCCACTATGTCACAGCTGCTACCGCGAAACGAAAACGAACCAAGTTCGTCGATTTCGCTCTCTGTCGCTCGAATATGCAAGTGCGACAGAGAGCGAGATAGACGAACTTCGTTTTTGTTTCGCGGTAGAAGCTCAGGCGTCAGATAATCATGATTACGGCTGTACGGCCCTATTTAGAAAGACAATCTGTCCATATACCGTGCAATCTTTAGGGCATTTCGTCCATCATAAAACGTTTATTAATTATTATGATTTGGTGTTCAACACAATCGGTGCAATATGATTTATTTTTCAAGCTTGCTATCAGTTTAAGTGCATGTATTTATAGTATTTAAGTATTTTTAAGCGTACATAAACCAGTCAACACTGCCGACTATGTAGATTTGCTATGAGCAATTGCAATACTTATTTAAACTATAATATTGTCGTATAATAATATTAATAATGTAGTTTTAGCTAGAGTTATAGAACGGTTGGGTTAAGTTATCTTAACTCAACCGAGTAATTTTGAAATAGTTAGACCGTTATAAGGTTATATATTTGAATGACAGCTATATGACAGCTGTATTTTAGTTATTTAAAAAGCATATTAATGGCATTTGCAGATTTAATTCCATTTGCAATAAGGTATAGTTTAATGTAATCAGGGCACAAGTACTTGATTATAATAAACAATAAAGCTCATGTAAGTTTAATTAAGTTTTTTAAATGTGCCACTTTATGCCTCCACCGAGGATACTAGTTTAACTGTTTATGCCTAGTGAGATACAGATGTATTTAAGGATACAGATGTATCTAAGCCTACATATGTATCTAAAGTTACAGATGTATTGTATGACTTATGTCGTTGAGATTTTCAATGTTTTTCACGCAAAAACAATAAGACACCTAGCTATAAAGACTTATGAACTGATAAGTTAAGACATAACTTAAGCTTATTATATTTTTGTATTCTTTAATATACGTAGGGCATGGGAATGATCGTCTCCTTAGATTTTTATATTAAAAATTCGAAGGAATGAAAGAATGGTAACGTCCAATTATTTTTAGGTTAAAGTGTTATCTTAAACTTAGCATTGTAACTATATTCAATTATTTTGTAATGTTTAGTAATTGAAATATTTTTTTATATATAGAGATGAAAGGTAATTACATTTTTTTGGATTATAAATCGATTTTTATTGTATTGAAGCTACAGTCCATCATCCTCCTAGCGTTATTCCCAGTACAGTTGCATCCTGAAGGATGCCTGGGGTCAGCTATCTAATCCCAAGAATAGGCGTATTTTTTTTAAGAAAGCGACTGCTATCTGACCTTCCAACCCAAGGGGGAAACTTGACCTTATTGGGATTAGGCTTGTCATGTGAGTAGGGCTACCATCTCTAAATTCGCCAAACCTGGACAAAGATTTAAAAAATCCCGGACATTTGGCGTATATCTTATTTTTTCCCGGACGTGTCAGAAAATAATATTATTAAAAAAATTTAGACAGTTAAAAAAAAACTCGATAAATGGTGAGTAGTTACGCACTTTACCCATTAAGTAAAAGTGTCCCCGGGAACCCGGACGGATGGCAGCCCTACATGTGAGTAACTTGACTGTTAGAAGTTCTCAAGCCGCCCGAAGGCCTCTAACTTGGCTTAACGACTGCTATCATAGACAGCAGCCGGGATCAACTGCCTAACGTGCCTTCCAAAGCACGGAACATACCGCATACCGCACGCGGTACGCGGGCGCCGGCGCCGCTAGACCACGAACGCTCCAACAGGTTATAAGTATACCTTTTTTTATGCACTCATAATTAGTGTTCCGTACCTAAATTAGTAAATAGAAACGCTATACTACCTATCACTCTGTTTCTGTCAGTCTTCCACAAACAATTTGTGTTTTGGGTTGTGTGTTTATTTTGATTCGGTCTCTATAACAGTAACCAGTATAAAAACATATCGATTAGCGAACAATGAATATCAGACTGTATCATTAAACAATACACTGAAAGTTGATAATTCGATTTAGGTATGCATTGAAGGTCATTCTACAGAGGCTGATCCCAGAAACGATGGTATTTGTGCTCACCAGTTCAGCGCCACTGTCAAAGTTTGTATTTGAATTACAGGAGTGTAAACAAAGTTCACATTTCAATCTTTCTAAATACCTTAAAAATATCCACCATGCAGTGTTGCGCAGTCCCTTTTTGTTCGGAATAAAAGAGCACATAAGTTACCGAAAGATTTGTTTCAAAGCACTGACCCGTAACTTACTTTGTCACAATATCATTTTCCCCTCACTAGCTCGGAAAGCCGTATTTAATCCCTTTGAAACAAGCGGGTAAAAACGCATTTTATACACAAGTGGGGAAAGTAATTTGACCTTGGAGCGTGTTTGAGTAGCTTTTGACAGATAACAAAACGTAAAACGCTCATAATAATGGTTCGATTGATATCAATTATCATTAAATAAATGGTTTGCGAATTTAAAAAAAAAATACCAAATTTAGCTTTATTTAATGATTTAAGTCAAACTATATAAGTAACATTTGTTTTATAATTATATTGAGTATAATTGTAAACGCAAAAGTTGAGTCGATGCAATTTCAAAACGCATCGTCAGAAATGTCATTATTATTATTATATTATTTTAGACAGGCAGCTCGCGCTGGTAAGTCTAAATCATAATTCACTAAGCACTAATATAATTCACTGCTTTAGATAGTTTGTCAAGTCTATTTTTAAACTGATTAACACTGTTGGAGTTCACAACTTGGGAGGGTAATTTGTTCCAAGTATTAACAATTCGGTTCGCAATAAAGTTTTTGCCGATATTTGTATTATGTCTTGTTGTTGTTAGAAAATCATGCCTGTGGAACTGTGTTTTTTTGCAGGTTGCACTTTCCTCGCTATAGTGAGGAGAAAAGTTTTGTGTTACACACGGCTGCAAAGCTGTATTTTACTTCTCGTGTGTTGAAACACTCGCTACGCTCAGGATTCTATTTTAGAACCACTCGCTTCGCTCGTGGTTCAACTATAGAATCCTTTCGCTGGCTCGTGTTTCAATTCCACACTCGCGGGTAAAATACAACTTTGCACCCTTGTATAACAAATAACTATTAAACCCTCGCAGCCCACTCACAAACAGTGACTTTTGATATGTGACAAGATGTCTATCAAGCAAATGTTTTATCTTGGGTCATAGATTCAAGTTCAATATGTAGGTTGTCTATCAATAACCTAAGTCTATGTAGACTCGTATGTAAGAGTAGGACTATTAGGAGTTTTGTTTTACTGGTAAGTCTACTGGGAACAAAATTCCCAATGGTCTTAATACTCGTACTAGTGAGTCTATTGGGAAGGAAATTCCCAGTAGTCCAACTGGTAAGACTACGCGGTAAGACTACAGAGAATAGGGGTATTTGGAGACCCGAGCTGTAGCCTAGCGCTTCTAGCGGCTAATTCCTAATACGCGAAAGTATACATAATCTCATACTCTTTGGTTTGTAATGTGCCTAATGCCGACACAATTTTGGTGCTACGGTCAAACGGCGTCCCTGTTTCATGCTTTTGTATTTAAAACTCTTTAAAATTGCATAAACTAGCTGAAGTTTGATGTTTCTGAATATTTCTACCATCGAACCGCTCGCCGTCGGCAGGGCATTCATCCTCACACCTTAGAACCTAAATGGTCGCGTACGGTACGGTTTCAGAGGAATTTCCTCCCTCGGACGCTCCGATTGTGGAATGAGCTCCCTGCCGAGGTTTTCCCGACGGAGTACAGTATGGGGTTCTTCAAGAAAGGAGTGTATAAATTCTTAAAGGGTCGGCAACGCGCATGTGACACTCCTCGGAGTTGCAGGCGTCCATAGGCTGCTATGACCGCTTACCATCAGGCGGGCCGTACGCTTGTTTGCCACGGACGTGGTATAAGACAAAAAAGAAAAAAAAATCGTATGATTTGTTTATCTGCGTTACCAAACGTAGAAAAAAACTTTTTAGTGTTGTGAAATATCCTATTTGATCACGGCTCAACTCTGCTCTCACACACCCCCAGAACGCGGCTGACCCCCGGACAGCGACATCATCGTTCAACTTGGTTGTTTAAGCCCGTTACAAAGTGACGGCGCAAACGTGACAGACAACCCTAGCTAGACAACAGAGCGCGTGTTATGCGGCAGAGCGGGCGCATGGTTCGGTGTTTTTTAGCTGACAAACACCGGTTTCGTTCAATAGCAAACCTTCTGTACCTACTTATGTACTATTAATTCTGGTTAGGTCCGGCCCTGGGTTCCTGGTTAAGTTCTGAATCGACCTGTATTTAAATGACGCAGATATTGTAGGTATTAACATGAACGATTAACTCATTTATCATGATAATTAAGGGCGTAATTCATTTATGTCGTGTTAAAGCTATCATCAAACGATAAAATCTGAACATAAGTTGTTTCTTTGTATAAGTAGGTACTTTGGGAAATCCAAAATAATTATCTATTTATAAGGTATTATCTATTTTTTTACAAGGTGTTGTTTGGTTTAAAATAGATAAACTAGTTACGTATCTATGATCTTATAATCTTATTCCTTCATGGGCAAACGTGTAGGTAAAACTTTTCGGCGCGTGCCATATTATTATGAATATGTTTTTTTTTTATTAAAATGGGATTGCTCTTGGCCAGCATCTAGCCAGGGGGCAAAGATGAGGCCGACGATGAAGCGAGCTCACCCAGAAGATACCTATTCACTCGTGCCTTAAAAAGGTCCAGGTTATATGAATTTGGAAATACAGACGCCGGCAGAGAATTCCAAACCTTAGAAGTGCGCATTATAAAAGAAGATGCAAAGCGCTTGGTTCGAATTAGAGGAATTTCGACCAGGTAAGGATGGTAGCCAGCAGTACATCTGGATGTCCGCAGGAAGAAAGGGGAAGGCGGTATGAGCTCATGGAGCTCCTGAGCACACTCCCCGAAGTACAGTTTGTAGAAGACGCACAGACAGATTTTGAATGGACTTTTATTGCCGACTGTACCCTTTTTCTACAGTCCATCAATTATTAGTTGAGACGGTTCCAACGATCCCAAACACGACGGGTTTATCATGGTTAGTTGCTGCTATGGCCTTCTGTCTCCATCATCAGATCAGCTCGGTGGCACCATAATATTGCATTGTCAACGAACCTACCTACATAAGTATGCCAAATGTCAGCTCAATCGCATACTGACGGTCAAGTGGCTGAAAAAAGGATTGCCAATTTTGAGCTTCCCAAGATCGGTAAGTAGGTATGAAATTTGATTCTAGATACGCCCCGATCCACATTGGGTCAGTTTTTTCCCGATCATCAATACGGGGTACACTTACGCTTACATATACAAGTCAGATCAGCGCTGACAGTGCGTTCCAAATTGTCGCAGCAACATGTGCGTCAAACTATTACATTATTCCAATCCGTTATCGTCGTAACTCTCACATTCTCACTCTTATGTATAGTGTCCTTTTCAACCCCGCGACTCCCCGCTATCTGAAAGAGCGTTTTAGCTATTTTAATTCTCTCAGATCTTCTAATAATTTGCTTATAACAGTGCCAACTTCCTTTTCCAAATTTTACAACTGTTCATTCACTTTTAAAGCTGTTCGACTGTGGAGCTCTCTCCCTCTTGACATAAGACGGGCAAAAACAATTGATAGTTTCAAATCCCTACTTAAAAAACATTATCTGTCTCTTCCTTAAGAGGGCGCAGTACGATCGGTGTGGATCGGTTCTCCATACAAACGTATTTATGCTCTCATTTTAAAACGCCATGCTAGAATAACATGAAAATTTGTATACACAATGGGATCCGGCATATCTAGGTCGGATCATAGTTTCTGTTGCTAGAAATTGTAAAAGAAAAAAAATACAGAGGCTTTTTGAGTTTTTTACGGCTTGTATGAAAACCTTAATAATCGCTGTATTTTTTCTCCATTATAATTTCAAGCAACAGAAACTATGATCCGACCTAGATATGCCGGATCCCATTGTGTATACAAAGTTTCATGTTATTCTAGCCTGGCGTTTTAAAATGAGAGCATAAATACGTTTGTATGGAGAACCGAACGTACTGCGCAGTCTAATGGGATCCGGCATATCTAGGTCGGATCATAGTTTCTGTTGCTTGAAATTATAATGGAGAAAAAATACAGCGATTATTAAGGTTTTCATACAAGCCGTAAAAAACTCAAAAAGCCTCTGTATTTTTTTTCTTTTACAATTTCTAGCAACAGAAACTATGATCCGACCTAGATATGCCGGATGCCATTGTGTATACAAATTTTCATGTTATTCTAGCATGGCGTTTTAAAATGAGAGCATAAATACGTTTGTATGGAGAACCGATCCACACCGATCGTACTGCGCCCTCTTAATATCGACTCCCAATAGTTGTTTTTTTTTGGCTGACCATATATTTGTTTTACTATTTCTTATTTGTTTAGTGATATTGGTATATACGAGTATGTATGGTTTTGTATGTATGTTTATATATAAAAGTACATAAGTAGGTATATTATAAATATTTTTATTATAAATTATGTTTAACTTGTTTCATATTATCTCTGCACCACCAACTGCATATATTATTTTCTTTTTTTCCGCTACCCAAAGGTTCCAATTTCTTCCAGACAGGAAGAAATCGCTCTTTAGCGATAAGACCGCCTGTTGTCTACATCTACCTACATATTTCTTTTTTTTCTGTTTGTAACTTTTCATTTGTGTGAGGTGTGCAATAAAGAGTATTCGTATCGTATCGTATATTGTTTAACGAGGGGCGTAAGCGGAAAATTGCGAACGTGAGTCGTTATCAGAAGCGCGACGCCGAAATCGGAGGGCTTTTGACTCGAGTTTGCAATATTCTTACGCCCGAGTTAATCACAATATTTTTCATCACATTTGCGAGGAAATAAAATTCCAGCATCAATCCAAATTGGCGAAAAAGACAACTTCACCTCCAGTATCAGTGTATGATCGTTGGGCTGTCCTTGCAAGACGAGCGCGGAGCTTATAAATATTTCATCCAATCACAAAGCAGTATTCTTACGGCGCAAGGCCAACTAGGTTTTTCAGCTTCAATATTTCAACCTATCACCCTCAACCAACCTAGCAGTACTAGGGTATTACCCGTGGTACCACTGCTTTTGTACCACAGGGGGACCACGGGTAATTTTTTTTACCCCATGGTTCGTCTATGTTCGTAATTATTACTGAAATGTTTGTTTTCACTAAATTTATTCTACAGAATAGTTAGGTACGACGACGAGCGGAGCGAGGAGGAGTGTTAGTAGAACTGCGATCCTAAAGTGCGCGAGCCGAGCGAGCGAAGCGAGCGTGCCGCGGCAGCGGCCGGCGAAGCGCCAACACCGAACATTTTTAAACACATCGCATCGTGGGACCATGGGAAAAAGTAAATTACCCGTAGACCCACTGGCGAACACTGTTTAGAACGGTGGGACAACGGGTAAAAAAAAATACCCGTGGTCCCCCTGTGGTACAAAAGCCGTGGTACCACGGGTAAAACGCGGCAGTACTCTCGTGAAAATCCATAACTCCCGCTGAAGGTAAATCGGCTATAACTGGTCTATAGCCTGCGTAATACAACCCTTTACCAGCAAGTGTGAATAAGTATAAAGATAAGTAACAAGTAATAAGCCAGAACGTTACGGCGCTGCCATACGACGTAGCTACTAAGTAGCGACCAAACTACAACAGCTCCAAAATGATACGGCGTCTTGATATTATACGCTGCTACACTACTGCTAGTATGGGCTCATTTTTTCACGTGTCGCTGCAGTACCCAAACATAAGATGGTTTACCGAATGTGAACTTTCATACTTAGGATACGCGTGCTCGATACGATACGCATGATCGCCAATGTCAACCCTTCACGGTTGTATCTGTGTCGGCCGCGTTCGAGTCGTCCGAGATCCGAAGTGGTAAGAGAGTAGGCCTGCTTAGGCTAAGAATTAACTTTGTTTTGCATTCGACTGTCCAATCTCATTATCTAATAACTCCGCTCAGTCACCCGATAAGGTAGGGTATAAATGTCGCCGGTCGTGTCATTGTGACACTCACAATGTTGCGTTACGGTGTGTTCTTGTTGGTGGCGGCAGTGACGGCGGGCCCGCCCGTGTCGAAGACCCGAGATGAGATCGAGGCGTTCAGAAGCTACCTGGAAGGCAGCAGGACCGGTAGGTTAGACGAGGGGCTAGGCGAAACTTGCAGTTGCTTGCTTTTGTTTTTATCTAGTAATTAATACTAATGAAAGAAATGGGGACAATGACGCTAACAAAGAAGCATCTTTTTTTCAAATTTGGATTTAGTAATCCCTACCTCCATTTTCAACATATCTATTGGCGAAAGAACATGGCAGGCCAGCTTACCCATTAGGTTTGACCACACATTTACCGGTGTTTTGATCGAACTTCTTAAAAATAGATGCTATCGAATTGATAACCTCCATTTTCGCAAGTCGGTTATAAAGTACAAATTAGCGTTTGCCAAATGAACTGGTGAAACTTCTGCAGCCTGGGACCGGCTTATACATGATTTCCCGTTAATCGTAGAATGTTATCTACCCAAAGGTTGTTTAGAAGAGATCGCTCTTTAAGATCGAACCGCACAGAGCGGGCGCGTCGCGGTTTTGCATATTTGATCTTTCCGTAACTGTGGACTATCGATCATGTCGATTACTGCTTCATATGTCACATACGCAGTCCCCGCTCCGTTATACCGCGCGGTTTTACTGTGCGACGTCCCCCGACCTGCATTCACTTTACAGAAATACCGCCTCCGCCCCGCAACGACACTGCGCCGCGCTTTGTGCAAGCTTTAGTGATAAATACCATCTGTTGTTTACCTCTACTTTAAGCTTTATATACTGTATTGTGTTACTTTTGAGATGGAAAAGGAAATGTAGCCTGAAAACCTGGGTGTCGAGATTTTTTTATATATTTTATAATAAATAATTGTGCAGGTTACATGAAGGGATTTGATTGAATTGAATCTTGTGTCAGAAGGCAAATCTGCTTAACATGAAAATAAAAAATAAAAATAAAATAATATTGGGGGACAATCTTACACAAATCGACCTAGTCCCAAACTAAGCAAAGCTTGTACTATGGGTACTAGACGACGATATACATACTTATATAGATAAATACATACTTAAATACATAGAAAACATCCAAGTCCCAAGAACAAATATCCGTGAAAAATGCACAAATAAATGCCCTGGCCGGGATTCGAACCCGGGACCTCTAGCTTCGGAGGCCCTGCCACCAACTAGGCTAGACAGGTCGTGGAACCTGTGTAATTTAGCAAAGAAAAAGTAGTCAGCTCAATAACTTATCTATCCTTACAGACTCAGGCATCCGCTTAGAGGATCGTATGACCACAAACCCCCAAGCCAAGGCTTGGGAGAACAGCGGGAAGTACCAGGGAGACATACTCCTCGATGATGAGCAGGTACAGGCTATGGTGGAGGATTTCGCGAGCGGCCGCAACGCGTATATCTGGCCGAACACCAAATGGCCCAGTAACACCATCGTGTATGAGTTCGCTCAGGGACATTTCAGTAAGTATAAGTGGGCAGGCACTGTAAATAGGAGCATATACCGCTTGAAGCCAATCCTAACCAGCTTTTGGTGCGAGCAGGTGGGGGCAGTAGCCCTCCCCCCCTCACCCTTTACCCGCGACTTCGTCCGCGTGGTACTCTTTTATATCGTAGCTCCATACAAACTTCAGCCACCGATTTCACCCCTTTGTGGATAATTTGCGGTATAAAAACGATTCTATGTCTTTTTTCGGGGCTCAAACAAAACTTCATCCAAATCGGTTCAGCAGTTCAAACGTGATAACCTTTTGAGGTAACAAACTTACAGCTATAGGTAAAAAACTTAAAAAGGACCTGTTGCATGTAGTTGTGACGTATTCGAATACAGATTTGTTTTGTTTGTGTTACACATTTTAAACATGTAATGTCTATTCGAACAATAGGTCCTTTACTTAAGTTTTTTACCTATACTGGTATGCCAAAAGTGAGAGAAAGGATATGTATCTGATTTCGTCGCACATAACAAACATACTAGTTTTAGCGAGTAAAGCGATCGAAGTTCTCCATATCTTTCTCCTAAAACAATCCAGTGTTGGCGTGTTGGTATGTTTGTATGTATGTATAAAAATTTGTTCGAAGATTTGTGAAATATGGTAGGCAATTTAATGAGACCAAAAGGTATTTTATGCGTAAATATGAGCCCAACCGGTCAAACCGTTGCCGAGATATATGGGGTTGTAATATGTTGAACACGTGCTCTCTGTAAACACCGCTATATTCCGCTGGACGGATCTACAAGAACATTTCTTTAGTTCATAGAACGTTCGGCCCGAATCACATAGACTATGTTATGCTCAAAAACATGTACAGTAATCATGTCTTGATTTGTTTAAAATGCATGACGTAAACACACATGGAAGCGCGTTTGTTGTAAATTTGGTTTCACTCTACACCTATTGAAATTGTTAATACTTTCAGCCCAAGCCGCCCAGAACGCCATTATGAATGGAATACGCGACATCGAGAGGAGGACATGCCTTCGCTTTAGGCTGCGAAATGCGTCGGACAGAAACTATGTCCGCGTCACTGTAAGTACAATGCTTTTTATTCATTATCCAAAAAATGTCTCAGTGAAACCCTTGGTGATGAAGTATGCCTGTTACCAGGGCAGCCTAGGGTAGAGGGGATGGAGTGGTTAGGCGTCAGGGCGCCTAGGGGCGCCTGAATGCTTAACGAGAATATAAATTTGGAGGCGTCTCTTGGGGGCGTGTAATTGCTCTAGCCTAATCAGGAGCTGGCGCTGCCTATTGTCTGCCGCTGTTCAGCCAAGTTTCTTGTGCCATTGAATTTGTCTTGTGAACTGTCACGAATATTTGTGTAGGTGGTATTGTAGGCATAGTACATACATGGATTCACGTGAGTTCCGACAAGGGGCGGCAAAACGGGCGAATTACTCAAAAACTGTATTCTCAGTGTGGGGAGGCGGACGGCAGAAGCCCGCCGTCCGCTACCTCTACTACCCTTTTGACGTTTCCTCTCTTGGCTTTGTTTCGTCTTAGTTAAACAATGCCTCCACTATATGCCTATAACTCCCTCCAATATTTGTACGACGGCGGTAAATAAGCTTACGGCCTGCCAAAACAAACATCGTAAGCTGATGGACGCTTGAAACTCCTGAAGAAACACCAGACCTTTTTCCTGATCTGCAGTCAAAATTTCTTCTAGGCCTTCACCGACGGTTGCTACGCCCACGTCGGCTACTGGGGCACCCGTGGGGTCCACACACTGAACCTGGCCTGGCCCGGCTGCTCGCTGCACACAACAATCGTCCATGAATGGCTGCACATCATCGGCTTCCTGCATATGCAGTCCACACACAACCGGGACGACTTTGTCAGGATTATGTGGCAGAACATCTGGCCTGGTCAGTGATTTATGCAGGATTTATTGTAGGAACAACGAGAGTACAATTGTAGCATGAGGCCAAAGCCTCAAAGGCGACTGCTTGACGTCCTGCATCTTCTTGATGTGCGTCACCAATTCCTCCCATTGACATTTAGGCCGATTAACAAACAAAGTAACTTTAAATTTGATAATAATTTTAAAGTAAAACTATATACGCTAATCGTTCCCGTGATTGAACTTAATTCTCTTTCAGGCATGGAACATAATTTCGACAAGTACGAGACGAATGTCGTGAACAACATGGGTCTGCCATACGACTACGCCAGCTGCATGCACTACGGCGGCTACGGATTCAGTATTAACGGACGCCCGACCATGGTGGCCCTACACGTGAGTACATTTTATGTACATATAATGTCGCCTGCGGTATTTCCTGACCGATACGACCTTCAAATCTTCAAGCAAAGAGCGTACTCTCATCTTAAAGCCCGGCAACGCACTTACAACCCCTCTGGTGTTGCGAGTGTCCATGGGCGGCGCTAATCGCTTACTATCACTTTGATTCATCTGCTCTTTTGCCTCCTATGTCATAAAAAAAACATACGTTTAATTTATGGTCTTTGATAACTATTCGATACTCAGAGTACCACAGAGCAGACGTCAAATAATAATACCGCTACCGACCGAGATAGTCATATAATAAATTAAATAAGAGCGAAGGAGAGGGGTATATAGTTTGTTGTCCTTGTCATAGTTCCGCTTATCTTTATTTGCCTCAATGTCATATCCACGTCATGCCAAAATTTTGAGGCAGTTAAACGATTAACAACCCAAATTTAAGAGGTTGTTTATGGTAAGCCGGCAGACGTTTAAGACCAGTTCTCAATTTAGCTGCATAAGAGCTTTTCTGTTCCTCTTGGTAGAACTCGTATAGGGTATAGGGTATATAGGGTCAGAATCAGATTTTTTATTATAATTTACAAGTCATTAAAACATTATTATCTCTATAGAAATCCTTACTCTGGGTAATTTGATGTCGAGCCTTGTTAGTCTGAGGTCAG
Organism: Notocelia uddmanniana; assembly: GCA_905163555.1. Taxonomy (NCBI): domain Eukaryota; kingdom Metazoa; phylum Arthropoda; class Insecta; order Lepidoptera; family Tortricidae; genus Notocelia; species Notocelia uddmanniana. The sequence goes on from LR991052.1 coordinate 4,048,885, forward strand.
TTCAAAAATTTGCCCAAGTTATTAATATCAGTACGACGTTGTCTCAAATTTTGTGTAATGAATGAAAATGAAAAGCAACTAAAAGAAAGCTAATTTCTAAAACTGACATCTAGCCATAATTAGGACACTTTTTTTTTCTTTTGGCTTCATAGTTTTTTTATTAAAAGTACCATCGAATCCGAAGTCCAACTTATTTAAGTCTATCGACACGTAGACTAAACCCAGTTAAAATAGTCTATACTTAATAGAAGACAGTAAGAGGCAACGATCACTTATTATAGTTATTATACGCTAAAACATTTTTTTTTATTAGTTTTATCTTCACAAATTAAGCATGTGGAGTTCACCTATAAGTAAGTGTTACACTACTCGTAGAAATAAGTACTCACGTGAATTAAATTAAGCATTAGTGTAAACATTTGTTGGTAAACCTCGATAAATAAATAAATAAATAAAATAAACAGAGGGACGTTCTTTTTAACTGGGTTTAGTAGATATTGTTTCTATGTATGAGCTTCTGTATTCATACGTGTCTGTGATCACTTTGATATACGTTTAAAGGACATTGGTAATTAAAAACCACCCTATAACTTACGATTGTACTTGCAGGACCATGCCGGCGTGATGGGGCAAACGGCCTATATCACCAATTGGGACTGGCAGCGAGTGAACCGCCACTACAACTGTCCAGGAGCTTGGACTGAGGAGCTGTCCCAGGATGAGCCTCAAGAGCCCTTGCTTGAACCCTTGCCTCAAGAGCCCTTAGATCAGGACTCTTAGGTTAGGAGGTCCTCTTGATTCCATTGGCTGGTTTCAGTTTAAGAAAATCAATAAGCGACTGTTTATTATGTAAATATACGTATTACAGAAAATATGTTTTATTACATACCTATGTGCAATGCCGATTTCGATTCATCTGGATGGACTATGCAGGACCCTTACTTATTTTTTTTAAATTAAAGATGGGATTGCTCTTGGCCAGCATCTAGCCAGAGGGCAAAGATGAGGCCGACGATGAAGCGAGCTCACCCAGAAGATGCTTATTCACTCTATTATAAGAGGCTTATAAAAGGCTCCTCAACTCGCATGTGAGTGACCTGGAGTTGCAAGCATCCAAAAAAGATATCATTGGTAGATAACATACTTGATTTTGTCAGTGTCATCAAGGACCATATATAATTGCGTAGCTTGAAATACGTATTCTGTATTGGACGAGTTTCCCCAGACAATTATCCCATATCTTAAAGTAGATGTTAAGAAGGCACGGCAGGCGTTACGACCGATAACTATTTAGAAATTTACTTAATTTCTTACATACTTTATAATGTCAGTTTGGTGGACCATGTAAACTCATTATCTATACCAAGGCCCAAAAATGGTGTAACGTCTGTTTCCTTGATTTTATATGCCTAATAAGCTATACTTAAATTAATGGCGGGGCTTGTTCACACCACGCCATGGTGTTCACACAATACGACATTAGGACACAAGAATCGCCCGCATCGGACAGGTCTCTAAGCCGGTCCGCTAAACCAAAGGAAGTCACGATAAAGTTGATACCGGTCGCTTGAGGCAGAAAACACTTCGCAATGTTGACAAACCTCGTCAGAATGAGGACAAACGGCATGTTTTCGATCGATGGGGAAAGGCGTATTGAGCTTTACGGCTATAAGAGGCGATGTAGACCACCGACCCATGAACCTCATGCATCTTAAATGCAGCAGTAATCATCTGTAAAGGATGCTGACGAGGGTGTCGTATTGATTTCCAAGCAAAAAAGACGTCGTTTTATACTGCAGTATCATCGATCAGCGTGTGTGTATGTGCGTTTTTACAGTGCGTCCACTAACATATCTAATTTCATGATCCTGGCCTTGTGGTACAGTTTGAGGACCGTAATTTTGGGGTAGGTTTTACTTTGATAGTCAGCTCGCTCGGGGTACACAGAAACTCTCTTTAGGCGCAGTGCGACTAGCGCACGGTCAGGTCTGGTCCGCGTACGAGTAGTATACAGGATGGAAATAAATATGGGCCCTAGAGGGAAACTACCTTAAAACGTTGAAATAGCTCAATTTGTTAGAAAATACATTTTTATCTCTCCTAAGCATTAAAACTGCATTCACAGATTTTTGAAAAAAAAAAAGAGATAACAAAACAGAGCCATTATTGGTCATTTTTATTAAAAATATGTTTGATGGCAATTGATGCTAATCAATCCTATTTCTATCAAAGAACAAAAACTTATTAGAGACCGACTCTACCTCTAGCATACAAGAGAGGCCACAAATAAAAAATAAAAAACTGGCCCAGTACGAGTCGGACTCGCGCACGAAGGGTTCCGTGCCATAATTTATATTTGTTGTTATAGCGGCAACAGAAATTCATCTGCTATCTGTGACAATTTCAACTGTTTAGCATCATGGTTCATGAGATCCAGCCTGGTGACAGACGGACAGACAGATGGACGGACGGACGGACAGCGAAGTCTTAGCAATAGGGTCCCGTTTTTACCCTTTGGGTACGGAATCCTAAAATTAAGAAATGTTGTACACTTAATCTAGAGATTTAAAAAAAAACTGTGATACAGTTTAATTGCTTAGGAAAAATAAAATATTGTTCCTTTCAGCAAATTGAGCTCCCTTTCACGTTTTAAGTAGTTTCCCGCCAGGACCCATATTTTATTCCCACTCTGTATAAGACCTTGCTACTCTAATTATTATTATTTATTGCTTGTTGTTATTTACTGACAAGGGTCAGTAAATAACAACAATAGAATTATCTCACGGGGTCTTCAGCGAAGTTCTGCCACGTACGATGCCCGCGTGCACGGGCCCGCGATGACCGGCCTAGCGCAGACTTGGGCTGCGCACGCACTCAAGGGTCGCAAATCACTTGAACGCACTACAAATTAGCACGACCCGCCCTTTTTTCTTTAGCACTTTTTACGAAATTACATCAAATCGCGGATCGTTGCGTGTGTTATCTTATGCCTTGTAGCAGGGCTCGAACTCGGAGGGTAGCGTGCGCACCTGTTGCTGACCGACGATCGTCTTTTGTTTGTGTAGTATGGCTCCGCAGAACAGGTAGACCACCGGGGAACAGGAAGCAGCACCCCGGGAGTGCAGTGGAGATACTGCCATCCATTAGTTTATACTAGAGTCAAACGCAATTAACGTTCACAATAAAAAAAACCGCTGACACACCGCTTGCGTTTGCAGCACGCGTGCACGCCACGTAAGCGGTGTGTCATCTACTATGACATTTCGTACGATACAACGCGCACGCCACGCACACGCGCACGCGCACGTGCTGCGCACGCAATCGGTGTGTCTCGGCTTTAATATTCCTCCAAAACAGTAAAAAAAATACACGTAAGCTATATTTGCATTGATAATACAAAAATCTTTATTTTAAATTGAAACCACTTGGAAATAATTGCTAGAGAGCTCTATAGCAGGGCTCGGAACCGGTATTCTGTCCATAGACTAAATACCGGTATTTTTTTTAGTTCTTATCGTTCTTTCGTCTAATATTTCATGTTTAATCAGGCAATCTAACAATATGAAGTAATAACCCAAATACATTATTGAGTCCTACATAAAGAGCATAAACTAATTAAAAATATTTGGCTATTTCAGGATTTTGAGATTAACCAGTTCCGAGCCCTGCTCTATAGTGTACTGTTTCATTTTTTGCTCCTATTACAGGCCACACGCTCTATATTATTTTTGATATAAATATTTCGAAGATTCCCGGAATTACCAGTCCATATCATAATAAAAAATGATAAGTGTAGATAAATCAATTCGGCAAATAATATCACCTGTCAAGTCATTTAAGTACAGTCAGAGTCACACTTAAATAATTGTGGACCATATAACAAATTGACTCCTCTTGTAAGAGAAGTTCGCGTATGGAGTTTTTTTTTCAGCAAAGTATAGTAGGAGTGTTAGGGTACTAGGTTAGTAGTAGGTAGGCTCGGGTGAACCTCTGTCAACTAGCACATTTACAGCTATGACGTCATCAACTTTATCGTGTGAAAAAAAAACATTTTTGTTCAGAAACCTACCGAGTGGGGTATCAAATGAAAGGGCTCTATGAGTAAATAAAAATATTGCCTTAATTTTCGTGCGTGCTTTATTCCAGCTCACACAGCCACTAGTATATTTCATAGCCAAAATTTGCCTACTAAAACTTCATCTCTGCAATTTTTTGTCTTATCATCTGAGTTTGGACAAAACGATTTTAGGATTCATTTGCGGGAAAGTGATTATTAAAAAAAATAGTTTTTCTACTCCTGTACCTTTATCTGTCATTTACATAGTCGCTGACTCACATACAATGACACCAATACTAAGTTGGTGAAAACTCTATTGTCTCTGGTTTATAAAATCACTGTCTAGCGTGCTTTTATAGTACATACATTTTTCATAAAAATACTGTAGACTTTTTTTAATGTAAGGCTTCGGTCCTAATTATTCTTCAATACTTATAGTGGCACCAACAACAAACAAAATAATACTTATAGTTTTAAATCAAACAGTTGTATATTATATTATTTCATAAAATAAATAGACATATTCATAATTATCGCGGTATTCAAAATTCATCTTCATCACATCAATATTCACGTGATACGTATCGTGATTGTGTATTGCGTGATAATAATAACCGTGTAAACGGCCCCATTCAGTTTGGTTGGGATGTCAAGTGCAGCAAATTAAAAACAAAACAAACCATAAACAAGAAGTATCATATTCTTTATTTCCCACCAAAATTCCAATTGGAAGCGAAATTATTCAAGCTGATAAACTATTAGATTAGGTTATATAAAAATATTTTATTTGTGTTGGTAAAGAATAAAGTGTTTGTAGATTCTTTTAAAAATGCTCGAAGTAGAAAAATACTGTACACCCAGAGAAATTGCGTAACTACATTAACTAAGAAAAAAAAACCGGCCAAGAGCGTGTCGGGCCACGCTCAGTGTAGGGTTCCGTAGTTTTTGTAATTTTTTCAAAAACTATTCAACCTATCAAGTTAAAAATAATTTTCCTACAAAGTTTTTATAAAGTTCTACTTTTGAGATTTTTTTCATATTTTTAAAACTTATGGTTCAAAAGTTAGAGGGGGGGGGACACATTTTTTTTACTTCTGGAGCGATTATTTCCGATAATATTAACATTATCAAAAAATGATTTTAGTAAACCCCTATTTATTTTTAAATACCTATCTAACAATATATCACACGTTAGGGTTAAAATGAAAAAAAAAATCACTCCCCACTTTACGTATAGGGGAGGTACCCTAATAAAATCTTTTTTTCCACTTTTTATTTTACCACTTTGTCGGCGTAATTGTTATACATATTAGTACCAAATTTCAGCTTTCTAGTGCTAACGGTCACTGAGATTATCCGCGGACGGACGGACGGACAGACGGACGGACAGACATGGCGAAACTATAAGGGTTCCTAGTTGACTACGGAACCCTAAAAACATGGTGCGTGAAAAATCTCACAAACAATATTGATTTAAAATGAGTCGTAGAAAAAGTATTGTATGCAACGGTATATCCGCCGCGAATTTGTAACGCAACCCACGCCACTCGCGTTTTAAGACCCTTCTTATACAACAGTTGCATAAAATACTATTCCCACTCGCCTGCATAAAAGCACCACTTTCTACGCTACGCCCATGTTGACATCCAGAATGATTTACTTTAAGTGTATGCATTATAAAATTTTATTGACGATACTATCGAGAAATTGATCACTATTTCTTCAACTACCCCTTGAGCGCCGCAACCGACCGCGACTGCCTAAAGGAGGGAGGCAATTTATTCCACAATTTCACACAGCGGCCCGCAAAAGGTTGGTCGTCTATGCACGACATTTGTGAAAGCTTTCCTTCGTCGAAAAACTATTATTAAACTATAATATTAAATGATATTAATTACTGAAGTTTTTTTATAATCCAGTGGCACGAGCCGTGGCTCGAACCCACGACCTCCCTCGTCTATGACAGTGGCATTTATCGGCTGAAAGTTATACAGGGTGATTTCTGGGTCTTGGAGCAAGAGAACAAGACATCATACAGAATTCAAAGATGAACCTAATGGTGTTGTTAGTTATTGTTTATCATAAATAATATTGATTATTTTTCAGATGACAAATAGAAAAAACACATTTTTGAATACAGTTTGGTCACCCTACTCAATGTGACGTCTTGTCGCTTTCCATACAGCGTATGTCAAAAGTCACAGGGTGACCATGATTACTTAGTATAAGATTAATTTTACGTGAAAAATAAGAAAAAATAAACTAATTATTTTTTAATCAAATACTACTACATGATAATGAGGATCATTTACAGAGTCAGAAAAAGTGGTTTTGGATCACGATCCGAGAAATCACCCTGTATACAGATATAATTATTGTACCTATGTTCTACCTCTATTGATAACTAACGTAATTTAACATCCATACACTGACACCCATAATTAGGCACACACAATCAGTGATAATGACGGATATATAAGAGGACGTCGGCGGAAATCGGCACGTAGTCAAAATGTTGCGTGTTGCGTTCGTCCTTTGCTGTGTCGGGTTGGCCGCGGCCTCCCCCCCTTTGGTTAAGTCTAGAGAGGAAATCCAGGCCTTCAGGAGCTTTCTAGAGAACACACAGAAGGGTATGTATAGTATATGTAATGTGCCGTTACTTAGTAATGTTGCCACTGGATTTTGTTTCAAGAAATACAGTCGAGCTCTGTAGGTCAACATTTTGGTACTCTATGGCACAGTAGATGTATACCGAGGCAGTCTCGTAAGATCTTTTTAGATCGCTTCGTTGGAGCAATAGGGTAGGCTTAGGCCGGCACACGTGACCGAAAAAACCCAAGATTTCCTTAAGTTTGCTGTAATGACGCGTGTTTGTGTGGGTGTCTCAAATCGAATGTGTGTATAGATTTGTTTTATAGGTGAAAAACTTAATACTCGTAAAATGACCTGTTGTGACGTGTTCGAATGATTCGAACACGTCACAATTACATACAACAGGTCATTTTCTTAAGTTTTTCACCTATACTGCTATAAGCTATATTTCTTCTGTGTCTAATTGTTTATGGCTTTTACCCGTTGAGAATTTATAGTGAGAGTTTAAACATGACTTTAAAACGACAACGTACAAAGTGGACCTTACTTCAATGGAATAAGTATTTTATATTGTTACCCTTGACTGTACTATAAAGAATCGTTTGTGCGTCCGTGTATTTCTGTATCCCTATTGCGAACTTTTTAACTGGCTTGGTGACGAAACTATTTTACTAGTTTTGAAAGTTTCGCTGTCTTGTTAGAATCTGCAGGCAATGTTCCCGTAGCCAGGAATTTTTGTATGTTCACGGTTTTTAATTGGAACTTTGTGTAAATGATTAAACTATTTATAACTGCAATTAGCAAGGCCACTTTATGATCTATTTGTATTGTACAACACGGTATTTTTTATTTATATTATTTTCTGGATCCCAATAATTTTATTTCCCAATTTTATATTTTTTGTCCTCTTATACATATATCTCATTATCAGTGATTATCATCATGTCAGCCGAAGGACGTCCACTGCTGGACATAGAGAGAGTGAGAGGCCTCACTGATTATGTGTGTGCCTAAATTTGATTTAAAAAATAATCGGAGTTTTATTTGTATATATACGTAAATACATAAGCGACCGTTTTGTGAGCATCGCGATCTAATTACGGCTAAAATGCGAAGAAATACAGGGTGATTCAGGAGACGTAAGCAGGACCAACACTACATACATAGTAAATGGCAATGAATCGTTCGCCATTGTATTTAAGTTAAACACCCATACCTTTTTCCTGTATTTTAATTTTTGTTATGTTAGAGTTTAATTCTCTACAATCATGGTCACCCTACAACAACTGGTTTATAAAGATTAAACCTCTAACTGTTATGACAGCACTTTGATTATGAAGAAAGTAAATTGTCACATTGAGTGAGATACGATATTTCAAAAGTAATCGGACTCAGATGACATTCAATTTGACACGTATGACTTGACTGAAGTATTCTGATTGTAGAGTGACCATGAATTTCGTAAATAATTTAAAACATTTTGTTTTCAACACCAAAGATAAATGAACGTTAATTTCACTAATAGTGGCAGCATTCAGCAGCTTATGATCTACTGAATTCGTAGTGTTGATCTTGCTCACGTCTCCCGAATCACCCTGTATAGTGTATAATAATAAGTGAAAATGATAATTTCCAAGTCATGGTTGAATAGCTAAAATTTGTAGAAAAGTAAGATATTTCAATTGAAAAAACTGAGTATTAACAAAATTCTAATATGTCAAGCATTGTTTTCCAGGAAAACCTCTAGAATATTTGGTACACAAAATGTCCAACTGAGATGGATTTTTAGAGATACGAGTATAAGCGTAAAACTGTAAAAAGTCAGGTATTTGTCGCCTCCAAGTTAGCACAGGGTCCAAGAGGTATACCAAATAACATGATAGAGTTTGAACATTAAAATTGGAATATTTTTCCAGCTACCCTTGTTTGACATATCGACTGGGTTATTTCGTACAGTCAGCATCATCCGTGAATCTTATCACAACGAGATTTCGCCTAGCAATGGTCAGATAACTGTGATTCTGATAGTACAGAAGGTTTCCTGTCTAACAAATCCGATGTATGGCAGAAAATAGGTAATGACATCCCGCCCGCTCGCGCCCACCAGCATAAGCTTAGCCCGTGTCCTTTCTTTCCTAGCGCGAATCGTGAGTGATCGTTATTTTTTCTATAAGACATGTACTAGTCACATTAGTTACGACCCGTAACTTTTTTTACCAATAAATTTTCATTTCATGTCGCTTCTATCGACACCACGGAGGTTAGCCATAAGAGTCTAGGAACATGCCCGCCATAAGAATCTAGGAACATGCCCGCCATAACCATAAGTTGGTTTGTGTGGGATTGTCTCCAAAATATTACTTATCATCATCATCAGCCTCCATATGTCCCACTGCTGGGCACAGGCGTCTCATTGTCGAGAGGGGAATGCGCCGCAGTCCCCACGCTAGCCCAGCGCTCGTTCACGACTTCACAAACACCTTTGAATGTCTCCGCATATGTATGCAGATGTTTTCCCTCACCGAAAAACAAACGGCAATTATGAATAAACTTCTTTTTATTCCAGAAGGCAATGTAGTGGCCCGTGTTACCTCCCCCCTGGCCAATGCTGAGGAGAACAGCGGCAAGTTCGAGGGAGACATCGTATTGGACGACTTCATCATTGAAGGCATGGTGCAAGAGTACGCGATGGGTCGCAACGCGTATACATTCCCAAACACCAAGTGGCCTCAGGACACCGTTGTGTGGGAATTTGGAGAGGGAGAGTTCGGTAAGTGGTCTTTTAACCGACTTCAATAGAAGGAAGGAGGAAGTCAGATCGTCATATCAGCCGAAAAACACTGCTGGTCATAGGCCTTCCCAAAGAGTGCCTTCCTTCCACCTTCGATCCTTCCTTTCCTGTGTGTTTTTCAGTAAGCAGACACGATATTCATAATTTCTGGATGCAATAACAAGCAGATCTAGGTCACTGAACTAGTATATAAATCAAAACAATGTTCGTTATTCCCTTATTAATCAAGATTATACCGATACGAATATCTTAAATACCTGTCTTGTTATTATTTAATTATGATAAACGTTATCTTTGATAGAGCCGTAGATGATCAATGACGCGAAGTAGTTAGAGGCGAGAGGCCTATTACGCGAACACCTGAAGAACGTTCAATGAGGTCTACAGTTTTAGTGATCATACCAGCGGGCGTTTGTTGGTTGCCGTTTGTGGATAAAACGCCCGTCACTCTCGCACTCGCATACTTGTCAGAACGTGACGAATGTCTTATCCACGACGATAAGTGATAAAATGCCAACCATCATAGGCCCCCAGTTGGCGCCACTTTCCAGTGAGGTTCAGCCGTGAAAGTTTAAAGCAAAGAATAGTCCCGTAAAACTATATAACAAGCCGTAGCGTTGCACAGTCCCGTTTTGTCCGGAAATATGAGGTCATAAGTTTGCGAAACATAAAACTACTCGTATCTCAAAGCGCAGACATTCATTGACCCGTTAGTCATATTCGCCAAATATTTACTATAATCTACTTAGAAATCAACCCGCGTAGCATTGGGCACCCACTATTATGGTCTGACCACACTCTGCTCAAAATACGGCATACGGTGACTGTAAAAAACGCAGTGAAAAAGAGAGAAACTTAGTTAAAAACGGTATCTCACTGCGTTTTAAGCACAGAACAGAAGAACAACTGTTCTGAGGTGTAAGCAGCGCTATGGCTGGACCTTTGTCATTTTTCTTACGCGATACTCATTACTTAAACATTTTTACAAACCCTAATGACACAGTGAGTGGGACCACAGTGGGTTTATCCATCAAAAAACGCGAAAATACGTATCCTTCCTGTTCATCAACTCATCCAAGTGGTTGCAAACCAGCTCACTAAACTAGCTGGTCGTTAACTGACCCATTGAGCCTATATAAATACTTATCAATATAATTCAATAATAACAAAGTGTCAACTGATAAATTTGCAATTGATGATGATACATAATTATATCTTAACTGATAATGAATCTGAATCGTATGTTTTATCGATATATTATCAATCAATGACAAATTACTATTCGATCTCACGGTTCGAAAATAAAAATGCCATACTTTAAATATAAATATGATTGCTACCTACTACACTCATCAGTGTAATATGACATTTGTCCGAAAATCCAAAATCATCATTACAAGGATGTAAACAATTGGCTATACTTCACTTGTTCAGCGGTGTCACAGTTACCTGACCACTTATAAACCTTATTGCAATGAGATAACGTCTAGCAATTGGTCAGCCAACTGTGGCGCTGTTGGGTATGTTACACAGTAGATAGGAAGTGAATTGAGTGTCGCCGTTCGCCAACAAACTGTCATGCAGTTTGGCGAAAAGTTGTGTGTATTAAGAGGGCGCAGTACGTTTGGTTCTCCATACAAACGTATTTATGCTCTCATTTTAAAACGCCATGCTAGAATAACATGAAACTTTGTATACACAATGGGATCCAGCTTGTCTAGGGCGGAAATTAGTTTCTGTTGCTTGAAATTATAATGGCGAAAAAATACAGCGATTATTAAGGTTTTCATACAAGCCGTAAAAAACTCAAAAAACCGCTGTATTTTTTTTTTTTCAATTTCTAGCAACAGAAACTAATTTCCGACCTAGGTATGTCGGATCGCATTGTGTATACAAAGTTTCATGTTATTCTAGCATGGCGATTTAAAATGAGAGCCTAAATACGTTTGTATGGAGAACCGATCCACACCGATCGTACTGCGCCGTCTTAAGGATGACTCACAGTAGGCCGTTCCGTGTCCGGGCCGGCCCGTTTTCTTCTAGAGAAATACGCCGGCCGTTGCGTTTGCTGTCATAGAAAACGGGCCGGCCCGGACGAGGAACGGTCTACTGTGAATCATCCTTAATACTGTGTGAATTGTGATTGAGTAAATAAAAAAAATATAAAAGAACTTAACAATTTTTTTCAATACAAGCCTAGCTACGGCCTGCCCGATGGCCGTTTACTTATTTATTTATTTATTACCATTAATATTACTTAGCACGAACACCTTACATGCTAATTAGTAAATTATTATTTATCATGCGAATTTTCAATGTAATGTCAAATGATTAACCCTTTCACCGCCATTGACTTGATACGAAGTCCGCACATTTCGTGCCCCACACGCCAACGACTTGATACGAGTATCTAGTCAGTGTCTTCAGTCAAATAGCTACTGACGTGCGTTGGCATGAGGTTTCGCATTTGACGTCTGTGACAGTTGGCGTGTGGGACAAAACTTTTTGCTTGTATCGTGGCGGGGAAAAGGTTAATAATGAATACAACAAAATAAATAATGAATGATTGTTAAAAAGTCAATTTATAAAGTCAGTGGGATCGGATTGAGATTATTACAAAGAAATACAGAAGGTCAATACAAAGTGATAAAGCTAAAATTACAAAGTTAAGTTAAAATTACAGAGAATGTCAAAACAAAAATGAAACAGTTATATTATATAATATTAATAGGTCTAGGTTATTTAATAATACATATTATGCAGTTATGGAGCTAGGATTGCCAACTTTCTCTAGATATTGATAGGCAGCCGCCAAAAAAGTTGGTTTCGAGCTTGAGAATATGTCCTATGGACACTTGCGCTTCCAGAAGAATAACAAAGGCGTTTCCAACACTTTATTGACTTGAGGATTCGATGTGTGAGGTCCCTCACTCCCAACACAGCGCATCCTCGGAAGCTCTGCTGACCTTACTCACCACCAGGAACACAACACCACATACCTTGCGCAAGTAGTCGTGTTGTTATGACTGCGGTCTTATAGAAGGTGGAGGTGCTGCCCCTGTTATGTCCTTGCACTTGGACCCGGGTATGTCCTAAAACTACGACCAAGATTACAGTGGGATGGGCAGCTGCATCCCTGGAGTGCGGTGGAGATACTGCCATCGCGAATCCGCTTGCCAAGCGTGGCGATTATGACAATTACTTCCCGTAAAATTGGGGGAGGCCTATGTCCAGCAGTGGACGTCCTTGGGCTGATATGTTGGTGGTGGTGGATGTTGCACTGCGCCCTACCTCTCTTAGAAGTAGTCTCATTCACCCAATACCTTTTAAATTCCCTATTTGTAAATGTCATTCTGGTTAAATAACGATGCCCTGTCTCCAGGTCCCCTGCAGCAGCAAGCCATTCTCGATGGCATCGCTGACATCGAGAGCCACAGTTGCATCAAGTTCCGCTACCGCGAGCCCAGCGACACCACGTTCGTGCGCCTGACTGTGAGTAATGACTCAAATAATGATGTACCCCAGCCTGTAGCAGGCCTTCGAGGAAAGCGTGACCGACATCGAGCGTCATAGTTGCGTCAAGTTCCGCTATCGCAAGCCAAGTGACAAAGCGTTCGTGCGTCTCACTGAGAGTAATGATCTGAATTTTACACATACACTACTTTTTATACCTCGGTAACTCGCATCGCAAGTGTTGTCATACATTTAAATGCGGTTAGCTTCACTTGGGCGCACTTTAGGCGTTCAGAGAGCACCACGTCAGATAAGTATGAATCTGGTTCAGTCATTACAAACCGTCATCGTCGATATGGTGCCGGCCGCTGTCATCCCAGTGGGATGTGAGATGATCCCACAGAAACTTGACAAACTTTTCTTACAATCAGATTAGACCACCGCTTACGAATACGTTACGTTTTGGTACCTACCCTTAAGCCCCGCCATGAATTTGCGTGTTTTGCGGCGCGGCAAGGGTTTTATCTATTCATTGCACGGCCGAGACGCGCGACGCACTGCGGTTAGTTGGGATCACACGCAATGTACTGGGAAAACAACTGCCGCCGCCACTCAAAGTCGTGGTAGGGCCGTTATTATCCCAAATTCCTTACGACGAGACCAATCTTGCAGGGACACCCAGGTGGCTGCTACGCCCACGTGGGCTACTGGGCAACCCGCGGCGTCCACACCCTCAACCTGGCACGCAACGTCCCCGGCCTCGGCTGCTTCCGACACGCCACGATCGTCCACGAGTGGCTGCATATCCTTGGCTTCCTACACATGCAGTCCACCTACAACAGGGACGACTACGTGAGGATCGAGTGGGACAACATTGAACCCGGTAAAATGCCTACTTTAATATATTTTTTAATACAGGGCCGGTGGCAAGCATGCAATAGCCTAATGGTAAGCATGGTAGCTTTGCCTCTCCAGAACAATCTTTTATTGACTTGATGATTCCTTGAAGAGGAGTAGACTCTTGACAGCCAGAGATTTCCCTCTTAAACTACACTATAATAAATACCGTACTTTGGTCTTCCGTCTAAAAATAAGTCAGTACCTGACAGTATCATGCGAGTTCATTTCGACCGGCAAACCTTATCTTCGAAGCGACCGTTCCGAAACAAGACTGAATAAACATGGAGTAATAGGTACATAGGTATCCGCTTCATGCTCGTACTCATCCATTTATCAAACGAAGCTGGATTTTTCAGTAACACTTATATGGCTGTATGATTTGATATTTAACAGAAGCTTTTTGGTGCAGGGGAACATCGTGAGGAACCCGATCTTTTTTTGCGTGAAGAAAACCTGCGATCCAGGTACCCAGTCATCGGGGTATGACTGGGTTATGTGGTATTTCTACCCACTAAAAACTCCACGATGACCGCCATCTGACAATGACTCCAGGATCTCAGTACTGAACGCACTGGAGCCCCTCTCCCCCCAACCCTCGCATTTTACTCCTTTTGGTTATTATTTTTAACGTCACCTTCTGTGGGGTGATGTGATCCCCGCCACGTGGTACAATCGCAGCCCCGTTGACCACGTTTAGCCGCCTTTAACGACAGGTGGGGGAGACCGTAGACCTATTATTGCACGAGTCTACACGGTCTAATCACAACTAAGGTTTCGTTTTCCCTCGGTTGGAAGACATCATCATCAATATCATCATCATCATTCTAGCGCTATCCCAATACAGTTGTATCCTGAAGGATGCTGGGGATCCGCTACCTAATCACAAGAATTGGCGAGGGCGTTATAGTTTTTACGGAAGCGACTGCAATCTGACCTTCCAACCCAAGGGAGAAACTAGACTTGGAATTAGGCTTGTCAAATGAGTGGGCAACTTGACTGTTAGAAGTTCTCAAGCCGCCCGAAGGCCTCTAACTTGGCTTAACGACTGCTGTTATGATGTCTGCAAGGCCTGGTGACAGTCGCTTTCATAAAAACTAGCGTCCACACCCAATCATGGAATTAGTTGCCAAAGTGGACCACAGGCTTCTTAAATGGATGATTTACACTGAACGGCTGGATTCGGTGCGCACCCCACTAGAGTCAAAGGAATTCGAACCCTCCATACAGAAGTTAGCTTAGTTAGCTCTGCCGCTGCCGTTCGGATACGAAGTCTAGCTTCTCTATGGAGGATCCGAATTCTTTTGAATCTGGTGGCGTGCGCGCCGTCCGTTTGGTGTGAATCGTCCATAAGTATATCGTGGAAACGCTAGGAGGATGATATATCTGAAACCTTTCTCATTTGATTGCAGGCACTGAAAACAACTTCGTGATGTACTCCAACGAGCTCTTGTCGAACCTGGGTGTAGAGTATGACTACACTAGCTGCATGCATTATGGTCCCTATGGTTTCTCCATTAACGGGCTACCCACCATCACCGCTCTTCAGGTACGGTATCGTGGACCTGTGGGCTAGCGGGTGGCGCAGGACCGGTTGTGACACTTGATGTTCAACATATTGCAGCTTATGGACGCTTGCGCATCGAGTCGTCTCGAACTCTGCCGGCACTGGGGCAATAGTATCCCGGTCTGCCACCAGTGATTTTGTTGATCTGCAGTTGTGAAAATACGAGTATTATACCCTTAGACCAAGAAAAAAGATAGAGCATTTCGAACAACCTAAGTGAAGCCGGTTTTCAAACCATGCCCAATAAGTACCTAAGCACACGCTCTCGCACACGTTACAAACTAAACCATGCCCACAAGTCTTCAGTACCTGGGGTGCTACCGCGAACTTCGTATCGTACCGTCCCTTTCCGTCATATAGAGTATAATACGAGAGTGAAAGGGACGGCACGACACGAAGTTCCATTTTCGAAGTTCGCGGTAGCACAGCTGTCCCAATCATGTCATGATTGCACTTTTCGAGTTTTGTGCGAGTTTAAATTTTATGTATGCACTTATACTTTATTGGGTATGGTTCGAAACCTGCTTTACTACGTATTGGGTCGTTCGGAATGCTCCATTTATCTTTTTCCCTTGGTCTGAGGTATTACCATAATTTGTGTTTCCGCCCGGTAAGCAATAATTGCCTGTATTGGGAGGCACCGCTCTTCCATAGGTTTATGAGTAGATAGACAGAATTGTTTACTTAATTCTAAAACATACTTTATATAATACTATTTAACTATTTAATATATTCTATAACTTTACATATTTGCTTACGTGTGTGGCGTGTGTGTGTGTGTGAATGTATATTTGATTTTTGTTTTGTAAACTTGCTACTTCTCGCCTGTGCCTAGGCGGTGGGACATCTGATGATGATGGTGAAGACTACGCTAATGATAATTTTGATGGCTTATTTACAGGAGCACGAGGGAGTCATGGGCCAGCGGGAGTACATTACCGACAAGGACTGGGTGCGCCTCAATCGCCATTACAACTGTCCCGCCGCCTGGGACTGAACACAATCACAATCATTATCAATTAATATAAAGCATTCATACAATCTGCTGTTTTATTAAGAGGCTAGAATAGAATAGAAACAGTATATTCTAGTGCTTCACGAATATTCGGTTATTATTCGGCGTATTTTTGCATGTTCGGTATTCGGCCGAATATTGAGAGTGACGTCACGGACGGTAACACGTACACTTGCGTTCGCGTCGTGTCGATCGAAAAATAATAGCTACTGTTAATTAATCGCGCCGACCGTGCTTTCATTGTGCGTCACGGGGTCCGACTGACTCGTGTGAGCGTTTGTTATCAGCTGTGCGCCGGCGATAGGGAGTTTATAGTGGATTTGTGTGCCAGAAAGTTACAGTGACATAATTATTGCTTAGGTGGGTAGGACTAGATAAAGTTCAACGAAAATAAACACCGAGTTTACTGTTATTACATATATTGTGTAAACGTAAAAGGCGTTTTATTATTTGAAATTTGAACTAAACTTATATACCTACTACAATAATTATCACAATATATAAAAATATTTGTGTAGACTCAGTGCCATCTAGTGTCAGGTAGCAGAAAATGGCCCCTTCATTAAAATGCACTGCCTGTGCGAAGTTTCTCGCATCTGCTGTGGCTGTCCAGTGTGCCCATTGTCCCTGCGTATACCATAGAGCCTGCCTAGCGATACCGGACGATGCAGTTATTGCCAAGGACTGGTCGTGCCCGGAGTGTAAAAAAAAACAGAGGCGAACCGACAACAGCAGCACTCCAGTGAGAGCCGCGTGTGGCAACCAGGGGGGCGCGCCCTCGGCGCCTCCAGCGGAGGCCTCGGTCGAGGTGGTGCCCGAGGTCACAGCGCCCTGGGTGATGCCGCTCGAGCTGAGGAGGTACATAGCCGAGCAGAGGGAGTTCCGCACTGAGATTCGGGCCGCTATAAACAATATGGGCGCGCGGATGGACGACATGGAGCGCCGACTGGCGGCCGTGGAGCAGAGGGCGGCGGCGGAGCCGGTGCCGGCGCCGGGCGGCGCGGAGGTCGACGAGCTGCGGCAGAGCGTGGCGCGGCTGCAGAGCGAGCTGGCCGAGCGCGACCAGGACGCGCTGCTGGCCGACCTCGACATCGGGCAGCTGCCCGAGGAGCGCGGCGAGAACGCCGTGCACGTCGTCACCGTGCTCGCCGCCAAGCTCGGCGTGCCGCTCGAGCCGCGCGACGTCGTGTTCGCGGAGCGGGTGGGCGCCGTGGGCGCGGCGGCGGCGGGGGCAGGCGCGGAGCGGCCGCGGCGCCTGGTGGTGCGGCTGGCCCGGCGCGGGCTGCGAGACGAGTTGCTGCGGGCCGCGCGCGTGCGGCGTGGGCTGTCGTCCCGCGACGCGGGGCTGGCGGGCGCCGAGCGCCGCGTCTATGTCAACGAGCGGTTGACGCGCGCCAACCGCCTCCTGTTCCACCGCGTGCGCGAGGAGTGCCGCAAGCGACAGTGGAGGTACTCGTGGACCAAGCGGGGCCGAGTCTACGCCAGGCAGGCTGATGGCTCGCAGGCATACTGCCTCCGGTCCGAGGAGGATCTGCTGCGTGTTTTTGGGGATGGCCCTGTTTGAGGTCATTCTATATCTATTATATTTTTCTAATAGCATTGTTTTAGTTTTTAGTGTTACATTCCAGCATATTTCTCAAGTAAATTTTGATACCAATGAATGCCACTTGTGTCTAATCATATTTGCAGGCTTTGTTATATTTGTTTATACCTATCGTTTTTTCTTTCACCATTTGTATTTTTTCTTCGTATTGAGGTATGGTTAATAAAATGCTTAAAATAGGTTTGTATAATGCAGGTTCTCTTGGCACAAACCATGACAGCTTCATAGCGGCAACTACTCGGCAGGATGTTGATGTGTTGGCGGTCAATGAAACGTGGCTTAAGGACGGAGAAGAAGGAAAGGCGCCAGTACTTCCGGGCTGGAAGCTACGTCATATACCTAGACCAATGGGCACACGAACGCGTGGGGGAGGCGTAGGCTTTTATATAAAACGTGGTGTCAATGCTCGTACCTGGCCTCACCCGGTCGATCCTCTACACAGATCAGTTGAGCAAATGTGGGTCACTTTGACCCTGAACGGAAAAAAGTTGATAATAGGTACAGCGTATCGACCACCGTGGATGGATATCGACCTTTTCTTTGATGCAATTTATGATACCATTAGTTCTATTCCTGATTATGACAATTTGATAGTTTTAGGTGATTTTAATATAAATTTATTAACAAATACTGACATGAAGGTTACAAAAATAAGTAATTTTTTAACATGTTTTGGGTTAACTCAGCTAGTATCTCAGCCTACGCATTTCACAGATAGCACTCAGACTTTAATCGACCTAGTGTGCACGGACCTGCGGGCAAAGAATGTGACCGTTGAACATGTGGGTTCGCTTTACGGACACTGCCTCGTAGTTTGCGAATTTAATTTTAAAATTGACAAACCTAAGCCCTACTGCATAACCTATAGGCCTCTCAGTAATATTCACCATGACAATTTAGATATGGACTTGCAGTGTGTGGGGTGGGACTCAATGTCGAGGTTAGACAATGTTAATGACATTGTCACTGACTTTACCCAACATATGACTCTGTTATTCGACCTCCATGCGCCTATAAAGACAATCATAGTTAAGGGACATTCTTACCCTTGGATTACAGACACTGTAAAGCTAATGATGCGATTGCGAGACAATGCTGCGGCTGACTTCCATAAATGTCAGAGTGATAGTAAAAAGCTTTATTATAAAGACCTGAAATCTACAGTAAACAAGGCTATATATCACGAAAAATCTGCCTACTTTAAACAAAACATTAATAACAAGTTACATGACCCTAAGTCCTTATGGAAAAACCTCAAATCAACTATATTACCTAAAAAAAACATAGATCTACCCACTTTATTTAATGACCCTACTATCATAAACAAACATTTTTTAACCTTGCCAGGTACTTCAGAAGTGCCCATATCATACTTGTCATTCTTTGAGTTCCATAGGCATTCTGAGTCTGTTTTTCACTTGGAACCAACCACCTCAAATGAAATTATTAAAATTATTAGGGGACTAAAATCGAATGCCGAAGGGTGTGATGGTATTAATTTGAATATGATCTTATTGACGTTCCCATATACTATAGACATAATTACAAAACTAATAAATACCTCTATTATTACATCTACATTTCCAGATCTGTGGAAATTGGCAATTGTACGCCCGCTCCCTAAGAACTCAAATCCATCCGAGCTAAAAGATCTTAGGCCAATAAGTATATTACCGTGCCTTTCCAAGATACTTGAAAAGACAGTCTGCAAACAATTAACTGACTATATTGAGAGCAACAATATTTTACCTGATGTACAGTCGGGTTTCAGAAAAGGGCGTAGCACGGTGACTGCCTTACTTGATGTTACCGACAACATTTTGTGTGCTCAGGATAGGGGGATGTGCACACTACTGGTTCTTCTAGATTTTTCTAGAGCTTTTGACTGCCTGGATATTAATATATTACTGTCTAAGCTAAGTTACTATGGATTTGATAATAGTACACTGAGGTGGTTTGATAGTTACCTTACTAATCGGTTTCAATATGTAAAACTGACTCTTAATGATGGTTGCACACTAACATCCGACAGGATCGGCCTCACTAGAGGAGTACCACAGGGGTCTGTGATCGGGCCAATCCTGTTTATTTTATATTCCGCTGACATTGGGTCACACATCACACATTGTAAGTTCCATATTTATGCAGATGATGTTCAGGTGTATATTTCATGTAAGCCTTCTGACATTGATAATGCAATTAAAAAACTAAATTCCGATCTTACTAGAGTAACTTCCTGGGCTACTAGTAATTGCTTGCTGCTAAACCCTAGCAAAACAAAGTATCTAATATTTGGCAGTAAACAGCAGCTAACCAGTATCCGGCCCACGCTAGATGTCACCTTGATGAATGAACCTGTCGAGCGTGTATATGAGGCTCGCAACTTGGGGCTTCTGGTAGATTGTGGGCTTCGTTATGAGAAGCATGTGATAAATGCTGTTAGGAGTTGCTTCTACAAACTTAAGGTCCTATACAAAATTCGGCCATATGTCAATGAAAATTTGCGCATCAATCTGGTGGAGTCACTAGTTCTATCCAAATTGAATTATATGGACTTAGTGTTTGGACCGTGTCTTCTTGCCAAAACCAAAAGGCTCATTCAACGTGTCCAAAATGCTTGTGCTCGCTTCTGCTTTAGCATTCCGCCAAGGGCCCACGTCACACCATACTTGAACAAACACAACATTCTTAAGATGCAACATCGGCGAAAGCTCCACTTGGCATGTTTGCTCTTTGGTGTACTCAAGTACAAGTCCCCCAGGTATCTTTTTGAAAAGCTGTCTAGCAACCGGTCTCGTGGTGCCCGGCAGTGCGCGTTACAACTGTTGACACCTCGTCACGCATCGGCGGCCTTTCGAGGAAGTTTCCGTTATGTAGCGACCAAGTGCTGGAATATTATTCCTCCGCCAATTAGAGACCTGGAAAATGTTCACAGTTTTAAAATAAACCTTAAAAAGTACCTGTTTGAGCATCAGCTAAACCAAGAAACTTGCAGATTGGACACAAGTTGTATTTAGGTTATAAAATTGCTCACCGCTGTGATATGTCCCATCGGCATTGCTATACATGTGTTCTGGAATACCAACCAATAGGTTTCAGACCAAATTTAGTTATAAGTTTGCTTCCTTATCGTTTATGTTGTAAAAAATACAACCCCTATTTATATTAAAATTGTCACTTAAGCTTTCAGTCGAGCACGGCACATAATTGTTTGTGTTTACTTATGGTTTACAATTAGCATATAAAATTGTATGTTTCTTGTATAATGTAGACGCTTGGAATGGAAATAATGTTAAATTATAGCATTCTGGTTTCTTTCTTTTTGGCAATTGCTGTATTTGCTGTCTACTGTCTTCAGTTTCATTTAGTTGCCGCCTGCCACTGCCACTGTCAATGGCGCTAGTTGCGATGTAAAAGATATTGCAGCATGAATTGGCTGCGTTCAAAGATATTTTAATCGGGCCCTTTACACGATTGATATTATCATAATAATGGGATGTCAATATTGTAGCGGTATTTAAAATTGGATGTGAGTTTGCTGCAATATTTGTCAATTCTTGCGTGATATGTGTCGTGATATTATGAGTGTACCGCGTGATAGTGATCGTCGTGTAAATGGCCGCACCTTTGACGTATTTTATATTCTATTTAAATTGTTAACCTTTGTTTTGTTCTTTTTTGTCGCTCGTTCTGCCTGTCTAAACTTTAATTGACTATTTTTATGTTATTTTTATTATATATTTTTGTTCTTTTTTTGGTGCAATACCAACGTGTTGCCCACCGTGATTTCACTCGACGGTCCCATCGGAAGACCAGCGCTGGCAGCAATGCCCGCATTTTGCTGAGATGGGACCGTTTCGTGACAACACATTTCAGTTGTACTGTACTGTTATGATATTATTGTGGTCACGAATAAACGGTTTATTATTATTATTATTATTATTAAGAGTGCGCAGTACGCCCGGTTCTCCATACAAACGTATTTAGGCTCTCATTTTAAAACGCCATGCTAGAATAAGATGAAACTTTGTATACACAATGGGATTCGGCATATCTAGGTCGGAAATTAGTTTCTGTTGCTTGAAATTATAATGGGGAAAAAATACAGCGATTATTAAGGTTTTCATACAAGCCGTAAAAACTAAAAAAAAACCGTTGTATTTTTTTCTTTGACAATTTCTAGCAACAAATCTAATTTCCGACCTAGATATCCCGGATCCCATTGTGTATACAAAGTTTTATGTTATTCTAGCATGGCGTTTTAAAATGAGAGCGTAAATTCGTTTGTATGGAGAACCGAGTCACACCGAGCGTACTGCGCCCTGTTAAGCACCGAACAATTTGAACGGTTGTTTGTTTCAGTTGCTATTTTGTAGATTATTAATATAATTACTGCCTTTTGAAATTATTATTAACGGATTACTGTAGTTATTTTACTTATTTCTCATCTAGTACATGTCACTTTAAAAATGAAAGCGCAACTTCGCGTCGTCCATCGAAATCAACGAGGACAAGTTGAATTGCCTTTTCCCGTCCTCTGAAATAAATATTAACTAGAAACAATATTCGGTTAATAATTATTATTTTCTTAAAGCAGTAATTAAGGATGATTCCCTGTAGACCGTTCCGTGTCCGGGCCCGCTCGTTTTCTATGACAGCAAACGCAACGGCCACAAGGAAACGGCCAAAAGGCCGGTCCGGACACGGAACGGCATACAGTGAATCATCATTTACATGGTGGCAACCTTTAAAATTGTTCGGTAAATATTCGGCAATTGAATCTGACGATTCGGCCGTTCGGCCGAACATTCATAATTACGCCGAATATGACGAAAATCTCATCCGCATTATCATCATCGACAGCATAAAAGCCGAGCCACACCGAATTAGATGAATAGAAATTAGATGACAAACCGCTTGCGTGCGCAGCACGCGTGCACGCCACGCAAGCGGTGTGTCATCTACTATGACATTTCATACGATACAACGCGCACGCCACGCACACGCACACGCGCACGTGCTGCGCACGCATTCGGTGTGGCTCGGCCTTAACACCGGAATAATGAAAAAAACATTCATTTCGTGTAAAGAACTGTATGATATACATATACATACAGTAGCGGAAAAAGTCTATTATATTTGTGTTTTTTTAAGGTATTTTTTTATGAAAACGACTAAGGTTGCCTAAACGATCATCATGTGAAAATTGTGAAAGTCCTTTTAATGGAGAGTAAAATCATATACTACGAATACATTTGTATGACACCATATACGTTTTGTACGAGTTTATTAAAAAGTGCATAAAATAACTAATACTCGAAATATAGGGAAAAGTGGTTTATTAATGAAGAAAACAACAAAAATTACAGATTCTGCACTGAAAATCAAAATATTAGATTAGTCCTTGGTACTGAAACCCCTTGCATCAAGAACAGCTTGGCATCTTCGGGGCAGTGATGCAATCAACTTCGCGAGGAAAGAACTTGGAATGCGTTCCCACTCTTCCTTTAATTGTTCAAACCTTTCGTTGACATTTCTTGCATTTCTTGCACTCACACGACGACCTAGCTCCTTCCATAGGTTTTCTATAGAATTCAAGTCCGGACTTTGGCTGCGCAATTCCAAAACCCTCACTCTACGTTTTTTAAACCATTGTTTAACAAGCTTAGACGAATGTTTCGGGTCATTATCTTGCTGAAACATAAACGCTCTGCGGAAATTTTGGCGTGCCCAGGGAAGAAACACATCTTGTAATATTCCTTCATAAACTTCCTTCGTCATAATGCCGTTTATTCGATGTAAAGGACCAACTCCACTTGCACTGAAACAGCCCGACACCATAAGGGAGCCGCCGCCGTGTTTGACTGTAGGGAGCTGATACTTGGGGTCATAGTGAGCATTGTCGTGACGTCGTACGTAGGTAATTCCATCTGTTCCGAACAGTAAAAACTTGGATTCATCGCTCCAGATTACCTTTTCCCACATTTCCACAGTCCAAGAAAGATGTTCTTTCGCATATTTTTTCCTAGCTGCTCGATTTTTCTTGGAAATCAGTGGTTTCTTTGCAGAACGACGAGCACGAAGTCCACCATCCATCAAACTTGATGTGCAGCGTGGGCGACCAGGTCTGTTGGGCCTTTTGACACTCCCGTGAGCTTTTTACCGTTTCAAAACCTTCGATATAGTAGACTGACGAACTTGAAATTTCTTAGCCAGCGTCGTTTGTTTGAAGCCATTTCTATAGCCATTTATAATTGCTTCTTGTATAGCTACTGTTAAGTTTTTATTTCCATGAGATCCTCCCAATATGATTATGAATTAGCACGATATTCCGTTTTTTATCGACTTAAATACTACAAGTGACGGACGCTAAATTCCAGAAAAATTAATTCAAATTGAATTTCGAAATATGTGCCGGCCTGTTAGCGTATAATTGGTTGAGAGCGTATTGGTCGAATGCACGGTACTATACAAAATAGCCAAATCGCTACCTATGGTGCACCTCAAATATTTGAAGAGTTCCCTCGATTTCACAAGGACCCAATGATCAGATTCTGACCTGATAACTATGGGACCAGCCTCGAAGTATACCGTTTCAAACAAAAAAATAATTTTCCAAATCGGCTAACAAATGACGGAGTTCTGAGGTAACTAGCATAAATAATAATAAAACAAAAAAAACACTGTTTTCTGTTTTTTTCTGGTGTACACAGACAATTACCAAGCTGCATGCCATATTTCAGCTTTCTAGGTCACCTGGAAGTGGGTTGGTCAGTCAGTGGTAAAAATGCCGTTTTTTGGAATTTAATATCTCAATAATTATTAAACCTATATTTATGAAATTTGGGGTTCTAGTTGTTCTAAAGGATTTTAATACATGAACCAATTTCTTTATGTTAGATAGATTTGGAGTTATTGGGGGATCAAAAGTGGCTCCAAACGATTCGTGTAAAATAACACACGGCTGCTGTCCGCCAGTTCCTGGGGTGAACTTGGCTAGACACGCTGCCGCGTGTCTAGATTTATTGACCGAGCGAGCGAAGCGTCTCCGTTTCAGCTTTTGACAAAAATTCTTTCATATGTCTGTCCGGATGTTCACCTCTACAAGTCGCATTTCTCCACCGATTCTCGTGAAATTTTGTGAGCAGGTTCTTTTTATATAGATTTATTTGTCGAGACTTCGAGGTCTAATGCTCACAGACCCACTAATGTATGAATTAGTTACAACATTTCAATCGCGCTATCATTGTGTTTACTTAGAAATCTCAGAATGTATTAAAGTTCTTATCACTAATCCCATACAGTGTGTTTTAGTTACAATATTCTCCGGTAGATGTCTCTTGAACGAGAACCTCTCGTCCTGGAACGCGCGAACGTTGTTCTCTCTCAGATAATATAAAAGGGTGTTGAGGTGAAATGCAATCGCATTCGCGCTTTGACACAAGACACAACACACACAATTTTTGATACAATTTTTGGAGCGCAATCTCGCAAATTCCAGCGAGATATACGCGTAAAATTAATGGCTAAAATAGTTATACGGTATACACACTGTACATTTGTACAAAAATAGGATAAATTCAGTAGGTACAGCTTTCATCCTAGTGCCGTCGATTACAAAGAGATCGATCCACCCAAAGTGACAAAAATATGTATCCGTGTCTTTTTTGACTTAACATTACGGTCGTGGATAGATATTTTTGAAACTTTGGGTGGATCGATCTCTTTGTAGTCCCACTACGACTTCACACATATTAAATTAAATAAACGGTACAAATGTCATATGTTATATCCTTACACACAGTATATAACAAACTGTAAAAAAAAGTACAAAATACAAGAGGAGAACATAAGGGCTTGTTTTGAGTATCCAAACATATTTTTATCATAATTACGTCTCTGTCTAGCAGACCTGTATAGATAATAGTCGGTCCTTGTTTATTATCATTGAACTACCCTCTTTATATTAGCGACTAACAACAACTTAGTAAGATGGTTCAATTGAAAATGTTGTATGACATAAATAAGGTTGTGCTCCCAGAGTCTGCGAGAAAAAAAAAACAGATTATTAAAATTAATGAATTAGTAAGATTCTTAGAATTTACTCTATTATGTCGGTAAATAACTCAGTGTGCTTTTTTTTTATTAATGTGATTCACTTCTCATATTATTTTAAACTAAGCAATGTTTATTATATCATACAATACATTTATCGTGTTCCTTTTCAGCCATTTTCAGCATACTCGTACTGGAGCTTCCTCCATCATTGGGGCCAAGCCAGCTCGTGGAAATTGGAAGACGAATGCGTAGCACGGAATGCTTTGAATTTGAAGTGTTGCGTGAAGTTATATTTCTATCAATGACCATGGAGGTCAAATATATTTAGTGCAGGATAACATTACTGTGCGGTGCATCATTTGCGGATAGTGTAAGAACGGTTGAACTTTCCAGACATAACAGTCATCAATTGGTCTTCTAAAAGTCCTGACCTGAACCCAGTAGAAAAGGTGTAGGGCCAAATGAAGTTTGCCGGGACCCCGTTGGGGTTCAGCCAAAATTGGACTCCACTGGAAAATGATGAAGAACACGAATATGGCCGCTAGCATGATCTAGTCAGAAGAAAGTGGAAGAGAATAACGGAATCCGGTATAACAAAAAAGTTACAGCGCAAATCTTTTAAGAATCATACAGTGGCATATCAGCATTACTAAATTTGTAGCAAATAATGTTTACTTTTTTAGTAATCTATTTATTGTTTTATAAAAATGTTCCAACTGCTGAGTGTTAGTTTTTTTAATATGTGACAGAAGATGTTATCTTCCATGTATAACATCTCTCTGAAACATTTGAAATACATTATGCCTACTAATTGTGTATCAATCCATAACAATAAACCAAACACGCAGAAATATTGTTAAAAAATATAACATTATTTAATAGTAAAAGACTAAATATATCAGGCGAACGTATAAGATATAATTTTTAACGTCGGCTTGTTATTTGGTTTCAGAAGTTACCTATATAGTAGGTATATCCTCATCTTGTCACTAATCCTAATTAATTTATTGATAAAAAAGGGCTTGTCGCCAGGCGAACATACCGCCCCGTAAGGCCAACAAAATGAGAATACTACATCAAAGAAAAACTTAAACTCTATCTTCAAGCTACCTCTGTTAATTTACATAGGAACAGACAGAATACTATTTAGGAATCCCGTGTCAAACTGATTCCTCTCGAACCAGGCAGCTTTCAAAGGCTCGGTCCGAACACACTCCATCAGTACATGTATTACGTCTTCAACAGATCCACACTCATTGCAATCTGGGGAGGGGACTTTTCCATAGATAAATGGGACTTTTCCCATCAAAAACGCAAACTTGTTTGATGGAATAAGTAACAACGGTCTCCGCTAGATGTCTCTTGACTGTACAAACGCCAACACAGTTAACTAACGAATCGTGACCCTTATTACAATGAGAATAAAGTGTACACACAGTTATTTGGGTTGGCGAGTGGACAGTTGTACTCTCTCAGATTGTATAAAGGGTCTTGAGCTAAATAGCAGGATCACTTAAATGCTATGTTACTGTGATTTTTAGAACGCAATCTCGCAAATTCCAGCGAGATATATGCGCCATATTTAATTACTGCCTAAAATACGGATACGGTATATGCATAGTATAACCGCACTTCTTACTAATGTTTAAAATTTTATTTATTGCGGAATAAAGTTTTTGGTAAAAAAAAAAAAACATATTTGATACAAGCATTTATTGCCGACTGTACTTTTTTCCACAATCATACACTACTTCTTAAGTCGGTACGATTATTATTATTTTCTCAAACATGCAATGAAATATTCATGTTATGTTCCTTATAATGGCTGCGAAGTATGACGTTTCAGATGCGGATATGACAGGAGGTCGTTAATGGAATTTCATACAAATCTTGCAGGACTAGGCCGGCAAAGTCCTCTTTTTTAATTTCCATTCCACATAAATTTGTGGCACAGGCATCATGACATTTTGCCACTATGCGTATTAAAAATAAAACTGTTTTTTTTTGTTGTTTATTTCATTGCATGTTTGAGTAAAGCACTATACATACCTCGGCGGGAAATATGGGGTTTCCCGCCTTAGACCTATCCGGCCGAGCGGCCGGCAACCCCTTTCGTCCCGGCCTCTGTAGTAATGTACCTACTATTATTCGATTTATACATGCATGCAAAATTTTCTGCTCAATAGGAAACCGGGAAGTGGATCAAATTTAACTTGCAAGATTTGATTACAGACCGACCGACAGACAACGGGACAGGTGAAACTAAATAAAAGCTTGTAAAAACAGACAGTTTTGCACCCTATTCCATTGTGATAAGGAGAAAAACATAAACATATCTTTGAATAAACAGATACAAAACACCCTGTATTTCATTACGAGTAGTAGGGTATTAATAATTTAAGCTGGGGCGGAAAGGGTCTCAAGTGGCGTGGCAACCACGTACCGAATGGCGTAGCGTGGGCAGGGCAGGCCCCCCACAAGGTGGACTGATGACCTGGTAAGGGTTGCGGGTGTCCGCTGGCTGCGACTCGCGCAGGACCGGTCATTGTGGAAATCTTTCGGGGTTTAAAGTAAAATGATGGTCTCAACAGCTCATCATCTCCCTGCCCTTATCCCGCTTATGCAGGGTCGGCGCAACATGTTTTCTTCTTCCATTCCTCTCTATTATTCGTCACTTCAGCGCTTACTCCTTTCTTTCTCATATCCTCTCTCACACAATCTATCCATCGCTTTTTGGGCCTTCCAATCGCTCTTCGTCTTTCTACATCCAACCCTAATATTCTTTTATCAATATGACATTCATCCCTCCTCATTACATGCCCATACCATGCTAACCTACTGCTCCTCATTTTCTCTGTCACGGGTGCCACTTTCAAACTTCCCCTTATATACTCATTTCTAATTCAATCTTTCCTCGTCACTCCACACATCCATCTCAGCATTCTCATCTCAGCTGCGTGCACTCTTCTTTCATCCCTTTTTTTTTGTATAAATTATTTTAGATTGAATTTGGCAGTGGAGATATTTTCACACATTTATTGTTTTTTTAAATACCACTTCGGTGGCAAACAAGCGTACGGCCCGCCTGATGGTAAGCGGTCACCGCAGCCTATGGACGTCTGGAACTCCAAGGGCGTCACATGCACGTTGCCGAGCCTTTAAAAATTAATACACTCCATACTTCTTTTGTTTCTTAATAAAAATCCATGTATGCATGTTCTGGTATTATTTTTACCGCCCATGTACAGTCAGCATCATAAATATGTATACAATTTTGAACCTTGTTCCCCAGAAATAAGTTCCGAAATGTATACATATTTATGACGCTGACTGTACCGACAACCTTCAAGGTTTACTGTGTGTGTGTGGCTATTACTTTACATTGGCGTATATAAGGTTTCTTTTTTATACAACGACGGTGGCAAACAGGTTTACGGACCTGCCTCATGGTAAGCAGGCACCGCAGCCTATGGACACTTGCGACTCCAGAGGAATCACAAGAGCGTTGCCGACGCTTTATTGACTTGGGGATGCGCTGTGCTGAGAGTGAGGGAGCCGCAGATAAACTTTTATTAGGTAAAAATTCAGATTGTGTAAAGGGTCGTCCACAAGGGCCGAGACGCTTAACTGTGAAGCCGCTCCACAAAAGCAGGGACAGTGTACCGCAGAATAATTAATAGCTGTACGTCAGCAGCAGGAAAAAGTATAATCTTGAGTGAAAACTGTCATAAGCACGTACTAGGTAGAGCGCTCGTGGCCCAGCGGCACCCGCCTACCGCGTGCGGTATGCGAGGTTAAGCAATGTGGGCGCAGGTCAGTTCTTGGATGGGTGACCGCTTTGAGTGGCTACTAACTGAGCGCTCTCGTGCTTTGGAAGGCACGTTAAGCCGTTGATCCCAAGCCGTTGAGCCAAGTTAGAGGCCTTCGGGCGGCTTGAGAACTTCTAACAGTCAAGTTGCCCACTCACTTGACAAAGGGGGGTCGAAGTTGCACCACGTCCGTAGGGAGTATCCACCGTTACCCTACACGTGACCCCTGGGTGGTGCTAAGAGTGCAACAAAAACTGACAACTGTACTTGTCTTCTCGAAGATCTCACGGTTCGTAAATAAATGCCATACGATTAAATAATAAGCACGTACTAGGTAAGTAACTATGTATATAGTACCTAATACAATCGGGCGGGGTCAGTCCTTGGATGGGTGACCGCTTTGAGTGGTTACTAGCTGAGCGCTCCCGTGCTTGGGAAGGCACGCTAAGCCGTTGATCCCGGCTGCTGTCTA
This sequence comes from Notocelia uddmanniana, assembly GCA_905163555.1. Taxonomy (NCBI): domain Eukaryota; kingdom Metazoa; phylum Arthropoda; class Insecta; order Lepidoptera; family Tortricidae; genus Notocelia; species Notocelia uddmanniana. The sequence continues at coordinate 4,079,199 of LR991052.1, forward strand.
TGATAGCAGTCGTTAAGCTAAGTTAGAGGTCTCCGGATGGCTTGAGAACTTCTAACAGTCAAGTTGCCCACTCACTTGACAAGCCCAATCCCAATAAGGTCTAGTTTCCCCCTCGGGTTGAAAGGTCAGATAGCAGTCACTTCCGTAAAAACTAGTACCTACGCCAATTCTTGGGATTAGGTAGCGGACCCCAGGCATCCTTCAGGATGCAACTGTACTGGGAATAACGCAAGGATGATGATGACATAGTACAATCGGCTACATGGAAAACTGACCTTTTGGCTTACTTACAGAATGTTTTTTTTTCGATGAAATCATGCAAAAGTAGTTAAATATCTCTGCCTCTCGCTAACGGCTATATAAATCCAGCTTTAAAAGTAAAAAAAAAGTAAAAGTAGTCTATTCTTCAAATTAGGCATATTACATGCACCTATGAACGTCAATAAACTACCACCGGTTCGGAAAAATAAACCTCTGCCACGAGAAGAACCGGCGTAAGAAACTTGTCGAGGTGTCATTTTTTGAAAACAATATACATTTTTTATTTCAAATAATTTAATCAATATAATCAGACATAATAAAATAACCTATAAAATAAAAACAAAATAAGCAAACTTAAAGATAAAAAATTTGTCCCAAGTCGCCATCAGCGGGTAGAGTGCCCAGAAGGCTGGCCGCATTGCCACGCTGGATGGCAATGCTTATTCTTTGTGCGAAATATTGGCCAGCCCTCTGGTCACCTGTGATCTCTATTAAGCGCGCTGACAAATGTTTGAAAAGTCGACGCGCACTTGGTCCCCATGGTCCATTATACATTGTATAGTTAAATATAAAATTACAGTGTCAGCTACTGCAAAATAACAATGCTACAGTAGAAAACCTATTTTCGCGATAGATTAGCCGGGGAGGATGCTACGATATAACTGAATATACAGGTATTCAGTTTACAATTTCTTTCTGTTGTAGTATGTAGAGATGTATTCCGCTTCTGCTTTTTCAATTGCAGGCCGTTTTTCGAGACATGCGACGCTTAATGATATAATCCGCCGGTCTCTTGCCACCGTCAATGTGCCTGTTCTTCTTGAGCCGACTGGCATGGTCAGGGACGATGGTAAGAGACCTGATGGGGTGTCTTTAGTTCCTTGGAGCGTGGGACGGATGTTGGTGTGGGATGCTACCTGTGTAGACACACTGGCACCGTCTCACCTCCAACGGACTACAGTAAAAGCGGGTGCAGCGGCGGAAAACGCCGAAATTCTAAAGCTTAATAAATACAAGGGCCTCGGCAGAGAGTACATGTTTGTACCTTTTGGCGTCGAAACTCTAGGTCCATGGGGTCCCAGCGCGCATAAGTTATTTGCAGAAATTGCGAAGCGTCTGGTTGACGTAACTGGTGACCGAAGAGCTGGCGGCTTCCTCGCTCAACGTATCAGCATTGCGATACAGCGAGGAAATGCCGCCAGCATCCTCGGTACAATGCCTCAAGGGCCCGTTTTAGATTTAAATTAGTTTTAATTTTCTTTATATAATTTTGATTAATGTAATATAAATAAAATAAATAGAGAACAAGGTTTTTTCACGTTAACGCAATTTTACGAGTACATATACAGTATGAAAACGAGCGCTAGCGCAAAGAAAATTACAAAAAACAAGTTAGGCATAAACTAATTTGTTCTTTTACCACTCCACGGTGGAAAATAGTTCACTACAGTGGAACGAGGGAAGTATATTGAAGAGCGTATTAGGCCATACACAAATGTTGGTAAGAAATTTTCCTGTTACCATTAATATCTTCTTCTCTTCTTAGGTCTTAGGTACAATGCGACAAAGAGCGAGCTACTAGTTTTTAAAGCTGTTAATAAAGCGCCCAACATAGTCCCTCCAATTACGCTCTGCCAGTCGCAACTTAAAAGGGTGGCGAAATTTAAGTATCTGGGGCACTGGCTCAACGAGGCTCTCACAGATGACACAGACATGGAGAGGGAGCGCAGGGCGTTTGCTGTGAGGTGTAATATGCTGGTCCGTAGGTTTGCGAAATGTGAAAAACCCGTGAAGATCACGCTCTTTTAAAACTTTCTGCCAAACTCTCTATACCTGCAGCCTATGGACCAAGTATACCCGAAAAACGTACGACTCCCTGCGTGTCCAATATAACAATGGCTTCAGGATGCTGTTGGGGCTCTCACGCTATTGTAGCGCGTCAGGTATGTTCTGTGAGGAGCGCACGGACGGTTTCTGTGCGATAATACGCAAGAATTGTAAACACATTGCCCTCAATCTCCCGCCGCCGTCAGCTAAAACTGTCTTAGTCTTAACCGAACTGTTCCAATTTCCAACATATAATCTCGACACTTAATAAATCTAATCAAATCAGTTTAACTGTAAACCTGATGATTCTCGGCGCTTGAAATTTGTCCCGACAATATTTACTAGACACTTATCACAAATCGACACAAGTGATTTATACGCGTAGGCTTATTTGGTATTTATTGTGTAACGCATAAAGTTGATGTTTGCTTGCAGAATAAAGCGTTGATAAGATGTTTCTTGCGTTAGGTGCGGATTTACGAGTGGTATGCGCGCGAGTTGAGATCAAAGCAACGCGCGGGCATGTGTGGGTCGGGCCTCAGGGGAGCCCTTAGAAAAAATGTTTGTTTTGCAAACGATACTTTATTGCTATATTGGGGTTATTGGGTGTATTTATTGCTTGGTTTTTTGCCCTTGTTGAAGTTTCGGGAGCTGTAAGATGAAAGGAGAGTCGCTCCGTACGCACAGCAACTTTTCTTCTAAAATTCAGAATATCTGGATACGCAAGCGTGTCTGTTTACCGCAAAAAGGAGCTCATTCAATCTGGCTCCTACTTTCCGAGGTACAAACGTGTCTGTAGCCAACGATCTCGAGCTGCTTGGCATGACGTTAAGCTCAAACCTTAACTTCGGCACTACCATCGAGTCCAAAGCCGGAACAGCGGCCAAAAAGCTGAGCATCCTAAATAAGGTCAAGCAATACTTCACCCCAGGGTAGCTTCTATCTTTATATAAAGCCCAAGTCCGGTCTTGCATGGAGTATTGTAGTCACCTTTGGGATGGCTCGGCTAAGTACCAACTTGCCGCACTCAACTCGGTGGACCGCAGAGCCAGGAGGCTCATTGGCGGCAGTACGGTAGTGGGAAATAAGCTGCAGAGCTTAGCACATCGACGCAAAGTAGCATGTCTGTGCGTCTTCTACAAACTGTACTTCGGTGAGTGTGCTCAGGAGCTCCATGAGCTCATACCGCCTTCCCCCTTCTTCCATCGGACATCCAGACGTACGGCTGGCTACCATCCTTACCTGGTCGAAATTCCTCTAGTTCGAACCAAGCGCTTTGCATCTTCTTTTATAATGCGCACTTCTAAGGTTTGGAATTCTCTGCCGGCGTCTGTATTTCCGAGTTCATATAACCTGGACCTTTTTAAGGCACGAGTGAATAGGCATCTTCTGGGTGAGCTCGCTTCATCGTCGGCCTCATCTTTGCCCCCTGGCTAGATGCTGGCCAAGAGCAATCCCATTTTCAATAAAAAAAAAAAAATACATAGTTTATTTACACGTAAAAGCAGAACACAATTTAATAATTAAAGTGTCGTGAAGATAAGTAATTGTACGCATTTGCATCTTCCTTCTTTGTAGCTCCTATATAAGCCGAAAAACGTATACACCTCTTTGACGCCGACTGTACATTACGAGTAAGGCAAAACGAGGGGTGTTGTGACAATTCCTACTTTGACAAACATCACGCTCGTGAAAAATTCCACAATTATGAGCTCTATGAACCAAACTAGCCCAATCCATAATGTTTCAAAACAATAATATTTTTTTATATATTCCGGTTTAGAACTATTATTTAAGGAATATTATTGAAAAATAGATCAAAATAATAAAAAAATAACAATTTTACAAATTACTAGGCACGGTCAATGACATTGGCAAAATCTAAGTACGTATGAGGTATGCGTTATCTTATCAAGCGCGCGCTTTTCAGACAAATAGACCTCGGTTTTCAATTTTTTTCAAAAAACCAACCTCTCACTACCCGAGTAACGGGGCAAGGTGTCCCACGGCGAGCGAGGTAATGATCACGTCAGCATTGTAATCAGTTTGCTGCTAACACTGTGTCGTAACTGTCCTATTACACAGGTAAATGGTGACAGTTACCAAGGTAAATCTAGTAGGGCATTGTTTTTTCGTGGATTGCAAAAACTATAAAATTTGATAAAATCGCTAAAACTAATGTAAAAATTGTATTTTTGTGTATAGTGTAGTCAAAGTAAACATATCAGTCGATTTCAAACAAGACATACTATATAATACAAATAAACATTATTGCACACCTCAAACAAGAAAATAATACAGAACGTAAGACTGATTCCCTCTACCTACATATTGCTGTTTTGATTCTGTTTGTAACTGTAACATTTGTGTGAGGTATGCAAATATATGTATAACAAAAATAAATATATGTATAATATGCTAATAAATCAATACTAACGATACACGGTACAGTAACGGTACAGTATCCAGTCGTACCTTGTGTTTAAAAACGGAGATACAAATATTTAACATATATATTTATTCAACAAACCTACTATGGGAACCAGGTTGAAGGTTGAACTGGTTGAAGTGTGTTGTAGGCTATAGGCTAGCAACCTGTCACTGCAATATCACATTTTCTTCATCTATAAACCTACAATTCGAATTTTGTTATACAGTTTCGTCATGTTGTGTTGTTGAACTTTTATTGTTGACCACGCGACCTACTTGCACAATAAAGTCCACATTTATTTCATGTAGTGTAGTGACGTGTAATTTTTGATCACTCATCAGCAACGAATCCGTTTTTCCACCGAACCTCCCCGAAACAGACGCCGTTGTGTGGGCGGCAAAAAAACAAAATTACCCGTACTGTTCTACACGAAACCGTATTCGAACCTACCGCATCTGACAGGCACGACAGGCGTAACGTTGCGCTGAAACCGATATCCTTGCGCAGGCGCCGTTCGAGGAACCCAGCTACTGAATTGACTACACTCACGTAATAAACTAGAGGCTCCGTAAGCTGTAGACCCCGCGAATAATTATTTCTTAAACATTTTTTTTTACTTTTTTTCAAAGACTAGCGACAAAAAGTTCTGTCATAATCATCCTAGCGTTATTCCCAGTACAGTTGCATCCTGAAGGATGCCCAGGTCCCAGTGCCAGGTCTATCTATTCCCAAGAATTGGCGTAGGCACTACTTTTTACGGAAGCGACTGCCATCTGACCTTCCAACCCAAGGGGATAACTAGACCTTATTGGGATTTGACAACAAGTTAGTGGGCAACTTGACTGGTGCAAGTTCTCAAGCCGTCCGAAGGTTACTTGGCTTAACGACTGCTATCATAGACAGCAGCCGGGACAACGGCTTAACGTGCCTTCCAAAGCACGGGAGCGCTCAGTTAGTAACCACTCAAAGCGGTCACCCATCCGAGGACTGACTCCGCCCGACATTGCATAACCTCGCATACCGCAGGCGGTACGCGGGCGCCGCCGGGCCACGAACGCTTTTCTATATAATCATCGAACCAGGCTCACAAAACCTGTAGAAGTAAATTGCGACCTGAAGAAGAGAACATATAAAAATCCGCCGAGCATATTACGGAAGCATTATTGCCAAAGCAGTAAAAAAAAAACACTATTCACAAATGTTCTTCAAAATAATACTCTGGCTCAACATTCAAGTAATGTTTGCTTTAAATCCCTTTATGACCCACTTAAGATATCGATCCAAGCATATCATAAAACAGCTACCATTTAAAACTAAACAACAAAAAACGCAAGCGAATGCCGTCGCATACGCATCCGAAAAAATTGGCCTAAAACTTCCCGGTTACAAAAAGGACTTAAAGTACTTGAGAATCGTTGGCAGTTACGCCCTTTTTGACAGGAGTACTATTGCCCCTGAAAACAGCAGCGACACAAAGTTTCATCCTCACGCCATTGTAGCTCGCAACTTGCTAGTAATAAGTAGCATTATTGCGTGTCGCAATATCGGCGTCCGTTTATGAGGTGTAGATATGCCAATCACGTCAAACTCCATTAACAACGTACTTAGTAGATAAGTGGGAAAAAAGTTAAAACCATGCCGTAGGCATGTCAGAACCTTTGATGCCCCTTGAGAGTACTTGGGTAAGTAGTGTTGTCTATATATAAGACTGGGTTCCGCTAAATATTACGTAATACTTTTTTCATCAAACTGGCTCGTAAAGGGTCTTATTGCACGCAGGCGTGTTGAGCAGTTATAGCCGATTTACCTCCCTAGGGAGTTATGGATTTTCATAACTCCAGAGGGACTTATGCGTTTTTATGTGATATGATTGGTTCAAAAAAAATAGTTGGCCGGCCTCCACAAAAATACTGCTCATTTATTTATTGTAATTGGTTGAAATATTGAAGCTGCGTGCCTCTCGCAAGGACGCCCCGGCGATCATGCACTGATACTGGAGGTGAATTGCCTTTTACGTCAATTTGGATTGATGCTGGATTTATTCATTTCCTCTGAAATGTAATGAAAAACATTATGGTTGACTCAGGCGTAAAAATATTGCAAGCTCGAGTCGTCCAAAGCCCTCTGCCATCGGCGTCGACGTTCGGGCTCACGTTAAACAATATACTTTCGGTCGCCGAATTCAACCCGTCTGTGGCGAGCCTTATAACAATTAACCATAGCTTGAATCCTTGCATCTGTGTCTTTTGCCCGGTCCCACATTTCTGAGGATTGTGGTCAGCGTTAGGGTTGCATCTAGAGATTCTAGAGCGGATGATCTGTCTCCACCGGTTCCTGCCCACAATCCTTGCGTACGCAACCCTAAGAGCTAAAATAACCACGCATAGATCCACGAAGATAAACGCTACTTAAAAAAGTGTCAAAGTTATAAAAAGAGAACGTTCAAAGGCGCGGCCTGTTTTCAATTATACCACAAATTGTCAGTTTCCTCAGGATATTCGTGTTATCTGTGGCTTGTTTGTATGGCTAGTAATTTTTGCTTTTTATGATAATTCTTTATTAAATCTAGACTGCGAGAAATTTGTCATCTGTGATTGGAACTTTATTAACATCTTGTTTACTACATAGTCGCCATTGAGACATTGAATGCCAACAACTTCATAGCGCTACACTCGAAGCCGATAACCGTTCACTTGCTTTCGGATCTCAAAAATTGTAGTCTTAATTGCTGCATCACAAAACATTTTTATACACCGTCAGTGGCAAATAAGCCCGCCTGAAGACAAGCGGTTACAGCAGCCAATGGACGCTTGGAACTCCAGAGGTGTCACGTTGCTGACCCTAAGCTACACTAGTTTCTTGGCAAACACAGTTACCACAATCCATTTGGGGGTGTGCAAAGTAGGCAACTCTGGTGGAAGTGAGTGGTTAAGATGCGAAACACCGCATGTAGAGGAAAGAGTCTACGAGACGAGGGCCTACCGAGTACTGGCATTGAAAGGGTTAAATAACATGCTCGAAAATATATAAACCAGTTTTAAAGACTTTATACATCCCGATCAACCGACAAATAACACGAAAAATGATTCTACTTAAGGCTGCTTCCATTTATAAAACCTTTTCATGTATATGTCCAGATATATGAAATTCCATGTATAGGTAAGTACATAATTAGGCCAGGAAATAAAAACACCCGGCGTAGGTGGAACTTGTTAATGGCAACTTTGTCGGAAATTTCTTGCTATTGAGGAAGTTCAGGTTTGGTTAGGTAGTTTCAGAGGCCTGAGGGGAAAACGTTCCAGAAATAGCGTCCGCTCTCTGGGGCTCTGTCGAATCTATCAAATTACGAAATAATCGGTTATTAGACTTAGTAGTAGTTTTCAGTCGCCGTTTGACTGGCGCCCTCGCAAAATTGCGAGTAGTCAATCTTCAACCAGTAAAAAACCGTACACCGGCGCTAACTTGGGGGCAACATTCTTAATTTAAATATTTGTCATGCCGCGTTCCGGCTCATCGCATGCGCGTTGACGGCAGTTATTTATGCGTTTGCGCAGCCGGATGTACAGTCCGCAAAGTTGCTGACGCTACAACGATGAGAAATATCTGACAAGACTTTCTTTCCCCCATTTACACTTGACAAGCCTAATCCCAATAAGGTCTAGTTTCCCTCTTGGAGGGTCAGATGGCAGTCGCTGCCGTGAAAATGAAAACTAGTGTCTACGCATATCTTGGGATTAGGAAACGGATTCCGGGCATCCATCAGGCTGCAGCTGTACTAGGACAACGCTAGAATGATGATGATGATGATGACATGGAAAAATATGACAAAAGAATCAGGTACATCCTAAATGCCTTATTACAGAATACAGACTTTATTGGTAATAAGTTTTTATTGCCGACTGTACTTTTTTTTACACAATCATATTGCATTGTCATCCGGTTTAAACATGCATGCAAAATTTCAGCTCAATCGGAAACCGGGAAGTGGATCAAATTTAACTTGCAAGATTTGATTACAGACAGACAACGGGACAGATGAAACTAAAAAAAAGCTTGCAAAAAGAAAACAAATTTTACAAGACATAGGAATTTGAAATGAATGAATTTAAATTTCTAATGTTTAGTTTTAGTTAGTATTACTTTTTTCCTTTTATAATGATTATTATTATCTTTTAGTTTAAGTGTTTTATCATTCAATAAAAGAGTTTCATAACAGTCATAGGTACATATATCATTAGTTACATGATTTAGTTACATTTTGAAATTAATGATTCTTCTGAGCAGAATAAAACTCTTTTGTTTAAGGATTTATATGTATAAGCGTTAGCGCGTTACAGATTTTTTTGACCGATTTCTCCTGTTAGCTACTTTTGCAGCTGACTGTACAAGTACAACTCTAGATTGTACCAGCGTAAGTCAGACATCCTTACACACAGTTATTGAGAGTCTTGGGGTCAAGTTATATTTGACGAATGTAGGAGATTCCCGAGAGTGTGGCGCCAGCAACCACCAGGGTAGCATGAAGAAAAAATATATACAGTTTTTTTTTTCATTTTACACGGACACTTTTGCCGTTTGTTAAACGTTCGTCAAACCTAATCTAGGGTGGGTTGAACTAAACCGTCTGTAATCGTAAGCAACGCTCAGTTCTTCATACAAACGAAGTTTCGCTCTCATTTCAAAGCGCCATATTGGAATAACATGAAACTTTGTTTCCACAATGGGATCCGGCATACCCATCTAGGTTGGAAATTTGTTTCCGCTTAAAATTATAATCGAGCAAAAAATACGGCGATTATTAAGGTTTTCAAACACGACGTAAAAAACTCGCTGTATTTTTCTCGCTGTTTTTTATTACAATTTCAAGCAAAACAGAAACTAATTTCTGAGACGCCGAATGTATACAGACCTGTAATACAGATCTCCATGTCCTCACCCCGGAAGCTGATTGTAGCAAATACATACATAAACTCACGCCTCTATTCCCAAATAGGCTACAGGCAGAGCACACGAAAATTAATTTCAGTGCTGCTTTTAGCAATTGTAGGTTTATAGATAGAGAAAATGTGATATAGCAGTGACAGGTGGCTAGCCCATCGCCCACAACACACTTCAACCTGGTTCCCATAGTCGACTCTTACGACACCAAGCGAAGAAAGGAACCCGGTGCTATTCTAACCCGGCACTACACGGGATGTAGTAAATGACCAAATATAATCGTTTTTAATAAAATTGAAAATATGGCTTACCGCCCAGGCGTTTTATAATATGTCAGAATTTTATAAGTCCAATGACAATTTAATGTAAAACATTCTATTTCTATTCTATTTATAATGATTTTCGTAATTAATTATTTAATAATTGTGACATGTAAAATTTTATACTTTATCAATAAAATGAGTATGAGTATGAGTATGAAAAGTGCGCCGTGACGTTTATCCTTGACGCTAAAAAACATAAATGACTCTATTTTAAAACGTTAATAATAACGTTACATATCGATCCATCATTCGAGTAACGGTTAATTGTGGCGTTCGTTCTATATTCGAATTGAAATCGAGCGGTGAGCGTGATGGATGGTTTTCGTGAGTGGGGGTAATTGTGCGCAGGCGCCACGCGTCGGGCCGTTTACGGACGCGCGGCGTTGGGCGGCGCGGTGACCGTGGCGGAAAACGCGACCACAAATGGAGAGTTTTGAAAGTTTGATGAGAAATCGCGTGATCTACAGTTCAAGAAGCACTTATTGTTCCACCAAATCAGCCAAAGGACGTCCACTGCTGGACTTAGGCCTCCCCCAAATTCACGGGGGGTATATGCCATAATCGCCACGCTTGGCATGCGGGTTGGCGTTCGCAGTATCTCCACCGCACTCCAGGGATGCTGCTGCCCATCCCCCTGTGGTCTTGGTCGTAGTTTTAGGACATTCCCGGGTCCAACTTATGCGTGAGTTTATGTATGCACTTATTGTTCGTGTATGTTAAAATCACCTCTCTTGTAAATAAATAATAATAAACGATTGCCTGGAATCCGTCTGTGCGGGCTTCGGTAAACATCCCAGATGCGCTACACCATCTCGGCAATCCCAACAGCATGCTAAAGGCGTTATTATACTGCACCCTTATGCCATTATCAGCCCGCTTTTTTTTTAAATTAAAAATGGGATTGCTCTTGGCCAGCATCTAGCCAGGGGGCAAAGATGAGGCCGACGATGAAGCAAGCTGACCCAGAAGATGCCTAAAGATAAATAAAAGTCACACTGTTAGCTGCAGAGAAACCTGACCCTCCTTGCATACAAACTTCTATGCACAGGGGGTCATGTCTCTCTGCAGTTGACTGTAAAGTTAAGGGTACACAGACCCGCGTCGCACGCATCGGACGCATCGAACGCATCGCACGCAACGGATTTTAGTATTATTTGTATAGAAAGTCACACGAGTGCGTCCACTGATCCGCACCGTACGTCAGTGGACGCACTGTGATTTTCTATACAAATAATACTAGAATCCGTTGCGTGCGATGCGTTCGATGCGGGCTAGTGGACCCTTGCCTTTACAGTCAACTGCAGAGACAATGAACCCCTGTGCATAGAAATTTTATGCAAGGAGGGTCAGGTTTCTCTGCAGCTAACAGTGTGACTTTATTGACAAGAGAGCGTATACACATACATACATACACTAACAATAAGTGCTTCTGTGACATGTAGATCAAACGATTTTTTTTTCAAATTTTCCAAATACTGTCTCGACAGAATAATTATCAAAACTGCTCGCAGTTTCACGAGGATCGGTTGAGAAATGAGACCTGTAGAGGAAATCAGCCGGCCGGACATACGAAAGCCATTTTGCCGAAGCTGAAACGGAAACCTTCGTTTCACTCGGCCAATAAACTACTAGTACTACATTAGAATAGAATAGAAAGGTCTTTATTGTTTTTCTTTTCGGTGTTACAATTATGTCCGCTAGACGGGTGTGTCCTTAATGTAATATGTCTTAAAGATCTATACATTTATAGTACTACACCCGTATTCCGAAAAAAGGTAGGCAGAGCACAAGAACAATGATTTGATTTTCAGTGAAGAATATTACGAAGACATAAATTCTTAGTGAAATCGAATAATGCATGCGATGCATACGATGTTAAAGATTCTCATGTCCTTGTGACCAAACCAAAAATGTAGTTCTATATATGTTTTTATTTTTTAAATTAAGAACCAATTTTAACTATGTTTTTGCTATACCTGCCGGCCAGACATGAACCCTATGACACTGACAGTGATATTTCTGATAGTGTTGTGCAAGTTTCGATACACATGTTTTTTTAGATTTCATTTTCTTATGCACCCATGTCGGTTGACATGTTTATTAATTTTATTGTTTCTAATACACATATAAATAAGGTAGAGTATAGGTATTATTATAATATCTCAACTCAGAGTAAGGATTTCTACAGACATTCCTATACGCGTCCGAATTTGTTTTAAACGGCTGATGGTGACGACCATAGAATTCAACGTCGTCTTCTTTTTACACAATCTTGAAAGAATAAAACTGAATAAAAAACAGCGTTTTAGTACAGTCACTTCAATTATCTACCTCTGTTTATCGAAACACACATTCCTTAGTCGATACAGACTAACGATATTATAACTTTTGCAGTACGTCACCAAATATATTCGGTTAAGCCTATTTATGGAAATAAGGGTCAAAACAATTTTCTGTCATATTATTATTAACTAAATGTTACTATTCTACATAAACTAATTAGCTACATTACCAAAAGATGCTTATTGAGAATTCGATGTGACAGCGACGCCGTTCCAACGTTATATAAAGGAACTCTCACTGTCAGTGTCATAGGGTTCATGTCTGGCCGCGGGCGCGGCGGTTATAACAAATAACTGATTACAGATCCATCTATAGTTGTAGAAAATGACAAATTTGAGCATTACGCTTACAAAACCGACATAGCTACTTTCATATTTACAATATTAGTATTATGTGTGGTCACCCTACTGTCGGAAGTAATGACAAATGTCTCTGTTCACGCATTATTGGGAGCATCCTACAAGACCACACGGTGACAAAGAAAAAAGTGGCCGGCGGAATTCCTTTTTTTGTCCTCGAAAAAATGTGTTGACATTTCTGCATAAATATCATACTTAGTTTTGAATAGTTCTTAATCTATACTAATATTATAAAGCTGAAAAGTTTGTTTGTTTGTTTGAACGCGCTTATCTCAGGAACTACTGGTTCGAATTGAAAAATTATTTTTGTGTTGGATTGTTCATTTAGGCTATATAACATCACGCTGCGACGAATAGGGGCGAAGACGCGGACGAAGTCGCGGGCAACAGCTAGCCTAATAAGAAGAAAGGGAAGCTTTGTAAACTACCTCTGGTTTATTTTAACTTTGCACGCGTGGGTTCGAATCCCATCCTCGTCGCCAATGTTCTATATGCGTGTGGAGGGCACGAGTGAAACAACCGAGGGTTATAACCACACTCTTTTATTAAAGTAACTAAACGGCGCGCGCTGCGCACACGCACACATACATAACAAAAAGCAATGCGCGTTTGACGCCCCTGCATTTGCAAACGTCTACATAGGCGTTGGTGACTACTTACCATCTGATTATAGTTTCTAAATAGGCAATGTTTATTACGCGTAAATTAAGCGGGTATACGTATATGTGATGCAAGGTCAGCTTACGCCGTTTATTGATTAGGAGTTGTAAAGTACCATTGAGGCCTACTTACTCGCAGAATCAAGTTTATTAGTTAAAAGAGGTAGGGCACAGCGATACGTCATCTCGCTCAAATTTGGAGCAGCCCAACTGGGGAAGCACCTCCACCTTACAGAAGACCGCAGCCATAATAGCATCACTACTTGCCCCTTAGATAGGTATGTGGTGTTGTGTTCCTAGCTCCCGAGGATGCGCTGTGTTGAGAGGGAGGGGCCTGCATATGTCTCTAGCTTGACAGCTGGAGACATCTGCGGGTCCCTCGCTCACACATAGCGCATCCCCAAGTCAATGAAGGGTCGGCAACGCACTTGTGATTCCTCTGGAGTCGTAACTCTACATAGGCTACGATGTCTGCTTACCATCAGGCAGGATGTAAGCTTGTTTCCCACCGTCATTGTATAAAAAAAAATTAAGTCCCTATATCATCATCATCATGTCAGCCGAAAGACGTCCACTGCTGGACATAGGCCTCCCCAAAAGACACTTCCACAATGACCGGTCCTGCGCCACCCGCACCCAGCGGACACCCGCGACCTTCACCAGGTCATCAGTCCACCGTGTGGGGGGCCTGCCCACGCTACGCCTTCCGGTACGTGGTCGCCACTCGAGAACCTTTCCGCCCCAACGGCCATCGGTTCTACGTGCTATGTGCCCCGCCCACTGCCACTTAAGTTTAGCGATTCGGAGGGCTATATCGGTCACTTTGGCTATACGAGTTGTCGTTATTATACAGCGAAATGTACAAAAATAGCGCTAAGGAGAATTGCTTACCTGTTTTATTCTGCTGCAGCTTTCGAGGTAAACATTCACGAATTCCCGTAGATAAAGTCTTGCACATGAAAATTTACACAAATTGCGCGGGATGAAAGTCAATCGCAGTTATACAATTGTACGGCAATAATTAAGCGGCGAAAGCAACACTAATAATTCTGATATAATGAATACAAATCATTTTCACGTGCGGTTGTGACAATTCTACGAAGGGTGACATGACAGTTGATATTCACACTTTCTTCTTGCACCAGTTGTTGGCGAGACAGCCAAAGAGGAGGTATCGTCAGAAGCGTTTATAAAGAGCCGATAGAAAATATAGAATTTTCGACGCTGCGCCGACACCACCATCAAGTGGGCCGTACACTTGTTTGCCACCGACGAGGTATAGAGAGGAACTATAATAACTAGAACGACATAAGTAAGTGGGGAATGAATTTGGGCATTATAATTTCCGGAATATTGATTTGTCGGTAGAGACTGCCATTTAGTATTAAGTCCGCCATTCATATATTTTTTCTTTTTGTGCGTAAGTTTTTGGGGACATTTATTTTATCATCATTAGCTTGTTCTTATCTCATCTTGTAATATATATAAACAAGTACCACATAGGGCTCCACGGTAATTCATTGTGACGGGCGCAGTTTCCGTCAATGCAGAAATTAAATTGAAACTACAAGCCCTATGACTCACGTCTCACGTAACAAACCACGTCGGCCAACTTTACGAAACATCTTAATTTCACATCCAAACCGCCTTTGAACAAACATTAAAGCTGAACAAAAAAATAAAAAATACAGTTCTAAATTCAAATTCAAAAGCCGCGCAAAAGTGTCATGGCGCTGATGGCGGCCATAATTGGGGGTGACAGTTGTCAGGCAGCAGACTCGTCCGCGGCTGCGCGTAGCGAGCAAACGATCAAATGTTTCGTGAAATTTTACACGCGATTTTACACCTTACACCCACGTACTAAGGGCACGTGTTTGACAAGCGTTAAGTTTAATAATAGGTAATGCGAATAGACGTTGTAATTTAATTTAGAACTTGTAATGCTGATAGAATTAGGGTGGACTAGGATTCGTTGGGTACGTGATTTATTCTTGAGATTTACCGTTCATGATTACAAACAAGTTAAAGGCAGATTATTAATTTTAAATGTACCCGAACGCGTGGGTGGCGTGGTATTTCCATCAACTAAAGCAAACGCAATGAGCGGGCGCGGTGCGATGCGGGGCGGAGGTGATATTGCACTTTTTATCTTTCCGAAACAGTCGACTGTCGATTACTGCTTCATATGTCACACACGCTGCCTCCGGTCTATCGCGCTACCGAATACCGCGTGGTTTTTTGGTGCGACGTCCCCCGGACTGCGTTCGCTTTACCGCAAAACAGCCTCCGGCCCGCAACGACGCTGCGCCGCGCTCCGCGTGTTTCAAGCTTTAAATCTCCACAGTGACCGCCATCGGCGCTCTCATGCAGAGGACTCCAGGAAGTCATACTGCACGCACTGGAACCCCCCCATTACTTTTGGCTCATCGAATCATCATAGATCGGTAGGATTTTTGTCACCTTTCGTTCGTTGTCGCTCATGTCGTTGGTCGTGTCCACCGCGGTCATATTTAGAATATTATATATTTTAGGTTGGATTAATGCAATATTTTTGCACTTCCTGGTTTATGCCCTTACCTGTTGGCCCACGGGGCCAAAACTTCAAAAGGATAACTTAAAACTGGAGCGGTGGGTTTACGGGAAAACGAAAATACCCGCGGACCGACTGTGGGTCAAAGCAGTGGGAACGGGTAATACGCGAATTTGCCAGGGAGCAAAATAGCATTTTGCTCCTTGTTAGCGGGGCAGAAATACAAAATATATAAATAAATTACGCCTATAATATAACCGTATGTTTCAATAATGAAACAAACGGTCACGTTTGCCGCTTGGCCCAAAATAGTGCTGTCGCGGTGAATTAGCGGGCGCCGTGGAAAATGCGGTAACGCACCCCCACACTCCACAGACGCACCGGAAATAACATATACGAGTAGACTTGCTTGTAATACGATAACAAAAAAACACACGGTTGGAGTTAAGTAGGCACCGTAGCCTATGGACGCTTGCGACGCCAGATCGAGCGCACGAAACACCATAGAATATAGGATGCAACTCTGAGATTTTTCTCCAAGTCAAAAGTTTTCAAAGCACTGCATCTTTGCACAAACTAGAATAATAATCGCGCTCGGCTTATTTAAAAATTAAAGCTACTTTTTAACCGACTTCAAAAAAAGGAGGAGGTTCTCAATTCGTCGGAATATTTTTTTTAATTTTTTTTATGTATGTTCGCCGATTACTCGGAGACTAGTGGACCGATTTAAAAAAATCTTTTTTTGTTTGAAAGGGTGCGTTTTCTAGTTGGTCCCATTGTCACCAAGTCTGGATCTGATGACGGGATCTTGGAAAAATCGAAGGAACTCAAATTATAAACCAAGAGGATGGGGTAAGGCAAAAAATAAGGAACTCCTCAAATTATATACCAAGAGGATGGGGTCCGGCAAAGTTTGGAGTCGGTGTTTTGTTAAAAATTCACTTGTAGCAAAGCACACTGCACGTAGAACCGATGGCCGCGTGGGCAGAACGATTCTCGAGCGGCCCCTGTCTCTTCTTCGAGAAAACTTGTATTCTCCTGGAAAACACGAACAAAGCTCAATCGCCCAGGGCCTCAAAACTCGAAAAAATAAGTATCAAAGCCTAAACTGCCATAATACGTCACCAAATTCTTGACATCCGTAGTAAACTTTTCGACCTTAACGGCTTTAAAACGGAATCGAAAAGAGATTAAAAGCCTTTGTATCGTACGAAATGTCATAGTAGATGATACACCGCTTACACATGGTGTGTCATATACTATGACATTTCATACGATACAACGCGCACGCATTCGGTGTGGCTCGGCCTGAAACTTTCATTCCGCGGCTGTACTGTACACACATCAAAACAGAACTACAACTAGGTACACACTTGATACTTTTAGGTATTTAGACACGCGGCAGCGTGTCCAGCCAAGTTCACCCCAGGAACTGGCGGACAGCAGCCGTGTGTTATATTACACGAACCGTTTGGAGCAACTTTTGACCCCCCAACAACTCCAAATCTATCTAAGATTAAAAAAAATTGGTACATGTATTAAGTTAAGATCCTTTAGATTTTAGAACAACTAGAACCCCAAATTTCATAAATATAGAATTCCAAAGAACGGCATTTTTCCACTGACTGACTGACTGTCTGACTCACTGACTGACCCACTGACTGACTGATTGACTAGTAATCAAAAACCTAACACACTTCCAGGTGACCTAGAAAGCTGAAATTTGGCATGCAGCTTGGTAATTGTGTGTGTACACCAGAAAAAATCAGAAAACAGTGATTTTTTATTAGTCTTTTATTAGTTTTTTCCACTCACGGCACATGGTGTCCCGGACCTTTGGAAGGCGTGCACGGAGCCGAAGTACCGAGGTACCGAAGTACCAACCGAATACCACATAGCCAACACGTAGAGGCCCTTTTGACAATTTAATGAAATGCATTTCGACTACAAAAGTAAAGTGAATTGCTGTTCCTGGTTGCCAGAATCGTGTCGGAAAAGTAAGTACATTATTTGTTTATTTGCTATACAACTTATAGGTATCTCTTTTTGTAGTTAATATATTTGTCTTCTTTGTGTATGATAGACATGTATGAAATATGAAATAATGAACATTACGATTATTACCTACCTACTTCCATAAAACAACAGACAGCCGAAAAAAGTTTATTAGTATTCTTTTTTTGATTCATAGCGAAAAATTATAAATTCTGTTCTATAAAATAGCCATATCCTGTTAAGTAAGACTAAGAAGAAGTTAAGTAAGAATGTTAAGATCACAAAAACTTTTTTATACTTACAGGTAGCTAATTTGAAACATGGCGGAGCCAAAGAAGAAAATTAAGTGTCGACAGTACAGTGTGGAATATTTAAAATTTGGCTTTCTTCCATCAAACGCGGACAAGCGATTGCCCATGTGCCTTTTATGCAATAAAGTTTTGAGCAATGACTCTATGAAACCATCGAAGCTCGAAGATCATCTAAAAAGGTGCCACCCTGATAAAACAGGTAAAGATTTGAAATATTTTCAATCATTGAAAGAAAAATATGAAAAGAGACCCACCCTGCAAGGTATGTTCGCTTCAACATCTGAAAGTAACGATGATGGCTTGCGGGCATCTTACAACATCTCATTACTCATAGCGAAATCTGGAAAACCCCACACCATTGGTGAACAGTTAATTTTACCCGCTGTTGAAGAAGTTTTAAAAACTGTTCTGCACAAACCTCCATTTGACATACTCAAAAAAAATCCTTTGAGTAACAACACTGTACAAAGACGTATTGACGAAATGAGCTCTGATATTGAAAGTTTCTTGTGTAATTATCTGCAAACAACACATTTTTTTCTAACTGGACGAGTCAACTTTACCTGATAATGAGGCATTATTATTAGCATTTGTGCGATTTGTTATGGACGAAGAAATTCATGAAGAGCTATTATTCGCCAAAACTTTGAAGACTGACACTAAAGGTGAATCGATATTTAACATCCTGAGCGATTTTTTAAAAGAAAAATCAATTCCGTTCACAAACGTTACATCGGCGGCAACAGATGGAGCTCCTGCAATGGTCGGGAAATATCGTGGGTTCATAAGCCATCTAAAAAAAATGATACCAGATTTAACTGCAATTCACTGTGTCATCCACCGACAACACTTAGTAGCAAAAAATTTGAGTGCTAGACTGCACCAATCGCTCCAATTTGTGATTAACGCGGTTAATAAAATAAAAAGCAATGCTTTGAATACGCGTTTATTTGCCCAATTGTGCGATGAAAATGATGAAGACTTCCGACGATTGCTCTTACACACTGAAGTACGCTGGTTGTCGAAAGGTGCATGTTTAACAAGATTTTACTCACTTTTTGAGTCTGTCTTGGAGTTTCTGGATAGTAAAGCTCCAGATTTAAAAGAAAACCTGATCAAGTTCAAAGCAGATATCGCGTATTTGACAGATTTGTTCAAAAAGTTTAATGATATTAACTTACAACTGCAAGGGGACAACCTCAATTTAATTAAAACAAAGAGTGTGATTTCCGCTTTTCTTGGAAAATTCAAGTTAATGAAGCAAAACATTAGTCGACGCGAATTTTCCCAATTCTCAAGCTTGTCACAGGTAGAATGCGAGGATGATGATATTCAGACATATGTTCAACATTTGATTGCCCTGCATGATGATTTCAAAACCAGATTTGAAGACATTCTCACGATGGAAATACCACCATGGATTATAAATCCATTTGATGAAATGGAAGTGGAGAACGTGATATTGCAAGAGGAGCTACTTGAGCTTAGCACTAATGAGGAGCTGAAAGTGAAATATAAAAAAGGGTATCTAACTTTTTGGCTGCAAGCAGAAATACCCGAAAAATATCCTGGACTGTGGAAAATTGCGAGAAAGCTTTTGATATCATTTCCCTCGTCATATCTTGTGGAAAAAAGTTTCAGCACCGTTACAAACCTTTTAACGAAAAATAGGAACAGACTGAATATCACAGAACGAGGAGATTTGCGATTATTCCTGACAAAACTGAACCCAAATATTGACAATTTGTTGTCAATTCATCAAGCTCATCCCTCCCATTAATTTTGAGTGTCATTGTACTTAGAAGTTACGTAACAATGTTTAATTTTAATTATTTTACGACTGTTATTATCATCATAAATATTATAAAGTACTCGAATAAACACAACACAAGCAAAATATACTATATTTAATTTTATTTCACCACTCCGAGATTTAGATTTGATTGATTTTATTTTATTTGATGCTGGAATAGATAGGTTGTGAGTAGATGTCAAAAAAGTAAAGTATTTATTATTGACAGCATATTAACCAATCATTTTTCACTTTTTTTTCTAAACCTGTAAAGAACATTTATGTCACACCTGGCTAAAAGTGGATTTTTTCGCCCGATACATGTGCGGAAATAGCCGCTTTTTCGCCAAATGTTGACATAAAATGATGTATACAACACGGGAGATAATAAAGAAAGCCTTGATCGCACATTTGCGTCCTTCGCTTGCAGCTCGGGCCGTAAATATCTGCGATCTCGGCCTTTCTTTATATTATCTCCCTAGGTGTACATATAATATACTATACTATTTCATAGTTATATCGTCACCAGAGTTAGGTAATAGTCACATTTTTGTAATTTTTTGGGAATATGGTGTAGGCTGTAGAGTAGGGGGTCCACCAGAACCAGCAAATTTTTTAAAGTGGTCTATGAGAAAAAAAAGTTTGGGAACCCCTGGTGTACAGGGACTATTGCTGGTTGATGGAATCTAAATGAACCGGCTTATTGGGTGAATATGATGGACTAATGGCTGGGCTATTGGGTGAGACAACGGACGTCTGCCTAATAAAACTGTCTCACATTTTTATCTCAGGCAGACGGTGACTCGCCCTCTGCTAGAAGGGCCCCTATAAATAGCGACATTAAAAAATGGCCTGAGGGCAAAACCGGTGCAGAGGGCTGGGGGTGGAGAGGAGGCACTGGACTTTATATATACATATAGCCAACTCGCCACTTAGGTGACCACATCCACCCCCGAGCAACAGCTCCAGCAACTCCACTCTGGATAGCCGGTTAAGGCAAGCCAGAGGCGGGGGGCCTGTTCATACAACCAACCCACAGGACACCCACAGGAGCACTCAGGTACATAGGGTCGCTGCTCCCTAACAGCTCGCCACAAGCTGCCCTACGTTAAATGACTGCACTGGAAATCGAGTGGGCGATGGGGTCGTCACATCCCTACGCCATTATTATTATTTATGCTAGTTACCTCAGAACTCTGTCATTTCATTTATTAACCGATTTGGAAAATTCTTTTTTTGTTTGAAACGGTTATACTTCAGGTGTAGTCCCATAGTTATCAGGTAAGAATCTGATAATAGGGTCCTGGAGAAATCGAGGGAACTCTTCAAATATTTAAGGTGCACCTATAGCGATTTGGGTATTTTGTAAAGTAACTCGTGCATTCGCTCTTAAAAAAAACACCATTTGGCGAAAATTTACAAAAAGTAATGATATGCCATCAAAAACATAAATGTGAAAATAGGAGCCAAGTTCAATATTAAGAATATGCGATGCTTGGTTGTCGTCTTCACCGACAAAAGAATTGAGATCTAAATGGGTGCCAAGTTCTGTAGATTCTCTGAAATGGTACCAAGTCCGGCACTACATTGTTTAAAGTAAAATTAATTTACTGCGGCTTAATGCATTTTGAGCCTTAACTTGGCAGTTTTCTATGCAGTATGTTATAATCCCATAAAAGCTGTTGGATATTTAAGAAAACTCGCATATTCTTAATATTGAACATGGCTCCTATTTTCAGATTTATGTTTTTGATGGGATTATAGTATCTCCGATATAACTATTATAATTCTAGGTATGCAATGCACTTTACTGCTTGCCATATTTTCCATTGTTTACATCAATTTTGCACGTGTACCAGTTTTCCCATTGAAGTATACGGAAATTCAGTTTTACGGTGATTATTCCTCCGTGGTATGTCCGATTTTCAATTTTTTCGAATCTATTCCATCGTCATAATGTCACCTATCGACGTGCAAAATATGGGCGAGATCGCTTGAAGCGTCTAGGAGGAGTACAAACGAACTCAAACGAAATACATCTGTCGCCTAAGAATCAGCTTCGCTTCACTCAGCTCAATAAGCATCTTTTACATCGACTGACAAAGTCAATTATTGTACCGTCTAAATAAACCCGTGCACACACAATTACTTTCGCGTATTAACTGATTGAATCAATAAAGTTTGGCAAAGTAAGATGCATTTCAGTCAGTACAAATTGGTCGCTTTCAGATGATAAGTTGGCATCAGGAGCAATCTACGAATAGAATAGCCGCTACGTTGTCATTGAGCTGTGTTCACATTTGAGTAGACTACTCGTACTAGCCATCATCATCATAAAGTCATCATCATTCATGGTCATTGTGTGGGTTAGCGACCAGCTATGTTAGTGTGTCGGTTTTCCACCACTTGGATGTATGTATAGGTTGGTAACCTGAAGGGATAATTTTCTCGATTATTTTAATGGATTCCATGGTTTTGTAGAGCTACTAAATATATGTGCGACTCTTTTTAGGGTGCCTAGAAACATTAATATTTTTCATTGAATAAAACCTTGACCGCGTGGTCGCGTAACCAGCGTAACGACTCTACTTGACTTTATTTCCAATCAGTAAAGTAGATAACTGAGGAAGTACCAGCTTCTCCCTCTAGACCGCGTGCAACGGAGAGCGACTCGAATTGTCGGCTGCCAGCGTGTTTCGGATCGGCTTGACTCCTTGGCGCTGCGTAGAAATGTAGCCTCGCTCTGCATCTTCTACCGCATGTAGTACGGGAAGTGCTCCGAGGAATTGTTCAGGGCGCTTGCCATCGCCCCGCACGATCTGGGGCTCCAGAGCAGCGGGAACGTTGGCGCTGATGAGCGTCCTTCTCAGGATGTCGTTGAGTGCGGCGTTGCGGGACAGGCGACCGGCGCTGAATGAACAGGCATGATGGCCCAGACGATCGACAGGGGCCCCACAGGATGCACAGTTGTGGTCCACACAAACATCAACCCCGAGACGGAGACCAACGGCTAGGCGAAGTGTATCCGGGTCGATGAAAGTACCGGTGTTAGCTGATGGATAGGCATGGAGCCAGTGACCCGACTCTGGGCTTGAAACAGCCAAGAGCCTGGCCCGGTCCCTGCCTGTTTCGTACTCCATTTGTGTTTTGCGAATGCAGTTAAATAAATCATCATTGAAACATAGCCATTGGCGCTGTAAGTTTTGTAAACGTAAGCAAACACATGCGCTATTCGAGATAAAGTGCTTGTTGTTAACTTTCGTAGAACTCTGCAGACCTAAGGCTGTGGTCGCACTGTCTGGGCGATTGGCGACGCGGCGGCGATTTAAGAACAACCCAAGTGCATTCGCGGCCTCAAATATATTAGTATTATCACAATACTGGTAGGTCAATATTATAGCGGTATTCTAACTTGTATGAATTTTGTTTCAATATTCATACACGCTTAATTTTATCACAGTACTGGTGTGTCAATATTAACGCGGTATCCAAAATTGTTTGGATTTTGCGTCAATATTCATTAAACTGCACGAGATACGGATCGAGATATGAGTGTATCGCGTGATAATAATAACCATGTAACAGCCCCCAATGACACTCTACAAAATCTCTATTACAAAATGCAATCGCAACTAAGCATAGGTATTCGCATGGTTTGTATTTATATTATTATATTGCTTAGTAGGTATTTTCCTCATTATACCCCAAGAAACATTTTATACGCTCAAGGAAACGACGGAAACCAGACGAAGCACCTAGTTTTTACGCGCCATTTACTTGCTCCTAATTTAGACACTCGTAAAAATCAATTTCCACATCCGCGGCAAAAACATAAACTTTTCAGAACCAATCACATAACAACTTAATTCAAATTAACTGTTCAGCGTCCATAAATAATAGATGTTGACGCGTCAATTATTCCAAAATGCTTCCCGCTCAAAATTTAAAAAAAAATCCGGGCGGGGCGGCCGTAAGACACGCCTCGAAATTTAAAACCAATTTTGAAATAAGAACAGCGCGCGGCTGTGTTCTGAAATTCAATTTAGTTCAAAGATATTAAGGTTCTCTTTGCGTTTACGGAAAGAAATTTTATACTTTTAAAATTATGAGCTCTATTCGATTGAGTTAAGGTTCAAGCATTTTCTAACTGATGTTTGTGGGAGTGTTCGGATTGGAGTTTCGTGGGGTACTTTTCGTTCACACATGTTTTGGGCTTGGGCGTTCAACAGCCAGAACCGAGCAAGGACTCAATTAGTTCACACATTAGTAAGAAAGTTAGGATAATTAAATTATTTAAAGTAATTCGATAAGTTAGTGGATTAATAACAATTATTTGCGAGTTGAGACGGCAGTCTTTATTTTAAAGTAGACGTGACAGTGCGTAGGTTCGGCTATATTCAATTTTCATTATTTAATTTTCTGTTTCGTCGTAATTGAAATGGACCAGAGCAAAGGTGAGTCTTTAGTATTCGTAATTTTTACGTTTTAGTATATTACTACAATGTTTTACTTTGAATTTTATTCTGCTGGTACGTCTTATATTTATATCGTTCCTGAACAGTTTTTATTATTTTGCAATGTTAAAGTGCGCAAAACGTATTTAATTTGCTTTTCGGTATTTCCCTTGTTAGTATTATTTCTGGGCATATTGTCAGCTTTATTACGTATAAATTTAATTATTTGCAAGATTTATCCTTAAATTTAGAAATGCAAAAATTCCAGATTTTTTCACCTATACCAATTTGTATCAAAATTTAAGGCGATTTTTTTCCTTTGCACATTATTTAAGTAAGAAATTTTATCATATAAATATATTACGTGCTTTGCGGCTATGCGATTTCATATAATCCAGTCTTAACTTATACTATTAAACGAACAAAATTTATATGTATGTACCTACATATGGGTTTGCGAAGACAACAACCGAACTAAATAGATCTTATTTCCGATTATTTAATGAAAAAATCAATAACTCTTAAGGAACAAGGCATCCAACAATTATTTTACTGCTAAATATTACCACGTGACATTCTTCGTTCCTGTCAGTGTCCGGGTCAAAGTACACTAGCGAAGTATAACGCGTAATTTTGTCAAGGTTTTTTTGTTAATAAAATGGTTTCCTCCGAAAAGGTGGATGGATTGTGTGAGAGATGATATATATATTTTTTTTATTTATTATGAGAAACAAACGGTCATATACAAAAATGTGTACAGAAATTGTTGTTATTAACATAAGACCTACAGTTTCCTTAAATTGTAAATGTGCTAAATACAATATTACAATATGTTGTAAACTAAGTATCTAGGTATAGCTACAGTTATAAGCTTAGAAACAATGGTGTATTGCATTACCAATCATTGGAACAATTTCTTCAAAGATATTATACTACTATTAAATATATCAAAATTAGTTAATTTTAAGCATTCATTAAAAAGTCTGCAAGCACGTCTGATAAACATATTACGGGCGTAACATGTTCTACTAGAAGGGATAGAAAACAATTCCTTTTTGCGACATTGACGAATACGGGCACGAGGGACCTTGAGATAAACCATATGAAGTAAGGAAGGGATTTCTAATTTTGAATTTAGTATTTTATAGAGTAAAACAGAGTCTACGCAGTCACGCCGATCACTCAGTGACTGCATTTTATGGCGTTGTAAAGAGTCGGCGTAACTAACATAATTATGACAAGTTCTAAAATCAAGTGACTTCATAAATTTCTTTTGGAGCCTTTCAATTCTATCGATATGGATAGAATGGAAAGGCTTCCAAACGGCACAAGCGAATTAGAGACGACTACGGACATAGCTGTTGTATAATATTTTGTAAGTTGATGCATTTTTGAAGGGTTTTGCGACACGTAAAATAAAACCCAACTGCTTAAAAGACTTTTTTAGCATATTTTCTATATGAGGGATAAATGAAAGTTTTGAGTCGATTGTTACACCAAGATCTCTGATTTCAGATACTCTGTTTAAATTTACATCGCCAAGAGTGTAGCAATAATCTATATTTTTCTTTTTTCTTGAGAAAGTTATACTGCTACATTTATCATTATTTAGGAAAAGCTTATTATCAAGGCAGTATCTTTCAAGATTGAGTAAATCCTGTTGTAATAGGTCACAGTCGGAGGGATTCTTGATTAGTCTAAATATTTTAGTGTCATCAGCATAAAGTAATACGTTCGAGAATTTTATATATTCTGTTATATCATTTATATATAACATAAAAAGTAATGGGCCCAAATGGGAGCCCTGCGGTACTCCTGAAGTTATAGTCTTATATTGTGATGTGTATCCAGACAAGACAACAGCCTGGGTTCTATTCTCCACGTAGGATTTTACCCAGCGAAATAGATCGCCATGTATACCGAGTCGCCAAAGGTTGTTTAATAATGTGTTGTGACAGATTTTATCAAATGCTTTGGCAAAATCGGTATACACGGCATCTACAGTGTGTCCATCATCCATGGCGCCCAGCACTACTCCCGTAAATGTCAATAAATTAGTCTCCACAGACCGCCCTTTAAAGAAACCATGTTGACATGGGGTGATGTGATGTTTAACAACTTCAAAAAGCTGTTCCTTAATTATTTTCTCGAGAATTTTACTAAAATGACAGAGTTTGGAAATAGGTCGGTACTTTTCTACTTCTTTAGTAACTGTTCCTTTAGGTATTGGGGTAATCCAAGCTTTTTTCCAGATTTTTGGAACACAGCCTTCCCTTAGAGATTTGTTAAAAAGAATACATAGCGGTTTTGCCAAACAATTTGAACAATTTCTAATAAATAGCGGATGAATAGCATCAGGGCCAGAGCTTTTGTGAATATTAATAGAATTTAAATGTTTAAGTACAATATTAATATTAATTTCTATAGTGTTCATATCTATAAGAGGGTTTCTAATCGGCTCTAAATTATTAGTGGACAAATCAGCGTTAAAGTTTTCAAAAACAGAATGGAAATGATCATTAAAGAAATTACAAATTTGTTCTGCATCTAAGGACTCCAATCCTCTGTATGACATCGTTTGAGGAAGTCTATTTGTAGAAAATATTGATTTAACGTAGGACCAGAAGAAATCAGGGTGAGTTTTTAGTTTTTGTTCGGAATAAGATATATAATCTCTATAGCATTGAGACTCCATCTTCTCAGCTCGTTTGCGTAGCAATTTGAAATTATGGTAGTCGAGAGGGTTGGAAAAAGTTTTCCACAGCTTATGGTACTTGCGTTTTTCTTTCATAACTTTTTTGAGTGCATTGCTATGCCAGACAGGTACTGTGGTGGATGCGCGTAATTTTCGACGAGGTACAAACTTAGCGAAAACTTCATTAATAATGTTATAAAATGTTTCGATGCATTTATCTAGATTTATATTATCAAATAGGCCCAACCAATCAACTTTAGATAATTCTATGTTCATATTTTTGAAATCGGCCAAATGAAAGTTATAAGCGAAACCAGGTACAGGCTTAATCGGACATCGTGCACAGCTTAGGGCTAAGTTAAAAGTAAGCGACCTATGATGGGCGTCTTCCGGTGTTAAAGGATGTTCGCAGGCGGTAACCACGCAATCACGATTACTTATTATTAGGTCTAGAATGCGATTATTTTTATTTAAAATACTATTGTATTGCTTCAGGTCAGTAAAACATAAAAAGTCTTGCATTATTTGCGTTGCGTAGGAACCACCCGAACGTAAGTGCAAATGTAATGACGTAGCGGATAACCAGTCAGCTTCTGGAATATTAAAATCTCCAATAATTAAGTAAATATCCTCGGGTCGATCTGTGATAATTTCACTGCATATATCTAGGAAGGATGTAAGCGTTTCTTTATAACCAGAACCCTGAGGTATATAAATACAAGCAATATTCAAATAACGCTGTTTGTTTACACCTCCAGACTCTAAGTAGGTACTTACGCGCTCCGGCCCTATCGGAACAGAAACCCATACACAATCGCTGTGCGCACGCGCAGGTACCGGCCAGTCGCGGCCGATGGGCCGGCACTCGGCGCGGACAGCAACTGCCACCCCTCCGCCGCGCACCGCACCACTTTCCGCTGCAGACCGATCGCATCGAAAAACACAGTATCTACTGTCAAAGTATTCACGGTCATAGAAATCTGCTGAGAGCCACGTCTCGGTCAGGCATATAAAGTCATAATGTGATAATGTAACCTGTGCAAAAAACTCTCTTGCCTTAGTACGTAAACCCCTCACATTCTGATAATAGGCAGTTAAAGTCTCAAGTACCATTTTTAATCATTGTTAATAGTGGCATAAATGTCGCTAAAAAGGAATCTCGCTTAATTACAAGAAAATAGTATAGATCTATTAAGATGATGTATAAAGTAATTAATTTAATCATGCTTGCATACGATATAATATCAAAACGACAAATACACACTTGAAACAAACTAGCTAACGACATTGATCGGTGCTTAGCAACAAACCATAACAGGAAAATACACAGTAGTTTTATACTATAGCAAATCACGTAAAGAGTTAGAATTAGAATCAGTATCAAGTTAAATGCGTTAACCGGAGAATTGCAGTCGCATCGTCATTTTAAACTGTTCAAAGTATTATTATTATGAATATGCATGACCTTACTGCTTCCAGTTTTCCTCATAAATATTTTGCAGTCTCTTGTCCAGACGTAAGAATAATTGAGCTCAACCTTAAGCTGCCTGGCTCGTTTGAGCAATAGCTTATTTGCTGGGGTAAGGTGGTCCCCGATGTATATGGTGTTCGCGGGCCCAGGCAGGTTGATGTCGGCGGTGGTGAGGCCACGGCGAGCGCGAACGGCGCCTAGCAACTCGTCCTTACGCCGGCGCTGGGTGAAACGCACGATGATTGCTGGCGGCCGAATATTACTTGTGTCCTTTTGTTGCTCCGAAACAAATCGCCGTACGCGATAAATGGTGTCCACATCGCTGTCCAAGACCTTGTGTCCCACCAGATTACATATGTTATGCAGGATTGTGTTCAAATTTTCTCCCTTTTGTAACGGGATCCCGGAGATCTCGAGATTATTAATCATAGAGAACTGCTTATTATTGTTATTTTCGGCAATCAGGCTCTCAATTTTTTCATTCGCCGCGGTGAGATCCTTCTGGAGGGTAGGGAGCGTCTCACTTTTATCCTCAACGGAGGTAACCCTAGATTTAAGTTCGGATAATTCCGCTTTCATTTGTGTTTGCTCGTTGATTAAGGCTTGTGTTTGAGATAATACAGACCGAATTTCTTCTTTTACTTCAGTACTAGAGGTCATGATTTGAGACATGATTTCCATTCGAAAGTTGTAAAGTTCTTTCGTGATTTCTGATTCAAAGTCAGGTTGCTTCCTTTTGCGCATAGTTGTTTTGAGATCGTCCTCATCTAAAGGGCTCTGTCTATTAAGTTCTGGTTGAGAATCAGCTTTCATTAGTGTACCCTGAGGAGGAGTTCTCATAATGCCGTGCATGGCAACCGAAGTAGCAGCCGACTTGTTTACACCGTAGCAAGGAAATGCACTGCACTGGTAATATTCAATTAAAAATGAACTTTAGAGTGTAAGCAGATAAGGTTTCTTTTCGCACAATGGTAATTACAAGTGATTGAATAAATTTTAGCACACAGCTTACTGCGACGCTGTCGCGAACCGAACTTGGCGCCGAGATCACACACTACGGGCAATGGTCGCCTTGTTGATCTACATTATCTACAACAATCATTAAAGCTTGAAACGCACAGAGCGCGGCGCAGCGTCGTTGCGGGGCGGAGGCGGTTTTGCGGTAAAGCGAACGCAATCCTGGGTATGTCGCACCACAAAAACCGCGCGGAGGCAGCGTGTGTGATAAATGAAGCAGTAATTGACACTACCAAGTCTACCAACAGCCGACAGTTTCGAAACGACCATGTAAAACTGCCTCCGCCCCGCACCGCGCCGTGCCCGCTCTGTGCGTGATGAGGCTCTTGTCAAGATTTTATGCAGTATTGACCGGTTTAAGACGTAAAAATACAAAAAATCAAATTATTAATTATACTATACTTTTATTTTATCTCTTTGAATATAATAAAACAGTAGCAAAGTACGGACAGATCTATGAACCATGAAGATATAGATACGAAGACTGTCAATGCGCATATATATCGCGCCCAAAGCGGACTCTACGCTACAAGCATAACTTTACTATATTATACCTACGTTTAAGCTTTGATATGAATAGGAAAGATGTGAATGAAGAGATGACGCGTGATAAAGATATATGGAAGAAAAAGACATGCTGCGCCGACCCCAAATAAATGGGAAAAGGGCAAGAGAATGATAATAATGATGATGAAAATGGTTTCCTCCGAGTTTTTCTAACGTCTCTGTGCGAGTTCGGGAGATGCCAGGATTCCTATAAACCACGCCTTATCTCACTCCCGCGCAGGAGCTGATGCGTTGTGCGAGGAAGCTGCCAGCTCTTTGGTCACCAGTGGTGTCCCTAACCTTTTAGCCACTTCCTTGAAAAGGTCATGGGCCCTGGGACCCCACGGACCGAGGTATATTCGTTAAGGTTACATAAATTATATTCGTTGCCGAGACCCCTCTGTATTTGTTTCGCTTCGCCTTTTCGGCCGCCTCTGCTGGCTTCCCCCACCACCACCACCATATCAGCCCTAGGACGTCCACTGCTGGACATAGGCCTCCCCCAATTTCATGGGGGGTAAATGCCATAATCGCCACGCTTGGCATGCGGGTTGGCGATCGCAGTATCTCCACCGTACTCTAGGAATGCTGCTGCCCATTCCCCGGTGGTCTTGGCTGGCTTCCCATCTCCACGGAACTGCAGTTCGAGTGGGGCGGGGCCAACGTGTCCACACACCTGGCGTCCCATACAAGTACACGTCCCATCTTCCACGGAATAAAATACATACCATCCGGTCTCTTGCCATCGCCACTAAGAATGCTGGGTGGCTCTAGTAGCGCCGGCACGTTGATGGTGGCAAGAGAACGCCGGAGAATGTCGTTAAGTGCGGCGTGTCTAGAGAAGCGGCCCGCACTCTTTGGTCCGTGATGCCCTAGGGTGTCAACTTCGCTGCCGCAGGGGCACCTGTGTGGAGCACAAACCCGGACTCCAAGTCGCAAGCAGGTTGCCACGTGCAGAGTATGAGCTTCGAGGAAGGTGCCGGTATGCACTGATGGATAGGCGTGCACCCGGGTACCTGCTTCTCTGGCACCCACTGCTAAAATCTGGCGCGATCGGGACCTGCGCTGCGACTTTAGAGAGAATCATAAGAAATTTTAAACTGGATGTTATCCTAGGACTTTTGGGATTGAAGGCAATCCTTAACAGTTTTTAGCTTCCGTCATGTCAGCAGTCTCACAGTTTGAAGAGAAGCCCTTTAAAATTTTTCCTATGAGATTAGCTGAGCTATGAGCGGAAGGCTCCGGTGCAGAAATACTTGTAATTTTGCGTATCCCACCATAACGAATGGTAAGGGATGCTTTTGTCCAGAAAACTTCGCTGAGCAGCAAATTCAAAATTGATTCCAAATTAGATTTGATCAAGTCGTCCAGGAGGGTTAGTAAGTTTTGAAGTGAAGGGGGAAGTCAATTTTGGGACAGCGAGACAAAACCGTATAATCGAAATTGCAAAATGTGGGATAATTTCAAGGAGACAACTTTTGTTATTTTGATATTTGGATGTACAGACAGAATACGTAGTTTATTACCTGGAATCGGTCGCGAGAGTCTGCTGGCACTCTTTGGAGGAGACCAGTAGTGGACGTCCTTCGGCTGATATGATGATGGTCAAACATGAATTTAGATCCTTCTTAACTTAGGACAGGGGACCGGGCCGAAGCCCCGCCGCGCAATCCCCGTCTGGTACCCTTTGACGTCTCCACTGTTACGCCGCACGCCCCGTGGGAACCGTCTTTATAAGCGGTAGGCCTATAACACTTTCACTGCCTATAATTTCGTAGCGCTACGCTCGTAGGCCATAGCATACGAAAACGCGTATGTATAATCGTACACCTTGGAACCTAAATGGTTGCGTACGGTACGATTTTAGCGGAATTTCCTCCCTCGGACGCTCCGGTTGTGGAACGAACTCCCTGCCGAAGTTTCCACGAAGGACTACCCTATGGGGTTCTTCAAGAAATGAGTCGGGAACGCGCATGCATGCCCAATGTGTTTCTTCGATCGGAAGGAACTTGCACTGGTTCTGTGGTTGATTCTCAACGTCACGGACTGACCCGTCTGACCCGTCGCCTTTACTGAATGTTATTTAAAATATTCCTATGCTTACCATAGAGCTCCAAAATGAATAAAGGTTTCTATTCTTCTTATTAGTTAAACAATCCGCCGGCGGCCGCAGGTAAATGGGGTCTGTTGCGCGCTTAATATTATCACAATACTGATGTGTCAATATTATCGTGGTTATCAAAATTGTTTGCATTTTGCGTCAATATTCATTAAACAGCACGTGATACGGATCATGATATGAGTGTATCACGCAAAGATAACTTTGGTATCACGTGACAACAATAACCGTGTAACAGGCCCCAATAAGAAGTATAATTTTTTTATTTTTTCTGTTATCTTCAGTGTCAAAGTAAACCTCTTTCCAGCAAGGATTCTGCATATCCCCTTACAGCGAAATAAATACATAAAAATAATAAGAATTTTAAAGTATAGTACGAGTATGCAAGAGAAACATCTAGAGTTGGAAGGGTCCATAAGTTGCGGTGTCTGCTTACTATCAGGGCTGGGTACGCTTGTTTGCCAACGGCACGATATATAAAAAAAATCCTCGCCTTCCTAAAAAGGTTGCCTCGGTTACTACTTCCTAAATTCTGAACTGAAGACCCACAAATTCGCAAACAAGAAAGTTGCCGTTACTTTAAAAAATAATGACGACGAAATTTGTTGCCTTTTTTCCTTTTTCTTTTCGATTGTTTAGGCATGCTATTTCAATTTATTAGGAAATGTATGTTTATTTTGTTTCCAAATGCCAATACACATTATTATCTAATGTTAATCGACAAGTAAATTTTGAACAAAAAAACTCCGATTCCAAACTTTGCCAGACCCCATCCTCCTGCTATATAATTTGAGTTCCTTCGATGTAGCCTTACTTACGCCATCCTCTTGGTATATAATTTGAGGAGTTCCCTCAATTTTTTCCAAGATCCCCTCATCAGATCCAGACTTGGTGACAGTGGGACCAACTACAAAACACACCCTTTCAAACAAAAAAAGAATTTTTGAAATCGGTCCACTAGTCTCCGAATAATCGGTGAACATACAAAAAAAAATATTCCGACGAATTGAGAACCTTCTCCTCTTTTGAAGTCGGTTAAAAATAGAAAATAATGTTCAAACCAAACACATTCAATAAAGCCGAAAGTTTCATCAACTCAGAAACTTTCTAAACTCTTTCAGTTTTGTTTAATATTCTTTCAAAGTTAGACAAAAGAAAATAAATTACATCTGCCAATGCGATATTTACTGAGGCATTTCTATGGCTTTCAGCGGCTTTCTGAAATACGTTGTACTCATAAGTACAGTCAACAACAAAAGTAGATGGTCATTTTAATACCTTGTCACTTTCATTACTTTGACAGAGCACTTTTTTTAGAGCGCTCGTGGCCCAGTGGCACCCGCCTACCGCGTGCGGTATGCGAAGTTAAGCAATGTGGGCGCAGGTCAGTTCTTGGATGGGTGACCGCTTTGAGTGGTTAATAACTGAGCGCTCTCGTGCTTTGGAAGGTACGTTAAGCCGTTGATCCCGGCTGCTGTCTACGACAGCAGTCGTTAAGCCAAGTTAGAGGCCTTCGGGCGGCTTGAGAACTTCTAACAGTCAAGTTGCCCACTCACTTGACAAAGGGGGGTTGAAGTTGCACCACGTCCGTAGGGAGTACCCACCGTTACCCTACACGTGACCCCTGGGTGGTGCTAAAAGTGCAACAAAAACTGGCAACCGTACTTGTCTTCTCGAAGATCTCACGATTCGTAAATAAATGCCATACGATTAAATAAATAAATTACTTTGACCCATCCCAACAATCCCAACTGTCGCAATAGTGTGACCTTAGTGCAGGGGTCGGCAAACCGCGGCTTAGCGCGATATAGTACTAAAATAATCATATGCTGTTGACTGTACCTGGTCACTTTGGTAGGAACTTTGTCGCTTCCAGCCGCTGGAAAGCTTGTTTATGACTCATTAAGAGAATTTTTCAAAGAAATAGATATCATAACCCTGCCGTCTCTATACATATTTGTAATAATAATGTTTGTTAGGAAGAATTTGTGCAATTTCCCAACAAACGCTGATAAACCAATAGCCACCAGAAATACTGGGAAACTCAAAATAACCTTCTATAGACTAGTAAAGGCAAGAAAGTCGTTCTTGGGAAATTGTATCAAATTCTACAATATAAAATACCTAAACACATTAGTGACATTACTGAATTTAGAAATTCTAAATTCAAATCTGTAGAAAAACAATCACTTATTTCAAGAGCATATTATAAGATAAACGATTACATCATGGATAGGGATGTTTGGCAGTGATAGCGTCCTGCACGGCTAATCTATCGCGAAAATAGGTTTTCTACTGTAGCATTGTTATTTTGTAGTAGCTGACACTGTAATTTTATAACTATACAATGTATATTGTTTTGAAAAAATGACACCTCGCCGAGTTTCTTACGCCGGTTCTTCTCGTGGCAGAGGTTTATTTTTCCGAACCGGTGGTAGTTTATTGACATTCATAGGTGCATGTATATAATATGCCTAATTTAAAGATTAAACTACTTTTACTTTTACTTTTTTTATGTATTTTTTTTCGGGGATTAATTCCTCGGGTGCGAATAATCGATCTAGCTTCTTCTTTGGGAAACTTGTAGGTATTCTTCGGGAAAGCCTGAAAAGTTGCCGAGCTTAGGCCCAGGTACTTAAATTAACCGAATAACATTTATATTTTGTTTCGTAGGTTGGTTCTCAAAAACTACTAACGATTTCGACGCGGGGGCGAAAATTTGGCCTAGGTCTCAGTCTTATTTTCTTGTTGGAGCGCTATCTGGGATGGTAATACACAGGTCGGCGACTGTACTGTAAAATCAATATTAAATTGAACGCCATTCACATCTGACGTAAGCATTCAGGCGCAATACACACTCACATGTTGAAACAACTACTTAATATTATAAAGCTGAAGAGTTTGTTTGAACGCGCTAATGTCAGGAACTACTGCTTCGGATTGAGAAATTCTTTTTGTTTTGGATAGTCCATTTATCGAGGAAGGATTTTGGCTATATAACATCACGCTGCGACCAATAGGAGCGAAGATGCGGACGAAGTCGCGGGCACCAGCTAGTATTAAAATAAATAAAAATTGTAGGTAGGACATTTTTTTACACAAATCGTACTAGTCCCATAGGCTGAATAAGGCTCTTGTTGTGGGTACTAACTTGATGACGATATATATATATATATATATATATATATATATATATATATATATATATATATAAAAACAAAATAAAATAAATATTGAAGGGATTCAATATTTATTTTATTTTGTTTTTAGTATTTGTTGTTACAGCGGCAACAAAATTTCGACTTTCATCACGTTTCATGAGATACAGCCTGGTGACAGACGGACGGACGGACGGACAGCGGAGTCTTAGTAATACGGTCCCGTTTTACCCTTTGGGTACGGAACCTTAAAAACGGTGGTTTTGTGTCGGTAAAACACAGACAGCGTGTAGGTACACGGGATCAGTTACAGTGCACGCCCGGCTGCCGCTCAGTGCCTCCCTTCAGTATCCATTTCACACGTGCGATCTGTTTCATGCCGGCTGCGTCTGCGCAACTACACTGTATCGGGAGTCTTGGAAATGGCGATCACAGTCGCGATGCTACTGCTTAATAATAAATAATATATTGAAGTCAACCTGAGAAAAAAGGATTTAACTA
Source organism: Notocelia uddmanniana (assembly GCA_905163555.1). NCBI lineage: Eukaryota > Metazoa > Arthropoda > Insecta > Lepidoptera > Tortricidae > Notocelia > Notocelia uddmanniana. The sequence continues at coordinate 4,114,929 of LR991052.1, forward strand.
CAAGGTTTGCAAATCAAAATATAATATTTTTAAGGTTTTTCTTTTGTAAGGTAAATAGCTATCTTCGTTTTAAAAAAAATGTATTCTAAATCTCTCAAATAGAAATTATCTATATTATACCTAAATAACTTAACGAAAGCCCCGCTTGCATGTGGCAGTGTACAGAATTGATCATTTTTATAAATGGAACGTCGCGATGCTACTGCCATTTCGATGTCACTGTACGTCAAACCTTGTGTAGGCTTCTGAAACCTGAAAAATGACAAAATAATCTTACATGCATACATAAACTCACGCCTTCATTCCCAAAAGGACGAATGGAAGGAGGAAACGAATTTCAGTGCCACTTTTAGGAATGGATGGAGGAAATGTGATATTGCAGTGACAGGTTGCTAGCCCAACGCCCTCAACACACTTCAACCTGATTCCCATAGTCGACTCTTACGACACCCAAGGGAAGAAAGGGGGTGGTGCTAATCTAATCCGGTACACACCAAAATAATCTTAATCTTAATAAATGTTAATTACAAGCAAGCAAATTACAAGCTGTGTGAAACGCTTCAACCTCCCGACGTCCCTCTTACTATAGTTAGTTAGTAGCCTACATTAAAAACAATGGGTGAGCTTTTTTTTTATTAAAAATGGGATTGCTCTTGGCCAGCATCTAGCCAGGGGGCAAAGATGAGGCCGACGATGAAGCGAGCTCACCCATTGTTTTTAATGTAGGCTACTATAGTAAAAGGGACGTCGGAAGGTTGAAGCGTTTCACACAGCTTGTAATTCCAGGACAAATTGTGCGCACCTTCGGCATCCATAATTTCTTTAGCCTAAACACTAGTATTAGTACTAGTAGTTAGTGTTTGCCAAAGTCGTCATGTGTCCTGATAATTGCGCCAGTCAATGGAGTTTTTGAGGTCGCATCAAAGTATGAGTCAATACTTAGATTAAACATGTAAAATTATTATAGTCTGGCAACCGGCATTATCATATTTTGACACACCACATGTTATTGGTCCCCGCGATACAGGCACGCCTAGTGCGGGTACCAAAATTAAACCGCTGCTAGTTTTAAGCCGCACTCTGTACAGCATGCTAGAGATAAGTAGGTAATATAAAAACAATTAACTAAACCACTGTATCAACAATGCCTGTCGTTAATAAAAATATTTTCTTTTTTTTTCACTTTTTGCACTTTTTGTTCTCATTGATATTTTTGTATTTTTTAGATTTTTATAGTGTCCTTAAAATAAATTGTTATTAATATAACTCCGGAAAAGTAAAAATTATACGTAAGCTATATTTGAAGACAAAATCAATCAATCACATCAGACCTCGAGGTAACCCGCAACGAACTCCGCCTTTCATCCAGGAGAACATTTGCCCTGCAGGCTCATCGACTCCTGCAAGACGCTAGGACACTGTCGGAGAAATGGCAGGATCGCTGGAGCTCTATAAACCTGCCTAACCGACCGGCATCTCGTTTCCGACCCTACTGCCCGCGTGCCTGGCCTCGTAGGTACTGGGTTCAAATCAATAGGATCCGAGCTTCTAATAAGGGTAGGTGTGCCGAACTCATGCACACGTGGGGGTTCAGATCGGACCCAAATTGTGCCTGCGGCCAGATCCAGTCGATGTCCCATATTACCGAGGACTGCCCACAGCTTGCCATCGAGGGTGGTATCGCCAAGATCCACCAAGCTGACTCAGAGGTTTCAAAGTGGTTGGACCGACTGCCTTTTACTCTGTAGCAAAACTGTGCACTTGCCATACGCAAAATAAACAAATAAGAGAAAATAAAAGATCATCATCATCATGTCAGCCGAAAGACGTCCACTGCTGGACATAGGCCTCCCCCAAAGACTTCCACAATGACCGGTCCTGCGCCACCCGCATCTAGCGGACACCCGCGGCTCTTACCAGGTCATCGGTCCGTGTGCGGGCCTTAAAGGTGGAAATAAAAGATAAATATATATATATTTATATTACTATTCGGAGCGAAGACAAATCCAAAAAATCTGTGATCACACAAATCGTACCGTTCGTCCTTGAGTTATAAATAAAACAGGGAGGGATACCTACAAGAACTATTAAGATCGAAAATTATTATTAATTTAGTTCATTTACGCTGATTATCAAAACCTGCTATTTGTACATTTCTGTTACGTGTAATGTTTATATTAATGAGTTGTAAAATGGTGTAAGTAACACGACTTTATTTTAAACAATATGAATATTAGTAACAACTCTATTGTTTCAACAGTACCATTTTGTATTTATATTTCGAAGTAACTTATGTCACTAGCTTTCTTACAAGATAAGCTTGAAACATGCTGTTTTTTTAATTGAGGTTAAACAAGCTGTAACTCGAAAAAGGTAACAAATATTAATATAGTTTATTTGGCAAAAGTATTGGCTATGTGCGAAGTAGGTGGTGGGGGTAAGCTAGGCGATCGTAGCGCACACCATGGCAGAAATGTGCACTTACCGGGGACCACTGTCAAATTTACTTTCACGTTTTCTATTAGTTTCTTAACGGTTTCCTACTATTCGTTTCGTTTGTATGTATTTATTTATTCTCTTATTTATTTCAGTAAAATTTCCAATACGGGGTCTTTCTCGTTTACTAAAGTAAATAAAATATTCATGTGTCATTATTTGACATCTCTGAGTTTTGACATTGTCTCGGGACCTTTGACGTTTGACGTTTCAGACGTGCACATAGCCAATAGTACTAAGGCTAACCTATTCCCTGTTTACAGGAAAGTCCATCGTTCTGTTCCACCCGGAATATGTAGATACATATTGCCGGATTGTTTTAGAAGGGTCGGAGTTCGCTCATTTCGCTTATAAGTTCCATAATTACAGAGTTTACTAAGGGTCCTCGTAAAATACGGTGACAGAGCACGAGAACATAGAGAAAATAAGTAAGAATAGAGAGCTAACTCCATACATCATTTTTTACTTATTATTTCGTAGTCGACATCTAGCGTCAAATAGCGGAATTATCAGTACAGCTATAAAGATACTAGATGTCACGTATGTCGCTACTGACAAAAAGTGTATTTCTCAACAATTTATTATAAAAAACAAGAGTTCCGGTTAATCCGGTTATAATATTAGCTAAAAATGGTTGAGCATTCGATTGTTCGTTCGTCACGGCGTCTATTGTCGAGTAGCAGTACTGATAATTCCGCTATTTGACGCCAGATGTTGACTACGAAATAATAAGTAAAATATGATGTATGAAGTCATATGGAGTGAGCTCTCTAGTCTTACAAAAAACGACACATATGAGACTCGTCACTGCGTTTAAGGTTCGTCAGTGCGCTGTCGCCGGACCTTGCGTTATACTCCTTACTTACATAGACTGAATATTATCTCTTGTTCTCAGACACACGTCAAGACGTGGTGAAGTCGTACGAGAAACCGGGCCAGAGCTACGGGAACCCAAACATGAATATTGGGTACTCGGAAACCGGACACAACTTGTTCCAGATGATTAAGTGTCATGAGGACAGTTTGCTGCGGCTGCACCATTTAACAGGTGAGGAAGGTCAACGATACAGGCTGTTCTATGAATCATCAGAAAAAATACCATCCATCAGCCAAAGGACGTCCACTCCTGGCTTGCTGCCTCCCCCAAATTCACGGGTAGTATATGCCATAATCGCCACGCTTGGCGTGCGGGTCGGCGATCGCAGTATCTCCACCGCACTCCAGGGATGCTGCTGCCCATTCCCCGGTGGTCTTGGTCGTAGTTTTAGGACATACCCGGCTCCATAGTATGTACCTATGTAATTATCACAAAATTTCATGAGTCGGTTGAGAAATGCGGCCTGTGGAGGAGAACAGCTCCGGCTGTTCCCCTTCTCTTCTTGATCTCAAGATTCGGAATCCAGCAGTCACGTAATCAGTAATCATGTAAGTTTGTGAACGTAATGGGTACGATAGCTAAATCAAACTATCATTTTTACGGTGGAAAATAACACCTACCCTTTCCTTACCCGTAGGTACATTATACGCAAGCTCCAAAACGTGGGAAAACGTTGCATTTAACTACCAGCATCGTAGGCAGGGTCACTACCACCGGGCTACAGTGGTCGACGAAAACAATTCATACAATGAGGCCAATAATTCATTAATACAAACATTACACGAAACAGAGAAATTTACAAATAGCAGACTTTAAAAATCAGCGTAGGTGACCAATAAGCATTAACTAGCTCAATAATATTTTTCAAGGCGTTGTAGTCAATAAATGGTTACAGTAGATATTCGTTTAGTCGTTGTAGGATCCCTCCCATCTCCAATGGATTCCGGTACCGTCTTCAAAGCCAAGTGATCTAATTTGCCTCTTTGTGAGTCTTAGCCTTATGGAGACTGCTCTTATTACGGATATTTGCACTTTCACTCTCGGCCAGTAAATGATCTGAGAGTAGGATTCCCCATTTCTCCTTTAGTTATGATGCGTTTTTTTTAAAGAAACTTATATTGATAGCCGAGCGGCGCGCGCGTACCGCGTGCGGTATGCGAGGTTAAGCAATGTCGGGCGAGGTAAGTCCTTGGATGGGTGACCGCTTTGAGTGTTTACTAACTGAGCGCTCCCTGCTTTGGAAGGCACTTTAAGCCGTTGATCCCGGTTGCTGTCTATGATAGCAGTCGTTAAGCCAAGTTAGAGGCCTCCGGGCGGCTTGTGAACCTCTAATAGTCAAGTTGCCCACTCACTTGGCAAGCCTAATCCCAATAAGGTCTAGTTTCCCCTCGGGTTGGAAGGTCAGATGACAGTCACTTCCGTAAAAACTAGTGCCGACGCCAATTCTTGGGATTAGGTAGCGGACCCCCAGGCATCCTTCAGGATGCAACTGTACTGGGAATGACGCTAGGAGGATGATGATATTCAGTGCCTTTTTTTTTTACCTGGGGAAATGCATGTTTTAGCATCCCGCCTAGCCGGGAAACTAGGACAGGTATGACGGACTCCCGGAAACCGCCCAGACTACCGTCTAAAACCACCAGGGTATGCCCATCACACAGCATTAGTGGCGGTGACACGGGATCGCCAAGGCACACAACCGCGAACACCGCCTGCTGCGACAGCCGAAGCTGTCCCCTCTCGGTCGAGGCTTGCGCCCCCCATCCGACGGCAAGCGTGCAGGGCGACACCACACACTTGCCGCCCAAAGGACCTCCACGCCAGGAGAGAGTGAAAAACCCCGGATTTACTCCCTCAGGTTCCCTTGTAACTTTTTATAGAGGTTTTTTCCCTCGCAGCCACCACCCGGCCCCGGGCGCGCCGGCCAGAACCCTTCCCCTTCCCCCAGACCCGCGAGGATCCAGGGGAACTGGAAGAGCCCAGACACTCGTGGAGGTTACCCTACTAGCGCCCCATGATATTTAGTGCCTAGGGCAATTCATATAAATGATTACCTACGTCTTTTTTTCAGCAGCCGGCCGTCACAACACCTACGAACAAACGTACCAAACGGAGCTACCCTGGTACTCAAAACAGCAATACATGAAGCCAGACTACATAGCATATGAGGACCCACTCCGGCGCAAGCTAGAAAAGGAAAGCGAGGGGGAGAAAGATAAGGACGAGAGGAAAAAGCCTAGAAGGAATAGGACCACTTTCTCTAGTCAGCAGTTGGCTGCTTTGGAGAAGGTGAGGTATTGATTTTAATACGAGCTTATTATGGCCAATAAGGTCCAATTTGCTACTACTGTTGGAACGGGATCCTGTCACTTGACCCTACTAACTTTTAAAAACTTACCTACAAATAGTGCCAGTTAAATAAAAGCTTATAAAAAGTATAAGATGTTGTAAAAAGTTATTGTATAAGATAATAATTTCAACGATTATGCTATTGCAGGTGTTCGAGAAGACCCACTATCCGGATGCGTTCGTGCGAGAGGACTTGGCTGCGAGGGTCAATTTAACTGAAGCCAGGGTCCAGGTGTGTTGTGTTGTACCTTGCCTTTGTCATTTATACAGGGTGGGCCCTGTAACAGGAGCAAAATATTAAACAGTCCTCTATTAAGCGAGCCAGCTATTATTTCCAAGCGGTCTCTGGTGAAAATAAGTTTTTTGTTTGTTTTGTTTTCTTCAAAGATAGCTTACGTTTATTTTTTACTCTTCTGGAGTAATAATAACAAACTGTTTATTATAAATACCCTATAGACAAAAAAAATGAAACGATTATGACTTATAACTTGATATTAAGTAAGTACCTCAAAAACTGAATTAACTGACGCGCTATAATCTCGTAATGTCACGATCCATTACTTGGAGGTCATAACTTGAGATCAAATTTTCTCCGCATAGAAAAAAGATAGACACAGGGAGTAGTAGTAACTCCCTGCAGCAGCAAAGCGTCCTTCTAAATGGTACTGTTACAAGGCCCACCCTGTATATCATAAATAAATATTTGGGGGCAATCTGACAAAAAATAACCTATTCCCAAACTAAACAAAGCTTGTACTATGGATACTAGGCGACGTTATACATCCTTATACATACATATAGATAAAGACTTGAACACATAAACAACGTCCAAAACTCGGGAAGAATTATTCGTGCTCATAACACAAATAAATACCCTGACCGGGATTCGAACCCGGGACCACTAGCTCCGTAGGCAAGATCATTACCAACTAGACTGAAGTGGTCGGGTAATGGATATGGCCAACAACTCGTCACAAGAAGGGAATTTTTAACAAATAAACACCGACTGCAAACTTTGCCAGACCCCATCCTCTTGGTAATTTGAGTACCTTATTTTTTGCCTTACCCCATCCTCTGGGTTGTTAATTTTAGGAGTTCCCTCGATTTTTCCAAGACTCCGTCATCAGAACCAGACTTGGTGACAATGGGACCAACTAGAAAACGCACACTTTCAAACAAAAAAAGAATTTTTGAAATCGGTCCACTAGTCCCCGAGTAATCGGTGAACATACATAAAAAAAAAAAAATCCGACGAATTGAGAACGTCCTCCCTTTTTGAAGTCAAACAGTTGTAACTGGTCACAAGCAGAATACACGGTCGCTCAGCTATCTGCGCTGAAGGGTGTGCGACAGTTCTACTAAGCTTTGATTTCTAAGCTGACGACGGTCGAGCGTACCAATAGGTACGTACACCATTTTCTATGGAACACCGCACAGCGACGCTCTCGTCGCGTCAATAAAGGATGATTCACAGTAGGCCGTTCCGTGTCCGGGCCGGCCCGTTTTCTTCTAGAGAAATACGCCGGCCGTTGCGTTTGCTGTCATAGATGGTGTTCTGTGAATCGTCCCTAAATCTGCCGCTTGGGTGTGTTCCATAGGGTGTATATTCGTAATGTCGTACGCGCGACCAACGAACACTTCTCCTTGCCTCGCTTGTAACCAGATAAGAGCTGTTTGACGGTGTGACAAATAGAACCAGATTTGCACTTATTTATTTAATCGTATGGCATTTATTTACGAACCGTGAGATCTTCGAGAAGACAAGTACGGTTGCCAGTTTTTGTTGCAGTTTTAGCACCACCAAGGGGTCACGTGTAGGGTAACGGTGGGTACTCCCTACAGACGTGGTGCAACTTCGACCCCCCTTTGTCAAGTGAGTGGGCAACTTGACTGTTAGAAGTTCTCAAGCCGCCCGAAGGCCTCTAACTTGGCTTAACGACTGCTGTCGAGACAGCAGCCGGGATCAACGGCTTAACGTGCCTTCCAAAGCACGAGAGCGCTCAGTTAGTAACCACTCAAAGCAGTCACCCATCCAAGAACTGACCTGCGCCCACATGCTTAACCTCGCATACCGCACGCGGTAGGCGGGTGCCGCTGGGCCACGAGATTTGCACTTCTACAAAACCACTGACCACTTAACCCTAAAGTGGTCGGTGTACAAAACTATGACAAGAAAATATACGTAGAATGGAACAAAATTTCCATGTGACGGATTAAAACAAATTATAGGTCAGATTTTTGCGTCATGGCCAGCAGTAACACATTTTTGGTTGGACGAGTTGTTGCCTAAAGCCATAACATTAAAAGTTGGCAGCTGCTTTACGGTGAAGGAAAACATCGTGAGGAAACCGGTCGTATCTAAAGAGTACATTATACTCGTATATACTGAGAGATTATATATCCCAACAAAGTCTAAGTTTTTCCTCAGGGTTGGAATGTCCAACGGCACTTCGTAAAACTATAGAGCCTACGCCAAATCTTTGAATTAGGTGTCAATTAAAGCTGATCCCGGGGCCCCTTTAGGAAGATGGCAAACGTCTTTGTACCTCTGCAATTGACAACATTTCAAATTTTAAGTAGTATGAAATCTTAACTCATTTCGTTAATTTGTTAACAAGAAACCCCAATATAGGTATATATATATTTTATTTTTATTGCTTTTGGTTTTCTAAATATTCACGAAAATGTGATGAAGCCGACCATCGTCGTAATATGAATTGTACGTCACTAGTATGAATTGTAACAGTTACGGCGCACAAAAAGAACAGCAGTTCACTTTCTTAGTAACAGTGCTTCGGTATGATTTGTTACGCTGTTGCTTATCGCTTACTCTCTTTTAGAATGAGGAACTTTTGAAATTGATTTATTTATATGGAATTGGGGATATTTTCAAGAATTTAAAAATGTGGTTTCACTTAATTTTTTATCCTCTATTTGCTTTCATAGGAAAAAAGCCTACTTAAAAAATGAAATGTTGTCAATGGGATAAATGGACCTTCTTAGGGATTGGTAATAGTTATTTATTATACAAGGGTGCAAAGTTGTATTTTACCCGCAAGTGTGGAATTGAAACACGAGCCAGCGAAAGGATTCTATAGTTGAACCACGAGCGAAGCGAGTGGTCCCAAAATAGAATCCTGAGCGTAGCGAGTGTTTCAACTCACGAGAAGTAAAATACAACTTTGCACCCGTGTGTAACACAAAACTTTTCTCCTCACTATAGCGAGGAAAGTGCAACATGCAAAAAACCACAGATCCACACGCATGATTTTCATCACTGGAATCACAGATTTTTTTACGATATTATAACAGAAAACTCTGGAAGTTGTGTATAATATTTACGTGAGTCGGAGTCGGTGACAAGTTGTGTATATTTTAGTTGACATTGACAATGATGACATTTCTGACGATGCGTTTTGAAATTGCATCGACTCAACTTGTGCGTTTACAATTATACTCAATATCATTATAAAAAAATGTTAGTTATAGAATATTAAGGTTTACGACTTAAATCATTAAATAAAGCTAAATTTGGTATTTTTTATTAAATTCGTAAACCATTTTTAATGTTAATTGATATCAAACCAACCATTATTATGAGCGTTTTACGTTTTGTTATCTGTCAAAAGCTACGCAAACACGCTCCAAAGTCAAATTACTTTCCCCACTTGTGGATAAAATGCCTTTTTACCCGCTTGTTTCAAAGGATAAAAGGCGGCTTTCCGAGCTAGTGAGGGGAAGAAATATTTTTGCCGTCAATATCGATACCCAAATCCAGCCACCAAAATTGCACCTCCGATAACGGAGTCTACTTATGTGATTTTTTATACGAGCATCGGCTGTATTGACAGCTTTAGAAATTAGTGTAGACTTCATTAGGTTCAGTTCACTGTCAATACGGCACATCCTTAGAAACTGTGTCAACCGTACTTACTTTCAAAATGTTCCATACGCCACCATCCTGGCCTCTGACACCGGAGAACGCCACTTCTTTATTCAAAAGTTGAGTAGATGTTTGAGGGCTTTGTCGTTCCCAAAACCCATCATCTATAAATGGTGCTAACTTACTTACAGAATAGTCTCATACAAAATTTCCCCACAGGTATGGTTCCAAAACCGCCGCGCCAAGTTCCGCAGAAACGAACGCTCAGCGCTCTCCAGCCATCGCACCACCGTCCAATCTCCAGAACCTGTACCAGTCCCCATACAATCCGACCGTACTGAGCTGAGGAAAGACTGGCTGCACTTCCAACCACCCTTCAACGTGCCTATTAACACTGTCTACCAAAACGAGTACCTCATGATGCAGAATAATCGGCAGTACGTCCCAAATGTGGCACAGAATATGGGCTATGGGACCACTGAAGGCTACGGGTCGTGTGGTCTTATGGGATATACCGCTCCGTTGCAATCCCATACGCCATACAATCTAAACTTGCGGTTAAGACCACACGACTTCTCGATTAATAATATTACCTTATAAACTTGTATGAATTAAATATTTCTGTATATTTGGCGTTTTTATTTTTATCCCTGCTTTACACAAGATATATCAACTGGGCATTCTGAAACATTGGTGATTCAGCTCCATCTGGCGGGGGGTTGCTGTAACATTGACGGTTCGGCTCCATCTAGCTTGGAGTAGCTGTAACATTGGCGGTTCAGCTCCATCTAGGAAGAAGTAACCGAAACATTGGCGGTTAAGCTCCATCTAACGAAGGGTAGCTGTAACACTGGTTGTTTAGCTCCATCTAGCAAGAGGGTGTTGAAAAAATGGTTGTTCAGCTGGAGCTGATACAGCATTCTCTCGCTAGGTGGAGCTGAACCGCCTGTGTCACAGCTCCCCTCGCTAGACGCGTAAGATTTCGCTTCACTCAGCATTCAGTGTACCGCCCTCGCCGTAAATATATCATTTTGCTCCCTTGCGACACAATCCTGAATTGACAACATTGAATTTTTTTAAACAGGTTTTTTCCGAAATACCCCAATTTTATATAAATAAATGAATTACAAAGGTTCCTCATTCTAATAGAGAGTAAGTGACAAGTAAGGCGTCACAGCGTAATAGGTAAATAATACAGAAGCACTGTTACTAAGACAGATATACTAAAGAAAGTGAACTGCTGTTCTTTTTGTGCGCTGTGAATGTCACAATTCATACTAATGACGTCATTACGACGATGGTAGGCTTTATTCACATTTTTTGTGAATATTTAGAAAACTATAATAATAGCTATAAAAATATAAAAATTATATTTTAGGGTGTCTTGTTATTAAATTAACGAAATGAGTCCAGATTTCATACTACTTAAAAAATTTAAATGTTGTCAATTGTTAAAACAGTAGGTACAGACAGTCTAAAAGTGATCTAACAGTTTTGGACTATTTATTTACCGATTTCAATAGAAGAAACTCAGTTCGTCTGCAAGTTTGCTTGTTCTTTTTTTATGTATGTTCCCCGATAACTCTTGACCACGTAGGCCGATTTTGATAATTATTTTTTTGTTTCAAAGCAGGTACCCCGACATTGGTCCCATATACCAAAACTAGGTGAAGGTCTTATGATAGGATCTAAGAGCAATCGAGAGAACTCCTTGAATTTGATAGGCACGCATATGCCAATTTCGGCATTTTCTTTAGGTAACCAATTGGCCAAAGTATTGGCTCACGCAAACCACAAATTGAGACATAGCAAGTACAAAATTGAAGTCGGTTTTTTTTTGGTATAAATTATTTGTAAATTTGGGTACAAAAGTGCTAAACATACAGTATGTATATATTCTTCGCAGTGCAAAAGTCGAACAAAACAGTACTGCATGTTATCTAGATTATTTGTTGGTGTGTAAATAAAAACTAATTTTCGGATGATTTTGACAGTTTTTAACATTTATTTTTTAATTTTTACAGTGAATTTTATAGAAACATTAACAAGTGATTTTTCATTATCAAAAACTTTTCATTGTAAACCATTCCCCTAAAAGTAGCGCCATCTATCGATGACTTCGATCAGAAAAGCATACCGAAGTGATCGCTAAAATATTCACTGGACTAGAGATAACCTATTCATAAGCCAAACCTGAAGTTGGAAGAGGTTTGAATATACAGTAACTGAGAGGCGGATAACACACGAACCAGCGCGGGGTGTGCATGGATCGTACAGATTACATACAGAGCCTTTAAATGCACTCGCAACGCCGGCGCCAAGCTGTGTGTCAACAGCCTTAGTATCGCGTATTTAGCGAATTAACGCATTGTGAAGAAATGCGTGTAAAATGGAAGATATCAGTCCAACTAACTATAGAAATAATCTTATACGAGCGATGGGCACTGGCGAAATCAAAGACAACTATTAGGTACATTTCAAAGCGGTTTTATATAGGAGTCAGTATACATTCATCAAAAATAGTTTTTAGTGCCTATCGCTCAGTCCACAATCCGTCTGGATGAAATCACTTCTGACAATAAGCTCACTCGTAACTATACTTTTACAAAACGATTCGTTAGTACTTTTGTAATACAAATCACTATTTTATATATCCGTCACACTTAATTGCCGTTAATAATAAACATAAACGTTCATCAAATCTATTTTATCTAAAATGCCGTTAAAATTCGTTTAATCTTATCTTGTCACTTTGACATTTCTAATTATAAGAGGGACCAACACATTTTAGTAAACATAGATTTGCTAAATTCGTCAAGATAATAGCACAAAATACACTCTAGTTATGGGATCTTGGTATCGTTATAAATGATAATATTAGTACCCACAATTGGTATTCATTATTACAAATCAAATATTACACTTACATCATTCAGTCCTAAGGACATATGTCCTTTCCTAGTCACTCTAAAAATGTATATAAAGGAGTGAAAAAGATTATTCGTTGTTGTAAATTTCAATATCGAAGGGAAACGGAAAGTATGATGTTTAATTCTGATTATTTTGTAAGCATGTTGTGTATGTAGTAGTAGTGTTTTTATAGACATTCCAGGTTCGATTCTTTTAATAATTTTATGTCGTACTACCGCATACACAACTTCATAGACTCCTCATAGAGTAAATGAGAAACCATATACTTATCAGACCCATCGCATCTGGTTTTTACACAATTTCCGTTTTAACGCAGACAATATTCTGGACTTTACAGTTCTAATATTCTATAACCAGGTGTTTGAGCACTATTCAACACAATAAAACAAAGGTAACAAGGGCTAGAATAGATTAGAATACTATTACCTCTATTCTTCTTCTCTTTCTGCTATTATAACAAGTTATTTTCTGCAATGCAGCCAGTACGTACTCGCAAAGACCTCAAAATGTTTTTAATCTCAGTATTTCTTAACAGTGCACTTACATTATATCAGTTAAGCGACAGTGGACGTATTTCTAGCAGAACTTTATTTATGCCGAGTAACGTTCGATTTATTCTTGCTAATTTACTTTTATTAATTACTAATGATTCTTCACGAGATACAGATGGAGATGTTACCTTTGCTTATTGCCTTAAAAGAATGGAATCATCCACAAAGGATAAGTAAACAGATGTAGATAGAAAGTTATCAAAATTTCAACATTATAGTTGACAACATGACCCTAGTCATGTTCATTTGTTCTAGAAAATATATGAGTGTGCGTAGTTAGGAAGGGGGAGGGCGAAGGATTCGATTCAACCTGGGTTACACCTTTCTGGGGGTGACAACCGCGGGTGTCACGATCGACGGTGCCAGCTCCCTCCCCCCTCGCGTTTTCCGGTTGCCACCCATAATAGAGCAGCTACGGTGTGTGCGACCTCTTTTCATACATGTATGATTCTTGAAGCACAGCACCATGTCTGACGATTTTCCAACTTGTTTGATTACATCGTTAAATTGGGCGTCGTGAGATATTTGCCGAAAATAGCGCTGTAACTTAGAGAATAATACAAGTTGAAAGAAAACCTTTACATTGTTACACATGTGAGCGAAAAATTACATTTATTAGAAACAGTAATTCATACATAAGAGGTAGTAAGTACATCGATCGCATTTCGCGGTAATACGTCTACATTTAAAATTGAATATAATCAGCCTATTAACCCCTTGGGTCACAGGCCTTTAAAATACATCTAAACACACGGCATGCCTCACAAGGCCTAGTGTACAATGTAAATCATTTTTACAAAAGAGAAAAATTCGTTGAATTTAGGAACAAAAATTAACACTAACCTTCTAACAACTTGTTTAAAATTTCGCTAGAAAAATATGTTCAGATGACGGGCAACTGCCGTGTGTTACACTAACTTAAAACTAGGCAGGCCTTTCAAATTGATCGCGTAATGTTGGGGTTGGGACTATCCCTGAAAATGTTCTCGAACACGAATCAAAACCGTAATTTTTTTACTAGGTAAAATCTAATTACCAACAAAAAATCCTTGTATCTTTATTTGTAGACGTTCAAAAAATCAATGATCGGAATAGCCCCGAAATAAGAATGTGACGATCCATATAAGAAGATAACCTCTTTCAGACAACAGATTTTAAAATCCAGAGGGTAAGCCAATGCCGATAATTTTTTTTTGACAAGTTCAAAAGGCCTGGCGTCCAATAATTGCAGGTCCCTCACAACGCATCCTCGGGATCTATAGCGACCTTATGTAACTTTCACTGCTAACAATTTCGTAGCGAATCGCTCGTAGTCGAAGAAATGCGCATGTAGAGAAAAGCGCCTACGAAATGAGCGCCCGCGCAGCGGACTCCCGGCACAGACAATTCAACGGCTGCACTTTACTGGAGTCCGTCTAGAAAGTTCTAATTCCTTTGACTCTCGTGAGGTGCACGCTGACCAGCCGTTTGGTGAGAATCCATTACTCTCGACCACAAACAGCCGATATTTGGCTGAGGTTTTATTTAAAGTGGACTAAGTTATCATCTCATTTGGACAGTCACTGGGTAATAAGCTGTTTCGTCTGCCGACTGATGCTTATTTCTATGGCATAATGTGTTAATGTAAGCTACACATTCATAAACTGCCTATCGTCTGACATAATGAACAAAGCACAATGGAAAGGTATCGCCGACACCGGGATGGCAATTGAGAGAGAGGGGGAATAAACCATCCATTTTTAAAATATTTTTTTGATTAACACATTATGCCTGAACCGTATAAAATCGGCTTGTAATCAAGCACTAAGTCTCCGGTTTTAGCACACTAAATTTATCGTGAATAAAACCGTTAAAACTTCCCCTGGATTTGTTAACAGAAACTACAATAAAAATAGCGTGCTAATTTAACCGAAGCCACATTCAAAGAAAATAAACGGTGGAAAGAAAAAGATTAAACACGAAAAAACTGTTTTTCAACAGAATCTTCCAAGACATGTCTTCAGTTTTATGAACACGTAACTTTTGAGCAAATCCGAAATTAGACGATGAAACTAGCTAGAAGACGAAAACAAAATAACAGATATTGCCTATCCAAGACCAATAATAAAAATGACTCCACAAAGGATCCTAACTTTCACCTAACTGCTAGGATTCATCATCCTCCTAGCGTTATTCCCAGTACAGTTGCATCCTGAAGGATGCCTGGGGTCCGCTACCTAATTCCAAGAGTTGGCGTAGGCACTATTTTTTATGGAAGCGACTGCCATCTGACCTTCCAACCCGAGGGGGAAACTAGACCTTATTGGGATTAGGCTTGTCAAGTGAGTGGGCAACTTAACTGTTAGAAGTTCTCAAGCCGCCCGGAGGCCTCTAACTTGGCTTAACGACTGCTATTATAGACAGCAACCGGGATCAACGGCTCGACGTGCCTTCCAAAGCACGGGAGCGCTCAGTTAGTAACCACTCAAAGCGGTCACCCATCCAAGGACTGACCTCGCCCGACATTGCTTAACCTCGCATACCGCACGCGGTACGCGGGCGCCGCTGGGCCACGAACGCTCCGAAACGAACACGAACGAACAATTTCGTTTCGTCGATGCAGACCACCGTGGGATGGGCAGCAGCATCCCTAAAGTGCGGTGGAGACACTGCGATCGCCACCCCTCATGCCAAGCGTGGCGATTATGGCATTTACCCTCCATGAAATTGGGGGAGGCCTATGTCCAGCACTTCCAGCAGTGTACGTAATTGAGCGGATATGGTGCATCGATGCAACGAACTAAAAATGAAGCTTCTGTAACTTCTGTTTGAAAAAACCCGTCTGCAAATTGTGGTCCTGATCAGTTACAATAAAAGGTCGACGGAATCATATACAAACGATATGAACCAAAGATGAATCGTAAACAGTATTTTGCAGAAGAAATTGATGTAGAGATGGTGTATATGAGAGTTAGTACCTACAACAAAATCTAAGCTTTTCAATGCTAATTAGGGATGAGGTTGAATCTGGTAAAAAGACAGACATCAAATGTCCTTATTCATAAATGTATCAAAACCGTGTTGTATTTTAGTCATGACGTTTGGTGTATTTGTAATTTGTATAGCGCTCGCGATACACTGGAGCGGCCTGCGGCCGCGGTTAATAGTAAATTTGACAGCTAATGACAAGTTTACTATTGACCGCGCGGCTTAGGCCGCGCCAGTTTGTGACAGGCTTAATGATTGTTTGGTTTATCTTCCACTTTAGTGTCTTTTGTAAAAAAATTAACCTTTTTTTACGAGCTGATACTATTAAAATTGTATGAATACTTTTCGTGCATGTAGCTACCCAAAGCCTAGATAAGAAGATTTGAAAGAATGCCAAGGTGAATAGACGAGGTAATGAAAGGAAATTAATTATCAAATTTAGAAAATGGAATTCTAAAGGGACATGGAAGAAAACCTCTCAAAGACTTGGGCAGTTAATTTTGATACCTTAGAGCTAGCCTGGTTCTTTCAATTGTGACTAAAGTTGCCCTGTTTAAAACGTTTCAAAACACGCTTCTACTGGTTCTAGTCAAAATGTGTAACTTCAACTCATTCTGTTAGAAATCGGAAAAAACCTCTCAAAGACTCAGCTAACTTGAAAATGATGTTTATCAGGTCTTTTTAGTTAGTTTGATTTTTTTTTATGGAAAAACTTATATAAAATCTAAATTTTCAAGTAAAGCCTGAATCACACCGCGCCATCACCGGCGCGGCCTGCGGTGGCAGTCAATAGTAAATTTGACAGCTAATGACAAGTTTAAGATTGACCGCCGCGGCCAGGCCGCGCCAGTATGGTGAGAGGCTTAAAAACAGACCCAAAATGAAAAACAAATGACTTTCTAAATTTACACTCGGAATAACATTTTTGTTATTTAGTTTTAATTTTATTTTAGGATCTTATATTCCATTCCGCTTTAACATTTAGTTATCAGTTCAGTTCGATTATTTTCGGACTTATTCCATTTAAAAAAATAGTTAAGTATATCTTCGATCTAATGTGGCACATCTCTTTACGTTCATATAATAAAATTGAATAATAATAAAAATGTGAATATTTAAGTGAGTAACGAATGTTTCCTAATGCCATGTTAAAGAAAACACAATGCGCGACTATATTTTCACGTATCTCCTCATCTTAGCCGTGCCGGTTTCAAAGCCCGGGAGCCCGGGTTCCACCGGCCACCTAACCCCAAATATCTAGACACTAGGTTTTTTGGGGAAGCGTCTGCCGCCTGACCTTCCAACGCATAGAGGAGTCTAGTACAGGGGTTAGGCTTCGTCAAGTGGGCAAATTGACTGATTGATTTTCAAACTTTTTTTTTTTATTTATTTTCAAAAAAAAAGTTACATTTTTCTAATTGAGAATTACTCGCCAAACTAAACGTTTGATGGCGAGACGCGCTTCTTTATTATAACAAAATTAACTTAACCTATTTCATTACCAGCTTAATTGCTAATGATTTTTTAATCAAACCAAATGTTCTTAACCAAATATTTCTTCACAGTATACAGCTTTGTGAGAAGGAAAAAAAAACATATTGCAGCTAAAAGAGGCTTGACAAGTTTCATAGACATAAGTTCTAACCAAGTAGAGTAAAATTTGTTAGGTTAGGTTAGGTTATCCAGGAGCCATTCCTTTAATTTTGTTTTTAATATAAATTTACTAAATAATGGACTACTCGGCTTACTTACCGACAAAATTATCATAACCATGAACCGAACTTCCTGCGAAATGTCGGTAAGCCAATCGCCACGATCTAGCAAGTATTGTTAGGCCTCGAATACTTAATTCAAAAACTAAGGTTGGGTTGCACTAAATCGTCTGTAATTGTAAGCTGTGTTCGTAAAAATCTGAATGTATGGAAAGTTTGACAAGTTTCTATGGGATGACAGCTGCCGGCGCCATATTTAACGTTGATCGGTCTGTGATCGTAAGTTGGTGCAACTCAGCCTAAATGATTCGTGCATTAATTGCGAAATCTGTAATGCCTTATATGAAATCAAAATATTTACCTACACCATGCATTTTAATCAGAGAGCAATTGACGGCTTATGTCTGTGATTCTATTTGTATGTTACAATTACAAAGAGA
Organism: Notocelia uddmanniana; assembly: GCA_905163555.1. NCBI lineage: Eukaryota > Metazoa > Arthropoda > Insecta > Lepidoptera > Tortricidae > Notocelia > Notocelia uddmanniana. The sequence continues at coordinate 4,133,135 of LR991052.1, forward strand.
TAGTTACCTAAGGGGTTCGTGAGCGCAACTTCTAACGCGTCTTCAGAACAAAGGCGCTTATTAAAACCGAATCCTTATTAAAATGGTTTCACAGAAAATTCTACATACATGAATATCGTTCTATAATATATATTATATCGTTAACTACCGTTGGGAACGATCGTCCCGGAATGTCCGAGTTGGAATAAGTTACCCATTTATTGTGGTATCTACAAGAGCAACCTATTTTAATCTCTATGCCTTTACCTTAACAGCTACAGTCGCGCATATTAGCCGTTAACATATTTTAATATACCGATATACTCGTATGTATACTAAAGATATTTCCTAATACTAAAGACCTTACTTCACATCATACGACTAACCTAGAAGAGAATTCATATCCATCCTTTTCAAGAAAATTAACGTTAAAAACATGAATATGCTGTCAAATGAAGAGCAGTCCCTAAAATTAGATTGATCACATATATTATGTATCCTTGTATCCATAGGTATTTATCATAATAGTCAAAATGTTAGCAAGAAGCAACAAGTCCTCTTTTTATTAACAGTCCTGCAGTCAAGAGATCTTTTTTTAGGGTTCCGTAGTCAACTAGGAACCCTTATAGTTTCGCCATGTCTGTCCGTCCGTCTGTCCGTCCGTCCGCGGATAATCTGTGACCGTTAGCACTAGAAAGCTGAAATTTGGTACTAATATGTATATCAATTACGCCGACAAAGTGGTAAAATAAAAAGTGGAAAAAAATATTTTATTAGGGTACCTCCCCTATACGTAAAGTGGGGAGTGTTTTTTTTTTCATTTTAACCCTAACGTGTGATATATTGTTAGATAGGTATTTAAACTTAAATAGGGGTTTACTAAAATCATTTTTTGATAATGTTAATATTTTCGGAAATAATCGCTCCAGAAGTTAAAAAAAATGTGTCCCCCCCCCCCCTCTAACTTTTGAACCATAAGTTTTAAAAATATGAAATAAATCTCAAAAGTAGAATTTTATAAAAACTTTTTAGGAAAATTATTTTGAACTTGATAGGTTGAATAGTTTTTGAAAAAATTACAAAAATAATTTCTGAACTAAGTTTGTAATTTAACCGTATAAACAGGTGTTTATTGTACCTGTCATTTCTACAAAATCACAATGAAATGATGTGCTTTCAAATAAAGTAAAACCTGTGGGCCCGTTTTTAGGGTTTTGTGTTTCTGTACTTAATATGTCAACTTAATGTGACGGACGGAAAACTACGGAACCCTACACTGAGCGTGGCCCGACACGGCCGGTTTTTTTAAATTAAAAATGGACTTACGTTTGTGCATAGTGTAACTTATTGGAAAATTATGACAAGGTCTAAGGTGGCACACGCAACCTGTTAGCTCTTAAGGTGTTTGAAACAAACTCACAATAAGTACAATTCCTACTTGCGTCAGTAAAAAAGAGGCGCCTTATTGCCACCGCCAAAAGATACCCTTTTGCTAGAGAATTAAATTATTAAGGAATGGCACAAACTGTTAGAAACTATTTGAAAGGTGCAGGGCCTTTTTAAGATGGTTGCGGACCGAAGGAAAGAGAAAAAAGCATAGAAATTTGCATACGACCGAATTGTAGTTCAGAAAATCTATGATTATATTTTTCCTAATATATTTCATTGGGTGATCCATAAAATATTTGTGGTAATGTTCTTAAAACCCAGGTGCTCTGAAATCGATTGTTTTAGATAGATTTGGACTCCTGCTAGGCAGCCAACCAATTTATAGATCCCTAGTCCCTTATAAGGATTTTTTTTACTTTTTCTACAAAAATATGATTTTCACACATAGGTTAATATTATATCAGGTACAATAAAGAATTGCTTCCATTCTCGACAAACCATAAATCCAAACCAATTAGCTAAAATACAGACAACTTTCCGATTATTTCTGAATTGTGCCTGATATAAGTAAAATGACGTAACTAGTGCGGCAGTATATTTCGCTTTTATAATATTAAGTACATTAAACTATCAAATTATTGAATCCATGAATACACATTATTTTTGACCTAGAAGATTAATCGATAATTAAGCTACACGATTCTTATTTAACTACTAAGATATACCTAAGAACTATTACAATTATTCGATCAAACGAGTTATCTCTTAATATACCACTTATATTCGACAAGTTCTTCGAACGAAACCGAACGCGAAACCAGGCTGAAGAATCGATATTAAAAGTGTACAGTGTCGTTTATATCGATTCCGACTACGACTTAGCTATCTAAACGATCGATTTTTGACGCCACAGCTAACGATGTCGACCAAATACGATGTCCTCACGTAGAGCTGAGGGCCTACTCCGAACTTCGAAAATCGAACTTCGTGTCGTGCCGTCCCTTTCACTGTCGTTTTATACATTATATGACGGAAAGGGACGGTACGATACGAAGTTCGATTTTCGAAGTTCGGAGTAGGCCCTCTGAAGGAGTGAAGACCGCGGCAACGAATACAAATAAGTTTTTTTCCGAATAAAGTTACTTTCGTTTTCGAACACGATAGCGACTAACACGAATTCAAAAATTAACGGTTTTTTTTTTCGGTTACCTGAACCATTTTTCGATATCGATTACGATTTTTCATTAAAATCTAGCCAAGGGGCAAAGCGACGGTGAGGCCGACGATGAAGCGAGTTCACCCAGAGGATGCCTATTCACTCGTGCCTTAAAAAGTCTAGGATATATGAACTCGGAAATACAAATACAATACGAATCGCGCTAGTTAATACGATGAACCTCCCAAATTCTAGTTCAACGCCGCTATAACCTATAACTGATGTGGATTACGATAACAGACATGCCGATATAGGGTCGAATACGAAACATCTATTTAGCAATATAAGCTACGGTGAGGATCTCCACGTATTCCGTAATTTTTTTGAGTAAGTTTTTTTTTTCAATTGTTTACGGCCCGTATAAGGCAACGGGTACAATGAGTTATCTGTGATAAGACCCCTTAAACAAGCAACTCTTATATCATTACAAACGGAAGACATGTATTATACTAGTTTATAAAATACATGCCTACTAATTAGTTACGCGAATGAATGCCACTTAGCTTTCGCTATTCTAGAGTATCGCTATTATACCTACATACTTTACATATTATGAGTTTTTAGTAGTTATAATGTTTGAAAGGAATTACAACTAATAACTACATTAACACGAAAACATCGCACAAAAAACACAGTATGGATTGAATCTTGAAATGATGTTTTCTCGTAGTAAATTTCGCAGCAATGCCTGACACGCAAGCTCAAAAGACAAAAATAAATTGAACGATATCATCGAAAGGTGGGGTAGCAACAATGCGTTTCGTAAAGTTCGTAAAAACAATCTAGAAGAAAATTTGTTAAAAATCTGCGGCAAGGCGAGCTACAGTAACCTTAATCATCATTATCAGCATATACATACGTCCCCATATTCCCCACGCTGGCCTAAAGCGAGAGAGACCACATACGCCTTTAAATTTCTTCGCAGGTTTATGTAGGTGTTTGTGTTATGTTCAAGATGTTTTGCTTCACCGAAAAGCTAAAGGTAAATATCAAATGATATTATGTAAGTTCAGGAAAACTCATTAGTACTAGCCCTTCATACATGCAAGACGCAAATGTATTAAGACACAAATGGAATCTATTTCAATCAGACCATGACGAATAATTAAGGAAACCGCGAAACTGTAACGTGAGATGACCATACAAAGAAGTCACACCAGGTTGGAGCGCAAAATCGAGTGCCTGCAATGTAAACGTTTGGTAACAAGAATTTCATCCATTAAGTGATGACATAATCTCAAGAACGAATAGTATATAGAATAGTAGTAGATAGAAATTCACTGAGCTATTGTCAAAGACGAATGCTCAAGAAATCAGAGCGACTGCTACCTCACAAGATAATGTGGGTAAGGCTCTTTTAAAAAAAGAGGAGGAATTCATATGGAAATTCAACAGCTATGTCAAAGACGAATGCTCAAGAAATCAGAGCGACTGCTATCTCACAAGGTGATGTGGCTCCTTGGAAAAGACAAATATAAATTCGTGTAAAAATGCAACTGGGAAATCCGCATGGAGCATAATAGGGAACAAAGAAAGACGAATAGAAATTCATCTGGAAATTCAACAGAGCTGTTGTCAAAGACGAATGCTCAAGAAATCAAATCAACTGCTACTTCAAAAGATGATGTGGGTAAAGCCCCTTGGAAAAGACGAATGAAAATTCATCTGGAAATTCAACAGAGCTATTGTCAGACGAATGCTCAAAAAATCAGAGCAACTGCTGTCTTACAAGATGATATTGGTAAGGCTTCTTGGAAAACACGGATAGAAATTCAACTTAAAATGCAACTGGGAAATCCGCATGGAGCATAATAGGGAACAAGGAAAGATTCAACTGGAAATTCAACAGAGCTATTGTCAAAGATTAATGATCAAGAAATCAGAGCAACTGCTACCTCACAAGATGATATTGGTAAGGCCCCTTGGAAAAGACAAATAGAAATTCGTGTAAAAATGCAACTGGGAAATCCACATGGAGCATAATAGGGAACAAAGAAAGACGATTAGAAATTCATCTGGAAATACAACAAAGCTGTTGTCAAAGATGAGTGCTCAAGAAATCAGAGCAACTGCTACCTCACAAGATGATGCGGGGTAAGGCCCCTTGGAAAAAACGAATAGAAATTCATCTGAAAATGCAACTGAGAAACCCGCATGGAGCGTAATAGAGAACAAGGAAAGACGAATAGAAATTCATCTGGAAATTCAACAGAGCTATTGTCAAAGACGAATGCTCAAGAAATCTGAGCGACTGCTACCTCACAAGATGATGTGGGTAAAGCCCCTTGGAAAAGACGAATAGAAATTCATCTGGAAATTTAACAGAGCTATTGTCAAAGACGAATGCCTAAGAAATCAGAGCGACTGCTACCTCACAAGATGTTGTGGGTAAGGCCCCTTAGAAAAGACGAATAAAAAATTATATGAAATTCAACAGAGCTATTATTAAAGACGAATGCTCCAGAAATTAGAGCAACTGCTACCTCATAATATGATGTGGGTAAGGCCCTTTCAAAAAGAATAAATGAATTTCAACTTGAAATGTAAATTGAGTTATTCTCAAAGACGAATGTTCAAGAAATCAGAGCAACTGCTACCTCACAAGATTATGTAGATAAGGCCCCTTGGAAAAGACGAATAGAAATTCATCAGGAAATGCAACCGAGTTATTCTCAAAGACGAATGCTCAAGAAATCAGAGCAACTGCTTCCTCACTAGATGATGTGGGTAAGGCCCCTTGGAAAAGACGAACAGAAATTCATCTAGAAATGCAACTGAGTTATTCTCAAAGACGAATACTCAACAAATCAGAGCGACTACTGCGTCACAAGATGATGTGAGTTAGGCCCCTTGGAAAAAACGAATAGCAATTCATCTGGAAATTAGAAGATATTGTAAATGGAATGCAATTCGAACGTATAATACCAGTTGAGGAAACTTGTCGAACGACGCGATTGTGTAATATTTAATAAATGCCAATTCCTTCCATTCAGAAAGCTTGTATTTTCAATTATGGTTATTTAAGAAAATGGGGCGTACGATTATGTGGGTGTGGACCGGTGGAAAATTCAAGTCCTCAATAAGTAAGTTCGTCTGAGTCATTAGGAAATTGATCACACGGAAATCGAAATTGTTCAACTTGACAATGACAAATAATTAATAAAACCACGCGACGGTAACATGATATGTCCATACAACAGGGCACACCAAAAAGAGCTAAACAGAAGACACGGAAAGCCGTATAGAAATTCATCAGGAAATGCAACAGGATTATTCTTAAAGGCGAATACTCAAGAAATCAAAGCAACTGCTACCTCAGATGATAATGTGGGTAAGGCCCCTTGGAAAAGACGAATGGAAATTCCTCTGAAACAAGTGCTGGAAAAATTCTAATAAAAAATGAGCTCATGTTACTTCAATACGAATATTTGTATTACAGGATATTACAAATGGAATATTATTTAATTAGTAAATATGGATGCAAACTATGGATAAGGCTGTTGGAAATGACGAATATGGTGAGAGTTCCAAAAGAACATCTATCGACTTTCACCGAGGAAAGATTTTGTCCGAAGGGAGCCAAGTTCCGTCGTTTCAAACCCATCTCATAGTAAGCTCAATAGGGCTTGTGTAATGGGGTTTGTGTTTGTGGTGGGGTGACGACGATAATCGTGTAATGTAATAATCGCAATTCCTTTCATTATTGAATTAATTTTAGTTGCAAAATACAAGACCGACCCGCGTTAAGTCTGGTTTTATTCGATTTGAGTTAAATGCTTGAGCTATAGAATTTAAGTTGGCATCGGTTTACTGCGTATCTGTGATGGCGCGGGGCGTCTGCCTCCCGCCACCGGTACCCTCTTAGGTCCCTCCCCCCACCGCACCCTTGTTCGTTCGTCAACGACGCGCGACGTCTCAATTAATCGTTCAACCCGTAACAACATGTAAATGTGGTAGTGTACGACTGTCTATGGAAATTGGTCGCCTGCATGATGATTTTGAATACCTAATCGTTAAGATAGCTAACGCTTTGGAACGCGAATGCAATACGATCTAAGGAATCGCTGTTAATTATGAATAAGTTTCTTATAAAGAAAAAACGGCAGAAGTGACACATGTGGAATATCGAAATCACATCGATATGAAGGGAATTATTTAAAAAAGTACGTAAATTTTTCAAGGTAATATGATAATAAGGTGCATTAAGACTTACCAAATAACATCAATAGCTAGAAGTTAGACCTTAATCACAGTAATAATATTTATCTTGCTCAATTTAACCCCTTCAACCCTTAATTTTAAGAGACTTAACAGTTATGTAATGGCAGTTATGTATAGGTATTGTAATGTGTGGTCGACCAGTTCATCATACGTCCTAGTACTGGCTAAGGCCTCCACTCATAAAGGTAACCAGTTCATGTGCCCAATTGAATTTACTGCCACGTCATAACATATTAGATCTCACAAAATATCCTAAGCGCATAAAAATCTGTGCAAAATATCGCTAGCGTGATAGTCAGACGAATCATTCGTCGGCCACTGAGTCAAGGAGGGCCGGTTGGGCACTGGTGGCCTTCTGGTGGTAACCACCTGAGACTTTTCAAGGTCACTGGGTGACCGCCAAACGATATCTGCCCTTGATGCTTGCTGATGTAGGAGTAAGTGCGTGATAGGCGAATACCCATGCGCGCGCGAATGTCAGACGAGAAAAGTAATCGTATGTTTATATAATATAGTTGTCAAATGAGGGCCGTTCAAGGCCCGAGGAAATTATTACAGGCATTGATTGGTTTGCACAGTCTTTGCGTAAGTGTTATAGAAAATTTGTTTTTTTTTTTGTCGACTAGTCGTTTTTTTAATTTGTTTTTTTTTTTACTTTTCTTTTTTTTTTAATTTAAACATGTAGCGTGCAGGTTACATTATTATAACCGAGTCCAGCTCGTGAGTGAATAAAATTTAGATTATATATATACTTAGCACTAACTTATTTAAAGTCCAATTTATGCTTCCAAGACATTAAATCTTAACTATGACACTCATGGCAGTGTGTTAACTTTAGCCATAACTATACCGCCCCATAGTCATCGGTGAACAGGGAAAAATAGCTGTCGCTTTCATAGTAACCTAGAGTGATCACTAACTAAGGGCATCATTAAATCAGCTTTTATTCGACGATCCATAGAGTGGTGTGGCAACCCCCTAACATAATATTTATGATTTTCAACATAAACCCCAGCAGAGGAAGGTGTATATCTGCATTATTTGAGCGCGTCAGTGTCGTCCGTTCTAAGTCCGTAACCCCAGAGTGTACTAACATCTGTTAACCCAGAGTGTACTAACATGCGCTATCCCAGAAGTGTACTAACATCTGTTGCCCCAGGGTGTACTAATATCCGTAACCCCAGAGTGTACTAACATCTGTAACCCCAGAGTGTAGTATTATCTGTTACCCCAGAGTGTACTAACATTCTTAACCCCGAGTATATTATCATCTGTTACTCCAGAGTGTACTAACATCCGTAACCCTAGAGTGTACTAACATCTGTTACCCCAGAGTGTACTAACATGCGCTATCCCAGAAGTGTACTAACATCTGTTGCCCCAGGGTGTACTAATATCCGTAACCCCAGAGTGTACTAACATCCGTAACACCAGAGTGTACTAACATCTGTAACCCCAAAGTGTACTATTATCTGTTACCCCAGAGTGTACTAACATTCTTAACCCCGAGTATACTATCATCTGTTACTCCAGAGTGTACTAACATCCGTAACCCTAGAGTGTACTAACATCTGTTACCCCAGAGTGTTCTAATATTTGTTACCACAGAGTGTACTAACATGTTTCCCCAGGGCCCAGAGTGTACTAACATCCGTAACCCGAGAGTGGACTAACATCTTACTCAAAGTGTTCTTCTGTAACCTCCAGACTGTACTCAGATATGTTACCACAGAGTGACTGTAAAATCAAGATGCAGGACTTACTATTTATTTACTAATAGAGAAGAGATACATCGGCGGTATATGGTTTGAGCAATGCCGACATTTTGAGCGGGTTCAAACCCGCTTTGTGGTAAGGGGGTTCGTTAATACCTACTAACCTACAGCTAAATGTTTATAATGGTTTTTTTTTAAATGATGCGGGATCCCTTGCTAAAAACATGTAACCTATATTGCTTAAACGAATTAGCTACGTCAATAGCCAGAGTTTTAATCTAAATTGATATACTTTCGTGCTTGATTCAAAAATTAAGTAGACTTTTTTATTATAATTTGAACACGGCATATAAAGAAACGATTTAAAAACGTCATATTTAGAAACATTTTCTTGTTGGTTCAAAAGAAGATCAAAATCGAATCAATATTTCGGGTTTTCTAGAATATACCATCTATGTTTCATTTATTTTATAATCCTTATTGATCTAACTGCACACCTGACACTTTGAGAATGTTTATCGTAATTTTGAGGTAGAATATGTCATACATTTCTAGCTATTTAGGTGCCCCAAAAAAACGTAATTGATAAGAAATTTTTAAGTTCTCAGACTGACTAAACTTGGCATAAAATAATACAACTGATCGAGTTGATCGTATACTTTGCCTAAGCCATGCCATTTGTTTTTTTTTTGTCATATTTGTTTTATCTGCCACAATTGAAGTTGTTGCAAACGATCCACTACAGTCAAAGTTAAGTAGATGGTTTATGGTAAACCGGAGCCGTGAAATAATTTAAGAAGGTTCTCAATTTAGTTGCACACGAGCTTTTTTTTGAGCTCACGCATATGGCTAGTCTGGTTAATAGACTGAGATTTTTTTAACTTCGCGGGAAACTCGATATTCAAAACTTTATTTTACTTGTGACGCCTCTGGGTGACACCCAGGCAAGTTCCTCTCAGTTGTCACCCATGTGCATATTTCCATATCCCGATGGTGTAAATAATCATTCGTGTATTTTTGATTCAAACGATGAAATGAAATAATTTAGAGGGTTCTCAATTTAGTTGCACACGAGCTTTTTTTGAGCGCACGCATATGGCTAGTCCGGTTCATAGCCTGAGATTTTTTTAACTTCGCGGGAAACTCGATATTCAAAACTTTATTTTACTTGTGACGCCTCTGGGTGACACCCAGGCAAGTTCCTCTCAGTTGTCACCCATGTGCATATTTCCATATCCCGATGGTGTAAATAATCATTCGTGTATTTTTGATTCAAACGATGTAAGGGCACCCAATGCAAATCGCCGTAGTTCGGTTACCAAATCGCCAAAAGGGTTATCAGGCCGTCATACGACAGTTTGTTTGACGGGGCGTCTAAGGCGGGTAACCCCATACTAACTTTAGTAACTTCATTCTGCACTGCCGTACATGTAGCTGAAATATTCGCTGTAAATCGGAGTACCTATTTACTTACAGAATAATCGATATGAAGCTAAATACGCTACAGAATACACGTTTAAACCTATTTATTAAGTACGAAGTCGCGTCGCTCGGTTACTTATAATAATTATATATGAATAACATAGGTTTATTACCCGTTTTTATTCCTACTTTATGAGTTACATTTCATAGTTGTCTGCGGGCGCACCATATATATTAGTACTTAATACTCACATAAACACATCTACACATTTAATGCCAATACTAAATCGGTAACGTTGCTTTCCTACATGTCCTATAATCCTATTGCATATATAAACGTGTTTTATAATTATATATTATATATATTCGTTACAGATATATACGTTTACATTTTCTCTCAGTGAAGGCTTCCATGGTTTATATAATCTTTACGGTTTGACATATAATATGCATTCAGAAAAATATATTACATCCTATTTCACTGCAATTTTAAATTATACTACGGAAGTTGTACGTGTTATTTGCATGTTACAATAAGTGTTAATATTAAAAATCGGACCGTTAACTTTATAGTTAATAAATGAACCTACCACTACCCGAATAAATTAACACCACATTAATAAAGTGGTAAATCAATTTGATACACCATGAGCTATTGATTATTTCGATTAAATCTAATGCATCATATACGAGGAAACTATCCTATACTTAATATATGTATGTTACTCTATGTTCTGCCGGCGAAAGTGCCTAAGCAGGAATAATCTATTCACTCACTTATTTTTGGTAGCAATGGTTACCAGACAATCACCCGTATTACAAGGGAATAGAGTTCAACTCAAAAATCAGAGCAAGTGAGTGGCTAACAGTTTCGCTCTTGACTGTGACTTGAGATCGAGATAAGGGTTTGTACTCCGGTACTAGCTGTTACGAAAGACCCCAACAAGACCGGGATTTTTCGCAAAAAGCCGATTCCACAACTGCAATCCATAATCACTAATACTTATTTTAATCTACATTCTGTCTAAAATATAGTAGTACAAACAGACACTGACATACATATATATCGATATAATAGACACTGGAACTAACAAGCGGAATATAACCCTAACACTTTAAGTTAATATTGCTATGCGGAATTCTTCATTGTCAATTTAAACGAATGGAAACACGACGAAGCGAAAGCACGTATATGTGTATGTACATACACAGAAAAGCATTGATATGATATAGTAAGGATTAGAAACAGTAATTAAAATTCCATTTTAGGACCCTATGACAGTGTGAACACTATTGTATATGGAATACTAGTCCTCAGTATCAAATACCAAAGGAGAAGAACGGAATAGGTACGAAAGTGAGTGAAGAAAAGAAGAAATTTTGATACAAGATCAGACTAGTGCATCCAGTAGGTACCCGGAATCATAAAATTTGCAGTACAGTGCCGTGTAACATCACGTATGTAAATATACAAAACTATAAATTGATTTACCGTCGTTTATCGTACGTAGACAAACAACAATGCTGGTAATTGCCTGTTAAACTAATTTACGTACATTTATAAAATTATTCAATCGTCGAAACATTTTGAGAGTTTTACAGTACGCTTACGTGTAGACTTTGTTCTTCTGCGGACGTGGTTTCTTTGACACTGGTGGCCGGCATGATGCTGATGGAACTAAGGTTGGGGCGGAAGTGCCCGGGGACACTATATAGCAGTGGAGACAGAGGCCGAGCACACCACTACATCCGAGAAAGTTGTCAGAGCCTCCGTGGATACTAGATGAAAGTAGCCGGAAGGTCCGTCAGACTGTGTCAGCAGCGAATACTTACAGTGCCCTGCCGTGACGTGCCTCTTTTATTATATTGCAATTCAGGCGGTTAACGCACAGTAAAGAACTTTAATTTGCGACCCTCTTATAGTTGACAGTACCGTCAAACTGTATAGACATTAAAAGAAAATTGCGAAATGGGTCACAAATTAATGAGGGTGACTGTGCACACATAAGTCTGACGAAACCTCCTAATTTTGAATTTAGAGTTCTGATGAAGAGATTTTATATATTTAAGTATTTAAATGCATACAAGGCTATAAGATCGAAGTGTTAATCAGTATTGGACAATTTAGACTCTGCTTTCATTTATCAGTAGGTAGATAAGTGAGTTCAAAGTCTAAGAAACATGCTCAGAAGTATCTAATCTAATACAACACACAGAAGAAGAGAGACTTATGGAATGGCGAAGAAACCTTTACTTTCATTGTATATAAAAATAGCGTCATATACCACACCTTACCAGCATACAACGACATACAAAACCCAACACTTTCCGGAAACCAGACGATATATAAAATATATAAATATGTCCAAAAGAGCTACTCACATAATTAGGGTGGAAATTCACTTAACATGTTCAGTAGCGTAGCCAGATGAGGGACAGCGGAGCGGATTCATCACTGACCCCCCCCCCCCCTCCCCATCCCCCGGGCTACGCCACGGCGTGACCCCTGACCTCGCCTCCCCCCGGGCTACGCCACGGCGTGACCCTTGACCTTCCCTCCCCCCGGGCTACGCCACGGCGTGACCCTTGACCTTCCCTCCCCTCGGGCTACGCCACGGCGAGACCCCTGCCCCCCGGGCTACGCCACGACGCGACCCACGCTTCATGGCCGCTGTCTGACCTGGGCTACGGCACGGTGAGAATTGAGCCTTGACCTCTCTCTGCCCCGGTCTACGTTACCTACGCCGCTGAACATGCTACAAAATGATATGCGGTTCTTAGTCATGAGCGCTCGTGCACAACGAACGTAAATTACTTATTTCAATATATTACCAACAAAGCCCCTTTTCATTTAATGTAACAAAACTTATATGAAATGAACATCCTTAATGTAAATAAATATCATAGTAATAAATTTCGAAACTCGCTTGTGGGCCCCCGTTCGCGTTCCGTTAGCAACCACAAGATAAATGGAAAAAGGGAATGAATAGGAAGTTAATTTCATAAACTACGAAATCCCGTAAGCACCTAAAACAATTTTCGGGTCTGTACTTTTGTTTCGCTTGCTCTTACACGCACGAACATAAATATGAATGCAAAACTATTTCACCCGCCGAAGACCGTTCTAAGATCTTACGGACTGTACTAATGCCCCCTCCATTCACATTTCGTCAAAAATTTATATATAAAAATACTCTTTTTTCACTCAGTTCATTCCACGGGAAGAATTTAGAAAGTGACTCGAGAAGAATAGCGACTATGCTGAGGAAGAAGATTTACGTCGAATAAGTGATATTATGAGAAAACGATGTAGATATTGAGAACATTTAATTTTAAGACCCATTCAAGTTGCGATTGAGTTATGAAAACGTCAGAGAAAAATACGCTGGAAAAAGTGTGAGTAAGATTAAATATTTAGTAAAGTACATAAGTAGAGTTAATAAAATGTAAATTGATCAATGTGAATAGTTTTCGAAGAGTTCGCGAAACAGATTACATAAAGATGTAAAGTCAAGAATATTGAGTTGAGATGAGTAGGTATATAGAGTGTGATTGAATCTGAAAATAATTGAGTAAAATGTCCCACCCACCCAGCTGGAGATCCGGTGCAGCGAACTAGCCATAGGGCCAGTTGACTAGAATTTCTACTCGTACTTGCCCTAAATCCCATCATTATCGCCATTTTCCACTCTTAACTGTTACTCCACTTTACAGAGACCTGCGTATCATTGATGAGAGGGATTGAGCAGGACTCTCTTAACTGTTACTCCACTTTACAGAGACCTGCGTATCATTGATGAGAGGGATTGAGCAGTACTCTCTTAACTGTTACTCCACTTTACAGAGACCTGCGTATCATTGATGAGAGGGATTGAGCAGTACTCTCTTAAGGGCGTGTCACTGAAATTATGTGTAAAATTATCTCATTTTTGGTTTCCGTAGTCGACTAGGAACCCTTATAGTTTCCCCCCTCTAACTTTTCATCTATGGTTCCATAAAATATGAAAGTAAAGCTTAATAAAGACTTTCAATGAAAACTATAGCGGACATGATCTGTTAAGCTGTTTTTGAATTATCGTAAAAAGTCTTCCCTTCTTAGTAAACGACGTATGAAACGCTGCAAAGGTTTTCCTTTTTGCTTGTTATTGATGTTTTTAAATTAAGTTCATTAAGTAACTACGGAACCCTACACTGAGCATGTCCCGACATGCTTTTGGCCAATTTTTCATAATTAATACGACATCAAAAATACTTTTTCGGGAATCTTAAGTTAGTAAGGTTGACCGCTGAAGCGACTATATTAGTTCAGAAATTTCACAGACATAAGACATCTAGTAACTCTCTCTCTTTTTATAGTAACATGGCATTTTTATTGAAGAAAAAGCTAAGCGGATATTTTCCATTAATACATAAATATATATAAGATAAACGTTCATTGCCACGTGTGTGCGCGTGTACAACATTTAATTCTGATGACTATGAGGACTATGTGTATGCATAATTATGTCAATTTCATACGAAGTTTTGAGTGGACAACTGGTGCCCCTATGTGTAATGTGGCAAAAACCAGTGGATATAAGCCTTATGTAGGATATGAGGGAAGGGAGGAAATGCCCTGTATTTTGACCAAAGGCAGTACTGGCATGTACTGGTTTTGGCACACTTGTTACGCAAATTACTAACTGTATCAATTTAACCTAATTAACTAACCAGATACAATGCATTCATAATTTAAAACAAGTATTATTTTTTTTCAACTTAAGTTATGCTTTACCAGAATATGAGTTGATCATTTAAGATAAGCGCTTACTCCAAAGCTAAAAGCTCAAACTTTTGAGATAAGTGCTTTCAGGTTTTTTGAATAACCTAATTCTAGTGTTATTTAGAATCATTAGCGAGTTAGGCCGGGTTTCATAGTGCCTCCGACAAAGTTCATAATAAGAAAATTAATAATTAAGCTTTACAATGTCATCCATGTTTTACAACAGGTCGTCATAGTCACCATATTATATGAAAATCGTTAATTTACGAATAAATAAGGAATAAATTGAAAATAATTTAGCCAGAATCAAAAAGTGTCAACCTTGTGCTTTGTGCATAATCATAATTTAAGCTATAGTTGCTCTCTCAAATGTTATTTGTATCAATTTCTTTTCAAATATCATGAAATACAACTATGTATTACATATTACGTAAGCCTCAATGCTTCACTGTATTTTTATTTTCGTAGCAATGTTGATTTTGTCACTTGGTATTGTATGAATGCGCCATTCCTGCCCTTGTCCCTATAACTTCTCTTGTTGCAACTTTATTTATTACAAAAATACTTTCTTTTACAACCTTTCCACGCAGATGTTTCATGAATGGCTTACTATTCTTCTTTATTACAAGTCTCGATAATTAGCGTCAACTTCTTCACTGTTGCTGACTTCTTGTTTATCTATGGTATACGACTGCAACTGTATGTCTTCGCTACTTAAAAAAACCTTTCTTCTGTGTGTTTTCATGTAAAATTTTCTATATGCGTCTTTTTTAATAGGTACATTTACCGTATAAATAGTTATAACACTCAAGATGTCACAGAGAATTTGCACAAACTACTGAATTTCCTGTATCACTCATATCACTGATTATAAAAGAATGAACACGAAACAATTTATTTCAAATGCAACATGATATTCTGTAAGATATTATTATCATTATCACAACAATTCTTCTTAATTTTGGAATAACTTCGATGTCCGTCCGCCTGCTAGTGCCCTAGAGTAACTAATGTACACTTTTTTTCACAAAACGTATTTTCCACCCACACACAACACACACACAAATTGTTTCACCGACTCCCGACGTTTGTTTTTTTTTTACTTAAATAAGTATGTTTATTGTTATATCTGCCCAATTTTACTTTAAATATCTTGTCACTTGTTCTATTCGGAAATTCGGAGTTTTTTTTGCTATAATTTTGCATCTCACTTTCCGGATATTGCCATTTTTTTATTATTTGACACTCATTGCGTACTTTTATCATTCTGATTGCCAATTTGATGTTACTTTTTAAATCTGGCTTGCCTGAGATAAAATGAAGCATATATATAGTTTATTAAGGAAAAGTAAGTAACTAAAGGCGTAACAATAATTGGATTGAAAAAGTCATTTTTCTGTGCAGAATCAGCATCATGGCCAGTCAGTATTACGTAACGCGTTTGATCATTTAGCCGAACTCTGCCTCAATTTCGAGTACATTTACCAAGCCTTAACACTAATAGTGTTTAGGGAATAAATGAATTAAAACTCGAAATTAAGAACTACGACTTGAATTTTAAAAGTAATAATACAAGAAGAAAAAAATCGCTTGTGTGTAAAATGCTTGTGTGTAAAAAGTGTTAACGAAATAAAATGTGATATCTATGAAAAATTGTGCAAATATATAGTTGTACAAGTAAAATTTACATTTAAGATATGTGGCTATAAATCATGTATTGTCAGATTACTTTATTGAAACTGACATATAATAGATGCTAAATATGAAAAGACGTTGCAAACTGCCAATTTAGAAGAATCGAAGATATGTCAAATTAGCAGAGAAAGAGAAATTGTATTAATTAGAACTTCGGTTCATTGCACTGGCGCCTTGAAAGAAGGCCGAAAATTAAAACATCCACACTCATCAGAATATATGTGACAAAATAAATTGTAATACCTATATTACCTATCATGAAATAAAAATCAATGAAATTATACATGTGTACCTATATGTATCGCAGTTGTTCGTGCGTTAAACCCGCCACCCTCCCTTTATGCTGAGTGCTTTTTATATAATTAAAACATCAAAATAAACAGAAGAGAATTGCTCAACAATAGTCGTAACATACAGAATTTTGGAACTGGATCTGGACAATAAGGCTTAAACTGGACAGTGCGTGAATATAAGTAGGAAGTGAGAAGAGGATGTGCTTTAAGAAGAATAAAATGTACTTCTTAATGTCACGGACATTGCCATATGCCAGACCGTCATCATGGTTCAAATTTACCTCAAACCGATTACATCAAAACTAATTCATCTAAGTAGTTGTATAAGTAAAAATTTCATATAAAACACGTGCCTATAATCATGTGTCGTTCAGATTACTTAATTGAAACTGATATAATAAATGCTCAATATAAAAAGATGTTGGAACTGCCAATTTAGAAGAAACATATAGAGCTGTCAATTTAGCAAAGACATATCATGTGTCGTTCAGATGACTTTATTGAAACTTATATATAATAATGCTCAATATAAAAAGATGTTGAGAACTGCCAATTTAGACGATACGCGTAGAACTGTCAATTTGGCAAAGACCGTTGTTTGGTTTAGAAGTTCGGTTCATGGTACTGGCACCTTGAAACAAGACCGAAAATTAAAATATCAAATTATATGAGACATAATAAATTGTAATGCCTATCATGAAATAAAGGCCAATGAAATTATACATTTGAAACTTTAATAATGCCAATGTACCGCAGTTGTTCGTGCGGTACACCCGCCACCCTCCCTTTATGCTGTGTGCTCTTTATATAATGAAAACTTCAAAATAAACTGAAGAGGATTGCTCAACAATAGTCGTGACAAACAGAACGTTGGGACTGAATTGGGACGACAAGGCATACTCTTAAATTGGACAGTGCGTGGATATAAGTATGAAGTGAAAAAATCGACAGCAGAAGAAGCGGATGTGATTTAAGAAGAATAAAATAGACTTGTAAATGCCACGTATATTGTCATATGCCCGACCGTTATCAGGGGTTAAATTTACCCCAAACCGATTACATCAAAACTAACTCAGGACACACGTAATTGAAATAATCACATCAAACCTGAATAAAACCCTCTAAACTATATCAATCAAGATTTCCCAGTCAGTTACTTCACCAAAATCATATTTTCGGTTCTAGAACCTGCTTTAAGACCATGTCTGGCCAACGCAACTAGAGCTGACGATGATGCTTGCATAAAAAAACCAACACCTAGTAATGTCAAACGATAATTTTCAAAATGACTAAAACTACCACTTTGAACTAAGGCCACAGAACTAAATTAGGAAATACTATAGCATATGAAAGACCACCAAAAACGGGACTCATAATCCTGCCAAAACAAGTGTCATGGATCTAAAAATCCTAGAACAAATTTACGAAGCTTGGACTCGTCAGAGCGTTAGCTATGCACTAGTAATTTGTTCTATCGACATTGTGTTCTGCAGGAAAACTATCGGACTTAAACCTGACCTGACAGTAACAACGCAACAGAGTTCTGTTCTAGCGAAGACAGAACTTTTGCCATTTGATAGAATCGACTTATGATCACAGTACCAACTGTTGCGTTTCAGGAAAGATATTACAATATCAAGTCCTTAGGAAACACTTAAAAGATACAGCGTTTTCACCGACTCAGTCACAAAAACAAGGCGATTGGCTGCATGCAGGTTCCCCGCTAGAGCCTGGTCTGGCATGACAGAATATCCTCTATACAAACCAGACTTGTTGGCTCAGAACAATACAACAACTTTAACTGCACCATGAGGCGTTTTGGAGTTCCGTTCAGATCCACGGTTCAGCTACAGAACAGTGACTCCAAATAAACAATAGACTCACAACCGATGTCTCCACTATCGCCTCAGGTGTAATTATGCACCTGGTTTTTTTAAATTCACAGCTGACGAGAATTTGTTGGAGCCGGTTACTTCAACGCTGATCTTAAAGCAATATAAAGATTTTAAAGTAATCGTTCATATGGTTTTACACGCTTTTGACGGTCATCGTTTATCAGCATGCTATGCATCTCGAGATGTTGTCGATTTTGAAAAGGAAGATTATGTCAATTGATCAGTACCGACCGCACAACAGGGCATCAACGCGAAGTTCGAAGACAAGGTTCCAGGGTCTCCGACATTATTGCTCTAGTATTGATGAATAGGAATCGCGGTAGCCCTCCTAAAACTGATGACGACGGTGAAGTTATTTCTAATTCCAGTAGGCTGCTATAACCACGCTTAAGGCAGTAACTTGGACCAGGCAAAAGCGAGTAATCCCAAAAATTTTACCATAAACAAAAGATAATTGCGTCCAACGTAGGTTGAACGTATCCGTGGCTACCCGAGGTCCTTATGGCGGTGTTGCTCGCGCGCAGAATCTCTGTTGAAAACAGGATTTAGGCAGCGTAGTCAAGCAGGAGTTTCGTAACAGAGCGTAAGCCTGCAACGTTAATATGGTGACGAGAAGCGTCCTAATCAGACTCGTAGCAGGTCAAGGCACAAGTGGTATCAGCCACAAGCTTACGCCCCCCGAAGTCTCACGCGCCGAGGAATAAACAGTTACTCGCCCTCCAGGCTTTCACAACGGTGCACTCCACGCGAAAATTAGAGGCGTGACTATGAACTGTAGTACACCTTCAGTCAGCTTACTTAAAGGTGTTCCGTTTGTCCTAAAGTCTTACCAATATTTTCGTTAAGTCAAAAAAAGTTTGGGTTAAGAAAGTTATTGATATTTAGAACGAAGTAAACGAATAAGTGGTCAATCATGATACCAACTTAATTTCAATTAATACACCTAAAAGTAAAATAGGATACGCGCTCTCAATGTACGATCGCACCTTTAAGATATTCCACAATTTTGTTGACATAGCAAACTAGTCTGACCCGGTAAAGTCGAGATCATTTTTCACGCAGACGAGCACACAGTGTCATGTCCAGCAGTTCGCACTAATTCACCGATTTAACCTATTAAATTATGACAATACAAATACTTATCTGACTATCACAAGAATAAAAAATAATATTGATTATAAGTGTTCAATTATTATACAAACTTATTGACAATTAATACTTCTAAAAATAGATATGTAACTCAATTTACAATCGCACCTTTGAGTTGTTACAAAATTTTGTTCACATATAGCTCAGCAAAGTAGTCTGACCCGGTACAATCGAGATGGTTTTTCACGCAGACGAGCACACAGTATCATTTCCAGCAGTTCGCACTAATTTGCTAAGCTATAATAAATTTAGTGCGACTGAACCTAAAAGAAATTACTAATCACTCACAAAAATCACTGGATGTTGCTGTAGTCACTGGATCTCGCCAAGCCGGCACGCTTCGCCAAGATCATGATTTCTCCGGCTGCATTGAACTCGTTGATGAAGATCTTCAAGTCCAATACAACGATCAAAATCATCGGCAGAAGGTGGTCGCTGTTCGCGGCTTCTTCATTTCTTGAGTGTAGACCTTTCTATGGGTTTCATCCAACCAGGCAAAACAACCCAAGTCTGATAAACCACACCGTTAAAAAGCTGGTATTTTGAGATCCACGAGAACTGAGATTTTCGGTTGCTGGACAAAATAACCTCATTTTCACTTCATTGTGACAACAAAAAAAAATTTCAAACTTGGAAAACAGTGGCTTGAAATTTTTATGATTATTTTCAATAATGTTCCATATCAAGATAACTCGCGCGAAGTTTTCAAATTTTCTTGCCGTGTTAAGATCACATAAAAACAAGCCTGATTGCCTTTCCATGATTTCAATGAGATAGAATTGAAATCATCATCATAGGTGGTTAAGCGGCAATAGATGTGTAGTGTACATGATTTCAATAAAAGCTTATTCAAATCACCGATGATTTAAGATGTTTGTAGCTTCGTTCACTTGTAATCGATTTAATACCTTTCCATGATTTCAATGAGTTAAAACTGAAATCACCATCACTGGTTTTGGAGCTGTCACAAAGTGACGCATTGTCGATGTCTGGTGAGTACTATGATTTCAGTGAGACCTTATTCAAATCACCGATGAGTAGATGTTTTTCTTTTGGATGATTTTAAGAAGTTTGGTGAATTGCTTTCATAGCGTTCCTTCGTGCATGTTTTTGATTTTTCCGTTTTTAAGACCTTTCCATGGTTTCAATGAGATAAAATTGAAATCAACATTAGCGATGGTAGAGTGTGCCAAATGAAAAAATGACGTTTTGTAAAATAATTTCAATCAAATCTCATTCAAATCACCGATGAATGAAGATGTTAAACATGGAAGTGATGTCCTATGATTTTCTCGTACCTAGGTCGTCTCGTTTCTTCCACCAATTGGGCATACTGGCAACCAAAGATTCGCGGTGCACCCGGTAATATGATATCAAAGCTGCCCACTTAAAATAATCGATGGTATATTTAATTTTTTCCGACCGAGCAATCACGAGCCTTTAAATGTCTCTTATTTCTTCGATTGGCCTGGTGTAAATCATTTGTTTGGCCTCTGTTCAACCCGTTCTTATTTTTCGATGAAGGGTGTCAAATGTATTTGTATAGAAGATTCTTTCAGGACACAAAAGGTAGAAAGAAGAGTGTTGCAACGGAAGTGAGTAGGAGTCCGAAAGAAATCTATAACAAAGGGAGGTTTTTTTAATTACTATTATTACAGAACTATGAATGATCGATGCTTTCATAAGTTTTAAAGCGAGGTATACTCAGTCCGATTTGTCGGTTGGGTTTTCTGCCAAGCGAGCTTTATAAAATCGTGTAACCATTAGGTAGCAAAAGGTGGTTTGAGGGGGAGGGGGTGCGGTTGTACCAGCCCTTTAGGTGGCATCCAGAACCAATCGAACCTCCGCCGCCGGTATCGATGTGAACCCCAGCGACGGGACCATGACACCCACACTCCACTCCCGGTGTCACCCATGCTAGCAAATACAACTTTTACGACTCATACAACTTTTGCAAATACAACATAATTTTAACAGAAAATTTCTACAAATTGGTCTGAGTGTATGGACGCGCAATTTATGTTCAGGTATAATTACAAAATGCGAATAACATACATACCTTAGGTAGGATATATTTTGATTAGGCCCAAATTAAGAAGAAATTCCATTTCGCTCAAGAAGACGGCTGAAAGAAAAACATGGGGTTATTTTTTAATTAGTCACTGGATTGTTTAGAGTCTGCTGTCCCATTAAAATAATGAAATCCGTATATACCTAAATATTTACTTGCAAATTCAAGGTGTCAGGCAAGGTAAAACTAAAATTAGTATGTATATTCCCGGAATATTACAGAAGCTCAACACGCACAGAGCGTCGGAGCGGGGCGAAGGCGGTTTTGCAATTTTGATCTTACCGAATTTGCCAACTGTTGATTACTGCTTTACACGCCGCCTCCGCTCTACCGCACGGTAGTATTCGGTAGAATATCGCTCGATTTTTGGTGCGATGTGCCCCGGACAGCGATCGCTTTACCGCAAGACCTCCGCCCCGGAACGACGCTGCGCCGCGCTCTGCGCATTTCGAGCTAAAGAAATGGGAACAGCCATAAGGGACCATACCCAAAGTACGTGACCAACTTTTTACAGTTTTTTAGCTCCCTCCCCCCCTCCGGTGACCAAGCGTAGTATATGCCAAGACCCCCACTTGGGTACGTTCCCTAATCATTCCGCTAGAAAACGCCGTTTATGGAATGGGCGAGCTGCAATTTTTTTCCCAAAGGACTTCAGTATGGGACTCTTAAAGAAAGGTGTGTACTTAACGCGTAAGTGAGATCCCCTGGTGTTGCAATTGTCACTTGGCATGGAGCGGGCCGTGCGCTTGTTTACCACCGACGTGGTATTAAGAAAAACTCCACAAGTGTTAGGCCTATTACCTAACCTACGCATACATATTAAGTAACACCGATATAGTTAGTTATATGACTCACCATAAAAAAGAGAAGTATGAAGTCTGAAGATGAGAAGTTGCGCCGTGGTGGGGTTTTTGAAACTCATATTAAATTAATCTGTAAATTAATTTCTTCATTAGTAAAAATATCGGGAAAATGTATTAACAGTACTGATTTATGGATATGAATCAATGCCGGGGCGGCCCTATTGTAAAGACTAGAGAAGGGATGGAGCGGCCATTTTTGCCTTTAGCTGCCCATAGACCTAAAGGCTTAATCAATTAATAACGCTCATTTATGAAGCGACCATTTTTGCCTTTAGCTGCCCATAGACCTAAAGGCTTAATCAATTAATAACGCTCATTTATGAAGCGACCATTTTTGCCTTTAGCCGCCCATAGACCTAAAGGTCAAATCAGTTAATAACGCGCATTTATAAAGCGACCAATTTTGCCTTTAGCCGCCCATAGACCCAAAGGTCAAATCAGTTAATAACGCTCATATATTTTCTGTGTGAAATTACGCGTGTCTTGTAATTTTCTTTCAGCCTAATATCATGGATTTCTCAAGTATTTTTTGGATTTTTCATTAAAACGTTACTTGTTTCAAACACTAGTCGGAAACGACAAAGTTAAAACCTTTTTGTTCCGTTAAATTCCACTAGATACAATTAAAGAAAAAATCGATCCGTCACTATCCTAAACTAACAAAAGCTTAGTATTCTTCAATATTTTTTTAATTATCAGCAATAAGTACTTTGTCATAATTTTAATAAGGCCTCCTTAATGGATCTTTCAAAATTGGAGCAGAATTTCATTTGCTTTGTTTCGTTTGATGTCAAAAGAATACATACTCTATTCTATTTTCTATTATAATAGAATGAAATTTCACTGAAAATTTTGTATTGTGGGTGACTAAGCCTAGGAGCATATCTAATTAAATGCAGAAACTGTATAAAAAAAAATCGGAGGATAATTTCAAAAAGCGCAGAAAAAACTATTCACCCGTATCAGACTTAAGGCCAGCCTGTCTTATGATATGCACTGAATAAAAAACTTACCAAATGAAGGGATTGGAGAAAAGTTTGTATAGTTATGGCATGGCTACCAGTCGAACCGAAAACCTGTGAACAAAAAGTATTATCAGTTATCACTATCGTGGAATCAGTGTTCTGAGGCTTAAGAGCCCATTTGTACTTTAGGCAAAGAAAAATGACAGTGTTTTGAAATATTATTTTTAAGATACAGAAATGTTATTACGTAGCGTAGGTATTTGCTGGGAATGAAAGCAGTCATGGTCGACGTTAATAGCTGGAAAGTTTGCTTCAGGAATTATCCCGGGTGCGAAATTAGAAGGGCTCATCTTCCGGGGCGAACCTGCCCGGCTAGTATGATAGCTTATACCGCCACGTTTTATGTGACGCTTCAGTACATTTCTGCCATATAACTTGACGGTATAAGCTATCATACTAGCCGGGCTAGTGCCTCAATAGACTGCGCACCGGCCACGGTCGCTGTGCCCTATGTATTGCCTGCTTTGGAATTGTTAAAATTATTATAAATGCACATTTTGTGTTTTTAGAAGTCCGTTAATTTTTTGATTACTAGAGCTTGTTCAGAAATATAATTGGTTTTTCAAAACCATTTTTAGGATGCCGCATTAAACGAACCAACCCTTATAGTTTCGCCATGTCCGTCCGTCTGTTCGCGGCTTAGCTCAGTAACCATTACTACTAGAAAACTGTAATTTGGTAAGGTGATCGTCGACAAAAAATGGTAGGTTAAAAAAAATTTTAAGGCACCTCCCGTACACTTCAAGTGGAGAATCTATTTTTTTTCTCGCCAATCCAATCGTGTGTGGTATCGTAAAATAATGTTGCGTTGATTTACCTCTAATAAGTTTTTGATTCAGGAATCGGTTTGCGTAATATTAAAGTACAACAGCTTGTAGCAATAAAAACTTAATGGTGACAAAACAAGGTAAGTAATCATCATTTTCTATTTCATGAAATCTTCCTTATTCACTCTAATACCTACATACAGGAGTTCAGCGCGTGCAAAAGTTAGTAAGCTAATAAAAAAACACACAAACAAGTGAATGTATACTTGAGTAACAACACTGAATCACTGGTTTCACTTTGGCACTAAACCGACAGATGGCGTAAGTGGGCTGAGTTATATTGTCCTAGCATTAAATATTCGAACGCACCAAGAATTTCAATTCATTAACAAACGTTATAATCAACGGCACAATTTCCTCCGATTCAGTTTATCTATTCAAATTTTCAAACCGTTTCGTTCAACGATGCATTTAAAAAAGTCGCATTAAGTGTACATTTTTTTATCACACACACGTTCCGACTATCGGAGCAGTTTAAACGGTACATTCGGATCGAAACAATTTCTAGTAGCGTGTGTGGCAGCCATTCGAAAAAATCTTCAGTTGTATTAAACAACATTATAGGTTATATTAAACAAGTTGACAAGTCATTTAAAAAAAACCGGCCAAGTGCTAGTCGAACTCGCGCACCGAGGGTTCCGTAAAAATATTTTTATTATATGATGTAACTAAAAGTTTACGGTTTTCGCAATTTTTCCCTTATCTGTGCTATAGACGTTGCTTTGTACCATATTTCAAGATTCTGAATTCACGGAAAGTACCCTGTAGGTTTTGACTCCCTTGCGAGTGTCAAAATTTTGCGGAAATTGGCGCCAATAACGGCTATATTTTTTCATCATCTTAAACTCATAAAAAAATGGAAAAGACTTTTACGATTGAATTAATAATTGTAATTAATTATAATTCCAGAATATGATCCACATACTAACACCACTTAAACAGTTCCCGCCATAAATGGTCCATACACTGACGATTTTAAAAATGGATTCGATAGGAACAGACTGATTTAGATAATTGATTTGCATATTTGTAATTTTCTTAGTTTTCTCGTATTCAAAATGAAAATTAGAGTACATATTTGACTCGGGTGAAATATCAAGCTCGTACTCTCGACACAGAATAAGTAATAGTACAATCTCTTGAACAAAATAGTTTGTCTGAAACGGGAGGTTTTCAACTAATGGTTACCAATCGACTATACCGATGTAATGGTATATATTATACCGTCGATAAGTACTTCATTAATTTTTATTATACCACACACTTTTAACACAATTGTAGCTATTTGTTCGCTAAGCAAAGATTGTCTAGAAAAGATCGCTCTATAGCGATAAGACCACCCTTTGTTAACTATACTTTGAAGTTTTTATTATATATGTATATTACTTTTATTTATTGAGGTGTGCGTATCAAAAGTATTTGTATTGTACCTATTGTATTTTACGAACCAGCAAGAGGATTATTACTTTTATGACCAAAACCAACCATATATACCAAAACGGAAATAAACTGGGAAGTCTAGACCCTTCTACAGCGCGCATCGACCGATATAGAGTACCTAGGGTACCTACACATGCTCGTTAATTTCACCGCTCCCTATTTTTCCCGGCCAGATCTCACCTATTTTTTATTGTTTACGTATGTTTTTATCGTCTTCACATTTACACTGAATTGGACCTGTAGATGGCGTCCATATATTGCAATCGTAAACAAAGGAAAATAAAGAATACGTAAGTAATTTAATATATCGTCTGGTGGTTACTAAACATTGTTATAAACTTATAAGCTTTTATTTAGACTGAAACAACGTTAAACTGGAAATATATTAACCTGTAATACCTTATTAACCTTATTACCAATAAATTATGTCTACACTAGACAAACCTAGACCCCGACTAAAGCACCAAACAGTGCGCGTCGATATATCTAGGGTACCTAGACATGCGCGCCAGATAGGTACACCTCTTCCACTTCCCCTTACCGTTCCCTGCATTAATATCACTTGTATTCACTTCACTTTAGCACAGACCCGGTAGATGGCGGATGGTATCGAGTTAGGTACGTTATCCTAGTTATTACTTGAAAACACGATAGAGGATGAAAAAGCAGGACAGTCGGTGTTCAAAGTTGTATGTTAAAATCGAAAATACTTTACTAAAATTAAGAACTATAATGATTCAGTAAATACGCGTCCGTCACTAAAACGCAAATAGAATAGACAAGTCTAGACCCCGGCTGAAGCACTAACTGCGCGCGCCGATCTCACCTTAGGGAACCTAATAGACATGCGCGACCCCCCCCCCGTTAGCATCGAACCGGAAGATATAATTACGGAGTTGATTGGGAATTAAATAGTTTGAAGAATAATGTTTCACCTAAGGAGTAACTTTCAAATGGCATCATGACAGACATCCATCGTGGCACTAATACGGAAACAAAGTAGACAAATCTAGACCTCAGCTGCATGGGCACTATCTGGTCGGTCGATTCAGGGTACCTGCGCACTAGATTCACCCCTCCCCTATTTTTCCGATCACATTACTCGACATCACTTACAGTAATCAACCGTTAGATCGTAATGGAATGGAAAAAGATCTTGGAGGCCTTTGTTATTCAAAATTCAGGAAGCAAAGTTATTCAAAAATCAATTGATTATAAACTGGAGATGACTGGTAAAACAAAATTATTGCAACTGCGACGGCTGAACGGCAGTAAAATGGACAAAGAATATATAGATGACCAATCTAAGCCGCGAGCAAAGAACTAACAGCGAGCGTTGATCAATCTCAAGGATGCCTAGAAATGTGCGTTAAGACCTTTTTCCTTACCTCTATAGATCTTCTATCAGCGCATCGCACACACTGAGCAATTTATGAAATATATGTCACTAAATCTAACACGTCCACCGCGATACTAAAGCAGACATAGACTGGATGAATCTAGAACGCGCCTAAAGTACTTAATGCGCGCGACGATAGATTTTTAAGATACCTAGAGTACCTAGACATACGCGTCAGGTGTACCCCTTCTCCTCGCCTATTTCCTCTTTCATCTATTCACATGGTATTAGCATGAAGCGGTAGATGGCGTTAACTCAGTTAGTTATTACAAAAAGCAACATTCTTTCTAGTGCTTTGTATTGTAAAAGAACTAAGAAAATGTTAAGCGATCTTTAAAGAACCGAACCAAATTTTTGTTACGTTTTAACGTGTAGGTAAACAATATTGTATAACATCAATTTCGTCAAGACACTGGCACACTAGATCATCAATTCTAACTTTTCATTGGCTTGTGAAAGATAGTATTAATTGCAAACTTCCTCCATCTTGTTTGGAAGCTTCCGGCATTTTCATAGCAGCGCCATTTTGAAATTGCCCTGGGGATCGTGAAAATTCACAGCCAACCGCTCACCACCTCACGTCACATCGTAGTCATACACTTTTTTTGTCAAATGTATTTTATTTGTTTATTTAATAAGTTAAACTGCATTTTTTAATTTCATTTCACGCAATTTCATGTTTTCGTTTCGTCAGACACTAAAACACTCGTTCACTTTCTAATAAAAATTATCCCTGCACTTTCAAATAACGACATTAACTGAGAAAAAAGGTATTGCACATTTTTTTTAAGTTTCTTAACTTCCAAGCATGTCACATCAAATTATAAATCACTCCACTTGTTGACAATGTCTATGTCTACTATTATCAATTCGATTATTTTATGTCACCAATTTAGTTACGGTAACACTTTAAACTTATATTCACTTCACCTTAGCATTGATCCGGTAGATGGCATTACTGAATTACTTTATCCTAGCCATATTCAATTATAAACAGATAAGGAAGATGAAAAAACCGGCAGCATTAAATGTTATATGTTAGAATCGAAAATACTTTACTTAAAGCACGTAGAACCGTTGGCCGTTGGGGCGGAAAGGTTCTCGAGTGGCGACCACGTACCGGAAGGCGTAGCGTGGGCAGGCCCCACACGCGGTGGACCGATGGCCTGGTAAAGGTCGCGGGTGTCCGGTGGCGCAGGACCGGTCATTGTGGAAGTCTTTGGGAGAGGCCTATGTCCAGCAGTGGACGTCTTTCGACTGACATGATGAAAAGGTTAAATTAGCAACTACAAATACAAATACTATAGTAAAGAACTAACTTTCAATTGCCACTACGGACGCGTCCGCCATTCCACTAAAACAAAAATAGACTAGACAAGTCTAGAACCCCGGATAAAACACTAACTGCGCGCGCCGATCTGACTTTAGGGTACCTAGACATGCGCGTTAGGAGCATCCCTTCCCCTTGTTTTTCTCTCCCGGCTTCCTCCGCCACGTCGCTTTTGTACTCCGCTCAGGGTACCTAGGCATGCGCATTAAAATCACCTCTACCCCTTTTACCCCGACCACATTACACGAAACGGCTTACAGTAATCAACCGTTAGATTTAAATATCGAACAATTTATGAAATATGTTTCACAAAATCTAACACGTCCATTACGGCACTAAAACCTACATAGACTGGACAAATCTAGACTGCTCCTAAAGTACTAAATACGCGCGTCGATCGATCTTTAAGGTACCTAGACATGCGCGTTATACGTATCCCTCCCACTCTCCTATTTCCTTTTTTATCAATTCACTTAGTTTCATCATGAACCGGTAGATAGCGTTAGCTGAGTTAATTATAATATAAACAATGCAATGTCTTCAAACTAAACGAAGAAAATGTTATGTGATTTTTAGCGAACCGAATTTTCGTTACGTTTGAAAAACGAGTTAACAATATTTTACACCACACCTTTCCAAAAAGCGCGTTTTTCCGCACGCTGCGCGTCCGGAAAATGGACGTGGATGGATGGGGTGGCGTAAAATTGTGTAAAAAACCCGTGTCGTAAAACAGAAAGCCCTCTCGCATATTTATGACCCTCGCCTGCGATTCGGGCCTCAAACATCTGCGATATCGGCCTTTCTTTGTTTTACAACCCTTGTATCGTATATAGCTATTATAACATCACTTTAGATAATACACTGGCACACTAGATCGTCAGTACTAACTTATCATATTGGCTTGTAAAAGATACTATTCATTGCAAACTTCCGCCATCTTGATTGGAACCTTCAGCCGTTTTTATTTCAGCGCCATTTTGAAATTGCACTGGGTCTTGAAAATTCACACCGGTGGGGTGTAACCACCTCACATCATCGTATTCATGCACTGATTTTTAGACAAATTAATTTCATTTATTTATTTATGTGGTTAAACTGTATTTAGTAAATTACACTACACGCCATTTCATGTTTTCGCTTCGTCAGCCACTAATACACTCGATAACTTTCTAATAAAATTATTCTCTGCACTTTGAAAAAAGGTGATTCATATATTTTTTTAATTCTCACTTTTCAAGCACGTTTAACACAAATTAATTTATAAAATTTCACTTAATATCACTGCACTCGTTGACACTGTCTACGTTCTCTATGATTTGCCACCATCGTTGTATAAAAAAATCACTGCCTAACAACTATTTTTTTAAACGCAGCCTAACATTCAAACGTAACGGTTGAAACTCAAAAATGATTGATGAACGAAAAGCTATTTATTATCAGGGAGCATGTCCAAGGAATGCTAACTAAATGCCCTAGATGCATCTAGCTCGATTGATTTGGCACAGGCAAGTAGTGACCTAGGCGGTCATTAATAAAAAATGTAAGATACCTAACCTTGAAAACGGAGGCGGATCTTGGAGCCGGATGGATACTAACTGAATCAAAGTTTAGGCTAAACTGCTAGTACTCGAGATGCACTGATCGACCAGACATGCGCTCTTTGTTCCAATATCTATCCTATTGGAGGTAGTGACGTCCGGGGTGCCGAGGTGCAGGACACTAAGGCACGAGAAGTACAGAATGCTAAGAAATATTGAAGGGCATCTTACCACTACTGTTTACTACCAGTTTGACTCATCATCCGGGAGTTATACCCTTAGGAGCCCGGTTCCACTTTGACATCTAATAACAATATTTGGCGACGAAAGCGACTGCCATCATTCCTTTCACCCCAGAGGAAAAACTAACTACTAACAATTACTATCAGTTTAACAATTTAACAAGAAGAAATAACGAAATCACGTACGAATTCTAAACTTGTACATCGAAAAAGGAAGCAGTTTTCAGGAAGCCGGATACATACGGATAGATACTAATAAATCGATATCTAGTCTAGGCTCGCATCCTAGACTAGATGCACCCAGCTTGATCAACCGGACATGCGCTCCGTGCATTTCTTTGTTACCGTGTCAAAAATGCAGGTAAAGCACAGACATGCGCAATAGGTATTAAAATATTTTTGCACAAACATTCGATCAACGCGGAAACGGTTTGCGCAATGTGATGGTTAAATAATGACTGGCAAAACCCATCGTGTGGGGTATTTCCATCGATTATACAGATAAAGTTGATAGTTCTGTCAAACACATATTAGATATAAGTTTCTAAACTTTTAAGTCCTCATAATGTAACTGGCGGCGAACTACGGCACCCTACATTGCACGTGGCCCGACCCGCACTTGGCCAGTTTTTTAATCATCATCATTCATTAGTTAAAATTTAATGCTTGATCACTGCCAGTTACTTCACACATGAATAAATTGCTTGTCACAGTTTGCCCCTATGAGTAGACAGCCTAACCACGACCAAAACTAGTGCCCTAGAATCCCTAGATGCACCCAGCTCAATCAATCGGGCTTGCGCTTTATGCAGCTCTTTGTTCGGGTATCCGAAATGCAAGTACAGGTTGACATGCGCATCATTCGCGCAATGTAAGGGTTTTTGGCATCATGGCTTATAAAATGACAAGCAAATCTCTTAATAAGGAACTTTATTAATCACCCATAAGTACATTTAATTTACATACATATTACAAACACATCATTAAAGCACATTTCGTCAGTACACTGATTTTATTTAGAATTTTTTTTTTATTTATTTAAGCTTTATTGCACTAAAAACAAATGTACAAATGGCGGACTTAATGCCAAAGGAAAAAAAAAATTGTAAATAAAAATTGTATGTGGATTTGTGTAAATTGAAAGCACTCAATATTATTAGTGTTCGTCACTTGTTCCGTAGATTGCTTCACTACGTATTGAGTTACACGTTATAAAAGATCTCAACATACTTAATTTTGTTCGATTATTCTATAGATGGTGCTATAGATTGAGTTACACTCATCGAATTTCATCAAACGGGGTCTCTATGCGATTATTTTGTAACAACTGCACTGTGCAACAAATAACACTGACTAAATCACAATGCAGTAAACGAACTACACAAAAACACTTTTTATAATCACACAATTACCTACCTATTGCAACACTTATACACTTGCACTGATTTCACTTTTTTCACTTCACTAGTAATAAATCCGCGGAAAAAGCCATCGTAAAGTGACATTTACCCGATTATTGTGCGGTAAGAGTTGTCAAATATAACATGTCAGATATTTGACATACGGATCGGAGAACATATAGGAATGGTTTAAAAAGTCTCTTTACTAACTTTACAATGGTTTGCCTCCAGGCAGCCCAGACCGAAAGAAACCAAATATCACAAATAGAGAGCAGATTAGAGTTTGCGCAGTTGCCTACCCTACGATGCATTAGGGTTTATACAACAGCGCCATCTAGTGAAAATCCACCTTACTATCAAGTAATGCAGTCCGCGCTTCGCCCGGATGTTTCGCTACGAAAAGAAGATGACGTCCTTACCGCACTGGCTAAGGCGCATGTGTGCGCCGTCGTAAAGTGACATTTACTCGATAACTTGACATGCGCGGTATAAGCTGTCACTGTCAAATATTTGACAAACGGATCGGACAACATGCGCGAACTGTGGCGGAACATGCGTGGCCACCTATCTCTCTCTAACGATGCTCTATGTTCATCTCAATAGTTGGAAACTTTACAGTTTATGTACCCTATGTGACTAAAGGACGAAAGCATTGGATGGCTTTTTTCACTTGGTTATCTGTGGACCGTTAGTATGCGCGCACAATCACATCTCATTAAGTCTTGGAGAGAATAACAAAGCGAGACCGTGCCGTAAGTTCGCCTCAACCATACGCGTTGCCACTATGTAGACGTTCGAATATCTACATCCCTATCGCAATTGTATTATTTGAATATTCTCGATTTGGCTCCATGCCGTAAGCCCGCCTCAATACGGGCTCGACGCCGGTCTGGGAGTAGAATAACAACTTGTTGCTATCTTATGTGGCGCGCGCTTTTGTTATTGTGCAGTAACGACGCAGATGACTCTTGCCCAAGATGCGTTGAATTTAAATTAGGAAAAAGCCCGAGTAATTTAACAAATATTATTTGACACCGCACTTAATAATTTAATAAACATATTCAGCAATAGATACGTAGAATAAGACTGCATTCCATCCGCGATATCAACCTAAGGGGGGCGCACTGTTATATGACGGAAAGAGGCATGAAAATCCTGCCCCCCTATGTCCAATATCGCAGATGGAATATCGCCCTGGTTAAAAGCTTACCTTTTAAATGAGAAGTGCGACTACAGAACTGCGTAATTGATTCTCTCTTTCTTTGAAAGCTAGTATCTTCCCTGCGAAAGCGATGACGAAGTTTTCAGCGTCTCTACACTAGCACGACCAGTGACCAGGTGACCAGGGAAAACTGCGTAGATAAAACCTGCTCTGCTTCGCCGCACGGATATGGAAACAGTGGCCCGCCGACGGTCAGCACTGACATTAGTTTTGAACGTAGCTATGAAAAGGAATTATGGAATACACTGCAGCGTAGATAGACTGGTACGCGCATGTAGCTACGTCGCAATCAGCGCGTATGGTAACCATACAGCCCGTGCTAAACGTGAGTCGAGCACTATACCCAAACTAAAATGAATTTAAAAACTTACCACGTAATCTGATGAAATTCACCAACACTGGACAATAATGCGCTGCATTCTATTTATAAAACACCGCGAGCTTTTTTAACGCTATTCAATTTTCAAATCGGGAATTGTAGACTGCATCACAGAAAACCGTTAAAAGAGCTTGCGCCCTGAAAAAGTAGCCTTGCCCACACCGGTAAAACAAAGGAAAGTGCCGGTTGGGATAAGTTGGTACTCACCAGGGGAAGACGTCATGTCCGGAGCGGAGTCTGGAACGAAATGAACGAGTCCATGGCGCAGTAAGACGGAGGCTGGAGGCCAAGGCATATATTGCGCAGGTCTGCGCCAATCGACCGGGACAGTCAAAGCCCACGCAGTCTGCGTTGCTTAGTAACCCTAGCCTTTCTAAGTGGGATTAGTGGGATGAGGCTAAAGCAGCTCGAGCTGTTTTTCTTGCGCAACAAGTTTCTATAACCCGACCGAGTGAAGTAAACAACTGGCTTGGAAGTAAAGCTCATGGCGTCGGTTTACTTCGCTTGGCCGGTTGATAACTTATTTACAGGGGAGTTGTTGATCGATTAGAATATGTTTACCGGGTTACCTCCCAGTCACCTGTTGAAAAACGTGACCCTGTTGGAACTTTCTGGCATATTATTGCAATCATTTTTCTAAACTTGTGTAATGATATTTCATTTGGTATTTACCGGTTGCTTTACAAAAAATAATAGATGAACATTCTGAATAGATATAAGTAGATATAAGTACTTCTAAATTTCTTTAGCCATAGGGGATAAGGCCAACCGATTTAAAAAAAAACCTTCCCTTAACTTTATAACTTAACTTGCAGGAATACCAGTGATGACCTGAAATCATAGATGGCAATACTGACTAGTGATTCTATATCACTTTTAAGTTAATGGCGGAAGTTTTAACTCGGTTCTATCAATTGACCGTTCGTAGATGAAAACTTTTGGAAATTCTCTTATTGAAATGAGAAACATAGGCAAGTTGACGTTTTACTTAATATATGTCTGTGTTTAAGTTAGGCATCTATTTAAAAAAAATATCAGTGACATGAGTTTATCTAGTATTTTTGGGAGGCATAAAATGAGAAAGCAGTTGTACGGCAAGCTAAAACTTTGTATTAAGATGAAGTTTTTTTTTATCTCGGATTTAGAAAAACTATATATGCTAAGTACTTCTTTTCTATGGGTATATTGGGTACACACGGCTATATGCCTGAAGGAACCGAAATCAATAAAAACAGTTATATGACTAATTCTAATTTGACGTCAATATGACTGGTATAAATAACCAGTATATACATACGTAAATTGACTTTAAAATAATCTTTTTACCCGACTGCGTCAGAAGGAGGGTTATGTTTTTCGAGAGTATGTATGTTTTTATGTATGTATAATTGTTTGGCACGCTCTGCAGCCTGAACGGCTCGATGGATTTTAGCTTGAGATGTGTCGTTAGATTCGTATTTACTGTGAGAGTGACACTGCTGGGTAGGTATCAAAATAAAATAAAAAAACAAATGGCGGATTTTTGGCGCCAAATTCCAAATTACACAGAAAGGCAGTCGGGTTTTTTAGTTTTTTTAATTAATTAGTCTAAATCAAAAATCAAAATCAAAATCAAATATTTATTCTGCAAATAGGCCACAAGGGCACTTTTACAAGTCAAAGCGTGAATTTATACAATTAAAAAAAACTGACAATCTTACTTAATAATAATGATAAAAAAAATATACTGATTAACAATTAAATAAAAATAAATTTACAAATATTAAGGACGTATTGAATACGATCTGTCCGAATAAACAAAAAGTACATAAAATTAATTAAATATCTCAGAGATGTATATGGTCTCTGAGCGTCCAAATACGATTAAAAACAATTATTTCAAAGTCCTTAGAGATGTAAATGATCTCTAAGCGGTAAAATTAAAATAAGTAAACTTAATATTGTTAGAGATGTATAAGGTCTCTAAGCGTCAATAACAATAAAACTAATCCAGAACAGGATTATGTCTCTCGTCAATCTACATACAATAAAGTCTTGTTTTATAATTTTGTTACCTGGTAACTCGTCGTCTTCTTCGCTGTCATACCCATACCATTTCAGCATTTCGGGTGGGCCGTATACAACGCGAAGCTCGCCTTCACCGGCGGGTTGCCCAGCACTCCCAGCAGGTTGCCGTGGTGATGATGGTGGTGGCGATGGTCCCGTGGTTCTAAGGCTTGAAGCCGCTCAGCGAGTAGCCTCGTCATGTTGGCGACCTCTGTCGCCAGGGTGGCGACCGACTGGAACTGCTGCTCCACCAATAGAATGCGCGCGCGCAACAGCTCGAGCTCCCGCGCTATCGGATTCGAGTGCCCCGCCATTGTGTTTTGTTCGTTTGTCGTGTTTTCCGATTTATTTGTGGACGATAAATTCACTGCACCTAAAGTTCTTTCGATATATTATAATCGCCACGAGAAACGTGACCACTGAAATATCGGCTCTAAACACAAATACACACACTTACCATGTTTACATTGTTTGTTTGTGTGTGTTGTTGTTACACTTATCATGTTTGTTTACTTTTTTTCATCGCTACCCAAAGGTTGTCTGGAAGAAATCGCTCATTTAGCGATAAGACCGCCTGTTGTTTACCTCTGCTTGTATCTTTATGCTGTTTCTATCTGTAATTCTTTTTTGAGGTGTGCAATAAAGCATATTGTATGGCTGAGATACGCGTCATACTCGTGATCGGGTGCTGTTTGTGGAGTCCGGTCTGTTCATGCTTGCAAGGGCAAAGTAAATACCTTAATACTAGTGTTATTTTATTGTATGTAGATTGACGAGAGACATAATCCTGTTCTGGATTAGTTTTGTTGTTATTGACGCTTAGAGACCTTATACATCTCTAACAATATTAAGTTTACTTATTTTAATTTTAGCGCTTAGAGATCATTTACATCTCTAAGGACTTTTAAATAATTGTTATTAATCGTATTTGGACGCTCAGAGACCAAATACATCTCTGAGATATTAAATTAATTTTATGTACTTTTTGTTTATTCGGACAGATCGTATTCAATACGTCCTTAATATTTGTAAAAGATTGTCAGTTTTTTTTTAATTGTATAAATTCACGCTTTGACTTTTAAAACTGCCCTTGTGGCCTATTTGCAGAATAAATATTTGATTTTGATTTTTTGATTGTATAAGTAATATAGAGAGTGGGCAAATAATAACCTTGGTTCTATATAATTGTGCAAAAATAAGTGAGGGATGCATTTTTTACAGGAAAGCTTTCTCAAGACTGCAAATATGGATGGAAATCCACTAAATTTCCACCTTGCTCAGTGTGAAAATGCAAGCCCTTTTCATAGCGTTTTTATGATTTTGGCAATTTCGAAGGGTAGCTTCCAGACAAGTCGAATTTTCTTCTTCCAGACAAGCCTTAATGACGCAGGAGATCATATTTTTACGACCTTTTGTTTGTTTGGGGGTTTTCAGCGTTAACTTAAAAACTGTTGACCTATATCTAAATAATAAAGTATTTAATAAGCACTATGTTCATGAGATTTTTTATATTTTTTGGTCCCAGGGCCAACGGTTAGAGTTTATTTCAATACACCTTGCAGTTGTTGAGTAAAATTCCTGTGACATGGGCATACGGACAGACAGACATACAAGACGGACATGCCGAGTTTCTATGGGCTTCATAATTTCGATTGGTATGGAATTTGTCCATTAATCAAATCAGTGAAATGTTTAAAAAAAAATCAATTAGTAATTAATCATATTCCAGTCTGAAATTTTTTAAACAACCCATTTGCACTATATTCATTGACATATTTAATTGAATATAAAATACTTTTCACCCATTAACCAGCTCAGTGAAGGTCGTTGTATAGCGGGATCCTATCAAAAACATTAATGTGAAAATGGGAGCCAAGTTCAATATTACGATTATGCGATGCTTGGTTGTCGTCTTCACCGACAAATGAATTGAGATCTAAATGGGTGCCAAGTTCCGTAGATTGTCTGAAATGGTGCCAAGTCCGGCACTACATTGTTTACAGTAAAACTAATTTACTGCGGCTTAATGCATTTTGAACTTTAACTTGGCAGTTTTCTTAAATATCCAACAGCTTTTATGGTATTATAATATACTGCCAAGTTAAGGATCAAAATGCCGATTAAGCCGCAGTAAATTAGTTTTACTGTACACAATCTAGTGCCAAACTTGGCAACTTTTCAGATAATCTACGGAACTTGGCGCCCATTTAGATCTCAATTCTTTTGTCGGTAAACTTGGCTGCCATTTTCACATTTATTTTTTTAATGGGATATAACACACGGCTGCCGTCCGCCAGTTCCTGGGGTGAACTTGGCTGGACACGCTGCCGCGTGTCTAGATCTTAGACTATAAGTAATCAATGGAAATTGTACGCAAGCCCAACGCAGTTAGAAATATATGGTGAAATGCTAAGGTGGGATAAGATGAGATGTCTTTCTCCAATTCTCCCGCGTGCGTCCTATATAATATATCATGGACATCATGGTCCATGGTGTGGTAGCGGCGTTATACATTGCTTCGCCCCAAATCGTTTCATGGTTTATGGTAAGTATCCGAACGCTCTCAGTTAGTATATGTCAATGTCATATTCCGATTTGATAACATTGATATGATAACGCATATAGTTCAAAGCGTTCAAAGTCGAATCTGTCAAAGGAAGGTGGATTAAAAGGAAAAACAGCGAAGTAACAGCCAGTATTACTTATATACACTGTACTGATTATTTTTTGTGTTAATTGATCAGATTGTACTCACCATGGTGTCAGGAATCGTTGCCGGACGATTAGCTATAGTCACAGGTTAGTTAAAAAAAAAACTTAGTTTTCTTTTCGTTTTGGTATTTTAGTCAAGAATGCCAAGAGATTGGTCGCCGAATTTAAACAATCTAAGAAAACATAGGCTGTGATTATGAAATAATTAAGTGATGACCTGATGACGTATTATCATACTTCTTTGATTGCGTAGTTTTTCGAAAACAGCTGTTGTAACTTAGGTTAGTTTCTTAACTTTTTAAAGATACTAATTAACAAATTTTGGATAATAAATTACCTGCTCTGCACATTGGTCCAACCAAAATACATTATTAAGTATATGTAAATAAGTTACGAAAACCTTTAAAGAGAAGAGCAATGCGCCGATTATTCGATTATTATTCAGCGTATTTTTTCAACGGTCGGATTTCAAGCTAAATTTACGGTTATACTATCAAATAATTACTGAAAATTTTCTTGCCACAATGTAATGTAATCACCACCCTGTAAAATGATAATTTTTAACACATTATTATTGTTGTTTAACTTACTTTATTATTACCCACATTTCAACAAGACCTTTGTCACTATATTAGTATGTTTTAAAACATTTGATGAAGGCATTATTAATGAACGGAATATTTGATTTGGTAAAAGCTGGAAGAGATATTTGATTTCGGTGAAAGTTTTCTAGTTGCAAAAGTTGTCAATTAATAGACTTCTTTTTGGCGTTTAGGGCAAAATTGAACTTATGTGTTTATGTCACTATTTTTATTTAATTAATATTGAGGTTGTATTTGGATTGTGTTAGTATTAAGGTATATGGCTGCAACCTGTATCAAATTCTACAATTAAATTCCTAAACACATTACTGAACTTAGCAATTCTAAATTCAAATCTGCAGTAAAACAAACACTTATTTCAAGAGCATATTATAAGATAAATGATTACATCATGGATAGGGATGTTTGGCAGTGATAGCGTCCTGCACGGGTAATCTATCGCGAAAATATATTTTCTACTGTAGCATTGTTATTTAAGTTATTTTGTAGTAATGTAATTTTATATTTAACTATATAATGTATATTGTTTTGAAAAAATGACACCTTGCCGAGTTTCTTACGCCGGTTCTTCTCGTGGCAGAGGTATATTTTTCCGAACCGGTGGTAGTTTATTGACGTTCATAGGTGCATGTAATATGCCTAATTTGAAGAATAAACTACTTTTACTTTTTTTACTTTTACCGCATGGGTCAGTCGATTACATATCGTTGCACTGGATGCGCGCTTGTCATTTATCTAACCCACCCCATACCCAACCCAACAGATTGGAAGAAGAAGTCATTGACAATTGCAACTGTGAATAGCTTATTTTTGGACAGAGAGGGTGATCAGTTTACTATAGATTTACCTCACAGTTTTTTTCCATTATGTCTATATAGGTGCGGGATCTGGTATAGGTCGCGCCACATGCCAAGTGCTCTCACGAGAGGGAGCCACTGTAATAGCAGCGGACAAGAACTATGAGGCAGCAGCGGAGACAATTAAGAGTCATGCTGCCCTGGCTAGCGGTTTCAATGGTAAATAAATAAATATTTGTAGACAATCTTACACAAATCGAACTAGCCCCACAATAAGCTTAATAAGGCTTGTTATGAGTACTAGACAATTATAGGTTTCATAGATATTAAACACTTTGATCTTCGAATGTTTGCCATCAGAAATAAAGTCGAATTTTCTTTGCTCAAAAAACACCACAATCATTTGCCCTGACTATGATTTGAATCAAGATGAGGCAGTATTAGGCCACTAGACTAAACAGGTTGTCAAATAATAAATAGATAGGCACATTGCCGATATTGTTAACTGTCCAATTGTGCACTTTATTCTCATTGTAATAAGGGTCACAAATG
This sequence comes from Notocelia uddmanniana, assembly GCA_905163555.1. Lineage (NCBI taxonomy): Eukaryota > Metazoa > Arthropoda > Insecta > Lepidoptera > Tortricidae > Notocelia > Notocelia uddmanniana. The sequence goes on from LR991052.1 coordinate 4,173,316, forward strand.
AATAGTTAACTGTGTTGGCGTTTGTACAAATAAACAACGAAAATAGGCCACCATTTTTGGAGCTAAAAAAGCTAAAAAATCATCCATCAACCAATATGATTCATAGGCCACTATAAAACTGTCACTTTAAATAGCCAATAGCTAGGCAGTTCCGATTACGAATCACGATGTCAGTAGGGATCAGAGAATTATCGACTTTGTGATCACTACATGAATTAATAGTAAAGAGTATTAAACACTTAATGGCATCAGAGAAAAAAGTAATTTTGACAATCTATAGATGAGGGGTTGGCAACTTCATTTCACTGGTGTATACCAGGTGCTCCCAAACTTTTTTTTTCTCATAGAACACTTTCGAAAGTTAACTTACTAACCCTTTGAACGCTTTCATATTTGAATGAAGTGATCACACACACGCAAAGCACTGTTGCGTTATCAAAAATGCATGTAACGTTTAAACTAGGTGTTCCCAAACTTTTTTTTCTCATAGACCACTTTCAAAAGTTAACTGGTTCTGGTAGACCCCCTACACCACATTTCTACCATATTCCCAAAACCCCCATTTTTTTTTGTCACGCTTCACGCTAACGTAGCCCCCCTGGAGTCTCCTGTGGACCCCTGGGGTCCACCTGGACCACTTTGGGTACCCCTGATATACACCTTTGAATTTCTTCACAGATGTAGGTTTCATCATGATGTTTTCCTTCGCCGTAAAGCTAATGGTAAATATCAAATGAAACAGTCAAACAGTGGAAGACAACTACCTTGTCTCACTCTACAGTTAAATAATAAGCCTTTAATCAATCAGACACGTTTCTTTTTTTTAATTATGCTAGTATACAGGGTGATTTCAGGGTCATGGCTCAAGAATCTCGTGGCCAAAAACTTGGTATCTGTTAGCCATTTCAAAAAAATTGTAGTGACACAAAATTTTCAGTTAACTTTAAACCGCGGTCTCGACCCTATCTTCGGTCCACCTTGGGGCCTTCCCTTGGGGTATTGTTGATGGCCCCCGGGTGCTAACCGGAATGGAATGCCCCATAGCCACCCCTCTACCTTCAATATGTTGTTGTTAGCACGAGAGCAGTTCATTATCAAACTGGCTTTTCTTAGTTTAGGGAGTTTTTTTCGACAACCGATATTAAGTAAGCACATATGGTATTTTGTGACAAAATGTAGGCGTCTCTATCTATAAAGCCATGCTTTAGATAACTCGTGTCATAAAGATAGGTATGTAATCTTTACTTATCAACCTAAGGATACGCAATAAACGACAAAAACATCGTGCGATGAAGATTATTACACTGGGTTCTATCTTGTAAGATCTAATTTAAATCAAGTAATTTTGCTGTGGTAGACAAATTATTCTGTGCAGCGTTGTATAATTAGGTCTTAAAATTCTCGAGTCGTTAATTAAAAATCTCGCTACGCTCGTTTTTTTTACAGCGACTCTATAATTTAAAGTACCCTTTTTATGTAACTGTTGTATAAAATACTATTTAATCTTAGATGTAGATATATCTGTAAATAAACCGTTGTAAATAGATTGATACAGGTTTTAGTATATCTTCTTTTATTTAAGAGTTGAGTACTCTTGCTGGTGGCCTCGCTATCCTTTTCTGTCCTCTGCTATCTCCTTCACTTCTGAAGACACGACCTTAACCTTCTCTTTTATTTGTTCAAAGTAGTTTCTTGGTCTTCCTCTTCCTTTCTCTCCTTCGATCCTTCCTTCTATAATGGTCTTACGTTTGTTCAAAGTGACTTTTAGGTTACAAATTATAAACTGTATATGAAATGACAGATGTCAGGATTGACTTCTTATTTCTTAACCGCCGACCACTATAGTGCGGTGCGCGCCGATTCCTGCCGTTTAGTGTGAATACTTCATTAAAGCAATATGATATACTAGCTGTTGTCTGCGACTTCGTCCGCGTCTTCGCTCCTATTAGTCGCAGCGTGATGTTATATAGCCTAAAGCCTTCCTCGATAAATGGACTATACAACACAAAAAAAAAATATTCGGACCAGTAGTTCCTGAGATTAGCGCGTTCAAACAAATAAACAAACAAACTCCTCGGCTTTATAATATTAATTTAGATTGTAAGAGCTAGATTCGTTTGACACTGATTTTCCTAGAGGTCCGATTTTTGACGACCAGTGCATATTAGTTATACTTGTTTACGTTACAGACGCCGGTGACCACTCGGCCATAGAACTGGACGTGTCCGATTCAAAGTCGGTTAGACACGTCGTTCAAAAGACGCTGGAGCAGTATAAGGCGCCGGCCACTATAGTGGTCAACTGCGCTGGCATTACCAGAGACAATTGGATGTTAAAGTTGTCGGAGGACGACTATAGTCAAGTTTTGGATGTCAACTTGAAGGTGGGTTCTTTGTTATACTAAGGCTGGGTTGCACCAAACCGTCTGTAATCGTAAGCTGTGTTCGTTAAAATTTCAACTTTCAAGCTTGAAAAAATTCTATGAGGTGACAGCTGCCGGCGCCATGTTTAACGTTGATCAGTCTGTGATCGTAAGTCGGTGCAACCCAGCCTAAGACAGTGTCTCGTTGCCTATATTTAATTTATTTTTCGTTTTTTCGGTTGAATTTAATCTATACTGAGATTACTGAGTCTAAAAGTGACAAACATTTTTTTCCTCGACTGTACTGTGTACCAAGCCATGATTCAAATTTACTTATCCTTACCACATTTAATTGGATTTACTAGAAAGATACTGTTATCTATTTTCAAAAGAAAGAAATAATACAAATATAAGTACAACTTGCTCCGAATTCAGCTTGCTTTATATATCATTTTTATTTTTTAAACATGGTCAGTAATAGGTACAATTTGAAAGGTCAGATGGCAGTCGCTACCGTAAAAACTGGTGCCTACGCCAATTCTTAGGATTAGGCAGCGGACCCCACAGGATGCAACTGTACTGGGATAGTGCTAGGATATGATGATTATGAATATCCACCACCACCACCATATCAGCCGAAAGACGTCCACTGCTGGACATAGGCCTCCCCCAATTCCATGGGGGGTAAATGCCATAATCGCCACGCTTGGCATGCGGGTTGGCGATCGCAGAATTATATTATATTATGAATATGATATGGACCCGGGTATGTCCTTAAACTACGACCAAGACCACCGGGGAATGGGCAGCAGCATTCCTAGAGTGCGGTGGAGATACTGCGATCGCCAACCCGCATGCCAAGTGTGGCGATTATGGCATTTACCCCGCATGAAATTGGGGGAGGCCTATGTCCAGCAGTGGACGTCCTAGAGCTGATATGGTGGATGAATATGATATAACCAAAGTAACCGATTTAGCTCTCCGAATCGCTTAACTTAAGTGGCAGTGGGCGGGGCACATAGCACGTAGAACCGATGGCCGTTGGGGCGGAAAGGTTCTCGAGTGGCGGCCACGTACCGGAAGGCGTAGCGTGGGCAGGCCCCCCACACGGTGGACTGATGACCTGGTGAAGGTCGCGGGTGTCCGCTGGATGCGGGTGGCGCAGGATCGGTCATTGTGGAAGTCTTTAGGGGAGGCCTATGTCCAGCAGTGGACGTCTTTCGGCTGACATGATGATGAATATGATGGTCAGTAATACACTGGTAAATTTATTTGGATTCCTCCCTAATCACCTTCTACTTATAACTACATACATACAATTTTCTGGTCTGGTTGCAGGGTACATTTCTGGTGATGCAAGCCTTCGCACAAGCGATGACTGAAAAAGGCAAGGCTGGCTCCATCGTCAATATATCCAGCATAGTCGCAAAATATGGCAATATTGGTAAGTAGATAACCTAGACCTTTTTAAGGCACGAGTGAATAGGCATCTTCTGGGTGAGCTCGCTTCATCGTCGGCCTCATCTTTGCCCCCTGGCTAGATGCTGGCCAAGAGCAATCCCAATTTTAATAAAAAAAAGGTAGTTTTACTAGTACATGATATAGGTAAAGGTACTCTAAACACCCTCATTCAACTACTCTCCGTACAGATGTACAGTCCGCTGCAGAGAAACGTGACCCCCTCTGCATAGAAGTTTGTATGCAGGGGGGTTAGGTTTCTCTGCAGCGGACTGTACGATGTGGAGACAACTGGACCCTGGGGGTCTACTCCGAAATTCGAAATCCGAACTCCGTATGGTGCCGTCCCTGTCACTCATATAGTGTGACAGGAGAGTGAAAGGGACGGCACCATACGAAGTTCGGGATTCAAAATCGGAGTAGACCCCCTGGTGCGTTGAGCTTTTTAGATAATTGGGCAAAAGCTTATGGGAGGGGGGGGGGAGACATGAATTTGCTTTAGGCAGGCAACTTTTTACGTCTTGTATGAAAACCTTAATAATCGCTGTAGATTTCTACATAATAAATTCAAGCAACAGAAACTAATTTCCGACCTAGATATGCCGGATCTTATTGTTTGTCGGCCTGTTTAGCCTAGTTAGTAGTGTCAGAAGCTCCGAAGCTAGAGGTCCCGGGTTCGAATCCCGGTAAGGGCAGTTGTTCCGTACAGGAACACTATTTTTGTCTAGTTTTTTATACCTCTAATTTTGTATGACTGAAGACACAATCTTGTAGGTCGATTTATTATGTTTTCTATTATGTATGGTATCCCTACGAGCTTCTAGCGATTTACTGCTTCTTATCTTGAAGCCGTCATCCCTCCGGGATGGCAGCACCAGCGCGCTAAGAGCGCCACCGTCGGAAGCGGAAATACGAATGTGCAGTGAAATGCACACCGTCAAAGTTAGTTACTTAAGGGGCTCCCTAGTTCGAATGACCTTCAGCGTTCGGCTTCCTCGTCCCCCGCACAGCCTATCGTAAACACGTACCATCACGTACCAAAAGGTCGTAACTACCTCGAACATTAATTACAACGCCGCCTCGAGATGTTTAAGCGAACCACTGTCAATAGCCGTATCGTCTGTTCTAAAGACAGATGGCGTCGCGTTCGAGCGTTAATTTGGCGCGGTGGTATGTGACCCTGCTTACTGTGCATGAGGTATCGAGCTCGATCCCGACCAGTATAATAGTTTTTGTGTTATTCTTAAGTTTATTATTTGTAATTGGTATGTTATTATTAATGCATTTAACAATGTTGTCATTAAATTGAATGGTAAAAAATAAAATACATATTTATTTAGACATGTTTTATTGATTTTGAACATTTTTTTATTCATTTACATACATACTATGAATAATTGAAAAGCGGCCAAGTGCGTGTCTGACTACGCACAATGAAGGGTTCCGTACCCACTCCTACTAGTCTTAATTTAAAAACACTATCATATACTGTTAATTAAATAAGGTCGTATCTTTATAGAAAACTCATGGCACTTAAGTCCTTTTGTTTGGGTGAGGCAGTTTTTCAGGGATAACTTAAAAACGGTAAGACCGATCTTATTTAAAACAATTTTCGGTGAAAGTATTTAATAAGCACTATGCCTATGATTTTTTAAAATATTTTTTGTTTCCACTGCTTGGAAGTTAGATACAATTATTATGACTTTCGGAGCGATTATCTCCGAAAATATTCACGCGATCAATTCTGTTTCTGAGAAACATTACATTCATTTTTGAAGACCTATCGATTTATGTGCCACATGTTGAATTACGTGAATAAATATTTTTTTGACTTTCAGTTACGTGTACCCCCTAAAAATTATTTTCTTTAGTAATTTGTATATATAACTATGTAGCGGTCTACATATTACATCTAGATTTCGAATTTTGGTTTAATACACCCTATAGTTTTTGAGTAAAATGCCTGTAACATACGGACGGACAGACAGACAGACAGACAGACATGACAAGACTGATTTATTGAATATAAGAAAGAAATCAGTTAGTATAACTGGACTACTAGGCCAATCAAATTAGAATTTTTCGAAGAATTAATTTCCAGCAAGCTCGAAATAGTTTTAAAACCTTTATTTGGTCCCAAATGCGTGTAATCCAAGCTTGCCCTATCCCAGGTGTGCAAATTTTTTAAAATGTTTTTTGCTTATAGTGCAGTTTAGATCATTACAAATGCGAGACTAAGGCTGGGTTGCACCAAACCGTCTGTAATCGAAAGCGGTGTTCGTTAAAATCTGATTGTATGGAAAGTTTGACAAGTTTCTATGGGATGACAGCTGCCGGCGCCATATTTAACGTTGATCGGTCTGTAATACTCACGCGTTTCTACTACGTGTAGTTTTAAGGAAATAACTTTTTGAAAATCTGATTTTTGACACCCTGATATTACGAAAATAATGTATATGTACCTGTTTAATAAACTTTTATATTGTTCAAAGTGTTAGATAAACCCTTCAGATACATACATTTAGAGGTAATTACGACCTCTCTGGGTACATTTTTTACAAAGATATTAATTATTTTATTGATTTTGGTTTTTATTTTTTTTCTTCTATGTTCCACGTAGTAGGGCGCGATATTTGTATGACAGCTTCATTATTATGTTTTCTATCTACCCTATTTTTTACGAGACCTAATTCCATGGCAAATTCAAGTAATCACCGAAACACTTTATATCCGGGTTATCCGGCCTCTAGGGTTGACGCTTCGGTATTTTTAATTTTATAGGCCGTTTTCTCGGGGATATCTATTATTTTACATTAGAAGCTGTATAAGATGTTTCCAGCTTTTTATGTAAGTATGGGCGATTACTTTTTAACCGTGGTACCGTAATTTTTAACCGACCCATGATAGATGTTGCGATATAGCATTAGTTTAAAGATTCTTAGCCTAACAGTATCCTGACGTGAGATATGTTTTCTAAGTACTTCCAAGTACTTTTGTTTTGATATTTGGAGAACATTTACATCTCCAAAAAATAAATGTGTTTCTTACTATGATTGGAGAAGTTTTAAATGTCAAATTAATTCTTTTGGCCACGGGATTTTTATTATTTTTAGCGTTCTTTTACTTTATGTTGACGGCAGAGACGCTTTACATCTCCAAGTTAGGTTATAATTATTAAAATGACTTGGACGCAGATACTCTTTACATTTCTCAGCAAGTGTGGTATTTGTCTGTTGTGTCATTTTGTTATATATCATGTGTCACTTAACGATCATTGTAAATGTATTTGTAAACTCTGACATGTAAAAGAGCCCTAGGTCTCTAGAGGCCTACTTGCTAAATAACTATTTTAATTTTGTAGTAAATAATTATTTGGTTTTTGATGAATGATTCATCAATTTCCGATGGGAAGGGGTCCACCGTCGTTAGGTAAACACTGAAACCCCATGTCAATACATATAGTCCGGATGGTGTCAATACCGTATTATTTACTTTGTTACAAAAAAAACACTTAACAAAACACTAGGTGGGCCAGTAAATGGGCCATTTTACCAAAAGTTGTACACTGACTTTATTTATCAGAATTTTGAATTTTTCGGTTATTCCTACTCAGAATCGAAAACCCTTTTCATTCTAAGAGGAGACAAAAGTGTCCCAACCCATTCCGTTACTTTTCCGTAGACGGTTGTATGGAAGTAACAGAATCGAAACTTTATTTTTGTATGAAAAAATTGGGACACTTTTTTTCTCCTATTAGGATGAATAGGGTGTTCAATTCTGAGTACAAATAACACAAAAATTCGAAATTATGAAAATTCAAAAAACTTTTCATAAAATGGCCCAAATCCGGATAATGGTAGTGGCAGCCCTGACCGAAAACTTAAATTTACTGTAGATTAAATGTTCCATGGAATTAGGTCTTTTAAAAAATAGGGCTGATATAAGACATAATAATGAAGCGTTAATACAAATATCGCGTCCTACTACGGGGGAAGATGGAAGAAAAAAAAACAAAATCAATAAAATAATTAATATCTTTGTGACAAAAGGTCGTTTTAATCTCACATTTGTAATGATCTAAACTACAGTAATTTGTAATAAAATGGGGATGTCACTTTTTGGCTTCTATACGGTTACGCCATACGAGGGTCAAACTGAAAGTTTCGGGAATAGAAAAAAAATGCAGTTAAATTGAATAAAAGTATTTTTAATGTTTTTCAAAGTATTCTCCTTTATATTTTATGCACTTTTTCATGCGTTCAAACCAGTCGTTAAAACACTTATTGAACGCTGAAATAGGGGTGGACGTTTTCTTGCGAAACTGCCGATTTTGGTCGACCTTCACGCGCGTCGTCCGTGAGGGATACTCGGCCACGTTGAATTTCTGAATAGCACCTGTATATTGTCGTCTTTGAAGGTGCTTAATTACTAAAAACAGCAATTATCCGGTCTCCACATTGTTTTTGTGTTAATCCACTTTTAAAGTCGTAATAAATCATAGCTCTTAAATTTCCACGGGACAATTCCATCTTCAGTGGTGACTCAACAACTCAAAAAACAATTGAAACCCAACCATTGTTTATTTTCTGTGGCCAGTGTGTTATTATGATGAAACTTCAGAGATTATAAAAAGCTATAATATGTGTCAAAAATAAGTTCGTAAGTATTAGATTCCCGATACTTTCAGTGCAGCCCTCGTAACGATGGTACCTAATGTTTTAGTGGAAAAAATGGTTTACACTAGTTTTGGGGTGTACGGGACAAAGAGACCACAAAGGCCAAGGATCTCCTTGATCAAATCGGTCGCATGCTGCCCTCGTCCTACGGTTTCTTGGGATCTTGAGTAGATCGTTAGTCCACCTTAGTCGTGAGTCTTCCCACGCTGTGTTTTCCGGTCTGCTTCATTTTTGGCGATTTGTTTTTCTGTCTTTTTTTTTATTGCTTGGCGAATTGGTGAGGGATCCCTAATAGGCATATTACGAGGATGTCGTGGATCCACCAATTCTGGCAGAATGCAAGTAATATAAAATGTCGTCAATTTATTTTCCATCTTGTCTCGCCAAAAATCGTCGTCCTTAAATATTATTTCCGTTTTTAATGGCTCTTGATCGTTAGCCCATACAGCAAATATACATCTCGTTCGCTTCGTAATATGTAGTTGCCCTTGCACTTGGTAAAACCAATCGTGAGTTTGATTTATTTCAAGATCACCACTTTTATTTTTTTTCCAAAATGTCACCTTTTTGGTATTGATAGCTGCATCAATACCAATATCATATGCGGTTATGGGGCATTTGATCTCTACAACTGCATCATCACCACATAAGCCGTCCGGTGTTGCTCCGAGATATGGCAAATCTTCATCAATGAAGAGTCCGCATGGGTCTATCTTAATGTGAAGTTGTTTTGCGAGCAATTTTATTGCGTCGCTTTCTTTGTTCCGACCGTGACTTATTGACGGAACATGGCCTAGGTCTGCCTTGTAAAGTAATTGTTTTACTGTACTTGCACAACTCGTATCCGGTCTCATCTTTATAATTTTTCCAAAATTTGATGCTGTCAGGAGCGACCTTCTCAATTCCAACCATTCACTGCATTGGCTTTGATGGACAGTTTTCTGTTGTATAATTTGTCTTTCTTTTTCAGTCTTTTTTAAGCCTTCAAGATGTTTCAGTTTTAATTTCTCGAATTGTTCTACTGCCATATCAACTGTATGACAAGCAGTACCATAATTACTGTCATGAACGGATTTTTTTTCTTTTGAAAATAGCAGCTTTCTTTTTGTTTTTTTATTTTTTTTATTAAGCAATGCTTTTCTTATCCTTGATCGTTCTAGCTTTTTCACTCTACCTTGAGGACTTGCACCTTTGTTGATAGAAGTGTAAAGCATGGATATTGTCTTCCGCGTGTTAAAACCAACGGCTGCGGCAAGGCACCGTGTTTTGTAGGATGACTTTTTTGAAAAATTGATTCTTTTGCCACCTACTAATTTTGCTACAATACTGTGGAAATTTTCCACAGCGTTGCTGTCGACGTCATAAAACAGGCTCCTTGAGTGTCCGGCAACACTTTGAACCAGTGAGCAAATTTTTTGCCACATGGTACTCAAAAAGAAATCGCTCGGAATTGCATCATCTGCGTCTGCAACACAAATTTCACCATCAGGGTTTGTAATTCGATTACAGAAATAAATTTTACACTTGGAATGATTACCAAACGCGTGCAGATGACTGGTCAGAATGTCTTCGAAAAGACATTGCACGTCGGAATCAATTTTGTTTCTTTTTATGCTTTTGACGATGACGCACCTAATCGTTAAAATGGCCTTTCTTGTGATAAGTTTCCTAAACTTAAGCGGATATTTTGTCTCTGTACTTAAGGCGTTTAGTTTGTTGCAAAAATTTCGCAAGATATGATTTCGGCACTCAACTTTTTCTACAGTGACATCAGGGTATGGACGTGTTTTTTATCGTACAAGTGCTGAGGTACTGTCGGTAAATTGACACAGGACAACAACTCTTCCAGTTGCGATTGGCCACATCCAATGGCTACTGTTCCAGCTACCGCGCAACAATTAACATTGACAAAGTTTTCATCGCATAGATCACTGTTTATGTAAAATTTGACATTGCACATTTTGCACTGAAACGTAAAAGTAGACACCAAGCCGTTTTGTTTTTCACCTACTAATTCTAGCACTTGCGAAGTGCAACCCATGGGACCATGACTAGCTATATCTAGTAATTGTTTCACAAAGTATCTGATGTCTACAATTCTTCTTCCACGTACATCCTTTTTTGAAGCAGGTTTTTCTTCCTCTGCAATCTCCAACTGAAAATTATAAATAACATTGTAAATATTTTCAAAAAAATAAGTTGACGGACTATTGGAAGTTACTGACCCATTTTAACTGCTTGAGCATTGATCTGTATATATACTTTAAATGTAATACAATGTAATATACCTCAACGTTTTCTTCGTTGCCGTCTTCATATTGTGACATCTTTGCAATCTGATTTTCCTGGCTATCATCGCCGTGATTAATCCGTTGCTGAGTGATCCTAAAATTATCAATAATTAATTTAGTTATGGTCTTGTATTTTCTAAGAGCTATAATTTGAAGGTGAAAAACTAAACTCTTTACCGTCTACTTTTACGTTTCGGTGCAATTATTTATCATTATTAGGTGCAGTAACAATAATTTTGAGGCAAAATATAGGAAACATTGCCAATTAAGATAAAGATTTCAAAAAATCATCTTTACTTGAAATCACGTACTTAATTTCGACTAGTGACTGATAGTTCCAAAAAAAATAATCTACAAGATTGAAAAAAGCTTACCCGACGTCAGGGTTCCCTTGCTTTACGGCAGTTGCGGCAAAGCTAGTTTCTGCTTCATGTAGGTGTGGTTCTTGCAGAGAGACCTCGGCGTTGAGGTTCAGAGGCTGCAGTACTCGTCTTATATTTTGGTTACTGAAAAAAGTGATCCAATTACTGTTATGCAAAGTGGCACCAGTGGCTAGTGATGACATATGGAACTGAAACGTAGTCGCTTACTATGGGCCTCATAAGAAGGCTCAAGGTCACCCAAAGGGCAATGGAGAGGGCTATGCTGGGAGTCTCTCTGCGTGATCGCATCAGAAATGAGGCCATCCGCAGTAGAACCAAAGTAACTGATATAGCCCTCCGAATCGCTAAACTTAAGTGGCAGTGGGCGGGGCACATTGCACGTAGGACCGATGGCCGTTGGGGCGGAAAGGTTCTCGAGTGGCGACCACGGACCGGAAGGCGTAGCGTGGTTAGACCCCCCACAAGGTGGACTGATGACCTGGTAAAGGTCGCGGGAGTCCGCTGGATGCGGGTGGCGCAGGACCGGTCATTGTGGCACTCTATGGGGGAGGCCTATGTCCAGCAGTGGACGTCTTTCGGCTGATATGATGATGATGATGATGAAAGTGGCACCATGGGTCTGTAACGGCTCCATGGTGGCCCATTCCCGTTCCTCCGGACTATATGGATTGACATGGGGTTTCAGTATTTACCTATAATACATATGATAACAAGAGTGGACCACTTCCCATACCACATATAGCCTTTCATCTAAAATTGATGAATCATTCGTCAAAAACTACAAAATTCAAATTGTTATTTAGCAAGTAGGCCTCTAGAGACCTAGGGCTCTTTTACATGTCAGAGTTTACAAATACATTTACAATGATCGTTAAGTGACACATGATATATAAATTAAAAAACAGTAAAAATAATGGAGATATAAAGGGTCACGTGGCCCAAATAATTAATTTTACATTTAAAAGGTCTCCAATCATAGTAAGAAACACAGTTCTTTTTGGAGAAGTAAATGGTCTCCAAATGTCAAAACGAAAGTACTTAGAAGTACTTACTTAGAAAACATATCTCACGACAGGATACTGTTAAGCTAATAATCTTTAAACTAATGCTACATCGCAACATCTGTCATTGGTTGGTTAAAAATTACGGTACCACAGTCAAAAATTAATCGCCCATACATACATAAATAGCTGTAACACTTTTACAGCTTCTAATGTAAAATAATAGATATCCCCCGAGAAAATGGCCTACAAAATGAAAAATACCGAAGTGTCAACCCTAGACGCTGGATAACCCGGATATAAAGTGTTACGATGATTTCTTAAATGTTCCACGAAATTAGGTCTTGTAAAAAATAGGGTAGATTGAAGAGATAATAATAAAGCGCTCATACAAATATCGCGTCCTAATACGGCGAAACATGGAAGAAAAAAAACAATTCAATAAAATAATTAAAATCTTTGTAACCAATGTACCTAGAGAGGTCGTAATTACCTCTAAATGTATGTCTTTGAAGGGTTTATCTAGCACTTTGATCAACAGGAAAGTTTATTTAATAATTTGCAATATGGGGGCGTCCACAAATTACGTAACGCAAATTAAAGGGAGGGGGGGGGGTTCCGCCTAAGCGTTACGGTCCTGTTACGTTGGGGGTGGGGGGGGGGGGGGTTGTCATGGTTTGCCTTACGTGACGCACGATTTTTTTATTTATAATAGTTTACATAAAAAAAATACATTTTCACATCCCTAATTTGCGGTATTCCTCTGAGAAAACATCGCATATTTATGACCCTCACTTGCGGCTCGGGCCTCATATATATTCTGTTTTACAACCCTTGTATCGTAAATTAGCTATTACAAAACACTCGTTACTTACCGGAGTTGAGGGGGGGGGGGGTCCCAAGCTAACAAGCTAAGCGTGACGGTCCTGTTACATGGGGGGGAGGGGGTTGAATATTTAAGAATTTTGCGTTACGTAATTTGTGGACGCCCCCTATATAATTTTTTTCTTAGTATCCGGGTTTCAAAAATCAGATGTTCAAAGATGTATTTCCTAAAAAACTACACTTATTAGAAACGCAGGAGTTTTAGTCTCGCATTTGGAATGATCTAAACTACAGTAATTTGTAATAAAATGGGGATGTCACTTTTTTAGCTTCTATAAAACACTAGCTTCGGTTCGGGCCACAAATACCTGCGATCTGGGACATTTACGAATTTACGCCCTAGGTACGTAATGTAAGTACTATTTTTATTCTTAGGTGCTATGAGTACATAAGGCCGCGGGACGACGCCAACGGCGGGCAGCGGCGAGCGACACGATCAAAATGTATAGACTTGAATGAACCTGTCCGAACGACAGCGGCGGCCCGCTGCCTGCCCCGCTTTCTGCCCCTAATACCTCTAGTACCTATAGCCTTGTAAGTCCCCATGTAGTTACTTGTTATAAGTAGGTACAACTACAAATCGAGTTTGATGCGATGCGATGAAGCTACTCAAAATAATAGATAGATACTTACCCAGCGTCAATGTCAGTCCGTTTCACGGCAGATACTATATTATCTGGCATCTCTGGCTGTTGACGCTTTTCTGCCTTTATTTTATGGCTAAAAAATTAAAAATTATTCAATTTAGAAAAAGTAAATTATTACTTGAATAGGTACTTATAAAACGTAGAAAGAAAACTCCAAGGACATAAATAGGTAACCTACTATGCATTTATCTTCACGTTGAAATAATATTGTAGGTAATATTTTTTGCTTTTCTAAGGCCGATATTAGAATATCATAAAATATAATCCTATTTGACAGCATGCGTACAATTATAATCATATATTTGAAAGAAGAAAGAAAGAAAGAATTCTTCATATTCAGCCGGTTCCTACATCTATGATCATATTTCTATGATAGTTTAATATCGGCCTAAAGTAAAACAAATAGCAGGTATAAAATAAAACAAAATGCAATACGCATACAGTCAGTAAGAAAAAAACAAGAAAGAAGTGTGCAGTAGAGGATTCGAACTCTAAACCTCATCGGCGTTGCATACTTTAGGCAAATGCTTGCAGTCTGAGCTATAATAACGCTGATGTTTGCGACGAAATTTCGGTATAACATGTATACTGAAATGTTAAACTTTCTCTAACATCATGTTATCATATTACATGTTAGTAACATGTACTCTGAAAATCTTGAAATGTGTATACCTAGTTTTAATGAAAAAATAATACCACTTCTATTTCATTATCATTAGGTACAAACAAAATATTACTCACGCCAACTGAAGATGTTGTAACAACCGTTTCTTCCGTTTTGACACCTTCGGCATTGTTATACCAGTAACAAAACAACCACACGCGCACACGAAATGTACACAAAATTAAACACTAGGAAAATAGTAGGGCGCAGCGTCAATTCGGCACACGTCTCACCTGCGTAATCGTCGGATCGACACTGCCCCGTCGCCCGCGCAGGCACTCGTAATATAGTTACGTCGCGAAATAGGATTTTGCTGATTTTTTTGAAAATTATAACTAAACTTATAGAAAAGGCTTGCATAGCGTGTTAGGCGTTTTCATAAGGAACAATTTGGCATAGGTTTTGGGTCGATTAAAGGTTTATTGAGAGACTAGATACGTAATCATTATTTTTATAGACCTCTCTGTAAAAATTCATAATTAAATACATAAAAATATATTCAAATTTCCGAATGCTAGAAAGTGTTAAGGAGGAACTAAACTATCATATGTACATGTTTCGTAAGTTATTTTCACCATTCCAGGGACTAGATACACAACAAAAACCATGAAAAACCGTTAATTTTTGCTTGGAGCCCCTTAATTAGCGGCGCCGCGAGAGCATCATTTTTCACATTAATATTCGTGTGTGCGTTGAGGACCTTTCCCCCTTGGAAGAGTGCGCTTATCAGTGACCTAGGAACCTGTGTACGTCATATTCAGCTGGACGACAACCCCTGGAACTTCAGCCTAGCCCTTGGGACCCGAGGCGGTGGATGGATACAGTAGCGGTGAGTCGTTTGATGCTGTGGGAATATCGTACATATATATAATTTGATCCGTTCGAGCCGGATTGTACCGTCCAAGTTGTGTCTTCTTGTCTCGTCACATTAAATTTTAAATACCTATGAATACGCCGATAAATTCGCCAAACGCTAGCGGAGAACCGCCATCTTTGTCGAACAAAATGTCTGACGGCGATAATCCGTGCGAACAAGATATTTTCAAAAGAGAACTCATCCTTGATGACCTCAAACGCACTATTCAGTTCGCAGCAACTGATCAAGAACAGTTTCGCTCGCGAACTACCGATTTAATTTCTTGTCAGAGAAAATTCATTAAAGTTCAGAGTAAAATCGAAAAAACGTTCATTAAGTTAAAATGTTTCAACAAAGAGGAACAGATTAAAATTCGTAACGATTTTAACGATCTGTATTATGCAATAGTAACGCATTTGTCAAATTTAAAGAAGGAGGAAGAAGAGCAAAGACGCATGAGCCGTCCCTCATTGCCTTTCATGGCTGCACAGCCTGAGATGTTTAAAAAACTCCCCACATTACCTTTGCCTACTTTCAGTGGTGAACAAACTGATTGGCCGTCATTTTACGATTTATTTCGTTCGCTTGTACACGGCAATGACGCCTATACTGACGCCGAAAAGTTTAGGTACCTACTTCTCACAGTTAAAAATGAACCGCATAACCTCATAAAATCGATCCCAATAACTGACTCTAATTACTCAATCGCGTTAGAAATTTTAGTCTCCCGCTACGACAACAAAAGGGTTATCGCATCAAAACATCTCGACAAAATTCTAGATATCGATTCATGTTGCGATAAATCCACTCAGAGTATGCGAAATTTACTTAATATCTATCAAGAAAACATTAAAGCACTCGAAGTTATGGAGTTTCCCGTGAAACAGTGGAGTTTCATACTACTGAATATTTTACTACGTAAAATTCCTCATAATATTCGACGTTTATTCGAACGGTCAATAAAAACATCTGACATTCCCGATGTAGACACATTAATCTTATTTCTAGAACGGGAAATATCCGCGGAAGAAATAATTTCTGTTCGCGGGCAGTCCGCTAAAAGTATAAATTCAGATGTGGGTAGCAGTCGCGGAAAGTATTGGAACCGCGCGAGTAGCTCAGGCGCAGGCGCCGCGCCGGCATCTCCCGCCAAGCGATCTTTTGTTGCTAACGTCACTTCCACGACGGGCTCACTTGTAAATCGAACGAGTGACCAAGGTTCAAACAAAATCAAACCTAAATGCGTCTGTTGTGAAGCTCAACATCCGTTGACAAAATGTTCGAAGTTTTTAAACTTGTCACCGCGCGATAGGTATGCGGAAGTTCAAAATAAAAACATTTGTTACAATTGTTTGAATATTGGTCACGATGTTAGAAGTTGTAAATCAAACTTTGCATGTCGGACATGTCACAAAAGACATCATACTTTAATTCATTATTATTCGCCATCTATGCCGATGGAGTTAAGCGCATCCGTGCAGTCTACGGCCGTCTCGCTCCCTCCTACGGAGGAGCGCGCGCGCTCGGTCTCACTCTCTCCTACGGAGAAGTGCAACGCTGATACGGTCGCGGATCCGTTGGCAAATAGCGAAGTTTTGCTTGGTAACTGTGCGGCGCGCGCGCCGATTGCGGCATCGAGCGCTAGGGCGAATACTGTTTTATTGTCCACTGCACTCGTAGACGTTTGTTTGGGTGATTTGAAGTTGTCAACTGTCCGATGCCTGGTTGACACGGGTAGTCAAGCGACCTTTATGAGCGAAGCCTGCGCACAACGATTACAATTACAACGTAATCACGCGAATATTCCGGTGTTCGGAATAGGTGATACGGAACCCGTACAACCTAAAGGTGTCGTCTCGTGTTTTATTACGCCTAGGGGTAAACAAAATCCTGCGATACTCGTAGAGGCACTAGTTTTACCTAATTTAACAACGCGTATGCCGAGTGTACCATTATCTCAAACGGGGTGGTCACACTTAAATAATTTAACTCTGGCGGATCCCGATTTTGGCACTCCCCAGCCGGTGGAGATGTTATTAGGAGCGGATATACTATCCCAAATTTTATTAGATAATGTAATAACAGGTGTGCCGGGTTCGCCTATTGCTATGAATAGCATATTCGGATATCTGTTATTAGGTAGGGTTGCCGTCAATAACCCGATGCCGACTGCACTCCAGGCCTGTTTTAGCTCATTCGACGATGACAATTTGCAGAGGTTCTGGGAGCTGGAGTCGCTTCCTGAAAAACGGATTTACACTCCAGACGAAAATATATGCGAATCCTTTTTCCAAAAGACGCATACCCGAGACGAGACCGGGCGGTACGTCGTCGCGCTTCCGTTCAAGCCTGCCGCGCCCCCTCTCGGCGAGTCGCGACAAATCGCACTCGCACGTTTCAGAAAACTTGAGTACCGACTTGAGCGTAATCCTCAATTAAAAGCTGATTATCACGCGTGCCTTCAAGAGTATCTCGATTTAAATCATATGGAGGCCGTGGAGTGCAATACGCCAAGTCCGAGCTACTGGATACCGCACCACTCTGTGGTCAAAGATTCGAGCGAGACAACCCGCACGAGGGTCGTATTTGATGCTGGATGCAAATCATCCAGTGGTTACTCGCTGAACGATATTTTATTAACAGGTCCGAAACTTCACCAGGACATCATTGATGTGCTCTTAAAATTCCGCATCAATTCTATCGCGTTTACAGCTGACATTAAACAAATGTATCGCAATATTTTAATGAGAGAATGCGACCGGGATTATCAACGCATTGTTTGGCGCAAATCACCGGAGGAACCTATACGCGACTATCGACTGCGTACAGTAACTTTCGGTGTAAGTGCCTCTAGCTATCTCGCTTTGCGTACGATTCACCAATTAGCGCATGACGAGGCAACACGTTTTAAGCTTGCCGCTCCGGTTCTTTTAGACTCTGTGTTTGTTGACGACGTAGTTTCAGGTGAAAGCACGGAGTCGAAGGCTCTAGCTTTACAACAGGAGCTGATCGAAATTTGTCGTACCGCCGGATTCGAACTCCGCAAGTGGCATAGCAACTCGCCAGCGATACTCGCTGCGGTGCTGCCGCCAGGTTATCATGGTGAGCGGCTGGAAAATGTTCCGTTCGCAGAAATGGAGAGCGATAAAAAAACCAAGGTTCTCGGCCTTCAGTGGAACCCTAGCTCCGATACATTCAACTTCAAGGTGCAAGTCACCACTGCTATATGCACAAAGAGGGCTATTCTCTCCGAGATAGCCAAATGGTACGACCCTTTAGGTCTGCTATCGCCTGTCACTTTATATGGGAAGTACTTAGTACAACTATTATGGATAGCTAAGGTGGATTGGGATGCGGCCCCGCCGGCCGACATTGTTAACGCATGGGCGGCCTTTACAAACGAGTTATCACTCTTGTCCAAAGTGTCCTTCCCTCGCCACATTTTCACACCTTCGCATTCCATACAAATTCATGGGTACGGAGATGCCTCGGAACGCAGTTTTGCCGCGTGCGTTTACATACGTCTGACGGATGGAGATGGTGCCGTCACCACACATCTCGTCATCGCGAAAACTCGCGTCGCACCTTTACGTGTTCGTTTGACCGTACCACGTCTCGAGCTTCTAGCCTCGGGGCTTTTAGCACGCCTCATAGATAAGGTTATGCAAACGTATAGTGGCCGCATAGATCGCGACCAGATTTATGCGTGGTCTGACTCTGCTATCGTGCTAGCATGGCTCCGCTCGCCTCCACACGAGTGGAAAACGTTCGTATCAAACCGGACTAGCGAAATTTTATCCATTGTGCCCGCCGAGTGCTGGCGACATGTGCCTTCGGCTGACAATCCGGCCGACTCAGCCTCGCGAGGCATGCTTCCCTCTGCCTTTCTACAGCACGACATGTGGTTTCACGGACCTGCTTGGCTAAAAAAAGATCAAGCCGCGTGGCCCGTTTCAAAACATATTACTACAACGGAAGAAGAAAAACGCACTATCATACCGCTTTTGTCAAACGCGTCTACTACTGACGAAATACAGGATGTAGAAATCATTTCGCGATATTCGACATTAGGTAAACTTATTCGAGTTACGTCGTATGTCTTTCGATTCTACCAACTTTTAAAGGGGACTATAGTGTCGTTTCCAAATTATATTACTGTGCCCGAATATAATTTCGCATTAACGCGACTTATCCACATCGTGCAACGTTCCGTTTTCGCGGACGATATAAAAAAGATTTCAGGAGGTAAATTACCTTCACATTGCCTACAGCGTCTAACGCCTTTCTTGGACAAAGACAACCTCTTAAGAGTCGGGGGCAGAATTCATAAGTCTCTTTTACCGTTCGAATCGAAGCATCAATTAATCCTCCCTAAAAAACATCCTTTAACTGACCTCATTATCGACGATGCTCACGTGAGTAATTTGCATGCCGGACCTCAGTCGGTGCAATATCTGCTGCGACAGCGGTTTTGGATTCTGTCGAGCCGAGACATCGTCCGTCAGCGCGTACACCGCTGCGTGCCATGCTTCCGTGCCCGGCCCGCGCGCCTGCAGCCGCGAATGGGCCCGTTGCCCGCGCCGCGCCTCCGGCCCGCGCGCCCCTTCATTAAGACGGCGGTTGACTACGCCGGCGCCTTCTACGTGCGCGCGAACAATGTGCGCAATGCTAAGATAGTTAAATGTTACGTCGCCGTATTTGTCTGTATGAGCGTAAAAGCAATACATCTCGAAATCGTTTCAGATCTTAGCACTGAAGCGTTCCTCGCGGCCCTACGACGTTTCACATCCCGTCGAGGTTTGTGTACTGACATTTATTCCGATTGCGGCCGAAATTTCGTCGGTTGCAGTAATTACCTCAAAGACTTATACGCTTTTTTGCGCAACGATGTCGTGCAAAACGAACTACAAAATCAAACTCTTCAACAGGGCATAACCTGGAGATTTCAACCTCCCTATGCGAGCCACTTCGGTGGTCTATTTGAATCCGGTGTAAAGAGTTTTAAACACCATTTACATCGGGTGATCGGCACGCGTACGCAATCATACGATGAGATGCATACGCTGCTATGTCAAATCGAAGCCGTACTTAATTCACGGCCTCTGTGTTTGATGAGCGCGCATGCGGCCGATCCCCTCCCCTTATGTCCGGCTCATTTTCTCGTGGGCGAGCCGTTAACGGCCCTTCCAGACGTTCCCTTAACGGACGAAAACCCAAGTCGCCTTAGTCGCTGGCGTTGGGTCCAGCAGTGTACTCAGCATTTCTGGAAGAGGTGGAGTCGGGAGTACCTCCACGAGCTCCAGCAAAGCCAGAAGTGGCTTCAGAGCCGCGGCGCGCCCGTGCGCGAGGGCGCAGTCGTCGTGGTATGTGACGATCAGCTCCCGCCCCTGCAGTGGCGGCTCGCGCGCATCCATGCTCTTCATCCTGGCTCAGATAACGTTACGCGGGTAGTAACTTTAAAATCAGGGAACTCGTTTTATAAACGCCCTGTCGTCAAGATTTGCCCGCTTCCCTTAGAATAATTTGTAATCGTTACAACTTAATCTTAGTACTTAAGTTAGTTTTTAAAATATCTTTACTTTATTGTACTTTGTCGTTAAAAGAACCCTTGTCCTTTTAAGGTGAGCGGCATGTTCCGTACAGGAACACTATTTTTGTCTAGTTTTTTATACCTCTAATTTTGTATGACTGAAGACACAATCTTGTAGGTCGATTTATTATGTTTTCTATTATGTATGGTATCCCTACGAGCTTCTGGCGATTTACTGCTTCTTATCTTGAAGCCGTCATCCCTCCGGGATGGCAGCACCAGCGCGCTAAGAGCGCCACCGTCGGAAGCGGAAATACGAATGTGCAGTGAAATGCACACCGTCAAAGTTAGTTACTTAATTAGCGGCGCCGCGAGAGCATCATTTTTCACATTAATATTCGGGTGTGCGTTGAGGACCTTTCCCCCTTGGAAGAGTGCGCTTATCAGTGACCTAGGAACCTGTGTACGTCATATTCAGCTGGACGACAACCCCTGGAACTTCAGCCTAGCCCTTGGGACCCGAGGCGGTGGATGGATACAGTAGCGGTGAGTCGTTTGATGCTGTGGGAATATCGTGTTTCTGTGCTGAGCAGAGACATTTGTTCCTGAGACTTGGATGTTTTCTATGTATTTAAGTATATATCTATTAAATATATCGTCGCGTCTACTACCCATAACACAACCCTTATTTAGCTTACTATGTGACTAGTTCGATTTGTGTACAAAATTGTCCCCTAATATATATATATTTTTTTAAAACAGCATGGCGTTTTAAAATGAGAGCGAAACTACGTTTGTATGGAGAACTGAGCGTCCTGCGGACTCTTAAAAGCGTAGCATAATTATAACGGGCTATATCTTCAACATAATTTGATTAATTTTAAAAAGAAAATAAACGTGTTTAATTATTATTTAATAATCTAACTGTCGGACTGAATTGTTTTTAGTGCACACGCCACAAGCCTTTGTGTTACCTACTTACTTTTTCAACAGGTCAAACTAACTACGCGAGCAGTAAGGCGGGGGTGATCGCTATGACACAGTCGGCCGCTAAAGAATTGGGGAAATTCAATATAAGGTACATTAACACATATTATATAGAACTTTCCCGCGAGTTTCAGGCATATTAAAATGTACACAAACTCACGTCTTCGAATATTGCACGACTTTTTCGAATCGGTGCGCGCTCCTTAGGCTAGTATTCGTTCCACAAATCTTTGATCAAAGTTCTTTGACAGAGGCCCATTCCACTCATCCAATATCTTTGTCCAAGTTTTATTTTTTTTCATGCGTAGCCATATTGATTTAACTGTCATCAGAATCTTTGATCAAATGTCGGGGTCCCATCCAAGTTGGATGAAATCATCCAATTTCTTTGATCAAATGTATATTGGACAAAGATATTGGATGAGTGGAATACCTCCCTTAACTTGTCATTAACTTTGATCAGACACTGTACATAAAAATCGGAGTAAGATATTGGATAAGTGGAATACCACAGTTAATCATGAGCACTCGTTCCGGGAGCGGAACGTTTAGCACTAGAAAAAAAGTCTAAAAATCTCTAGCAGTAGTCTTACATCGCTTTCTCAGCTAAGCTGGTTTGAACATGATAAAAACGTTTACGTGTTACAGCTTTAAAACTGCATAAATAAACTAAAGTTAGATTTTTTCCTAGTATTTTTATCATAATCATCTTTTTATTTGCTTTAAATTAACAGAAAAAAAAATATTTTTTTAATTTACATAACAATGTCCAATGCAGTTTACAGGTCCAAATAAAATAAAATAAGTCAAAACAATGTAATGTCATGTACATATTTTGTCAAAAAATCTCGTATAGTATTCATCATTCTCGTAATCGGCGAGTCTCGTGTTGTTTTGTCGAGAATGTGGAGCGGGCTGTATACTCGCTATTTTTATTTAACCGACTTAAAAAAAGGAGGAGGTTCTCAATTCGACTGTATTTTTTTATGTTTGTTACTTCAGAGCTTTCGATTGGGTGAACCGATTTAGATGATTCTTTTGTATTTGAAAGCTGGTGCTTCCTGTGTGGTCCTCTCAATTTGGTCCACTTCTGACAATGGCATCCACTAGACTTATATGGTTAAGTCTTAAATTTCCATTAAGTATGTGCACGACAAATAGACGAATAAGTCTGTTGAAGTCGGTTCTTTTTTACCGACTTCAATAGAAAGGAAGGAGGTACTCAGTTCGTCTGCATATTTGCTTGTTTTTTTTATGTATGTATGTTCCCCGATAACTCTTGACCACATTGGCGGATTTTGATAATTCCTTTTTTGTTTCAAAGCAGGTACCCCGACATTGGTCCCATATAAATTTCGTGAAGGTCTGATGATGGGATCTCGAGGGAACTCCTCGAATTTGATAGGCACGCATATGCCGATTTCGGTATTTTCTGTAGCTAACCAAGCATTGGCTCACGGAAACCACAAATTGTGGCATAGCAAGTACAAAATTGGAGTCGGTTTTTATTTTATATAAATTATTTGTTAAAATTTTCGACTATTGTTATTACAGAGTCAACGCGGTACTGCCCGGCTTCACAGAGACCCCTATCGTCAACACCATCCCAGAGAAAGTCGTGCAGCAAATGATTAAAATGATCCCATTGGGGAGAATGGGAAAACCTAATGGTAAGTTCATACATGCAAATTCCGAGTTTCTGTGAAAACCACATACATATAGCCTCGCTCAATGAGCATTCGGTTTCAGTAGATTTTAGACCTTCCACATCATATTTATTTATTTATTCATAAGGAGTACCAACAGCTGCAAAAACATGATACTGTCTTGAACAGTAAAACATAGCCAATTAAAGGAACATTTAACCAGTGAACGAAAAAAGCATAGAACTCGAGCTTCCTACAAAAGTCTACTTTAAAACGGGGCATTTATTCGTAATACGCACGCGCGGTGTTGTACCAATAGGAATTGCCAAAAATGTCAGCCGATTTTCTATTACCCAAAACAAATACACGTGATTGGTAAATTTCAAAATGACTGGCTGTGTTTGGTATCCTAGCGCTGACGTTTTATGTGTCAAAATGGCGGCGACAACGACAACGCTTAGCGGGTGGATGGTTGCATGCAACAAAAAGTCAACTTCATACGCAAAACCGCCGTATTATTTAAATTTGAATTTAAGCTTTATTTTATTTTTAAATATCATAGGATAACCTTACGACAATCTAACTAGTCGCTAATTAAGCTGTACCAGACTTATACTATGCATATTGGACGACCATGTACATAATTTATAGCTTGCTAAGCACTTGTAGACATAGAGAACAGCAACCACTCGTAATCAAAACTTTAACAGTATATTCAGACAGCGCAAACATTTAACATAAGTACGTTAACTCATTTTTTACAAGTTTTTATTTAACTTGCCGTGTCAGTACCTTATGTCTTTTTTGTTTGTGTGGGTCAAATATTAGAAGCTAAATTAGACGCACATCTCGATTTCCGATTAAGCTAATATTTGACGTTAGTCTCGGGGTTAGGTGGCTGAACTCGATTCTCCATACAAACGTAGTTTCATTCACATTTTAAACCCCTTGCTGAAATAACATGAAACGTTCTATACACAATGGGAGCCGCCATATCTAAGTCGGAAATTAGTTTCCGTTGCAACAAATTGTAAAAGAAAAAAATACAGCGAATTTTTGAGTTTAATACGTCTTTTATGAAAACCTTAATAATCGCTGTATTTTTTCTCCATTATAATTTCAAGCAACAAAAACCAATTTCCGACCTAGATATTCCGGATTCCATTGTGTATACAAAGTTTCATGTTATTCTAGAATGGCATTTTAAAATGAGAGCTAAACTACATTTGTATGGAGGACCGAGCTTACTGCATATCTGTAAATTCAGTGACAATGCAATATTATGATAATATTATTATCGAGCTGATCTGATGATGGAACCGGAAAGTGGTCATAGGAACTCTGTAATAAGTTAACACAATCATACCGAGTTTGGGCTCTTTAAATCCACTCTTTGAGTAGTTGATAATAATTTTATATATTGTATATATAGCGTAGTTACACACTTATTCTTTTTTTTCTGTTTTAGTTCTTGTTAAAAATATATTTCTTTCTCGCTTCCCTCATATAATTATATAGTCTAATTAGAATCAATAGTCTAGTTGTAATTGTACTAAATGTCCCCTAATATTTATTTATTATGGAATTAGTTTACCTTTATCGAACATTTTAATTTGTTGAGATACATGCTTTCATAGACGAATTAGTTATGTCCATGAAAGCATGTATCTCAACAAATTAAAATGTTTAATAGGTATTTAAGTACCTTTTCATTCACCTATTAACATTTTGATGATGTAAGGTGGCATAACACCATCCCTATACAAAATCGGTTCCGAACTTCCGACTAAAAAAATTAAACAAATATGTTAACCGTTTTACTTACATATGAAAAGTGATTCCATCTTTTTTTTATGTTTTCTAGAGTGATTAACGCACCACTTCACTGCACGAAAAGGCATATTTTTTAATTTTGAGATTTCAGTTAATACTACTGTTACGTTGCGCCGCCATATTCAAACTAGACAGCCGTTGGACACAACTTTGACGCCCCGCCTTAGTGGACACAAGTTTGATGGTGTCATTTTCCGACGCTAGTTGTGCTTCTATGTTTTTTTCATTCGCTGCATTTAACCCTTTAACCGCCGATAATTTTTAGGGTTCCGTCCCCAAAGGGTAAAAACGGGACCCTATTACTAAGACTTCGCTGTCCGTCCGTCTGTCACCAGGCTGTATCTCAAGAACCGTAATAGCTAGACAGTTGAAATTTTCACAGATTGTGTACCTATTACTGTTGCCGCTATAACAACAAATACTAAAAACAAAATAGTAATTAAGGGGGGCTCCCATACAAAAAACGTGATATTTTAGCCCTTTTTCATGGCCACCACTCGCCGAGCTAGATCTCAAGAACCGTGATAGCTAGACAGTTGAAATCTTCACAGATGATGTATTTCTGTTGCCGCTATAACAACAAATATTAAAAACCAGCCAAATGCGAGTCCGACTCTTTGCCGTTTTTATTTTTTGTACGGAACCCTCGGTGGGCGAGTTTGACTCGCACTTAGCCGGTTTTTTCATCGAACATGCCCGGGTCGCCGCTTTTTTAAATATCCTCACATTGTTTGAGGAAAGCGCCATATTTACCTTGGCGGAAACGGGTTGCCTGACTCGTCTATTGGCATGCCTCGGCAAGCCTCGCCCTGCAAACCACCTCGTCGGGCATCCTTAATTTCTAAGCTGCAATAATGTACTCAATAATTTCTACTTTACAGAAATAGCGGAGGTGATAACATTCCTGAGCTCAGACAAGTGTTCTTTCGTCACTGGCGCGGCTGTCGACGTCACAGGGGGCTTTTAATATTCTAGCATATATACAAGAGGAACATGCTTCATAGCCGTGCCCTCTTTTACCCTCTCGTAACCAGTTACGGCCACATTCCTTTTTTTCCTCTTGCGAAACCAGTTGCGATTGAAGAATTTTTATTCTTTATACGTACCCAGTTGCGACCAGCGCCACCATATCAGCCGAAGGACGTCCACTGCTGGACATAGGGAGGCCAATTTCATGGGGAGTAAATGCCATATCAGTCATAAGTGTCAGTTGCGACTATTTTATTGTAATAAGATGATTTCAACGGACCTAACAAACGTAACCTACCTAGTGTTTTGATCACAACGGGCTTTGTATTTTTGATCACAAATGGATTTGTAAGCAGAACCGTTATTTTGTAATTCGATGGCAACTGGTTACTAAACGCCGTTTCTTAAATACTGATTGATGCTGCGAAGCTGATAAAATAATTGCTCAGATAACTACTTACACTGATTTATACATTTTATAGGTGAAATAGGGAAGCTGGTGCAAATGGGAGTAATCTATGTGTGTACTAATAATTTGAATTGACAAATTGTATCAAATTACAACGCACGAAAAGCGATTTTACAGTCAAACCAAGAAGGTTCAAAATCTAATGGCATTTTTTTCCAAAAGCCCTTTATTTCTAATAATTTCATCTATATCTCAAATAGTATACGTATGAAAGAACGGAACTCACATAATTACGGATGATATTCGTTTCGTTTGTTTCATTCGCGCCAGTTTTTATTAATGAATCTATAAATAAAATAATAAAGATTAATTATACTATTATATCTCATGTATATTTTGTAATAATTTACCACGAGTTGTAAGTTGTTCTAGTCCAACTTATCCTACACATTAAATTGATGCTTTAAATAAATGTTTTCGATAAATATTTTGTACCTACAATTGACAACATTTCAAATAGTATAATAATAATAAATAAATATTAGGGGACAATTTTTACACAAATCGAACTAGTCCCATAGTAAGCTCAATAAGGCTTGTGTTATGGGTACTAGACGACAATATATTTAATAGATATTATACTTAAATACATAGAAAACATCCAAGTCTCAGGAACAAATTTCTCTGCTCACCACAGAAACAAATGTCCTTACCGGGATTCGAACCCGGGACCTCTAGCTTCGGAGGCTGTGACACTACCAACTAGGCTAAATAGGCCGACCATAGTATGAAATACTAACTCATTTCGTCAAATTAGTCACAAGAAACACAAAAATTTACTATTTATATTTTTATAGCTATGAGTTTTCAAAATATTCACGAAAATGCGAAGTGAAAGTGTGAAGTTGTCGGCCTGTTTAGCCTAGTTGGTAGTGTCACTGCCTCCGAAGCTAGAGGTCCCGGGTTCTAATCCCGGTAAGGGCATTTGTTTTTGTGGTGAGCAGAGACATTTGTTCCTGAGACTTGGATGTTTTCTATGTATTTAAGTATATATCTATTAAATATATCGTCGTCTAGTACCCATAAATAAGCCTTATTGAGACTAGTGACAAACCCCACGTAGTGACTAGTGTCTATGGGACTAGTTCGATTTGTGTAAAAATTGTCCCTTAATATTTATTTATTTTAAACCTACATCTTCTATATGGCGTCACAAGGCTAATATGTGACAGTCACAAGTTCACAACTCACAAAAAGAACAGCAGTACACTGTTTTTGGTAAATCCGACTTAATAATAGTGCTTCTGTGTGATTTTTTACTTGTCCCTAACGCTCTTTTAGAATGACTAACTTTTGAAATTGTTATTTTTCTATATGAAATGGGATTTATCGAGACTTTAACCATGTAAATCAATAAAAAAAACCGCTTAAAAAATGAAATGTTGTCAATTCAAGCTCAATATTGCCTAGTCATTGTATATATTGAAAATGGTGCTAATATGGAAACCATAACTTAAGAGTACAACATGAACTGGATACCTGCCTTAAAGTTATATCTGCTAAGCTTTGAGGAAAAGATGTATTTTTTATTAAAACAATAAATTGTTTTTTGATAATTGTTTTTACTTTAACATCTCCTTTACATGAAACAATTGTAAGTTCTTCCTAATTCTTACCCTTCTTCGTCTTATTCTTCTTCAACTCCGCTTTATTCTTCTGTCTCTTATCCTTCATGAACGTCCTGTACTCTGTCTTTCTCTTCTCCACAATGATCTCTTTGTATTTCCTCTTGTTGTACTTTTGGAACTCCGAATCGGCGAGCAGTTCGTCTACCATGGTGCGTTTTCGTTGTTTGCGGGTCAGTCGCTCGCTGGTGTGGTCTAGAGAGGAGTCCAGTACTGTACCAACCTGCAGATAATAATAATAGGTAAGGTCTTTGAGAAGACAAGTACGGTTGCCACTTTTTGTTGCACTTTTAGCACCACCCAGGGGTCACGGTGGGTACTCCCTACGGACATAGTGCAACTTCGACCCGCCTTGTCAAGTGAGTGGGCAACTTGACTGTTAGAAGTTCTCAAGCCGCCCGAAGGCCTCTAACCTAGCTTAACGACTGCTGAGATAATAATAATAATCATCATCATATCAGCCGAAGGACGTCCACTGCTGGACTTAGGCCTACCCCAAAGAGTTCCACAATGAACGGTCTTGCGCCACCCGATTCCAGCGGACACCCGTGACCCTTACCAGATAATAATAAAACATACATACATACAATCACGCCTGTTTCCCGGACGCAGATATCACGGATTTCCATTTGCTACAATCCTGACATACAACTTTCTTCATGCATGCGCAATAATAATACAATGAAATGCAAATGAATGACTGCAGAGCTTGCTCCGGCGTTTTTTCTCGGCAATGGTCTTCTTTTACAGAAACTCTAGTAGATTTTGACTTGGAAAAGTAATAATAATAATAATAAATATTGGGGGACAATCTTACACAAATCGACCTAGTCCCAAACTAAGCAAAGCTTGTACTATGGGTACTAGACGACGATCTACATACTTATATAGATAAATACATACTTAAATACATAGAAAACATCCAAGACCCAAGAACAAATATCCGTGAAAAATGCACAAATAAATGCCCTGGCCGGGATTCGAACCCGGGACCTCTAGCTTCGGAGGCAGAGTCAGTACCAACTAGGCTAAACAGGTCGTCAAAGTGCCATTGTGGCTTGCTTGCAGATTAAGGTTCGTTTATTTTTTTATATTTTTTTACTTCAATACGTTCAACCTCTTGACCGCCACATTACGAATGAATTGACGTGTTCCGTACGCCACGGAATTGACAATGTAATACATAATGGTCAAGTATTAATAACGTTGGCGTGAAAGCTCATTGGCTGCTGTCAAGACTGGATGACTGTGGCGGTCAAGAGGTTAAAAATACATGTACCAGAAACTAAGCACTACATTCATAAGTAACCATCTTAGAACAGTTGAAAAACCCTGACATTTTCATTCCATAGTTCAATATCTCAACCATCCAGAATCATCGCTAAACACAGTCACACACACACACATACACAGAAACACTTGCTTAACTTATAACATCCCTCTTTTGCATTGCTTCTGGGATTAAAAATGGCACCATATTTTCATTGATCTGGAGAACCATCCTTTTCAGAAAGACAGTACAGAGTAAATTCTTTGCTGAAGTCTTTCAAGACTTTATTAGAAACTGCGCTGTATTGAAATACCTGTTGTACGCACACATGCGCGGCCCACGTGACTGCTCATGTACCGCAGCGTGCTGCGAAGTTTATTGTGACGCGTCTCGTGAGTGCGTCAAATCGGTCATTTGTACGTATTTTCTGCACTGTACTGGTTTAATGTGTTCTTATACACAACTGACATGACATTTCACCTATTCCTTGTAGATTCTATGATCAAACGTAATTTTTTACGAGGGGGTAACGTAAATTACGATTACAGACAGAAAAACTTTAATTGTGGCGCCAGCAGTCATACCATTGAAACTTGTCTTGTCTTGTCACACTTTCTATTCAATCAGATTTTGATTAACACCACTTAAGGCGGAGCTGTTTCTATAGTCCAGAATCACACTATGAACACCCGACGTCGGGTGTTCATAGTGTGATTCTGGACTATAGAAAACAATACATTTGATTCGACTCAACACGCATCGCGTTTCATCGGGTCGCGTCGCGTTTTAATAATGTGTTTCCGCCTTTACTATTAGTTACTTACAGGTGGTGGTGCAACCCAATCTTAGATCATGTTCAAGTATAAATAAAAATCGCAAATTAGTCTCAACTTAAATTAAAATCTAATATCCTATATGAAATATTTGCAAAATTAATAGCTTATCACAAAGAATCTGTACTGACCTGGAAGTACTTGGGCAGTGCCTCCATATCATTCTTCTTATAGAAGTGCTTTGGGTTAAGGACGGAGCGCATCTTGAGGATCTCCAGGTCATTTTTCAACTCTTCAGTCACCTCTGGAGCGGGGAGGTCAAACCAGCCCGGGCCCTTCGTCTTGGCTCTTTCCTTCTGTAATGGCAGATATCGGGTAAATACATATATAAAATAGAATCTAGTTATTATAATAGCAGTTACTTGCAATGTATAAAATGTATGTTGTATGTGTTGTGGTAAGTAATGTCGCTAGAGTTTCTCTGGATGTGTAGCGTTGAGTTACGCCAGAATCATATTTGTTTAAAGTGTTACTGACGTGACAGAGCTATATCAGTATCAAAATTGTAAAAAAAGAAAAAAAAACGCAATAAGTATAGTATAGCGATGAAACACACCTTCCGCATAAGCCTAAGTTTCTTATCGCTGACTTCATACTTCGGTAGTCTGTGCAGTTGCTCCATACCTGGCTGCAGCACCGATTTCTTCATCTCCTTCTGGACATCCACATTGCTTAGCTCGGACTTCAGTTTACCTGTTTTATGATACACATTATGAATATAGGCAACAAGAAATATGATAGAAAAAATAAATCTAATGTAATTATGCAAACACAAAAAGAAAGCACAAAGCTTCTTAGGCATGGGATACCTATGGCAAATATCTGTTTATCATTATGTTCTGTCCTTGCTTTTTGTTGTGTTTCTTACCAATAAAAAAAAAAAAAAAAAAAGAAACACAACAAAATAATAACTACAAGAAGACTTACTACTACTTGCACAGTTTTAAAGTGATTAATGTTACTAGGAGGAAAAATACACAGCATTCAAATCGTAAGTATAGTCTACCTGTCTCTATATCCAACTGTTCAAAATGGAAAATCTTGGGTTTCTTTTTAATTTTCCTTACAACAGAGCTTGTCCAGTTCATTTCATCAAAGAATGCATCAAACATGGCATCCGTTTTAGGGCATAGTTTCTTTTGCGCTGCTTCCTCTTGTGACACTATGGTGTCAAGTTCATCTTTCTTGCGCTGGAAAAGGTTTAGGATGCTTTCGAGTTTGGCTGCTTTGTCTAAAAAAATACATACACGAATTCATTAGTTAATTCCCAAACTTAGGCAGAGCACACAATATTTATTTATTTTTCAGTTGGAAACCCCTACGGAAAGAAAGCGTAGCGCTATTCTAAGCCCGAATACCACATTATTATTTTTTTATATGCAGCACGCAATATAAGTTTTGTTTTGATACTTTGTAAATGAACAAATAGGTTATTCAACAAATTTGAACTAATTATCTCCCAGTGGTCTCATTGCCGTGGAATTTGAGACAACTTCAATGACAATGTAATAATAATGCCATGTTTGTTAAAAGTCTTGTTGTAGAAATACTAGAAATTAAATATTTACAAGAACTTATTGTGGAAGCAAAAATTTGGTGAGGCTGCAAATTTCTAGTGTTTCATATAATAATCATCAATTCAAAGCTAGTAGCAGTCCTTGCAGTTGCATTATCTTTAAATTAAATGGGCAATAGCAGTTGATTGAGGTTACATTAGGACAACAATTTAATAATGTAACATCAAAACAAAATACTAACCTATAAAAATTGTTGTTTCTTCTTTATCTGCTAAGTCTGTGGCAAGTTGGAGCTCATCGTCACCCACTGTGTCCACAATGAAATCCATCTTGAAAGACTAAGATTTAAGTAACAAACTTTAAATAGTATCAAAGTCTTGGTAATTTTTACCCCACGTTTTTAGATTTCAATTTAATTTACAATTTGACATTGATTTATGATGATTAGTGACTGATGGCAGTGTTGCCTTATGAAAAATATTACGTCAACCCCTAAGGGCAGCAATTCACGGTAGATTTCGCTCGAACAAAATTTGAGAATTAAGCGTGTCACACACTGGAACGGCCTGCGTCAATAGTAAATTTGTCAGCTAATGACAAGTTTACTACTGACCGCGCGGCCGCGCCAGTTTATGACAGACTTTATGTGATTGTATTCAGTCGATACTCATCAAAGAATATAATACTCACTAATGAGAAGAACGATAACTCCATACAAAAAATATTACACCCTCCCGAAACGTCAAAAAGTCGTTTATACTACTAGCGACATCGCTTTTGAGCAGTGAACTAAAAGGTGGCTTGTTGGTAGGCAGGTTGCCTCCGGAGATTGGGGCCCGGGTTCGAATCCCGGTAAAGAAATATATTTTTTATTTTTTTTACTTCGGTTTCGTAGCATTGTATTTATCTATATAGATTTAAATAAAATGCAGCTGTGTATGTGTGAAAAAATATTTATTTTGTAATATTGTTGATTTTCTCTTTAAAAAGAGATATTTTGTTCGCCTCTTCCGGCAAATAGATCCCGATTGTTAGGCTAAGGGAAATAATGCAATCGAACTTATTCTTGATCTTGGGCAGCAGCTCCACATTTAGCACACATCGTGTATTCATTTGTGGATTTAATTACATCTTCCATCTAACAACCACTGGAGAAAAACTGAAGGTGGAATAATCCACAAACGTGACGCAAGTGGGTACTATCTTCCAAGGCCCAACTAAAGTCCAGTATAACACACAAACTATAATTCTCTTCTTTGCTTTGATTTTATACTGAACACTGAATATAATGGAATGCATTTGCATGCGTTGTCGCTGTCGGGCAAGACAACGCGACAAGAAGAATATATTAGCCAAAACTGAATTTAATACACAATTTTCACAAATAGAATATTGTTCGTGTTCGGTCTTCAATCGTTCAACTTTATTACCGAGAAGAAAAGTAGCTGTAATGTTCCATCGATGTTAACTTATGCTTGTGGATTTCTTTTACCAACAGCATGCTACAAGAAAAGCAAAAATAACGTTTGTAAATATAATTGTTTGTTTTGTTGAAATACGTTTTGACAATATTTATGATATGGTAGTTTGACCAAGCTCAAATGTTTAAACACCGCAAGTACGCATTTCTCACGACTGAGTATGAGTTTGTGGCACTTGCGGTGGAGACTTTGGGCCCTTGGTCGTCCGACACCAAAAAGTTCATAAAAGAGGTGTCGGTACGTTTAATAGGCATCTCAGGCGACCACAGGGCTGGTTCCTTCTTTGCCCAGCGGCTTAGTCTAGCGGTGCAAAGAGGCAATGCCGCCAGCGTCTTAGGGTCCATGCCTCAAGCTTGTGAACTGGATGGGGTTTTCTATATATAAGTGGTTTTATTTATAAGTGTAGTAAGTAGTATATATATATATATTTTTAAATAATTCTATTTGTAAATTAAATACCTACATGATTATAAGTCAGTCAGCAAGTGTTATTTCAATATATGAAGTTTCCATGGTAACCGAACCATAGAGTTCACTTGCTATCCTTCACAGTAGCGCTACTATAAAAATAAACAATACAAAATTTAACACAGAATACACAGAATTAATCATGAAATAATATATCTTGCGCGACTAAAATGCAAGAGCAAATTTTACATAAATTAAAACGATTTTTCAGATGCATGGCACCATTGATAAATCAAATTAAGCCCCACCCAGACGTTCCAGCATTGCAGTTGTGGGATCTATAAAATAGAACGAGACAACCGAGGTCTATAATCTTCCTATTTTGCTCTATCTTATAGGTTGCTTCCCACGGCAGACTGCAAGGTGGACTGCTATGTTGCACTGTCTGGATGCCCTTAAAGTATTACTGGTAACAATTTAATTTCACTGCAACTTACACATACGCAATTACGAAGCACCCTACATGTCTTAGCGTAGTTAATACCCCTTGATACTCATTCCATTCCTGTCAGAGTTTTTCTTAATTCGACCTTTTCAATTCTTAATTCATCCTTTTGCTTTGTTAAGATAATACCGAAGATATAGATCAAGGGCGTTGTTTGTCAGCCTGTTTAGCGTAGTTAGTAGTGACTGCCTATAAATTCGAGGTCCCGGGTTCTAGTTCTGGGGAGGTGATTTATTTATGGTAAAAACAAAAACAGTTGTTCTAGAGACTTGGATGTTTTTTTATAAATATATTGTCGTCTAGTACTAATATTATAAACCCTTTTGCAAGTTCGATTTGTATATTTGTCCCCTAGTATAATAATAATAATAAAGCCTTTATTACTGACTTTTTTTTTTTTTTACAAATTAAAAAATAACTATTTGTATTTAACTTATTTAACTTTCTCCAATTTCCCAGTGTTTGTCATCTGGGATGTTTTAATGTGTGTCAGTCTGCCCTTTGGCAAAGGCCTCCCCTAGAATCTTCCACATTTTTTTATCAGTGGCCTTCCTTCTCCACATTGGTCCAGCCATTTCTCTAATTTCATCTTCCCATCTTTTTCTTTGCCTTCCCTTTCTCCTCTTCCCATCACGGGGGTACCAGACTGTAATATCTTTTGACCATTTATCTTTTCGGCTACGAATTGTGTGCCCAATCCATTTCCATTTCAGTTTCTTTACTGTATATGTGACGTCAGCTACATCTGTCATTTTTCTGATATGTGTTAGCTTAACTTTGTCTTTCAATTTAATGTTCAACATACTTCTCTCCATTCTATTTTGGCACACTTTAATAGCTTTCCTTTGTTTTTCTGTTAGGGCCCATGTTTGGCACCCGTACGTAAGGCATGGCAATATACAAGTATTAAAAACTATCTTTTTATCTTTCATAGAGAATTTTGGGTTCTTCATTACTTCTTTTAATGACCAATATCTTTTCCACGAGTTACTTATTCTGGTTTCTATTTCCTTTTGAATTTGATCTTCGGGTGAAATTATTTGCCCTAAGTATGTGTATTGATCCACATACTCTATTGCGTTGTTGTTAACTCGTATTGGTTTTTGTGGTCCATTAGTCATTAATTTGGTTTTACCAGTGTTCATTGTGAGGCCCACTTGGGCACTTGCCTCTGCTAACTGCTGAACCATAATTTCTAGAACTTCTGGTGTTTCACTCAGTAGGATCAAGTCATCCGCAAACCGCAAATGGTTTAGTTTTTCACCATTTATGTTTAATCCATAAGCATCCCAGTCCAACTTCCTAAATATATGCTCCAGCACAGCCGAGAACAACTTGGGTGAAAGTGGGTCCCCTTGTTTGACACCTTTCATTATCTTGAATTCCTCTCCAACCTTTTCTGTTTTTATCTTAGCTGTAGAGTTCTTGTAGATTTCCTTAATTATCGTTATGTATTTTGCCGAAACACCTTGACATCTCAGGGCTTCCCAAATGTGCTTATGTTTTAGGGAATCGAATGCTTTATTATAATCTATGTATGCCAAATAGTATGTTTTGCCATATTCATTGCTTTTCTCTATAGCCTGTCTAATGGTATGAATGTGGTCAATGGTGGAGTAGTCACTTCTAAAGCCAGCCTGTTCTTTCGGTTGGTTCTCTTCTAGTTTGTTGCTAATTCTGTTAAGGATAATCTTCGACAATACTTTATACAGGTTAGATGTTAAGCATATTGGTCTATAATTGTTTATTTCATCTTTGTCACCTTTTTTGTGAAGCAGTACAATTGTTGATGTTGACCACTGTTTGGGTATTATCTCCTTTTCCAGGATTTCATTAAATATGCTCGTTATGGTTTTAGCGATAGTATCCAAGCTTCCTTTAATAATTTCGTTTAGTATATTGTCTTCGCCTGGAGCTTTGTAACTTTTCTGAGACAGGATTGCTTTTTCTACTTCATTTACTAGTATAACCGGTCCCCTAGTAGTATTTATTAATTACTTATTTATTTATAAGAGCGTGAAGACGTAAACGCATCGATGCTTTTTCCTTTTTCCGTCTTTTGCCTGACTAAATATGTATTTAGTTGAGTGTTCAAGCCTATATAGATAGATTTATTTATTTCACAATATACAATGTCACTTAAAATAACACAAAGTCATCACTCATCATCATCATCATCATGTCAGCCGAATGACGTCCACTGCTGGACATAGGCCTCCCCTAAAGACTTCCACAATGACCGCTCCTGCGCCAACCTCATCCAGCGGACACCCGCGACCCTTACCAGGTCATCAGTCCACCGTGTGGGGGGCCTGCCCACGCTACGCCTTTCGGTACGTGGTCGCACTCGAGAACCTTCCCGCCCCAACGGCCATCGGTTCTACGTGCTATGTGCCCCGCCCACTGCCACTTAAGTGTAGCGATTTGAAAGGCTATACCGGTCACTTTGGTTCTGCTGCGGATGACCTCATTCCTGATGCGATCTCGCAGAGAAACTCCCAACATAGCCCTCTCCATTGCTCTTTGAGTGACTTTGAGTCTTCTTATGAGGCCCATTGTAAGCGACCACGTTTCACACATAGTCAATTGAAAGGAATTATATTGTGATCGCCAGTTTTTTAAACATTGGAAAATTAGGTGGATATACATTTATCATAATAATAATAAACTATTTACAAGTATATGTCAATATATATATAGGTACATATATATATATATAGCGCTCGTGGCCCAGTGGCACCAGCGTACTGCGTGCGGTATGCGAGGTTAAGCAATGTCGGGTCCTTGGATGGGTGACCGCTTTGAGTGGTTACTTACTGAGCGCTCCCGTGCTTTGGAAGGCACGTTAAGCCGTTGATCCCGGTTGCTGTCTATGATAGCAATCGTTAAGCCAAGTTAGAGGCCTCAGGGCGGCTTGAGAACTTCTAACAGTCAAGTTGCCCACTCACTTGACAAGCCTATTCCCAATAAGGTCGGTTTCCCCCTCGGGTTGGAAGGTCAGGTGGCAGTCGCTTCCGCAAAAACTAGTGCCTACGCCAATTCTTGGGATCAGGTAGCGGACCCCAGGCATTCTTCAGGATGCAACTGTACTGGGAATAACGCTAGGAGGATGATGATATATATATATTTGTTGCTTGAACGGCTTCCGAATCTTCGGATAGTAGGGCTATCAAATCTGCGCCCAAATGAAAAATCTGACTTATATCGCCACTTAAAAATGTAGTATCAGAAAAAAAACTTGTTTTTCGAGTGGTTGGCTAGCTTGGGTACTTACTATGGCAATATTATCTAAATGTGCGCCGTAGAAAGAGCGTTGCTTTATGATGTTCCTCTGATGTTCGCACAAAAGTACTCTGTGGTTTGCAAACTACGCACCAAAGCCACTACGCTATTAATATAAAGAAAATGGAACGAGCTGAGTGAGCTGCCATCTACCCGTGGTGTCAAAAATTGCATGGTCTTTTTTCTCCGGGTACTATCTATTTCAGCTATGAAGAGTCCGGTGACAGCTGTCAACCCAGTACAAATTGTGTCATCTTTGACGTATGATGGCATAAATTGTACTGGGTAGACAGCTGTCACCGGACTCTTCATAGCTGAAATAGATATTAGACATAGGATCATAAATTACAGATATTTTTTTTATTAAAACGACTATGACTTTCACAGGCATACAGTACAGTACCACATTTTCTGTACCTCCTAGCAGAACTCGTATAGTAGAAATCCTTACTCTCGGAGTCTCAGACATGTGCGGCGTGTAGGGCGTGTAGATCTAGTTACTGTTACACGAAATAGGTGGCAGCACGATCGGCCAGTTTCCAAATACGGTGGAATTACTAGTCTAGGCAGTCTGTGCTTCAGTATATGATAGAATATTCTATGTTCTATGTGTATACTATACGTAGTGATTATATTCTCTTTGTATACTATTGTAGTCTCTGGTTTGGTTTGGTTTGGTCCATTGACATAAGATATTACATCAATGGTTTGGTCCAAAGAATATAATACTCACTAATGAGAAGAACGATAACTCCATACAAAAAATTTTACACCCTCCCCAAACGTCAAAAAGTCGTTTATACTACTAGCGACATCGCTTTTGAGCAGTGAACTAAAAGGTGGCTTGTTGGTAGGCAGGTTGCCTCCGGAGATTGGGGCCCGGGTTCGAATCCCGGTAAAGAAATATATTTTTAATTTTTTTTACTTCGGTTTCGTAGCATTGTTGTTATCTATATAGATTTATATAAAATGCAGCTGTGTATGTGTGAAAAAATATTTATTTTGTAATATTGTTGATTTTCTCTTTAAAAAGAGATATTTTGTTCGCCTCTTTCGGCAAATAGATCCCGATTGTTAGGCTAAGGGAAATAATGCAATCGAACTTATTCTTGATCTTGGGCAGCAGCTCCACATTTAGCACACATCGTGTATTCATTTGTTGATTTAATTACATCTTCCATCTATCAACCACTGGAGAAAACTGAAGGTGGAATAATCCACAAACGTGACGCAAGTGGGTACTATGTTCCAGGGCCCAACTAAAGTCCAGTATAACACACAAACTATAATTCTCTTCTTTGCTTTGATTTTATACTGAACACTGAATATAATGGAATGCATTTGCATGCGTTGTCGCTGTCGGGCAAGACAACGCGACAAGAAGAATATATTAGCCAAAACTGAATTTAATACACAATTTCCACAAATAGAATATTGTTCGTGTTCGGTCTTCAATCGTTCAACTTTATTACCGAGAAGAAAAGTAGCTGTAATGTTCCATCGATGTTAACTTATGCTTGTGGATTTCTATTACCAACAGCATGCCACAAGAAAAGCAAAAACAACGTTTGTAATTCATAATTCATAATAATTCTTAATTTTATTGCATTAATAATCATGTGTTACATAAGGTCTTACAAAGAGGATTTTACAGCTAGTGTTCACATGAACCCTGTTAGGGTATATAGCAATGTAATTAACTAAAAATAATACTTAAGGCTAGGTCGTCAAGCGAGTTGGCGTTTTCGAGTTTTCTAAAAACAATCTGAAACGTAGAATAAGGGTTTTAAAAATTTGAAAAAATTATATGTTTTACTTAAGGATCTAGTCTAGTCAAAGTTGCACTCAGTTACACGATCTAATGAACTTCGCTCGATAGAAAGAGACCTCAAAGTTACTCCTTTTTGTAAAGCATTTACAATCTGACGACTATACTATTGATGTTTTAAATAAAGTTTTTGAACTAAACTAAAGCCATTCAGTATTTCTAGACATTTATGTACAATGCTGATACTAATTTTAATTATATACTACAGAATGTATTTATATTCAACCCGGCCGATACCGCCGCAACCGCTATGTTCCTTCATTTTAAATCAGTAATATCTTCAAAAATATTTATTTAAATTACATGGTGTCAAGTGCCATATTGATCTATATAAAATGTAAAATGTATTTAAGGTATTTTATTGGAGAAGGATTAATGCTGTATTGCTTAAAATCGCTTCGTAAATAAGCCATTATTTTTCGTAAAAAGTAAAGGATAAAAATGGTTATTGTGGGTTATCCCTAAGAGATAGACATATACCATAATCGACTTTTTTGTAGACCTTTTTAAGTTGTACAAGACTGTAGTACATTATTTTGATTTATCTCGTAGGGTTCAGCCAGCGTTTGCAATGTAAACGCAATAAAATATGTTTATTTACGACATCACAATAGAAACCTATTAAATTATCTGTGTTTCTCTACTATGCACCTGTAACCAAGAGGAAAGAGCAATGGAGAGGGCTACGCTGGAAGTATACCTGCGCGATCGTATCAGAAATGAGGCCATCCGCAGAAAAACCAAAGTAACCGATATAGCCCTCCGAATCGCTTAAATAGCACTGGGCGGGGCACATTGCACGTAAAACCGATGGCCAGTGGTCGAGTGGTGACCACGTACAGGAAGGTGCAGTGTAGATAGGCCCCCACAAAGTGAACTGATGACCGGGTAAAGGTCACGAGAGTCCGCTGGATGCGGGTGGCGCAGGACCGGTTATTGTGGCACTCTTTAGGGGCGGCTTATGTCCAGCAGTGGACGTCCATCAGCTGATATGATGATGATGATGATATATTTACATGAATAGTTGTTATAGTGTATACAAGCTTATTAGTTTTACGTGTATTCATAATCTGTCATTGCTTTCTTAAATATCCGTGTTTGTGCAAAATTAGTTTGTTGCCTTGTGTACTATATTTATTTTTCTCATTTTCTCGAAGGTTAGCTGGAAGAGATCCCTTATAGGGATAAGTTCGCCTTTGTACTTTTACATTTTGTTATTTTGTTTCGATTGTTATTATTTTTTGTGCAATAAAGTGTTATACATACATACATATACATGATGATGATAACACGCATACGACAAATAAATATAACATTCTGTATAATATAACACAATTAGATAAAAAATTGCATGACCTATTAAACAAATCGAGTAGAAGGGTATAAGACATATTTCTTAGGTTCTTAGGTTTCATAGATTAAAATAAAGAATTTCAGGGTTGTAGGTATGTACTACGAATTCTGTTTTTTTTTTTCATTATAATGGATCTTACCGTAAGTTCGACTTTCAATTATTTATTTACTACCTTATTAAAAATATATATCAATTACATACTAAAGTTTAATCATAATCAATGCATTTCTTAAGTCAAAATACAGTTATATTTCTATACTGTGACCAGTATGAAGCTAGCGGGGTCATCCGAGTTCACAGTCGCTTCGTCCGCGCGGGCTTGTTCACGCACCGCCAGGACAGCGCTAAATACCTACTCTCGCAGAACTAGAGGGCCTTAAACAATTGCCTATACTATTATAATATTTTTCATTTTTAGTAACTATATGTACAAAGTAATTGGTTAAATTTAACGCCGACAATAAAACAATACAATTTATATAATTATAATTTAGAAATTCCATTTATGTGTTATAATTAATAAAAGCTTAACTTATTCATTGTTTAGCAATTGTGTTTAGAAAATGTTTTTTTTTTAACAGTTTATTAAATATTTAATTGGATTATCTTATATCATTTAGAAATTCATCAATAGAGTAATAGCACCTTTTAATTAACAGCCTTTTAATTCATCTTTGATTTCGTTTTTTATTTCGTCTGGTATTTTATTTGCTATTTGTATGCATCGGTAATTTGGACCATTTCTGAACATTGCTAACGCTGAAGTTGGTAATTCTAGCTGGTTTATTTTATTTCGTCTCTGTGATTTTATTACTTTTTGTTTAAATAAATACATGTTCTTCCTGACAAATAGAGCTGCTTCCAGAATATAAATTGAGGGTAACGTAAGGATTTCAAGTTTAATGAAATGCTGACGACAGCTGCTATCTGGTACCCGGGTATTTGTTTGAATGCGGATGCATTTCTTCTGTAATATGAGTAATTGGTGCACATCAGTGCTGGCTCCCCATAATATTACACCGTATTGGAGCCATGCATGGGCGAAGGCATAATAGGCTGATAACGCAGTTTTTTGATTTGTATTTATCTTGAGTACACTTAATGCATAGATAAAGCTACTCAATTTACTTTTGACGGATTGAATATGATTTTTCCAATTTATACTTGAATCTATTGTTATTCCTAATAATTTAAATTCAGTTACTTCTTCAATAATTGTCTTGTTTATCTGTAATGTCATTTCTAATGCAGTTTTCTGTATAGGTTTAAATTGTATTATTTTAGTTTTTCTAAGATTTATCTCTAGTTATGGTTTTCTAGCCATTTGCAAACTGTTTTTGATACTTCTGACAAGCGATCGTTACAATCCGTGCTACTACCACTACTTATGAGTATGGAGATGTCATCAGCAAACATGACGCATTTAGTGTTTAGTATTTTGGGCAAGTCGTTTATATAAGATTCTCTTTGATATAAGCAAGGAATAGGAATTATAATTGTTTGTTTTGTTGAAATACGTTTTGACAATATTTATGATATGGTAGTTTGACACAAGTGTTATTTCAATATATGAAGTTTCCATGGTAACCGAACCATAGAGTTCACTTGCTATACTTCACAGTAGCTTTACTATAACAATAAACAATACAAAATTTAACACAGAATACACAGAATTAATCATGAAATAATATATCTTGCGCGACTAAAATGCAAGAGCAAATTTTACATAAATTAAAACGATTTTTCAGATGCATGGCACCATTGATAAATCAAATTAAGCCCCACCCAGACGTTCCAGCATTGCAGTTGTGGGATCTATAAAATAGAACGAGACAACCGAGGTCTATAATCTTCCTATTTTGCTCTATCTTATAGGTTGCTTCCCACTGCAGACTGCAAGGTGGACTGCTATGTTGCACTGTCTGGATGCCCTTAAAGTATTACTGGTAACAATTTAATTTCACAGCAACTCACACATACGCAATTACGAAGCACCCTACATGACTTAGCGTAGTTAATACCCCTTGGCAGGGGCCTTTCAGCTCGAAGTACGAATTTTTCTATGGAAATGATAGTTTAACTTGTTTGTACCAGATGTCACTGGGTGCTATCTCTATCGCACTTGCAAATTGAAGTGACAGGGATACAGCGGTCGTGCGGTTAGTTCTTACTAAATACACAACGGCGCTACGATCTATGTAGAATATTTCAATGGTATCTCTATCTCAGTATTTATATTGTACTTTGTGCCCCTTGGTTTGGTCTGTCGTTTCGTTTGTCCACCGCCGGCAAAGACTACAATTTGACCGCCGGCTTTTTCTGATGTTAGGATAGCTAAGACAATGTGTACATAATTTAGTTTTTCGGTTAATTTGGGGTTAAATATAACAAAATTCAGCACGTGTAACTACGTTAAAGCTCATCAAAATGTAAGTTACTCGGCTGGTGAAAAGCATAAGTTGAGGTTATGTTGTGTTATATTTAACATTATTTTTGCTCTTTGCAGGAATGGTAGCTTTAATCCTAGTTTAATGCAACGCACCTTGGATCTACAGTATGAGAAAAAGAAACGCTCTCATTCACTCAAGTGGAGCATAATAAACGGTGTCCTGTTCATCGTTTTCGTCTACGATTTGTAAGTACATGTTTCTAAATCATTTTGTAGCACGTTACTGTTCCAATATCACCATGTTTAAATAGAATAGAATATCAATTTATAAGCCAAACAGCGTGTACATTATGAAGGTGTTTTTACACACAGTGGGTCTCA
The DNA here is from genome assembly GCA_905163555.1 of Notocelia uddmanniana. Lineage (NCBI taxonomy): Eukaryota > Metazoa > Arthropoda > Insecta > Lepidoptera > Tortricidae > Notocelia > Notocelia uddmanniana. Next base: position 4,216,846 of record LR991052.1, read on the forward strand.
ATAATGGTTACCTTATAGTAAGTAGTAGGCATGCAAATGTTGTATAATACTACTGTTTAGATTTATTGTTAAAAAAATCATTAAGTGAATTGAATTTTTTAACCCCACTTCGGGTTGCGCGGTTGTCTCCCTTTAATTTGAGGAAATAAAGATTGAGAATATGATTACGAATATTTGCGCAAATACGCAGTGTTTCCGCCATGATACATATTAGGCCTCACGAGACAGCATCAACGAAGCTGCTCACCCAGTTTGGATGGGGAACTTCAAAATGATTGGCATTATTTTTGACAGACTATGGAATATTTGGCCCCATTCGGCTTGGAATCAATAACACTAGTGATTCTAGGAGAATAAAACGTGTCCCCAAGTAGTTTTGTTACTTGAATAAGCCCGAAAAGTTAACATATTGAGAATATATTGGAATGCTCCTATTTTATTGAAATTCCCTAAACGCATCAGCCTAGCACACACACCAGGCACACTGAGAAATAATGAGGCTAATGCTACTTTGAGATCATAGTTCTAATGATTTCACTATACATTTAGCACCATACCTTTAAGAATGCTGTTCCCAGACAAGGAATTAGGGTATTTGCAGCATAAGTTATCTTCATATCAGTTGTTTCTGCATAGCGCACATGCGAATTTACTATTATTCAATCAATATGTTATACACACATGCATATGCGAGTCAGACTTTCAGCAAACGGCAAGTTGTCCACACAGCTAATATTCAAATCACTGAAGTACTTGAGACTAAATTAAAAAATTCAGAGAGTTGAGAAGGTTCTTTTCTTATAAAATATTTATTGATTTTAATTTGGATGATTTTTACACATTATTGGTAAATGGGACTTAATCACATACAACTGAAACATTGTAAGTGTTGTGTCGGGCAAGTGGCAAACCGATTGGAAATGTGATTAATAAAGACTAAGTGCAGTTAGTTCGGAAACAAATAAGGAGCGCTCGTGGGCCAGTGGCACCCGCGTACTGTGTGCGGTATGCGAGGTTAAGCAATGTCGGGCCGTCAGTCCTTGGATGGGTGACCTCTTTGAGTGGTTACTAACTGAGCGCTCCCGTGCTTTGGAAGGCACGTTAAGCCGTTAATCCCGGTTGCTGTCTATGATAGCAATCGTTAAGCCAAGTTAGAGGCCTCAAGGCGGCTTGAGAACTTCTAACAGTCAAGTTGCCCACTCACTTGACAAGCCTATTCCCAATAAGGTCGGTTTCCCCCTCGGGTTGGAAGGTCAGATGGCAGTCGCTTCCGTAAAAACTAGTGCCTACGCCAATTCTTGGGATCGGGTAGCGGACCCCAGGCATTCTTCAGGATGCAACTGTACTGGGAATAACGCTAGGAGGATGATGATGATGAGTTCGGAAACAAGATGTGGGCACCTGCTCAAGCCAGTCAGCTAGTAGTGACCATGCAAGTTGCGATACAATCGAAATGTAAGGCAAACCCCAAAATTATGATTAAATTTCATTTGTCTCCAATTCTGTCCAGAGTCTCAGGTTATGAAAATAAGCATAGCGTAATGCTATAATTTTGATAGCTTTATAATTCTGTTTAGTAACATACCACACGTGAGAAAGAGATTGCCTGTAATATTATTAATAGCGGCCAGAACTTTTCGTGCAAATGTCAAATCGAACAGTCATGGAGTTGAAAACAGCATTGCAAATCTTGCGTAATTATATAGATGGATAAATTTATTGTTATCTGTGTTGATGAAATCGTTATTTACATTGGAACAATAAAATAAAAAAAATCCTATCATGATAATCCAGCCTCGTGGAGGGGATGGTTTGCAGAAGACTCCTACAAAAGCTAAATAAATAAATGTACATGTATATATTTTGTTCAGAAAGATGAGCTGAGGGTGTCTCCAGTCTAAATGCTCTAAGATTCTAGGCCCATTCCTATTCCTTGTTTATGTAACTATAAATGATTTACCATATATGTCAAGTGACAATCAGGCATTTTAATGTTGGCACAGGACAGCTCATCAAGGTTAATAGAAAAGATACTCGACTCATTGAAGCGAATAATACCCTCTCCGTGATTGATATCTGACCAATAACTTATGGACCATGCACACCAAACGGCCGGAGTCGGCGCGCACCCCACCAGTTCCAAAGGAATTCGAACCCTCCATACATAAGGTAGACTTCGTATCAAAACGGCAGCTGCAGAGCTGGCTGCTTGTAACCGATTGAAATTTAACTTCTGTATGGAGTGTTCGAATTCCTTTGACTCTATAGGGGTGTGCGCCGAGTCCGGCCGTTCGGTATGAATCGTCCATTAGTGTTGTATGAAACTCAAATGTACACTTAAACTCAAATAAATAAATATTAGGGGACCAATTTGTATAAATCAAACTAGCGCCGTAGTAGACGACGATATATTTAATAGATATATACTTAAATACATAGAAAATATCCAAGTCTCAGGAACTAATGTTTCTGCTCACCACAGAAACTAATGCCCTTACCCGATTAAGGAGTAAAAGTGGAAGTTACTCGTTACATACTGAAAGGCGAAGTGTACAGTTTATGGTCAAACATAAAATAAAAATTTCAAACATTGCAGGCTCGCCCCGCGCTACTACAATGTTACATATAAATTGCTTTATTTAGTTCAAAACTTTTTAAAAAGAACTAACAGCCATATAAAAGAAGGTCGTACGAGGCTTGCACTGAAAGTGGCGGGAATCGAATACTTATTAATTTATTTTTAACATGTATTATACCTTTTTATAATCTCTGAAGTTTCCTTATCTCAACACACTGGCCACTTAGAAAAAAAAAAGTATGGTTCGGTTTCAATTGTTTATTGAAGTCCGAGTCACTGCTTAAAATGGAATTGTGCCGTGAAAATTTCAGAGCTATGATTTATTATGACTTTAAAAGTGGACTAACACAAAAACAATGTGAAGAGCGGATGGTTGCTGCTTTTAATATTGAAGCTCCTTCAAAGACTACAATATACAGGTGGTATTTTGTAGTCTTTGAAGAATTTCAACGTGGCCGTGTATCCCTCACCGACGAAGTGCGTGAAGGTCGACCAAAATCGGCAGTCACGCAAGAAAACGTCGATGTTGTGCGTCGTCTGATAAATGAAGACCGACATGTGACATATCGGGAAATTCAAGAGCACCTGGGTATTGGAATGAGTCAAATACAAATTATTTTAAAAGAAGAATTAGGCGTGAAAAAGTTATTTTCCCGTTGGATACCTCACCTATTGTCTGACGAGCAGAAAATAGTCCGTGTCAATTGGTGCCGCAAAACTTTGAAAGGATTTAACAAGGGACGCTCAAATGCTGTTTTTAGCATAGTATCAGGTGACGAGTCGTGGATATACGCTTATGAGCCTGAAACTAAAAACCAATCCCGAGTATGGGTCTTCGAAGACGAGCTCAAACCCACAAAAGTTGTTCGTTCTCGCAGTACGGCTAAGAAGATGGTGGCTACGTTTATCTCTAAATCTGGTCACGTAGCTACTGTGGCTCTTGAGGATCATAGAACAGTCAATGCTGATTGGTACACCACTATTTGTTTGCCGAACGTCTTTGCTGAACTCCGAAAAACAAACCCTAGTCGTCGCATCATCCTTCACCACGACAACGCCAGCCCACACACCGCTCGGACAACAACTGAGTACCTGGACGGTGAAAAAGTCGAAATATTGGACCACCCTCCATATAGCCCTGACTTAAGTCCCAACGACTTTTTTACATTCCCCAGAATCAAGGACAAACTGCGTGGTCAGCGGTTTCAGACGCCAGAAGAAGCAGTGGAGGCCTATAAAATAGCCATTTTGTCGACCCCTACTTCAGAGTTCAAAAAGTGCTTTATGGACTGGTTTGAACGCATGCATAAGTGCATGAAATACAAAGGAGAATATTTTGAAAAACAATAAAAATAAATAAACTCACTTATACTGCATATTTTCTTCTATTCCCGAAACTTTCAGTTTTACCCTCGTATACAGCCAATTCAAGTCGTATTATTCTGTTGGATACGCGACGTTTTACGTATCCGAAATAATTCGCGGTTTTCGGTGGAAAAATACAATTCTGATACTGTTTAAAAAACAAAAATGGCGGGAGAGCGCAAACGTATTGACGTTTTAAGGTTATGTTTATCAAAACTTCATTCCAATTTAGTCTTGTTTAACCCCATTTTTGAGAAAAGCACAATATTAGCTTCGGTTGAAATGTCAAATGCAGGCTACGTATTAATTAGACAGACTCCCAAGGTCGTCCGTTTAAAACTAATACTCAGCCTGCAATTGTCTCGTTCCATGCCTCGGCAATAATGTTCTATTGACTTTGAGCCGCATTTAATCCGGCTCAAAGTTAATCGCTGACCCGCCATAATACACAACGGCCCTGTTTTGTAAAACGTCTCTGTTTTGTAAAACGTCACGCCGTAATGTAATAAATACGGTAAATTACAATCGGGCTTCGGGCTGCGACCCATCAATTATTAATCATATCAACATTTCAGCCCGGTTCTAACCCATACAATAAAAAAAACGCGTACATCGATGTTCAAATATAGACTTTATTGCAGTAGACTTTAAGTCCACATTGGCGGAACACTACATTTATTTATTTATTATTTATTTATATCTTACAAATGTTTACATGGCCTTACAGTTAACCCAATGCGCCATGAAACTTAAGCTTATAAAATATCTATTTAGGCGACGAAACGGCGTGGCCCCGTTGCATCGTCGTCTCCGGTGTAGGATTCGGTAGGTTGACCCGGAACCGTACATAAAAACATAAAATACATTAAAAATAATAATAAAATAATATAATTTACAGTACATATGGTGCTACCTTACCGCACGAGTGCGGTAATCAGCAGATTACGTGCATATGTCGAAACTTTAAAGAGCCATATGTACTGTAACACGTTGTACGATACACGTGCGAATAAGTAATTCGCAACTCGTGTCGATTTAAAACACTCCCTTCGGTCGTGTTTTAATTTATCACCACTCGTTGCGAGTTTCCTATTTTCTGCACTTGTATCGTAATGTACTATTGTACATAAAATATTTATTTTCGCTCTTGATCTTTTTACGTCTGTGTCGGTAATTCTTACTTCACCCAATGTAATCTCACCCAAAGGTGGCTCACAGACCAACCTCAAAATTAAGATATAAGGGTGATCTACAATACAACAATAATAAAATAATTAGACATTGTTTGTATGCAAAAAAACGAGCATTCCTCTTTATATTTGTATATAATTCATGTGTTATTTTATTAATTTTTATTACAACATTATATAATAATATAATAATATCCCATTAGACAAGGTCCACCACCACCATATCACCCAAAGGACGTCCACTGCTGGACATAGGCCTCCCCCAAATTCACGAAGGGTATATGCCATAATCGCCACGCTTGGCATGCGGGTTGGCGATCGCAGTATCTCCACCGCACTCCAGGGATGCTGCTGTCTTGGTCGTAGTTTTTGGACATACCCGGGTCCCGGGTCCCGGGTTAGACAAGGTCACTATTTGTAAAAAGAGTAAAACACAACCTGGCAGATTTATGCAAGGATATTTGGTTTATTCTGACTCCGTTTAGCAGTGTAGAAAATAAACCCATGCACTGGCAGTTCCGAAAACTCGCAAGAACCGCTTCGCTTGATTCGCTTCCACTTTTATTGGGAAAACAGCGAAACTGTGGAACTCCTTACCGACTCCTTGCGGAAATCCTTGTTCCCCGTAAACTACTTACAAGTTTAAAGCCGAGACACACCGAATGCGAGACACGTGCGCGTGTGCGTTGTATTGTATGAAATGTCATAGTAGATGACGCGCACACGTGCTGCGCATGCATTCGGTGTGTCTGGGCTTTTAAGGTCTTTAAGACGAGAGTGAACCGGTTTTTTTACTGGGTATAGGTAAGCGCGCTCCATCCTAGACCACAATATCGCTTACCATCCGATGATTTGTGGTCAAGCGCAAACCTATCCAGAATTATATGTTCCTGGCTCTTGGATGTTTTCTATGTATTTAAGGGGCCGTCCACATATTACGTCACGCACAATTTCGACTACTTGAACCCCTCCTGCTCCAGTCCCGCTTTTTCCTATCCCTTTAACTGTACTGTCACGTTCAGTAACCCCCCCCCCCCACATCGCTGTGTCGTAATATGTGGATATGGCCCCTAAGTATGTATTTATCTATATAAGTATGTATATCGTCGTCTAGTACCCATGGTACAAGCTTTGCATAGTTTGGGACTAGCTGGATTTGTGTAAGATTGTCCCCCAATATTTATTTTATTATTTATTTATATCATAACATATTGCTGTTGTATAGATAGTATACCATCAAATTAACACAATAAAATGAACAAGTTTTCATTGGAATTAGTTTCAGTATACTACTGATACTTGAGTGTCAGTATCAGCAAATAATATCTATTCGAAATACTCTTACTACGTCAATATAAATTCTAAGCTAATATCAAACAAATTGCCATACTATATGCTTTTCATAATCTTGACAACCGTTTAACATCCACCACCACCACCACATCAGCCGAAGGACGTCCACTGCTGGACATAGGCCTCCCCCAAATTCACGGGGGGTATATGCCATAATCGCCACGCTTGGCATGCGGGTTGGCGATCGCAGTATCTCCACCGCACTCCAGGGATGCTGCTGCCCATCCCCCGGTGGTCTTGGTCGTAGTTTTAGGACATACCCGGGTCCATCGTTTAACATCGATAGAAGATAATATGCAACATTTTTAAACTTAAATTCCATTTGCAAGTTGTTCAAGCTCTTGAATACATAAACATTTTAGCAAACTAGTAAAATTTAATTAAATGTTATATTATTAAATCATCATTGTTAATTTACAGTATGCAGTAGTCGTCGAAAATTTATGTAAAAAAAGTAACTTGTAAAATATGCGATGTATCAACAAACCTAAATTGTTTACTCTATACACGTTCATACAATAAAACGCGAAGGTGATATATTATCAGCCGGTACCGCAATATAGATTAATCGTTCAGTTATTCATTTATTCAAATAAAAAAATATACAACGGCGACTCCACTGCATTACTTGTGCTTAAATGCCACCAGAATCTTAACCCTACATATGATATGCCTGAAGGTTGATTTTGAAGACTAATTTTGAAGCGCTACACCGAGTATCAATTACGCCGTTTTCAAACTTACGAACAGAACTAGTCTCGGTTCAATTTGCCACCATCCTCTGCTGATATTGATTTGGCCGGACCAGTTTCAACTTCAACTATGTACCTGAACAATCATTTGATTCCGGCAAACAAATTAGGTATTATTGAGACGCGATACGCAGTTGAGAACAGAACATAAATAATACATATGTATGTATGTATCTGCGAACGTGACTGCAAAATATTTATGCGCAGGCATCAGGGATTCAAGGTTATCAATGTCGCGGACAAGGCTATATTAAAACGTCTGGCCTGAACATTTGTTGTTTAAATACCTGGTTTCAGTCGAACATAATGATGATTATTGAAGTTTTTGAAACCACATACTGGCCAATAACAGATTGCATTCAACACTTTAGTAAATCACTGTAACAACTACCATTGATAATTTGTTTAAAGCTGATGCACACCCTATTTGAATAGGCTTAAATTCTATCCATTTTAAAAAGCTAATTTACATTAAATTCTGTAAATTACTAACATATGCGCAAATTTAAAAATCCAGTTTTTTTTTGTATAATCCAAGTCTTATATTTATATTTCGTGGGGTTTTGGTAGTTAATTTAAATGATATACAATTATTGTTTAAAACTATTTTAGTTATTTTATACCTTTTAATTTTTTATTTAATCGTATGGCATTTATTTACGAACCGTGAGATCTTCGAGAAGACAAGTACGGTTGCCAGTTTTTGTTGCACTTTTAGCACCACCCAGGGGTCACGTGTAGGGTAACGGTGGGTACTCCCTACGGACGTGGTGCAACTTCGACCCCCCTTTGTCAAGTGAGTGGGCAACTTGACTGTTAGAAGTTCTCAAGCCGCCCGAAGGCCTCTAACTTGGCTTAACGACTGCTGTCGTAGACAGCAGCCGGGATCAACAGCTTAACGAGCCTTCCAAAGCACGAGAGCGCTCAGTTAGTAACCACTCAAAGCGGTCACCCATCCAAGAACCGACCTGCGCCCACATTGCTTAACCTCGCATACCGCACGCGGTAGGCGGGTGCCGCCGGGCCACGAGCGCTCTAGCATTTTATAACTGCTAATGAATTTATAACATTTTACCATTTCTACTGCAGTAGGTGCTTAAAAGTTTAAAAATGTAGTGGAATTCTTCAAAACATCGCGTAGGGCATCAGACCCATCAGACCTAGAACGTTTAATGGTCGCGACTGGTAGTTAGGTTAGGTAATACATTTATCTGTATAACTACAACTTTAAAAAGTTGGTAAACCCCTGACATTACGATTTCAAAGCTCAATATCTCAAACACTGAAAAATTGAAAAATGTAATGCTCCGAGCAGGATGCGACATCTGGCATACGCGGCCAATCGCTCCTGCCTCTGAGCTATCGGAACAACCGAGCTCATATGCACGAAATCCTTCACTAGTTCCCTCTTACAACGCCTTAGGCACGAGCTTGGTTGTTCCGATAGCTCAGAGGCTAGAGCGACTGCCCGCGTATGCCAGATATCGCAGGTTCGAATCATGCTCGGAACATTAAATTGTTCAAGATTTTCCCTTTAATTTGAAATTTGGAATTTTCGTTAGCAGCGTTACTGCTTCATACAAAATTAATCTCAAAAACGGCTGAAGAGATTTTCATAAAACATGGGTAAGAACACTCTGGATAAAATTATCTATGCCACAAAAAAAACGAAACGAAAATCGGTTTCGGAGCTACGATACCACAGACAGATACACAGACAGACACGTTAAAATAACACCCCTCTCTTTTTGCGTCGGGGGTTAAAAACAGTAACCACTCCACTATCTGTCTCAGAAAGTCAGAAGGATTCTCAGACGGCCTACGGAGTAGGCTAGTTCGATTTTCGAAGTTCGGCGTAGGCCCTCTGTTTCTTTCTACACTTGGTGACCCGAATAGTTTGGAAACGCTGATGCTCGTCGGCCAAGTTGAAGGTAAGAGAAGGGGTAGAAAATACACAGCCGTTGATTTGATGCAATCGAGAAAGTTACGCACTGAAAAGTCAAAGGCTTCTGAGGACGGCAGAAAATCAGACTGTCCCGAGTCTCTGCAGACTGAAGCGGTATATGTAGCCTACACTCCTCCTTTTTTAAAGTCGGTTAATAAATAAATACTGAAATGGATAGAAAACATCCAAGACTCGGGTACAAATATTCGAGTTAATCGCACAAATAAATTCCCTGACCGGGATTGGAACCCGGGACCAACCAGCTTCGTAGGCAGGGTCATTACCATCATCATTATCATCAGCCCGCATTCGTCCACTGCTGGACGTAGGCCTTCCCCAATTTGCGCCACCACACCCGATCCAACCGCTCCCCGCCACTCTCAAAAGTAATCTTCAGTAACTGAATCTGTGAAACGTGCCCCCTGTCAGATTTTATTGATCGGGAGTATTCATAGATTTTTAAATACATAATAACATGGTTGAACCGGGAATCGAACCCGCTACATGAGAAAAAAAATTACCCCGTAGCTTTATCATACCGATCGGAAGGCTTTATCATAAGGATTATTTTTTGCTAAATAACATAGTGTCAGAAATAAAAGGACAACCATGAATTTTAACATTTTTAATACAAAATTAATCAATTTATCAAATGCTCAAAATGAGTCACATCCTGTTGAATACAAAGTCGCACTATTTGATTATTTCACTTCCTGACGATTTTTTGATCTTGTTGTGGTGGATATTTAGAATAATACGTCTAAGTTCTGTTTGTAGCTCGTGGACACTTTCATACTGGTTCTGGTAAACTATTTTTTTTACATAACCCCGTAAAAAAATCTAACGGGGTTAGATCTGGGGATCTTGGCGGCCATCTTATTTGTCCATTTGTCCCGATCCAGGGACGAAAGTGTTCATTGAGATAGAAAATTGTTCTGTGACTGTTATGAGCCGGAGCCCCATCTTGCTGAAAAGTAAGGTTTTGTCGTTCTGCAACCGGAAGATTATTTACTTATCTCATTTCTTAAAATCTCAAGTATTTTTAATACAACAGCTTTGCCTGCACCAGATAGTGATCTATAGTTTGTATGATCGGTCCAGGGCTCGGAACCGGTTAATCTCAAAATCCTGAAATAGCCAAATATTTTTAATTAGTTTATGCTCTTTATGTGGGACTCAATAATGTATTTGGGTTATTACTTCATATTGTTAGATTGCCTGATTAAACATGAAATAGTAGACGAAAGAACCATAAGAACTAAAAAAATACCGGTATTTTTGTATGGACGGAATACCGGTTTCCAAGCCCTGGATCGGTCTGAAACCCTCTAACTCCCTGTAAATTCACAGGATTGAAAAAAGAAATGCTAAAAATACTTTCAAGCTACTTATGCGTCTACACAAATTATACGGCCACCTGCAACCGTTTAACATGCAAAATACTATGCGACCGCCGCGCCGTCATTCAGTGGTTTATGTGTAACTTTTATTCTAAAATTATTCATTCTGAGTTAGATACCTGCGTTATTGCAAAAGATACACTCTAGACTTCCGCGTAGGCGTGAGCGCCAGTCTGGGAAAAACACTTTTACAGTACATATGTATATGTCTAAACTTAGAGCCATATTACATTACATAATATGGCTCTAAGTTTATTATTATTTCCTGTTCTCTGCATTCGTATCGTAATGTACAAAACATCACACACATACATACAAACTCAAACATGCAATGAAATTTCTTAATTACGTGCGATATAACAGGCTTCAAAGTTTCACGTTGCAAGCGGAACAGCTGGGGAGAACTGTAAAAGAATTTCATACAAAATTATAGGCCAGGCCGGGATTTTTTTTATTGTAATGTCAAACATGGTTTCTGTTAAATTGGTATTTGAGTGACGTATTGTTTTTTATTTCATTGCATATGTTTTGCTTGAGAAAAGCACTCTATATCTTCTTGGCCTGCAACCCTTCGTATCCCGGCCTCTATAGTAATTTACTATTTTTTCTACTCGTCGCAATCGGACTTGTTAGACGTAGACATATACATATATCATTTATTGGTAATGAAACGTGTTCATTAGCAGTCAAATTATTTACATAAGCATCTATTCAGTGGCAGCCTTTGGGAGTAACGATTAGGCCAGCCGTCCGGGGTCTCTGCTCTTGCAGGAGCATCGAGTATCCGCGCAACCAACCTCAAAAAATATTAGTTACAATACACTGGCCTGCAAAAGAAGGTATGCCACTTATAAACGTGACGATAACTTCTGTACTATTTAAATTAGAACTTGAAATTAAAAGCATTATGTAGAAAATGTAGGTTTGTTATATAAACTCCTTTTTGACAACCTCCTTTTAAAAGATGGCTGAAAAAATAAACAAAAAAGAAAAACGCCCCCTTTTCAAATGCTGTAATTTTAAATCCCATCAAAAACATAAATGTGAAAATGGGAGCCAAGTTCAATATTAAGAATATGCGATGCTTGGTTGTCGTCTACACCGACAAAAGAATTGAGATCTAAATGGGTGCCAAGTTCCGTAGATTCTCTAAAATGGTGGCACCGGGTATCAAAGTCTTCTAGGCGCACGGATTTTTCGAACTACCCGCACTTAGTTATTAGCGACAATTACTCTAGGGTTGTCACTCGCCCGTCACGCAACACTAACAATGTCCGTTGATGTAATGGACGATGTACTCGTATTTTGACGCTTGCGCTTACTAATAACCGGATGACATTGATAGATGATAACTCTTGACCACGTTGGCCGATTTTAATAATTCTTTTTGTGTTTCAAAGCAGGTAAGTACCTCGACATTGGTCTCATATAAATTTGGTGAAGGTCTGATGATGGGATCTAGGAGGAATCGAGGGAACTCCAACTAACTAACTAACCAAGCATTGGCTCACGGAAACCAACACATTGTGGACTAGCGAAGTACAAAATTGGATTTTTTTGGTATAAATTATACATTTTTATTTTTTTATTTTTATTTATTTATTTACAATAGAAAATTGATACATTGTTATAACGGAAAAGTGTCGTTAAACCCTATCGGGTTTGTATCGACACCGAAATCGTGAACAATATTGTTAATAAGCTTACTTACGAGCTAATTGTATGACACATTGGAAAGAAAAAAGAACTATTATAAAATTGTTGTTGTTTTCGACGGCTTGTCCTCAACAGATCATGCAAGTGTCCGAACTACACGTCAGCGTTCCACTACGTTGAGTATGCACTCTCGGTGGTGGTCGGCGTCAGTATGCTGCAGCACGGCTACCAGCTGTTCAAGCGGAGCCCCCCTCTCACCATCACACCAAGGCAGCGGGACCTACTGGGGATAGATGACGCAGGTATACCATAGAATACTTTGGCATCGGTCATTTACCGACCGGACCCGGGTATGTCCTAAAACTACGGCCAAGACCACCGTGCGATGGGCAGCAGCATCCCTGGAGTGCGGTGGGGATACTGCGATCGCCAACCGGCATGCCAAGCGTGGCGATTATGGCATTTGCTCCCCATGAAATTGGGGAGGCCTATGTCCAGCAGTGGACGTCCTATCGTCATCCATCACTATGTAGCACGAAAATGTAACGCTCAAGCTGAAAACCTCGTTCGCATACTGCCTGGTTCCGGCAGAATACCAGCGCTGCGACAGCAATGTCACAGCGTATGCTGAGACGGCGCCTTCTCGCGGCTATGTCTTGGCGACAGTTTAAATTGTTCTAACATTAGTATACTTTTAGAATCAGAATCAGAATATTCTTTATTGCCACAATTAACACCAAAAAGAAAATACATGGTAGTTACAAAAAAGTCATAGAAAATAAGGTAATTACAAAAAAAAAACAAGGCAGTTACAAAAAAAAAGGCTTAAAATTAACAAAAGTATAGCAGAGTAAGTAACTATGAGAACAAAATTAATAAAAAGAGGCAATGGGTCTCAGTCTCAGCGTGTGCTGACCCCAGAGGACCAGCGCTGGTTTTCAGACCGAGCCCTAGTGTTGTCGGTCGCAGGAACCAGGAAAAAAATATGTTGGGTTTGGTTGGTACTGTGCTTTAAGGAGTGGCATGGTAACAAAATAAATAAATAAAAATTAAATACAACAGAACAATATACATATATACTCGTAGACAAAGGAGAATGTAAAACAGTTAAATAAAATAAATCGCAACCAGTAAATGTGTGTGTGTGTGTGTGTGTGTGTGTGTGTGTCCATGTGTTTATGTATGAAAATTATGTGCATATGTGAGAATGTGTGATTATGAGAGAAATATGGAAAAGAGAAGAGAAAGAGAGGATCGTTAAGAGGGTGGTTTAGTTTGTAAGATCTTTCTATGTTGAAGCCATTATTGTCAAGTCATATAGACACTGTTCCCACCGCCGGCGACGAGCGATAAACGAGTAGAATTTAATACTATAAACGAGTTGGCGAGCGGCGAGAAGCGAGTGTTTTTGTGTGAGCTTATCGCTTACTCGCCGGCGGTGGGACTAGTGCCATACGCAAATATAGTTATCTGTCCAACAAGAGAGCAAAGTAGATTTTTGCTGCGGGTGTTGATGTTGAGTCCCGAGCAAGCGAAAGATTGTATAATTTAGAATCTTGAGCCTAGCTAGGGACTCAAAGACATGAGATGCAAATATATTTGCTCTCGTGTGATACATACAACTTTACACCTCAGCGGCGAGAACATGTAACGCGAAGGAATAGTGATAGAGATAATGAAGTTACTTAAACTAACCTACAATATGAAAAATTAAAAAGTTAGTTATTTACACGCTCGCAGCAAAATTGCATTTTGCTCAATGGTTTCAAGATGGAAAAGTCGTTTTCAAGCTCACAGCAAAATTGCATTTTGCTCACTGGTTTCAAGCAGCAAAACCGTCATTTTCGAGCCGCTTAGGTGAAAAAGTTTTTATCTATCTATCTAATAACAGTACTGGCATACATCATACACCTACACCTGTCACAGTGGGATTTCAAAGTGCGTGGACACGTTTCAAGTTTTCAACTCTAATACGGTCGACGTCTGTCCATGCAGTAATGAACTCGATTGTACAGGGCTCTCTTCTAGCTCCTGACCTTCCATCTGTAACTCTCCGCTTATTAAGTAGGTCATATGATCAATTAATTTTGTAATACAATTTGGTAAAACTAATAAAATAAAATAAATGTGTAAAATAATTAGATGTAAAAAAATTGAAAAATAATTCGATTAAAAAAATGCCAGTCACCTGAGGGCTTATCGACGCTCTCACTGCTCAGTTTCTTCTTTATCCCAGTCGCCGTGGTCCGAATCGAACAGGATGATGATGTTGATGAGTCGGGAGCTGATTCAATAAATACTCGGATTGCCATTAATAAGTGTACTCTTATTACACAGACACATCATTCAACGTCGTCGACTCCCCCAACTCTGGCTCCGACATGTCGGACGTCGAGTCGGAATCGCAGTCCGTATCGCTGTCCCAGTGCTGGCGGCGCGACGCCGGCAGCCGTTCCGTGTCCGCCTCGCCGCCGGAGCCGGCGCGGACGCAGCCGGAGCCGGACCACTTCATCGCGGACGAGGCCGATCTCTCCGATTATCTCAGGTAAGAGGTTTTTGTTAATAAAGGCTCTATCCGCAGCCGGAGCCGGACCACTTCATCGCGGACGAGGCCGATCTCTCCGATTATCTCAGGTAAGAGGTTTTTGTTAATAAAGGCTCTATCCGCAGCCGGAGCCGGACCACTTCATCGCGGACGAGGCCGATCTCTCCGATTATCTCAGGTAAGAGGTTTTTGTTAATAAAGGCTCTATCGGATCCGGCGCGGACACTGCTCTATGGAGGACTCGAGCGATCTCTCCGATTATCTCAGGTAAGTGGTTTGTGTTAATAAAGGCTCTATCGGATCCGGCGCGGACACTGCTCTATGGAGGACTCGAGCGATCTCTCCGATTATCTCAGGTAAGTGGTTTTTGTTAATAAAGGCTCTATCGGATCCGACGCGGACACTGCTCTATGGAGGACTCGAGCGATCTCTCCGATTATCTCAGGTAAGTGGTTTGTGTTAATAAAGGCTCTATCGGATCCGGCGCGGACACTGCTCTATGGAGGACTCGAGCGATCTCTCCGATTATCTCAGGTAAGTAGTTATTGTTAATAAAGGCTCTATCGGATCCGGCGCGGACACTGCTCTATGGAGGACTCGAGCGATCTCTCCGATTATCTCAGGTAAGTGGTTTGTGATTATAAAGGCTCTATCGGATCCGGCGCGGACACTGCTCTATGGAGGACTCGAGCGATCTCTCCGATTATCTCAGGTAAGTGGTTTTTGTTAATAAAGGCTCTATCGGATCCGGCGCGGACACTGCTTTATGGAGGACTCGAGCGATCTCTCCGATTATCTCAGGTAAGTAGTTATTGTTAATAAAGGCTCTATCGGATCCGGCGCGGACACTGCTCTATGGAGGACTCGAGCGATCTCTCCGATTATCTCAGGTAAGTGGTTTGTGTTTATAAAGGCTCTATCGGATCCGGCGCGGACACTGCTCTATGGAGGACTCGAGCGATCTCTCCGATTATCTCAGGTAAGTGGTTTTTGTTAATAAAGGCTCTATCGGATCCGGCGCGGACACTGCTTTATGGAGGACTCGACTCGAGCGATCTCTCCGATTATCTCAGGTGAGTGTCTTGTGTGTTAATAAAGGCTCTACCGGACCTAAACACTCTTTAATTATGGATTATGTTCAGGCTAGAAACTCTTTAAAGGCATCATCTGATATGTAATTCAAGTTTGCGCGGATTCCTTTTTGCCTTCGTGGCAGAAAGACAATGAAATAAATAAGTAAATAATAAATAATAAATAAATATTAGGGGACAATTTTTACACAAATCGAACTGGTCCCATAGTAAGCTCAATAAGGCTTGTGTTATGGGTACTAGACGACGATATATTTAATAGATATATACTTAAATACATAGAAAACATCCAAGTCTCAGGAACAAATGTCTCTGCTCACCACAGAAACAAATGCCCTTACCGGGATTCGAACCCGGGACCTCTAGCTTCGGAGGCAGTGACACTACCAACTAGGCTAAACAGGCCGACAATTCTCTCACTCAAAAATCAAAAAACGCGGTGGCCCACATGATTTTCCTTGTTTTGTGAATAATTTCCATCTAATCGTCTCGGACAGTTTATCATACATTCAAAGTATCAGTGAATTCTGCCAAACATGTCAACATTCTTACAACCTCTCTTGAGGTTGAACATGACATCCATCTCGCTCATATTTGGGGCATCCGTACTTAGTAAGTACCTCCACCTTTTTTTTTATGATCGACCAGCGATTGGCCTTGGTCTCACCTGATGGAAAGCGACGACAAGGCCTAAGATGTTGCTCGCTGGTTCAGTAATAGCCTATTCACTATTGTCTTGAAGAGACCCAGATTGTATGTATCAGGAAATACAGACGGCGGCAGCAAATTCCAGTCCTTAGCTGTTCGCATTAGGAATGAAAGAAGCAAATCGCTTCGTGCGAATAAATGGTAGACTGACAACGTAAGGATGCAACCGCTCACCACGTCTGGACGTCCGGTGATGGACCTTACAGAATACCGGAGCCATAATAACACCACTACTAGCTCCTTAGGTATGTGGTGTTGTATTCCTGGTGGTGAGTAAGGTCGGCAGAGCTCCCGAGGATGCGCTGTGTTCAGAGTAACGGACCTGCATATATCGGCAGCCTTAAGAGTCCGCACTAAGCTCGGTTCTCCATACAAACGTAGTTACGCTCTCATTATAAAACGCCATGCTAGAATAACATGAAACTTTGTATACAAAATGGGATCCGGCATATCTAGGTTGGAAATTAGTTTTTGTTGCTTGAAATTATAATGGAGAAAAATACGGTTGTTATTAAGGTTTTCCGTGGCCCAGCGGCGCCCGCGTACCGCGTGCGGTATGCGAGGTTAAGCAATGTCGGGCGAGGTCAGTCCTTGGATGGGTGACCGCTTTGAGTGGTTACTAACTGAGCGCTCCCGTGCTTTGCAAGGCACGTTAAGCCGTTGATCCCGGTTGCTGTCTATGATAGCAGTCGTTAAGCCAAGTTAGAGGCTTCCGGGCGGCTTGTGAACTTCTAACAGTCAAGTTGCCCACTCACTTGACAAGCCTAAACCCAATAAGGTCTAGTTTCCCCCTCGGGTTGGAAGGTCAGATGGCAGTCGCTTCCGTAAAAATTAGTGCCTACGCCAACTCTTGGGATTAGGTAGCGGACCCCAGGCATCCTTCAGGATGCAACTGTACTGGGAATAACGCTAGGAGGATGATGAGCAGCGATTTTTTTTCTATTACAATTTCTAGCAACAGAAACTAATTTCCGACCTAGATATGGCGGCTATCATTGTGTATACAAAGTTTCATGTCATTTCAGCAAAGCGCTTTGAAATGGGAACGAAACTACGTTTTTATGGAGAATCGAGTTCCACCACCACCACCATATCAGCCCTAGGACGTCCACTGCTGGACATAGGCCTCCCCCAATTTCATGGGGGGTAAATGCCATAATCGCCACGCTTGGCATGCGGGTTGGCGATCGCAGTATCTCCACCGCACTCATGGAATGCTGCTGCCCATTCCCCGGTGGTCTTGGTCGTAGTTTTAGGACATACCCGGGTCCCAGAATCCATACATATCCGGAACATATCCGGGAATCGAGTTCAGGCGAGCGTAATGGCGACTCTTAACGGACTTAATCGACACACTGACTCCTCAAGTTAATAAAGGGTCGGCAAAGCGCTTGAGATTCCTCTGTAGACGTGAGTGTCCATAGGTGACTGTCTGTTTACCATCAGGCAAGCCGTAAGCATGTTTGATATAACAAAGATACACCTCCTAACTCACAGAGCGATTTATTTTTAACTCCCGACGCAAAAAGAGGGGTTTTATGAATGTTGCGAACGCAACGCTTATTTTTGTATAAATTCATACCATTCTTTATGCAGTAGCAAAACGCGCCCATCGGGCGGCTTCTAAAAGCCACCAATAGCAGCTCCTTATCCCTACCACAGAAACCTACACTTAAACTAAAACAGTAAAAATCTTGCTTGTCATTACCTACCATCTTCTTTGTTCATACACTTTTACCACTTCTGCATACTCTTTCGGCGAACTATCTTGTAAATCAGAACCTTTATGGGAATGATAGCTACAGTAAACTTTCATCGAAGTTTCATTTAAAAGTCGTCGAGTTCCATTCTTCTTTGTTCATACACTTTTACCACTTCTGCATACTCTTTCGGCGAACTATCTTGTAAACCAGAACCTTTATGGGAATGATAGCTACAGTAAACTTTCATCGAAGTTTCATTTAAATGTCGTCGAGTTCCATCGTCACCGGCACCGGCGGCTACAATGAGTTTAACGTGTCTGTCTGTGTATCTGTGTATCTCTCTGTGGTATCGTAGCTCTCGAGTGTTCTTAGCCATGTTTCATGAAAATCTGTTCAGCCGTTGTTGAGATATTGAGCTTTGAAATGAAAATGTCGGGGGTTTTATAACTTTTTATCTATTTATTGTGATAGTGTTAAACTGCTTAGCTGCTTTTGCTTCCGCTGTTGGCTATAACGTGTGATTTCAATACTGGGATTTGCAGGAAATGGGGAATGTCTGAAATTTTTAAAAGTCCTTGATTATTTTTCTAATGGTAGGAATAACCGTCGCCATTAACAGAAAAAAGTTTCAGATTTTTCGGTTTGCGCCATATATTTTTTTAAAATACAAAGGTACGCAATGACATTGACAGTTCAAGTCATACGACCAACCTATGATGAACTATCAATGTCATTGCGTACCACAGATCCAAGCAGGCGTTTTTTTTTAAATATTCGACGGACTTAGAAATGTCTTAGTATACCGATACGGGGCAGACGCGAGGTGATATAAAATATTTGTGTTTTTAAAAAATATATGGCGCAACCGAAAAATCTGAAACTTTTCTCTGTTAATGGCGAGGGTTATTCCTACAATTAGAAAAATAAACAAAGACTTTTAAAATTTTCAGACATTCCCCATTACGGACACGCACCGAAGCCGATTTAATTCCTAGTGAAATCGAGCTATATCTGCGACTATCTTGTATTCTTTAGATTGTTACAAGTTTGAATGTGTACCTGTGTATTGTGTATGTATCTGAGACACACACACACACACACACACATGTATCTGACATGCATATTTTCTCCAAGAAACTGCGCAGTTTGTTGAGAGTTTTGTAGTATTTTTTAAGCTTATTATTTGTGACAATAAATTTAAACAAAATCTTTGTCTTAAGTAAATGTTAGCCAGGTTTCATTATGTCAAATTTGTTACAGGCAATATGAAGAGCGCAGTATCTTGGAATCCTCCATGAACGTCAACACAAGCAACCCTCCCCCCATATCACCACCTCACTACCAGCTCGCTACCATGGATAAAGGTAAGAACAAGGATATCCACCATACCAGCCCAAGGACGTCCACTGCTGGACATAGGCCTCCCCCAATTGAATGCCGGGGGTAAATGCCATAATCGCCACGCTTGGCATGCGGGTTGGCGATCGCAGTATCTCCACCGCACTCCAGGGATGCTGCTGCCCATCCCCTAACAAGAACAAGGATATAAATAAATAAATAATAAATAAGGGACAGCTTTGGAAGGCACGCTAAGCCGTTGATCCCGGTTGCTGTCTATCATAGCAGTCGTTAAGCCAAGTTAGAGACCTCTGGGCAGCTTGAGAAATTCTAACAGTCAATTTGCGCACTTGACAAGCCAAATCCCAATAAGGTCTGGTTTCCCCCTCGGGTTGGAAGGTCAGATGGCAGTCGCTTCCGTAAAAACTAGTGCCTACGCCAATTCTTGGGATTAGGTAGCGGACCCCAGGCATCCTTCAGGATGCAACTGTAGTGGGAATAACGCTAGGAGGATGATTTGGGGACAAGCTTGCAAAAGTCGACCTAGTCTCAAACTCAACCAAGCTTGTACTATGGGTACTAGACGACGGCACGCCAGAAGTATTTAGCACTCCCGCGTTTTTCACATGAAAGTAAAACGTTGAATAAAGCAATTTATATCTTTTATTATAGAAAATTCTAACATTTTTCAATAACACTAGCTATTCATTGACGTTAAAAATAATTGCACTTAAAAAAAGGCATTTGGTCCTTTTATTGCGAACCCAATTATTTTTAGCTTTCAGTTTTCTAGTATAAATAGCTACTACGAAATTATATCTGCTAAAGTTTTCTAGATGTTTATATACATTATTCTATTTTTCGTCAATGTGTAGTTTTGTAATTAAGAAAAAAACATAGTTTATTTAAAAGTTTCAAAGAAAAATAAGGGGTGCTTAAGGTGAAGGGATATGCAAATGACCTTGCCCCATCGGCGGCTAGCCACAGACAGCGGGCGTTCATACTAGATGGCGCGAGCGTAGGCTATCGATTATATTATTAATCGGATTGACGTATAGATGGCGTAAATTATTTCATTTATATTTTAATTGGTGATTTAATTATAACTGTATTTATAGTATTGAGGAAAAAAAAGGAAAATCCAATGCCACATGTTATCTCACTGCTGTATTTTGCAATCGAGAATAAACCGAAGCACACCGAAGGAACTCGACCGCTCAAAGCATGGCCAGGAGAGCGAAAGAGACAGCACGATCAAAACTTTAATACATAGCTAGAATTAGTACTTCACTTTGAGATAGAACTTTTATTATGTAAGTATAAGAAGAAAATTTAGGAATATATTGTGATATTGTCCTAGAATAGGAAGGCTACCGTTTGTTGATTTATCGGTTCAAAACTTAACTTACCTACCATCAATCTCGGTACTTCTAGCCGACTAGATGCCGCTGAACTCCTTACCTGTGTGATAAACACGCGGCGCGGGCTCTTGGCACAGGGTTAGAAAATAAAAGTCTAGTTTGCAGTTATTATTATGATGTTTATTTCATTGGACAAAATACTTAAGCATACGGAGGATGAATACCCTTTTTTTAAATAATCAAAAAGAAGTAAACTATTTATTTCGTTTTTAAAAATACTTTGACAATTTTCTTTGCAATTTTTCATGAAAACATATCTGGAAGTATATAAATAGATAAAAATAAAACCAACCAAGTGCGATTCGGACTCGCGCACCGAGGGTTCCGTACAACTAAAAAACAAATGTGATTTATCAATATACTTATTGGTATTTGTTGGTAAAATATACGTATTAATACTTTCAGTGCCAGTAACCCTAGGGTGTGTGGGCGCTGGTTTGGTAGGCGCTTTCCGCTACATACGGTTTATCTCATGTTATCGGCTACGAGCGTAGCGCTACGAAATCGTTGGCAGTGAAAGTGTTGATAAACAATATCACTAAATAAGATCATAGGTGGAATCCCATTAAACATATCCTTTTTCCTGAATGTACTAAATTGATCAAGAAACAATGCCACCAAATGTGGAAAGAATACTTCGATTTGAAAAAATTCGTGTAACAGGCGAGGCCATACATTTTAAGAACTCTGCTTCCCATGTTTTATGTACAGTATACATCGTAGCAGAGAAAAATTTTTTGGTCATTGGACCAAATAAAAATATGCACCTGCTTAGTGCTGCTCATCTGCTCACATCCAATGGCCACCGTTCCAGCCACTGCGCTTGTGTTTAGATCCAATTCATTAGTGGACTCATCATTGTAAATACAAAATCCATGTTGCAAATATTACATTTCAGCCGAAATTGAGATAGTAAACCAGTGCGAACTTCAGATACAATTTCCACTGCTTTTAAACCACAATTCAGTGGACCATGACAAGACATTTCCTGTAGTTGCTTGAAAAATGGGAAAACATTAACAATTCTTCTCTCAATGTTTTCATTGCCTTTATCACTGAAAAGAAAATAACATTACAGCATGAATTATCAAAGTCATAACATCTAATAACTATGCTACTACCCTCCATTTCATTATATTTATGATTTTAAAAATAAAGAGTGGTGTTTTTTTTTTTCAAAATTCTGATCATTTACTATCTGATAATGTGCTTTTTAGTACATATTCACATTTATAAAAACTACTTTTTTTACTTTGTAATAATAGTAATAATAATAAAAATATGCATGCGCTTTGGAAGGCACATTAAGCCAAGGTCTTCCGGCAGCTTGAATTCTCTAACAGTCAAGTTATCCATTCACTTTACAAGCCAATAAGGTCTATTTTACCCCTTGGGTTGAAAGGTCAGATGGCAGTCGCGTCCGTAAAAACTAGTGCCTACACCAATTTGTGGGATTAGGTAGCAGACCCCGGGCATGGCGGGCATCCGTCAGGATTCAACTGTACTGGGATAGTGCTAGGATGATATACGACGAAACCTTGTATGGAGACTGTTGTGTGTTTCTTCATTATTTTAACTTTTCATTAATTAATAACTTATCCGCCATAACAATATTTATGTGGAAATTTCAACTTGCTAACTATTACCGTGCAAAAAAGCCTGTTTGTTAGAAGTTGGACAGAAAAACGGTGTAGACTTATTAATAATGTTAATTTTGGTACCCTGAGAATATGGAACCCTGATACTTCATTTATTATTTATACTCACCTTTCAACCACAATATTGTCATCCACTACAAATGAATCATCATCAACAGCAACAGAACTGAAATAAAAGTACAGAGAAAGAGTCCACAGTAATATAATAAAATAGCAAAGTACTGAAACATTTAATAAATGTCTTTGCTATTATTAGTCATCTTCCCTAATAATCATTTACATAAACATTATTTTTTCAGATTATAGTATTTTAGGATAATAAAAAAATATTGGGTGACACATTTACACAAATCAACAGTCCCAAACTAAGCAAAGCTTGTATTATGGGTACTAGATGATGATATACATACTTATGTACATAAATAAATTCTTCTGCCAGTATCTTTGGCACTATGCTGCGGGGGATAGATTATTTATTTATAAAATTTTGTAACGTAATACATAAAAACATTCAAGACCCCGGTCCAAATATTCATGCTCAACACACAAATAAATGCCCTGTCCGGGATTCGAACCCGGGACCTGTGGCTTCAGGATTTGTATGAAACAAACCA